>OX243833.2:9508488-10804738 GCA_945859575.2 Herminia tarsipennalis | reverse complement strand
TACGTCCAATTGTCAATACGTCTACTTGTCATTATGTCCAAACTTCAAACTTTAGTGACAAATTGATGAAGACACAAAATGTTCAAATATAAAAACCGTGAATGTGTCTAAACGCCTTGATTAAAATATGGTCCAAGTGACACAATGTCCAATTGTAATAATTCCTTCTGGTCAGAACGTACTACTGTTAATATACCAACAGAAGGACTGTCATTGTGTTTTCAACTTCACGTGGGCTATAACAGAATCGAAATAAAAAAAAAATCTTCTGACAAATTGAGCACAGGCAATGGTACTCAATGTTTGTGCCTGGAACAATACCTACCAGAGAAGTTGGCTACGTGTTTGTTAATATAATATATAATACTTGTAAATTACAATAAAATTGAAATTAAAAATATAGTATTTATTCTTTAAAAGAATGTTACAAGAAAATAAAAAAAAACTCTTCATTCCTATTTAAAATATCTTATCATTTTTCTTCTTTATGTCTATGTCTTCTCCACTTACACTTTCTATTGCTATTAATGTTAAGAAAATTATTTATAATATAATGTTAAATAAATTTTTTAACATTAATTGTATTTTTTTCTTATTTTAATGCAATCTTCTAGAAACTGAAGACATGTGATTTCGCTTTTGATCACTAGTTCTAACTTTTCTTTATATCTTCTGTTAAACATTATGTCTGCCCTTTTTCTCTTATTACGATCAAAAAGGTTTCGCGTAATTTTTATTTTTTGTGTAATAGCTTCTTTTCTTAATAGATCAATAAATTTAAATATATTTTGTGTAGTCCCATGCATCCGTTTCTTCAGCCGATTGTGCCAACCTTCTACACAGTTATTTGTGCGATATTTATCACCGAAAACGCTAATGTCAGCTTTTAAAGATTTAGATAGCCATTCCTTGTCATAGTATTGTTCAAAACTAATAATTTCATTATTTTTTGCCGAATAAAATTCTTTAATAGAATTAACGCCCTCAACGATTAAATGTGTTGGAAGTAGCGGCAAAACTGAAAACAATCTAGCATATTGTCGACCTGCCTTAGTATCACACAATTTAAGAGCGTCTGCCTTCTTCCAAATAGCTCTCTGGTAATGGTAATAACAACCAGAAATTTCTACATCCGGGTAAACATTTTTAATACCATTAATTTGTGCCTTTTCGAAATCACATTTAAATTTATTTATTACCACCTTATACTTATCACGCAATATCGAAAACAGTCGTTGATAAATAACTGTCCTTTTGTTAGGCAGCAATGCGTATACCATTGGTATAACATTTATATATTCATCTGTTTCTCCTAAATCTAAATGAATACAGTATAACTGATAAAATGGCACTGGTACAACTGCAAAGGTACCATCCCCAAAGTATGTATTGCCTGGATTTCGTACCATAATTTTTATGGCTAAGTCTGTGCCAAATATCAAAATTTTTTCTTCATTCCCTTCGTCATACAATAAAAACTTATCCTTTAAAATATTAGGTATTTGTACGTCTTCAACTTTACTAAATCTTGTCTCCGTAACATTCAAAAATGTCTTACGTATCCTGTACAGTGTTCGTTTTTTACTACTAAACGATGGTATTGCTTCGTCATTATCAGAGTCGTTTAATGACATGTTCAAATTATTGAAGGAATCTTCATATATTTTTTGTACTGGGGAATAAGTTGAACGAACCTTCTCCTTACATTTTTCATATGTCAAATGTACAACATTTTTACACTCGGAGGATTCGCAGGTATGTAAACTCTGCCTGAGCACTCTTGATCTTTCCTTGTCTATTGTTATAGATGCGGTACAACTATCTCTATCCACACATCTCCATAGTGATGAGCCACATTTGTTTTTTACATTTAAATTATACCTGTATTTTCCTAATAATACTGTATCCTTGCCTTTTTGATTTAAACTAAATATTAAACTGCTATTTTCCATTATTAAACAATATTAAGGTTAACTTGGTCTTTTTCCTTTTTGAAAGATGCCTATTAAACAGGAAAACCAATGACAACGTCATTACGAAATGAATAATTACTATTTGTAAGCGGCCAGTGTCAACCTCTATGTAGACTTTTTCAGCATTAATTAAATTGACAAATTTACGTTATAACATCATGTGTATTTGACTTTTGTACATACTAAGATTTGGACATTTTAACACTTTCACATTTTAACAATGGATCATTATAGCAAAGAGTCAATGTAACAGTTGGACATAATCATACTTTTGGGTTTTTGACAAGTGGACGATTACGAGTTTTTGGGTTTTTGACAATTGGACGTATATTATCCGAATCCAAAAAAAAATGTTCATATTTTACGTAAACACTCTCTGAATCTTATTGCTAACAAAATGTATACTTATCTAAATTTCTCAATGTAAGCGAATGTAATTCTTTTTTGAGAAATAAATGTCTTAAACCACATATTCTGCTGCTAGGGCGAATAAAGTACGCAGTGAAGAGTTTCCAATAACAAGTGAATAAGTTTCTTCTCTTTGCAACTAACCTGGCCTTGCACCTTATGACATTGCCATCGGCATCTCTCTTTATTTTATACACCCGCTTACAGAGAATAATTATTTTATGTGGTCGATTTACAAGAACCCAAGTCGCTTTTGATTGTTAAGACTGAAACTCTTCTTCCATAGCCAAAATCCACATACTGATGTCGCCTAAATTCATTGCTGTCTTAGGATCATTGAGATTCTGCTACCCAAGAATCTCTTAAAGCCATTTTGGATAGATAGATAGATAGATATATTAATTTAGGTGGTCAGGACTTCTTCTCACATGTTGTAGATATCTTCTAACATCACTTTGACCTTCAGCCTGTAGATACATCGGGTTATACTCTTCATCTGAAGTAGAAGAAACAATAGGCACATGATCAGAAATTTTCACTTTTCTGTGCGAATTAGAATAATCACTTGGTTGAACATCATCGGACGTTAAGACCAAAGGAACGAAATTATCATCTTTTTTTTAATTTTCAAGTCAAACAATCCTCAAAAAATGTAATATCTCTCGCCTTGATCAATCTTCTAGGATTTGGACATTCGCGAAGGAGTTACTGTGTGGATCTTCTGTATATCCAACAAAAAATATGTTACGATGCTTTGACTTCTAGCTTGGTACGCAACTGTGTAGGCACATGTACAAGTGCTCTACATTCAAAGACATGACTGAGGTCTGGTTTCTTGTCGTACATCTCAAATGGTGTTAATTCGCCTAGGACACGATGAGAAGACCTATTCTTTAGGTAAACTGAACATTCAGCAGCATCTTGCCAGTACGCCTTCGGCTGTGAAGATTGAGAAAGTAAGGCACGAGCCTTTTTCATGACAGAGGGACCTGACCTTCTTCCTGCTACTTCATGTGGCTGTTGACAATATGGCACAATAGTTTGATGAACAATACCTCCAGAAGACAGATAATCTAAGAGAGACTTATTCACAAACTCTTTACCATTAATAATGTAATAAATATTAAATATATGTGTACTAACGATATGCCAGCTGATGTACTTACAAAGGCACTTGGTGCAGTAAAGTATTATCAATGTATTGAAGCCTTGGGACTTGTTAGTTTATAAAAAATAAATAATATCACAGTTTCATGTGATGTAGTGGGGGTGTTAAAATTAATAGTTACATCAAATGAAACTAGTAACGCCATCTATCGAGAGTGTTGTAACTCTTGTAATATAGTTCTCTAAAAGCCACCATTAGCAACCTGTTGTTTTATTTTCTAATAATTTTGTTCTACCGGTTTTTGATACAAAGACGGAATATAGATTAGAAACTGTTTTTCGTGACGGCAGCTCGTACGCTGGTATCCAGCGGACAAATTTACGGAAAGAGCACTCCTCAACTAGCGAAAACGGGTGGTAACCATCTATAAAAAGATCCAAAAGATCATTGTCTATTTTTCGCTTGGTCTCTTATGAAATCTTTGTTATATACTAATTATGAAGGTGACAGCCGAAGGACTTAGAAAGAAACTCAATTTGGAATAAAAACTATAATTAATTAAATAAAAAAATATTACTAAGTTACTAAAACTAGTCTTTGACGATGTGAGTACAAAGAGTTGTTTCTTACATGAATATCTGGCTTTATATATGATTACTAGTTAGCTTGATTAGTGACGACACGAGGCGTGGATGCTGCAGTTGCAGAAACCGGCGACACGAGGCAAAGGTGCAACGCAGCAGACGTGAGGTTTGGTTGCGAAATCTGCGACACGAGGCAAAGATGCTGTGCGGCGAAATCGGCAGAAACGGGCTGCATGTCCAAGGTTCAATTGTGAAATTATCGACACGAGGCAAAGATGCAATGCTGCGGAATTGGTGTAGGCAGGGCACGTAACACCCCCCCCTCCAGACCAGCAACTATTTGAGGACTTTCAGCGAAAATGGTGCTGGTGTCTGTTCCTGGTCATCTGGTGATTCCTTCCTCGTTTTTGGTGCTGGTGTCTTTTCCTGGTCATCTGGTGACTCCTTCCTCGTTTTTGGTTTACAGATACTATGTCGTCGTTTTATGGTAATGACTATTGCTAATGCGATTACGCATAGTATTATAGAGTAAATTGGTACAGTTGTGTGGAAAAGAGAATAGTCAATCTTGTTCTGATCTGGAATCTGTACTGGGTGTTGCATAAGTATTTTATCTTCAACTTCACGCAAATGTTTCATATTGACTGACTTCAATCTTAGATGTGGTATGGTTTTCTCCATGGTGATGGGTCCTTGGGGCATCTCAGTGATTTTCAGAGGCTGTCCCTTTATGCGATCATTGATGTTGATAATGGTGAATTCTTCTGTGCGTAGTAGGCAGTTTCGTGGTATAGTTGCGAGGTAGCTTCCGTGGAGTTTCTTGGCGCTCACACCGCAGTTCTATCTTAGTGGGTTGAGGAAAGATAAGTGTATAGTGACGGTCGTCCAATTGTTCCATAGTTTCTTGACTTAGTGTAATCTTGACAGGTCGGCATGATTCATTTGGAGACTGATTAGAGATGATTCCCTGGATACAGTCGAGTTGTGATTTTCCTTGCTGGTTTATATCTTCCTCGCAGAGATGATACTTGCTTAACTTCGGGCATTCTGCCTCTATGTACTTGAAGACCTTTTCATTTGTTGCTAATAAGGTATAAGGAGGGATATAGGAATATCCTAACTTATTAGGAACTATTGCTAGTCTATAAAAGTCGAATTTAGCGGGGGAAATTATTGGTACTTTAAATATGATAATTATTCTTTTCCAGAGTAATAATAACTGGGTTTTATTATAGAATAGTATTCCCTTAAATCTATGTCTATTATCTGTTCTACGCTATATATTAATTTTAATTTATTAACCCTATTACTTAAGGTAAATATATCTAACGAACTATGGTGGGTGCTCGATGCACGTATGAAACCTAAGGTATTCTCTATTCTAATTATTTCTAAAAGTAATTCTTTAGTGTTGTCCCTAATTATGGACAACAGTTGAGACAGTCTAGCATACCGTACGAAATCTGTCTGATAGGATAGTTTTTCGTCTAAGAGTAGTTCTAAAGTGGAGTTAATTTTCTCCTGATTCGTAACAATGTCTGTAAGTATATTACTATGCCGAGTCATCCAGGCTTGATTAAGACTGATATGTTCGTTCAACTCAGAAACTATTTTATCATTATTGTTTTGTAGTAGAAGTATTGCTTTATTGTATGTTTGGGCATCCGTATGATCTAGGTTACCGGTAATACTTTTAATTATGGAGCCTAACCCATCAATAAGACCTCTTATGGAACGGCTGGGATCTAATGTTTTACGGTCGATAAATGGGAAATCTTGAATTCGAATAAAGGTGACGTTTTATTATCTAACTTATTTTTAAAGTAATTAATTTGATTGTCTATAGAGTCAAGTCTGTCTTCTATGTCAGTGAGTTCTATGAATTGTAGGAAGGAATGGTAGTGTGTAATAAGTCTCGCTTTGGTAAAATCCGGAAGCAAGGTCTAGTGTAGTAAAGTACTGGCAGTTGCCAAATTTATCAAGGATGTCATTTATATTAGGGATTGGGTACTTGTCGTCGATCGTCTTTTCGTTCAGTTTTCGAAAATCTACCACAATTCGCCATTTTTTCCGACCTGACGCGTCTGCCTTTTTTTGGAACCACCCAAATAGGCGAGCTCCATGCTGATTCAGAGGGTCTTATAATACCCTGCTCTAACATTTTGGTCATTTGGTCCCTAACTTCTTGTCGGTGAATAAAGGAATATCTGTAACTTTTGGTTTAAACGGGAATTTCGTCAGTCGTTTTGATTCGTTGTTTGATTTTATTGGTGAAAGTCAGAGGTTCTCCTTCGGCATAGAAAACGTCGGCAAACCGAGCACATAAAGTTTCTAGGTTAGTCTTTTCCTCTAAGTTCAAATGACCAGTACGTAGTCGCGATAGGACATGTTTAACACGTTCTGGGTTTGAATTAGTTCGAGTATATTCAATATTAAAGAGTTGAGTTTCTAGAGGGCGTTCAAATGTGACAGGAATATTGTGATCAGTTGGATTCTCTATTTCTATGATTCCAGTACAATCTGTTACTCTAGTAATACATTCATGAATAATGCAGTTACAATAAAATTGTTGCGGTATTAAGATATCACCATCGGGACTAAGTATCTTAATAATTTCGAAGACTTAGCTGGTATTGTTTTTTGATAACTAGGGTTTTTACGTTGGTAAAAATGAATAGGGATCCTGGTCCGTTATACTATTTGGCTCGCATGAATAAAATTCGGGTGCATAATTATCGGGGTCGTAACAGTCAGAGTTGTCGTAGTCAGGGTAGTCAGTATATTCATATTGATAGTCATTATAATACGAGTCGTCATATTGGGTCATTTCATTAAAGTTCATCTCACGGGTCTTAAAATAATTATTAGGTGGTGGGTTTCCGGATCTACGTCAGTCATGTCCCGAAAAACCCTATCGGTTTCGACGTGAAATGGCTAACACCGCTCGATGGTTTTGGTCCGGTGTACGTGGTTTGGGGGTTTCTATTTGGTAATTTGAATACATTACTTTGGGGGTTATAGTTCGGTGGGGGAGCGCGAAACATCTGTTGAGTACGATTATTGAACATATTGGGTGGACGATTAGGTACTATGTAGGTGTATGCTGGAAACCTGGTCGTTTCCACGGCTGATGCTGTGGCTGTGGCGTAACCATGGGCCTATGCCAGCTTGATCCTGCGCTAGGAAAAGTGAAAGGTTTGGGCACGGTCGGATGGACCATTGGCAATGATTTATGGGTAGTAACGGTACGGCGCTCGGGGATATTCTCGTTACGTTGCTGTAAATACCATACCAACCCATATGATGGCCCACTGCTGGGCACGGGTCTCCCCATTAGAACCTACTAGTATGTAGATCCTGGGGGTAATTGCCATAATCGCCACGCTTGGCGAGCGGGTTGGCGATCGCAGTAAGGCTTTAAGTACGCAGAGGACGCTGCTGCCCGTCCTCCGGTGTGAAATCCCTTAGTCGCCTTGACGACACCCACGGGAAGAGATGGGGTGGTACTATTCTTAAGCCGGTACCGCACGGCAATACGGCTGTAAATACACTACATTCATTTCCTGTTGGACAAACTCTAGAGCCTTTTCTATAGTCTCGGGTCTCATGCAGCGTATTCGAGATCCTAAAGGTTCTTTGAGACCTCTAACATATGATTGTAGGGTCAATTTTCGATAGAGATCGCGTTTTGCTTCTATAGTAGTTGGTATGCTTTCATGTAATGAAACATAAGTCATTATGGTACTGAAAAGAGTCTGGCATTTGTCATAATATTCCTGAGGGGTGCTGTTTCCTTGGGTTAATAGGGACATGTCATTATATAAAGCAGTCTCGTCTCGTTGGTCAGAGAAGTTATTTATTAGCGCACTACGTATACCTATCCAGTTTTCTGGGATGCCGTATGCGTTTATTGTGCGAGCTGCGGAACCCGTAACTTTATTTAATATCCCGTTAATAACACATAGGTTACTTAATTCAAACCCGGGTTCATTTTTAACGTACTGTAATACAAGTTGGTCACATATTTTGATAAATCGGGTTATAACATTCGGATTGCCATCAAATTCTGGTACTGCCCGCAAAGCTTTGTATATAATATCTGGGTTGAATGCCATCTCGCAATTATCTAAACTAAATAATATATCCAAATTAAAACTATCTACTTCTATAAATCTACTACTGTCTACTTCTTTAAATCTACTTATCTGTCTAGCAGAGACAGATTTCCCGCTAATTTTCCGTGGGTGAAAAATTTTGAAAACCTAACTAAATCAAGGAGGGGAAAGACAAGGAAGCAACAATTATAGAAAGTAACAAGTACTTACAAATACATGGTTTCTTCTGCGTATCGATGTCTGGATACTGTCCTCGGTTGCGTCTCCAAAGTTCGGATCCTCGATCAGGTACTTGGAAATACCGACAGCGACTATCGGAGTCAGCAGGTTGACGATTTTTGGGAACCTTTACCGCGCCGCGCACTGTCTCGAGAATCCTACCGACTGCGCCAATTATGAAGGTGACAGCCGAAGGACTTAGAAAGAAACTCAATTTGGAATAAAAACTATAATTAAATAAAAAAATATTACTAAGTTACTAAAACTAGTCTATTACTAAGTTACTAAAACTAGTCTTTGACGATGTGAGTACAAAGAGTTGTTTCTTACATGAATATCTGGCTTTATATATGATTACTAGTTAGCTTGATTAGTGACGACACGAGGCGTGGATGCTGCAGTTGCAGAAACCGGCGACACGAGGCAAAGGTGCAACGCAGCAGACGTGAGGTTTGGTTGCGAAATCTGCGACACGAGGCAAAGATGCTGTGCGGCGAAATCGGCAGAAACAGGGCTGCATGTCCAAGGTTCAATTGTGAAATTATCGACACGAGGCAAAGATGCAATGCTGCGGAATTGGTGTAGGCAGGGCACGTAACATACTTATCTATACGCTGTTGTGTAGGCAGACACATAAGCGGTATGCTCCTTGTGGTAAGTGAAACACTGGTTGATGTAGTAGATAGAGGCCCTTTTCCCGCAACGTGCGGAGCACACGCCACCGGCAATGGTCTCTGAGACCGTCGACCGGGAGGCCGAGCCTTGTGTTCCGCCCGTCACGGAGGCGGAGGTAGGGGCGGCTGTACTTCGGATTCGTTCGAAGAGTACCGCCCCCGGGCCTGACGGGATTCCCGCCCGAGTGTTGGCCCTGGTCCTCAACCACATGGGAGACCGCCTCAGAGGGCTGTTCGACGTTTGCCTGGCGTCCGGACGGTTCCCTGACTGTTGAAAAACGGGGAAGCTGGTTCTCCTACCGAAGCCGGGTAGATCTCCCGATTCGGTCGCGGCCTTCAGGCCTATCGTGCTGCTGGACGAGGCGGGGAAGTTGCTTGAGAGAATTCTCGCTACCCGTATCGTCCGCCACTTGCGCGAGGTCGGTCCCGATCTGTCCGATGCCCAGTACGGCTTTCGTGCCAGGCGTTCGACGGTCGATGCCATTCTGCGTCTGAGGGCCGCGGCTATTTGCAAGGCCGGTGTGTTCTGTACGAGGATCGTGAAGGAGAAGTGAGGCGCAGGGCAATGTCGTGCGATGTTCCTCAGTGGTCGGTCTTAGGGCCGCTCTTGTGGAACATGGGTTACGATTGGGCCCTGCGAGGAGTCTTCCCACCCGGGCTCAGCGTACTTTGTTACGCCGACGACACGCTCGTCACAGCCCGGGCACGGAATTTCGAGGAGGCGGCGCGCCTGGCCACCCTAGGGGTTTCCCGAATGGTCGGGTTCATCGAGGCGCTGGGATTGAGAGAGGCGCTTGAAAAGACGGAGGCCCTGCTGTTTCATGGGCCCCGTCGCGGTCCACCCGCTGGCGCCTCCTTGGTCGTCAACTCGGTCCTCGTACCGATACGCCCCCAGTTGAAATATCTGGGGTTGGTGTTGGATGGGCCATGGCTCTTTGACGAGCATTTTCGCATCCTTGAGCCCAAACTTGAGGCTACCGCTGCCGTCCTGGGTCGGCTCTTGCCGAACCTTGGTGTTCCCAGTGCCTCAAACCGACGGCTTTACATGAGGGTGGTACGGTCGATGGACCTTTACGGCGCGCCCGTGTGGGCGGAGACCCTGTCCGCCCAAAATAGGGTTCGTTTGTGGAGACCCCAACGAACCATGGCGGTCCGGGCCATACGCGGTTACAGTGAAATGATTTAACTCGTACTTAATCAATCGTACCCAAGAGGTTGAGATTCACAATACAGATGAATTTATGATGAGATCAAGGCTGGCTACCGTGGAGCGCAGAGTTCCACAAGGATCGGTTTTGGGACCGCTTTTATTTATATTATATAGCTCTGACATTGATAAGATTATTAAACTTTATAAATTTCATATACTGGGTGGCGCAAAAGTAAAGACCCTATTTGGTTCAGCTATAACATTTTTTCTAAATTAGAAAACTAGATTTAGATTTTTTTAAATGTATATTTGTGCCATTAAATTTCGTACCATTAGGATTTAAAGATGATGTCTTTTAAATGGTGACCTCCAGAGTTGATACACATTGGAGCCCTATTTATGACATTTTGCATAACTTGCCGTAACACTTCCTGCGATATGTTCGTTATTTCTTGACGAATGTTTTCTTTTAGAGCTGCGAGAGTCTGTGGCTTGTTCACATACACCCGAGATTTCAAAAAACCCCAAAGAAAGAAGTCTGGACTGGTCAGATCGGGTGATCTTGCAGGCCAAGGCAAATCGCCAAAACGAGAGATAACTCGGCCTGGAAAAGCGTCCCTCACTAAGTCCATAGTGTCGCGCGCTGTGTGTGCCGTAGCGCCGTCTTGTTGAAACCAGATGTGCTCCAGCCCCAATTCGTCCAAACTGGGTATCAAAAACTCACGTAACATGGTTCTGTAGCGTTCTCCAGTGACAGTTATCGCATTGCCTCCAGCGTCTTCGAAAAAATAGGGTCCGATCACTCTGTCAACACAGATGCCACACCATACAGTAACTTTTAGTAGGTGTAGAGGTGTTTCTTGAATAATGCGCGGATTATCAGTGCCCCAGAACCGAGTATTCTGCTTATTGACATGCCCTGAGAGATGGAAATGCGCTTCGTCACTCATAACCAATTTTGAAGGAAAATCATCCACTTCAAGGTTGAGGTTTATGACGCGCTGGCAGTAATCTAGACGAGCTCGGTGGTCAGCAGGCAGCAGCTGATGAGTCATTTGAGTTTTATACGGGAACATCTTTAAGTCTTTCACCAAAATACGCTGCAGGGTCCGTCTGGAAATGCCCAATTGCGTGGCACGTCGCCTCGTTGATGTTTCTGGACACTCTTCCACATCTTCGCGCACAGCATCGATATTTTCAGCTGAACGGCCTGTTCTTGGTCTCCCAGACTTAGGTCTATCCAATGTTGAGCCAGTTGCTTCAAGGCGTGTGGCAAAGCGTCGAATTGTGCGACCAATCGGTGCCGGACGGTGGGGAAATCGTCGACGAAATTCACGTTGTGTTCTTATCACTGATGAATTATTCCGTAAGAACATTGATACAATTATTCCACGTTCTTGGGGAGTAAAACGGTCCATGTTTATTTTCAGTGTATTTTACATTTGTTCACTACACAATTTTCAACAACAGAATGACAGAAAATGTCATATAAAAAAAAAAAAGTATTTTCTTTAGTGCCACTACTTTTGCGCCACCCAGTATATGTTGACGATATTCAAATATATTTATCATTCAAAACAAACGAAACTCAACTCGCGGTGGATAGAATTAATGATGATTTAAGTAATATTAATAATTGGGCTGAGAATAATTCCCTTGTTCTTAATGCTAATAAAACGAAATATATGATAATAGGTACTAGAAATGTTTACACATAAGAGATAAAAACCCATGTATAGAAATAAATGGTGTGGATATAAAACGAGTCAGCGAAGTTAGAATTCTTGGTCTGCTGATCGATGAGGAGTTACGTTTTGAGCATCACATAGCGGCGGTAGTCAAAATCACTTTTATAGACTAAGAGTTCTGTACAAAATTTCCAAGCATTCGAGCACTGAACTATTGCCATCACTGACTCGCTTGTTCTATCCAAGTTTAATTATATGGACATAGCTAGAAGCCTAGGTCCATATACTTATACTTCAAATCTTTGCAGAGAGTACAAAATGCGTGCGATCGGTTCTGCTTCAATGTACCAGCGCGGCATCATATAACTCCCTATCTTAGTAATGGCAATATATTGAAAATGAGATACAGAAGGGAGTTACACCTTGCCACTCTTTTATTTGGGGTTATTAAAACCGAAAAGCCAACATTTTTATTCCCTAAAGTGGAAAAATTAAAATAGAAATTACCCCATACGGAAAGTATGTTGCGCCCATATTCCTCGACACAGAACCACTGCTTTCCGCACAGAACCACTTTTTTTGTAAAAGGGCTGGGTTTGGATAAAAAAAAACACTTTGTAGCACTATATTCAAATCCGCCCGATTTGAATATAGTGCTACAAAGTGTTTTTTTTTATCCAAACCCAGCCCTTTTACAAAAAAAGTACGCCATCATAGTAGCGACTTCCGTTCCCTGCGAGCGAATATTCAGTAAAACAGACCTTACAATCAATAACCGCTGTACTCGCCTAAAAACAAAAAAGGTCGAATAACTGACCTATCTTAATGTTAATTTGGATCCAAAGCGGTTTAAATTAAATTAAAAATGTTAATAATGGATAAATAGAAAAAGAAGACGAAAATTAATTTATTAAATTCACATTTTTACAAAGCTGTGTAAACAAAAGATCCATTATGTGAATTTAAAGGGCCGCAGCTAAGCTTATGCTACAGCGGACTGGTGCAGTCCGCTTTTCAGCTGAAGCCATCGGTGACTTCACGGGCGTATGTACAGTTTTTTCGGAAACATTACACACTACTTTTAGCATTCCATACATGCAAAGACCACAATATACATAACATAAAAAAAGAACAAAGAAAGACATCAGGTTTTAAAATGTCCAGTCTGCTTGCATATGTAACAACGAATTATTTTAGTTCTCGTTGACATATTGTTATTGCCGCCATCACTGACATCTACAGTTGATGGATTCGTTCTGTTTCCATTCATTCTACTGCCGCCACCAAACTGTCAGTGAGCGGTTTGATTTTGAGCGCCATATTTATGACTATGAAAATGCTTTTTAGCGATAAATGCAACTTCCGACTTCACTTCTATACTCATATCCAACAACTTTGTCTTTATAGCGCCCGCGCTGATATTAATGCCTGAATGTTCGATAGCCATAATCGTTGGTTCGAACTTCTCCGGTAATCCAGCTAACATTAGTGATCCAATGCACTGGTCATTTATTTCGAAACCCGTTCAAAAAGTCGTCAAAACATAGTGGAATATAAACAATCATATATTTTAGTCAACCAACCATTAAAAAATATTCAGAGTTAAATTTTTTGCACCACTGTGTAAATAGACATTGTGTACATACACATTCAATTACGACGTCGGCTCGTCTGACGGAGCGACGTGCTCCCTCTCTGAAAGCTCGCGGCAGACTGCCGAACGCTCGAGTCCGGTTCGCTTCGTTGGCGCGTATTTTATTCGTGACGATTTCTATACTAACTTGTATGGGCGGTTTTAGGCGAAATATTTGCGTAGTTTGTTGGCATATTATAAAAAGTACTTTTATTTAAAAAAATAATTAAGTATTACGAGGGGTGATCAAAAAGTAATGATAAACGCATATTTCTAGTTATAACAAAATTCTGAAAAAATATTTTTTCAACTCCCTAATCCTTCACAACTTCCCTGACAAAAAATGGTATAAATAGGACGTCATTTTTAAAATATACATTCGGAGAGATACGCGCGCGCAGTGAGTGGACGTGCCTACGAGTCTCGCTGCCCCCACTACCGCACGGATCCTACCGCCCACTTCGGTCGGTACAGGCGTCGCTCGCCTTGTGCCCCGGAGTGGCATTCCATAGCCGAGTGATCGCGGTACGCGCAAGCCAACACCGCCACCATGTCGAAAGGCAATAAAAACAGCCCTTTTCAGGGCTCGCGGCTTGCTGCCGCCAAAGCCATCATCTCGACGCTCGAGTCGAGCTCCGTAGCCGCCAAACGCACCATCAGCCCTTCTCAGGGCTCGCGGCCCAGCGTCGCCTCAACCCCCGGAACCCCATCCTCGCCACCGCTCGAGGTAAATACTCCGGTCCGCCCACACGCGAGTCGCATCGTCGTTGCGGCGACACCGTCCGCTCCCCCCCACTCGTCGTGGGGTAGGTCGAGCGGGTACCGCGCGACGCCGCCGGCTCCCGATGCCGCGCCCAAACCTGCGTCTTCGGACTGAATTCTCCGACGTCTCTATGGACGATGACAGCCGTCGGCGGCTGACGGCGGCTGACGGCGGCGGCGGTGACGGCCCAGAAGCCCGGACACCGAACCAGATGACGCCAAACGCCCCTGTGCGACAGTGTCGCGCGATCCGCGCCTTGCCCGTCGCTCGCAGCAGGATGCCGCCCGCCCCGTGCAATTTATGCCGCAGCCACAGCGTCGCCTCCCGCGACGCCGACTGCGCAGGCTCCCGCCAGCTCGGCTGCCGCGCTCGGCGGGACCGCAACGCCTGCACCCACTGACCCAAACGCATCCACCGGCACCAAACGCAGATACCCGCCGTTGATTGTCGAACATCTCCCAAACTGGGCGCAGCACATGCGGCGCCTTAAGGAGCTACTAGGCAGAGCGGCCCAAGTGCGCCCTTTCGGTAAGGGACTGCGCTTCACCCCAAAGGAGGAGACAGAGTTCCGTGTGGTACAGAGATACCTCACGGAGCTTGAAGCCGAGGGAGTATGTTGGCATTCATACTCCCTCCCCAAGGAGAGGGGCCTAAAGGTGGCCATCCGCGGGCTCACTTCAAATGCCACACCCACGGAGGTAGAAGAGGAACTGCGCGCCCTAGGATATGACCCCGAGTACGTGCGGAATATCCGGGGCCGCGGAGACCGCCCGGGTGCATCCTCTTTGCCACCATAAAGAGAGAACAGCACAGCACACCACACCGGGTATATTAGCATCACAGAGATGCTAGGCATACCCGGTGTCAAGATAGAAGCCTGGCGGGGAAAAAGAAGACCCGCCCAATGCCATCGTTGCCAGCAATTTAGGCGCAGCAGCCACAATTGCCACCGCAAGCTGGCCTGCGTCCGCTGCAGCGACGAGCACGCCGCATCGGTTTGCCCACGCCCGCTACAGGAACCCGCCACATGCGTCAACTGCGGAGGCGCTCAAGTCAAGTCAAGTCAAGTCAAATATCAAGTCAAGTCAAATATCTTTATTTCGTAAAATTAGGTTAATGATTATTTGAAAACGTCAAATTAAAACATACTAAAATTTTTATAAAATTATGAATGTTTGAAAAATAAAACAAAATAAGGTTAGGTGGCAGTTCCAAGTGTAAAGCTCATGAGAAGAAGCTGCCAAGAAACTCATGTGCCACTCTTTTAAAATGATCAAGTTTTTCTTTACAAAAATAAATTTTACTGAATGAACCAGTGTGTTTGATGAGTGTAATCGTTTATAAAATAAGGATAACTAAATAATAATACTATTAGTAACTCTAAAATGAGTATATATAAACGTATTCAGCAAACACAATACTTCAAAGTCAAAGTCAACTTCACTTCTTACAAAGTAAATATGTATATATACATATAATCTTAAAGTACATTTTAATAGCCTGTGAGAGAAAGCAGTTCAATCCCAAGCGTTTTTGTCTTCCTTATAATCAATTATTGAGTAGTAACTTTTCATACACAATTTTTTCTTACACTTAAATTTATTACGACTTAATTTTTGAATATCGCTAGGGATTTTATTGTAGAAACGTATACATTGGCCCCGAAATGATTTGTTTACTTTTTGTAACCTTGACGCTGGTACAACAAGTTTATGTTTGTTCCGCGTGTTAATATTATGTATATCACATTTCTTACAGAAACTATCAATATTTTTGTGAACATATATAAGGTTTTCATAGATATACTGACATGCAACAGTCATGATATTGATTTCCTTAAATTTTTCTCTAAGTGAGTGTCTACTACTAAGATCGTAAATTGATCGAATAGCCCTCTTCTGCAGAACGAAAATGGTTTGAATGTCGGCAGCATTCGACAATTCTTTATATGTGGGAATTTAGACAATTCACTTATATGTGGGCCCCACTGAAGCTTAGAATCTAGAGTAATTCCTAAAAACTTTGTGGTCTCTACAGGGTTCAACTCATCTTCTTTTATTTTTATAGTGGTTTTTACTGGTTTCACGTTAGGTGTTATAAATCGAATACATTTAGTCTTGCCCTCGTTTAAGAGTAAATTGTTAACATCAAACCAGTTAACCACTTTTGAGATAGCCATATTTACATCTTCAAAGTCTTTTTGCTGGCGTTTTAATTTAAATAAGAGTGATGTATCATCTGCAAACAGGACTATCTCATGATTATTTTTTACTAAATATGGTAAGTCGTTTATGTAAATTAAAAACAATAACGGCCCGAGAATAGAACCCTGTGGGACTCCCATTTTGACCACAGACCCCGGGGAGCGTTTACCATTAATATCAACTTTCTGAATCCTGTTACTCAGATAGGACGTAAGAAGATTCAGAGCTGTGTTTTGAATACCATAATGTTGCAATTTCCTGATTAATGTTTCATGCAGAACACAGTCAAATGCCTTAGATAAATCACAGAAGACGCCTAAAGCATCCTGCGATTCCTCCCAGGCGTCAAATATATGTTTTATAAGCTCCACACCAGCATCGGTTGTAGAGCGACCCCTAGTAAAACCAAATTGTTTAAAGTGTAATAATTTATTTTTGTAAAAGAAGTTCTGCATCTGATCATATATAATTTTTTCAAAGATTTTACTAAATGTTGGTAGTACTAATATGGGTCTAAAATTAGTGGGGTCAGACATACTACCTGATTTATACAATGGTATTACTTTACTATATTTCATTAAATCAGGAAATACACCACAATCTATACATTTATTAAATATAAAAGCCAAGTCCTGCGCAATAAAAGAAATTATAGACTTAGTAATCACAACTGAGTTACTCCAGAGGTCGGTAGTAGAAATTAATAGAATTAAAAGCTTTTATGATATCTATATGTGTAACATAATCAAATTGGAAAGTGATGTCACATTTATTAACATTTTTAATCAAGATAGACTCAGCTGCAAAGGGTGAGGTATTCAATGACTTTGTAGTAGAGACTGGTATGTCAGTAAAGAATTTTTCAAAAGCAGTGGCTACTTCTATGTCCGATGTGATGGTTTTACTATCTATATTAAGACAGTAATCATTATTGTGACCTCTGACTCTTCCGGTCTCACTATTTATAATATCCCAAGTCATTTTAATTCTGTTATCACTGTTTTTAATTTGTGAACTAAGGTAGCAAGCTTTTGCTGTTTTGCAAGCCTGCCTAAATATTTTAGCACAATTTCTTACATAAGCTTGAAATCTTTCACAACAGTTATAATTTCGTTCATCATACAGCTCATATAATCTTTTTCTACTTTTATGTAGGCCGACAGTAGCCCACTCACTAAAAGTAGCATTCCCCTTAACCATAATCGTTTTGGGAGTGAAAACCGAATCGAAATTATGACAAAATTTATTAAAGAATGTTTTATATAAAATGTTAGGATCACTGCCCTCATTCAACAGTGGAGGGTTACAAATGAGGCGGCTTTTGAAACTTTCAAATCGACTGACAGTTTTAGGGATAACAGTTATACATTTTTTAGTTACTTTTCTACTTTTAATATCAAAAGAAATAAGTTGACCACAGTGGTCAGAATCCATTTGATTAATTACTCTCTTGTTATCTACAATAATATCTGTGAATATATTATCTAAACATGTGGCTGTAGTGGCAGTTATGCGGGTAGGCTCTAAAAATAAATTACACAGATTAAATGATTTGAATAGAGCTAAAATCCTCATACTTGAAGTAGTATTCTCTAATAAATTAACATTGAAGTCGCCACATATTATTACATTTTTATTAAGGTTTGTTACCTTATGCAAGACTTCATCCATAACATGTTCAAAAATATGATATTGTGCTGAAGGAGGTCTGTACACAGTCAATACAATAAACCGCTTCAACTCTACACAGGCTATTTCTATGCTACATTCAACAGAGAAGTTAACAATATCACGGCGTTCTTTGAATTTAAGATTTTTATTTATTAATATTAGTGAACCACCATGTATAGCCAGTTCCCTGCTGAACGAGCTGCCTACCTGGTGATTGTTGAAATTAAACATGAACTGATCGCTCTTTAGCCAGTGTTCAGTAATACATAAAAGATCAATATCTTCAGCAATCATGAACAATTCCAATTCCAAGTCTTTTCCTGTCATTCCTCTGATATTCTGATGCACCAGGTTAATTTTATTAATGTAACTATTGTTCTGTTTTGACATAACAGAATAATTTTCAAGTGGTAGTGCACAAGTATGTGTGCAAGAGGTACTCTCTATTGTCTTAAAATTTAATTTAAATTATTCGGTATGTCAATATTATAATTATTATTAATACATAAATTATCATTATTAATGTCAGGTGCTTTAGCCAAATTGTTGGCTAAGTTAAAATGAATGTCATAATTTTGTTGCTCAATAGAAGCAACTTGAGTAGCCAAATTCTTGGCTGAAGTATTAATATAAAAAGATAGCGAAACAGCTATCTGTCTTTTACAACTATTTTTAAGATAATATCTATCTTTTGTCAAATAAAAATATTTACTAACAAGTTTGTTAGTGTCAATAAAATGAAATTTATTATGAAAAGGTCCATTAATTTGGCATGTCAGTTGATGCATAAGGTTATTCAAATTATATCTAATAGTGTTTTCTTCCTGTGATAATCCATTACTCAGGGGAAATGAAAACATAACAATTTTTTTTACATTTAAATTTGACAACTCCTCAAAATAATTTAAAAACTTATTTTTGTTTACATTTCCCCTATCACCGACAAAAATAATTATAGTGCTGTCCTGACTAAAATTAGATCTTAAAATATTTTCCATGATATTACTATAGGACAAAGCAGGCGTGCAATTATTGATGATTCTAGTTTGTCCCGTACTCAACTTTGACATTAGGGATCCAATGCCCTTACCAATTTCATCACTATACATCATAATAGTACTTAATTTAAAAGAACTGCTAGTTTGTGCTAAGTTATTATGAAGTGCTGGCAGTGGAGAGGGATCTTATGCTAGCGATTTGCAATCTAGTGATAATCTACAGATTTGACTATGCCTACTTTGTAATCAAACTCACCCCGCAAACCACGTTCAGTGCCCTGCCTTTCAAAAGGAAGCAAGCAACCGCAGAGCAGGGATGGCCGCAATCTCTGGCCGTAAACCCTGCCCTCAACCGCTACCACCCACAATAAGCTCGCACCCCCAAGGAGAGGGGACACAGGGCGCCTCTCTGATGGCAAAGG
Source organism: Herminia tarsipennalis (assembly GCA_945859575.2). Taxonomy (NCBI): domain Eukaryota; kingdom Metazoa; phylum Arthropoda; class Insecta; order Lepidoptera; family Erebidae; genus Herminia; species Herminia tarsipennalis. The sequence continues at coordinate 10,785,128 of OX243833.2, read as the reverse complement.
CAAACGCGCCCACTCAGCGCGGAGCCGCCGCCAAACCCAAGCGCAAGTGAAGGAGGAGAAGAGGGAAGCCCGCAACAGCTGCCGCGATCGATAACCAAGACGCCATCCCAAAAACAGCCACCAAAATCTGCAAAACCGCAGAAGCCGCCACACAGACAACACCGTCAACAACTCAGCTGCCGCCCATAAGAACAGACACCCCGTGACTTACAGAAGCTACCCCCCGTCACCTTTGATCACCTGGATGTAACACGGCTACTTAAGGATATAATTTCAATGAAAAACGAAATTGAGATTATTAGAGAAACATATGTCCCAAAAGATCAGTTTACGCAGTTGAGAAATGAAGTTGTTAATTTACAGCAAACGTCGGTAGTTAACAATTATCAATGTGATAACTTTGTTAATAAGAAACGTGGTACAAGCAAGGTCCTAGAGAGTTTTGAATTTGGTTACGACAGCGGTCCTGTTGGAATAATACATATTGCACCTGAGGTGCAGAGCGGCAACAACTGCAATTTAACTCGAACGGACCTAACTACCGACCTTAACTTAAAAACACAGTCTAGGTGCGCGCAGGAGCAGCATTTACTGTCTCTTTCTCTCGAGTCTCAGCCGCCCGGCGAATATCGCCCCGTCGCACTCGCACCGCCCGCTGTGGCCCGTAAATGTGCTGTTGAACTACAAAATGACTCATCGGAACTGCCGACTAGTTATGCCGCGGCAGCGAGTAATGACAATATGCCTATTGATTCACAACCATGCTCGTCTCAGCGCACAATAATTAAACAAAACGATGATGACTGGCATCTTGTGCAAAGAGGAAGGCTTAAAAATCGTTTTGTGGGTGAACATGGAACGTGCCAGGATACAGACGGGAAATTTAAAGCCGCAAACACTTGTGTACCTCTATTTATAAATTATATACATAATGAGACGTGTGAAAGCGATATTATATCCTACATTAAGAGTAAAATAAATGTGGATGTCACCTTCATATCAACCCATATGATGGCCCACTGCTGGGCACGGGTCTCCCCAGTAGATCCTGGGGGTAATTGCCATAATCGCCACGCTTGGCGAGCGGGTTGGCGATCGCAGTAAGGCTTTAAGTACGCAGAGGACGCTGCTGCCCGTCCTCCGGAGTGAAATCCCTTAGTCGCCTTGACGACACCCACGGGAAGAGATGGGGTGGTACTATTCTTAAGCCGGCACCACACGGATGTCACCTTGTACAAAATGAAAACCAAGCAGCAAAAAGAATACAGTTCATATAAAGTTTTCGTACCTAAACTTAAACTGGGTTTATTTATGAATAGTAGTCTGTGGCCGGATGGTATCACTTTCCGACGATTTATTGAGTTCCGTAAACGAGAAAAAGACAGAGTATTAGCTGATACTAGGCTTCATAAATAATCATTTAATGGATAACTCAACTAATACAGCTAGCTTGATTAGTTTTAATTGTAAGTCTTTCGAGAGGTCCAAGGAATGTATTAGAACGCTTAGTCAAAAGGCAGATCTCATCGCGTTGCAAGAAACCTGAATGCTGCCACACGAGATTCCGAAGCTGCGTGAAGTCAACAGTGAATTTAGTTTCTGTGGAAAATCAGCTGTTGATATCTGGAGTGGTATATTACGGGGGCGGCCCTACGGCGGTGTGGCGCTGTTATGGAGGAATAGCAAGTTTAGTTGTGTGTCAGTGATCAAGTGTAAAAGTGACCGAATAATTGCAATAAAAGTGTGTGACTCGGGGAGGTCAATTCTATATTTTTGTGTATACATGCCCATAGATTCACCTGATAACCTAGTGGAATATATACAATGTCTAAGTGAAATGGTAGCTATTATTGAGAACAATAACATAGAGACTGCGTACATATTAGGTGACTTTAATGCTCATCCAGAGGAGAGGTTTGGAAACGAGTTGTTGAATTTTTGTGATGAGCAGAGTTTGGTGTGCATTGATATGCAATTCTTTGGTGTGAATTCAGGTATGTACACTTTTGCCAGTGAAGCGCACGGCAGTCGTAGATGGCTTGACCATTGCTTGGTCACTAAGGCGGGTTTGAAGTCAGTGATATCAGTGAAGGTTCATAATGACGTTTATTGGTCGGACCACTACCCTTTAGAAATTCTGTGTGACCTTAGATCGGTGTGCCTAACCTCTTTATTGCCGCGCGCTGAAACTAACAAAGCTCTGTGGGGTGAAAGAAACCAGGATCAAATTGATATGTATTATAAATATTGTAATGATAAATTATGTAATATCGAGTTTCCTCAGGAATTTAGTAGTTTTGTGACAGTATGTGTAATAATAGGAGCTTAGAACACACTGCGGTAATTGACACTTTATACAATAAAATTATATCAGCGTTGCAAGAGGCCGCAGTGCTCAGTTATGAGGGTCGGGAACAAGGCAGACAACCTAAACGTGGTCGCCCTATAGTTGGGTGGAATAGGTATGTTCGGGAAGCTCATCGGGACGCCAGACAAAAGTTTTTGAATTGGACATGGTATGGCCGCCCGACTTATGGTGATATTTATAATAATATGGATATGTGTGAGTCTAGAAAGATATTTTAGAAAAATTAAAATACTGTAAAAATAATCAGGATTTAATCAAAATGAATATTTTAGCTTCGAAACATACACAAAAAGATTTTAAAGGATTTTGGCAACAAACAAAGAAATTAAGCCCTAAGTCTAGCGTCCCAGTAAGCGTGGACGGTATATGTGATCCTAAAGACATAGCAAATATGTTCAGGCATCATTTTCAGGTGAAATCCTCACTTAAAGGGGTGCAGAGAGATGTTGAGGCGGTGGTGTTCGGGGTGCCGGAGCGTGTCACGGCAAAAAATGTTGCTTCGATTATAAAATGTATGACAAGAGGTAGGTCCCCCGGACACGACAGTCTCAGCATCGAACACTTTAAGTATGCGGGGCCGCACCTCCCTAGGACATTGGCATTGCTATTTACATTATGTGTAAGACATTCTTATTTACCGAATGAGTTAATGAAGACTGTTGTAGTGCCAATAATTAAAAACAAAACTGGAGATCTCTCGGATAAATGTAACTACCGACCAATTTCATTGGCTACTACTGCAGCGAAGGTGCTTGACTGTACCTTAACTTACATGAGGCTCAGTTCGGTTTCAAACCTGGGCTATCCACTGAATGTGCTATTATGTCTCTCAAGCATACAGTTAGGTATTATACTGATAGGAATACGCCAGTCTATGCCGCTTTTCTGGACCTTTCCAGGGCTTTTGATTTGGTTAGGTATGATATCTTGTGGTCTAAATTAGTTGAAGAGGGTGTGCCCGGGGAACTGGTTAACCTATTAAGGTACTGGTACGGCCATCAAACTAACCGAGTAAAATGGCTTAGTGAACTATCAGATGAATATGGGTTAGAATGTGGAGTGAGACAGGGTGGATTGACTTCACCTTCGCTTTTCAACCTGTATATAAATCAGCTGATTGGTGAACTCAGTAGCACCGGTGTCGGCTGCTCAATTGACGGGCACATTATCAATAGTATCAGTTACGCTGACGATATGGTGCTGTTGAGTCCATCAATCTCTGCGCTAAGAAGGTTACTGGGAGTATGTGCAGATTATGCAAAGGTACACGGACTCGTGTATAATGAAAAAAGAGTGAGTTGTTAATATTTAGGTCCCGGGGTCGAAATGTTTTATGTGCTCCCCCGGTACTGCTTAACTGTGTCGCGCTCACTAGAGTTAAGGAGTTCAAATACCTGGGCCATGTGGTTTCTGAGGATTTGAAGGATGATAAAGACATGGAGAAGGAAAGGAGGGCGTTGACGGTCCGCTGCAATATGTTGGCCCGCAGATTTGCACGTTGTAGTGTAGACGTGAAGATTACGCTTTTCAAAGCATTCTGTCAAAATCTGTACACGTGCAATCTGTGGGTTAACTATACGCTGCGGGCTTGCAACGCGCTCCGTGTACAATACAACAATGCCTTCAGGGTGATGTTGGGGCTTCCAAGGTACTGCAGTGCATCGGCGATGTTCGCGTACGCTCACACAGATGGGTTCGGGGCGACAGTGCGGCGCCGCGTGGCCTCGCTTATGCGTAGGGTGCAGGGAAGCGCCAACACTATTCTGAGGGTCATTGCCGAAAAACCAGACTGTCCCATTCAGGGACATTGGGTACGAACGCATGTCCTCGTTCCCGGTGCCCCTGATGGTGGCAGATTTCTAAGATAATTTCTAAGTTAATTTTAGTTACTAGAATTAGATACTAACATAGTCTTTAAGTCAATGTATTTACTAACAAAATATGGACCACAGTCTGAAATAAATGTATTTTATTTTTTTATTTATTTTATTTTTATTATTTCCATATGTCTAAACCTTAAACAAACGAATAAAATGATCAAAGTTTCAAAATCGTACGACGCGCTTTAGAAATCATATGATCATAATTTCGTAAACACGTAGTTCATTCAAACTAAATGTATTCGATTTATAACACCTAACGTGAAACCAGTAAAAGCCACTATAAAAATAAAAGAAGATGAGTTGAACCCTGTAGAGACCACAAAGTTTTTAGGAATTACTCTAGATTCTAAGCTTCAGTGGGGCCCACATTTAAGTGAATTGTCTAATAGACTCAGTTCTGCAGCGTACGCAGTTAGAAAAATTCGTCAGCTAACAGACGTTGAAACAGCGCGATTAGTTTATTTTAGTTACTTTCATAGTTTAATGTCGTACGGTATTCTACTGTGGGGGAATGCTGCCGACATTCAAACCATTTTCGTTCTGCAGAAGAGGGCTATTCGATCAATTTACGATCTTAGTAGTAGACACTCACTTAGAGAAAAATTTAAGGAAATCAATATCATGACTGTTGCATGTCAGTATATCTATGAAAACCTTATATATGTTCACAAAAATATTGATAGTTTCTGTAAGAAATGTGATATACATAATATTAACACGCGGAATAAACATAAACTTGTTGTACCAGCGTCAAGGTTACAAAAAGTAAACAAATCATTTCGGGGCCAATGTATACGTTTCTACAATAAAATCCCTAGCGATATTCAAAAATTAAGTCGTAATAAATTTAGGTGTACCATTAAGAAAAAATTGTGTATGAAAAGTTACTACTCAATAATTGATTATATGGAAGACAAAAACGCTTGGGATTGAACTGCTTTCTCTCACAGGCTATTAAAATGTACTTTAAAATTATATGTAATACATATTTACTTTGTAAGAAGTGAAGTATTGTGTTTGCTGAATACGTTTATATATACTCATTTTAGAGTTACTAATAGTATTATTATTTAGTTATCCTTAATTTATAAACGATTACACTCACCAAACACACTGGTTCATTCAGTAAAATTTATTATTTGTAAGGAAAAACTTGATGATTTTAAAAGAGTGGCACATGAGTTTCTTGGCAGCTTCTTCTCATGAGCTTTTCACTTGGAACTGCCACCTAACCTCATTTTGTTTTTTTTTTCAAACAATCATAATTTTATAATTTTTTTAGTATATATTAATTTGACGTTTTCAAACAATCATTAACCTGATTTTACGAAATAAAGATAAAAATAATAAAAATATTTGAGTAAAATAAATAAAGATAAATAAAAATATTTGAGTTTTGAGTTTTGAGTTTTTAGAGTTTTTAAAGGGTCATTGGTCATAAACACAAAATAAAGAAAGTGCAGAAGGTAACCTTCAAACAACGCGCGCAATAACAACGGACACTTACACCGTTCACGGACATGAAATCTCGCGTCGCCTTCCGAACAACGTGGTCTAAAGTGATCTTTAATACCCTGTTCCAAGTGAACGATGTGTATGTGTGCGTGGCTACGTATGAAGGTTACCTTCTGTACTCTCGGTATTTTGTGTAATGCACTCCCGGCGACAAACCCGATCGGGGATTCCTCCGGCCGGGCCGGCACGTGTAAAGCAGGTTGTGCCGCAGACGGGAATGAAGCATCCCGATATCGATACTTTTACTCGAAATCGTAATGAATTGATTTGTACAAGTATTATTAGTTATTTAGAAATTAACTGATTTAAAATTTCTAGAACGTTTGCATACTCTATCCAGTATCCTAATAAACTGAGGATTTAAGGTTGTTGTTAAGTACATTTTTAACAAACTTTATTTATTTATAAAAAGAGGAATTGAAAACACAAATCATACTAAGAGAACAATACGTTAATACCAACACAGTATGCGAGTCACTTCAGTCCTCGTAAGTACAAGTACGAGTAAATATGTAAGTACCAGTATGTAAATAAAATAAGTAATGATCATTATCTACGGAAATATCGATAAATTTTATTTGCTCGCATAATATCATCCCTAGCCGGTGCGGGCGCGTGCCGATCGGTTACAATAAACAATTTCACCAGTCGGACGAAAGCTTAATGAGGTGACGGTCGTGTCTAAAAGTGTAATCGATTGTGTAGCTATCGAAGAACTAACAATTAAAGGGAAACGCAGCGAAGATGGCGGGAAAATTATCCACACCAAAACCAACCGTCCTTAGAGATAATACTAAGTGCCACTCGAAACCTTTTGGACTTGGGTAAGTAGTCTTCATGTTCCACCCATGCCCAAGCAAGAGGAAAAAAGTCCTAAGCCGGGAAAAGAATGAAGGAAAAATTGGTTTTATGATGGCGGTTGATGAATGAAACCAACGATATGACAGGTTGACTATATTTTATTCATTGCATAATGTTTCATGTACAGGTTTAGACTTAGGTTAGGTTTCCTATGTGTTGTTCTTGAGATGGACTGCGGGGCTATCGCATCCCTTAACTTCCTAGCTCTGCTATTCCTGAGGGCTGCGGGGCTACCGCTCAGTTCAAGCAAAGGCAACAGGGGTGACTACGGTGCTATCGACCACTGTGCCGTCTGGCTAGCGAATGCCTAATATGACCTTGGGATGGACTGCAGGGCTATCGCATCCCTTTGTCAACCTAGCTCGTGCTATCCCTGAGGGCTGCGGGGCTACCGCTCAGTTCAAGCTTAGGGCAACAGAAGTGACTGCGGGGCTATCGACATCTGTGCCGTCTGGCTAGCGAATGCTCCTTCCTCCGATAACCGCTGGTTTTAAAGGCTCCGATGCGTGCGTGTGCGTCGCCGTTGCATGTAGTGGTGAATCATCATTACTCTTGCTGCATTTACGTACGATGTTCATAGATGGCATTAGTAGTCTGTACCGTGACTTGTATTGCTGATCTTATATCTGAGGAGTGTTGCAGTGTACTTGGTGTTAAGCTCGCTGATCGATAGATGGCGTCTTGTTACAGTTTTACATTGTTTTGTTTCGCAGCATGATAGGTAGGTTAGGTATAGATAGTTCGTCGACTCGTTAGCGTACCGCGTCCCTTGCACGGTATGGCAACGTTGCACTGTGGCGGGGTCACGGGCGGCGTCATGAGGTGGTAATAAAATAAGGCAGTGGACTGTATAAATATTATAATGGATAACAAAGAATCGTACAACTGTTAGTCGAGGTACTTAAATATGAGGACAAATAAATTAATACAAAAATGAGGTGCGCGAGCGCGGTTGTGCGTTGAATACATGCGCTGCGGTGCGGCGGGCGGCGGGCGCGTCGACCGGGGAGTCCCGCTCCCGCACCCCGCCGTCCCCTACGCGCCGCCTGAGCGCGGCACTGTGTTGACTGAATGACTCAACACTCTGTCTGTATTAATTTATGCTCACGGAAACAAAAAAACGGCGGCGCATGGAGTTACTTACTAGATACTAATGTATTTTTCTTGTATTTTAAAGTATCATAGAACATTAATATTTTCTTCCCGTCCGGCCCATGGAGGCTTTATGTCGAAATACCTCATTTTCCTAATATCTCAAAGTCAAAATGACTTTGTACCCAAAATGCCTGAAATTCGATTTGTCCACATCCAATAATAACTGATTTACAAAATGCCTTTGAGGTTGGGTACAGTTAAAAAGACAATTAGTTGATTAGATACCCAATCAAATTTCGGGTCAATTCTTTCCTAGGTAGGTAGGTATAGGTACTCGTAGGAGGGTCATAAATATAATTTTGGACACCGTAACAAAAGTGGCAGCTCGATGTGGAGATGCGTAAATCGTGGTCAATGCAACGCATCTTTGACTCTGAACTCTGAAAAAGACTTCATATTGCGACCAAGCAGCTTGCATGTGTGTAAAAAAGCCAATCGCAAAATGAGAGATATATTGTATTGTTATCGATGCTTGCAAAAAGCAGGTATGTACTAAAATGACTCCTGTCAAAAAGGTATTTGAAAAACATGTCTCTAACTTTTACGCCAGAATAGAAACCAACCACGATGCCGCCGCCGCCGCCACCAGCGACGCGGACTCAGACGTTCAAATGCCATCGTATGAAGAAAAAAAGAAAGCACTTTATAGAGCAAGACATCGATTTTTGGAACAAAACAATACCGAGTTTTCATATTCAAAGGACATAAAAGTTCCAAAAATGCTTGCAGAGAATTTCCTAGTTGCTGAAGAGGGAGAAGCAGATCAAATAATATGCTTTTCAACTAAGACGGCCCTTGGTGCTGCAAAATCTCGCCAATACAACGGCAGCAAGCAGTTTTCGGGCAATGGGACATTCAAAAGAGCCACGAAACCTTTTTACCAAATCTATACTATACATTTAGATTTGAGTATGAACGCCGGCGACACAAATGTCGTTCCAGTATTATACGCACTGCTCCCTGACAAGACTAAGAAAACTTACACGAAGCTTTTTACTATAATACGGGATCAACTCGGCATTAATATAAACTTCTTTAAATGCGACTTCGAAAAAGGACAGATGAACGCCGTAAAGAACATTTTTCCTGAGGCTGTTGCTGTTGTATCCGGATGCTGCTTTCATGGGCGGTGTGGAAGAAGGCAAAAGAAATGAAGATATGCAAAAATAAAAAGACACGACATATTGTCCGTTTATGTGCGAGTCTTCCTTTGCTTCCTGAACAGCATATTCATGCCTATTGGTTGGAAATAAAATGCGGAATGAAGAAAGATCACAAAATGAAAGAATTTTAAGCATATTTTGAGAAGCAATAGGTAAGTCTGGGAGCTGATACTATCAGCTGCGGAAACCATGAGCACCGACGAAGCAATAATGCTTTGGAAGGATGGAACAGGCGGCTTTTTTATTTTAAAAAAAGAAGCAAAGTTCCAGGACACCCGCATAAAAAATGCATTATTTTCAGGGGCGCATCGAAAGCGGAACGAAAGAAGTTTTGACTTCGCATACAAAAAACAACTGCGGGAGCTGAGAGAGCAGAGTATTACTCCATTTGCATTTTTGGAAAACGTCATTTTATTGAAACGACGTTACACGTAGGTGGTTGATTAGTTAAGATGATGTAGGCGCTTATGAGTTATTTTAAGAAGCTACAAAAGTTAAGTTTTAAATTTCTAATAAATTTTGTTTACAACTGTACATCGATTGTCATTTTCTTTTTATGGCGTAAGTTCAATAAGGGATTTAGGATTTCAGGCATTTTGGGTACTAAGTCGTTTTGACTTTTAGATATTAGGAAAATGAGGTATTTCGACATAAAGCCTCCGTGAGCCGGACGGTTTTCTTCTAATATGTCCTAAAATTTTTTGGATACACGCAGGTTTACTCATTGAAGTTTGTCGACTCAATTCAAATTCATCCTGTATACAGCAAACGCGTGGACCAATTTTGATGATTCATACGTCAATCGATTCGTATTCATCATGTAAAGACATGACAGCAATCTAAATTAAAAATGGCGACAGCCAGACGCTATATTGTGATAGAGAAAAAAAAAAAGTCAACAAACTACTAAACAAAGACTCAAGACTGACTCGTTGGTCTTGCGCCTAGTCGCTCGTCGGTGTTGTCGGTTTTGATGGGTTTCTGCCCTATGACTCCATTAACTTCTATCGGGCTTTACCTAGGGACCAGACTACTCGTCGATCCTGCGCCTTGTCCCACTCAAATTTTATGATTTTTTGACACATTTATGACACATCGATCCTGCGTCAAATCCTTCTTCAAATTACCAAAACCAACACAGCCGAAGTCCATGTTTTTGCGAACGAAAAAAAAAAATTATTTATCAATGCATTTTTAAAATAATAATCAAGGTCAGGTTTTAAATAGGTATGTAGCTACACGTGCCAGCGCAGCGGTATTTTCAAAGACGCCGGCTTCCGATCAAATGTACCAACCGATGTCACAAAATGCCGAGAATAGAGAAAGTTAGCTCATAATAATGTATTTCATTATTTATACCTACGGTAGACGCGCGGGCGGTCGCGCTAAGTCAATAAACTTTGAGTTATACATTAAGTAAAACACAACTTTTTCTAGTTAGTTTTAGATATTGTTGCTAAAGCTAATAATGAAATAATTTACGACTATCTTGACAGAGTATATATTTGACATTTCCAATGCTCTTGATAAAAACATGGAGGTACACGCCATTTACACTGACTTCAAAAAAGCTTTTGACCTCGTAGACCATAAACTGCTTCTGCCGAAACTAATACGTATATAATCCACGGTTCTTTACTCAGATGATGTGAATCTTACCTACACAATCGCTCACAGTTAGTTGCACTTCGCGGCTTTACATCTTTTACTTTCGATGCGCCTACCGGAGTCCCCCAAGGATCTCACCTAGGTCCGCTATTCTTCTTGGTTTTTATAAACGATCTTTGTGACACGATAGAAAGTTTACAGTTTTAAATTGTATGCTGATGACTTGAAAATATATCGAATAATATGAAACGCCCAAGACATTTACCGCCTCCAAGAAGATTTGAGTCGTATTCTCGTATGGTGCCAAAACAATAATATGTCACTAAATGTTAAAAAATGCTTCCATATAAAATTTACTAGAAAGAAAAATCCCTGTTGCGCTAAATACACCACCGAAAACTGTGAATTAAGGGAAGTCCAAACTGTTCGCGACCTTGGAGTTTTATTAGACACCACTTTAAGTTTTAGGCATCATATCAATAGCTTAGTTTTAAAAACGTCCCAGCTGTCAGGTTTTATCACACGTCAGATGAAAATCTTTAAGCAACCCACTCTAACAATAACAATATATAATTCCATTGTTCGAAGTATCCTTGAATATTGCAGTGTTGTTTGGAATCCTAGTTACCAGGTTCACTCTGACAGCCTTGAGAGAGTCCAAAAAACGATTTCTAAACCATGTGACGTACACAGATAACAAATGTAAGTCTCTCACATCCTACGACAAACGATTGTCACATTACAATGTTTCTTCGCTCCACCGACGTAGAAAGACAACTGATATAATGTTCCTCTATAAGATTCTGCACGGATATGTAGAATCTAGCTATATCCTTGCAAATATATCCTTCAGTGTTCCTCGAGTTGGCAGCCGTCTGACTAATAGGAAAACATTTGAACTTCACACCTGCAGAACTAACATCGGGCAATATTGCCCTGTATATCGCATGATGAGTTCTTGTAACGCTGTCCGAAACGATGTTGACTTATTCAATGGTTCTATCGCCTCCGTTAAAAATAGGTTAAAACTGTATCAAAATGTTCCTCTTAAACAATAGTAGCAGTTGACACATTTTAAATTATAAAAGTTATGACACTTTATTAAAAATGCATGCTGTGTTTGCATATTATAGAGTATGGAAGAAAAAGGAACTTACAGGAGGATGAAAATGATGCGTCCCTTCGATAGCAGCCTCCAGCGCGCCGGTTCAGGCGATATTTCTACCAAGCGTCACGAGAGGAGAGAGTTTGAGGGTTCACCACACAACACCAATATATTTGCACTTTTTGAGTTTTTTAGCGGGAGCGCGGGCGCACGGAGATACGTGTCACCGGTAAGCGAGCTGATTTACGAGAGAGTGAGGGCGGGGGTAGTCCGAATGAACGGAACAGGAAATGAATGGTGGTAAGAAAGGAATCGATTTGGAATGGAAGATCCTTCTCGAAAGAGTTAATGAGTGAAGTGTATTACAGTGTTGCAAGTAGGTGTTTATGCTTTCAATTTCCAATGGATAAAATAATAATGACATTAAGTACATATTAAAAATAATGCGAATGGCACAGACAGAGTACAATTAATCATATTTAATTAACATATGTTTCATGTATCTTTCTTAGAATTGTATTCAGTTTTGCAGACCATAATTAAAATATATATATATATATATATTGAATGCCATACTTACATTACAAAGTAACCGAAAATAACATAGACGAATGCACGATTAGCCAATTATATGTTAATATTCCAATAAAGCAATGCCCATGAACGATGTATATGCAGACTAAAGTACGTCAAGCATGCATTGTATGAAGCATGCCTTATGTAGTGTCGTTATTTTATACCGCTGTCGGTAGGGCCAGTCGGGCGGTCGGGCGCTTAGACCAGTAATGCCGACGCATTGCCGACGCTACACTACCCTAACGGTTATACGACACAACTTAAAATTTGTTACTTTTTGAATTGGCGCATGAACGACGAATCGGTCCTGCGCCTAATCATTGTCCTACAGTACCTACGAAAATGCATTACAATCGACATGACCGAAGAGGGAATAGGCGCAGGATCGCCCCAATTGGTCCTGCGCCTAATCACAGTCCTGCAGAACTCAGGACTAAAATCCATCAAAATCGAAATGTCCGAAGAAGAACTCGATCGACTCTTGCGCCAAGATAATATTCGATATTTACAAATCAATGCATCAAAGAGGCCCCGCGAGACGTGCAGTTGTAGATATGCAATTTTCAAACTTAAGTCAATTACTAAGATTTTATGTTACAATGTCGCCGGACAGGCTCTTACCTGTTCAAACCGTGTTACAGGGTATTTTAAGCGGTAACCCGTTCGGCCTATTATGGAACCCTTTCAAGGTGTAAGCCGTATAAACGGGTAGTTATATTTTTTAAGCGCTCCAAAAAACCCTATCAAAAACCGTTTCAACGAATATTCGAAGGGTCCCTGCATGTGGGGTATCATCGTGTAGGTATTTTAAAATCATGATGAGGTTTTAAATCATTTTTACATAAAATAACCGTTTAGGATATAAAGCGATTTAAAGTTTGTTATCAACTATTTTCACTTAAATTTTCGGTAGTTACTGTTATTACGTTACGTCTTTCAACTAACCACTAAAAGTATTAAATAAAAAATAAATTTTAAAAAAGACACATTCACAACATTATTTTTGTCCCCGTGTTTTTAAGCAGGCGGTTTTTTTATATTTTTTCTTTTTCCTAAAATCTCTGTTAACGGTGCTTCGACACGGGATCACGGGGACAAAATAATGTTGAATTGTGTCGTTTTAAAACGTGTATATCTTACGAAGTATAGGGCGCAGACCTACCTACCTTTTTGTTCTCAAATTTCTGGTTTTTACGAGATCATTGTGATCACGAGGTCAAAACTTTGAACCTCTATATCTTACGAACTATAGGGCGCTAACCCACCTTATTTATTAAAACTTTTCGTTTTAATGAGAACTGTGATCACGGGGTCAAAACTTTGAACACCTATATCTTACGAACTATGGGGCACAGATCCACCTTGTTTGTACTCAAACTTCTTCTTTTGACTATATCTACGTGATTGCAGGGTCAAAACTTTGAACTCCTATATCACACGAACTGTAGGGGGTAGACTCATCTTGTTAGTACTCAAACTTCTTGTTTTGACGAGATTTATGTGGTTATGGGGTCAAAACTTTGAACTCCTATATCATACGAGCTATAGGGCATAGACCCTCCATGTTTGTACTCAAACTTCTTGTTTTGAATGATGATATCTATGTGATTATGGGGTCAAAACTTTGAACGCCTATATCACACGAACTATGGGGCGCAGACCTACTTTGATTCTCTCTCTCTCTCTCACATTTAGTTACTCGTTCAAACAAGAGTTTGAGTACAAATAAGGTGGGTCTACGACCTATAGTTTGTGTGATAAAGGCGTTCAAAGTTTTGACCCTGCGATCACGTAGATCTCGTCAAAACAAGAAGTTTAAACACAAACAAGGTGGGTTTGCGCCCCATAGTTAGTAAGATGTAGACGTTTAAAGTTTTGACACCGTGATCACATAGATCTCATCAAAATAAGAAGTTAGAATACAAACAAGGTGGGTCTACGCCCCATAGTTTATAAAATGTAGGCGTTCAAAGTTTTGACCACGCGATCACGTAGATCTCGTCAAAACAAGAAGTTTCAGTACAAACAAGTTGGGTCTGCGCCCCATAGTTCGTAAGATATAAGCGTTTAAAGTTTTGACCCCGTGATCACATAGATCTCATCAAAACATCAAGTTTGAGTACAAATATGGTGGGTCTACCACTTATAGTTCGTGAGATATAATATAATATAATAATGCTACCATAAAACAAACAAACCACGAAAAATACCTCGGATTATACATAGATGATAAACTTACCTGGAAAATACACATTGAGCATATTAAAACTAAAATAAATTCTCTACTAGGGGCAGTATACAGGGCTAACAATTGTATTCCATATAAAGTACGTACATTAATATACAACTCTCTAGTTAAACCTCATCTAGAATATTTAATTGAGATTTGGGGGTCGGCCGCTGAATCTAATTTAAGCACACTACAAAGAACCCAAAACAAAATCATTAAAATTCTCTTTCATTACGATTATCTGACGCCAACAAAACAATTGTACGCAGAAACTAAATTACTGAACCTTAAACAACTATACATATAAAACACATGCATCCTTATTAAAAATATCACCTCTAACAAAGTTCAATCCAACATACAATTACACAGAAAAACAACGCCATATAATCTACGAAACAAAAATAAATTACAACTAATAAAGATTCGAACTAACTATGGCAAGAGAACAATATTGTTTGAAGGAGCACAGTTGTTCAATAAACTACCTATCGAGATAAGAGATTGCGATAGTATGGGTTCATTCAAAAATAAGCTTAAGGAACATGTCCATAAGTCATAATTTGAAATGACGGAAAGCACACGTTCCTGTTATGTAGGTATCTCGGAAATATGTTTATACAATTAACTCATTAGAGGTATAATACTAAACTATTTTTTAAGTTTCGTTCTATGTATCTCATTGTAAGTGAGCTGTAAGTTCTTATGAGAAATAAATGTCTTTAAACCTACGAGTAGATATAGGCGTTCAAAATTTTGACACCGCGATCACGTAGATCTCGTCAAAACAAGAAGTTTCAGTAGAACCAGATGAGTCTGCGCCCCATAGTTCGTAAAATATAAGCGTTTAAAGATTTGACCGTGTGATCACATAGATCTCATCAAAACAAGAAGTTTGAGTACAAACATGGTGGGTTTACGCCCTATAGTTCGTATGTTATAGGAGCTCAAAGTTTTGACCCCGCGGTCACGTAGATCTCGTCAAAACAAGAAGTTTGTGTACAAACAAGGTGGGTCAGCGCCCTATAGTTCGTAAGATTATTAAAGTTTTGACACAAAGATCTTAACAAACCGGAACGACGAGGAAATCTTAAGATGGATTCCTCGTCCTTAGGTAAGTAACTAATTGAAATGAAGTAGAAAATTCCGATTTTCATAAATTGTAGCTAAGAACACTCGATCAAGTCAACTTTCAATCAAAAAAACTAAATCAAAATCGGTTCATCCGTTTGGAAGCTACGTTGCTACAGACAGGCACACAAATAAATCATTACGATACGCGTCAAACTTATAACACTCCTTATTTTTGTCGAGGGTTAAAAAAAGAGTTAAATACTTACTCCCGATGTAGTCGCTAATGAATATTTACAATAAAATTATTTAAGGACTTTGACAGTTACACTCTAAGGCCCGTATTATTAAAACGATCTCAAACGTAAGATCGACCTTGAACACTAGTTCGAGACTCCGTTCTATTTATTAGATAAATCATAATACAGAGAAAATAAGGCAAAACAATAATATTTTTGCCATTGATATCGTCACAGATAATATAATACTATAATATCGTAAAATATCTTGTAACTTGTGACCGTTGATTATGTCAATTTTAATCCTAAATTGTGGATTTTGTGAAATTATGCATAATCTTTTCACGATTTCATTTAAATAAGTATAAAAAATGTTCTCTGACAATAAACCAAGACCAAAAAGATGATTAACGTGAGTATAACATTTTAGACAACGGTCACCCATCTATGCACCGACTGTGGTAAAGTTACTTAACTTACGCAAACATTATATCATAATATCTAGAAGTAGGTTCAACTTTGAGGTGTACACCGACGAGTTACTTTAGCAATAACAAATTCGTTTAATGTAATTAAGTAGTGTGTCGTCGCCTATTAGTGTGGTCAAAAAACAATATTTTTGAAGTCTGCAACACAAATTGAATGACGTCATATAAGGCGATTTTCTGCATTATTTGTACGGCCGCGATATCAGCCGAGATGCTATCAATACATGTTTATTAATTAGTGCCGATCCCAAGACGCTAACCGCACTTAGAAGGGAACTCAGGTCATATTGTTCTTTAGAACGAATCTGAGCTTCATCTATTAATACGGACCTAAGCGCGGCCGATGACCGCGTAGTAGTAAATAGCAACCAACTTTATTTCCAAGTAAACGCACGACCTTGAACAAACCAAGCGGAGGCCTCAATTTTCATCCATCGACGTTTTTACCGCCATCTTTTGGCGACTTTAGTAAGGAGGGCCATTAAAATCAATCAGCTGTAGCCTGAATCGCTTGCTATGCACCACTGCTAATGCCATCTAGCTATTGCAATTACCGTGTGATTATCTGCGACATTATTTCGTGTAAAATTATAATCATTTGAAAAAGTGTAACGGTTTTATTTAATAGTAACTGTATCCGAAATAGTTTAAATTGTGAAGCAAGTTAAAAAGACGTTGTAGCCGAAGTGAATAGTTGTTTCTGTTACTCGACCACGTGCCCACGATGAATCCTGACGAAGGCCCTCCTGCGCTTATATATAGATAAATAACACCCAGACACAGAATAAACCATCGTGCTCATCACACAAAGTTTTATCCTGGGTGGGGATCGTACCCACGACCTCTTGCGTAGCAGTCGGATACACTCCCACCGCGCCACACACACTATCAATAACATGGATTTCTTAGTATTATTTTTACCTTTAAAAGTACATTCTATCATGAACAAGTCAGAACTGGCATAACGCCACACCACTCGTGCAGTCCGCGCCCGCCGCCTCGCCCGCACTCCGCAGGAACGCCGCTTCACGCGTTTCTTATTGTTTTAGTTAGACGGCAATTGCTATACTTCGCTCTGACGTGCGTGTCATATCTACAAATTTTAATATGTCAAAGCGTAAAAGAGTGGTGTTATCGCTAAAAGATGAAATAAATATTATTAATTCATTAAAAAAACGATCAACTGGGCAACCCATAATATGGTCCTTTGCTTTGTGAAAAAGCAGTTGAGTTAAATAAAACACTAGGTGGCGATGAATTGTTTGTAGCAAGTCACGGATGGTTGCACAGATTTAAATCTCGTCATGGAATTCGTGAATTGGAAATACAAGGTGAAAAAATGTCGGCTAATGTAGATGCAGCAAACTCTTTTAAAGATGATTTCAAGAAGTAATTGAATGGAAGTAACTACGACTTCGATTTTGTTTACAATGCTAATGAAATTGATTAAACTGGAAGTCATTACCGTCAAAATCTTTAGCTTCTAGGCGAGAGAATTCAGCTCCAGGATATAAGACTAGCAAAGAGCGAGTAACAATATTAGTTTGCGCTAACGCTACTGGGACCCATAAAATCCCTTTCATCCTTATCTGAAAATCAAAAAAGCGTATGGATGAACTCTAAAATATTTACTGACTGGTATTACTTTTACTGGATAATGCAACCATCCTTCGGCTGAACTGCTAGAGAGAGAAAATGGAAAGTTTAAAGTAAAATTTTTGCCTCATTATGTGACATCTTTGCTACAACCAATGGATCAAAGTGTTATTGAAACATTGAAACGTCTTTATAGAAAACAACTTTTACGTAGGTTGTTATCTATTGATGAAAATAATGTAGAGGTCGTTTTATAATTTTTTAAGAAAATGAATTTAAAGGAGTGTTGTTACATGGTTGTAGACGCATGGGATATGGTTGAAAGAAAGACTTTAAACAAGGCTTGGAACAAAGTAGGTACTTAATCGGGAGAACGAAAATTCAATAACCAATACGGATGATTCTATTTTGGAGGATATAAATAAGCTAATATTAAATATACAAATATGCCAGGATTGTGATGGTAACGTTGTGAAAGAGTGGGTCACTAGTGACAGTAATCAAGGCTTTCAGATTATGTCGGATGACGAAATCGTAGAAAACATTGCAGATGCAGATAAGTGAACAGCAGGAATCGAAAGAAGATGAAGCTGAAGAAAATCTAGATTTTCTAGATACTCGCGTGCACCTATTACCCCGTTGCACACTCCCCTCCGTAGAACAGTACTAGGTGCAAATTTTATAATTTCCCGGCTCTGTAAATTGATAAACAGCTACAGTGATCTAGTTGTCGTTTATTTTGACTCTATTAGCAAGTTCCGTGGTATAACCTCGTCCCAAGTGCAAGCGTAGTTTTATCACTCCTCAAATTTTAGATAATTATGTTTATTTTTTATTTAATTCTATAATATTTTAATTTAAATTTTTTTTATTGCTTATTAATGTTATTCTTAACTGTTTTGTATGATTTATGAATTTAAAGTATGTGGTAGGTTATTTATTGTAATTAATAAATAGTGCATGTTGTGCTTACCTATAATAATTTGTTACACTAGTTTAAGTTAATATTGTAAATATTATAAAAAAAATATTGATACTTCTGTAGCATAAGGACAAACCTCAGTGGTTTATTTGTGTTATGATTATTTGTAAATTGTATGTTCTAATGATTAAATAACAAATTTAAAAAAAACAAAAATTGACCTGGTAGTGATGATTTACGCAAAACGGCTGGCGGGAGCTGGATGCGAGAAGCCGAAGATAGAACAAAGTGGCGTGCAATTGGAGAGGCCTATGTCCAGCAGTGGACTGCGATAGGCTGATGATGACCTGGTAGTTTATAATATAATTTTATACTACACTACAACACTACTTTATTTGATCAATATTCACATATTTTTCACAATATCATACTTATTAAAACACATCTCACGTTATATTGTTTTTGTTGCATTTAATAGATTCATTGTTGATTATAGTTATAAATATTACTATTACAAATCAATTTTATTTTATCCAATTACTTACTTCGATATGAATTTAAAGATAATGAAATCTTGAACTACTTCGTTGAAAAAGTTTTTATGGTGCGATTTATTTTTAAGATTAACAGTATTTAGCTGTAGTATTGGTACTTTGTGTATTAGGTATAAAACGTAGGTACTTTCATATAATCAGTTTATTTGTTCAATTTTGGTTTATATAAATTCCAGATTGACGACTTGTAAAGGCGTATATTTTCCAGTGAGAGAATGTGGTGAAAGAAATAAAAGAATTGACTGTATGCAGTGTTACGTGGTTTAATGGCGAGTGAATGCTTGTGACACACACGTAATGTCACGTATAATAATGCCTACAATTAAATGGATGCACCGTGCCCGCTGATTGACACCGTTGCTATTTCAACGATGGTAGGCGTCAACATTCCCCCGGGCGGTGAAAACTTGTTTTCACCCAGACTCTGCTGAAACCGGTAATGGACAAATCTTCATAAAAGATCGGCGAATGACTCCTGTCGATGTCCGAATATCGGCTACTCGAACCACTCCGTCTGGTCCTGGATGTAATGCCACAATCCGCCCAAGTCTCCATTTTAGCGGAGGCAAATGGTCCTCCTTCACAACAACCAATGTATTTAGCTGCAGACTATCCTTGCACGAACGCCACTTCACTCTTAACTGGAGCTCCGCAACATATTCCTTGCTCCACCTTGCCCAAAAATGCTGGCGAAGTTGTTCTACACGCTGAAAACGTAGGAGCTGCGTCGTAGAACGATTTGCATAATCTGGCTGCGGCAAACAAGTTAGGGGACGTCCAATGATGAAATGACCCGGCGTTAACGGAGTGCAGTCGGCAGGATCAGCAGACAACGGAGTTAGCGGTCGGGAGTTTAAAATCGCTTCGATTTGTGTTAATGTGGTGTTAAGTTCTTCGTATGTAAGGTGACAATTTCCCAACACTCTTTGTAAATGATATTTGGTGGATTTCACACCCGCTTCCCAGAGGCCTCCCATATGAGGGCTAGAAGCCGGAATAAAATGGAAAGCAATTCCACCATTGGCTGCACTTTCGCCTAAAGAGTTGGAGTTTTTCTTTAAAAAACCAGCTATTTCATTAGAAGCACCGACAAACGAGGTACCATTATCAGAGTAAATGTTAACTGGTTTACCCCTTCGTGATATAAACCTATATAATGCCATAAGAAACATATTACTCGTCAAGTCCCCAACCAATTCCAAATGAATGGCTTTAGTGCTAAAACATACGAAAACCGCGACGTACACCTTTGTCATTCTGCAACCACGACCTTGACGACTTGCACACATCATGGGCCCAGCGTAATCCACGCCTACGTTTTCGAAAGGAAAACCATTAGAAAGAACGCGTTGTCGCGGCAAATTTCCCATTATCGGCACGACAATTTTGCCTGCCATTCGGCTACACCGGACACAGTTACGGTAACAAGCTCTTGCCAAATTTCGACCACCTATGGGCCAATAAGTCTCTCTAATAGACGCAAGAAGTAATTGAGGGCCAGCATGCATCAACCTTCGATGCTCGTAATCAAATATTAATTTACTTAAATTATGAGAGGACTGTATTAAAATGGGATGTTTTTTATTATGATGATAATCCGAATTATCAATGCGGCCACCTACGCGCATAATGTTGTGCTCATCTAAATAAACATTAAATTTGAGCAGAGGGCTCTTTTTTGGCAACGGTTGACGATTCAATAGAAGTTTATATTCGTCAAATGATTCACTTTGACACTGCCTTATTAATAAATTAAGCGCCCTATTTAACTCACTATTACCTAAAAATATTGAAGATATTTGTCGCCTTTTGCAACAATCTATCCACCTAAAAACATAAGCTACGGTACGAACTAGTCGTAAATAATTAGAAAAACGATTAATATCTATAAAACTAGCTTGTTCGATAATTTTACCTACAGAAGTTAGTGAAACCTCAGGTCTGGTCTCTGGTAATTCCCGAACGTGTTTTGGTTGCGTAGGAATACTTATTGGTTCCTGACTGAGAAATTCTGGACCATTCCACCATAAACTTGAATTTTGCAGGGAACTAATATCCATGCCACGGGATAGTAGGTCTGCAGGATTTATGTCCGTTGGGATGTGTCGCCATGTACAACTGCTCGCCTTATCTAACACTTCAGCTATACGGTTACGTACAAATGGTTGAAGTTTAGAAGGGTGCATCTGCAACCATCCCAACACGATGGTGGAATCAGTCCAGATGCAAACCTCTTTAATTACCAGTCGCAACGAGTTTACTATTTTCTCGTAAAGACGAGTACCCACTAGAGCTCCACACAACTCTAATCTTGGAACCGATAAAGACTTTATTGGGGCCACACGACTTTTAGCTGACAACAACCGAACTACGACATCCCCACTATTGTTTACACTGCGAATATACGCGCACGCTCCATAAGCTAACTCTGACGCGTCTGTAAAAATATGTAACTGAACAAGTTTATATGAGTCACATAGCACACGTCGAGGCACTCGGATATGATTAATTAGTGGTAAGGTTTTAACAATGTCATTCCAACGATTAAGAATCTCGGGGCTTAACGGTTCATCCCATGATAATTTAAGCAACCACAACCTTTGCAATAGAACCTTCATACGAACGACACCGGGAGCTAGAAGACCAAGTGGATCAAAGATTTGTGCAATAATTGATAATAAATCCCGCTTAGTACAGCATTTAGCTGGCACCAGGCCTAACGGAAAACAAAGTTCGTCTGAACGGGCATACCAACCAAGACCTAAAAGCTTGCAAGATTCATGAGAACCTATATTTAAATCGAGAGGTGTCTGACAACTATCTGACACTAATTGGGGATCGTTGGACTGCCATTTTCTAAGTGACATACCAGCAGCTGCGAGTGCTGCCGTTACTTCCTTACGAATCCTCACTGCGTCACTCAAAACGTCATGTCCGGACAGCAGATCATCTACATAAAAGTCATGCTCGATAATTTCTGCGATGTCCTTGTGACTGCATTCCAGACTGATTTGCTTCAAACACCTCGTCGCTAGAAATGGAGCACTAGTTGTACCGTATGTGACGGTTTTCAACTGAAAGACCTTAATAGGTTCACGGGCTTGATTGCGCCAGAGTATTTGCTGTAAATACCTGTCAGACGGATGAACGACTATCTGCCTGTACATTTTCTCGACATCGGCAGATAAAATATATTTGTGCTGTCGAAAACGCAGTAATATAGATAACAGGTCGTCCTGAACCGTCGGGCCGACCATCTGAATGTCATTAAACGACAGTCCTGACGTTGTGGGACTGCTCGCATTAAACACGACTCTTAATTTTGTTGTTGTACTTTGTTCACGTAAGACACCATGATGTGGTATTAAACAACCGATTCGATTTAAATCTTGCTGATGACATTCAGACATGTGGCCCAATGACTCGTACTCGGACATAAAACTATGATACATATTTTGTAGGTCAGATTTACCTTTCAACCTACGCTCTAAAGCAAGAAAACACTGACTAGCCCTTCCCCATGAATCTCCTAACAGATTAGGATTCTGTTTTAGTGGAATACGCACACAGAAACGTCCGTCCTCAAGACGAGACGTATTTTTGACGAAATGTTCCTCACACAATTTATCCTCCACCGAGTAATGAGATGATGGCGACGAATCTATTTCCTCTAATTGCCAAAATCGAGTTAAATCTACTCCACAAGTTGATACTAAATGTTCATGCTCGTCAGACGTTTTGACTAAATGACACCGTACATCACTACACATTAAAGAAATATGACTACTAGAAATCGGACCCGATATGATCCACCCTAATTTTGTTTCACATAGCATAGGCTTTTTATCGCCTAAATTGATTCTATGCGACCCTAACAAATCCCAAAAGAGATCAGCGCCTAGCAAAATATCAACAGCAGCAGGCTTATAAAATGCAGGATCTGCTAAACAAATATCAGAGGGTAGTTTAAGATTACTAATGTTAATCTCACGGCTAGGTACGTTAGTGGTTATAGAGGGTAAAACAAAACAATAAAAGTCGAAAGCAAATTGATCATCTAATGACTTCATGCTTACCCGACAAGTTTTACCTACGTGTGAAGTAACGTTATTTATGCCTAATATCGATCTATCTATCTGATACGAACTGAGGTTTAAAAGTGAACATAATCTTTCTGTTATCACGCACGAAGTGCTACCGCTGTCCAAAACTGCCCTTACTACATGCTCACCATTATTGTTGTCGTGTAGTTTTACTAAGGCGGTGGATAACAAGACATCAAATTGTTCTGAAGAGGATATGTTAGCCGACAACGTTTGACTGTTGTGCACAGTATTTGATAACCCTGACGTTGACGGTGAGGAAGATATACTAGCAGGACTCACAGGCAAGTTGACGTGATTCTCCTCTGCATTATTATTAATTGTAGTGTTCGATTGTGCTATGTGAATTAGGCTATTATGCCTACGTTTGCAAATGTTGCAACCTGTCTTTTTACAGTGATTGGCATAGTGACCTGACTTAAAGCAGTTAAAACAAACCTTAAAAGTAGGTAGTAACTTAAGTCGTGCTTCATTACTAAGGGCAAGAAACTGTGGGCATTTAGACAATGTATGGTTCCCTTTACATTTATGACATGTCTTACTGGTCGAATCCGCATTTGATAAATTAGACGTTGTATTTTGTTGAATTGAAACCATAGACTTAAATTTTGAAATTTGTTTTGTGGGGTAAGAATGTGTAGGCTCTAACGTTTCCAATAAATCAGCACGATTACGTAGAAATTTCATAAACTCTTTAAAATTATTCGAGTTCTCTTGATCTAAACGACCTTTGTACTCTTCCCACTCCCTATATGTCCTTTGGTCCAATTTTTTAGTGATCATGTAAATCAACAAAGTATCCCAACTTGCGACAGGTTCACCCAAGGCTTCTAATGCCCGTAAGTTTTTCTTTAACTGATCAATTAAACGCTTTAAATTTACAGAAGACTCCTTGGTCACAATTTCAATATTAAATAAGGCAGTAACATGATTTTGAATTAATAATCGCTTATTGTCGTAACGTTCGCATAACATTTTCCATGCCACAGAATAATTACTAGCCGAAAATTCCGTGAATTGAATTACTACAGCAGCTGAAGACTCTAAACATGCACGCAAATAATGATATTTGTTTATATCGTCCATGTCGTCATTAGAATTAATAAGGCTATCAAAGGTGTCGCGAAATTCTAACCAGTTTTCGTATGAGCCATTAAATTTCGGTAATTGAATGGTTGGGAGCTTGACGAGCTGACGATTACTTACAACACTTTTACTACCGCACGACAGCGGTTCACTAAAATGTGTTTAACAATTCCTGTGCATATGCTAACGCTTTATAATATTGAAAATCAAATTCCGCGCGAGCGGCATACTGTGTGTCAGCATCGTCAACTAAACACTCAATCTGTAACTGCACCTCGTCAAACCGGTCATATAATGCCTCGATTTTACCTAAGCGCAACTGCAACTCCTTGGCAATCGTTGAGGACAATGGCGTTTTTATTTCCATACAATAATTAACAAAGTTAGTTAATTGACCCTTAAAACTACCTCGTTTTTTATTTAATTCTTTGACTTGATCAGCAGTGGCCATTCTGGGAAGCGGTCGAAACCACCTGGAATTGTAAATACGAAACTAATTTTATATCTAACAATAACAATCAAAACTTAAATTACCTGCTTTTTACTTGAAATAAGATTATTGAGATAAAAAATGCTACTCACTATTGAAAATGGAACTGTAGTTCAATACAAACACAGATTATTCAATAGTTATTATATTATATTTCTATAAAAACAGATTGTTACCAAACAAACGACAATTAAGCAAGATGCAACTTATATAACACTACAATAATTATAATGTAACTAAAACAAGATAATTAATTAATGATTTATGAAATGTAGGTATGTTGCAAAGGTTTTAATGATGTTATTGCAATGAATTAATATAGCTAATATTCACAAAGTTCTAACGTAATTATATTTAATTAAAACAAACTTTGTTATGTATATATAAAGAAAGTAAATGTCTATTGTATTTGTCTAAATAACCTTCTTACATTTATGGTACTTTTGTAATTATGTATCACACCCCGTGCACAAATAATTAATGTGATTGACTTGATTACGTATACAGCAAACAATCAAGTTGAAATAAACTAGCTATAAGCTATTTATAATAAGAATTCATTAGCGCATGATTATTTCTGGGTCAAATAATGTAAAGAAGTCATTCACAGTGCTACGGATCTTGTACTAATGGTTTTAAAAACAAGTAAATTTACGTACTAACCTTGTACAATGGGTTGATTTTAATTAACAATACCTGTAAGAGTGATGGGTAACGATTATAGAACAAATTGAGACTTAACACCACTTTTTCATCCACATTCCAATGCACGACCATGTGCTAACTCCAACCGGCATCTATATACGATGATTATCTCCTTTTTACGTTAAATCCAAGGTTGCAAACGATAATCCTGAGTCTTTGGAGTACTCCGGTTCGATAGGACCATGTAAAGGCGTATATTTTCCAGTGAGAGAATGTGGTGAAAGAAATAAAAGAATTGACTGTATGCAGTGTTACGTGGTTTAATGGCGAGTGAATGCTTGTGACACACACGTAATGTCACGTATAATAATGCCTACAATTAAATGGATGCACCGTGCCCGCTGATTGACACCGTTGCTATTTCAACGATGGTAGGCGTCAACACGACTCCTGTCTCCCAAAATGTCTGACGAAAGATAACCAATTAAGAAGCGAGGTAGTTTAAAAGGCCGTTTAACTACATTTACAAGTTATCTCGATCAGCTGAGTGATAAAACTACAGATAGTTGTGACGTAACCGAACGAACCGAACTGCAGTTACGTATTGGGAAAATGGAGGCGTTATACGAGCAATATGATGAGGTACAGTTGCGTTTGGAATGCATCGTAGAGGATGCCAAAATACAACTTACTGAGCGGTCAGAATTCGAATCTTTGTATTATAAGGCATTGTCTGGGGCACAAACTTTATTAAATAGCTTTAACAAAGATGATAAATCTGTCAGCAATGATAAAACTTCACGTAGTACTCATAAGCCAGTTAAGTTACCTACTATACAGTTACTAAAATTCAGTGGTTCATATTGTAATTGGTTAGAGTTTCACGACACTTTTACCAGCTTAATTCATTGTAATGACGATATAGATGAGGTCAACAAGTTTCACTACTTGCGAGCGTCTCTGGAGGGATCCGCTGCCGTAGTTAATAAATCTGTCGATTTCTCAGCCAGCGGATATTGTGCGATCGCTTTAATAAAAAACGACTGTTGGTTCAAAATCATGTTTCGGCGTTATTTACTTTAGATCCTATCGTCAAAGAAAGTTCTATTATTTTAAAAGGCTTTATTGACCAGTTAAATAAAAACCTGCGAGCACTTGAATCCTTAGTTAGCCAGTTAGTTCTTGGGACACTCTTTTGATCTATGGTCACTCGTAAACTGGATCAGAAAACGTACAGGGAGTGGGAGGAGTATAAAGGTCGCATAGACAAGGATAGCACTATCACCTTTGACAAATTCATTCGGATCCTGCGCACACGCGCGGACTTAATTGAAACTTTAGAACTGCCTCGTAATTTGGATGATTTAATTCTGTTCACTTCTGAAGAAAGTACCAAATATGTTTTCAAGGAGCCATTAAAACAACATTTTGATATGAAAGATATTGGTCCAGCAAGTCAATGTGTTAGTCTACATATTACTAGAGACGGGGACAAAGTGTTACTAGATCAAGAAAAATACATAAATGAAATATTAGCAAGATTTAGAATGTTAGACTGCAAACCCGTGAAAACACCATGTGAAGCTGGTATGAAATTAGGTGATAAAAATGAGGAAGAAAAAAACAGTGACTGTCCTTACCAACAGGCTATTGGCTCCTTGCTATATATGGCTCAAGGTACACGACCTGACCTATCATTTGCAGTTAACACACTGAGCAGATTTAATAGAAATCCTACAGCTGCACATTGGACTGCAGTCAAACAAATTTTCAGATATCTGCAAGGTACCAAAGGCCTGAATCTGATATACACCAAAGATGGTAATGAGGAAATCACAGGTTACTGTGATGCTGACTGGGCGAGCGATGTGCGCGACGGAAAGTCGTGCACAGGTTACATATTTTTGTTACAGGGTGTTGCTATATCTTGGCGGTCTCAAAAGCAGCAGACTGTGGCACTATCCATTGCCGAGGCGGAATACATGTCGATGTCATCGGCGGCGCAGGAGGCGCTGTGGCTACAACAACTGCATGCTGAGCTCGGGCAAGAACAGAGCAAACCACTCGTCATTTTTAGTGATAACCAAAGTGCAATTAAATTGTCTAATAATGATTGTTACTTGCCTAGGTCACGACATATTGACATTCGTTATCATTTTCTTAAAGACCATGTTAACAATTTAAATATAAACTTTTGTTATGTCAAGGGTGAGGAAATGATTGCTGATAACTTAACTAAAGGCACTACAGTCGAAAAACATTTGTATTGTATCACAAAGATGGGGTTGCGTTCCAAGGGAGGGTGTTAGTGTAAATAGGAACGCAACCAAATTAGTTTTGTTTACAGGCGCGTGTGGCGCCACTGTATGTGTGACACATCGTCTTCCTTCCGTTTACACGTTGTAGAATCGTAATAAAACTTGTTCCTATAATTAAAATATCTTTAATTATTTACCACAACCACGCAGTATATTCCTTTAGTTTGCAATATACAATTAATTCTTCTGACTGTTTTATTTACTGTGTTATTTATACGAAAAAAATAACTTAAAAAATCTATTCTAACATTTTTCTGGTCGTGCTTTGATGTCTCCCGCACTATACTGAGACGGCGCGGCGCTTATAGATATTGTTTATAGACATTGCACCACATAAAATTGGCAGGTGAAGAAATATGCTTATGCTGCATTTTTGGTTATTCAAAAATATTATAAATTAAGCTACATTTTAATTTTAGTACCGAGACCGCGTCCGCATCCTTTTACTAAGTTTCTGAACTTAGAAAAAGGACGCGGACGCGTTTTCGGACGTAGTCACGGACTAGGATATGGTGGGGCCGAGACCTCTGAAGAGTAACTAAGCGAGATCAGGGCCGAAAGGCAAGTCACGCAGTGAAGGGTGGCGGCGTCGTGGCCCTCCACTAGGAAGAAGCAACTAAAGGAGAAAAAGAGCATTGAAATAATTATGGTGCTTCTTCCTTACGCTCCTCCTTGAGAGCCCTGCATTTTTCTACCTGGAGCAGGGCCGTCTTCGGCGGCCGAATCGGAGACGTGCTCAGTACCCGAAGATTTTTTTTCGGTACCACCAGAACCTGAAGCGTGGCCTTCTTCGGAGCAGCTATCTACTTATTAGTATGAATATTTTTCACTATCGATATTTAAAAAAATGCTGTATTATATTACAAAAACTTATATGCACATATTTATTATAAAAAAATAAATACAATATTCTGTTCAAAATGGCCACTTTTGGCTTTTATATAGGCCTTTAATCTGTGGATTTACGCACTGTTTCCATGGTAGAATCTATCAAGAATCAACCACTGCTACAACCATAAATGAAAACCCTCATAATAAAAATACCTGAGCCCACTATTAATAATGTTCGTCTTGAGTCTTTCAACGAAATGCTTTTTGCCAAAGCGCCTTCTTCCTATAGGGACTGAAACAGAAAATGCATCGACATCTTCAACATCAATGAAAATGTGATTTCTGACCAGCCTGTTGAATTTTATATCCCTCACAAGAAACAAATATCACAACAAGCACTAAAAATGATACTACTGAAAACTTGGACAACCTCATGTCTGTTCAATTTTCGTTAATGCTATAGAAAAGAATTAATAGAAAGAAACACAACAACAACTTTTGTTACGCTTAGTATTTCAATGCAAGTACAGTTTGAAGAGTTTTTTGAGAAAAACACAAAAAGAGAATTTATATAAAGAAATAGGTTTCAAATTCAATACAAGACCTGGAAGATACCCTAAAAAATAATAGATGTACAATCGGCCCACTTGATGCTCGACCACCTGAAAATCTTTTACTATGAACGGTTCACAACGGTTCGGTCACACACACAAATGCAAAAACCACTCCCACATTTTACTTCCAACCAATTAGGACGGGGCTAAGGTGTGGGAACGGGAACATAAAACATTTTTGTTAACTTAGTTGCAATTTGCACTTCCTTGTATGATGACGCGCGCGTGTTTACTGTATTTTGCTCACGACTTGTTCAGTTTACGGATTCCGATATCTTGCCATTTTGTTGACCCCAAAACTACTGATTGAACTCTCGTTGACTTGTGGTGTGAATTAGTGGACCGTTTCTTCTTGATCTGTTTACCTATGGTGGCTGTGTTTTATTGGACTGTTTGGTGCTTTCTTGCTGACCTCTGCGAGTCTTCACAATTAACCGAAATTTAAACCGGGAATCAAATTTTGGATCTTCATGGCCAAGGATACAGGACAAACCTTTACCAAATATCGCGGGAGTTAAATGTTACGGTAAGTCAAATTCAAATTATATTTTATTACAATAATTATTAATTATGTTTAACAATAGAATTGGCTATTGGTTAAAAAGTAATTGGGAGAGACCAAATAATAGTATAATCAATATTTCTTAGCTAAGGTTTGTTTCGTTGATATAATATAATAATATTCTCAGACATTAGGATTAGTTGTTTCATCATTCGCAGTTATTTATTCCTAATATTTTATATAAACTGATTATTTTACTATGTAGTGTAGTGAAATGTATTTATTTCGTATATAATTAAAAAAAACGATAACTACTAAATGGTTTTTGTTAATAGACGGTGCAATGGGTGAGAAAGATTTAAGTGCTTAGTTTATTAAAATTTTATGAAATATATTCAAATATGACGATGATTGTCGAAAAATCATTCTACTAATTTACTACCGAAATGATAAGAATATAAGTTATTTTATATATAAATAATTAATTATATTATATATATATATATATATATATATATATATATATATATATATATATATATATATTATCATACATAGGTATAGGACTATTTATGATTTTCAACAAATAAATAATATTAAAAATGATTTATTATAAATTCATATGCCGTTAATGTCTTTTTCATAAATCAATGTAAAGTGAAAGTTCATTTACATTTTTTGATGTCTAATAATATTTACATTTAGTTTACTTTAAACATGGTGTTGTGAGTCACTTGGTAATTCGTATATTTTTTAAAGGTGAACTTCTTGGAACTAGACTTTCACTTGTTCAATTAATCTGAAATATAATAACGAAACGTAGTACTAATCGGAACAAAAACTATTTTGTTTAACGAGTGGCAACATATAAAAGGCTGTCTCTACTTAAATGTGAAGAGTAGGAATTTCGTGCTTTTATACACTTATATTTTTTTCTATGATTCATTCTTAAATCCTTATTAAATCATGGTGTTTCATTTTTATTTTTCTGACATTAAAGATGTTATGCATAACTCTTTTTAAAATATTTATGTTTAAACAAAATAAATTATGTAAAATTTTTTAAAGTATTGAAAATCCTAATTCATTTAAACTACTTTTGACAAAATAAATTGTTTTCTTTCACACGCTTTAGTAAATTTTAGAAATCATATAGCGTATATTGTGTTGATAAAACAATAGTTAAATGATCCCCATAGTAAAAGTTGTAAAACTGAGAATCCTTTAATCAATTATCGTCTTTAAATCGTTACACAAGAACTGAAAATAGTTTGCATACAATAAGTTTTTACTTTCCCACGGTTCGGTAATTCCAGGTGCCATAAATATGTTTGCCGAAAAAATAGGTTCATGATACCTACGCACCATAAATGTCCTAAAACTGAAAACGATTAAGGCAATTATCATCTTTAAAATCAATTACATAGAATTTAAAATAGTTTGCATGCGAATTTGTTTTCGCAGTCGGTAGCTTCTCATATTAACGCTTATTCTATTTTCAATCATATGTCAACTATTTAAGAACTAGTATCTAATTTTATCAGTGACAACTCGTTCATTGTCAGTTGATTTGTAAAGAAATACTATTAGGTATAATAAAATAACACCTTTTTTAAAAATGTGCTTGTCTGACTGTTCTATTCATTCAAGCTCTTAATGAGTGGGTATCGAAGATCTTTTAAACATTTATTTTAACTTCGTATTTTTTTTCAGAGAGCTACACCGTGCCGTTGGCTATAGTGGGATGCTGAGGAGGACTCTCGTAACGTCGAATCGCGTAACGCAAATGGTCAGCACATACGAAGTGCAGCCATTTACCAAGACGTCGACGTTCGCTAGACTATTTGACTGCGGCATGCAGGCTATAAGAAATGTGTGCATTATTCCGCTACAAAAATTAGGACAAGAACTACAAGAAGCAAGAGTGCGTTTCGCTCGCGAGTACAGAGGTTTTGATTTATCACACGCAACATTTTCAGACATTTTTTTTTTAATCAAGTGCACACATTCGTCAGAACTTATGGCTTGTAAATAATACTAGATACAAGCCCAGAAATGTGAAGCCGGAAGTCTGAATGTGAACGAAACGAATTATTGTTAACAGCACAGTAGTAGTATTGACGGTAGAGCAAATGGATTATATTGAAATTAAATGTTTGTAATTATTTTAAATTGTAATCTAAATTAAACTTTTTGGTTATTTTACTGTAATAAATATAAGCTAGCATCTGAGATAATTATTAATTTATACATTGTTACTTAATTTAATTAAACTGACTATTTTCATTAACTAAGACGTTATTAATATAATATTTATTGATGAAGTAATTGGTAATTAAGCACTTTGATGACTATATAGCATGATAATATAATAATGTAATAATATTAAAAATGTATCGTTATTGTTAACTAATATGATTTTGGCCTATTGCTTTAGTTTGCATACCTCATCCACAATTTTAAATTATAATTAAGTATTAAATGATTTATGCACAAATGTGTTATGAAATTGTTTGACTGATCCATAAAATTAATAAAACAATTGACTCTTTTCTTTATTTCTTACCCTCATTCCAGGTAATACATTAATTTCTATTAAAATAATCTGTGGTTAAAAATTAAATATAATTTGCTGAATTAAAACCATACCTATACTATTAATATTAAAGAGTTAAAGTTGTATGTAGAGGTTTACCCTGAGGCTACTAGCCCGATTTAAATTTTAAATTTCAAATATCTTTATTTCGTTAAATCAATCCAATGGTTATTTGTAATTAAATTTAGATAAAACACCTTAAACAAAGAACTTACAAAATGATATAGGTTTTAAAGCATAGGTGAAGGACGTAGGATTCTTATCACTCGAATTAAGATATACGCGAGCGGAGTCACTGGGAACAACTATATATAGCATACTAGCTGACTGAAGCAGACGAAGACCCTTAAACTTCGTCTGCTTCAATTATCCTCGTTTTTGCAACATTTTTCATTGCTGCTCTGCTCCTATTGGTTGTAGCGTGATGTTATAGCCTTCCTCGATATATAGGCTATCCAACAGTAATAGATTTTTTTAATTTGACTCAGTACTTCCTGCGATTATCGCGTTCAAAGAAACATACTATATTATATTACTATATTTAAGTATAGATTAATCATTGAACTCATAGTTGCTGATGAGTTGAACTACCTCTTAAATACCTACGGAGGGCAAGCCAAAATAAAGACTTAAATTACTTAAATATTTGAAAAATATTTATATATATCATTTCGCATTTTTGAAACATATATTACTAGCTTTAGCCCGCGGCTCCGCCCGCGTGGATAAAGGTTATCGCGATAAAAACTATCCTATGTCCTTTCCCCGGTCTCAAACTATCTCCATACCAAATTTCATCTAAATCAGTTTAGCTGTTTGAACGTGAAAGCGTAACAGACAGACAGACAGAGTTACTTTCACACGTATAATATTATATAGTATGAATATGTCTCAAAAATGCAAAATAATTTTACAAAAATTAAATTAAATATTTTCGATGAACCTACATAACAGAATCATACTAAAACATATGCACAATATAAAACAACGAAAATAGGTCATAAATTACAGGCACTAGTTTTAAACTCCTCTACTAACTCATATTTATAGAAAAGATAGACTACAGATCAAAAAGTAATTTAAAAAAATATTAAAATCTAACGGTTTCCCGCACCTCCGTCCACAAATTCACATGTATAATGGTATTGAGGCAAAATATACTATATTCCTCTCCAAGCTTTAAACTACTTCTTTACTATTTCAACAACACAAACGAATAAATATACAATATAAACTATTTATAACATTATTGTAGATTTGTATGTATTACAATAAAATAATTCATTGCTATTTCGCGCAACTGCAAAAAGCGCGCTTACAACAAAAGTCACAATCCTATAATAGTATTTACAATCTTCTAATCGGCTCGAAATATGCCCAACAACAACGCAACGCACTAAAAAAAACAAGGACCCCGCCCCCTTGCATCCGATAAGGCGTAGATGTTTCTGTGTGAGTGCGCTTATGTAGAGAGCGGACGTTTCTCGCAAGCCATTATAGTCTTAGGGGTGTACGACCGCCGAGTAGGCCGATTGTACATACCACAGAATTTATTAAAAAATCTTTTGTTTGCGGTATTGGTAAGGGCAGAGGTTCATGTGCGTCGGCTGAGATTTACAGATTTTTATCGCCCGTGACGGTCTCTGGTGGGGGGTGGTGCTCATTGTCGGGGTCACCAGTGTAGTATCCCTTACTACACTGGTGACCCCGACAATGAGCACTAAAGCGGATATAGGCGACAACGAACCACACCCAAATCCTAGTGACAGACTCACCCTTGAATGTTTTTAAAGTGGGTGTCAGAGTGTCACCGTTCTGGGCCGAAGAGCCAGACATATGGTTTGCCCAAGTTGAGGGTCAATTTGCTATTTCGGGCATTACGAACAACTATACCAAATTCAATTACATAATTGGGCACCTTGACAACCAGTACTCTCGAGAGGTAAAATACATCATTGTCAATCCCCTTACGACGCACAGTGGGACGAAAATGAGGTTTCATAGACATTGGGCTTTTTAAAAAAAAGTGTTATTTTCTGACTGGGAACCGACGCAGAACCGTTTAATAAGTCTCGAAATTGTTATAAAAACGCATCTGTAGTCGTTTGGAAGCGAAAATATTTTTTTCTTTTTTTAAATGTATGGAGAAATACAGAAAATCGCACTTTATTCCGGATCCGAGAGAGTGCCCCTAATATCCTCTCGTACGAATTTTCTTTGTATTTTTTTCCATTTTTTGACATATCTCACATACCTCGGGCTTGATAGATTTTGGGCGAAAAATAATGAAATGTGTTTTTTCATTAAAAATGTATGGAGAAATACAAAAAATCTTATTTTATTCCGAATCCGAGAGAGCGCCCCTAATATCCTCTGGTACGAATATTCTTTCTATTTTTTACTATTTTTTGACATATCTCACATACCTCGGCCTTGATCGGTTTCGGTTAAAAAAAATGAAATTTATTTTCATATTATTTTTATATTTTATTCTCATTATTTTTGATGTGCAAGGTATGTAAGCTGCTGAAGGTTGTCCCGTATAGCACTTTGCGCGCCGCGACACTATCTCAGGTAACCGATACCTTGCTTTACCCGCTAATTTATAATTGTTATGTTTACCAAAGTAATTTAATCTTTTACCAATCATTAGTACATGATTAACTCTTACAATTAGAAAGGATGACTAGGATTAATACAAACCAGGATGTTTTTAATATGATGATTCTCTCGTCCGATCCTTTTATTTCGGCAAATAGACCCGTACTCGATGCAGCACAAAAAAAAACATTAAGTGCAGAAGCCCTAGGACTTTTACTATTGGACGAAAATCAATGTGATATGGAATTTATCGATACAGATCAGATTCGGACTGATACAGAAACAGATATTGAATCTGAAGCGGATGAATAACGCAAGCTAACTAATTATAATTACATTATTTGCTGAGGGTATTTTTGTATTATATATATTGAAACATTACTTTGTAAATATTTTGTGTTATTTAATTAGAGTAGAATGTTAGATATAGATGTAGGTATATAATATTCTTTTCCCAGTAATTTTATCAATATTTTTTTATTAATTTGTATATTTGAAGTTTCCTATTAATAAAATTTTAATTTTATTTGATTATGTGTATATTTATTTATTGATTACTTTAGATAATAAATCAAATGTTGCCTAATTTTAAGCTATTTATAAGAATAAAGAACAAAAGTAATATGGAAATGCATTTTATTATTTTATTTCACCTAAAGTCCTTCGAGTGCATAAAGAGATATGCCAAAATATGGATAATAGTAATTATCGAGATTAACTGGCAGATTACCATACCTGCGGCACGTGCCGCTTGACAATAAAGTGCTCACAATATTGTCATTTATTCTATTAAACATCAAAGTGACCGCAAAGCGGCATTAACTAATGGTATCGTATTGTGATTCAGGTAAAATGTTAAGAAAATCGCCGTCTCCAGTCGAGTTTTATTATATGACTCAACACGTGTAGTTAATCCTTTCTAATTGTAAGAGTTAATCATGTACTAATGATTGGTAAAAGATTAAATTACTTTGGTAAACATAACAATTATAAATTAGCGGGTAAAGCAAGGTATCGGTTACCTGAGATAGTGTCGCGGCGCGCAAAGTGCTATACGGGACAACCTTCAGCAGCTTACATACCTTGCACATCAAAAATAATGAGAATAAAATATAAAAATAATATGAAAATACATTTCATTTTTTTTAACCGAAACCGATCATTGCCGAGGTATGTGAGATATGTCAAAAAATAGTAAAAAATAGAAAGAATATTCGTACCAGAGGATATTAGGGGCGCTCTCTCGGATTCGGAATAAAATAAGATTTTCTGTATTTCTCCATACATTTTTAATGAAAAAACACATTTCATTATTTTTCGCCCAAAATCTATCGAGCCCGAGGTATGTGAGATATGTCAAAAAATGGAAAAAAATACAAAGAAAATTCGTACGAGAGGATATTAGGGGCACTCTCTCGGATCCGGAATAAAGTGCGATTTTCTGTATTTCTCCATACATTTAAAAAAAGAAAAAAATATTTTCGCTTCCAAACGACTACAGATGCGTTTTTATAACAATTTCGAGACTTATTAAACGGTTCTGCGTCGGTTCCCAGTCAGAAAATAACACTTTTTTTTAAAAAGCCCAATGTCTATGAAACCTCATTTTCGTCCCACTGTGCGACGGTCAGATATAATAAACTGAAGACCGAGCTTATTAAAAGGCTGAGCGCATCGAAAGAGAATAATATAAAGCAATTGTTGATGCATGATGAGCTAGGAGATCGCAGGCCATCGCAATTTCTTCGCCATCATCGTGGTCTTGCAGGCCAAAACGTACCGGGCGAGTTTTTGAAGACGATTTGGATCACCCGATTGCCACATAGGATCCAAACAGTACTCGCAGGGCAACCGGATACTGCGTCATCTTCAGTGCCGAAGGTTGCTACAGTAAACGACGTCCCTGGATTAGTCATTAACGACTTGACCAGGGAAGTTGCTGAGTTGCGGAAGCAGTTCCAAAAGCTGACATTTGAGCGTAACGGACGTTCTCGCTCCCGTTCTTCAGCGCGATGTAACCGAAGCACATCCAGACAGCGATCGGACTCCAACTATCGCAAATTCCCGCTGTGTTGGTACCACGGAAGTTTGGAGACAAGGCGGCGAGATGTATCCAGCCCTGTGACTTAAGTCGGAAATCTTCAAGAGCGGTCGGTAATGGCGGCTAACGATTGCACTACTTCTGCAATTGGTCGCCTATTCGTAACCGATAGATCTTCGAGTATGCAGTTTTTGGTCGATACTGGCAGCGACCTCTGCGTCTTTCCCCGAACCGTGCTGCGTGATCGCCGTGCAAAGACTAGTTACAGTTTGTGTGCTGCAAATGGTTCAGACATTTCCACTTATGGTTATAAACATTTAAGTTTAGATTTTGGCTTACGTAGAAGTTTTAAGTAGCGTTTTATAGTTGCTGATGTAACTAAACCGATTATTGGCGTAGGTTTTTTGAATTTTTATAACCTGATCGTAGATTGTAGAAATAAGCGTCTTATAGATAATTTAACTTCTGTTACAACAACTGCAGCTATAGCTAATTGTAAAAACATTTCTTCGGTAAAAGTGGTAAGTGGTGAGTCGCGGTTTCATAAAATTCTCGACGAGTTTCCCGAGATCACGCGACCAGCCGGTACACATCACACCCACGCGCTTCTCTGTATCGCTTGATGGACATTATTACTAATAATTTTATGTTGCTTTATACGCTGTGCTTAAGCTTGCGCCTTTCCCTATTGTGCCTTCTATGTAAAGTACTTGCTAAACGAGCTATTGAAGTATTTGAAGTGATGATTTAGTGTTAAGTGTATGGACGCCGAACTTGAATTGATTGGACAATATACGTCGGTACTGTGAGTCTAATATTTTTATTTACTCTCCGTACATAACCCTAACTACAAAATCTACTCTCTAAACTACACTGGTCATATTAAAGAACCCGGACTTCGAGATTTACAAAATTACACCACTCGTTCTGGACGTCGGGTGAGATTTACAGATTTTTATCGCCCTTGACGGTCTCTGGGGGGGGGGGGTGTAGGGATACTTAAATACATACAATACTTACACTATATCTATCTATTTACACTTAACAATAACGTAATATAAATATTTAACATCAATGTGATCATCGGCTTGTCGTAATCGATATCAGTTATCGACAACTTCTCATCACTACCACTCCAATGCATATAACGACGGCTTCTGTACTGGCGCGACGCACACGCCCAGGCCCGGTCAACTTTGTAGGGAGCGATGCGCGATACCTATTGGGGATACTGACGTGTTGCCAGCAATTGTAAAGTTTAATGACAGACCTATTCATTTACAATTGTATGGCAACACTGGTCCTTTCAATTTACAAATGGTCGCCGTTTGTTGTTTACGACTGACGCCGACGTTCTGTTTGTAGTTTTGTTGTTCGCGATTTACCATTTTTCTTTTTTCCGCGGTTATGTCGAGTTGAGCACGTTCTCCTCCATAACTGTGTTGAATCAAAAGTGGTATTGTCGTAGTGATTTCATTTGTGATAGAGACACTTTGTTTATATTGGTAAAGAATTTCCCAGTATGGCAGATAACCTGAGACGTAAATGTCTTAAATGTGGGATTTCACCTCGTGAAGACCCTCACATCAAATTGTACCGATTCCCTAAACCTGGGCTAACAAATGCACAGCGGTAAGAGCACTTATTAATCAATCATAACATAACCTAACAATCTGTTTCGATGTGGGACCGATTGCTTAACAAGTTTTCATTTATTTTCAGTTGTGAATTGTGGGCTAAATACTGTTTCCCTGATGGAGCATGGTCTTCTGTTGAGTTTCAGCGGAAGTCGTATGCTAAACACAGAATTTTGTGCAGTTTACTTTTTCACGAAACATCATTTGCCGATTTTTCTGAGAAGAAGCTGAAGAGATGTGCCGTTCCTGATGCTGAACAGGTGGAGGTAATTTTAATAATTGATGTTTAGAAATATTAATTGTGTAATCTGTTGGTTTATGAAGTACTAAAGGTAAGACAACTCTATGTTTAGTAATACATATTTACATTAATTATTAGCTTTGTAAATTGTAGCGCTGTATTAATTAGATTGTATGTTGATCAAAATGTGATACGCAACAACAATGGTAATGATTTAACATTTTTTTTTTTTTTTTTCAGAATTTTTCACCATGGACCATCACACCACCCCACAAAACCCAGTCCTGGGCGACATTTAATGAATATCACAAATATTCAGCAGGTAATTTATTGTTGCTTATAATTCTGGAGTTCTTTTTAGGATTTGTATAAATAGAGTGATTTTCTGTAACTGTAAAAATAACTTTGTAATTCACAGTATCAATATGACATACAAAGTTACCTTTTCAATTGTTAAAATTTAAGCTGAAACATTTTATTAGTTTGTTTAGTATTTTAGTATCCATACCAAAATGATAAAAAGCTGTGACAGACAGAGAGAATGGCCACTCATTCTGCCTGTCTGTCACAGCTTTTTTTTGCAACAGGGATTGAAAGCAGGTCTTAAACATTAGAAGTGGGCTACTAGGGCATGTGGGGTATCATATGAAAGAGCGCTGTTTGCACATTCTCTTTTTTCTTTGAAGTTTGTATAGAGAAAAATCTGAATTTATTCTATGTGATAGTTTATGTAAAGATAGGAAAATAAAACAATGTCTCTAAATAGCACACTTTTTCAAAAATCATCATAATGGTACTAAACCCTCAGTCCATGTGTCCGAATCACCCTTGACCCTATTTTTTTTTAATATGTAGTTTTAAATATTGCATACTGGTATGGAACCGTTAATGTGTGAGTCAATGTAGTATGCTGCAACTACTACATTTCAATATTTTATTTATTTTTGTTTTAGGACAAAGTTGTCTCTGTTCCTGAAGAACTTGTGCATAACATTCCTATGTACACCTCCAAAGACTATACAGCAGTATCTCAGCCTGGCTCATCACAGGTACCAATTAAAAGCACTTAAAGATACCATTAAATGTTAAGTTTACGTCCTGTGCTGTTTATTGTTAAGTTAGCAAAAGATTTAGTTTTAAAGGTTATTTAGTTAAATAAAAAGTTAAAATGCTATCCAAACTTGAGTTTAATTTTGTATTTTTTTTGACATTTAATGTCTGTTGGTAATGCTGACTCTGCTCGGAAAAAAATAAATTATGCTAACAAGAAATGCTCAAAATATATGAAGAAAATCTGCCTTTTAAAAAATAAAATAAAAAGTCGAAAGCCAAATAGGCATTAAATATCCTTTGTGAAGTTGAGTGCACGTTTAACTCCTTCATTTGCTCTCATTCTGCAAGGAGAGTTAAAAATACCAAGAGGAAATATAAAGGTAGAAGGTGGACTACTGAACAAAAAATCATGGCATTGAGAATGTTTAAAAGGTCTGCAGCATGCTATCGTCTGCTAAGAAGACTATAGTGTCTCCCAGCTCCAAGCACTTTAAAAAAATGACTATGGCGATTTCAATTAGATGTTGGTCTAAATGACAATGTTTTTAAAAGTTTAAAAAAGCATGTAGGGAGTCAAAACCCATCAAATAATGAATATATTTTAATGATTGATGAAATAGCCATCAAAAAACACCTGTGGTACAATAATAAAGTAGACAGAGTGGATGGATACCCAGACCATTGTGAACATGGAAGGTCCCCACAAGAGGCTCGGGAATAAGAAAAAGAGTGAAACAACCCGTTGCATTTTATCTTTCCAGCTCTTATGTGACTGCAGATAGATTAGCTATACTTATAAAAAATGTAAGATTTGAAGGTTTATATTTTTTTTTTGGTATCACAATGTATTAAATTATTTTTTCTTTTTTAGGTTTTACATAAATGTTTTGAAATTAATTTAAAGATATCTGCAACTGTTTGTGACATGGGTGGTGTCAAAAGGCGAGCATTGACTATTTTGGGGGCTTCCACAGGAAGTCCATATTTCAATTTTGAAACCAATGAAGTGGTCACATTGTTTGATCCACCGCATTTACTCAAGTGTTTCAGAAACATGTTTCTAAAATATAATTTGAAATGTGATTCAAATATAATATCAATCAATAGCAAAGGACAAGGTAATTAGTTTAGATTTTGCTGTTTACATACTTATATAAGAATAAAACTGGTAGGTATGCAGTAAAAATATTTTAAATAACAAAAAAGTTTTTGTTGTGTGGAGAGTAAATTGAGGTCAATAAAAAGTCAAATTTGTCAAAGATTTTTCTAATAAACTTCAATGTGGTCTAAATAACTAAAATATTTGCTTTTCATTACGGGAGGACACTGGCTCCTCCAACACAGTTATAACTAGCGCAAGAGCTGGAGAATTCGATTATCTGTTGTACCTACATACTGTTATAAGTCAATGTAAATTTTTATATTTGTATTAACTAGCCCTTTTTAATATATTTCTCATAATTTTGTAAGCATAGCAAAATGGAAATATATGGAAGATTTCTATGAAGTGGACAGCAATGATGGTAATTTTATTTTTATTTATTTATTTATTTAAATCTTTATGCACAAAGTTGTACAAAGGTGGACTTAATGCTAAAAGCATTCTCTGCCAGTCTACCTTAGGGTGATGTAGAAATGGAATGTGTGAAAGGTGCAGTAACCTAATTGTAAAATAAGAACTTCCTTATTATTCTTACATAATACACAAATAAAACAATAAAACTATACCATACTATACATACTTACAAAAATACATACATACATATATACCTACATACATAACTATACAATAGTATACATACTTACAGCAATACATACATACATACATAAATAAATACATAGATACAGACTAATATTTATGTTACTAATGTTGTGATGATTCAGCTGATCCATCAAGGAATAAAGTGCGTACCTTCCATTTAAAATTAAGGCGATTGGGTGCCATCCTAATTTCGGGGGGCAGGGCATTCCAGAGAGAAACAGATTGAACTATAAAAGAGCATCCGACGAATCCAGAAGAATGAGCAGGGCATAAAAGAAGTAGATTGTCGGAAGATCGAAGATCTCTACTGTGATTTGAGTGCAGGTACTGAAAGTAGGAAGTCAAGTAAGAAGGGGCAGTAGGAGAATTAAGAATAGAATAGAGTGTAGTGAGAGCGCGTAAACTATGTCGCTGGCGAATAGGGAGCCATTTAAGTTCGGAACGGTAGGAAGAAACGTAAAGTAATTTTGTGTTTGCTCCAAAACTAAGAAAGGACTATTGAATCCCAATAACAAACAAAAAATGTTCTGAGTCACTCGGTGGCTGGAGGAATCTTTGCCAGAATATCCCAAGGTATTAATCTTAATCATAATTTTAACAATGTTGTGTGACTTGCAATTTGTCTTTTTCATTTAAAATACCAAAACCAAAGGAAAGCCATTAAAGTTAGCATTTTAAAGACCGAGATTATCAAAATCATTGTATTACAAATAAATATATAATTTTAATATTACATTCTGTTATTTCTAGAGCTACTACCTACGAAAGCAACAGTAACTGCAGAAGTTATATCCAATATATTTAATTATTCGACTGCATGAATAGCGACTCGGCAGATTTAAAAAAAGGAAAACCACACTGCACATATTTAACAGATGTGTCTCCACAATTAAAACATTTTGAAAAAATTAAAAAGTTTTTTAACATCTGAATTTGTGGGGTGTCAAAGCCCGCCGCCATCACAGCAAGGTTGGATATGGACACTTAATGGAATCATAAAGATTTTTAATAATTAAAAAAAAAAACTACCTTGCGTTTTTTGATGTGTAGGAGGGGTCAGTGTAAAGCTAAAACCAAGTTTGTGGGGTCGCCACCCTTCTCCCACGGCCGCCATCTTGAAAATGGGGTAGACCCTAGATAGCTAACCTCCGTCGAATCGACGGGTATCGCAAAGAAATATCGCTGTCTCTTTTTAACGACGTGTCCGAACGCCTTCAATCTTTTATTCAACTCAGTCGCCGATGAGCTCGTTGCAGTGGCGCACGCATCAAACCGGTAAGTACCCCAGTTTTTGAAATACGCAACCTTTGCCCGTCGTTTCGACGGATTAGCTTTACCGTTAGCTTTTTAATTTGAGTGTGCATTTATATTTTTGACGTGAATTGTATTTATTTTTAGATTGTAACCATGTCTTCACTAAACGAAGATAGGATATTAATCCTACTAAGCCAAGAGCTTAGTGACGATGTTCTTGATGACGGTTCTGCCAGTGAGACTGAAGACATTGTGTTGGAAGATGATGTCCAAAGTGATGAAAATTATGAACCATCTGATACCGAAGAAAGACATGTAAGTCCACAACATGACGTAACGTCAAACATTGAACGAGTAATGTCAAGTAACTCAGATACTGTCTCTTCAGAAACCTCACAAAACAGTATCATACAACTGCCTCAACAAAACATACGAGGTAAAAATCGGTATGTTTGGTCTACAAGTAAAGGGAACACTTCAACTAGAACCTCGGCGAGGAACATTGTGCGTACGTCGAGGGGCCCTAGCCGTTCATGTAGAAGATTAACAGGTGAACTATCTTGCTTTGATATGTTTTTTAAAAATGAAATTTACGAGGAAATTGTCAAATAGACGAACGTCGAAATATCTGTGAAACGATCTATGTATGAGACTGTGACCCCAACACAAAGTGAAACAAATACTTTAGAAATAAAGGCGCTAGTGGGGCTTCTCATTCTGAGTGCTGCTCTAAAAGATAACCATTTAACTTCAGACGAGTTATTCAATTCGAATTATTGTGGAGCTGGATACGTTGCAGTTATGAGCCGCGAAAGATTCGATTTTCTACTAAGATGTTTACGATTTGTTGACAGAGATTTGTGGCTGCAAAGGTCCCAGAGCGATCTACTTACACCCGTTAGAATAATCTGGGATATGTTTATAACACAATGTCGCAATAATTATATTCCCGGGACTAATGTTACAATAGACGAACAACTACTGGGCTTTCGAGGCAGATGCAAATTTCGTATGTATATTCCAAATAAACCCGCGAAATATGGAATCAAAATTGAAATGATGTGCGACAGTGGGACCTATTATATGCTTGATGCGATACCATACTTGGGAAAAGGGACTAATACTGGAGGTT
Organism: Herminia tarsipennalis; assembly: GCA_945859575.2. Classification (NCBI taxonomy): domain Eukaryota; kingdom Metazoa; phylum Arthropoda; class Insecta; order Lepidoptera; family Erebidae; genus Herminia; species Herminia tarsipennalis. The sequence goes on along the minus strand of OX243833.2, from coordinate 10,740,888 downwards.
TACCTTTAGGTGAATATTTCGTAAAAGAGCTGACGCGCTCAATTCATGGTTCAAATAGGAATGTAACAACCGATAAACTTGAGCCGTACAAATTGACAATAGTTGGTACACTCAGAGCGAATAAAAGAGAGATTCCCGAACAATTAACAAATAATAGATCTAGACAAGTTAATACTTCAATATTCTGTTACGACGGGCCACTTACTTTGCTGTCCTTCAAGCCAAAGCCATCGAAAGTTATTTACTTATTGTCGTTTTGCGATGAGGAGGGCACTATAAACACATCCTCCAAAAAAAACACACATGATCGAATTTTACAACTCGACTAAAGGAGGTGTTGATACTTTTGATCAGATGTGCTCTAACATGTCGAGTAGCCGAAAAACTAGTAGATGGCCAATGTGTATCTTCTACGGAATGATTAATATAGCTTCAATCAATAGCTACATTATACAGTCTCACAATTTATTAACGGCAGGGCGAAAAGTAGTTTCACGGAGAGATTTTATGAAAACACTTCATTTTCAATTAGTCGAGCCTTGGCTAAAGATAAGGCTGGCCAAAGTAACGATGCCAACGCAAGTAAAAGAAAAAATCAGAAGTGTTCTTCCATTGCATCCACCAACCACCAGTCAAGACCAGCAGCCATCAGGCCAAGCTTCTCTTGATGAAGACGACTTATCAACTTCTTCAAGAGGAGAAAATCGGAAAAGAAAGACGTGTGGGAAGTGCCACTACAAGAAAAAGCGTATGACTAAAACTGTTTGCGCAAATTGTAAGGTAGCGATATGTGGTGAACATAAAATTGATTTTTGTATCACTTGTGCCAAAGAAAAATAATTATTATACTTACTGTATTCCTATGTGCCATGAATAATAATAAGACTGACTGTTTTGTTATATTTTTTTATTGATTTTGCATGTTAAAGTTTTTAATTAGAAAATGTTAATTTTTTTTATAAGTACTTGGAATATTTACTTTTGTAATAAAAGTAAATAAATAAGGCAAATTTGGAAAACGTATTTTTATTCCTAACCCTATGCATCAACTGCCATTTAAAACAATTGTATAATTCAGTTTACATTTCGTGGTAAAAAATATGTTTTTCAAATACCCGTCGTATCGACGGATGGTTAGCTTAAATAGGGTACACCAGAAGGTTAGCTATCTAGGGTTGAAATGGTTTTTACGATTTATCTCTTAAACTATTTATCTGATAAAAAAAAATTGTTAACATTTTTTGTTGCAAATTAAATTCTCTACAACTTAGTAACTTTTTGTCGTAAAAATATAAATAAAAAAAGTTATAAGCAAAAATGTTTAGGCTGGACAGACAAAATTTACAAATTTAATTTCTATTAAATTAATATAGATTTTCGGAAATATAATGCACGCGTTGGTCTAGTGATAGTGACCCTGACTGCTCAGCCGGAGGTCGTGGGATCGATCTCTACCCAGGATAAAACTTTGTGTGATGAGCACGATGGTTTATTGTGTCTGGGTGTTATTTATCTATAATATGTATGTATTTAACTATATTTGTCAGTTACCATACTACAGGCTCTGCCTAGTTTGGGATCAAATGGCGTTGCGTGAGTTGTCCATAGATATTAATATAAAAAAATAAAATGTATGTTGTAATATATAAAATTTTCTTGGTTTGTGTGTTTGGAATATAGGCAATTTTTTATTTTGCTGTTAAAAAACAAAATAATAATTTCATTGTCTGTGCATTAATTTTATAATATATATGCGTATTTGTTTTGTATTATGCGATTTTTTCTAAATTGTAAAATGTTTTCTAAGTATATAATAAAATTATTTAAAACACCTTTTTTTTTTATCCGCCACAGATCTTGAAGAAATTGGGGACTAGAAAGTAGATGCTTATAAAACTAGAAAGTAGATGCAGCATATTTCGATTTTAAAAAAGCTTTTGATCTCATGGATAGTGACGTTTTGCTAACAAAGCTTGCATCACTAGGATCTGATTTCCAGCTTCTGATATTGATAGCGGATTATTTACGAGATCGCAAACAGTATGTGAAAATGGAAAATCATAAGTCTGTATACGCGTTTAGGGGTAAGTCAGGCCCACATTATTTTTACTAATAATAAATGTATTGCCAGATGTTGTTTCCTGTTTGCTGACGACCTGAAAATATTTAACTCTATTAAAGATACATCAGACTGCGAATCACTACAGCAGGATATTAACACAGTCGTTGAATGGAGTAAATCAAACAAATTATCATTCAAGCCAAAAAAAAAACCCTTCACTCGATCGCGTTCTCCCATCACTGTGACGTACAAGTTTGCGGGTGAATCACTAAAGACCGGCAACACGATTCTTGATTTAGGATTAACCTTTCGATTCCAAAATAAATTTTCATGAGCACATTATAAACATGTGTAAAGCTGCAAATGAATCGATGTGTTTTATAATGAGAACATCATACCAATTTAGCAATGTACATGTAGTTGAGTTACTGTATAATGCGTTTCTTGGCAGCAAATTAGAATATAACGCAATTGTCTGGGATCCGTAAGATACATACACGCTTATGATCAAGAAATATTAAGGAAAATTTGCTTGGTATCTATATAAGTGCATATATGGCTACTACCCGTTTCTCTATCCTTCCTTACTTGTCACCGGGATGATTGGTTTGGATACTTTGAAGCTAAGGCGAAAGTTTACGCAGATAATGCATTATGACCTGATAGTAGTCAATAAGGTAAGAAACCCATTAATATGGGAGAGCATCTATTTTTATGTACCAAATCAATACTCGTGGCAGTGGACGACGACAACATCTACTTGTAACCTGTCCATCTCGCAGCTAATAGTCCCACGGGAAGAGCAGTCGTGCTATTGAATAACATTTTAAGTGCAAATCTTAATGCAGGTGTATTCTTTGACCAAAAAAGTAAAATAGCTGAAAAAGCTTTATGGTATCTAAAGGCTTGTACTTTATTGTCATCTTCTAACTATAAATTATTTGATATTATGTCGTTCTATTAATTCTCACAAATTCAATTCTTGTTAATAATGTATCTCAGATGTATTTAATGTATATATATTTTTTAAATTTATTTTTTTAGTACGTAAGACTGGTAGACTGAGTAGTATAACGTATAAGTGCTTTGGATTTTACTATAAACTTGTATTGTCTAAAGATAAATAAATAGTATGATAAATGCTTTTAATAATACGTTTAAATTCAGTTTCTGACTTGAAATTATAGTGCCAGTTGTTAAATATAGCAGAAACACGGTAAAAATATATGCGATAGTTAGTCACACGTGCATCCCTGTGCTTAACTATTATATAATTGATTGCAAACCTCCCCCTCCCCCCCGAACCATCGACATTGGGCACCTGGCCCTCCTACGAATTTGGTGGACTGGCTTCAAGAAGCGTTATAATTTGAGTTCACCTCAAAGTTTGTCTATAAATAGAGCCCAATCAGCCTATTAGAATCTATAAATGAATTTTACAAAATGCTTGAAGACCTATATACCAATTTGGAAATACAAAATCAGCCACATCGCATTTGGAATTTGGATGACATAGACTTTAAGTTTATCATGAAATCGGGCAAAATAATAGCATTGACTGGTAAAACTCATGTTAAGAAGCAAACCTTCCCTGAATAAGGAACAACTGCTACAGTATTACCACGTTTAAATGTTGTTGGTGATGCTATACCACCTATGATCATCTTTAAAGATAAAAATTAAAAATGGGATGACCATTTAAGGGGTGCTGAATTTCCTTGCCTTACAAGACTGAGCGAAAAGGGCTGAATAAACAATGATTTTTTGATGTATGAATTTGTAGTTCTTAGATTTTTTTAAAACATTTTATACGAAACATCCCATTGGCAAGACCTGTTGGGCTATTCATGGATTACCAAGAATCACATGTGGCTCCTGAGGTACTAGATCTTGCAAGTAAAGAGGAATATGGAATATACGGTCTCGGGAAAACTATTTTTTAGTTTATCCAGAGACCATAGATATAAGATTTAAAGTTAAAACGTTCGCTAAAGCAGGAATTTATCCTGTAAATTATGAGGTCGTTCCTGATCATGCAATCGTACCATCTTCAGTTACTTGCTATCACGGTGAAGACCCTGTGAACCTAATGAAGATGCCAATCCCTCAGCTTCTATATTGCAGAATCCAGCTGTTGATAAAGAGAATCATTAACCACAATCGGTATCTGACAAACCACAGGATATAGAAGCCTGGCTGTTCAAACGTCTGAGTAGTGATGATGACGAATTACGCTCGGTCGTCGTTGCCAGTGACGAAGAAAAAAATTACCTGAAGTAGTTTATTCTTCTTTATGAAACGTGCCCGTCTTTATGGAATCCAAATGATAAACACTAAGTAAATAAAAATATTATAAAATATTAGGTTATATACAGGGTGACTTTGAATAGAGTCGACAAACTTCAATGAGTAAACCTGCGTGTATCCAAGAATTTTTAGGACATATTATTAGAACAAAATATTAATGTTCTAGGATACTTTCAAATACAAAAAAATACGTAAGTATCTAGTAAGTAACTCCATGACTCCATGCGCCGTCGTTTTTTGTTTCCGTGAGCATGAATGAATACAGACAGTGCAACGTTGCCATACCGTGCAAGGGACGCGGTACGGTAACGAGTCGACGAACTACGAGTATCTGTAACTCTAACCTAACCTACTTATCATGCCGCGAAACAAAACAATGTAAAACCAAATTTTTCCTTCATACTTTTACCGGCTTAGGACTTTATTCGAATTTGGAATCAACTCGTCACACTGATAAAGTTTTCTAACTGGTCATAACACAAAAAGCCTTAATTTTTGTTTGTATTGGTCATATTTAGACTTAGTTCTAATTAGTCACGTTGGAGTTTTGTAGCTATTGGTCACAGTGTAAATCTGTTTCAATTCGTCATCCCGTCAAATAGTTCTAATTGGTCACAGGCTCGCAGGGGCCCTATATTTGTCTTTTTTAATAATAAAATGTTACCAGGGGATATAAACTTAAGTTTCACAATAAAAAGCAGGTGATTCCCAAGATAAGTATTTGTTTATTTAAATCTTTAATCAATAACATTATTAACTTAAAAGATATTCTTATAATTAAACAAAATTGCCTACTTAATTTGGTATTTCTTTTTCAGAAGCCGAATCTTATTTAAACACTCGTAAACAGTTATGTCATCATTGAAACATAATTTTACTGTTTTTTTAATTTTATATTGCCTAAAGAGATAACTTTTATTTCTGTTCTTTACTAATTGATGCAGTTTCAGTTTATTTAATTTAAATTCTTGTACAGCTATTTCCGAATTTATTTTTTCAATGAAGTGCATAATATTCGGTTTCTTGGACACTTTTTTATTGAAGCGATGGTGCCAGCCCTCTACTGGGTTATTTGTCAGGTGTTTCTCACCATAAACGGAAATAGTTGTAATGATTTTGTTAGACATCCACCATTTTGTAAAATAATCTTTGAATTTGTTGAGATTTATACCTTCTGTAAGATTTTCAGTTATTGATAACCATCCCTCTGGTATTAACACTGACGGTAGGTAAGGTAACTGTAGACATAAATATATAAACCTTTTGTATTCCAAGTTGTCAAGCAACTTATATTTTTTCGCAGTTTTCATTAATGCTTGTGTGTAATGAAAATAACATCCACTCACTGTAGCAGAGGGAAAAACAATTTGAATTGCTTTAAACATTGCTAACTCGAAATCAATTTTGAAATGACTTGGTTTCCAGGATGGGAGCTTTTTCTTAAGGATAGACAAAAAACGAATATATGTTTCGGTTTCCTTGTTTGGGAGTAAAGCAAAAATTATTGGTATTGTATTAGTACTAGTTTCAGCACCACTAACATCACAATGTAAAGTATACAGCTGGAGGAAGGGAACAGGAGCCCTCGAGATGTACCATCGCCAAAAAATGAATGATATTTACTTATAGCCACTTTACATTCACGAGACATGAATATAATAATTTTGTTGTCTTCTAGTATATCTTCATGTAATAAATTGCTTCTTAATTTTTCGGGAACTATTACGTCAGCGGTTTGATGAAATTTCGTAGTAGATAAATTGTTCTCTTTAAGTCTCCATCTGTATAGTGTTGGTTTTATCTGTGAGAAATCTGGAATTTCTTCTAAGAGATTAATTCCTCTTAGTATCAATGGCACTATACCATCCTCGTATATTTGTTGTATAGGTCCAAAATTCTGTTTTACACTGTCTTTAACTTTTTGTAAAGTACACAAAATAACATTTTTTGCAGTATTAGCGGCACATCTATGATTAGTTTTGGAAACTAATATATTTGAATCACTTAATTTTATTGCTGCACTACATATTTTACGTTTCGAACATCTCCAACTAGATGTTCCATCACCATTTTTCCGATGCAGTGGGAATTTATAGCCTTCGCAATAGCTAAAGTTTACCATTTCTTTCACTATCTATAAATGTGAAATCAGACATTATTATAAAAGTAGTCGGGTAATAATGATGCGCTTTGTGAGGAAAAATGCTATTAGAAAATAAATCTTGATCATGACAGGTCAATGTCAAATAGATTATATTAATTATGGCCAGTAATGCAATACTCAGTAATAAATAGGTTGCATATCTCATGTGAATCGCTGACATGTGATCTTGCGGCAAACTACGACGAATCGCTGAAAGTATGATTTATTCTATATGCTTTGTGACCAATTCGAACTATTTGACGGGATGACGAATTGAATCAGATTTACACTGTGACCAATAGCTACAAAACTCCAACGTGACTAATTAGAACTAAGTCTAAATATGACCAATACAAACAAAAATTAAGGCTTTTTGTGTTATGACCAGTTAGAAAACTTTATCAGTGTGACGAGTTGATTCCAAATTCCTTTATTCCTCTTGCTTGGGCATGGGTGGAAACATAAAGACTACTTACCGAATTCCAAAAGGTTTCGAGTGGCACTTAGTATCCTCTCTAAGGACGATTGGTTTTGGTGTGAATAATTTTCCCGCCATCTTTGCTGCGTTTCCCTTAAATTGTTAGTTTGGCTATACCAAATCACCACATTTAAAATGTGTTGGTTATCAAAAAGTTCAGTTTCTTCTAGTCCCCCCAGGCATCTTCGAAAACTCATCACTTAACAGTACACAACTTCGATAGCTACACAATCGATTACACTTTTAGCGCACATAACCGTCACCTCATTAAGCTTTCGTCCGACTGGTGAAATTGTTTAGCACTGATCGGCACGCGCCCGCGCCGGTTAGGGATGGTACTATGGGAGCAAATCAAATTTATCGATATTTCGGTAAATAAAGATCATTACTTATTTTATTTAGATACTTGTAATTATTTACTCGAACTCGTCTGGAAGGACTGAAGTGACTCGCATACTGTGTTGGTAATGTATTGTTCTTAGTATGGTTTGTGTTTTCAATTCCTCTTTTTATAAATAAATGAAGTTTGTTAAAAATGTACTCAACAACAACCTTTCTCTGTAAAAATCAATTCATTACGATTTCGAGTAAAAATATCGATATCGGTATGTTTCATTCCCGCCTGCGGCACAACCCGCTTTACGCGTGCCGGCCCGGCCGGGGGAATCCCCGATCTGGTTTGTCGCCGGGAGTGCATTACACAAAATACCGAGAGTACAGAAGATAACCTTCATACGTAGCCACGCACAGATACACATCGTTCACTTGGAACAGGGTATTAAAGATCACTTTAGACCACGTTGTTCGGAAGGTGACGCGAGATTTCGTGTCCGTGAACGGTGTAAGTGTCCGTTGTTGTTGCGCGCATTGTTTGAAGGTTACCTTCTGCACTTTCTTTATTTTATGTTTATGACCAATGACCCTTTGAATGACCTACGTGTTTACGAAATCATGATCATATGATTTCTAAAGCGCGTCGTACGATTTTGAAACTTTGATCATTTTATTTATTTGTTTAAGTTTTAGACATGTGGAAATAATGATAATGTACTGATTATTTTAGTTTACTAAACCTTAGTAGATCTGTCACCATCGTTTTAAACAATAAAATCGGATGTTTTTTTACAACTTAAATTCGCAATTTCTCAATTCATAATGTAACTACTAACGGTGCTGATACTCCCCTATCAATTTATCGACTGATTTCAAAGTCACCCTGTATATATATTGCCTACTTTGCATTCCACTGCATAGTAGTACTCCCCGCCAACGTGATATACCTAACGTGTAGTTTGCTTGCTTGAGCGAACCCACGGACGACAAACTGATTTCTTCGCCTGCACGTATGGCGTAGTGGTTGCCATGCCACTTGGTTATGCGCCGCGTGTCGTGGGTTCGATTCCCACCCGCGACAACACTTTGTGTGACGCACAAACTGTTGTTTCGAGTCTGGGTGTGCTTTGTATCCGTTGATTGTATGTTTGCAAAGAACCGATTAGAAGATGAACGTTAAAGTAAATAGATTGAGACCAATGATAGATGAAGAATTGTTAAATATGTTGGAAGATGACTAGGCGAGATTATTAATGGACCTAGGCACGTAGGTGTGTGCCTACATTAGTAGATATAACTGCCAACCATTATACCAAATTCACTGTGCCAATAATTATACTTTAGTGCCAATGATTGTGTTTTATGTTTATGATAATTAAGTTTTGTTACTTTTTAAGCAAAAAGCATTTTTTTTAAGTACTAATGTGTATCATTATAATCTATGTTTATCCTTTTATCTGATAAACATTAGATATATAAAAAATATTATTATAATAAAGAATTTACTACTTATACGTTGAAGATCATCTTAAAGTGCCAATCACTGTACTGTTTACCCTTATTGGTGAAGCGGTAGCGCAATATCTAAGGCAACAGTCTCGCATTCGTGAGGTCGCAGGTTTGAATCCTACCTATTATATTACCTACGTGAACCCACTCCTAACACAATCCTTTGAGCTTAGCTGGAGGGGTTAATTGCTAGTAATGTGGGACTCAATCCCATATTGCTAGTTATCTTTTAATAAAAATAAAATAAAAAGGTTATAAGTTGACGAAACTTTTTTACCCAGCTTAAAGATGGTAGGACTGTCCAAAACACCACCAGAAGGGTAAAATTGAGCTTCTGCATCACGCAGCTCGCGCCGCGGGGCGAGAGCAAGTGATGCAGAAGCCCAATTTTTACAATCGAGAACGAATAATGCTATGTATCTGTAGTAATCTGCTGGCATCGATTCAAGTGCACGTTAATTATATTATTGTTTGCAGTTATGGTTCGAAAGCGCGTCTGCTTTCAATGGTTGAACATTACGTTGAGTCAATAGGTGAACATTTATTCGATTGAAATCCTATTTAGAACTTTTTATTTGAGTTACGCACGTCGTTGAGTTACGAAATCTTATTCAAACTCAGTTGTTTGGAGACCTCAGCCATTTTCGCTACGATTTTTTTTTCGTCAATATTTATCAATCATATAACATATACCTTGATACTGACTGGGGTCATTATTATATAGTTACATTATAAACAATGCAGATAAATTCTGACCTGATCTGATGATACTTTGTGTTTACAATATACCTAGTCTGGCCATAAATACTGTTACAATTAAAAATAAGAAAGATATTACATTTGAATTTGGAATCTGTCATTTTTATACGATTGTTCATTGTATTTTCTAATTTTGGCGCCAATACATTGTACAATATTTTGCTATATTAAAATGGAGTGGGGTGATAAAGAAAACCGAATCGCTGTGATTGCATTACACAAAGTTGGTATGGAGCCGAATGTAATTTTTAAAACTCTCCATACGCTTGGTATTAGTCAAATGTTTGTGTACCGGGCTATTATCGGAGTCGCGCGTGCGCATTGGTGCGGAGAGGGTGCGTCACACGGTCGAAAATGACGTCCACCTTAATAAAGTGCGTTTCGTGTAACATAGTCATTGACGAATTGTTATGTTATATTCAAAATAAGTTATCGGTGATTGATGAGTGTAGTTTATTAAGAATATGTTCGACGGCTTTTAGTCCGGAGGAAATAACTCAGTCAAAAAATCTGTTGTTTGAGTCACTACCAACAGACAAGCCGAAGATTAAACGTAAAAACAAAGGGAAGGAGCAGCGAGACCTAGAAGACATCGTTGGACTTATGAAATCCACGGATCCAGATCAAATTCCCGTTTTTGTGGCACGAAGCTTAGAGAAACTACCTCCGGTTACTTTTGACCATTTGGATGTCACTAAACTACTTAAAGATTTGACATTAATGCGGTATGAAATAAATGAAATAAAAGCAACGTATATTACGAATAAGCATTTTGATGAGTTTAAAAACAGTTTTTACGAAGAAAAATATGCATCGTTGTTAATGCCGTCAGAAAATATTAATATACGGAGAGGTGGTTATCGAGATAGTGGACCCATGGGTATCTCGCATATTGTGGAAGGCTCCCTTGACGCAGATATGGATACTTCCTTAAAACAATCTTCGCCTCCTATGATTATCAGTGATAACAATAACATAAATTCCGTTGAAAATATTTCTTCCAAAATGGCGGTAGATAAACAAGTGAGACGATCAGCTGGTGCTTGTTCTGTGTCATTGTATTCGAATGTGGCGCAAAAGGGTGTGAGCGAGAGAGACGAGGCTAGATGCAGCGCTGGGCCTATGAATCAGAGTGAGATGCCAAAAACGGTTTCTTATCAAACAAATGATATTGAAAAGTGCAATAAAAATGGCGAGTGGACTATAGTGACAAATAAAAGAAAGAATAAACAACGTTTCGAGGGAAAATTAGGGACAGCGGAATCGATGGAGAAGTTTAGAGCGGCCGATAGAAATATCCCTTTATTTATTACGAATATACATAAAGATACCGTGGAGTCTGATATATGTAATTATATTCTACAGAGGACAAAATTAACTGTACTTTTGGAAAGAATTGACATTAAAAAGCATAAAGACTATTTGGCTTTCAAGTTTTATGTTCCTGAGTCTACGTTACCTACGTTTTTGGATAATAATCTATGGCCAAAGGGAATAATATTTAGACGCTTTGTGCATTTTAGGCATAAGTTAGTGTCCAATCCGGTCATTGGTGGCGGCGGCAACATTAATAAAAATGGATCAGGATAACTACACATCTATGAGAATAGCTACGTTTAACTGTAAAAATATTAAACGCTCGCTTCATGACGTACGAGAACTTTGTAAAGCTGTGGATCTAATTGCACTCCAGGAAACTTGGCTACTGTCGCATGACCTAGGCTTTCTACAAACGATTGATGCTGAATTTAGCTGCACTGGTACTTCAGCTGTAAATTTGGAGGCTGGAATCTTACGGGGGAGGCCGTTCGGTGGAGTGGCGATTTTATGGAGACATAGTGTTTTTAAAAATGTCTCTGTAGTGAAGTGTGATAACTCTCGTGTATGTGGTATAAAAATATTGGTTAACGAAAAGTCTTTTTTAATATTAAATGTATACATGCCTACAAATGAAGTGGACAACCTGCCAGACTTTACGGATTGCCTTGGTACGGTGAGTGCAATTGTTGAACTTGAAAATATTAACTCAGTGATTGTGTTAGGAGACTTTAATGCGCATCCAGGGGAACTTTTTTACAAGGAATTAATACATTTCTGTGACGAAAATGGTTGGTTATGCGCAGACGTTAATAAATTGGGTCTAAGTTCTAATACGTATACATTTATAAGCGATGCACACGGTACACTCAGTTGGTTAGATCATTGTTTAATTTCTAATTCGCTTAAAAATGCAATAACTGATATTTATATTAAACAGGGTGTCTATTGGTCAGATCACTTACCCATTGTAATAGAATGTCGACTCAATTTTGTACCTGAACATAGAATAGATCTGCCTATGTCTGTTAATAACAAAATATTATGGGGATCTAGAACGCACGAACAAATTGAAAAATATAGACTAGAATGTAATAAACATCTACGAGACATTGACTTTCCCTCAGAGTTGTCAATGTGTTCTGATAAAACCTGTAGCAATACGAATCATAGAGTAACAATCGATAAGATATATAATGATATTGTTAAAATACTAAGGGAGGCGGCTGTTTTTAGTCAGGATTCTGCCACTGCCCACACTAGGAAAAAACCCGTTGTAGGGTGGAATAAACACGTACGTGACGCGCACCGAGCGGCACGTTTTAAATATCAGTGCTGGCTCTCACAGGGTAAACCCACCACGGGTAGATACTACACGGAAATGCAGGAGAGTAGGAAATTTTTTAAATCCAAGTTAAAATGGTGTCAAAACCATGCAGAACAAATAAAAATGGACATACTTGCTACTCAACATGCAGATCGAAATTTTGCTGCTTTCTGGAAGGGTACTAATAAATTTAATGTGAAACCTTGCATTCCCGTGAGTGTGGGTGGTGTCTGTGATCAGGTTAAGATAGCAAATTTATTCAAGGACCATTTTATGGTGAAATCGCCCTTGGGACCGTACCGCTCTGAGGCGGTCAGTGCCGAGACCAGTCAGAAGCCCGTAGACATTACTTTTCGAGCCAAAGATGTTGCTAAGTTCATAAAGAGCGCAGCGAGGGGAAAGTCACCGGGTCATGACGGACTCAGTATTGAGCATCTTGACAATGCCGGGCCCCATTTACCTAGAGTGCTCGCCTTATTATATACCCTCTGTATGTGTCACTCGTATCTACCTGGGGACCTGATGAGGACGGTGGTGGTTCCTATTGTTAAAAATAAAACTGGAGATATGTCTAATCTTGACAATTATAGACCAATATCACTGGCGACTGCGATTGGCAGGATATTTGATGGCTTACTTAATATCCAATTAAATAAACACCTAGATTTGCACGATAACCAATTTGGATTTAGACCTAATTTATCGACTGAAAGTGCGATATTAAGTTTAAAACATACCATTAGATACTATGCTGATCGCAAGACGCCTGTCATTGGCTGTTTCCTCGACCTATCTAGAGCTTTTGACCTGGTTTCTTATGGAATTTTGTGGAATAAAATGCAGAAAATTAATATACCATCTGAAATAACCAATATATTTAAATATTGGTATGGAAACCAGGTCAATAGTGTTAGATGGAACAATTGTGTTTTTTCTGAATCGTACAGGATGGAATGCGGGGTGAGACAAGGGGGGCTTAGCTCGCCATCGCTTTTCAACCTGTACGTGAATGATTTGATCGTCACACTGAGCAGTCAACATGTAGGTTGTCATGTGGATGATGCATGTTTGAATAACCTTAGCTACGCTGACGACATGGCGCTGCTGAGTGCGTCGGTCTGTGGTATGAGGAAACTGATCTCCATTTGTGAATCCTATGCGGCTAGCCACGGCCTGATTTACAATGTCAAAAAGAGTGTGTGTATTGTTTTTGGGATTGGTGGTGTCAAAATGGTTAGAGACTTACCAGATATAAACCTCAATGGCACTCCATTATGTAGAGTACAAGTGTGTAAGTATCTTGGCCACCTGATAACGGCCGATCTCAAGGACAATGTCGACATTGACAGGGAACGAAGGGCACTGTCTATTAGAGCAAACATGATTGCTCGTAGATTTTCAAAGTGCTCCGCTAAAGCTAAAATTACTCTTTTTAAAGCTTACTGCACGTCTTTTTATACGAGCAGCATGTGGGCCTTTTACAATAAAAAATCGTACAGTGCCCTCCGTGTCTTGTACAATAATGCTTTCAGAATGCTGTTGGGGCTGCCCCGACGCTGCAGTGCATCAGGGATGTTTGCCGAAGCACGCACAGATTGTTTTTATGCAACGATTCGCAAGAAATGCACATCCCTGGTGCGCAGAGTTAGGGCCAGCTCGAACAGTATTCTGAAAATGATTTCTCTAAGACTGGACTGCCCATACATGAATCGGTGTGACCGTATTCATATGGAGTACATCCGGTAGTAGGTATTTTATGATTATGTTTTATTACTAACATTAGTCTTTAAGGTATTTGTTATATTTCAATATTGTTTTACTAACACTAAATGGATCAATGGTCTGAATAAATGATATTATTATTATTATTATTATTAATAGGTACAATGAGACCTTCTCTGTTTGTGACAGAAAAAGATCTGGCCGTCCACGTAGTGTTCGTACGAAAATGGTGGTCAAAGCAGTAAGGGAAAGAATGCGAAGAAATCCTGTCCGAAAGCAAAAGATTTTATCTCGGGAGATGAAGATAGCACCCAGAACCATGTCACGCATTTTAAAAGATGACTTAGGACTTGCAGCCTATAAGAGACGCACTGGTCATTTTTTAACTGATAATTTAAAAAAGAATAGGGTGGTAAAATCGAAGCAACTACTGAAGCGGTACGCAAAGGGAGGTCACAGAAAAATTTTGTTTACGGATGAGAAAATCTTTACAGTTGAGCAACATTTTAACAAACAAAATGACCGTATTTATGCTCAAAGCTCTAAGGAAGCTTCCCAATTAGTCGACAGAGTGGAACGTGGGCATTATCCGACTTCAGTGATGGTTTGGTGGGGTGTTAGCTATGAAGGAGTGACTGAGCCATATTTTTGTGAAAAAGGTATCAAAACATCGGCACAAGTGTATCAAGATACCATTCTTGAGAAGGTAGTTAAACCCCTTAACAACACCATGTTCAATAACCAAGTATGGTCCTTCCAACAAGACTCAGCGCCGGGTCATAAAGCTCGGTCCACGCAGTCTTGGTTGGAAGTGAACGTTTCGGACTTCATCAGAGCTGAAGACTGGCCGTCGTCTAGTCCCGATCTTAATCCGCTGGATTATGATTTATGGTCAGTTTTAGAGAGTATGGCTTGCTCTAAACGCCATGATAATTTGGAGTCCCTAAAACAATCCATACGATTGGCAGTGAAGAATTTTCCCATGGAAAGAGTGCGTGCTTCTATTGATAACTGGCCTCAACGTTTAAAGGACTGTGTTGCAGCCAATGGAGACCACTTCGAATAAGCTTTTTATATTTTGAATTGTTTTTTATTTATGTATTAAACTAACACACTGTAAAAGTAATAAATATTATTTGCAATAAAAAAAAATGTTTTTTCTTCGTAACAATATTTATGGCTAGACTAGGTATTCTACATTCGGAATAATTTTCTAACATGTCTAATCTATTTCTTAATCATAGTTAATATTAAGACGGTCGTCAAATGAAACATTGCATCGAGGAGTGAGGCAAGGGGACGTTATTTCTCCGAAACTGTTCACAAATGCAATGGAGGATATATTCAAGACGCTGCACTGGAAAAAGCGGGCATCAACATTAATGGTGAATACTGCTACATTATACAAATGCTCATAGAAGAAATGTTAGTTACAGAGGTAAAATCAAGTCAAGTAAAGGTAAAAAATATCTAGAAATAATGAAACCCTTGTTTTCGGAAACGTCTGACAGTAAACCTAAATCGAAACTTGAGAGATTAAAATTGTTAATGGCTTCAAGAGACGCCGGCAATACGAATATATCTTATCATTGAATAATTAAAAGAAAGATAAAGATAATGAAATTATTCGGGTTAGGCCGTAATTCAATAAAACAAGTTAGATTTCTAGTTGAAAAATGAAAAATTATATTTTCGTTGTATTTTTACATTAGAGTTCACAGGAAAAGATAAGAGCGCCGCCAGTGGCGGAAAAACCTAAACTTACAATAGCATTTACATAGCCAGTTCGAAACAAAACGTTCACAGAGATGCCTACAAATACTTTATAAATTTATTTATTCAATACTCCCACTTAAATTTATAAGGTAGACAACTTTACTTTACTTAATACTACTCTATTAAAAAAAAATTAACCTCTTTCCATTTAAACACTGAATCACCCAACTCAAACCTTAACTCAAACATTAACCACATGAAACATTTCTCAAAATATTATCTCTGTTTGAATTAAATCTATTTGCAGGCAAAGCTTTAGTTAGGAAATCAGCTAATTGATTTGCACTCTCTACATATTTAATATCAATAATTTTCTTGGTAACGTTCTCTCTAATAAAATTATATCTTATATCTATGTGCTTACTTCTTCTATGAAAAGCAGGGTTATTTATTAATTTAATTGCACTCTGGTTATCAACATTTAAAGTTATTATGCCTTGTGGCTCCCCAATATCACAAAGAAATTGCCTAAGCCATAATATTTCTTTAGTAGCTTCACTAGCAGCCATATACTCGGACTCAGTTGTGGACAATGCCACAGTATTTTGTTTACGGCTAGACCAAGTGACAGGACCTCCATTCAATAAAAATATAAAGCCTGTATTAAATTTTCTAGTGTCCAAATCACCAGCAAAGTCAGAGTCAGAGTAGCCAACTAATTATTTATATTTTATTATATTTTATTAATTAGGCTCACAAAACAAATTACAATCATTAAACAGGTACAATAAGAATTTTACAATAGAAAACTAGATTGTAATTCTAAGCTTGTGCGCACAGTATGCACCATTTATGCTGGTTAGTTGTATTAGTATATAAAAATTACATAATTATGCTTAGATAAGTACTTACACTAGTGTTAATGTGTTAGTATTAAAAAAAAAACAAAATATGAATTTAAACAAAGATGCATTGGCAAAATAACACATAAATCTATTTTACAGTGGGTAGGTCCCACTGCAAAACAGAGCCATGTATCATTCTACCAATGCTTGGAACTATTGAAACATAGCAGACTTTGAATATTTGTCTTAAATTTGTTGAGACTAGTTCTGAATAAATCAATATCTAATTCAGAATGGCTAGTAACGGTATCATTATACAATCGACACATTCTAGTTATGGGGTTATGAAAGGACGTATTATTTTTGAAAATTTGGAGGGCAAATAGTTTAGGTGAAGGATTCCTAGATTTGTAATGCGTAATGAAACTTAGGGACGACAGTAGATTAGGGCAGTCTATTTGTGAATGAACAATTTTATAGAGATATATTAATTCTGTACATTGACGACGAGAGGTGAGAGAGGCTATTTTAAACTTCTTCAGTTTACTAATATAAGAATTAAATTCTCGTCCTAGGTGTAATCTATAGGATAGTATATTTAAGGACTTTTTTTGAACTCTTTCTATGTTTTCATTATGAACTTCATAGTACGGGCACCAGACTACTGATCCATATTCCAGTATTGACCTTACAAGCGCACAGTATAGATAAATGACTGTACAATAAATGAATGTACAATGACAATAGACTTACGTTGTAACTCTTGGTCGACAACTTTGTAGGAAAATAAAATTTTTTGTTTGACTGTGGTAAAAGAAACAACGCAACACTTTTCCACATTTATTAGAGGTGCACCAATCAGCAACGGCGCGGCGTTTAGGTTTTGTTGCAGCAAAAAGCAGTCGTTAATATTTTTGATGGCAGTAAAGATTTTTAAACTAATTCAACATTACCTTGATATACAATACACACAACTTTAGAATTAATCAAATAACGCAAGATTCTTTTTACAGCTGTAACATGTGAAGAACCTGGGTTATTGACATATCTACTAACAACATTAACAGCATACGATATGTCAGGTCTCGATACAGATGACAAAAATAACAAAGCTCCCACTACTTCTCTATATGGGAAATTATCACAGCTTTCTTCCACTGATGGGAATTTGGACTATTCATCGCATCTTCATAAGTATTAAGTATTTCAAATTCTGTGAAATTTAATTCTAGGTTATTATTTCGACGAGGACGCAACGTGACATTTCTCTGTTCTTCCTGTCCCAAACATATGTGTCTAGGAGGGACATAAGTTTCATCTAGTTCTTCTAAACTCTTCATACTATCATCTGAACTACTTTCTTCAGGTAAATTGTCTTGTCGATCGATAACATGTTGAAACTCAACCTGTGGGGGAGACCTTGTAGAATAATCTTCTTGTTCAGTTGTCACTTCAATAAGGCTTTGTTTTACTTCTTGTGTTCCACATTCATCTTGTGTACTACATTCATCAAACTTTACGTCTCGGGATATTATAATCTTCTTGGTCTTTTCATCATACATCCTGTAATTATCATGGTCATATCCAACTAACAACATCTTTACACTTTTCTTGTATGTACATAGCCAATGGATCCAAATATTCTGATATGTTGCAAGTTAGGTTTCACTCCATGCCATAGTTCAAATGATGTAACATCCCCCGTCTGGCTTGATGTACTTCTATTTAACAAATATATGGCACAGTTGACAGCTTCTGCCCACATATTCAAAGGAATGTTCTTTGCATATAACATTGTTCTTGCAGTTTCCATGATGGAACGCATTTCTCTTTCTGCTCTCCCATTCTGCTGAGGGGTATACGGGGCAGTACGTTCATGTGTTATTCCCTTATTCTCCAAAAATGATGTAAATTCATGGTTCACATATTCACAACCATTATCTGTATGCAGTATGCTCAAATCATGGTTAAATTTGTTTTTAACAATTGCATTATACTTCAAAAAACATTGAAATATTTCACTCTTATGTTTCATGAAATAAACATAACGATAACTTGTTGCTCCATCTTTGAACAAAACAAAATATTTCATACCCGACACAGAAGGCTCTTCTATAGGCCCACACACATCACTGTATGCAATTTCGCCAGGCTGTGTTGTATCTCGGGTAGATTTCAAGAAGGGGCGTCTTGCTTGCTTCCCATATGAGCACGCTTCACAAACAAATTCCTGATTTCCACTCAATGCAACAGGAATCACACCATTCTTACTCATATTTTTAAGCTCCTTGACGTTCAAATGTCCTAATCTTTCATGCCAAACTTTTATATCTGTTTGCACAATATTACAAACTTCTTGTTTGATTGTTCTGACATCTAATTGGACGTAGTTCAGCAGAAAGGACTCAACCCACATATAGGCCAAAATTGAGTTATGTGTACCACCGTACTCCGAAAGGTTGACTCTATCATGTAGTGAAGACCCAAATTTGGATACGTGCACGGAAACCAGTTTTATCACTACCCTGACTCAACCCACAGTATGAAGAATACACAAAAAGTATTTACAGAATGAACCTAGTCCGCTTGAATTGTTTCTCAGTAACTTAATGTCTAACCGTATGTTCATAAGTTTGATAAACCAGAATAAACTCAAACAGTTTGAATCCTTCCTAAGAATTTAGTTTAAATTGCAAATATCATTTTATCTCAATTAACTTAAACAACTCAAACAGGTTGGGTTGTTTCTGTGTTTTATTTTAACTGGAACAAAATATTTATTTTTATTTACATATCAGAAAGAACTCAAAACACCTGAGATACTTAAGAAAAACGGCTTTCGATGAACAGCCCGTCTAATATTAAACTAACTGAATCGACTCAAACATATTGAGTTATTTGTAAGCAATAAAAGTAATGACTGATAGAAATTATTTAAATTATACTAAAGGGACTTATAATAATTGAGTTAAGTATTTGAGAATAAAATTACTACTTGCCAGATGTTTTTTTATAGTGACAACATTTTGTTAGTAAAATTCTTTAAAAAACTGGCAACTCTGCCTTTTTCTCGCACTTGCGGCACATGGGCTGGTGACATTGTCTTTTGTTTTAATTTGTGATTGTGAAAGAAAACAAGTGAATTTAAAATGCGACGAATTGATCGAATCTTGTTTAGTGCCTTGGGACATGGGATTAACGAAAACACTGAGTTTTCACCTACAAAGGATGACGTAATTCCATCAGGTAGATACAATACATATTTTTTAATTATACTACATAGTTAACCAATCTTTTTAAGGTTACATACCCAAAGGGACCTTATTATTGTCCGCAGACTTTCTATGAAGTACAAACTTAGTTTTACTGTAACCAATGAATTTGTATGTTAACAAAAATGTTTAAAGTAATAATATCTATACTAATATCGTAAAGAGGAAAGATTTGTAGTTTTGTATGTAACTCAAAAACAACTGGACCGATTTAGAAAATTCTTTCACCTATAGAAAGCTATAATTTCTGGGAGTAACATAGGTTACTTTTTATCCCGATAGATATTCCCACGGGATCAGTAGCTACGTGGGTGAAACTGCGGCGTGATGCTAGTACGATGTATATTTATCTACAAGGATAGCGCAGTGATTTTAAATGACCGCTTCGCCATTCACACTGTGGCGGGTGTAGTAGGTTTGATCTCGCACGGGACAACACTTTGAAATCCCTAAAATTGTTGTTGTTTTGAGTCTGGGTGTTATTTATGTCCATTGTTACCCTGTTTGTAAAGTCCTACGTGATACAGAAAATTACTCTTAGTGCAGGAGTTGTCTTTTATATATTTTTTTAAACAAATATGAAACATTTATTCCAGCTGTCAACTGACATGACGATCAATCGACATACTGAGTAGACATAGGTACCTACGTAGGTAGATATGTACCTATGTCAATATTATTCACAATCTAAATGCGTAAGAAATTTGTTATTAGTGATGCGTTATTAGTGCATTGTTTGTTGCACATTTTAATGAGCTTTATGCACTTTTCATCTTTGGTTTGCGGGTTTATGATAATTAATTAACTCTTTTTATTACTGCTTACTTTTTTTTAATTAAAAAAGCATGATCTAACAATAAGGGCACAGGGTTTAATATTTGTGGTATTTTGCTATACTAAATGCTTTGTTCACGTGTTTTGGTTTTGATAATTTTTTTTCATCATGTCTAATTTTATTGCACCTACATTACGCGTACACTATGTTGCATCCTTGGTTACGTATTACCAATATCCCACTCAAGTTATGTAACACCTTATACCCATAACCCTATTTACTTAATATATTTTTTTACATGAAATATACCAGAAGCTCCTTCAGAACTTGAAGCAGATGCGTCCAATGACATCAACTGCGAAGGTACTTGAAAAATATGATGAAATTATTTAAAAGCCTAATTTTAATGATATAACTAAATAAATAATGGTACTTCTTTTTACATTTTAGAGGTTAGTAATCCTTCGAGCTCTGCAGCGGTTTTGGCTGTAACAACACTTAAAGAAGTAGTTGGGACAGGTTGGTATACCACTTTTAACACTTTAAGAAATGAACTTTCTGAGATTTTTCTATAGAGCATGATTGTAATGAAATGTCCTATAAAAAATGTAATGCTGTTAGTCAAAGCAAACTTAAAGAAGATGGAGACTATGACGGCGATACTGATTCTGATTATGTACCCGATAGTGGCGAAGAAACTGATGCTTCGCTTTCATCTGTAAAGCAAAAGAAACGGATTTACTTTCAAGTTCCCGAGAGCGACAGTTCGACGGATGAAACCACGCCAGAGTGCTTGGTACAAACTCATGTTGCTATTGTACACGATAATCAAACTGAAACAGACAGAACAATGAATTTAGGACACAATAAAAGCCCAGTCATAGTTACAAATGCTATTTACAATGACACGACGGTTGGTGAACAAATTTCAACGTATCAAGGCTCTGAAACTGAAGATATTCCTACCGAAGCTGAAGCTGTTCCTCCCACTACTATGCACAATGACACACTGGAAACTAAGGGACGCCCCAAACTTGGACGGAAAAGAAAACACCCAGAATATTGTCTTTCTGAGAAGAAAAATAGGAAATACATGAATTTACCATATCATGTCAAAGACAAACTAGTAAAATCAAAAGTATTCAACGATTATGCATGCGCCTGCAAGCAACGATGTTTCTCCCTTGTATCAACAGAAATAAGACAACAAGAGTTTTATAAATTTATAACATTGGGATCATACGAAGCTCAGCTTTTATACATTTTAAATTATGTCAAAGAATCTGAAAAAGCTCGATCATATACCTGCACTAAGACCAAAAGCGGTAAGAATAAACCTAGACAATACAAAAGAAATTATTATATTGTCAAATATCATCTAAAAGAGTTGACATGTGTTTGTCCAAACAGCGAACAAAGCAAACTTATGAAGACAAGAGGGGTCTAAAACAAGGTGGTTTTAATAAGACCCCTGAAGAAGACATTGATTTTGTGAAAAATGTAATTAATTCCCTTCCAAAATACGAATCCCACTACAGAAGGGGGCGAAACAATGAAGCGCAATATTTAAAACTGGGTATGACAATCCAAAAAAATTATGATCTCTATCTTACAGAATTTAAAAAAGTATACGGCAGTGAGAAGAAATACGTGTCTTTTACTATTTTGAAGCGCATATTCTATAAAAATTTCAATCTCCGCAGTAAATCGTTAAAGAAAGATACATGCAAGAAATGTGATTCATTAGCTCTTGAGATAAAAAACTGTAATAGGCCAGAAGATAAAGATATATTAGTTCAGCAAAGAGATATTCATCAAATGACAGCGGAAGATCTTCGCAAACAAATGTCTCAAGACTTAGCGCGAGCTAAAACAGATCCCAAATTTGAATGTGTTACCTACGATCTCGAAAAAACTCTTCCATTGCCTCGTATACCTACTAATATAGTCTTTTATAAACGTCAACTATGGATTTATAACGCTGGAATCCACGTTGGCTCTAACGATCAAGGACTATGCAATGTCTGGGTTGAAGGGGAAGCCGGAAGAGGAGCCCAAGAAGTTGGCTCGTGCCTTATTAACTTCATTAAATATAATCTGAGAGCTGGCGTAGAAAATTTGGCTCTTTGGAGCGACTGCTGCGGAGGCCAAAATAGGAATATTAAAATAATCCTTATGTTAAAAACGATACTTAATAGCCACTCAAATCTTAGGACGATAACGTTTAAATATTTAGAGTCCGGACACTCTTTTTTGCCGAATGATACAGACTTCAGTAAGATTGAGTGTGAGCTTAAGCATCACGAGCGAATTTACACCATAGAAGAATACATGAAGGTCATGAAAATCTCTAAAAAGAAAAATCCCCTTAAAGTTACAAGAATGAAAACGCAAGATTTTTTAAGTACAAAAAAAATGGAAAAAAAATAGTTAACCGCAAAATTTGTGTAAACAAAAATAAAATAAACTGGCTAAAAACTAAACAGATTTTATTAAACAAAGAAGAAGAACACATAATTACTATGATATCAGAGAGTGGAGACATTCAAAAACTGGATTTGTCGAAAAGAAACAGAGGTGTTCCAATGACATTTTCAGAAGAAGATTTTGAAGTTCTCTGGCCCCAGGGAAAACCCATTCCTGAAGCAAAGCTCAATGATCTCAAATCTATGTACAATTTAATACCTGAAGACTGTCACGCATTTTACAACAACCTTAAGGGAAATAGCAATGTTAGAGAGGACGTCGATGGATACGGACCAACTCTTGATTTTGACTTCGATGATGATATGTGCGCTCATTTTTGTTGCTTTTCTTATTTTTTTATAATTTTATACTGACGATTTTATGATACTTTGAAAATGTTGTGTTTCAGCTTAATAAATGTATCACTTTTCTATGATATTACTTGTTTTATTTTTTTTAATAAATGATTTTTTAGTCAAGGGATACTTATGAGTCGGTTCTGAGAAATAAAAAAAAAGTATCTGTCTTTATAAAGTTAAGTTTACTGGTAAGGACTCAATCCACATTTAACTTAATATCTCGAAATCTATTGCAAAATATATAACTAACTTGATAGGAAAATACAATATAAACTATTATTTTACAAAAAAGAAACAATTAACAAATAACAAGAAACTTTGTATTAGAGTAATGACAGTTCAAACTTCAAACGTCCATAACTCAAAAGTAACTTTGTGTGGATTAAGTCCTTTCTGCTGAACTACGTCCAATTCATACAAGTTATTCTCTGTTAGACGTCCACTCATGACAACAACATTATTTTTCAAAATCATTGCTTTTTCATAACTCTTCATTATCATATATCATCTCCTAGTGGCAGCACCTTCCGAAAACAGATTTCTTCGCAAATCTGGTACATATAAAACATTTTCAAGTTTACATCTCTCCCATGTACCATTAATCTTTTTGTCTATCAGTATAGTTCCTTCACCACATACATTGATACTCTGTTTGTTACCCAATTTAACAGAATTATTGTGCTGAGACTCATTAAACTCACAGAAGTAGTCCCGCTTGAAGGTCATGTACTGTGGCATTGAGGCTCCACTATCAAGAATCCATGCCTCTTCATCATGTTCATTCAACGCAGCACTGAATGCTAACATATTGTTAGGTTTTTTATTATACTTTTTCTTTGGCATTCGGCAATCCTTAGCAAAGTGGCCTCTTTTATTGCAATTGTAGCATATAAATCTGTGACTTGTTGGTCTCTGGTCATTTGAAGTGTTCTGTTTATTTCCATTACTTGATTTAAAATTACCTTTCGATGTTGTTAGTGCTGTCTCACTATTACTTGCATCATTGCTAAGGCTGGCTTCTTCATCTACTAAACGAGAAGTGAGGTTTTGAATCGTTTGACTTTCTTCATCTAGTGACAACCATGCTTGTCTAAAGGAACGGTATGTTGATGGTAATGTACTCAGAATCTTAGTCATTACTGCTGTGTCACTGATTTTCTCACCAGTTTCCCGTAGCTGTTTTGCCAAGCTTTCAACCTTGGACACATGCTGTGCCATCGTATCACTGGCGCTGTATGAATATTGATAAAATTTTTCATGATTTAACATTTTGTTAAATTCAGATTTTTGTTCATAGATAGCTTCTAACTTTGTCATGACTTGTTTAGCAGTCTCGCAGTTTTCTATAAGAGCTATTTGGTTCAAATCCATCGATCTTTATCCCATTGCACTTGCGAACGGGTTTCCACTGGTCTTGCTTTTTCTATGTTCAATCCTTTTGCTCTTAATGCGCACTTCACTTGGAATTTCCATTGTTTGAAATTTTTTCCATCAAATTTCTCAAATTTCATTGCGTTCGTAACCTCCATTTTAGGTTGATTTTATATCGATCGTAATCTTGCTCTTAACTTGAAGATTTTTATTAAAATATATTAGTAATTAGTGCCTGGGCCCATAACCTATTCGGGTTAGGCCGTAATTCAATAAAACAAGTAAGATTTCTAGTTGAAAAATGAAAAATTATATTTTCGTTGTATTTTTACATTAGAGTTCACAGGAAAAGATAAGAGCGCCGCCAGTGGCGGAAAAACTTAAACTTACAATAGCATTTACATAGCCAGTTCGAAACAAAACGTTTACAGAGATGCCTACAAATACTTTCGAAATTTATTTATTCAATAGAAATATTATCTATCATAGAGGTATTAAAAGAAGCTAATATAATAAACGTTCAGTAACATAGTCCCCGTTTGATGGTTTAATTCCGGCCCCGGTTTGGCATACGGAAGTCTCGGGTTCGATTCCTGGGTCAGTACTTAAAATATTTCTATCTTTCAAAAATGCAATCATCATTAGGTTCTTTTACGGGTAGGCATATAAATAAATAATTGCTGTCTTAATTATTTCATTATAATTTAGTTCTTAGATTTAAACTGCCTTTCGACGCTTTTTTATATTTAGTACAACATAAAAACACAGTACTTACATTGGTACAGTCTCTTAAGCAAATTTATTAACCACGCCCTATACCACCTACCAGCATAGCACTCATAGATATAGCAAAATGTCGCAACGTTCGGAAATGAAATCAACACAAAAGTCACTCGAAGAGACCTTTAATCGGCGAATGACGGCAAGCACAGCTGAGCAGTGGAGCATCTTCTAGAGATACAGTGGGTAAAGTTGCCGAGGAGCTCCGTAGCTTCAAGGAACTCATGTTTAAGATGCTCAGTTTGCTTTGCAATCCACTATAATCATCAAAGCGCCCGGCAGTTTTCACAAGTTGTTTACAATGGATGAGCTGAACTGACTAAATCTAGAATAAACATTCTTTTCTCTGTGTCAAACCGTGTTTCATTTACCGGCCTTCGGACTCGCATAAAGGTACGGTACAAATAAATATACTAAGTGTTACACCCTCAACACTATAATTGCATATGAAATTATGATTTAATACTTACGAATTTGACACATACGTGAATTGACTATGGGTGTAAAATATTTTTCTGTAATTTTTTTTAGAGGTATTAAAGTTGCAAATGTGATTTACTAGGTTATTTCACTTTTATTATACTTTACAATTATAAAAACTTAATAGACATCGGTTTAATAAAGCGGGCCACTTAAAACATAACAAAAAGGAGTTTTTTTGCTCTACTGTAAAATTTGTAATTACACACATTTGCAATCTTATAATCTACTGACCTAAATTGATACCATCACCGATCTCAAATTTAGGAAATTACAAAAGTAATACTTTTTCTAAAAGAGAAGAGATTTATCTTTCAGAGCAACGTAAAGTTATTTATGGTGTACCGCAGGAAAGTGTTTTAGGGCCTCTACTCTTATATTAATATTATAAAGCTGAAGAGTTTGTTTGTTTGTTTGAATGCGGTAATCTTAGGAAATATTGATCCGTATTGAAAAAATCTTTTACTGTTAGATAGCCCATTTATCGAGGAAGAGGGTATAGGCAATATAACATCACGCTACGACCAATAGGAATGGAGAAGCAATGACAAATATTGCAAAAACGGGGAAAATTTACGTAGACGTAGTAGCGCGGGTCCGGGAGATGACCTAAAGGCAACAGCAGGTGTGACTTGGACCAGGAAAACCCATGATCGTGAACTGTGGAAAAGCCTGGGGGAGGCCTATGCTGAAAAGCAAAACAAACCTACCGATGTCTGGAATTGAAACATTTTATTAATTGTATAATTTATAATGTGTAAGTTTGTTAATAAAGGCTATATAAATAAATAAAAAGTAGCGCGGGTCAGGTAGTTATACATACATGTCTTGCCAAAGTCTACAACGCATCCTGTAACTCTTTTTGCTGATGATAGCACACTCACAATATTTAATAAAAATAAGGATTTGACTCAATACAAATATGACATCACCAATTCTTTGACATCTATAATTAAATAGTGCAAGGCTTATATTTTCGTTAGGTGGTGATTTTACCTTTAGTGCCTCCTTTCATAAGGAAAGGGTGTATCATGGGATGGTAAATATTGGATATAATAATTTTAAGGTGCTACCGGCTTGCAGAATATTTATTGAAGAACCTTGTCATTGACACAGAGTGTCAGTAAATAAAACAATTCCCTTTTTGATTGGTATCAGGTGTTGTATTATGTAACATAATTTAGGTACACAGTATTACATAAAAATGGGTACCATCTCAAGCGGATTTATCGGGTCGTGTTATTATATAGTTCGCGTGATGATATTATATATATAACTTTCTATTATATAGTAACCTTTCATACACATTTTTTTCTTAATGGTACACTTAAATTTATTACGATTTAATTTTTTAATATCGCTAGGGATTTTATTGTAGAAACGTATACATTGGCCCCGAAATGATTTGTTTACTTTTTGTAACCTTGACGCTGGTACAACAAGTTTATGTTTGTTCCGCGTGTTAATATTATGTATATCACATTTCTTACAGAAACTATCAATATTTTTGTGAACATATATAAGGTTTTCATAGATATACTGACATGCAACAGTCATTATATTGATTTTCTTAAATTTTTCTCTAAGTGAGTGTCTACTACTAAGATCGTAAATTGATCGAATAGCCCTCTTCTGCAGAACAAAAATGGTTTGAATGTCGGCAGCATTCCCCCACAGTAGAATACCGTACGACATTAAACTATGAAAGTAACTAAAATAAACTAATCGCGCTGTTTCAACGTCTGTTAGCTGACGAATTTTTCTAACTGCGTACGTTGCAGAACTGAGTCTATTAGACAATTCACTTAAATGTGGGCCCCACTGAAGCTTAGAATCTAGAGTAATTCCTTAAAACTTTGTGGTCTCTACAGGGTTCAACTCATCTTCTTTTATTTTTATAGTGGTTCTTACTGGTTTCACGCTAGGTGTTATAAATCGAATACATTTAGTCTTGCTCTCGTTTAAGAGTAAATTGTTAACATCAAACCAGTTAACCACTTTTGAGATGGCCATATTTACATCTTCAAAGTCTTTTTGCTGGCGTTTTAATTTAAATAAGAGTGATGTATCATCTGCAAACAGGACTATCTCATGATTATTTTATACTAAATATGGTAAGTCGTTTATGTAATTTAAAACAATAACGGGCCGAGAATAGAACCCTGTGGGACTCCCATTTTGACCACAGACCCTGGGGAGCGTTTACCATTAACATCAACTTTCTGAATCCTGTTACTCAGATAGGACGTAAGAAGATTCAGAGCTGTGTTTTGAATACCATAATGTTGCAATTTCCTGATTAATGTTTCATGCAGAACACAATCAAATGCCTTAGATAAATCACAGAAGACGCCTAAAGCATCCTGCGATTCCTCCCAGGCGTCAAATATATATTTTATAACCTCCACACCAGCATCGGTTGTAGAGCGACCCCTAGTAAAACCAAATTGTTTAAAGTGTAATAATTTATTTTTGTAAAAGAAGTTCTGCATCTGATCATATATCATTTTTTCAAAGATTTTACTAAATGTTGGTAGTACTGATATGGGTCTAAAATTAGTGGGGTCAGACATACTACCTGATTTATACAATGGTATTACTTTACTATATTTTATTAAATCAGGAAATACACCACAATCTATACATTTATTAAATACAAATGCCAAGTCCTGCGCAATAAAAGAAATTATAGACTTAGTAATCACAACTGAGTTACTCCAGAGGTCGGTAGTCTTCTTAACATTAATAGAATTAAAAGCTTTTATGACATCTATATGTGTAACATAATCAAATTGAAAAGTGATGTCACATTTATTAACATTTTTAATCAAGATAGACTCAGCTGCAAAAGGTGAGGAATTCAATGACTTTGTAGTAGAGACTGGTATCCGGTTATAATATTAGTTCGATTGTTAACAAAGCGATTTATTTTATTACCTTGCAACACCAACTGTCAATAATGATAAATTGATTGATTTAAAAACATTCGCTTTGCCTCCGTGTATTGTGAATGTTGTTTCAGTTACTTTTGCGTTTGCGAAGTTTTTTGTTATAATGGACTCCGATACCGCTTTAATTGAAGACCCGGCTTTTACCTTGGACACTGAATCTGCTCATAACGATGACCCTGGCGCTATTTTGTTAAACGTTGAACCGGCTTTAAATGACAACCTTGGCATGAACACTGACGCTCTTGCGCACGATCTTGTTGACCCTAGTGGGAATGAGGAACCAATGCGATGTGTATATATATATATGCGGCATTGATAATATGCATCGCAGGAGACGCACTCTGGAATCCGTTGAAATCCTATCAGTAATTCGACAATGGACTGCACCACAAGCGGTAAGCTAATGTTCTATTTCAGGTTCCCAGTCCCAATACATTTGAATAAAAAAGTGTGCATACGTCTAGCCGTTTTCGTCTTGTTTTGACTTCTAAATTAATTATTATGCTTAGGGATACATATAAAAACATAACCATTTACACGATTTACTGAAAATAAGTAAAAATAAAAGTATATCATATGTGATATGTGGACGTATGGAGTGTAAATCATTTGACTACGTCCAATATATCACATATGATATGTAACCTGTCATTTGCTATTTAGAGCCCCCACATACGTACGTTTTACGGAATTTGTCTATGGTTCGTAATTACGAATCATAGACAATCCCGTACGGAAAACCGAAACGAAAGGAAAAACGTACGTGTGTGGGGGGCTCTAAATAGCAAATGACATTTGAATGACATAAATCATATGTTATTGAAGAAATATCAACCACGCACATTCGCGGTATTCTGGGTGATTATATTTTATTGCTTTTTACTAATAATGTCGCACCGCCGTTCATACACGGATGATCAGTTGAGCAGGATATTGCAAGATGAAGAAGTTATGGACTTCAGCGATGGAAGTGACGACTTGTACGAGCCTGACGAGGATGAACTATCATCAGCTTCGGAAACCATCGAAGATATTTCACGTTTAGTACAAGAGGCGTCAAATGACGCTCCACCGAGTTTGGAATCTGCGGTAGCCGATGCGATTGAGGAACAAGGGCATCTATCCCTTGATCAACAATGGTCTATGGATATTCTTCCATTAGCGAGGGAAATATTTACAGGCAACTCTGGTTTGCAAAATATTCAGGCCGTCACTAATGAAGACGGTACCCTCGCAATTGTAAAGATAATGAAATACTTCATTAGTGACGAGCTAATTGATGTAATGGTTGATAAGACAAACAGCTACGCTGACCTTTTTAAACTTTCACATAATAAACCATTTTCAAGAATAGCACGTTGGACAAATATTGACAGGCAGGAGATGAAAAAATTTTTTGCAATCATTCTCATCATGGGGATAGACAAAAAGCCGACTATTGAGCATTATTGGAAGTTAGATCCGTTGTACTTCTCTCCGCTGATGCATAACATTTCAATGTCATACAACAGATTTTCTAACATTTTACGATGCTGGCATTTTGAAGACGTGCAGCCAAACAACCGGGACCCTTTGTACCGTATACAACCACTCATTGATCAAATAATTAGCAAATTTCGTGAGTTGTATATTCCTGGCGACACCATTGTTGTAGACGAATCCCAGATCAATCATCAGGGACGTTTGCACATAAAAACATATAACCCCCAAAAAGCCCATAAGTATGGCATCAAAGTGTACAAGATGTGTTCCAGGAATAGCTACATATGGTCATATGCCATTCACGCGGGTTCGAGCACTGCTATCGAAGGTCTTGACAAACCAGGATCTGTCGTGGTAAAGCTATGCGAGCCGCTTTTTGATACCGGTCGATTGATAATAGTAGACATTTATTACACAAGTTTACCTTTGGCAAATTATTTAAAAGATCGTCATACCGACTTATGTGGCACTCTACGAAAAAATAAAAGAGGTTTACCGCAAGACGTGATACAAAAGAGACTCCGTCGTGGCGAAGTTATTGCTAGACAAGCGGATAATTTTATTACAGTTTTGAAGTGGCACGATAAGCGGGATGTTCTGATGATAACAACGTGTCATGATCACGAAATGACCGATGTTTCCTCCTGGAGAGGAGTGACACCAAAACCCAATGCTATTATTGATTACAATTATGCAAAGAAAGGTATTGACGTTGCAGACCAACTGGGTAGTTACTACTCTCCTCTAAGGAAGAGTCTGACTTGGTATAAGAAAATTGCATACGATTTACTATTTCAAGCTGCTGTTGTAAATACCCGCGTAATTATATAACGAGTATTCTACCTCTTCCACTACAGTTCTTGCAATTCAAGAAACAATGATTAGATATTGGCTGGAAGAAGAGAATAATAGGATTATTAGACCATCCAGAATCAGTTTTACAGGTCAACATTACCTCACAGAGATTCCTCGCAAAGACGGTAAGCTAATTAGAAGGCGATGTGTTAGTTGCTACGCAAACAAAAAAAATGATGGGGTTAATCCTTCAACAGCTAAATTAGTAAATACAGAATGCCTGACGTGCCAAAAATGCTTTTGCTTGCCGTGCTTCAATGCACATAAATAATAACGCTTTGTTCATTGGTATTGGTTATCTCTTTCAATTACTACTCTAAACAATAAAATATACATTCTACTGGGTGGCGCAAAAGTACTGGCACTAAAGAAAATACTTTTTTTTTTTTTATATGACATTTTCTGTCATTCTGTTGTTGAAAATTGTGTAGTGAACAAATGTAAAATACACTGAAAATAAACATGGACCGTTTTACTCCCCAAGAACGTGGAATAATTGTGTCAATGTTCTTACGGAATAATTCATCAGTGATAAGAACACAACGTGAATTTCGTCGACGATTTCCCCACCGTCCGGCACCGATTGGTCGCACAATTCGACGCTTTGCCACACGCCTTGAAGCAACTGGCTCAACATTGGATAGACCTAAGTCTGGGAGACCAAGAACAGGCCGTTCAGCTGAAAATATCGATGCTGTGCGCGAAGATATGGAAGAGTGTCCAGAAACATCAACGAGGCGACGTGCCACGCAATTGGGCATTTCCAGACGGACCCTGCAGCGTATTTTGGTGAAAGACTTAAAGATGTTCCCGTATAAAACTCAAATGACTCATCAGCTGCTGCCTGCTGACCACCGAGCTCGTCTAGATTACTGCCAGCGCGTCATAAACCTCAACCTTGAAGAGGATGATTTTCCTTCAAAATTGGTTATGAGTGACGAAGCGCATTTCCATCTCTCAGGGCATGTCAATAAGCAGAATACTCGGTTCTGGGGCACTGATAATCCGCGCATTATTCAAGAAACACCTCTACACCCACTAAAAGTTACTGTATGGTGTGGCATCTGTGTTGACAGAGTGATCGGACCCTATTTTTTCGAAGACGCTGGAGGCAATGCGATAACTGTCACTGGAGAACGCTACAGAACCATGTTACGTGAGTTTTTGATACCCAGTTTGGACGAATTGGGGCTGGAGCACATCTGGTTTCAACAAGACGGCGCTACGGCACACACAGCGCGCGACACTATGGACTTAGTGAGGGACGCTTTTCCAGGCCGAGTTATCTCTCGTTTTGGCGATTTGCCTTGGCCTGCAAGATCACCCGATCTGACCAGTCCAGACTTCTTTCTTTGGGGTTTTTTGAAATCTCGGGTGTATGTGAACAAGCCACAGACTCTCGCAGCTCTAAAAGAAAACATTCGTCAAGAAATAACGAACATATCGCAGGAAGTGTTACGGCAAGTTATGCAAAATGTCATAAATAGGGCTCAAATGTGTATCAACTCTGGAGGTCACCATTTAAAAGACATCATCTTTAAATCCTAATGGTACGAAATTTAATGGCACAAATATACATTTAAAAAAATCTAAATCTAGTTTTCTAATTTAGAAAAAATGTTATAGCTGAACCAAATAGGGTCTTTACTTTTGCGCCACCCAGTACAATGTCTGTTTCATTTATCACTCTAAATACACAAATTACATTAAGTACACATTACGTCGCTCAATAACCTATAAAAACCACACTTTCAAAATAAAATATTTTTCATTCACTTCTTGAAATAAAAATCGAGTAAAATTTTTTGTATGAAAAAATCAAACCTTTTTTTCACTTTTTCTATATTTTTAGGATATCTGCTATACGTCCCAGTACTAAAATTGTAATTATATTGCCACGTCCCGAAGAAAAAAATGCATCTGAAGTTACCACTAACTTTGTTCATATCTGATTTAAGGACGTGGGAAACATGTCACAAAAATTGTCCCATATATCATATATGATATATGGGACAGGGAACCTGTTAATATTTTTTTAAATAATGTTTTTTATTATCCATACCTACAAACTGAACAAAAATAATTAAGCATATGTCTTCTTTACAGGTTACAGCCCAGAGCTTGGTCTGTCAATCCTGCTGGATGTTGGCTCTCAACAATTCAGCGGTTCATGAAAATGAACCAAGCACAAGTAGTGGTCATCAACGACAATTATATGTAAATTGTGGATGTTCAATACTACGTAGTAGATATCATGTTCTGCATACAAATTCTGAACGAGAAACACACATAAGAAATGTTATTAGCGACTGGATATCACCACGGCAGGTATAATCACATATTTTTGTTTGCATTTAGATTATATAAAATAGAACAATAAAAAATGTACACTTTATATGCTCTAATAGGCACATAATGTCATATATATTTAATGAATAATATATTATTATGATATATTTGTTGAAATTAAAGTGCAATCAATAAAAAAAATGTCAGTTTTTGTTCCCCACTAACTATGAATTAAAATTGTTTTAATGGATCCGCCCGCATTTGCCATCCATGTTGGCAACGAGCTGATAGAGCACCAGTCCCTGCTGCAATACTTGCAAATCTACCAGCTTCGACAAAAACAATAACTTTACCGGATTATACTCGAGCACCTGATAAACAAGCTCGTTGTTTTTGTCCAGATTGTGACTCACCGCAGTGGCTGAGTATACCAACACGGCTAAGGGTGAAGTTATTTACCGATTTTAATTTTTATGTGCCAAAAAACAGCAGAATATGTAGGTTTCATTTAAGTGGCAATAACTGGGCTGAACTTTTACCAAACATTTCTCAGCCTAATCATTCATTTACTGCAGAATATATTCAGGATTTTGCTACATTTATTAAAGAAAGAAACCAAACATTCGATTTTAATAATATTGAGGGAATGTCGGACGATATAGTCCGTTTCTGGATTGGACTGTCTAAAGCACAATTCATTCAATTGAAAACAGACCTTCCAAGGTTACCGGGGGTGCATAATGGGTCATTGGGTCTTACTGCATATTTCATTAAATTAAGGACTGGGGATAGTGATGAAAGAATTTCATCATTGTTAAATGTACCACGCTCAACATTATCTAGATTTATGGGCAAGGCTCGCAATATCTTAAATGAGGTTTTTATTCCTCTTAATTTAGGAATAAACCATATTGCAAGAGAAGAAATATCGCAAAGAAATCTTATCATCCCCAATGGTTTGTTTGGAGGAGAAGACAGAAAACCAATTGTTATTGTTTATAATTGATGGCACATATTTATATGTTCAAAAGAGTTTAAATTATCTGTATCAGAAAAATACATACTCCTTGCACAAGTACAGGGACCTAATAAAGCCATTTCTAATGGTATGCTCTGATGGATACATTATTGATGTATTAGGCCCCTATCCAGCAACAACATCTGATGCTAATATTATGTTAAATGAATTTAGAACTGAGGCAAACACTTTGAGGCAGTATTTTCAGAATGGAGATGTTTTAATACTGGATAGGGGTTTTAGAGACTGTGTACCGTTATTAGAAGAGTGTAACTATGCTGTACATATGCCTGCATTTTTACAAGCAGGTGAAACTCAGTTATCAACGTCGGTTAATGGGATTTTTAAACACTCTTTTGAAATATTCCGTCATGAATTTTTTAACTTGGCGTCCAAGCATGCTATCATAGATTTTAAGGTGGCTGCCGCATTGATAAATAAGTTTCACCAAAGAGTCAGGAATAGAGAAGATGCAAGCCAAATTCTTGAAATAGTAAACGAAAGACTGTACATGAATAATGCACTTGCTGATATTGTAATTCAAAATAATTTACATAAAAGACGATCACAGTTTTTAAATATAAATGTAAACATCAGTAATATATCATTCCCGAGACTGACATACAGTGAGCTTATATTATTCAGCTGTGGAACATATCAGTTAAAACAAGCAAGATCATATTATGGGGAGCATATCAGGAATGACGGTGCCTATACTATTGAAGTGTGTATGGAGAGAGCCAGCAACCTCCTTGAAGGTTTAACCTTAACTGGCAATTGCACTTTATTACGAGGAAAAATTCAAAGTAGGCACATAGGCCGAAAAATATATTTTGTGTATATTATAATTAATAATAATCTGCAAGGCAGGGAAGCAATTTCTCAATATTGTTGCAATTGCCTCGTAGGGCGAAGAACAGTGGGTTGCTGTGCCCACGTTATGACCATAATATGGTACTTAAGCTGGGCAAGGCACGAAACCAATATTAGGCCGCCTGACCAGTTTTTAGATAATATTTTACTAGTCTATGATTCAGATTAAATATAAATTATTGAAAAAAATATTAGTTTTATTTTTTCCATTTCAATGACCTCAGGATGTCTTAATACTGCAAGAAGAGAAGTAAGCGAAAATCATAATAATAAAAGCAAATAATTTATCTGTCGCTGTCATGATATCCATTGCATGAAGTCTGGTTAACGCTGTCGTTGGAGGCTGCCTTTCCGCAGGAGGTCAAGCGTAGAGCAGTTTAGGATACTGATAACTCCAGAAAGGCTGCCATCACTCAAGCTAGCAGTAAGCAAGCTTAAGACGTTTACGTTCCATTTTTCTTTAACCACCAGCGCGGCAGCGATAGAGAAACTTAAGGTTAGTTTTTAATGTCTCATAACTGAGCTAATAGCAGAAATTGAATGGTAGTAATATCATCACGCGAACCATATAATAACACGTCCCGATAAATCCGCTTGAGATTGGTACTCATTAATATGTAATCCTGTGTACTTAATTTATATTACATTAAACAACACCTAATACCAATCAAAAAGGGAATTGTTATAATTACTGACACTCTATGTCAATGACAAGGTTCTTCAATAAATATTCTGCAAGCCGGTAGCACCTAACAAAAATACAAGCCTTGCAGTGGCGCCCACTTTTGATGATATTATTGCTATTTATTGTTTTATGGAAGTTTAGGGGTGAAAGTCAATAAAAGAGGTATCGCAGCATACCGACTTAGCTACTCTTATACTTCTGTAGTAGTTTTTTTTAATAGGGAATCTCTCATGTAGTTTGTTTGTGTATGTCTTTTGTTTTATTTATATTGTACCCATATTATAATGTTTACAATCTTGTAATAAAGTTGTAACAGTTTTAGTTTGATATAGGGTCAATTTGTAATTGAGATATTTAAATTTTGGTAGGAATACCATTGTGTACCTACATTGCTTTTGTACTTAATATAACAAGTATATAACCTAAATACCTTAATTACATGTTTTGCTTAGTTAATATTACACTAAGGGTGGCTTGCACAACATTTGACTTAAGTAGCTACTAAACAAAATTAGTTAAATGCAACAAAACGCATAAGCACGTTTAACTTAAACATATTTAGCGTCCTCTTGCACAGCGACGCTAGCAGGCTCATTTAGTTAAATATGTTTATGGGGCCCGTAAAGCAGTACCTATTATAACAATGACATTTTTTGTTTAAAACGCAACACGTTGTTACTGTTTGTCAAAAAATAACACGAATGAAAGCTCCATAGCTCCACTGACGAGTTAATTTGTATGAGCTTCGATATTTCTTGCGTTTATATTTGTATTAAATACCTACTAGTTAACCCACGCAAATTTGCCCGTTTTTGCAATTCATACAAAACTATTAAAATCACGATAAAATTAAAATATATTCTTAAAACTACCAAATATACAAAAAAAATGGCAAATAAATAAAATCAGTCAAGATGAGTGATAAAATCCAGATTTATTCTCCAGATCTAGATTGAGATCCGGAGCACTCAGTTTCAATGAAGAAGACCAGTCATTATATAAAGCCCAATACAAATATTATCGAGTGTAAAAAGAACGACTGTAAACTACGAGTAATTAGGTGCTGACCAATTCAAAACTGACAGTTCTACTGGTGTTAAACGCATTTAGCGCCGCTAAACAGCAGATTTTCGGTATTTAACTTTGACCATTTCTTAAATATGTTTAGCGACAAATTTATCATTGTGCAAGACACTGATCGTGTTTAACCATTTTAAACGCATTTAGTACGTCTTAAATGTATTTAAGTTATGTCACGCAAGTGGCCCTAAGAATTTGTAACAAAAGATAAACTTTACTTTTTATGATAGTAATAGGATAATACCTAGTTACTTGTGTTTGAACCTAGTTACTTTTTATGTGCTTGAATTTGTTATACAAGCATTGTTATAATTAGTTAACTTTGATAATTGAGTTATACTAAGATTCATTTTTATAGTCTAGCCTAAAATTAGGACTAAGATTATTGTTTTCTTATACAATAACTTAAAGCTTATTGTTATTTGTGTATAAATAGCTTGTCGAGTAGGTTCTTGATAACTTTAAGTATATTTAATATTGTAGTACTATTCTCAACGGATACACAACTTAATTTTTTTGTTAAAAACTAATAATTTTATTTCCTTTTAAAATGGATTAATTGGATTTGGAATCCTCCGGTAGTCAAAATTTTGATGAATGTAAGGATACGGTCACCGAGTGTTTATTGAAAATAAATATTCTGAAATGGAATATTAAGTTTGATGGCAGTACTAGTGTTCATTCTTTCTTGGAATTAGTTAATGCACGCGCGACAGCTTATGGAGTTAGTGATGTTGTTTTGTTTAGGTCGGCGTTTTGTTTTTTCATTGAACAAACCCTTTTGTGGTACAGGGGTATCAAAGACCAAGTTTCGTCATGGAAAGAGTTGTGTAATTTGTTAGTTGAGGATTTTGCACCAGCTGATTTTGATTATAGGTTATTGGGGGAGATTCGTACTCGTACCCAAGGCCAAGATGAACCTACCCACATTTATTTTGCCATTTTGAATGGAATGTTTTCGCGTTTAAAAAAGCCACTTTCTGAACAAGAAAAGCTAGACATCTTGTTACATAACATTAGGCCTGTTTATTCTGAACCATTAGCTTTATATGATTTTAATTCTGTTGCTGAACTTAAACAAAAATGTAAGAAAATCGAATCTAGACGTCAGCAAATTAGCTTGTTCACTGAACCTCCTAAACAGTTAAGTATGTGTCCCGAGTTTGCATACAAGGGTAAATCACCTAAACCAGTTGCTGCTTTCACCCAGTCTTCAGCGAATGTTAGTAAACCTAAACATGAGCCAAAGGTGAATAAAAATAAATACTTTTGTTTAAGGTGATACTCATAGCACAAAGTTTTGTAGGGACAAAAGGTTACTTTGTTTTAATTGTGGTGAATTAGGGTTTACTATTAAATCGTGCCCTAAGTGTAAGAAGTCTAAGAAATCTTTAAATACTATTGGGGATAATTTTAAAAGTAACACTGTTACTTCTGTTTTGTTTGAGCCTAGTGTAAATTATATTCGGCCTTATTTAAACGTGAACATTTTTGATTTGACCATTTGTAGCTTATTGGATTCTGGAGCAGCAGTTTCTATCATTGGTAATGGAGCACATGAACGTTTCATTCAATTGGGTTATTCTTTAACTAAGTCTAGTGAATATACAGTTACTGTTACTGATGGGTCATTCTGTAATGCAATAGGAACCATGTTGTTACCTATTACTTTAAAAAATGTGACAAGAAACATATTATTTGACATTGTTCCTTCTATTGTTTCAAATATAGTTTTCGGCGTAAATTTTTGGAAAAGTTTTAAGTTATTGCCAAAGATCTTTAATAATATTTCTTGTATTGACGCACCTAAAGGTTTCATATATTCTGGTTCTATCGATAAATCTGATAATGTTGTACCAGACACTCTCTCGTTTGTTAAAAGTAGAACCTGTTAATACTCCGGTTACTCCATACGGTGATGATGAGTGGTATAATAAACTAATAAATGGTTGTACAACTTATCCTAAAAATTGAGAAAAGTTGATTACAGACAGAGATGGGCGTTTAAACGAAAAACACTTTAAAAAGACGTTTATCGATAAAAAAAACAACAGTACATTTAAAATTACAATCAATTACGTTCACCATAAGGCACAACATGACATTGACATTAAACTGTCAACAAAAAGTACAATCGGTTTTGCTTATATTTTTCGCACCACTATTGATAAGTAACCTTATTTGTTTACTTAAAAGGCACAACACACTTTGAACACTAGATGTCCAAAAAATAGGCCTAAATAAAGTTTACTTAGTTGTCTCTTTTAATTAAAGCACAACAAAGATTCTATATTTAATGGGATAAACTTACTTTTAAGTATTACTTTTTTTAAGTACTTGGCATTCAACGTTTATTTGTCAGTACACTTTTTGTTGTCGTTGGATGTGGACATGTCGCTCGACTCATTCATAGTTTGTTTACGTAAAAATAATAATTTCGTGCGCTGACAATCTTGTGTGTTATGTACAAGGAAATATGTACATAAATATTTATTTGATTTATATAATGCATTATAGAAATAATGTAAACAAGAAAGACTAAGATTATCTATACTTTATTATTGTTTTTGACTGTTAAAATGAAGGTTGTGATGTTATGATTGTTATGAGGTTTACGGATGTAAACAAAATGTAACAAACAAATAACTATTAAGGTTTATAGCGAATGTTGTTGTTAATAATGTTGTGAGTCAAATAATAGACGGGTTCTATTGTTAGTTAATGACTAGTTTAATTTGGTTAATCCTTTATTATTTATACAAAAACTAAAACAAAGAGATTTACAATAATTGAGAGTGGGGTTTCAATATTGCTTACCTAGTAGAAAACCTTGTACGTGTTACTTGCTACTTCCTTAATATTAACAATTAAAAGTAAAAATAATAATTTGTAATTCGCAATTTAACACGTTTATATGTTTCTTACTTTCTATAAACTTATCCTATAGCTTTGCCATAAGGTTTGTTGTTGCAATATCAAGTAAAGACTATTGTTGATATTCGATGATTCGGTTTGTAATAAAAAATGTAAATAAAAAAGCATTTTAAAGTAAAGTGTATTTCAAACGAGCTTCTAGAAACTAGTATAACGTTTAACGCGTTGTGAATATAAAGCCGTTTATCGCATCTCTAATTACAGACGTCCTCTGAGATTTGTAACAGAAGAAATATACCAGAGTTGAAGGCGATTCAGCACCAGCACTTAAGAAACGTTGAGTTGATATCAAACCTGTGCTTGTACCAAAGAACCGCAAAGCTTTGAATTTGAGTTACACAATTAATTAATACAAGTATGTTTTTTTTTAAGACGACTGCCGCATTAGGGTACAAGCCCTGTCTGCGGGGGACAAACATACAAGTCAACAACGATTTGTGGATCACACAAAGTGGTGTCCCGTGTGGGAATCGAACCCACGACCTCTTGCGTAGCAGTCGGACATACTCCCACCGCGCCATAAAGCGCGTTCCTTAGGTATAATTACCCATCTAATTGATCTCTTTCCAGACTTAATATTGTTTTTTTTTTGTTATAAGGAAGATTTTTTACAATTAGCTGAGGTTAAGAATAAAACCTCACTTTTCCATTTTTGTTTTAAATAATTGTTTTTAGTCTATGTGCATAAAAATGTAGAATTGATTAAAGCAACGAAGTAAAACCTTATCTAAAACACATCTTTTCTTATAAAAAATTCATTTCAAATAGAGAGTTTCGAACAAAACCACACTTTAGACTAGAAAAAAAAACAGTCTCCCTCGATACTTTTCAAAAGCTCACTTTATTGGAGTACAATTTAGCGGTGTCATTAAGACTTCATCAAAATCACATAAAAACATTGAGTTTAGATTAAAGGTGCTATACATCTATGTCTGGTCTTTTTGCTAAATACTTTATGGTAATTTTTATTTTTCATACGTGTGGCAACATTTTTTCAGCTATTTGACGTTTGACGCTTACTTTTCAAGTTGTCATTGTTGTCAAAACTATTAGGTTGTTAAAGTTTTTCGTTAGAACTTGTTGTATTCGGTTGTTTATTTAGGTGTTGAAGTGCAGTTTTTACTGTTAAATTTATGTTGAAATGGATGAAGACGGAACTGCTGAAGTTGTAACGATCAATTGTGGTCCAAAAACAAGGCCACGGCGTTGACGTAAACGAATTACAATATCAGCTTCCAAGTAAATGACATTTCACATCAATTTGAGCGGGAATTTTACAAAGAAACCTAAATATATTTTTAATTACCTATTTTTCCTGTTACAGGTATTTGGATAGTGATCCACTTGCACTTAATTTGAAGATAAACTGTAAACGTGTCACGAAAAGTGTTTTCAAAATGCAATAAGTTAAACCTTCCCGTAGTACTCAAGAATAGAGAGCTTTTTATAAAAACAAAAGTAGCACAAGATACTTATCTGACAAGATTGGTCTCTTCATACACACCTCAAAGAATCAAGGAACCTAAAGGATCTCTTTAATAATAATAATAATAATAAAAATGATTTATTCACTAAGGAAGCAAAATACTACACTTGTGAAAAGTCGATTCTACATTTACTGGTAATGCCTTTTCGCAAACAATAGGTAAAGCCCGAGAAAAGAACAGGCAATAAAATCTCGTGGCCACTCTTTTCAAATTGCCAATGTTTACAATGTTTCTCTGTTTATAAACTGTATATGCAGGTAAGGTGCTGCCACCATTATATTATACACCATATTAGAGGACTGATGCAAAAAAAGAGGTCATATTAGAAGAGTACACGAGATCGGATACATCAGCCTCAATGGGCACAACATAGTAGGAGCATCCACTTACGATGTAAAAACTTTATGTGATTAAATATTGGCCAATTTACTGCTACTTAATGAATAAGTATACATGTTTTTCAAAGGAAAGAAAAGAATGGCCGTAATTTATCACGCAGAATCTTTACTTACAAAAGTAAATCGTTTTCTTAACTAGTACCTAAGTAACATCATCAAACTGTGACAACAATATTCACTTAGTAAAATGCAATAAACTATACAACACCATACATTAATAGGGAGCAACGAACTACATCCATTTATCTTTATCAGTTAAATAATCATCGATACAATAGTAAGCTCTTTGTATAAGAAGTCTCAAGAGACTCCCAGTCAGTCCCAGGCAGTCAGTCAGGTAGACTCGATATGCTGACTGGGATTTTATTGAAAAATTTTACACCTAGTCCCATGAATGAGTTATGAGTTTTATGAAGCCTATGATAATGACCTACCAATTTGTGCTTATTTCTTGTATTCACAGAGTGAATATCACTAAATTTTTGTTATATAAATGTAAGTTTTGTTTTACAAACATAACGTTTGCATATATATATTGTGATGCAACTGTCATAATGCCTATCTCTTTAAACTTTTCTCAAAGGGAAACTCTTGCTCCTAATTGATATATCGCATGCACTGCACGTTTTTAAAGAATAAAAATAGTTTGTATATCAGCCGCTTTGCCCCAGAGCAATATGCCGTAGGACATGACGCTGTGAAAATAACCAAAATATATTAGTCGAGCTGTTTCTACGTTCGTAAGCTGTCTGACTTTGCTGACAGCATATGCTGCAGAACTGAGTTTCCCTGCGAGACATGATATTTGGGCGCCCCACTGTAACTTACTATCTAAAGTAATTCCCAAAAAAAACCGTTGAATCAACAAAATTAATAACTTCATTGTTTAAAACAAGATTTGGACTGATATTTCTTAAATTTGGTAAGCTAAATTTAATACATTTGTTTTTTTTTAGAATTTAAAAGCAAGTTATTTGATGTAAATCAGTCAAGAACTAATGCAAGGGACCTGTTTACTTCGTCAGAGTAATCACTTTTACGATTGGTTTTGAATATAAGAGAAGTGTCATCAGCAAATAGAACAATATCGCATAAGTTACTGGTAAAAAATGGCAGATCGTTTATATACACCAAAAATAGAAAAGGACCCAGAATTAATCCTTGTGGCACGCCCATACTCACTGTTGATCTGGACGACCTTATTCCTTAAATGTCTACATACTGCATTCGCTCACTAAGATAAGAAGCAACAAGATTAAGCGCTGTACCCGTAATGCCGTAATGCCTAAGTTTCAGC
Organism: Herminia tarsipennalis; assembly: GCA_945859575.2. Classification (NCBI taxonomy): domain Eukaryota; kingdom Metazoa; phylum Arthropoda; class Insecta; order Lepidoptera; family Erebidae; genus Herminia; species Herminia tarsipennalis. The sequence goes on along the minus strand of OX243833.2, from coordinate 10,697,518 downwards.
GGAAGTGTACTATGCACCACACAATCAAATGCTTTTGAGAGGTCGCAGAAAACACCAATGGCGTCCTGCGAGTTTTCCCAGGCACTATATATGTGTTTTAATAGTTTAGAGCCTGCACCTACTGTCGAACGACCCTTTGTGAATCCATATTTTTAGCTATGCAGTAGATTATTAGATTTAAAATGTGTTTCTAACTGCATTAGTATAGCCTTTTCAAAGATTTTACTAATAGCTGGTAAGATAGAAATAGTTCTAAAATTACTAGGGTCGCTTTTTGAACCGGCTTTGAACAAAGGGATTACTTTACTGTGTTTCATTAAATCAGGAAACACGCCGGTATCAACACATCGATTAAATATTGTAGCTAAATGTGGTGCTATTTTAATTATAATGCAATTAATTAATTTAACAGAAATACCTTATAAGTCTGCTGTCTTTTTGCAATTAATTGACTTAAATATTTTTATTATGTCATGGGGGTTTATAAAATTGAAACTAAATAGTACAGTACACTCTTTCACACTGCTTCTTACAAGTGATTGGGCTTTAGCCGGACATGAATTTAAAGAGCTGGTTGTATTTATAGGTATTTCAGCAAAGAAATGATTAAATGTTTGCGCTAGATCTAAATTGTTTGTTACAATTTTATTACCAACACATAATTCAAAATTATGATCGCGTTGCTTGGCCCGCCCAGCTTCAGCATTGATTATGTTCCAAGTGGCTTTAATTGTATTCTCTGCTTGTTTAATATTTCTACCTAAATGTATATAAAGACTTGGCAGCAGTACAAGTCTTTTAAATAAAATATTTTGTCTTATAAAATATTTTGGAATAATTTTTAACATATTGAACATACTTAGGGTCAAAATTATATTGCTTCATACCATACAATTCATACAACTCGCCCAATCACGAAAACTATTTTTTCGATTTTTATAAAAAGTCTTAGTTGTGAAAATATTATTAAATTCATATTTGATAATGTTAAACAAAGACGCGCAAAGGTAGTTCGGATCATCCTGACTAAAATCTATATAAGCAATACGGACAAAAACATTTGTATTAAATTTCTTTAGGCGGACTGTACTCATTGGCCTACATGTGATCTTATTTACTTTAGCCACTGTATGAATAGGAAAAGTGACTTTCTGTCCACAGTGATCGGAAGTTAAATCACTCAATATGACATCATTATAATAGCTACAGTTGCAAAAAATATTATCTAAGCATGTGGCAGAATGTGATGTGATCCTTGTTGGTGCACTAAACAAATTCTTCAAATTAAATGAGTAAAATAAAGTACATAATCTAATACACACAGGTGACTGTTCAAGTATATTAACGTTGAAATCGCCACAAACTACTACATGCTTTTTACCATAACTAAGAACGTTTAGTACATCCTCCATTATAGTCTCAAATAAATTAAAGTCACTCTGTGGTGGACGGTAGACACAAACAACAATATGCTCCTTTAATTCTACACAAGAGAGTTCTACAGTACGCTCGACAGAACGAGCTACAATAATACAAATAAATATTTCGAAACCTAGCAAATTATGTTCCAGTTTATTTTTGACCGGACAGAAGAACAAGTTGGTTCAAGTTTGCAAAAGTCTGTTCATGTCAACTTTTTCAAACAAAAGTTTTAGGTTGAGAACAATCTGCAAAAATGTCTTTAATGGCACCCTTCCTAAAGAAGGAAGAGGTGGAGATCACAAAGAAAAAAAAAATGAGAAGAAACGACAAAGAGTCATACAATTTATTGAGAAATTACCAGCCAAAGAAAGCCATTATTCTCGAAGTAAATCAAAGAGAATATATTTGGATAGTTCACTTAACATCAAAAAGTTGTTCAAGCTGTATAACAACTCTGTTGGAACTGATCTAAAAGTAGCATGTGGTCTATTTAGAAGAATTTTTAATGGAAAATTCAACATTGGATTCAGAGCACCCACAAGTGATCAATGTTCTGCTTGCAAATAAAATTAAAAACTGCAAAGATGCTCAGGAAAAACAAAAAATAATTACAGAAAAAAAAATCACAAATTACGTCAAATGCTTTCTATGATTTAACAAAGATAGACGATCCACAAATCTTTCGGTGTTGTTTTGATCTCCAGCAAGTACAACCCTTACCCCGAACTCCAATCCAAGATGCCTTTTACAGCCGTCAATTAAGTTTATACAATCTATGTATTGTAGATATGGAAGCAAGACATTTATTTTATTTTATTTTACAATTTTAGGGAAACTTACAGCTAGGTAAAATACAGTAAATTTGAGTATCATGATGAAGGCCAATTATGAGTTTCCACTGTTATTATTATTTATTTTTTTCCTATTATTTCTACTCATTATGAAATATGTAAATCACTGAGTACATTATATTTAAAAGAGAATAAAATGGTATAAAATAGAATAGTGATACATATTATGAAAAGTAATAGTCGCATAAGGCTTTCCTCATTCTATTTATGCTAGTGTAAAACAAGTCCATATCAACCTGCCGACATGTCACATTGTAAGTACGGCAAGCTCGTAGTAAATATGAGTTATGCCTATAAGTAGTTTTCGCTGTGGGAACGTGTAGCAAATTCGACCTGCGCAGAGACACTGAAGGTGCACACAGACCTATTTTTCGCACTAGTTGCGGTAAGTCCGTAGATTCGTTAAATATTGACATAAGAAATGTTAAGTCCGCAATTTTTCGACGCTCTATCAGTGGCAGGATGTGAATTTTTTTACAGCGAGCGTGGTAATCAGGCAAATAACAGCACGATCGGTATTGAATGTACCTTAGGAACTTTCGTTGTATACTCTCAAGACGGTCAATATAAGTGTTATATATCGGGTTCCATACTTGTGAGGCATATTCGAGGTGACTCCGAACGAAAGAGCAGTATAAAATTTTAATAGTTTTTATATTCTTAAAATCGGAAGAGATTCTAAGAATGAAACCTAACGCTTTCGTGGCTTTACTGACGATATTATTAATGTGCAAGTCAAATAGTAGTTTTCAGTCGAAAGTAACTCCGAGATCTCTGACATAAGTAACCCTGACTAAAGGAGTATCTTGAAGTTTGTAGGTGTAATTTATAGGGTAAGGTTTGCGTGTAAAAGTGCACATGTGGCACTTGGATACATTTAAGTCGAGTTTGTTTGATATACAATAATTTTGGAAACTGTCCAGATCTTCCTGAAGAGAGAGAGCGTCAGCGATGGAATTTATTTGTTTCATTATCTTCATGTCGTCCGCGTAGAGCAATATTTTGGAAAAAATAAAACAATGCGTGATGTCATTGACAAAAATATTAAATAATAGAGGTCCTAGAAGGGATCCCTGAGGGACGCCTGAAGGTATGCACATAGCTCTTGATGAGTACCCATTCAATACAACAGTCTGGCACCTATTTTCTACGTATGACGCAAACCATCTGAAGAGATTACCCCGGATACCCATCGATAATAACTTGTTCATAAGTATGCTATGACCTATTTTATCAAAACACTTGCTGTAGTCCGTGTATATAACATCAACCTGGGATCTCTGAGACATGGAATCTGATAAAAAATCACTACATAGAACAAGGTTTGAAGTAGTTGACCGACCTTTTAGAAAACCGTGTTGGTGTTCGCTAAAATTCAGTTTAAGCGCTGAATATACCTGCCTGTAAACAATTTTTTCCAGGATTTTAGCGAACACACACAACTTTGATATTGGTCTGTAGTTTTCAACGACAGTTCTATATCCTTTTTTAAGATAGGTGTTATATACGCAGACTTCCAAACAGTGGGCACTACTCCTGTTTACTATGAAAACTGGTGGAATATTGTCTGGGCCCGAGGACTTGTTCAAATTTACGTGCCTCAATAATGTGTTGACCTCAACCCTATTTATTTCTATGGATCCAATATCCGAGTTAACACAACCGGTCCTCTCAAAAACGTTCTGTATGTCGATTATCGGCGTACTGTTTAGGTTGGCGCTTGGTTCTAAAAAGTTGGAGTAAAAGTAGTCGCTAAACATATTGCATATAACATCGCCAGAAGAACGCTGTCCATATTGCAGAACAGAGGGATAACAATTGGAGTGTTTTTTAGATAAGCCATAGATTTTACATAAGCCCAAAAAGCACGGGGATTGCGCTTTATGTTTGATTCTATCCTAAAAATATAATCATCAAATAACTCTTTCTCCAAATCTTTAACCCTCTGTCGTAGAATAGTGAATGAATGATAATCCGAAATGTTTCCATATTTTTTGTATTTTGTGTGATATTTTGATTTTCCTTTATTAGCTTAACTAATGAACTATTATATCATACAGGATATTTGGAATGAACGGCTCCTTTTTTTAATGGTATGTAAGAGTTACGCAGCTTGTTGATAACATCATAAAAAAATGACACAGCATCTTCGAGAGACCTGCAGCTTAATTCATAATCCCAGTTCACTAAATCGAGCTCGTGCTTTATAGCATCGTAATCCGCCTTATTATACAGGTATTGTACACGGGGACGAGATGGTAGGGTGTGCAACTGAACGAACTCGACTGAAATGCAAAGTGCCCCATGCTGGGGGTCTTCTCGAACAAGGAACAACGATGTTTCCGTTACCTGTTGCACTGACCAGTGCAACAGGTAACGGAAACATCGTTGTTCGACAGGACGAGATCCAATATTCTACCGTTAACATTGGGATAGCTGTTATATTGCGACAAGTTACAAATATTTAAGTTGTCAATGAAGTTGACCTGAACATCGCCCTGTAGGTTACTCGGATTGAGAGCGCGGGTATCACTTGATTGATACCACGTTATATTTGGTTGATTAAAATCGCCTAGTATTAAAAACGCGTCAGCCGGATATTAGAAAAATTATTAAACTGAGCTACTAATGTGTTCCCCAAGTTTTCATTACAAATATACACAACACAGATGTAAATTTTATAAGAAACGTTCGGTTTAATGTATTTCAAGGTAAGCGTGACCCATAAATCCTCGGCAGACGAGTGCCATTCGCTTTGAACATTAGCAAATAATTCCCTTTTAACTGCTATCAAAACACCCTTAACTTGATTCGTAACAGTATAATTACGATCTCCATACGAGATAGCGATCATCGAACAGTTCAGAGTCCGAAATACCCTCTAGTAGCCACGTTTCCGTAATACAAATAATATCAAAGTTATACACACACACATTTCTATAAAAAGTACTAGTTTTCGTTCGTAGGCCTCGAACATTCTGATAGAAGATACTAAGAGGAGCCATAATAAATATTACAATATAAATTTAAGCAAGAAAAGTAAAAATATCGGGTACATTCAAAGCAAGGTGACAATATATGCCATAATAATGAAATGGGATTAAGCACTTTACTACCAACATAATATAGTACACAAATTAGCAAACAGAGTTATCGGTTGAAATAAAATATTAAATTATTAGAATAAAAATATGTAAGCCTTGTTAAGCAAAAAGCTATTCTATAATTAAGGAGGTAGCGGCGTATAATATCAAAATAACTCACCGATGCAAAGTGATTTGCGTTGAGCGATAAGAGAACAAAAGGACGGTAACATCGGAATGATTTGCAAAAAAAGGTGTGTGTGGTTCTCAAACTGAGTCTTACTGATTCGAGGAAACAATGTAACATGTAGGCATGTTGTATAGTTATAATTACATCTATGACAAAAACTTTTTAAATCTCGTTCCGTATTGATGTGGAGCTTCGGGGACGACGTATTTTTTCGTAAAAAAATTTTACATCCTTGCACCCAAACATATTCATATCCTCGTTCTTTTGCTCGGGCTTTAGTTTGATTTAATAGGGTCTTGTTCGCCATAGTCAAGTGATCGTTGACGTAGATCCTTTTATCACCTAGTAGTCCTAAGTCCCTCGCTATAAGGGTTCTTTGTTTTTTTGCTGCGGCTACAAAATCATTCTTTAGGTAACTGTTACGGATGGAGCATATTATATTTTTATTTTGTTTGTCATTGCGGGTGGGCACTCTGGCTATATAATTGATCTGCTCCCTTCGAATTTTGCAGTTGATTAACTCCCCTATCTTATCAAATATGTCAAATAAGTTCTCAGAACCAGATACGGGCACACCTTTAATCTCGATGTTATTTATCCGAGCTCGTTGCTCACTTTGGCTTTGCGACTCCTCCAACCTGCTGACACGCTCTTCTAGGTTCAATACATCTTCTTTAGTTTTCTTCATAGTTTCGATGTCTTGTTCTAGTATCGCCACTTTGTTTGTTAAAGTCTCGACCGCATCATGGACAAATTCGATTGACGTCTTCACGTCCGAGAATTCGTCTCTCATGGCTTTTAGTTCCACCAAATCCGCTTGAATTGCCCTCACACTATCTACCAGGGTTGGTATAGCCTCCATTTGCGACGATAAACGTTTCAACTCTGCAAGGATGGAATTTGAGTCTGATGTTGAGTTAGTTCTCGGACTAGCTACACCCTGGGACTTGCAACCAGAACATTTCCAAGTCAATTTCCGTTCGCCCAGTCTTCGCCATCCACACTCAGTTATTCCTGCACAAGGAAAGTCAAATTGACCCGTACACATAGAGCACGTGGCGCCGTCCATTGCTTGATCTTCACAGCGTTTGCACGAAAACATTATGAATAAAACTTTGAGAAACGCTTGCAAAAATGACTAAATAAATGAGTATCGACTTGCACACGTGCGATCGGAACAGAGTCGAGCGCGGGACATCCAACCTTTTATTGCTGGACGGAAAATCAATCTGGACGGGGATCCACTGAAATTGGATCAGCATTATTGCAACATATAATAAAGCAGGATTATACAGGTAAAAAATATGTACGGCTTTTCTGTGATGGATGTGGCGGGCAAAATAAAAACTCACATATTGTTCATATATTAATTTTTTGGTTGGTGAATCATGCCCCTCTCGAAATAGAAGATATTTAAATAACTTATCCTGTCAGAGGCCATTCCTTCTTACCAGCCGATAGAGTGTTTGGTCGCTTGGAAAAAGAAATATCAAAATTCCCAGTAATTACATCTAAAGATGAGTATTTGGATAAGTTCTCACAATTGGGTGATGTCAGTCTTCTTGGAAAAGACTGGAAGTTATTTGATGTGAAACAATTATGCAAGGACTACAAAAAAGTACTTGAAATCAGAAATTTAAAAAGAAAACGCATTTATAAAGAATTAAAAGAAACTCGAGCTGGGCAAAGAATAGTTTACTTAACCAAATTATTTGAAACATTTAAATATGAGACTGACAACGACACCGGAGTAATATTACTGAAAAAAGGTAAACATCATCCTAAACTGCTACAACTACAATCTCTGGGACGGGACATAGCAGATGCTAAAAAGAATGACATTGACAATTTATTGGTAAAACAATTTGGAGATAAGTGAAAGGATATTGAAGAGCTTCAATGGTATGTTGGTATCTTGGATAATAATTCTTTACATACGATAGAAGTTGGAGATGCCGGAGATGTCAGTGAAGATGAAGATTGTGATTGTCTTGAACCTGATACTAATATTATTAGGATTTAGATACTGATATTGGTGATGGTTAAAGTGATGAATGATTTTGTCATAAGGCTAATTATATTAATTTGATGATTAATGATTGTGATAATTACTTGTGTGCTCATACAGTAAGGAGAACAAAAATATATTTTTGAAAGTAAGGTTACCTTTTCAGTCGTTTTCAAAACCACACCTTTTTTTTGGTAAACATCAAAACCTCGCTTTTCCACTAGTCTTGATCAAAACCACACCTTTCCAAAAATATTTAATCAAAACCTCACATTTCCAAATTTCATTTCAAAATATTAGCCAAGATTCTTATCATTTTTATCAGCCATTTGGTACATCAGATTGACTGTAACTCTAGCAAAATATGACACAATTAAACTAAAATGCAGATGTCGTAGTCAGTTAGTTATTTACATTTTACTGTTTTCTTCAATATTAGGAAAAGTGGAAAAGTGAGGTTTTGTTCTTCACCTCCTCCGCTATTAGCGGCTTATAATTCGAATTAACATTATTGAAATCAGTCATATGAACACGGATAATTCGAGCAATGTTAAGTACGTCAACAGTTCTAATCATTTCGATTACACAAATTTTACTGCATCACTGATACTATAACCACACTAACATTTTGCACACGCGACTATAATCATAGCGACAAGCTTATGGGAAGACGTGTTGTAGCTGGGACAGCTCGATTAAGACCGACGAATGAGTCTCATTCGTCGAAAATGCTATAGAAAACAAGACGCCAATAACGGAATTGGGCAAGAATTTTAAAACGCAGTCTTTCTGCAGTAATAGAAAAACGGCTTGCAGTATATGAGACTAATCGAACAGCATCAAAAGCCACCTTCCTTTACCCTCGCTTTAAAAAAGAAGGTTTTAGGTTAGAAAGTAATGCCATTAATGCGCAAATGTGGGTAATCAATGAGTTATCAAACATGAACACCGATCAAGTCCTACCTTCATCTAACCCAAATAGCCCAAGTACTTCAATTGTTGCTGCTTTGGATAAAAACGACATTTTGGGAGGTGTAGAAAAAAAACTCACGGACAGTAGTAGTCACCTAACTTCATACACTTCTGCAGCTATGATGGTTAAACAATATATAGAATTACCATATCTTGACAGAAAGTCTTTGGTGTAGCTCCACGTATCTTCAACAAAGTACCCAATGATATCAAAAATATGACTACCCTGAGGTTTAAAAGTGCACTAAGAAAACTGCTTTTGCAAAAATGCTATTATACAATTGATGAGTTCCTGAATGACAAACTGCTCTAATATAGTAACACGACATTTTATTTTATTGTTAATATTTTTTTTTTTTTTTGTTACATTCTTATTGTTATTAAATAATTTTATTTATTAATATGACTAAACTGACATTTATAATTTATTTCATCACTCTAATTCCAACTGTAAAACTTGACATTAAAATACATAAATAAGATTTCATAATGTAATAAAATTAATACTATGTGTCTTCAATTGAATAAAATTTGCATGCCCATGTGACGGTAGAATATGGAGATCTATGACTATTATAAAGAAACATCTATGTTATTACTAACACCCATATTTGCAAAGAATAAATGATTTATGATTTATGATTTTAAGAAAATGCGATCCACTTCAATTTTGGAATGACAATTTATTTCCGCGGTTGTCCGAAAATAATTTATTTTAACCGCGGAAATAAACATTTAATGTTTATTTCCGCGGTTGTCCGAAATTGCCCAAAAATATCTTTGTATACCAGCATCGTCAGTCCCTTCAGAACGCTTATTTTCAAAAGCTGGGATTTTGTGCAATGATAGAAGAAACCGTCTAGCACCAAAAAAGATTGACCAAATCTTATTTCTCAACAGTATTCCATGATTGTTTATTTTTTAAGTACTTTAACAATATTTTGTTATTTTATGTTTTATTTAACATCAATTTCAAAAAGAAAAGAATATTATTTTTGTTAAAACTTATAAGAAGTTTATTTTAGTTTTTTTCATAAGATTTTTATATGTTTTTTTATCAATAACTAATTGTTAGTTAATTGTCAGGAAAATATTTTTTTTTGTTTTAAAATCATTTGACATTTTCCTTTATAGTACCTACGATATAATTAAAATAAAAATATAAGCATATAATTTAACTAAGGAAAAATTATTCTTTGTGATACTAATTATCTAATTTTCTTGAAATATTGTGATTACTGATTATAAAACAATTATGAGCCCGTAAATGTACCTATGTACATACTTGCATCATAATGTTAGTCTGATTTTAAAAAGACTGCTATTATAATTTCATAGTTTAATTGATAGTAGGTACATATTATTTTTAATTTAAATTCGAGCCAAAAATCCTTAAATAAATGATTCGATTTCAAACAATAACTTTTTTTGTTGCTTTAGTTAGTAGGTATAACTCTCCCAATACATAATATAAAAAAATAAGGAATTGAAACAGATCAAAATATAATTTGTCTGTTCCAATTTTTTTAAGTATTTATTTGCGTAAATACTTTAAAAAATTGTAACAGCTGAGAGAATAATTTGGTAGAAACTCAAAAAAATCATTTACTTGTCAATCCAGTTAACTCGAGTTACGTAATTCGAGTTCCACCCGAGTTACGTGGATTTTAACTCGGGTTAACTCGAGTTTTGTTTTTTCCGAGTTGGCCCATCACTAGAATGAGACCAACTGCGCGACTACCGGCACTTCAAATGTAAATGTTAAACTAAAGTCATGCCATCTTGCAGCGGCCATATTGAAATGAGTCAACAGATTTGTTAATCAAAACAGATATGATTTGTAGTTGTAGCTGTGTTTATGATTTGTAGCTATGTCTGTAAAACATTACCAAAGAATTGACTACATACTCTTTTTCAGCTTCGATACGCTAGTAGTAAACATAACACGCTGGCATGTCGCATTATGGGACGATTTTAAAATATTATATTTTAGCCTTGTTTACCCTACGTGGCTATTTTTAGGCTACCGTGGCAAAATGGCAAAAATGGAAACCAAACCCGTCTGTCTGTCCGTATGTCACAGACATTTTACTCAAAAGCGACTCAATTAAATTTTCATCATTCATCAAACAATATTGCTCATTTAGTAAAAAGATGTCTTGTAGTAGCAAACTTAGTTTGATAGCTAAAAATAGCGACAAATGTAAAAAAAATCGCAAAATGTACTCCATGGTGATTTACTGAAGGTAGAAAACGACGAAAAATCAAAGATTGTAATGAATGGAAGAAGTTAAATAATAAAAAACTTAGAATGGAAGGTAAAGAATACTTGGGCTACACAATCGGCAAACAGCAAAATGGAACGCAATAAAATTAGACCCCAAGATAAATAAAAGATAGATGCGAATCAAAATTCTGCGAAAGGCGCCAGAATAGGAAATGTAGGCTATGAATCTCGTCAGCTTATTTTTCAACATTTTTGGGATAATCTCAATTGGGACCAAAGAAAAATCTGCATTGCAAGTTTAGTCAAACGCTCTAATGTTTATCGAAAAACTTCAACAAACGGTTCTAGGCGCGAGGCTACATTGCACTACTTTCTTCCACTTGATCCAAATTCAAACTCTAACGTGCGAGTATGCAGAAATATGTTTTTAAATGTTTGTTTGGGATCCTTTACAGTACAAACTTAAGTAAAAATGTCAATATACTTTCTCAAGAGGTTCAAAATTCAAGAAGACCTCAATCTATCAGGCATGGGGAGATAAGAAGTTGCTAACGCTTAATTGTTTTTTGGATGATATGCCCAAGCTACCGTCGTATTTCAGATGTAAGGAGATAAACAAATTATATTAAGAACCATCTTTTCGCTCAATGGCTGATCTATACAGGGTTATTGGTAATTCGATGTGTTCCAGCCAGGATGAGATAGAGGGGCAAAAATGCTATAAATTTAACCCCCTCAATGTATGGCCGAAAGTTAGTAGTTTGGGAGATATTCAAGAAAAACAGTTTATTTAGAAATATCCCATATTTGACGCTAAAAACGAGTTTAAAAAAAAATGGTTCATTCAATGTTAACTGTGTATTTTTTTATTAGTAAGTGAGTTGTTAATAACTTTTAATAAGTAATAAAATATTCCAAATCATTGATAATTTGATTACTACGGTCAATAACGAATTTGAATTTATTTAATTATTCTACGTTAATTATTATTTCGAGTTATCTAGTTAAAAAAAAACTATGACACCAAATGTACAAAATACTAAAAAAACCTGCTCGTTTCTTTAGCTATCCAAAAAGGTACAATAGTTAATATTTTGTGTTAATAACATTATTCAAAACAATGTTTTCTGCATGATAAAGTGGAGTGAACCTTTTTGCGTAACCGGTTTTTTACCTGCGTTAGACCCTTTTCGCCAACGATCTGCGCCCCGATTGGTCACTATTGTTAATTTATAACAATGTAGTAATACAAAGGAATGCATGAGTCCCTTAGTAGTCTTAGTTAGTTTCAACTTTTCGCCGCGAAAGCACGTATTGTTGACATCTGGCTACCTTACACTTCTCAGTTTGAAGTTTGTTTTGTGCATTTGTTGTTTATCATAGCTGCGTACTCAAATGTTGAATACGCTGACATAATGTACTGTTACGGACTAAGTGACGGCAACGCTGCTGAAGCTCGAAGAGAGTACGAACGAAGGTTTCCCGATCGGAGAATTCCACATGCAAATGTGTTTTCGACAACTTACCGCCGATTGCGTGAAACTGGAACTGTACAGAGGCAGAAAGTTAATGCTGGTAGACCTCGACGATATACCGCTCGTGAAGAAGAAGAGATACTCCAACAATTTATTGAAAATCCTAACAAGTCAACGAACAGTGTAGCTCGTGAACTTGGAATATCGCAATGGAAAGTTTGGTCTATTGTTCATCTGTCTGGGCGACATCCATACCATTACCAAGCCGTTCATTCATTGGAGGAAGGAGATCCGGCACGGCGACTAGAATTTTGTCGTTTTATGCTTAACGCCGACGCGGAAGAAGAAGATTTTTTTAAAAATATTTTGTGGACTGATGAGTCCAAATTTGATCGAGACGGCATTACTAATTACCACAATCTACATTATTGGGCACCAAAAGCCGACGGAAATCCAAAGAAACTGAAACCTACTGCATCACAACGTAGATTTTCAGTAAACGTATGGATGGGTGTAGTTCATGATAAATTGATTGGCCCACATTTTTTACCTCAAAATTTAAATGGACAAAATTATGAAGAGTTCCTTCGAAATGAATTACCGCAATTGCTAGCCGATGTGCCTGATGAAGTCAGAAACAATATTATGTTTCAACACGATGGATGCCCAGCTCACTACCGCAGAAGTGTTAGGCAATGGCTTGATGAAAATTATCCAAACAAATGGATAGGCAGAGGAGGGCCAATTGCATGGCCTGCACGTAGCCCAGATTTGACTCCATTAGATTTTTATGTCTGGGGTCACATGAAGGATTTAGTTTATGCAAATCACATAAATTCCGAAGAAGAACTGCGACACAAGATAACGATTGCTGCGGAACAAATTAAAGTGACATTTTCAACACGTGTAACAATAACTGAAATGAGAAAACGTATTCGTGTGTGTATTAGAAATCGCGGGGCTCATATTGAACAAGATGTTTAAAAATAAAGATATTACTTAATTAATAAAACTTCTTTTATTTCATGCATTTCTTGGTATTATTACATTGTTATAAATTAACAATAGTGACCAATCAGGGCGCAGATCGTTGGCGAAAAGGGTCTAACGCAGGTAAAAAACCGGTTACGCAAAAAGGTTCACTCCACTTTGTCATGCAGAAAACATTGTTTTGAATAATGTTATTAACACAAAATATTAACTATTGTACCTTTTTGGATAGCTAAAGAAACGAGCAGGTTTTTTAGTAGTTTGTACATTTGGTGTCATAGATTTTTTTTTAACTAGATGACTCGAAATAATAATTAACGTAGAATAATTAAATAAATTCAAATTCGTTATTGACCGTAGTAATCAAATTATCAATGATTTGGAATATTTTATTACTTATTAAAAGTTATTAACAACTCACTTACTAATAAAAAAATACACAGTTAACATTGAATGAACCATTTTTTTTAAAACTCGTTTTTAGCGTCAAATATGGGATATTTCTAAAAAAACTGTTTTTCTTGAATATCTCCCAAACTACTAACTTTCGGCCATACATTGAGGGGGTTAAATTTATAGCATTTTTGCCCCTCTATCTCATCCTGGCTGGAACACATCGAATTACCAATAACCCTGTATAACACATACAAAAAGCGAAGAGCCTACAGTCTGTAGGTTTACATTTAAAAAAAACATTTAACGAGAAAAAATATAAATCGATATATATCTTAAAAACATATGTGCGATATATTGATTAAAAAAATCGGGCTAGACAAAAGAAAGAAGAAGACAAATCGAGAGCAGCAAGTAGCGAAATTATTCTTTTAACGATGGATCTTAAGGCTGTCAAAGTTTGTCCCTACTTGACTGCTAGCTTTTTTTATTTTAAGACCAAATTAATTACAATTTCACGGTTTTTAATGTAATACCACACTGTCTGTAACTGGTTCGTTGAAACGGCGGCTGATTTGAAGGCTAAAAAATTCACTGGTTTTATCGTAGACTAGCTGTCCCGCACAACTTCGTCTGCTTAAATTCTGATTGCTGCTCCGCTCCTATTGGTCGTAGTGTGATGTTATATAGCCTATAGCTTTCCTCGATAAATGGGCTATCCAACAGTAAAATAATTTTTCAATTCGGATCTGTAGTTCCTGAGACTACCGCGTTCAAACAAACAAACTCTTGAGCTTTCAACTGACAATAATTTAATACAAAATTTAATTCACGACTCATCTTCATTTACAAAAATAGCATATATACAAAGATTTACACATAATTGTAGAAAACAGAATAATATAAAAATAAACAGATCTTACATAACTTATACAGAATTACAATCATCACAGAACTTAATATTACAGATTGAAGGAGGAATATACAATTCTTAAAAATAATCAACCCTTACATAAAAGTAATGGATTAATGTATTTCGCCTGTTATTCATTCAGACAACTTAATACGCGTAGGTGGGAGTCGTAAGAACTCTAGCTAGAGCATTCCATCCTACTGTGTAGTAAGACACATCTTACAAGAAATATATTTCAGAAGGAGCACAAAACTCTCTTACATGCAGGACCTCAATTACGTCTGGCACACCTCAGACTCACCTGCTGTCCTCTAGCAGGCAAGAATCTGGCCAAACAAACAGTTCATAATAGTGTTCGCTGTACTCGCTTTAAAGCGCAACCTATCCAGGGATAATGGAGAACCTACCTAGCGATAGGATCCAGCTAGAGTTCCCTTTCTTAAATATAGGTCTCGATTACGCCGGGCCAGTGCTTATAGCTGACCGCAAAGGGGAGAAGTTGTAAATTAATTAAGTCTTATATTTGTGTTTTTGTGTGCTTCGCAGTCAGAGCCGTTCACCTTGAGTCGGTCTCAGATCTCACTAAAGAGGCGTTTCTAGCGGCCTTCAGTCGCTTCATTAGCCGTCGGGGCAAACCTCAGCGCGTCTATTCCGACAACGGCACCACCTTTGTAGGAGCTTTTAATGAGCTGTCACGAATCTGACGTCATAGAGTCAGACATTACAAGAGAGAAGAAGAAGAGTCATGGGCTTAACCCACTTAACGTATGACGCGTAACTCTCAACGTGTCTCATCCAAGTGGAGGCTATTTTAAATTCTATGCATTTAACACCTCTATCCACAGATTATTCCGATCTTTCATATCTGTCACCTTCACACTTCCTTATCGGACGAACGCTCACTACTAGACTAATAAGTAATTTTGTTCTAACTTAAACTGCTAGGGTGAATATTTTATAATAATATGAGTGTTATTGTCTCTAGTAAAGGTCAGACACTTTGTTCTTGTATTCTTTACGAGTAGCATTCACTATACCACTAAACACTAACTTCACTACGTTTATTCAATAGGTTTAGTCCTCCTAAGCCTTCGCACTATGTCTGTGGTGTCGAGCCTCAACGTTTACATGTTGAAGAAGTCGTTGTTCACGAGCTTCGGCATACTATTTTAAAACATTTATAACAAGGTCAACCTTTAGGTCACGATGGAGATCCTCATTTCTAATGTACCAGGGAGGGTTTAAAATACCTATATAACCTTTGAATGAAGTCTATATTACTTTGTCTGGTACAGCCCTAGAGCTGAATACCATAAGTCCATATTGGCATGAGGACTTGTCTACATTAAAGTATTTTGTTTTCCACTGATAGTGTGGAGTGTCTACCGAGTGTCACCGGCGTGGATGTCGGTTATCGCGATAAAAACTATCCTATGTCCTTCCCCGGCTCTCGATACCAAATTTCATCTAAATCGGTTTAGCTGTTTGAGCGTGAAAGCGTAACAGACAGACAGACAGAGTTACTTTCACATGTATAATATTAGTATGGATATGGATGATGATGATGGATTTAAAAAATGCAAAATAATTTTACTAAAATTAAATTAAATATTTTCGATAAACCTACTTAAACAGAATCATACTAAAACATACGCATAATGTAAAACATCGAAAATAGGATCTAGTTCATAAATTACAGGCACTAGTTTTAAACTCCTCTACTAACTCATATTTGTAGAAAAGATACGATTACAGATCAAAAAGTAATTCATAAAAATATTAAAAAATAACGGTTTCAAAAACAATTCCACATGTATAACGGTATTGAGACAAAATATACTATATTCCACTCCAAGGTTTAAACTACCTTTTTACTATTTCAACGACACAAACGAATAAATATATAAATAAACTATTTATAAAATTAATGTAGATTTGTATGTATTACAATAAAATAATTCATTGCTATTTCGCGCAACTGCAAAAAGCGCGCTTATAACAAAAGTCACAATCCTATATTAATATTTACAACTGTCTAATCGGCTCGAAATATGCACAACAACGCAACGCACTAAAAAAAAACAAGGACCCCTTGCATCCGATAAGGCGCTGATGTGCGCGCGCTGTGTGAGTGCGCTTACGTATAGAGCGAACGTTTCTCGCAAGCCATTATAGCCGTATGGGTGTACGACCGCCGAGTAGGCCGATTGTACATAAGAAAAGAAAAAAAATTGTAAGTCGAGAAGATTTTTTGTTTTTTTTTTTTTTGCAATTAAATTTAAATGCATTAAGTACCTTTTCATATCCCTTCGTAACTAATGAAAAAGTACTTAATGCATTGAAAATAATTTTACTACACTAAACAGTTGATGAAAATAAATAAAACCTTAATTTAAAAAGTTTTTTTTGGTGTTTTACACAAAAAAACTTAGGTTCTCAACACTTGATATCGTTACCCTTCGTTACCCACCTTACTACGAGTACCATACCTTACTACTGGTAGTAAGGTGGGCAACTTTTATTACCCGCGTACAACCAACGCCTGCAGTAGTAAGGACGGTATTTTTATTTACCCTCCTTCGTACCAGACAACTAATATTCTAATCTCCGTGTTCAGGGTGGGGGTGAGATGTAGTAGGATTAAGATAAACTAGGATAAAAGGTAAAAAGATAACTATATTTCAGTAGACTTTAAATGAGGTGAAAATAATATGAAGATGAGTATGAAACGCGCCCGGTAAGATGTGGGTCGATTTATATACTAAATTAATAAAGTTAACAATTAATAATGAGGCGTACGAAATGCTGACATCTAAGATATCTTCGCCTCGTGTGACCTACTGACTATTGTACGGTTGTTAACCCGTACATGCTCCCGGGGGAGAAAAGATAAAGTTAGTAAGTCCTAGGATAAATGGAAGATGAGATTAAACTTAAATACAAGGTGAAAACATTGTTTAAATTAAAGCTAAATTAATTAAATTAGAGTTAGTATGGTAACTTAAAAATAAACACACAAGAATCACAAAGTGTCCGAGTCATTTAACTGTGGCACAGAAAGTACACGAAAGATGGGAGAGGACCCTCGATCTTTTTTTACGATACACTCACTAGATCGCGTCAGATTTGAGGGATCACCTTTACACTTTCTAAATTGCCTTTTTTCCCTAACGTCACAGCACTCACTCACTACACCTTTTGATGCGGTGCGGGGATTTGGCACCACTGCCTCAGCAATCGGCGCCGAAGTCTGCACCACAATAGGGATGGCAGGGGTTCCTTGTGGTGTCCTACGACGCCATCTTCTCCAGCAGTAGATTATAACGGCGAACAAGGCTCCGAATAGAAGTATGTAGGTCAATGCGTAATGATGTATATCGTGGTACGACAACTTGTCGCTTAGAGGTTTACTTTGTTTCATAATGTCTATACTTTTCCTGATAGACTCAAGTTGTTTTATATTTTCTGAGTTATTGGGATCAATCTCAAGTGGGAAAGTTGGCATAGAGATGTTCATAATATGATTTATGGGTGAGATACTAGGGGCATCTATTTTAGGAGCAGTACCAATATGGCTAGAAAACTTTCTATTGGAATAAACTAGGAAATTCTCTGATTTTATGATACAGCCTTCCCCAACGCGCAACAGACCAGCCTCCATTAACTTAATGTTAGCGACTTGATTCTCACAGAGCAGTTTAATTTGGCATTCATCGCAACAAAAAAAGTAGTACTCATTGTCTGAGTGTAACTCCTTCCAGTCATTTTTACAGGGTGTTGAGGAAGTTTTACAAGTTCTTGTTCCTGGAATCGTTTCGCACAAGCTATGATCGTCCTTTAAATGACGAATGGGTCTCCTAATATGACATAAAAAGATCTCGGAATTTCGTCTAACACATGACTGCAGCTCAGTTTCTGAAATAGTCAAATAGGAGTCCTTTTTTACGTTGATTGCCGAAAAGGTAGAGATAGTTTGTACGCTTACCATGCTTCGGTTCAATCTACGTGGGATCGAGATGAGGTTAAATATTTCGTAGAGATCTCTTTCTACTAAGGGTATGCGTATTTCTATAATTAAGTATTTGCCCGAATATTTGGCTTTTACTTTCAATAGGCTGTAAATATCCGTCAATCGAAAATTGTCTACCGGGATCGCTAAGTCTCCGGGTATTTGAGATGATATAGAACTCAGTTCCGCCCTTAGCTGTTTAGGAGATAGCAGGTGGAAGTCCAATTTCCCGTTGTAAATATCCGTCACTGTATCTAGGATGGAGTCTTGTACTCGTTGAAGACTATTTAATAAGTTATTGGCTGTAAATGACGAGGTTATAAAATCTGTGACAAGAGACATGTTTTGTACTTGTTGAGTAAGATCTTGGACGGAGTTCCTAATATTCATGAGCTTGAGATTAATAGATTTATGTTGCTTACTGACCGTGTTCTCTAATCTTTTTATAAGGTTAAATTCAGCCTCCACTACTGAAGTTTGGTTTTTCCACAAGTTGTATAAGTGTTTTTCGTTGTGTCTTATAAGGTCAATGTCTTTTTCATACTGCTCAGCGAACCGCTGATCTAGCACTCCGAACAGACTGTTCGCAATATAGCCGACTCCGTCTATCAAGCCACGGCGGCGCCGGCGCGGCGGCGCTTAGCTCCGGTTACAAAGGTGTCATTCATCATAACAATGTTGTCATAATGTTTTAATTCTTCGAACTCGTGCTCGAGTTGTAAAATGATACCGTCGCAAGGTGTTTGGTGTCGAATTGCTGAGCATATGGTTTCGAGGTATTGTTTATACTTATCAAGTGCCAATAAACCTTCTTTATAGGGATATGTGTCATAGTATACAATTAAACGCCAATCGTCTCTAATTAATTGCATGTTAGAAACTTTATCAAAATAAACACTATTGTTGTTTAGTGGGGTAGTAAAATAAGATGCTTGGGATGTACCCAATAGGGTGAAAAAGAATAGTGTTAGGGCTAAAACCATGCCCGAAAAAGAGGTGTAAGCGGTTGTTTTAGGTTTAGGCTCTTTAGGCTCAACTTTCTTATCGTCTGAAGATTGCTCGTTAGGATTTGTAGGTAGTAGACATAGCTTAACGACTGGGCGTTTTAGGTAACCGTTCTTGGTTTTAAGGGTGACGACTCTGACGTGACCGTCACTACCGGGATGAAGATCTACTATGCGACCTAAAGCCCATTTGCCTGGCGGGCGGTTTTTGTCTTTTATTATAACTATGTCGTTCAAATCAAGGTTTCTTTGAGGTCGTTTCCATTTAGCTCTGGTAGATAACTCTGACAGATATTCGTTCTTCCACTTAGTCCAAATATCTTGATAGATTTTTTGTGTCAAATGCCACCTAGTCCTGAGGTCCCGTTCAGTTTCTAATATTGTCAAGTTGGGTCCGCTTGCCAAAAAGTGACCTGGAGTTAAAAAGTCTATATCTTCGGGATCTTCTGTTAGAGGGCAAAGTGGTCTCGAGTTTAAACACGCCTCTAGTTGAGATAATAAGGTAGTGTATTCCTCGTAGGTGAGTTTTTGTTCACCGACCACGCGTTTAAGGTGATGTTTTAAGCTTTTCACTGCTCTCTCCCATAATCCTCCGGAAGAGGGAAAAGACGGACAATTTAGGTGCCACTCTATACCTAGTTCAGAAGCTACAAATCCTATACATGGGTTTGACAGGATCTCAGAGATTTCAGCGAGTTCTTGTTTGAGTATGTTGTTGGCTCCTACGAAGTTGGTGCCCTGATCACTGTAAATATGTCCAGGAGCTCCTCTTCTAGCTGCCATCCGTCTAAGCGCAGCAATAAATGATGAGGTCGAGAGATCAGATACCAGTTCTAAATGTATGGCTTTCGTAACCATGCAAACAAATACCGCAATATATGCTTTAGTTGTTTTGATGCCACGCCCCTTGTTCGATTTAACCAGGACATGACCGGTGTAATCTACTCCTGTGTGAAAGAAAGGTCTGCTAGGATTTACTCGAGGTGGAGGTAAGTCACCCATGAGTTGATGTTGAAGAATAGGTTCCCTTTTTCTGCACTTTACACACATTCTTAAGCGCTTTTTCGTAACCCTATTTCCTCCAAGGATCCAATATTTTTGCCTTATAAATCCTGTAGTCATTTTCACTCCACCGTGAAAGACTAATCTATGGGATTCGTCAATAATGAGATCTGCTAGTCTTGATTGATTTGGGATGATAATAGGATGCTTCATGTCAGGATTTATATTGGAATGCTTAAGTCGGCCTCCAACTCGAAGTATTCCATTTGCGTCTAAGATAGGGTTGAGATTTAAAATTACACTCTTCTGATTTAAAGGTTTTCCTTGCTTGAGATGAAATAATTCGAGGTAAAAATATTCCTTTTGCACATGTTTGATTATAATTTCTTTGGCCTTTGTAATGTTATTCAAAGAAATGTAGGACTCGCGTTTTTTCTTGTATGCAATGATGTCGATAAATTTGTTGATGTACGCTAATACTCGAATTACCTTCGTATAACTACTGTATTTTTTCAACAGCTGATGTATTATGCAACTCCCGTTGCCAACAAATACAGTGTTAGTTTGTACTATTCGCCGTAGATCTTCGTCTGTAGAGTAAATGGGATTTTCATGGTGTGCATCGAGAATCTGTTGAGATAGCCAGTCGGGCCCCTGCCACTATAGGGGGTAGTTTACTAGTTGAGCGGCAGATAAACCACGGCTAGCGCAATCTGCGGGATTTTCTTTAGATTTTACGTAGCGCCACCTGTCTTTAGGGATTGTATCGCATATCATTCTCACTCGGTTTGCAACAAAGGGTTTCCATTTCCCGGGTTCTCCGTTTATCCATCCTAAAACCGCATTTGAATCGACCCATCCGTAAACATGCACGTTAAAGTTTGATAGAGATGAGGTTATTTTATGCATAAGTTTACATAATAAAACAGCGCCACAAAGTTCCAAACGTGGGATTGTATATTTGTTTTTTAGAGAAACAACCCTTGATTTCGCCGCAACTAAGGTCACGTCATGAGATGTTTGACCTTTATTTATTCTACAGTATACCACACAAGCGTAGGCTTTGATACTAGCGTCGCAAAAGCCGTGTAATTCAATACTGTCATTCTCTTGAGTTTCGATCCAACGGGGTATTCTTACTTGCGATATATAAGGTATGTCGGCCTTGATTTTATTCCACTCCGCGGCCATTTCCCAACTTAAACCAGCGTTCCATGATTTTTGGAACAATATTTTAAGTTTTATTGTGACTGGCGAAATCCACCCCAAGGGATCGAACAGCTTAGATATTTCTGACAGGAATTGTCTTTTAGTAAGGGTAGAAGTTGAGATAAAATTAATGGGGTGAAACAAAAATGTATCGTTGTTAGGGTCCCACCGTAGTCCTAATGTTTTCGTAGACTCCGGCTGCTTGAAATCAAAATCTTCGTTTTGAGGATCAGGAGAAAGATCTGAAAGTTCCGACAAGTTCGAGCGCCATTTTCGTAAATTAAATCCACCTGACTTTAAAAGGTTGATCATGTCTAACTTTAGCTGCTGCGCACCATGACGTGAATGACAGCCATAAATAAGGTCATCCATATAAAATGAGGTCTCTAAAATATCAGGCGCACAACTGCCAGTGTAGCGTGATTTTTCATCGTAGGCTAGTTGTTTTAGGGTCATCATGGCCAAAAAGGGTGCGGCCTTCATTCCATACGAAACTGTGGCAAGTTGAAATTCTTTCAGGGGTTGAGATTGATGGTTTCGCCAAATTATCTTTTGATATTTTTGATGATCGGGATGTAGCCAAATATTACGGAACATTTTTTCAATGTCGGCCGTAAAAGCGTATCTAAACTGCCTCCATTTTAGGATAAGGGTTTGAAGGTCCTGTTGCAAGTTCGGCCCTCTGCACATGAGATCGTTGAGGCTGTACCCGCTTGAAGTTTTTGCAGAGGCATTAAAAACAACTCTAAGTTTTGTAGTTAACGACTCTGCACGTTGTATGCAATGATGCGACAGATAGCAGTCCGGCTTTACGTCAGCGTTTCTTCTAATTGGGGTCATATGTCCATGTTGCAAGTACTCGGAAATAAACAATTTGTAGTCGCTTGCTAATGTAGGGCATTTGTACAATTTCTTTTCTATTTGTAAAAATTGTGCAATAGATTTTGTTTTCGATTCGCCTAAATTGACTTCGAAATTTTCTTTGAATGGTATTTTCACGATATATCTTCCATCTTCTTGTCTTAGGGTTGTAGATTGGAAGAAATCAATGCATTTTTGGTCTTCTTCGGATATGTCTAAGGGTTCGTAAATATCCTCCATTTCCCAAAATTTGTGCGTATCTTCGATGTTGTTTACGATCACGTTGCATTGGAATGTTTGGCAGTTACCGCTTAGAATCCAACCCAGTTGCGTTTGTTGAGCGATAGGTAACATGCCTTCTGATCTGCAAATACCATCCATTAGGATCTTAGCGTAGATATCAGCACCTAACAAGATATCTATAGGCCTACTTTTGTAAAAATCGGGATCAGCTAGAGTTATTTGATTAAGGGTAGGCCAATTTGGTTTAGGTGTTGTGTAGCTCGGTAAGTTATTTACGAGTCTATTCATGATAAAAACGTCGGTTTCAAAAGTGAAGTCGTTTATGATCGACGAGCACTTTATAAAGATCTTTCCTTTACAGCTGTTTTCCTTATTTCCTATTCCGGAGATATAGCCGCTACATTTTTGGCGAGGTAACTTTAACAGCTGAGCGGCACTTTCCCTTATGATAGAAGTTTGGGAGCCCTGGTCTAAAAGAACTCTCATCTTTTGGAGGGATCCATCTGCCGCTTGTACGTTTACGATGGCTGTGGCAAGCAGAATTTCCGAGAAGTGTGTCGCGTTGCGTTCTTGCTCCTCAGATCTTACAACCGCCGCATTTGAACCCGACCGAGATGTATCTAGAGATGCGTTTCTTGGGATAAAAGATTCATGCAAGATAGAATTATGATCCTTATTACACTCTTTACATCTTATTTCAGATAGGCATTTCTTACCTTCGTGATAGTGTAAACAGTTGGTACAAAGATTGAGGTCAGTTACTGCATTCTTTCTCGCAAAGGGTTGCATTTTCAGCAACTTTGGGCACGTGTAAATGCGATGCTCATTCGTGTTGCAAATCGGACATAGTTTGCGTTTTTCGAGGACGTTGTGATTGGACTTTGTAGCTTGCGAATTGACCTGGTTTACATAAGTATTTTTCGTATTGTTGAAATGTCTTTGTGATTTATTATTTAAATGTTTAGAAGATGATGCTTGGTTATTATAATTATAATAACCCTTGTTAGATGAAAATGGCTGTTGATGTGGAGGTTTTAGGGATGAGGTATCCAGTTTCTTTCGTGAGCTTTCTAATGTCATAAATTTTGTTTCTAGAAACTGGAGAAACTCTTCTAACACAGGCAATTCTCTTGGAGATTTTAGGGATTGCAGATAATCATCAAACGTATCAGAGTCCAATTTTTGAGATAAAATGGATACTAGGAAAGGATCCCAAGACGAGACGTCAACTCCTAGGTTTTTTATTCCATTTACGCTTTCATGTGTAGTATCATGAATGCGTTTTATGTGATTGTAGGATTGTTGTTGATTTGCAGGGATATTTAAGAGATTGTTGAGATAGGATGAAAAGATCTGACGTTTATTGTTGTAGCGATGATTGAGAATGTTCCAACAAACAGGATAATTGTCCGCGCTTATCTGTAGATGATGTATCAATTTTTCGGGCTCACCTCTGATTTTACTTTTAAGAAACTGCATTTTTTGTGCATTGGATAGGGATGGATTATTGTGCACAGTTTCAGTAAAGAGATCTTTGAATGAGACCCATTTATTGTAATTGCCTTCAAAGGTAGCAATCTCTATCTTCGGGGTAGATTTCTCGACATGCGCCACGGACCACATTTTCTTATTTATTTCCCTCTTTATCTGATTGAAACGTCTCTCGTAATGCGCAAATTGTTCTTCGTATTCACTGTTGGAACCGGCAGTCTCGTTGTCTAGTTCCCAGTGAAAGGTGTCAATCGCGGTCCAACGTGTTTGCAGCGTCTTAAGGATATCTTCAAATTCCCACCTTTCGTTCACAAGATCGAGATCAATATTTGAAGCTGTTCTCAAGAAGGCTTTGAAGTTAGTCGCTTGCTTTCTAAGAAGACCTTCTGCCTTGCTCACGTTGGGGCTGTCACTAGGGCTTTGAGATGAAGAGGTAGTTGTTTGAGATTTAGAGGGTGGTTGAAACGTAGGAAGTTTCAATTCTGGGGTTTGAGATCGAATGCTGGGAGATTTAAAGCATTGAATATTTGTTTTTATATTAGTATATTTATTTTTCAATAAATCATATTGATTGCTACTGAAATACGTGTGAGATTGATCACCAAAAGACAACAGAGTCATATGGTTATTATGAAACTCAGTAAAATATTGCTCTAAGGTGTCTAACCGACAGCGCAAATATTCCGACGTCTTTCGTTCCGGTCTATCTTTCTTAAAATTGATGAACAGAGATTCTATGGCTTCTATAAGCTGCTGCTGGGTAGCTAAGATGTCTTCCATTGTCGCCATTATAGAGGTAAGAAAAAAGACCTTACTTGAGTCCTTTCTTCAGGATTGGAGGTAGGTCAGCACGGTGTCCTCGCAGTTGCTGCAAGTACAAACCTGTGCAGCAATGACGTTCCTAGGATAACGCCAAGCACGAGATGAGATGAGATGATAACGAACTCGTCGCCAAAGTCTGGTTAAAGTTTTCTCGGGACACTTACACAGTTCACTATAAAACCACACGCGTAATGATCCCAAAGGCTCGAAGGACCAATGTTCAGGGTGGGGGTGAGATGTAGTAGGATTAAGATAAACTAGGATAAAAGGTAAAAAGATAACTATATTTCAGTAGACTTTAAATGAGGTGAAAATAATATGAAGATGAGTATGAAACGCGCCCGGTAAGATGTGGGTCGATTTATATACTAAATTAATAAAGTTAACAATTAATAATGAGGCGTACGAAATGCTGACATCTAAGATATCTTCGCCTCGTGTGACCTACTGACTATTGTACGGTTGTTAACCCGTACACTCCGTACATAAACTGACAGTAAATGACGATATGTAAATTCTAAAGCCATTATTATTTACGATGCCCCATTATTATTTAAGTGCAAGCGAGAGCGCGGAACGAGCGACAAAGAGGCGCAATCGGCCTCCGCGTTCGGCAGCGTTCGACATCTGTCTCTCTCCTACTTGAGTGAGCGATGCGTCCGCGTGGACAGCTGCTATACAATAATACATTTACATGTTTTCGTAAAAACAATGTACATTGTAAACATAAATAAATACAAATTGACATAATTGTATTTATGCGTACAAATAAATGTAACTTGATCAATTCAATTGTGATTTCCATTTACCTCCTTCTCTATATCCATACAAAATATCTATCAAACAAATTAAAATTTTCTTTTGAATAATGAAACCATTCCATCAGTAGTTTCTTATGACGTTGTCACGTTCAACTATTGTCAGGTAACCGACTTTTTTTCAGAGACAATCTTACAGCTTGCATAACTTTCAAAACTTCTTAAACCCATTTTTAGGGTTCCGTAACCAAAATGCCAAAACGAATCCCGCCATGTCTGTCCGTCCATCCGAAGCTTAGCTCAGAGACTTGTAGTTCTAGGAGGCTGTAATTTTTGCATGGATATACATATTACTTACACCGACAAAATGAAAGAATAAAATCTTATTTTTTTTTTGTGGGTACCTCCCCTATATGTACGATTTGATGAGTGGGTATATGATTTTATTTCTCACCAACTCCATTTTGTGGGGTATCCATTAGATAAGTATTTTAAAAACGTATATGGGTTGTAAGACCATTTAAAGATCTAGGGATTCTTTTGTGAAATATTAAGCTTTAAAGTCCACATTTTACCCTGCCAGCTAAATGGTTTAAGTTGGTTATGTGAAAAAGTCACAGCAGTGGTATATATAGTGAAATTAAAAGGAAAACTATCACAGCTAAATAAGCTTTACAAGTTTACGAGTAACAGCTGATCAAATGAGAAGTAACAAAATTAGATATATTTCGGGACTTAATTGCGTGAATTATTTAAAAGTACGATCCTTTTATTTACCCGACGTTTCGATTATATTATATTTTAAATAATTCACGCGATAAAGTCCCGAAATATATCTAATATGTATAAAAATCGCGAATGTTTAAAAACAATAAGTAACAAAATTCGTACAAATTCCATTGAAAATGTTATTAACGTTGTAAATATGAAACAAAAAAAAACAGGGGGGGGGGGGGACTTCGGAACCCTACATTTTGCGTGGTCCGATATGCACTTGCTCGTTTTTTTTTAATTGTAACCACTGAGGGGTATATAATCGAAGAAAAGGACCATATGCTGCAACTAAAATGGATGCCCAGATAATGAAAAAGAGTGACGACGAAAGTCCGCTACTTAAATTGCTTCAGCCCAACGATGTATTTATTTTAGAACGTGAGTTTCGAGATAGTTTTAGGCAGTATTGAAGCAAGTGGTTACGAATACCACGTACCTCCGACAAAGAACCTGGACCAGTCGCAGCTCACTACTTCTCAAGCGACCGATTCCCGGCTAGTGATCATATGCTGATGGGTAGTGGAAATAGCTAACGAACGGAATAAAAAAGATTTTAAGCTGTTGCGGCTATTTTAATTATACAATGCCTAACATGTTTTTAGATTTGCAGCAGCACTTCACACAGAAGCATTTTTACAAAGAATAGCGTCGCTGCGCCTGACAAATCCCATATGTGCATTTTTTTGAATTTTCGTTTTTTACATCAAATAAATCTATGGTGCTAGCTTTATGTGTCAGTAAAATCCTTCATGTAAAATTTTAACTAGAAACTGATTTTAACAAATTCCGCATATGCTGCCGACCGTTACAAAAAATCGGCATGTGCGATTCTGCACATACGGGTTTTGTGTTTTTTCTTCATTGCTTGGTGAACGCGGCAGTCGCGATGAGTGTGTGATGTAAACAATGATAAAAAAATAGTTTCAAGAGGAAAATACACACATCAAAAGTGTCTAGGGATCAACATATATTTTTGCAATAACTTTTCTCATGATTGATTTTTTTTTTTTATTTCTTTAAGGATTCATCAAATAAAGTGTTTTCGTTTGTCACAGTAACGATAAACCAAGTCACCTTTGCATTAATAAAGAAATTTGCCATTTTCCTAATAAAGGGATTTTTGACATTTGAACCACTAACATTAAAGTTCGAAAAAAAGACTGAAATAACAGTTTTCTTTAAAATTTTATTGGGTAACTTAAACAATTAATAATCCGTGTTTCTACCGCGAACACTAACAACACAAGAACATCGGTTTGGCATACTCAAAATGAGTTCATCCAAATCACGCTGTGGAATGGCCGCCCATGTTCGTTGCAACAACAAAAAAAGGTCTTCTTGCGACTGGATACCCTCCATATTCGGCAGAGCTCTTCTCTGTAGCATATCCCATGCATGCTCAATCGGGTTCAAGTCTGGCGACTGAGCAGGCCAGGGCAGGACATTGATGTTAGCTGCGGCGAGAGTCTGTCTTACAACTCTTGCGGTGTGCGGTCGTGCATTATCATGCATTAACTGAAATAAGGGACCGATTTGCACTTGTAGAGGAACGATGACGTCTGATACAATCGTCTCAGCATAAATTTGAGCGTTGAGGTTGCCTCTGATCCAAATCAACTCAGTTCTTCCGCCGATCCAAATACCCGCCCATACCATGATGGTTCCACCACTATAAGGATGGACTTCCTGGCAGGATTTTAATCGCTGTTGGCGTCCAGGGGTTCTCCAGTGTCGTATACGTCTTGTATCCGGTCTCATACCAAAACGAGACTCATCAGAAAAGCACACGAAACGCCATTGTTCTTCTGCCCAATTTCTGTGTTCAAGAGCCCATTGATATCGAATCCTACGATTGTGCATTGCTATAGGTGGTACCCGTAGCGGTCTTCGGGAATGAAGGTTCACTTCATGCAAGCGGTTTCTGACTGTTTGGTCGCTAATTAAGTTCCCTGAAGAGTGATGAAGCCTCACGGCTAACATCATGGCGGTTATTGTTGGACCTCTTCGAGTTAAGATTTGAATGTATCGGTCTTGTCTCCGTGTGGTGCAGTGATACCGTCCTCCATGGTGCTCAGCCACGGTACCAGTGCTTCGGTAGCGTGTCCAAAGTCGACTGATAACACTCTGACTTGTATTCAGAGCTAAAGCCACAGTACGTTGCCGGGAACCAGCTTCTATCATTCCCACGGCTCTGAGCATTTCTTCCCTGCTTAAATTACGTCGCCGCTCCATAATAACGTTGGTTTTAATCAGTAGTAGGAAAACAGTAGCACTAATAATGTCTTCAATGCGTTGTATGTTTTTATAGGGAAAATATTGACAGCTGATTTTCATCTTTTACTCGAATTTGATTCACAGTTCCTGATTCAAATTATGAAATGCACCAAAAAGGATCCATATAAATTTATAAAATCATAAATTTATTACAAAGCCACATCTCAATCTCAAGAAATCCGCATAAAAATGCTTGATCCCTAGACACTTTTGATGTGTGTACATATAATTTCGGTAAGTACATTTATTATTATTGTTTTTGATACATTCCAAGTGGTTATTCACTTGTTAATTTATCATTTTATGTGTAAATCATGGACCTAACCTATAAAATCATTGAATTCGCTTATTGTGTTGTTTAAATATTATGATTTATAAAAGCTTTATTTAAACGTGGATTATTTTTCAATAGATAAGTAAAACTGTTAGTTAAGTTTATTGTTAAGTCATCACATGTCTGTTGTCATTGACAATAATTACGAATATCATAATTTTATTGTTGTTATAAAGTGTTTGGTGCTAAGGGACAAGGCAAAATAAAGGGCGCCGAAAATTTAATATAGCTATTATTATTATTATCTGAATTTAGGTGCTTACATATATTTTATTATTAGCTTGGTTTAGGTACCTAAACTTAGCTAATAATAATACTACTTGTTCTCATTATGTGAGTTCATTTCGCGAATGTGTGGGTACCTCAGTAGAATAGATATAATAATATAGATAGAGACTACACATAATAATATCGATTCTATATATAATAGATTTTTTTATTTAAAGTTGCTGGGGTGCTTACACATACATGGTTTTTTATGTTAACCTGTAAGGTGCTTAAGATTTTTAAATGTAATTTAGTATAAGTACGGCTCGCATGAAATGGCTATCGTTTACCGTTGCCTATAGACCGCTTCTAATAACTCATGGTTATTACAGGCGGGTTGACTACCATGTCATCTTAATGTAATCGTACCCAAGCAGGCGTTTTTGCACTAATTCTGGCTCTAGTGAAGATCAGTTAACTTACTACTCTATTTTTCATCATCATGAAGAAAACTTGCTATCTTCAGACGTTTTCATGTCCAGTAGCTACGACCCCACATATCCTTCTACTTCAGGTATGAATCCTAACTATGATGATTACGAAACTTTACCGAAATTCTACCAATCCAGCGACAGACACAGACGTCCCAGTACTGTTAGAAGAACTACAAGGGATGAAATGTCAAGAACTTTTCGATTCTTCTCTATCTCAATCAGATAATGTATTTAGTAATCGTAGATTTTCTGACCCTGTCGAGCTACAGAACGGACCTTTGTCATTTCATAAAAGTTTTATCTTAAATGAATTTACGGGTGAATTAACAGAACAGACACATGATTTTGAAGAAAAAATTAGCGGTGAAAACTACTACCTAGATGAAAGTACAGGTATGTTCCGATTAAATAGCAATGATAAAGAAATCGATAATTATTCGCCTAAAAGTGATTTGTCTAGGGATGTTGTTTAATAAACTAAAAAGATTACGCGGTGAAAAATATATGGGCAGAAAGAAGGAATGGGATAAACGAGAAGGAAAAATAAGGTATAACTTAGTAACGAAACCTAAAAAATATTTAAAGGGAAAACCATGTGGCCATTCTTCTATATTTAAAAGTGATAGAAGCTACTTATGTGGCTCGGTTTCTGAAGAAAAAAGAAAGGACCTTTTTACTTACTTTTGGAGTTTAAATACATGGGATGCAAAAAAAGCTTACCTGAAAAATTTAGTAAAATTACGTCGCGTATTGAGACGTCGAGAAAAAAAATCAGATGATTGATGTTTATCAAAGACAATTGGCTTACGATTATTTTCTGCCCAATGATGAAAACGATAAAGTTTTTTGGTCAATACTCTTAATATACACAGTGACACATTAATATGCCGTGTGGTGCCGGCTTAAGAATAGTACCACCCCATCTCTACCCGTGGGTGTCGTCAAGGCGACTAAGGGATTTCACCCCGGAGGACGGGCAGCAGCGTCCTCTGCGTACTTAAAGCCTTACTGTGATCGCCAACCCGCTCGCCAAGCGTGGCGATTATGGCAATTACCCCCAGGATCTACATACTAGTAGGTTCTACTGGGGAGACCCGTGCCCAGCAGTGGGCCATCTTATGGGTTGATATGTATGTATGTATGTACATTAACAGAATGGATAAAGAAGCTACAAGATAATAACAAGGAAGACGAGGACTTAAGACCTAAACATGAGAAACGTCAATCGAAACTAGTCACTTCGCAACCGACGGTCCAATTTGTTTATAAAGCAGATACAGTCAAAGAATGGCTGAATTTACTTAATAAAGTACCGAGCCATTATTGTCGATCCAGCAGTAATAGAGTTTATGTTGAAGATACCTTTGAGTCCAAGTCTCTCATGTATCGAGTTTATACAGATTGGAGCAAAAATAACGGAAAATCAAGTGCAGGCCGTAAACTTTTTAATCATGTGTTAGAGGAGGAAAAAATATCTATTTACAAACCAAGAAAAGACCAGTACGATATATGTACAGCTAAAAAAGAGGGTAACATATCAGAAGAAGAGTTTCTGTTGCACATATTGAAGAAAGAGGAAGCGTATAAAGCTCACACTGACGCTACTGCTATGAGTTCCTCTGAAGTATTGGTTCTCACTATTGATGTTTAATCTGTTCTTCTTTGCCCAAAGATATTAGTATCAGTTCAGTACTACAAACAAAACTAATGTATTCCTTTGTAAAAATAATACTCAAACGTCTGGTCCACAACCACCGTTGTGGACCAAACGTTCGAGTCATTTCGATAGAAAAGGCAGGATTCAAATAGGGTTATATTCTGGGAAAGACGTAGGTTTAATTTTTTTATGTAAGGGAATAAGCTGGGCGTTGAATACTTGGTTCAATCACGTAGTGTCGGGGAGTTAATGACCGCTGCA
Organism: Herminia tarsipennalis; assembly: GCA_945859575.2. Classification (NCBI taxonomy): domain Eukaryota; kingdom Metazoa; phylum Arthropoda; class Insecta; order Lepidoptera; family Erebidae; genus Herminia; species Herminia tarsipennalis. The sequence continues at coordinate 10,665,594 of OX243833.2, read as the reverse complement.
GAAATAGCGGCGCGTTTAGCCGGACAAAAAAATGTTGCCTAAGTGACAAGGAACATTGGTGCAAATCCAGAATCTGCGAGTGCAATTAGTTTAGAACAAAACAGTGCTGTATTAATCAACCAACCACTCTTACATAAAAACTAGGACTAGTGGACTATGAAAGCAGGCCGTCATGTTTTTCCGTCTTACCATTGTGTAAGTAGATCGAAAAAGGCGTGTTCCGTTTCTGAAGAGCAGATTGTGGTGACAGAATCTCGAGGCAAAATTAATCTGCAAGCCATTTTGGATAAAACCACAGAAAGTTTAATATAAGCTCAAAAGACAGTGATGATTCTGATACTGATTAGATTAGAGTATGTATTTTTAATATTTTTTTTATTTTTTACCGTTATGTTTATATGATTATGATTTATGTGTATATATTATTATGTGTATATATATAGTTGCCACATCTAGATGCGCTCGCTACGTGTATTTGCACACATCATGGTTGGTTGGTGAGGTTATGACAAAATAATTTTCAAATTACCCACTATTGATTTTGTATTTTTGCAAAAACATTGTATTAATTAATTTGTATACTCTAACTTTATCAATAACTGTAGCCGCCACAGAGATATTCTTTGTTAACATATAAGTAATTTTGTGTACATTTCTCATGTAAATGAATTGTACTCGTATTCTTTTGAGAAATAAAGATATCCTAAACCTGATATTATAGTTTGAGTTATTTTGTGTGAGTAGCATAATATTAATATTATCTTAATTGTTTTTCAGTCGTTTTATAAAAACGTTATTTATTTGTACATACATGTTTCAATATGCAAACAAACTCTTTAGTTTTATAATATTAGAATAGATGTCTAAAAATTTTCATCGGACTGACCCACTATGCGCCGTTGCCACGGTGACAAAAAACAATTACGAGTATGTGTTCCGCTGTCAAACTAGCGCTCAAGGAGGCTCAAGGCTGGACGGGAGGACGCAGAACTACTCAACGTCGAGCTTGTTGTCATTTTTTACAGGTTTGTGTATTCCGAATAAAAATACAGCGTCGAGCTAGCTTACAGCCTAGCCTACAGTCTCGATTTTGACTGTCAAAATCAAAAGCTACTATATTTAGCGCGGACCCGCTGCCAGTATAAGGAAATTACAATTACTGAAGATATTGTGCCTAAATTATAAGTACATAATGGCAATAGCGAAGCCGAAAAACTAATGAAATGTATTTGTTATTCATCATTATAAATTTGGGATAATATATATCGCTCCCTTAATATTGTATGGGCACAATTCGAAATTTTGAGTTTTTGAGTTTTTGTGCCATATGGGCTCAATTGCGACTGTTCTAGCAGTTGGCGCTCACAGAACCCCCGCCCCTCGCGCCCGCGTCTTCCCGCGAAAGGGGCCCAACTAGTAAGGTGCCAGTGTTTGACGAAGCCGGACCGCTGACGCGGTGTCAGAATTTGAATTGTGCCTTTATATTACAAATTTTCGGGTAAGTATTGCAATATTATTTAGTAATATACAGGTTGAATTAAAGTTATACCCTTTTATCACCAAAAGTTATTAAAATATGTCATCTTAAGTCTAATTAGTTCCTTATTTTACAACAAAATGTTGTTTATTATGTGTTTATCTCCAAATCATTCCTGTTTGCACAAAATTTCATACAAGAATTGTGTTTACATTTAGGATTAGTTCTTTACGTAGTTTAAAATATTTAATCAAATTATGAATTGCGTCTATAATCATCAGTATATTTAGTAGGTACTTATCCTATAAAATACAGAACGTATTTAATAGGTTAAGTAGGTAGGTATGTTCAAGGGAATAATTTAATCTATGTAATGTAGATATAAAAGAAAGTTGGTGTTAGTTACACTATTTATAACTCCAGAACGACTGCACCGATTTGGCTGAAAATTGGTGGAGGGCAGCTTAGAGCCAGGAGAGGCACATAGGGTAGGTAGGGTAGGGGTAGGGTAGGGCAGGGTAGGGGTAGGGTAGAGTTACGTAAGGTAGGTTTAAAGGGTTATTCTATTTCTGGGCGATACGCATATCGTATAATATCCTCGGAATGCGTTCCGAGGGGACAGCTAGTTAAAAAATAATACTTATATAGAATAATTATTTTTATTTACAGAAATATTTTTTTTTTTTTTTTTTTTTTCTAGTTATTATCTGCAATCAGTTTCAGTACTATAAGCAAATGTGTGGAGAATTTATTAGTGACTTGTCGAGTGTGTCCTCCAGTGAGAACATCTACTCAGTAGTTGCTTGCTACTGAAAATTCAGCTTGCTGTGTGCAGACTCAGGATATCTTTTCTTTTTAATCGCTTATGGTAGCCTGGTTGGGTTAGTGCGGCGGCTAATTTATTTGGGTGGTTTGTCAGCCTTGACTGATATTTTACAGCGCTACTCTGGATTTCCTCCCTGACAGTGCTCATTTGGAGGTTATTGTGTATTTCCATGTTTGTTACTAGCCATGGTGCTTTTGATATTGAACGCAGGATGACGTTCTGCATCCTTTGTAGAATGGAGATATTAGAGTTGCTAGTGCTGCCCCAGAGTTGTATCCCATACATCCATACTGGCTTGAGTATAGTCTTGTAGATTAGTAGTTTGTTGTCAATAGACAATTTGCTATTGCGTCCCGTCAGCCAGTACAAATCTTTGTATCTTATTTTTATTTCTTCCCTCTTGGCTTTTATATGTGGCTTCCAGGTCAGTCGCCTATCAAGATGGAGGCCAAGATATTTAACTGAATCCTTTTGTGGTAGGGTTTTGCTCTCCAGCTGCACAGGAGGACAGTTGCCTTGCCTGAGACTGAAGGTTACCTGTACAGATTTGTTTGCACTCGCTTTTATTCTCCATTTGTGGAGCCATGTGGTAACTAGATCAAGCCCTTTTTGCAAGTTTTCTGAAGCCACTGCAGGATCTTTGTTACTGGCAAGAATAGCCGTATCGTCAGCGAATGTAGCCGTGGTAACATTTTCTACTTGTGGAAGGTCTGATGTATACAGAATATACAATATGGGACCCAATACTGATCCTTGGGGAACTCCAGCCTCAATTTCGTAAAATTTTGAGGTTGCGCCAGTTTCTTTCACTTGGAACAACCTTTCTTTAAGATATGAATGTAATAACAGGTAGTAGCAATGTGGAAGGTATAGTTTAATCTTATATAGTAGTCCTGTGTGCCATACCCTATCAAAGGCCTGTTCTATATCAAGGAACACCGAGGAGCAGTACTCCTTGTATTCCAAAGTACTTCTTATGTGGTTGCACACTCGGTGCACTTGTTCGACTGTGGAGTGCTCTTCACGAAAACCGAATTGATGGTCTGGTATAACGTTGTTTTTAGAGAGAAGAGGAGTTATCCTTATAAGCAGCACTTTTTCAAAAAGTTTGGAAAAGATAGGTAAGAGGCTGATAGGCCTATATGACGAAATCTCATTCATTGGTTTTCCTGGTTTACGTAGCATTAGAATCTGTGATATTTTCCAAAGACTGGGGTAATACTGCACTCTAAGTATTCCATTAAACAAGATAGTGAGAAATACTATAGCCTTTCTCGGCAACTGCAGCAGTACTTCTTTCGTTATTAGGTCGAACCCTGGCGCTTTTTTATCTTTAAGCTTTCGTATAGTCCTGTAAATTTCTTTTGGCGTTACCAATGTAGGAGGGAGCGAGAGTTGAAAGTCCTGTTTCAAGGCAGACTCAATATCAATATCTGTGCCTGGTTGGTTGTTTTTGTTATGAGGAGTGAAGACCTTGGATAGATATTCGGCAAAGGCATCAGCTTTTTCTTTAGGCGTCCTAGCCCATCTGCTATCACTAGTTCTTATTGGGGGTTTCATTTCCTGCGGTCTATTATACGACTTTGTAAACTTCCATAGTGAATAGTTTGTAGATGATGTGGCCGTGAGGGATTCCAATTTCGTTTGTAGAGTGGTATCATGCCATTGCTGTATTGTTTCCCTTAACCTTTTTGCCGCAGTATTGAGTGCAATCTTGTCCAACCTGTGCCTACTAAGATGCCAGACGCGGCGCAGCCTGCGTTTTTCCAGTACTAACTGCCTTATTTCCAGTGGAAAATTTTGGGATCGTTTTTTGGGCCCCATAATAGGTGTGTACATCCTGCAAGCTTGTTGTATGGCAGTTGTTATATATTTACTGGCATTTTCTAAGTCTTCAGGAGTTTTTAAAGGAACTTTGAGGTCTATTGTGTCCTCCAGATGTTCCCTAACGCAGTGCCAGTCTGTGAACCTGTTATAGAGCATATCAGGGATGTCATATTCAGTAGGCAAGTAGCCAATTCTGAGAAGTACTGGAGTATGGTCAGAGGCACTATCGTAGCATGACGTAGCCAAAAAGTGATCTTGAGGTAGCCCTTTTGTAATAAAAAAATCTAGCAAATCAGGCGTTTTGTTGTTATCTGTGGGCCAGTATGTTGGTTCACAGCTGGATATTGCATTTAGCTTGTTTTTGTCAAGGCTCGATTTTAGTTGTCTACCCCTTGTACTTGTTAGTCTCGAACCCCAGAAGGTGTGTTTGGAGTTCCAGTCTCCACCAGCGACAAATCGGTTACCAAGTGTCTGGAAATAGCTTGTGAACATTATTTCAGTAATTTTATGCCTAGGGGGGCAGTATACTGCAGAAACATTGATACTACCATGATTTGTCTCAACAGCTATCGTAGTTGCTTGTATGTAACTAGTTTCGAAGGAAGGCATCAGATGATGTTTGATGGTGTTCTTTATAATGATTGCTGTGCCAGCATGTGCAGTACCGTCTGGATGACTAGTAAGATATGTTGCATATCCTCGAAAGAATATGGTAGTGGTAGTAGTGCAGTGAGCTTCAGATATTAACACAACATCTAGATTGTGCTCCTTCAAGGCAAGCTCTATTTCGTGTCTGTTTGGCGTCAATCCATTCACGTTCCAGGTAGCCATATTGAGGGTGGTCATTTTGTCAATTTGTCAACTAGTTTAGTTATAAGACCCATCAAGGTACTTATTTGTTGAAGGATTAGATCAAATTTATCAGATTGTTTCATAAGAATTAATTCTAGAGTTTTATGTGTTGATTGTGCATCTGAATGTAGATTATATTTCAGTGCATCAGCGTACAGAAATATGACGTCGCGGTCGCATAAAATTTTAAAGTTAATTAATTTATCAGAGCTACATGAAAAATCGCCTAAAGAGCAAACAGTAAGTTTTTCTATACCTATTTCTTTCTTGCTTAGTGGTTACTGCGTACTCACATTTCATTTAAAAATAGTTTCTACTGAATCTTATTTCAAATTACCCAGAACAATTTATTTGTGTGTCCCATAACACAAGGCTTGATCTTACTTAATACTTTAAGTTGCCTTTTGAAAGATAAATTGAACAGCTTCTGTGGTGCAGCGGTAGTGAACTCGACTGCTGCACATGGGGTCGTGGATTCGAATTCCACCCAGAACAAAGTATTTGTGTGATGAGCATGACGGTTATTGCTGTATCTTGACGTATTTACGCATAATAAGTATGTACCTACCTATTTACACAAAACGTGCTTAGGCATGAATGTATATCTACTTAGCTTGGGCCTGGGTAGCGTAGTGTAATGAAATTAATTGAATGAAATGATCGTGTTTGTGTGTGTGTGTGTGTGTGACATGGTATTTTTATTTCAGTGCAGTACTGGGCGCATTTTAGAAAAGGAAAATATTGCATGCCAAGCTTCTGATAATATACAACATTTAGAGCCTACACCTGGGTCTTCGACTTCTTTTATTACTACACCATCAAAACGTTCATCCAGATCATCTTCAAGTAGTTCCAGTTCATCGTCAAGTAGTTCCGGCTCATCGTCAAGTAGTTCCAGCTCATCTTCAAGTTCCGACAATAGTATTTCCACTAGTACTTCTAATAACCGCCACTTGTCCCGTGAATATTGCTCAAGCACTCCAACAGTTCCCATTACTCCAGATAATAAAATCATACAGACGGATGAGCAACCACTAACTTCTCGGTCACAATCTACGTCACCCTCGTTACTGACACTTCAAAATGTAGAACCAGTAGTAACACATCGGGCTCCACCAGTGGATTATCGCATGTCGCCAATTAATTCTGGAGAGAGTGATGCTGAGCTTAGTGATAATGATCCAACCTATAATGCAGAAGTAGTAACCAGACAGTCTTCGAGCACATCATCGAATATGGGATTTCTTAATACCACTGATACAAGCGCTACCGATTTTACATTAACCAGAACTTTATCCAGGAAACGAAAAGCCAACCCGGCTCAGTGGAAACAAAATAGTCAAAAATCTAAGCGAAACTTGGGCGAACAATACATTTCAAATTTCACCAATAAACTGGTTCCTGCTCGAGAAATGAAACCACCATGCTCTGAAAAATGTAGGCTTAAATGCAGCGAAAAACTTCCCCATAGTAAAAGGTTGGAACATTTCAAATCTTTCTGGGCGTTGGGAGATTTGCAACTTCAGCGCATGTTCATTTCATCTAGTATGCTCAGTGTTACACCGAAATATAAATATACTAACGCTGCAAGACCTAGAGAACCTAACAAGGCTTACTACTTTAGTGATGGTGACGAAAAAATCAAAGTGTGCAAAACTTTTTTTATTAATACATTAGGAGTAACCCAGAAAATGGTTCGAACTGTACGAATCAAAAGTAAAAATGGCATCATTATTGAAAAGGACAATAGAGGAAAGCATACGAATCATAAAACCGTAAGTGACGATTTGAAAAATGACATTAAAAGCTTTATTAATTCAATACCTCGGATCGAATCCCATTATCTCAGAGCGTCAACATCAAGGGAGTATATTAGTGGTGGAAAAACTATTGCAGACCTGTTTAGAGACTTTGAACAGCTTCAAAAAAGTAAAAGTCTAGATGCTGGCCGGTTCCACACCTTTTATGAAGTGTTCACAACCCAATTCAATATAGGATTCTTCCAACCGAAAAAGGATCAGTGCGATCTTTGTTTACAGTATAATAACTTGACAGGTAATCAGAAAAGTGACCTTCAAGAAAAATACGATACTCATTTGAAAGAGAAAAACTTAAGTAGAAAAGAGAAGAAGAGACATAGAATGAATATTGATGATCATAACCTATGCGTTTGCTTTGATGTTCAGGCAATTATGCAAAGTCCGAATGGAGAATCTTCGGCATTCTATTACAAATCCAAATTAAATAGCTATAACTTTACAATGACAGAATTATTGAAAACCAGAGAAGAACATGAATCTGGTGATGACTGTAAAAGCTATGGTGATGTACATTGCTATTTTTGGGACGAAACCCAAGGTAAAAGAGGTGCCATAGTAAGGCGCGTTTCAGAAAAAGCTGATCATGAAGTAAATGTAACGTTTATATCTGATAATTGTTCCGGGCAAAATAAAAATAAATATATCGCTGCTTTATTTATGTTTGCTGTCAATAATATAAAAAACTTGAAAACAATAACGCACAAGTACCTTATTAAGGGTCATACCCAAAATGAAGCCGATAATGTACACAGCTTAATTCAAAAACAAATAGCAAAAGATTTGAAAACTGGCCCAATATACAAACCAATTCAGTACATAGCAGCCATCCAGAGAGCAAGGAAGACAGGAAAGCCTTTTATTGTTCATACTCTGACTTATGACTTCTTTTATGACGGGAAGGGATTGCAAGAAAACTGGGGTTATAATTATAATACAGACCAAGAAAAAAATAACGTTGTATGGAACAATATTAAAGTAATGAAATTTACTAAAGAAAACCCTTTTACTTTTTTTTATAAAATGTCCTACAATGATGAAGATTTCAAAGAAATCAACGTTCGCAATAAAAGGAAAAAGATGTTAGAACCAACAGAAATATTTATGCAGAAAGCTTATGGTGCGCCGATAGCATTAAGCACCAACAAGAAGAAGGATCTCCAGGAGTTAGTATCGAAGAAACTTATTAATCCATACTACGCAACTTATTATAATAGTATGTTAATGTAAGTTTTTTTTACTGTAATAACTATTAGTTTTTGTTTATAATTTCATAATATGTTTTTTAGAAAAAGACAGAGATCATTTCAAGCTATTTGTTATCGAAATAGTAGTCATTTACGTCGGTAACAATAGCATAAAACTGAATTTCATTAGTTAACCAAAGTTGATTATAATTATGTTATAAGGTAATGACTGATGTAAACGAAAGACTGTAAGACTGATTATTATAAGATAAGTAAAAGTTTTGTTGATAAAAGATTGTAAGGGTTTTGTTTTAAGAAGTTTATAGAAAGGTTGGTGAAATGAATACAAAGATTTACATAAAGTTTGTAGTCATAAGAAAATGAGACAGATTTTTTAGAAGTTTTAATTATTTTTCGAAGTTCCTACTTTATTTAATATTATGTGCCACTTTGTTACTTTTTGATTAATATAATTTTGTATGAAAATTGTGTTTGTTTTATTCACGTCATTTTCGATTTGGGCACTTTTACCCTTATTCAATAGGTTATATTGTGTAATAAAGCATTATTTAACAATAGGCTTTATTATGTTGATAATTTGTAGGCTTATAAAGGCACATTTCAAATATTGCCTTCAAAAATTAAATAAAAATAATATAAAAAGGGCTTAACTCGGAAGAGTTTTTAAAAATGTATGTATAAGTACTTTTTTTTATTTTTTTTGTAATATTTTAGATGATAATACTGTAGCATGTTTAATGTAGTTTATGTAAAAAAAAAATCAAGGTTATAGGACTTTAAATTATGAAGTTATGGAAAATTAAGTAAAAGTATCGGGTTTTGTAAATCTTAAAACCGGTTTTCCCAAAAGTATGTGTTTTTGAAATGGGCCTTTACTTTATTGTGGGTGCGATATTTTTATTTTTTTATTAATAAGACGACTACGAGCAGTAGACAAGCCCTGTGTCGCGGGGGACTTTAAAAACATACAAGTCACGGACATAAAGTACACCCAGACTCGGAAAGGGTCAAGAGGTCGTGGGAATCGAACCTCTTGCAGTTGGACTCACTGCCACCGCGCAGAGGCAGTATTAATCCTGTACCTAACTAGCAAAATAATTATTTGTTTTGCGTGTCACATAATGATTTGTTTTATTTGAATTACCACTGGTTATAAAAGTAACATAATGGTATCCTAAAAGATTTAGGTTGTGGTGACCAATCTCAGCTTGTGCAGACACTTTTGTGTTTTTTACGTAGTTGGCTAGTATACAGCTAGCCAACTAGCGTATCTGCACATCTGGGTCTTGCACTCTCTATGCCTTCACGACACGACTGAAGTGAGATTAGGCAGCGCAGATTCTGTGCAGATTAGATTGATTAGTCACACAAGATAAGCATATCTAGCTCTATAGACTACATTTTATCAAATCGCTTTAGTGGATGCCGAAATTACCATCATCTTACAAATTTTATCTGTAAATCGTATCTTAAGGCCGTACCCTGACTAAAAAACCTTGAGCATTTGTTCCCTCCTCCCCGCAACGTAGCGAATGCGCTCAGTTTTAGGAATAATAATTCCTAAAACTGAGCATCTTTATATAAAAAAATATGGTCGTTTGAAAAAAATGTTTCTAGCAACCGACGAACCCTAAAAGCATTATCTTTTAGGGTTCCGTAGCCAAAATGGCAAAAAATGGAAATTATGGTTTCGTCATGTCTGTCTATCTGTCTTTCTGTCTACCTGTCCGTCCGTATGCCACAGGCATTTTACTCAGAGACTTCTCCATGAATATTGATGAATTTGTTGAAAAGGTATGTTATAGTAGCCGCTAGTAACTTAGTTTGATAGCAAAATAAAAAAATATATATTTTAAGGGGTACACCCTGATTTTTTTTTTCGGCTAACATCATTCAACAGGTCTTAACTTTTTTGATTGAGTAAATATTTTTGGAAATAATCGTTCTGAAAGTTGCATAAATATGACCCTTTAACTTTTGAATCATGTGACCAAAAAATATGAAAAAAATCACAAAAGTAGCGCTTAACAAATACTTTAAACTTATTTCGGACATGATCGGATATACCGTCATTGAGTTATAACCGAAAAACTGCTTTTCTTCTCTTTTTTGATGCAATTATTTAAGGCTGCGGAACTCTACACTGAGCATGGACTTGCGCATGCCCGGTTTTTTTATTAAATTGCCTATCCATTAGTAAGTAGGAAATCAAAGAAAATGGTACTTTACGAGGAAATGCATTTTATCAATAATTATTTCTCATTTCTGTGGTTTTGTTGTGAGGAGATTAAATGAACGTTATGCTCCTTAAAAAAGAAAAAAATCTGCCATTTTGGAGTTAAAGTTATGTAGAAAGGACTTCGTTCAAATTCGGCCAAAACGTGAACAACAACCTATTAAACAAAGTAAATCGTTAAAGTTGTTATTTTAATAAATAATAATTATTGAACACTATCCAGTAGTATCAAACTAGCTTAAGTTAAAAATGGTTTTTAAATTATTTATATTCGATGAAACCTGTGCAACTCATTTTTATTTTCAAATGGCTTAATTGTGTCGCCAGATATATAAATGAAAAACAAACCGGGCAAAAAAAAAATAAAAATAATAAAAACATCAACAAAGTAATAATAATAAAAATGAATGAAAATAGCTTTACATTTAATTTACTAATTATCCAGCATATATATTTAACTTGAAAATAGAAAAGACTATTGTTTATTAAGAAAAAATGACGAATTGATAAAACGTGTCGGGCATTTTTTTTTATATTCTAGCAACACTAAAACAATTCGTCTTCGTCGTTTGCATTCGCTTTTGGCGCGCTTGCTCATACAGTGGATTTGTGAAGTTTGTTTGTTTTTGTTGTAATGGATTCCGATAATTCTTCTCACGACGACCATGGCTTGCCTTCGGACCCAGTATCTACTGGGTCCGAAGGCAAGCCAAGGGGGGTAATGGGGGAGAACGGATTTAACATCTTTCCGGCCCCAACTGTCAACCTCACCTGCACGCGCGGACAACATACATCATCCGCGGCGGTATTTATATATCGCGGTCCCCCTGCTAGATAACAGACGAGGCAATGGCGACCGAGCAGTGGCGGTATAACCACACTCCTGACCAGAGGTCAGAAGAGGCTACAGGGGCCTTGGGGTACAAATAACCTCTAAAATAACTGGTGCAGAAGGCAACGGGAAACCACTGCAACTAATCTCTCGTTATGAAAGTAGACACAGAGAGATCACGATTGCCATGCGAACCGCCTAGCGAGCGGCGCCGCGCCGCGTCCGGGGCGTGCGGTGAGAAATGGACTACCGGCCATGTTAGAGTAGGAGACCAGGCTCCGCATGGAAAAAATGCTACTGGAAACTCCATCAAGTTGCGAAAAATCCAGAAGATAGGCACGTGGAATGTTCGCGGCTTGTTAAAACCCGGTAAATTTAACATCGTGGAGAGGGAGGTCACCAGATGTGATTTATGCATTTGTGGTCTATCTGAAACCCACTGGAGAGGCAACGGGCATTTCCTTACCGACGCCAATACAGTCTACTTTTCCGGCAATGACGACAGTAGCCAAAACGGAGTAGCAATACTTATTCCTAAGCATCTAAATAACAGTGTGATAGGGAATGAGGCAGTTAGCGACCGCATCATATCCATGAAGCTTAAAGCGTCACCTATAAATTTGAACCTGATACAGGCATATGCTCCCACCAGTGAAGCTTTACCCACAGTCCTAGAGAGTTTTTATAAAGAACTACAAACAACGATTTCCAAAATCCCCAGCAGAGAGCTACTTATAATCATGGGTGATTTTAATTCGAAAATTGGCGCAAATTCTGCCCAGTTTAGTAAATGTGTGGGGAACTTCGGACTTGGAGTACGCAATGAAAGAGGTGAAAGATTTATGCAGTTCGCAGACGAAAACAGCTTGGTGGTGGCAAACAGTCTATTCCAACACCATCCACGTAGACTGTTCACCTGGACCTCACCTGGAGGTAAGGCCAAGAACCAGATCGATTACATACTAATTAGATCGCGGTGGCGCACCTCCATTCTCAACGCTCACACGCTTCCTGGGGCCGATTGTGGTTCCGACCATGAACTCGTTATCGCAAAGATACGGTTGAAACTCAAAGCTGCCCGATCTTCCAAGAAAATAAGACGGATTGAAGTAACAGATAACGAGAAGCTCAATACAGCCTTTGAGCGGAAATGGAAGGAATGGACAGATGCGAACCACAATAAAGCTACACCAGACATGCTATGGAATAAAGCTAAACATCTCATCCAAAGTGCAGTGGCGGAGTCTAATCCAAGATCAGAAACACGCAAACGTCAACATTGGATGACGGATAGTACTCTTGCTCTAATTGAGGAGAGGCGCCTAAAGAAAGCTACAGGAACAGACATAAAGGAGTTGAATAAGATGTCTGCTGACATCCAAGCCTGCTGCAGGCGAGACCACAACTGCCACCTTCATAGCATCTGTGAAGAGGTTGAAAAGCACGCTCTGAAGCACGAGTCTCGAGATCTATACCACAAAATTCGTCTTATTACCAAATCTCTACCGGCTAGAACCTGGGCCATTGAGAACGACAGAAATGAAGTGGTAACAGAGCTCGAGCAAATCTCCGAAACGTGGAAGAACTACTGTCAATCATTATTCCGAGACCCGCAGTCACGGCATTTTGCAAGTACAGATCCAGAACGGGAGAATTTGGAACCAGACATTCTACTGTCCGAAGTAAGAGCTGCCATAAAACACCTGACAACAAGGTATGGCAGACAGGAGTTTGGCCTACTGAATAGACACACACCGTTTTCACACCCCTGCACAAAAAAGGTTCGACAAAGAAATGTAACAATTACCGCCTCATTGCTCTAATATCACACGCTAGCAAAATAATATTGCATATTCTCAACGAGTGACTGAAAACCTACCTGTCTAAGGAGATCGCTCCGGAACAAGCCGGTTTTGTGAAGAGGAAAGGCACTCGGGAACAAATTCTCATCGTACGTCAGATCATCGAGAAGTCGAGAGAATTCAATAAGCCCTTATTCATTTGCTTTGTTGATTTCTCCAAAGCATTCGATTCGGTGAAATGGCCGGTATTATGGAAGACCTTGCTAGATATGGGCACACCAAAACATCTTGTTCACCTTTTAAGACGCCTATATGAAGAAGGCACAGCCTCAGTGCGCACAGATGATGTCTTTCCATCCTAGTGCCGGAGTACGCCAGGGATGCATAATATCCCCGCTCTTATTCAACGCCTACACAGAGCTGATAATGCGCATCACTTTGGAGCACTGGACGGACGGAGTAACAATTGGTGGATATAAGATTGCAAACTTGCGTTACGCGGATGACACCACCTTATTTGCAACCAGTTCACAATACTTGGATGAGCTACTGTCAAAGATGGAACGAGTGAGCCGTGAGTTTGGACTTAAAATTAATCGCAGCAAGACCAAGGTAATGATTGTTGACCGTGCCAGAAATAATTCGCCTGAAGTGACACAAATCGCGAATTGCACTGTAGTCCAGTCTTATATCTATCTTGGAGCTCTGATTACAAACAATGGCGGATGCATCGATGAAATCAAACGACGTATGGGCATCACAAGAACAGCGATGGACAGGATGCGGAAAATATGGAGGAATAGAAACATTACTAAAGCCACAAAGACCAGGCTTGTGAGGACACTTATATTCCCCATATTTCTTTACGCGGCTGAAACGTGGACTTTGCGAGATGTGGAAAGACAGAAAGTGGACGCTTTAGAAATGTGGTGCTGGAGAAGAATGCTTGGGGTTTCATGGACCGAGTTTCGCACGAACGTCTCGATACTTCAATCTATCGTCTATTTTCGACAGTACAATCTCGCATCCTAACATTCTTCGGACATGTTTCTCGGCGTGACAACCTATCCATAGAACGCCTTGTCGTCCAAGGAAAGGTGGAAGGCACTAGACCGCGCGGAAGGTCACCCACGCGATGGACTGACCAGATCAAGTCAGCCGTTGGAGGTTCATTGAACGAGTGCAGCAGGATGACCTCTATTAGGCAGCAATGGCGAAACATCGTGAAGCGCATCACATCTGCCCCCTCCAATAATACTACAAGTTCATAGCGATCACGACCGCTCTGTCAAGAGTGTACCGGCTGAGAAGAAGAATCTACTAGAAACGATGACCCCCGCATTTCTTTGGACGTTGAACCCGAGATACAAGATGAACTACGCCTGAACACGGATTATCCGATTTTGCCCAATGAATCAATACGTTGCATCAATTGCGGTACTGATATTACACTGAGGAGAAGACATATTCTTAACCTCGTAGAAGTTCGATACGTAATACTTCAATGGATTGCACCGCAAGTGGTAAGTAAAGTATTAACGATTGTTTGTTTTGTCAACAGATCAATGCTAACAACCAGTACGTTTACCATTCTTGTTGGACTTTGGCATTAAACGTGCCAATAAACTCAGGCTCATCACAAGAACCCTCAAGTTCTGACTCAGGTCGCCAGAGACAAATATGTGTCAACTGTAGTACTTCTCTATTAAGAATTAGGTCTCATGGACTTCACATTAACACAGAACGAGAGCGACATATAAGAAGTGTTATTATACAATGGATTAACCCACGTGAAGTAAGTGTTATTTTTATGCGAATTTAAAACTAGTAAATGCTTACATTTTTACACATTACTACAATAAATGACAAGATACAGTATATCACATGAAGAGCTAGTCACACTCGTGGTGGTGTTTCTAGTAGTTACAGTAGCACTCAGTGTATTTCTTGAATAAACATTTGCAGGTCTGGGCACTGCCCTAATGACCCTAAGTCAAATCTCATTGTACAGTAATCTTAGCTGCATATACATTTCTAATTAATAAATATGCATACACACATCTAAACATAAGGTATTAAATAAACAATAATTAAAAGTACTTAATTTTTTTTTTAGTTAAGAACGTCTGATAGAATCTGCCATCCTTGTTGGCAAAGAACTGATCGTCAAGCTACTCGAAATGTGCAGCAAGGCAATGCTAGTGAAGGTGAAGTACGGAATCCTGAAGGAACCATATTTTTACCAAATCTGAGACGGGCCGCAGATACTCAATCACGTTGCTTTGTACCCGGATGTGACTTTGAAGAGAGACTAATGGTTCCTTTGTGGATTAGAGTACATATTTTTACTGAGTACAACTACTATGTGCCACAGCAATGCCGGATTTGCCAATTTCATTTACAATACAATGATTTCAGTATTCTGGGAAATGATCTGCAATCGCTGCAATATTTTACAGCAAGCCATATTGTAGACTTTGCTTCTTTTGTGAAGGAACGCAAGCTATATTTAGATTTTCGAAATATAGAACAAATGTCAGAAGACTTGGTGCATTATTGGACTGGCCTAAATAAGCGTCAGTTTCTGCTATTGAAAGCAGATCTGCCTAACATAAATAGCTTACCTAATAGCACATTAGCACTTGCTGCTTACCTTATGAAAATACGAACTGGGGATTGTAACGAAAGATTATCTCTGTAATGTTGAATATACCCCGGACAACATTAATCAGATACATAAATAAAGTGCGTGATCTATTGGTCCTGGATTTTGTTCCACGGCATTTAGGGATTGATTATGTAAGTCGAGCACAAATAGCAGATAGAAACCTTTTCATACCCAATGGGCTCTTTGGAGGAGAGGAGAGAAATCCTATAATTGTCCTTGATGGTACCTATGTGTACATACAGAAAAGCTCCAATTATATGTACCAGAAAGAGACTTATTCTTTGCATAAGTATAGGGACCTGATGAAGCCGTTTTTAATGGTATGTTGCGATTGCTATATTATAGATGTACTAGGCCCCTATCCAGCAACAACATCAGATGCAACTATAATGCTCAATGAATTTAGCAATGAATCAAATACACTTCGAAGATTCTTCCAACCAGGAGATGTTTTTATATTGGATTGGGGTTTGAGATAGTGTTCCGTTGCTAGAACAGTGCCAGTACAATGTCCATTTTCCTCTAGCTCGACAACAGGGTGAATCGCCACTTTCAACAGCAGCAGCTAACACATCACGAACTGTTACAATTTGCAGATGGGTGGTTGAAGCAGTAAATGGTATTTTTAAAATGTCATACAAATTATTAGATATTTAAATTATTTAGAAGTGAATTTTTTAACAACTTCCCTGTCCCCATACAACTCATTTTGAAAAGGCCCCACGTCCACTAACTTTTTTAATTTTTTAGCTAAATAACATAATTATTTACTTAAAAAATACTTTTTAAATAAAAAAAATAATAAATTAATCTCATTTTCGTTATTTTATTTTGTGAGTCACATGTGCCTCACGAACGTAGGACGATAAATTTTCTTTACCACGTCCAGTGAGTCACATGTGAACACATTGGCCATAGTGTTTTTCCCTTTATTCTTGGTTTATCGTGCGACTGTCAGTGTCAAGTGTCAAGTCATAGGTCATACTAATGTCATATTCATTTGAGTGACAATAACGATTAATCATCCATCACATGTCAATCAGTTGGAATAATCGATCTATTTAGAAAGTTATTTGTTTATTTGAGGTTATAATAATAATTGATATAATCCGAGAAAATGTCTCATAGAAATTATACGACTGAACAATTGATGCGATATTTGGAAGATTCAGATGAAGATCTAGATCCATTTAGTGATGGCAGTGACGAAGAATATCAGCCCAATTATGACGAAGGCGAAGAAAGCGAGGACACTGAGGTGATTGCAAATTTTATAGCAAGTAGTGTAGATAGACATAGTGAGGGTCCTTCAGCAATACCAGCATCTTCATCGGTTTCGAATGTATCTGATGCCCAGTGGAAACGAGACGTTTTGCCTTTGGGTAGGGAAACATTTATAGGTAATCACGGCGTACAAAACCTTGCCGCTATTACCGAAGATGGGGTAGTTAATTTGATAAAAATCTATGATTATTTTGTACCCAATGATTTAATTGATGAAATGGTCATTCATACAAATAATTACGCTCGGTTGTTGAAGGAGATACGTACTGCTCAATTCAGTCGAATGACAAGATGGAAAGACGTCACTAGAGAGGAATTAAAAACATTTTTTGGTGTCATAATCTACATGGGTCTCAATCCAAAGCCGTCAATTGAGCACTACTGGAAATTAGACGTGCTATATTATAATCCTCTTATGCACAGAATAAATATGTCGTATAACAGGTTCAGCTCCATTCTAAGATGCTGGCATTTTACAGAAGTGCAAATAGGTGTTGTCGGCGAACAAAGAACTCATAAAATAGACCCACTTGTACACAAAGTTATCAACAATTTCCGTAGTCTTTATATACCTTCCGATGTTATTGTGGTAGATGAGTCCATGGTAAAATTTCATGGAAAGTTGATAATAAGGACCTATAACCCAGCGAAAGCAGATCGCTATGGTATGAAGATATATAAGGCGTGCACATTAAATAGTTACACATGGTCATACCAAATATACTCAGGAAGCTCGCAGCAGTTAGAGGGGCTAGATAAGCCTGGTTCAACAGTAATCCAGCTCACAGAGCCGCTTTTAGATGCAGGCCGTATTATAGTTGCTGACAACTATTATACCAGTTTGCCATTGGCTGAGTATCTAAAAGCTCGCAATACCGATTTGTGTGGCACTTTACGTAAAAATAAAAGAAATTTGCCAAAAGAAGTAGTGAAAGCGAAGCTAAGAAGGGGAGAACAAATAGCTAGACAGAAGGACAATCTCTATACAGTACTAAAATGGCATGACAAACGAGATGTACTGATGATCTCAACCTGTCACGGAGACAGTTTGTCTAACGTGACAACAAAACGAGGCGATGTCTTGAAACCAGATGCTATTATAGACTATAATGATGCCAAAAAAGGCATTGATATTTCCGATCAACTAGCTTCATTTCATTCTCCGTTACGTAAAAGTTTAACGTGGTACAAAAAGATAGCAGTAGATATACTGTTCCAGGTCGCCATTATCAATGCCAGATGCATCTACAACGAGGCGGCAAACGGCCCTAAATTGACAGTTTTACAAGTCCAAGAACAATTAGTCCGACATTTACTTGGACCTGCAGCATCAACCACAGAAAGTAATCACCCCCCAAGATCTTCAATCTCCTGTATCTCTTCAAGATCTTTAATTGCTTCATCAAGCTATTCTGGATACAGTCTGCAAGAAATTCCAAGAAATGCAAACAATAAACTTGTACGTAAAAGATGCACTGGGTGCTATATCAAAATGAAAAATGAAGGGTTGTTGGCTAGAAAAGCCAAGCAAGTACACACTGAGTGTAAAAGGTGTGAAAAGGCATTCTGTTTAGATTGTTATAATGAGAAACATACTTGATTTTTTATATTTTCGTCTTATGAATAAAAACCTTACCTCTAGTATTTGCGTTTAATTTATTGCTAATTTCTTATAGTGATTAAATGAAAACCATAAAAAAATCACGAATTTTTTTTTTATTATCATTAACATTAAGTATTTTGCTATACGTCCACATATGATTTAAAAAAATATCACATCACGTTCATACCGAAAAATATGCCTAAAGTTGTATAGAGAAATGAGTCACATGTGACTCATGAACTTATTTCAATACGTTCTTATGAGTCATATATGACTCATTGGACAGGGAAGTTGTTAATACTGCTTCAACTCACGCCATGAAAGACTTTAGAATAGCTGCTGCTTTGATTAATAAGTTCCACCAAAGAATAAGAGACAGACCTGATGCAGAGGAAATTCTTAACAGAATAATTGAAAGACGTCATACAGACAATGTACTGGCTAATTGGGTCCTAGAAAATAATTTTAATAGAATACGGACACAATTTAATAATATTAATGTTATTATGCATAATGTGACATTTCCACGTTTAACATTTAATGAACTTGTTTTATTAGCCTGCGAAACATACCAGATTAAGCAGGCACGATCATATTATGGAGAACACATAAGAAATGATGGTTCCTATACAATAGAAGTGTGCATTGACTAAGCCAGCAACCTTATGCCTATGCCTTTAGCAGATAATTGTACATTATTGAGAGGAAAAATAAAAAGCAAGGCATATTAGCTGAAAAAAATATTTCATTTACATATTATTTGAGAATAATATAGACGGTTTAGAAGCAGAAAAACAATATTATTGTAACTGCATAGTCGGTAGAGAGACTGTGGTTTGCTGTGCTCATATTATGTCTGTAATATGGTACCTAAGTTGGGCAAGGCACGAAAATGAATCTCCACCAGCCCAGTTTTTGGACAATATTCTGTTGACTTATAAAGATGATACTGATGACTGATTCGAAACACTACTTACATTTGAAAAATAATAAAAAAATTAAACAAACAATTTTTTATTTTATTATATCATTGACCTGATACTAAACTTCATTTCATAATGTTTTCTATTTAGTATAAACTACGGAAAATATTATAATTCTTTTAAAAATAAAATGTTCACGCCCAGGCCAAGATCCCATACAAAGTGGTCGAAGTCTTTTAATTAACTTATAGATTTTTTTTTTTTTATATTTTCCCTTCGGACCCACGATACCCCTGGCGGTACCCCTGGTGGTATCGTGGGTCTTTTAAAATCAAACGATACCCCCAACTAATAGTGTTGTGTGACATTAATTAATAATAGCTTTGTCATCTAGTAAATTTTATATTTACAAAATACAAAAAGAATTATCAAATTGTAGTCTTAGTATTCTTCCAGTTAAATTTTCTTTATACAATATTTAAAGTACTGTCTGTGTGGCATAGCCGTAAAACTTATGTACGCAATTTTTCTAATGCGTGACCAATTGAAATTTCTTTATTTACAAGTTCTAATCGGTGACTCCCATTAGTTCTATAGAACTGTGACGTCATAGAACTGTTGAAACATTTTTGTCCCTGTTTTTCTATGATAGATCAGATGCAACTAAATTTGTCCCATTTGTTCCATAGAACTACGATAGAACTGTTAACACATTTTGTCCTATTTGTTCTATTTTGTGATGAGTCGTTATAGTTATCTAATCTCTTTTATATTCAAAGGAAGAATAATTAGCTGGACAGATCTTTTATCTATTATGATTATGAATAATTGCATTGACACTTGTCATAAATACTTGTGTTATTTCATTTCGCTTGACCTTTCCTTGAAGTGTGTGAAATGGAGGTTAAATATGAGGATATTTTATTTAAAAGAAGAGGTAGAGGTACGGTGTTAGAGCTTGAGAAATATGAATACTACAAACAGATCGAATATCGGAGCGGAGACACTATATGGCGGTGTAGCAAATATAAAACTAATAAATGTATTGGCAGTATAACTATTTCATTGGTGAGTACTTGCATATTTTGTGTCATTACGAAACAAAGAACCGACGGTTTCTATTGATTAAGTATTATGGCAAACCATTAACCAATTTTTTTATTTACGTTTTAGGCGGATAAAAAAAAAAGTAAAACAACATTCCGGTCATTGCATCCCTGATGTTAATGAGCTTATTATTAAAAATGCGATCGCGGATTGTATTGCCGAGGCAGTCCAAGGTGAAGACACAATACCAGCTATTTATAAGAAAACTGTAATTTTGCTTAAGGATGAAGGTATACACTTAGTTAAGCAAATACCATCACTTGATTCATTAAAATCGACTTTATATCGCAAAAGAAATCAGCATGCCCAAGTAGAAAGGTTGTGATGCGAAGATGCTTTAGATGAGGAAATACCGTCACAGAGTATCAATTTTGTTCTGGCGGATTACAAAAATGATAACACTCGAATCATCCTTTTTTGCTCTGAAAAGGCACGGGAATTGTTAAAACAAAATTTTATGAAAATATACTTTTGTGATGGTACGTACAAAGCTTGCCCGAGGCTTTTTGTTGAATTATATTCTATCCATGGTGATCTCGGATCTTTAGAAACTGCAACGAACATAATTCCCTTAATTTATGTTCTCGTTACTAATAAAACGAAAAAAACGTATCAAATAATGCTACAGTTAATACAATCACAGTTTCCCGCATGGAAACCTTCAGAAACTGTCACAGACTTTGAAATGGCCGCCATCACTATATAGCAGCCATCACTAACGTTTTTCCAAATGCGAAGCATCATGGATGTTATTTCCACTTCACTCGAGCATTATGGAAAAAAGCAAAGAGGTTAAAATTGACCCAGGATATTAGTTACAAGTGGATTGTTTCCTTATGTTGCACATTACCATTGTTGCCCTATGACAAATTTGATGAGGGGTGGGCTTATATACAATCACTAACAGATAACGATGAGAGACTACTAAACTTTATAACGTATATGTCTAAATTTTGGATTAGAGATCGATTACGAAGGAGTTGGTGCTGCTTCGGTATGCAACATAGAACCACAAACGCCGTGGAGTCCTGGCACCACCAATTTAATGGATATTTTAAAAGGAAGCCCGCATAGATTCAATTTTTTTTAAAAAAGCTTGTAGAAGACGCAGCATTTTTTGATATTCAAGCTATAAAAATATTGAACTCAATTAAGACAAAAAAAAAACGCTCGTCAAATAATATTACCAGAGACCGCTTTTTGCAAAATACGCAATTACAATTAATTGTTGGTGATATTACTGTTGAACTTTTTATGAACAAACTTTTGTTTTTAATTAATAATAATACTCACCGACGCTATCGTTAAAGTTCTCCAAGTAGGTACCTATTTATTTTTCTTTCTATCGTAGAAGTTGTTGTCTATTGCTATGTTATCTCTTTAAACAATAGCTGGCAAACAAAGAATTGGTATAGCCTTTTTTTATTTTACATCACATGTCAATGACTGTCATTTGCCAGTTTTACTAAAAGCATATACAATATTTTTATTTAAAGAGATAACTGTGCCGCAAATTCGATATGATACCTTTACTCAACCAGAGGATGATATTATTATTCCCTCACAAATGAACTATTTCGCGAAAGGAGACGTAAGAAGTACAGACAGTACACCAGATCTATACCTAAATCGCGGTACCCAGACAAAGGTAAACACCACTTCTGCAACAACGCAAACTGAATATGTCCACATTGACATGGTTGCAGAAACCGGAACAGTCTTGGCTGCTGAGCTTTTCTTTGCCGATGAAATTAAAAAGAAAAGAAAAATAAATTTCTTAAGATTTACACCAGTATCGTGAATACACTAATTAGAGAGCTATAGACCCTCGTTAATGTTTATTGAGTGAATTAATATATTTGTTATTTACCAATAAGTTTGGTTTTTATTTTAATTATGGTTAATAAAACTAATTGCTTTAAATGATTTAGCTTGTTTTATTGCAACATTCAACTGTAATATTTTATAATTCCTTTTATAAATTTGTTCCGATATAGGACACTAAGGTCCAGTGTGTAGTAAAACTGGTTATGTAAAATAGGAGTTGGAATAAATAATGTGTGAAAGGCATTTAGGAACATGTAAAAAGGGAACTTGCAAAACATGGAGATCGAGGTTTCCAATTAAGCAAAAGTATTATTTTTTCTATGGAACAAATGGGACAAATTTAATTGCATCTGATCTATCATAGAAAAACAGGGAGAATAACGTTTTAACAGTTCTATGACGTCACAGTTCTATAGAACTAATGGGAATCACCCGTTCTAATTGCACGCTGGTAATGAAATCGTCATTAATGATTTGATCCTTTCTTCTCTTTTTTGGAACCATCTCCATCGTATGAATGTGCTCCAGAACTTTGAGTAATCTCATAATTGTCACAGTATTTTTGTTGATGCGCTTATTAATTTTGGAGTGAGAAACGCCTCGAGAACGTTGGTGGTTCTGTGGCGTTCGCCAAATACGCTTATCATAGTGCAATGCATAAAGGACAAACATTGATTTTTATTTACGTATATACCTAGATAGATTTGAACCGTGATTACTGATTACATACATATTAGTCACATAGGTTTCAATTTTATGTTGCCTGTTCGTAACTTGTCCGGTTGCGAAACAGGTGGCTTCGGGTACGCAACCCCGACTTCCCGAGCCGCCAATCACTGCACTCCCAACCATCCCTGCACATTGGTGTCCACTGTCCTCCCTTTCCTTTCCTACTACTTGTGGTAGCATCTAGCGACCGGGTAGGTACCACAGCTTGGCTTATTTTGATCATATAGCAAATATGCGTTCCGACCAAAGAGCTAAGTAGCCGATATCCCTCCCTTCTTCCAACTATTCTTCCTTCCACATGAGCTGTCGGGTCGCATTGAGGTTCGGAACAGGCGGTGTAGGAGTTCTCGCGGATCCGTAGGGCGTGACGGGTTGACGGGGGGTTCAGGGAGACCCGGTGGGAATGGTTACCGTCGGCCACCTGCCGGTCAGTAGGGGACCCGAACCCGGGAATATCCCACCTGGGAGGCTGTCCCGCCAACCGGCGAAAATCCCACATACTGCTGCCGAGCCGGGAGGGAGACCGGAGTGGATCCCGTTAGTGGTATGCGGGGGGGCACCGGGGGCCCTTCCGTGCCCCGCGTCAGCCCTTCATACAACTCGCGGACCAGCCGGGACTTACGCCCCGCCCCTTTATCTGAATATCACTGTGGCCCCATACCTCATATAACCCCTTCCCGATATATACGAGTATCTCTCTCTAAATGATGCCACGATTAAGAAAAAAGAGAAGGCTTTACACGGCGGACACCATATCCACATTTAAAATGGATTTTTGCAATGTCAGGGGTCTTCATAGCAACCTTGACGCTGTACACCACCACCTTGAGACAGCGCGGCCTGCTTTGCTCTTTTTAACGGAGACGCAGATATGTGCCCCGGATGACATCTCGTACCTTAAATACCCCGGCTACGAATTGGAGCAGACATTCCTTCGGAAAGCCGGGGTGTGCGTGTTCATACGGAGCGATATATGCTGTCGCCGCCTTCGGGGCCTCGAACATGTAGATCTGTCCATTTTATGGCTTCGCGTAGACCATGGGGGACTTACCCGTATCTACGCGTGCCTCTACAGATCTCCTTGCAGTGATTCGGGGTCGACTCTACTATTTGAGAACGTCAAAAGGGGGATTGACCAAATGTTGGAGCAGTGCCCATCCGCAGAGGTGGTGGTCCTCGGTGACTTTAACGCTCATCATAAAGAGTGGTTGGCATCGAGGACCACCGATCTCCCAGGTAGGACCACTTTCAACATGGCCTTGGCCTATGGTCTCTCACAACTAGTAATACAGCCCACCCGTATTCCAGACGTTGAGAGCCACAAAGCCTCCTTGTTGGACCTTCTGCTGACAACACATCCACGCGGATACAGGACGGTCGTCGATGCTCCACTTGGATCGTCCGACCACTGCCTTATCCGCACTGAAGCCCCCATTGCGCGACCCGTCCGCTCTCCAGCGAATGGTTCCCGCAGAGTCTGGCGATATGAGTCAGCAGATTGGGATGGACTCCGCGAATTTTTCGCGTCCTACCCTTGGAGGCAGCTTTGCTTCTCCACAGAGGATCCCGACGCTTGTGCGGACTGCATCACGGATACGGTGCTTCAGGGAATGGAACTATTCATTCCCAATGCCCGAATTCCCGTTGGCGGTCGTAGTCGCCCCTGGTTCAACCAGGCTTGTCGAGTGACCGCGCGCCTGAAACAGTCTGCGTACTTAGCCTGGAACGATGCCAGGAATCGTAAGGATCTGACCGTGAATGTTGAGAAACGTAAGTTCAACGCCGCCTCCAGAGCCAACAAGAAGGCTATTGCTATAGCAAAGGCAGATCATATTGCCAGAATTGGCGAGCGACTTCAAAGGCATCCCTCTGGGAGTCGTGCATTCTGGTCGCTCGCCAAAGCTGCACAAGATAACTTTTGCCAGTCCAACCTCCCACCACTGCGCAATTTCGATGGCAGTCTGGCCCACAGTGCTAAGGAGAAAGCCGATCTCTTGGGCCGACTCTTCGCCTCTAACTCGACTTTGGATGATAGGGGAGCCACACCACCTTCCATCCCAAAGTGTAAGAGCTCCATGCCAGAAATACGCATCACGCAACGTGCGGTTAGGCAGGAGCTCAGGCTCCTTGATACCCAGAAATCGAGCGGGCCGGACGGCATCCCTGCAGTGGTACTTAAGACGTGCGCCCCTGAGTTGACCCCCGTTCTGACGCGCCTCTACCGCCTCTCATATAAAACCGGAAGGGTTCCATCTTCGTGGAAGGTCGCCAATGTCCACCCTATTCCCAAAAAGAGTGACCGGTCAGACCCGTCAAATTACAGGCCGATAGCGATAACATCCTTGTTATCAAAAGTGATGGAGAGAGTTCTCAACACCAGACTCTTGCGGTATCTTGAGGAGCACCAGCTGATAAGCGACCGCCAGTACGGCTTCCGTTACGGTCGCTCAGCTGGTGATCTCCTTGTGTACCTCACGCACCGCTGGGCTGAAGCCTTGGAAGGCAAGGGCGAGGTTCTTGCTGTCAGCCTCGATGGTAGTAACATGTTTTCCATATGGTATGGACTGTAACATCCTAGGCAAAGCCCGATGAAAAGAAAAGAAAAGACAGCGGAATGTTTTGTCCGGACTGTAGTCCGGACAAAACATTCCGCTGTCTTTTCTTTTTTTATGTTTTGTCCAGCATCTAGCACACTTCCGTCTTTTAAGAACTCCATCGCCATTCCTTAGAAGTTCTTTTGGCATGTGCGATGGCAGTTGCGGAGGAAGTATCCTAGATGCTGGAGGAGGAAGAAGGTTGCATAAAACCTTCTTCCTAAATGTATCTAAAGAAATACTATCTCCTGTGCCCCTTTTATACATAAAATACGCATTTATTAACATAATTTGGAACACATGTACCCCTATTTTTTTATACCACCTCATAGTTTTATGTTCGCACGGGTAATATGCCAACATTTGGTCGCACCGATCTACGCCTTTCATATATTTATTATATTGAACTATTATATTAGGCTTTGTCACGGTGCGACCCCGGCGATTCACCACATCCACCATTTCGGGTGTATGCTCAGTGGAAAGGGTTAGGACATCCCTTTTATCTTTCCACTTCATCACGCATCCACCCTTTCTATTATTTTTGTAGATGTGGCCGCCTTTTCTAAGCTTTGTGCTTGTTACCGCCACTGGGTTTCTTTTTCTATTAGTTAGCAAAGTACCCGTAACATAAGCTTTTTTGGACAATAGTATTTCTGCTAGATTTACACTATTATAATAATTATCCATGTATAAGGAATGCCCAGCGTATAAATAGTCTTGTATAAGTTTAAGGACGACTTTGTTGACATGGCCTTTGCCTGCAAGTTCGGAATCAGCTGACCCTTTGTATATATGGATACGGTGCACAAGCCCGTTAGGGTCAGCTAGAATATACAGTTTCACTCCGAACTTGTGATGTTTATTTTTTATATATTGGCGAATTAAAAGTCGTCCTCTAAATAAAACCATAGACTCGTCAATGGTAAGCTCTTTTTGGGGATAAACTATATTTTTCATTAAATTATTAAAATAATCTATAAGGGGATCGATTTGAGAATACAGAGATCCGACACCACTCGGCTGAAAATATAACATTCTAAATTTGAGCAGAAATCTGTTTCTGCTCATATACAGTCCCAATGAAAATTGGACTAAATAGCTTTTAGCCCAATAATCATTTATTTTATTTAGCCGAACAGTGCCCATAAAAAATAAAATGGCGACAAATGTTACTAACTCTTCAGCGTCGGTAGCTTTCCAGCGTTTGAGGCGGCTTTCTCTCGAGTAACCTCTGCTCAAGATATCGCACGCGTGGGAATTTGTGCTTGCCGCTAAATCACTTAAAAAAGTGAAATTAAAAAAAAAATTGAAGTAATCCACGGCGGACATAGCGGCAGTATTTGGTATTTTTATACCAGGCTGCCCCAACAGTGGTAAATGGATAGGCGTAACCGGTTCATCAACCCACTCGTCACCATCTTCCGGTTCACCACCAACGGAGGCGCCTTCGCTCTCCTCCGAGCTGCTATTGACACTAGTCCTGTAAATTTTATGTTACATTATTAATAATAATAATATCTTGGGACAACTCACACAACGCTATCTGATCCCAAACTAAGTATAGCCTGTACTATGGACACCAGACAGCGAGACAGTCGTAGGCAGCCATCATTTTTCTATGCCGCAATTTTTTTTTTTTTAACATTTTAAAGGAATTTAAGCCTAATCTAGTATGGCAAGCTAATTTATATAACGCACCTTTCTGAGGAATCTTCCGAGTTCGAAAAATCGGTATCCACCGTTGCTACCGAAGACGCACTTTCAGTACGTCTTCTTGCATGCTGGTGCGCAGCAACTTCCTCTTCGCCGAAAATCTCCATCGTGTTGCGCTCCACTTCGTCCATGGTCGAGGAATTCATCTTAGTAAAATGAAAATTATGAATTTAAAAAATGAATAAGTTAGATATTTGTTACTTTTGGGTATTGTAGTCTAAGAGAATATTATATTAATTCGCAGAACTAAATACCAAAAACTAATTTCTGAAAAGTGTGTGTAATGTTACAAAGAAAACGTCGGCCAGGTTAACATTTTTTACTAACAGTTTTGAGAATTAGTCATTTCTTAAATGGCATAAAATATTTATTAAAAGCGTTATTAGCAGGGATCGAAATAGGTAGAGTATATTTACCTAAACTTGGAAGAAGTATCTAATACTGATTAAATAATACCTCCTCTTAAACCCCGGAATTATAAACGTGACTACTGAATCCCGGGAATCAAAAAGTAGCAAATAATTAATTCGATTTTGAAAACTTTTATAAAAAAATATTATTTCGAAGAAGCTCAATACGTTTTTAGGGTTCCGTACTCCTTTTATTTTCTTATATGTAAAATAAAGCACTTTAATTGATCAGTAATCAATTAAAGTGCTTTATTTTACATATAGGAAAATAAATTCTTGAAAAGTTGGCTGCTTATTTTGTGTATTTACTTGATTATATTGCAATAAAAAGTGTAACTACTAAAACAAATTAACCCTATCAAATCAGTATTAGGCAAGGATCACTAAAATATATTTTATAAAGTGATTGATATCAAGCTGGTATTGTCATGATAGCTTCATTTTGACGAAACGTCTAATTTTATGTACATATACTACAAATTTATATAGTGATACGTTAGTAAAGAAAACAGATGTTTAAAATAACAAACTTAAATTTGCCCTTTGAAAACTAGTACCCATACATCAAAATAAACCGCGGTTAGTTTACGAGCTTTAAATAAATTTATAATAGAAAAAATGATTTTTGTTATGCAATGATTACGGATTTTACTTAAACTACGTGCCATGTTTCACAAGTAAAAGCCATCATTGCGTCCAAATTAGAAGTATTAAGTGCACTTTATGGTGGCCTTAAATCACCCAACGAGATAAGTCTACCAAGTGGTAAAGTTAAATAAATAATAATACGTCATTATCATCATACCGGGATTTTAGTATAGATATTATCCACTAAAAAAATAGTAAATAAACTCTTACCTATTCCGATCCCTGGTAATTAGTCAATTTGCAAAGTGGCAAATATTATTGGCCATTTTTATAATTTATCTATTCCCAAACAAGTACAAGTTCTGCTCTCAAATCTAAAAATCACATGATAATAAAAGCAACTAAGAAAATTTGAGTAGGTAGGTACTTACGGTTTCCAAGAGTAGAAAGATGAAAACACTGAACTGACTCAACACAGTTAAACAAAAATCCAATCGAGAGCAAAATCGTAGTCCGGTAAAGTAAAAGCAGTGGTCGTCAGTAAAAGCAGGAACAAATCACAATAAATCACAGCCGAGGTCAAAAACGATGAGGTCAAAAACGAAGGTAATTTGGAGGTGCGATGCGTCTTCTACAAAAGTTTGCAGAACACTGAAGCCTCGACCAACTTTATTTCATATTTTGAGTTTTTACCTGACGCGAAATTGGTAGAAACCTTTACGGCGTTAGTGATTGTTTTGTTTTATCTTTGCTGGTTTGTTTCTACTCGGTATTGTCTTGATTATTATTTGTCGGCAGATTTGAACCCTTGTCAGAGCCATAAATCATTATCTCATTTTTTGTCTATTTGTTTCTAGTCGATATTTTCTCGAATATTATTTGTCGGCAGATTAGAACCATTGTTAGTTGTATAACAATTAAGAATTGATAAAGAAACAACAATCGGAATTATTTTACAGATGGTCACCATCTGCAAATGCGAAGTGATAATACTTTAATAATAAATATACGAGGGTGGATTGAAAAGTTCGCGGCCTCAGCAAGAAAACAATATAAAATATAAACAAAAGTAATTTTATTTTTCCACGTAATCTCCACAACTCAATGCACTTCTTCCATCTGGTTTCCAACGCCTGTATGCCGGTCATAAAAAAAGTTTCTTCAAGGCCTTCAAAAAAGTCACCCACCGCGGTTTCAACCTCCTCATTTGATGAAAAATTTTGACCTCCAAGGTGTTTTTTAATTATATTAATTTTTTTTTATATTTAATTATAACTATAAAGTTCCCAAGTATTTCTAATCTTAAGGACATGTATTTAAATATAGGTACGAGGGTGGATCGAAATATTCGCGGCCTACCACATAAATACTTGACTTATTTTAATGTAACTGACCTCATTCGATTTGTTTACTCTCTGATTGTCACATTGTAAAATTCTGTCACAATAGCATTATCTGTTTTTAAATTAGACTGAATTTTGTGAGCCTAAGTGCAGCGTTTTTAAAGAATGGAGAAAATTGAGCAACGTGCGGTCATCAAATACAAATACAAATACAAAAAAGTTTATTTCATCAACAAGTACATTTTATTTTTTAAATTGTGATTGAAGCCTCCTTTTAGACTATAAATTGTCTGTGTTAGGAGACTCCGCACTTCCATAACTTCAGTACGATGTTAACATAAATTAATTACAATACTTAATAATCTAATATAACAATCAACAATCTATATATATGTATAAATAGTGTGTGTGTGTGTGTGTGTGTGTGTGTGTGTGTGTGTGTGTGTGTGTGTGTCTGTGTCTGTGAGTGTGTGAATGTTCTTCTAAATCATACTTTTAATAGTAGTTCAGTATCATCATAGGTTTAATAGGTTATAATTTTTAGGTTTAATCCAATTTATGAGTGTTTTTTTACATTCGTGCAGATGTTTATCATGTATATGTAATTTTTTATTTATTTTATTGTACAATATTGCAGACAGTTTGTGATAATGTCTGTCAGCAAATTTTGTTTTTGTTTGTGGTATAATAGCAACATTAAATTGGCGTCTTTTCAAAGTTGTATCCTTATTGTACGGTAGGTTTTTATGTTTTTTCAGAACTGTAGATGTTATGTATAGTTTTCTGACCGACATTAAGTCAAAAATTTTATAAAGGTCTTCTGTAGAATGTCTCCTTTTTTTAAAGTACATAACTTTGATTAGGGCACGCTGCGCTCGCTCTAGATCTATAAACTTGGATTTAACTGCACCTCCCCATACGGGGATGCAGTACGTCAATACTGATTGAGCGAGAGCAACGTAAATTTCATTCAAAATGTTTCTTTGTGAACCATCTTTTTTAACTACATTGGTTGGTGCTACATGTCTCAGTGTCTTAAATATCCAAATTAGTTTTCTAATTCTTCCACTCATGTACTCCAGATGGGGAAACCAAGATAATCTCTGATCCATTATAACCCCTAGATACTTTGTGTGTGTAAGTTTATCGATCGTAGGACAAGAGCAGCTATTATTTTGTATCATGCCACATGAGTGTATTTTGATGCTAAAATTTTCAGTAAGTTGTGATCGTTTAGTGATTCCAAAGCAAAGATAGTTAGTTTTTGATGAGTTAAGTGTGAGTAGATTGCTACTAAGCCAATCAGCAATTTTAGCCAAGCCACGTTCCGTATTTCTTCTGACGTCAGACCAATTATCTCCATAGAAGACAACAGCTGTGTCATCAGCATAAGAAAATACATTCCCATTAAGGACTTTTAGATTGCAGAGGTCGTTTATGTATGCCAAGAACAGTGTTGGGCCCAGAACACTACCCTGCGGTACACCAAACAACACTTCTGCCTCGTCACTAACGTAAGAATCTATTTTAACCCGTTGTGTTCTACAAGATAGATAATTTTTAAGAAAAGCTAGAGGGATTCCTCTTATTCCTAGATTTTCTAGCTTAGTGATAAGCGTTGGAACAGAGACGGTGTCAAAAGCTTTTTTTAAGTCTATGAAAACAGTTAAGCATTTAGTTCCTTGATCCATCTTAGAAGTTATTAGAGAACTTAAGGCAGAAACAGCATCTTCTGTTGACATGCTCCTTCTAAAACCAAATTGATTAGGCGAAATTATGTTATATTTGTCAAAGAATTTTATGACTCTATTATTTGTTATTTTCTCGAGGATTTTAGAGAGGGCAGGCAAAACAGAGATGGGCCTGTAGTTGTTGACATCGTCTCTGCTCCCACCCTTGTGCACAGGGGTTATTAAAGACTTTTTTAAACAGCTTGGAAAAATACCGTGTTTAAAACAAAGATTAATAAGGTGGGTAATAATAGGGACAACTTCAGTGCCAATAAACTTTAGGAGTTTAGTTGTGATATTATCCCACCCTGGGGCACTAGTTGATTTTAAATTCGTTAAGATACTTTGAACTTCCTTAGCGTCAGTGTCTAGGAGGGCAAAAGAGTTGAGTGTCGGAGATGTTTCACCTTTAGAAATTGTCCGATTAAGATTTGGTTGAATATTCTTTGCTAATTCTCTGCCAATTTTTACAAAAAAATCATTAACAAAATTTACAGATTCTTGATTAGATGGTTTTATATTTAGTAGTTCAATGTTTGTGGTTTTTTGTTTATTTGTATAAGTTATTGATTTTACGTTTTTCCAAAGCAGTTTTGTGTCTAATGTTGAGTTTTCAAGTAGCTGTCTTTCATATTTTAACTTAAGTTTTTTTATCAGATTATTACAATAATTCCTGTACCTACAATTACCTGTTTAAAAAAAAACTGACTCCAAAAGAGATTCACGAAGATATGTCAACAACATTGGGGGAATCTGCTCCATCGTATACGACTGTGAAAAAGTGGGTTGCAGAATTTAAACGCGGACGAGAGAGTATTGAAGATGACCCTCGCTCCGGCCGGCCTACGACGTCTACGACTGAAGAAAACATTGGGAAAATCTGTGATCTGATATTGGCAGATCGGAGATTGACCATCAGGGAGATTGCTGACACTATTGGCATCTCATATGAATGAACACAAAACATCATAGTCAATGAACTTGGATTTTCTAAGGTTTCTGCGCGGTGGGTCCCCAGATTGCTTTCAGTTGAACAAAAACGAATACGGCTCACGATTTCTCGCGACAGTTTGGAAATGTTTGAGACTGATCCACAAGATTTTTTGGACAGATTTGTTACAATGGATGAAACCTGGGTACACCACTACACCCCAGAGTCAAAACAGCAATCCAAGCAGTGGAAAAAACCTGATGAACCGACTCCAAAAAAAGCCAAAACAATTTTGTCAGCTGGCAAGGTGATGGCGTCAGTTTTTTGGGATGCTAAGGGTGAGACTATAAACTCTGCTTATTACTGCACCCTTTTACGTCATTTGCGTGAAACGATCAAAGAGAAAAGGCCAGGACTACTCAGCAAGAAAGTGTTGTTCCATCAGGATAATGCACGCGTTCACACGTCTGTTGAATCAATGGCTCAAATTCGTGATTGTGGCTTTGAATTACTGCCCCATCCCGCCTATTCCCCTGATTTGGCACCTTCGGACTTTCATTTATTCCCAAACCTTAAAAAACACCTTGGAGGTCAAAAATTTTCATCAAATGAGGAGGTTGAAACCGCGGTGGGTGACTTTTTTGAAGGCCTTGAAGAAACTTTTTTTATGACCGGCATACAGGCGTTGGAAACCAGATGGAAGAAGTGCATTGAGTTAAGTGGAGATTACGTGGAAAAATAAAATTACTTTTGTTTATATTTTATATTGTTTTCTTGCTGAGGCCGCGAACTTTTCAATCCACCCTCGTATGAATCTCCATATGCTTACCTCGTAATCTCTCATTTATATCTCTCTAGTAAATATATTTATATAAATTAGTTATTAGAATAACTAAGTTGTAAAAATCAATGTATGTACGGTATGTAGGTATATTCACAGAGGTTTGGTAGTACATGTAACTTATTACATACATCAAAATTAATAATTATTACAAAACCAGGGGTAAAATATTCCTAATATTACCTAATGAACTTTGTTGTATGGAAGTAACTCACAAGGATTAAGTAAGACAATACTAATATTATCTTACCTAATCCTTTAAGTTACATAAATTTACAGCGCTATTGTCCATTTCACACCACACTTACTAAATTGTATTATTAAATACAACAAAAGGATTAAGACCGATGGCAACCTATTGTTTTTGTCAAGTTCATTTGCACGTCATATGCCAACAAGGTTCATTTTACCTTGCAATAAAATTGTAAAAGTAGCCAATGACAACTTTATAGATATTTTGGTTAGACAGGAATTTTGGTCCAAACTGGTAGACTACTTTTTGGATAAATTGTACTACTGATTTATATACCACTAATTAGAAAATAAACTAAATTCAGTACACAAAGCAATTGTTAGGGTGAAAAATCTGCCTCTATATGTATCACTTCAGTCATTTTGTTATTGATTGAGTTTATTCTTATCTTGTCTAATAAATTCTTTCTTAAGATGTATGTGTTAGCTATGAATCCCCTATTAAGATAATAAACAAAAAAATCATAAAGTAACGTTGTGCATCACAACAATGTCTGCAATGTCTGCCTCTGTGGCGCGGTGGGAGTGTGTCCGACTGCTACGCAAGAGGTCGTGGGTTCGATTCCTACACGGGACACCAGTTTGTGTGATCCACAAACTGTTGTTCCGGGTCTGGGTGTACTTTGTGTCCGTGACTTGTATGTTTGTAAAGTCCCCCGCGACACAGGGCTTGTACCCTACTGCGGGAGTCGTTTTTATAAAAAACTAAAAAAAACTAAAATGCATCGAGTCAGTAATACACATATATATTTTCAGTGTTGCTATTTCATGAAAATGTTTGGTAGATAGCCCATTAATCGAGGACGACTATAGACTATTTTATTCCGGTATTCCCACGGGAACGGGATCTACGTGGGGTAAACCGCGGGGCCAATACTAGTCAAATCATAAACTGGTCACTTTTCTACCTGCTTATCTTTGCCGACAAAAAATACTCAGACAATGAATATTTAAAACAATAAGTGTATTTGCTTATTGTTTGAAAATATTTTGAACACATGCTCAAAATGTCAAAAATTATATTTTTTATAGATAAAGTAAAGATCTTTTGTTTTTTTCGGCGTTATTGATGATTCTCTTTGAGATCTAATCTCTGCCGACGAAGTATATGCGGACAATGTCTACACACGTATCGATTAGTCGCTAGTAGGGTACCTGCTAATCTCTGCCGACAAAGAATATTTAAAATAATAAGTGTACCTGCCTATTGTTTTAAAACATTTTGAACACACGCGTAAAAATCCTAATCTGTATTTACCTGAGTAGGTACATTGTACATATTTATAAACAATAGAATGCGACTCCTAACTACCTATTATTTCTACTCGAAATTTTAATTCCTTTAAAACTGAGTACAATGTATTTAGAAACAATAGAGTGCAACATCTTTTCACTAATTAACTTATACCTGTTATTAAAAAAAATAAAATAATAAACAATAGTACCAAAAATCGACTTTAATAAGTTTTTTTTATTTAGAACAAAAATAATTGTATAAATCGGTCAAAAATCCCCTGGAAAATAATGTTAGTAATGACCGGCTGTCCAAAATCAAAACCTAGCAAGGCTCATTTTTTGTCAAACGCGTTTTTTAAAACCAATATTTCCAAAATTTTTTGCTTTATCTATGGAAAAAACACCCGTATTTCTATCTTAACTAGAATCAGAGTTATGTACACATGCAAACCTAGCAAGTGACTTTCGTACTCGGAGAATACAAAATGAAAAAGCTAGTAAGTAACAGTTCCAAATACAAAAACCTATTAAATACGGAACCTGCTAGGTTTTTGAATTTGAAAGTGATCTTTTACTAGGTTTTTAAACTTGGAACTGTCCCGTACTAGGTTTTTGGTTTACACAATTACTGAATGATAAAACGAGATTAACAAATCGTGTCCTTAATAAATAATAGTAAGTCAGTGTGAAATGAGTGCGCGGGACGGGGAGAGGGCACCCTGCTCCCGCGCCGCGTCCGGCTCGACTCGTTCACATTCGACTCGCTCATTTGGAACTAAACGGTCTCACGTGCTACTGTTGTTTTCGTTAGGAATATTTAATCTCTAATAAAATGAATAGTGGTAGATCAAGACGGATAGTAGCAGCAGCTCTTTCAAGGTATTTATCTTCAATACTTCTATTTAATCGTTAATTTTTTAAATTGTGGTTATGGAATAGCTAGCTAGATCGAAGTGTGCTATGCTGTGTGTGTGGGACATACTCCTGACGCTGATGTAACATCGGCGTGCTTGCTGTTATTGTTGGGTTTCTTTCTATTGAAATATTGACATTTACTACTAACATGGTTTCTTAAAATGTGGTGAACAGAAATCAAAGGGTGAATAATATATAGATATTATTTAGCTGCATTTTAGTCAGCAAAATACTTTAGTTATTTTCTTTCAAGCAAAGCTATGGACTTAGTGCAAAGTAATAATGAACACAAATATCAAATACCTGCTTAGATATCTACTAGAAATTTTGTATAACTAGCTGTCGCCCGCGACTCCGCCCGCGTGATGTTATATCTACAAAAAGTAGCCTATGTGTTAATCCAGCTATTTACCAAGTTTCATCGCTATCGGTTCAGTAGTTTTTGCGTGAAAAAGTAACATACATCTACATATATTTATGTATATACACGCCCCCACGGTTTTATTTACGTAAGTCTTGGTCCTGGCGGAATATCGGGATAAAAAGTAGCCTATATGTTAATCCAGCTCCCTTAGCTATCTACATATTAAGTTTCATCGCAATCGGTTCAGTAGTTTTTGCGTGAAAGAGTAACAAACATCCATACATC
This sequence comes from Herminia tarsipennalis, assembly GCA_945859575.2. Taxonomy (NCBI): domain Eukaryota; kingdom Metazoa; phylum Arthropoda; class Insecta; order Lepidoptera; family Erebidae; genus Herminia; species Herminia tarsipennalis. The sequence continues at coordinate 10,629,371 of OX243833.2, read as the reverse complement.
CATCCATCCATACAAACATTTGCAATTATAATTTAGTAAGAAGTAAGATTATATGAAAAAATCTAACGACCATTTTATTTTTATTCACCCATTCATTTCCATTCACCCCGTTTTACGGTAATTTAGGTCATAGCAGAGAGTAAAGATCACCGCTGATTAGATTCACCAAGTAATAATATATTTTCAAATTCAGTTCTTGAACGTGTTGCTTTCTTTCTCTCTAGCACTTCTGCAAGTAATAACAACGCACCTAATGGTATACAACCACAGCCATGCACGAGTACTGCTTTTAATACGCATGTCACAAACCACTATGCACAATCACAACCTTCTGGTTCTGGCGTTCACTCTGAATCCATTATAGATACATCTCATCCTGATCAGTCTTACATCGACTTTAGTGACGATGACTCTGTCGCAGATCCATTATATGTACCTGATCCAGATTTTGACGAGAGCACAATATTATCAGATTTGTTTGATTTAAATAACGATGGAAATTCCTTTATTCGTATGATAACGCAACACCAAGAAACACAGGAACGCAATCAGCAAGTAGTAAATGACAATACAGAGAATAATATGAGAGCGATTTTTATCGCGCAATATCCCGGACCAATTTTTATTTCAAATAATGCTCCCCATGACATATTTAAAAATAAAAATATGCTTAAGCACCCTATGATAAGTAGGTCCTGTGATGGAAAGTGCCAGAGACAATGTTTAAAATTTACAGATGATGAAAGACTGGCAATATGGGAACAGTATTGGAAATTGAAATTTCAGGCAAGGCGATCATTTTTAAATAAGTTTATTCAATTGTCAGAAGTAAAAAGACGAAAAGTCGATATTACTTCTGCTGTTCCTTCGAGAAACGAAACACGCTACTATCACCTACCAGGAAAGGACAACAACAATCTAATTCCCGTCTGTAAGCGTTTTTTCTTAGATACACTTGGCATGAGAACTGATGGCCCTATAACTGAATTATCAAAAGCAATAAAGAAGGGACAATTATTTGCATCTTTGACAGGTGAAAAAAGAGGCGGGAAAAGAAAAGAAATTAACAAAGCTTTGCTCCGGGAACATATTCTTAGTTACAAACCTACTGTCAGTCATTACCGTAGACATAATTCACCGTTCACAAAATACTTGCCTCGAGAACTAACAATACGCGAAATGCACAGCGATTTTAAGACGAAATACCCGGAAACACAATGTTCTGATGAAACTTACAGGAAAGAGATTAAAAATATGAAGATTTCTTTTAACATGCCAAGAGGAGACAAATGCGATGAATGTTTTTTTTATTTGGAAGAAAAGAAAAAATATGCGGATGAATCTCTTATGCCCGAGGATCTAAAACAAAAGTTTGCATTACATAAGGGTAAATCCGATCAAGCTCTCGAAAAGTACAAAATTGATGCGACACAGAGAAATTCTAAGCATGTTAAGTATTTCTCAATGGATTTACAAAAAGTAATTTTATTACCCATAATGCCGCAAATTAAAGAAGCTGTTTTTATAAGTCGTTTAATTACATTTAATCTTACTTTTGCACCCATCAATAAGCAATCTCCTGATTCAGCTATTTGCATAGTTTGGCACGAAAGTCTCGCAGGAAGAGAGGCTTCCGACATAGTTGATGCTATTTTAACTTTCATGAAGAATGAAAGAGATTGCCAACATTTTCATATTTGGGCAGATAATTGTACAGCTCAAAATAAAAACTGGACTCTTTTTACGGCTTTGACTACAGTTGTAAACACAGAAACAACCGTCGAAACTGTGACTTTAAGTTACTTAACCAAAGGGCATACACATATGACCGCAGATTCGGTGCATGGAAACATCGAAAGGAAAATTAAAAGACAAGGAGATGTTTTGGACTTCGAAGACTTTAAAGATGTTGTAAACAGTTCAAGACAAAAAATAAAAGTCATAGATTTAAGTGGTAGTAGGAACTGGCCAAAGAAAAAAAGAGCACCAAGGAAAAATGATGATGAGGACTTGATGAAATCTTTCTTACTCAACCAAGTTGTCCAAGTAAAATTCGTTAGTGGCTCAAGGAATATTCTTTACAAGACAAGGTAAATAGTATTAGGATGTAATGAGATTTTAAAGTTTTTTCCATCTATTAATGACTATTGTAATTTTCAGTTTTGATGGACCATTTGCCGAGTTGGACTTCCTACCTAAAAAGTTTAAAGTAGTTGGTCTACCTGAAGAAAAATCGGCTTCTCGGGGCATTCCTGCTCGAAAAAAGAATATGATTGTTGCCAAACTAGTGCCTTTAATGCCAGAAACAAGGCGGGCATTTTGGTATCAAATACCTGTTAACGAAGAGTCAATTGATCTCCAAGTTGAGGGCGAAATGGAATGTGAATGATGTGCTATGACGTGCTAAAATTGACATTATTACGTTTTCCAATAATTAAACTATTTTAATTTTAGCTAATTGTTTTATTTTTTACTATCATTACGCTACTTACTAGAATGAAACAGAACAATATATATGTTGAAAAATTAAACAACATAATTCAAAAACCTAGTTAGTGTTTTTGCTAGGTTTTTAATGTCAAATTCAATATAACAGTTTCGTAAGAACCAATTAAAAAACCTAGGTAGAGACCTTACTAGGTATGAGCTATTGTTTTGGTATAATACATATTTTGAAATATATGAAGAAGTCATTAGCAAGGCACATAAAACTTGTCCAAACGCGCATTTATTAAATTTAACTATTTCGTAAAATAAAACAAGTCATAAGTATTCATAAGAAAACAAAATAAATATAAAAAAGGGATTCTATTCAAAATGGCAAAAGCAATTTCTTTATGTCTTCTCCTGTATAATTAGGTCAGATGTAGTTGCTAGGTTTTGATTTTGGACAGCCGTGACTATCTTGCAAAATAAAGTGGTAACACTTAAGTTGTGTTTTTGAAAAGTTTGTTGAAAAAGTTTCATGTGCTATCACGATCGTAAGTACGCGGTTTTATATTATGAGATTTATTATTTTTTATTGGCAGTGTGATTATAGTTCGTAATATTTTCTGTATTATTGTTTCAGTGATCTGTTTGCTGTAAAAAAATGACATTGTTCAGAAGGTAAGATCGACCATATTTTAGAATGATGTTGTAGGTACTAAATGATTTTGAAATGCTCTGTTTTAGTGTTTTTATTTCTATGAAAGACACTAAAAGATCTACTGAGAGTTCTTCAATATATATATTTGGCGGTTACCATCGAGCTATCCAAAGTGTATTCAAATATTCTGTATAGGTGCCTAATTAATCCTTACATATTCTACTTTGCATATGCTTATCAGCTAGTAGCTGAACAGATCATAATGGTGGAATCATCTGTTCAGGATAGGTACATACTAGGTACCCAATGCTTAAACTATTACTAACATAGGTGTGGCCTCCTGTCTGTCAGCCTCCTTATTAACTGTGTGTGTATGTGTGTTACCTAATACTAACCAATTTATTTCAATAATTATGTACTTTAATTCCTTACCACACATATTTTATTGCTTATGTAATGTATAGTAATGAAAACACTGCTTGCACATTTGTTAATCCTTTGCATTGTGTGTCACTGTTTTAGATTTAGAGCATGGGTGGCCAATTGGTGGTAAGTTTCCAATATTTCCCTGATAAAAATGCTATGCAACTACATAATGTGTGTGATATCCTAATAATATAAGAATTAGGTCTGATTAATATAAATATTCAATTCTACAGAATTATATACTTATTAATATTTAAAATCAATGTAATATTGCTTGTGAATATTTGTTATTGTTGTTTGAAGAAGATATATGTTAGGTAGGTACCTACTGCAATAAATCTGAACTGCTGAATAGATTTTAATGAATTAGTTCAACTATATCCTGATAGGTACCTTACCTGTATAATGTACAAGACAAATTTAAGTATACTTATTACCAATTGAGTATATCCTCTTCATGGCTATATCTCTCAAATAAATGCTTGGGTACAAACATGCTGGAGCCTTTTGGAGTTAAAATGTTTATATTCAAAATCTTTACTATAGGGTATGTTTTATAAACATATTCTGGTCCCATATAAAATTAATGAAGGTTGAATTTTTTTTTTTTAAGTATTTGTAATTACTTACTGCAATAAATCTGAACTGCTGAATAGATTTTAATGAATTAGTTCAATTATATCCTGATAGGTACCTTACCTGTATAATGTACAAGACAAATTTAAGTATACTTATTACCAATTGAGTATATCCTCTTCATGGCTATATCTCTTAAATAAATGCTTGGGTACAAACATGCAGGAGCCTTTTGGAGTTAAACATGTTTATATTAAAAATCTTTACTATAGGGTATGTTTTATAAACATATTCTGGTCCCATATAAAATTAATGAAGGTTGAAATTATTTTTTTTAAAGTAATTGTAATTACTTACTGCAATAAATCTGAACTGCTGAATAGATTTTAATGAATTAGTTCAATTATATCCTGATAGGTACCTTACCTGTATAATGTACAAGACAAATTTAAGTATACTTATTACCAATTGAGTATATCCTCTTCATGGCTATATCTCTCAAATAAATGCTTGGGTACAAACATGCAGGAGCCTTTTGGAGTTAAACATGTTTATATTAAAAATCTTTATTATAAGGTATGTTTTATAAACATATTCTGGTCCCATATAAAATTAATGAAGGTTGAAATTTACTTTTTTTAAAGTAATTGTAATTACTTAAACAAATATATTATTATGACACCTAGGGAAATAAATAATTTTATTTTACTACTATTAAATGAACACAATGTGTTAATTATTTTTATATTGATAGCGCGCCGGGCAGTGAAGCGCCGGTCACTGAAACGCCGGACGAGGAGAGGCCACTCCTCCCGTCAGTCGATGTCGGCGGTGGAAACGGTGGGTTGCCTGCAAACCACCGTTTAAGCCGACATCAACTGCGGCTATATAGGCGCCTGTACCTCCCAGAGGTAGAGGCGCCTCAAAGAGGACGTCTATCGGAGGCGGAGCTGCGTGCCGCCAAAGAGCGGTGGCGCGCAGCCGTTGAGGCAGTTATTAAATAAACAATTTTTTATAAAAAAAAATGTTTTAATTTACCTATCCGAATTGGAAATTTATTTTAACATCGGACTAATCGTGCCTAAAAGTTTTGGGCGCGGTCTATTTCAATCACAGGCGTCTATGCATGTGATTCACATAGACAGCCCACAACACTCACTCACGGGTTTAAAGGGCTTATCAGACAGAAATGGAGGATATCACTTATGTATAGGTATAAATAAAAAAACAGGTAGGATAGTTAGGTAGTTTAAAGAGGTAATCATTTTATTTAAATTTACTTTTCTTTCCTTTCCCATTGCATTAGAATTTTAACTTTATAACGGTAAACTAAAACTCTATTGGAAGCCAGTAATAATAGGCTGTCATGTTATAATAAAATAATAATATATAGTTTTATCGCAGACGCCACGTGGCTAACAATGCGACTTTCTTTTCTGAATAACATCGCGAAAATACGTATTTATCTTTAGGAAATGATGATTTAAAATTAGGTCATAGATATTAGAGCATAAATTAGAGAAAGAAAAGTTTGTACTTACAAAAATACTTCTCAGGTAACAAACACGTATTCCAAAAACTCGTAACTAAAAAGTGACAACCCTAAAAAAATCCCAGTTATAAACAATGGACGCACTAATTAATGTCCAGGTTGCCTTAGCTTTATTTTTACTTTTCGAGATAAATTTCACATTATAGTACTGTTTAGATTTTATGATTACGCCTTTCAAAGTTTTGAAGTAAAGGTGATATCTTGATTTTGAGAGCTGACACTGATTGTTTTTTGTTTGTAAATACATACTTCTTTTGTTTTTACTAGAAATAATAATACCTTTTGTTTTCCATGAATGTATTTTTTTGTAACTTATTTTAACTTGATGTGAGGGTATGCATAACTTGTAGATTAATTCAAAGTCTTCCATAAATTCATTATAAGCTGCATTTACGTTTGTTTAAAGGTAACTAATTTGTGAAATGTATTTTATAAAAATATCTATATAGTCGTTGACGTTTATTCGCATTTTGTACCAGTATTTCGCTCGGAAACTCATGCTGCATGGTAGTTTTATAACTTGAGCAGTATGGTCAGAGATACCTAAGTCCCATATTTCTGCTTCGTAATTTTTGTGGTTTGTAATAATGTTATCTATACAAGTTGCCGACCGCGACGTTACTCTTGTTGGCAGATTCAATGCTAAGTGCTAATTAAATGACTTTAGTGTGTTTAAAAATAGGTTACTGTTTTTACTGCAGGTAAGTGTATCAATGTTAAAATCGCCTAATATAAAGATTGTTTTATTCATGACTCTTGATCTAATAGTAAGTTTATATAACAGTCGCTCTAATTTATAATAGAAAAGATTAATATTACTATTTGGTGTTCTATATATACACAGAATATACCAATTTATTTCAGGAATTATTATACCACTACATTCAAAATGGAGTTCTACCGAAATATCCGCTATCCAGTTTTGTTGAATCAAGAAGAAACTATTATTGTCAATTATAATAGTTTTTTTCACTTCTGCACCAAATCCATTTTTGTTTGGTAATCCAGGTTATGAGAATACCATCTATGGCTACAAAGTTCTAGGAAAGCATGCAAAATTATCTGGAGCAATTTCATCTACAAGGCTCAAATATTATATATCACATCCTATTGCCGATCTCATTAACTCCAGTGTGGCATCTGGCTCCTACCCCGATGCTTTAAAACTGGGATATGTCAGACCAGTTTATAAAAAGGGCAAACGTGATGAGTACGCAAATTATCGCCCAATTACACTACTTTCTACGATTGATAAATATATTTGTCAACAAATACATACATTTTATAGGAATCATTCTGTTATTAACATTAACCAATTTGGATTCCAAAGTGAAACAGGGACATCGAACCTATGTATTATCAAAATTAACTGACGAAATATCAATGACCTTAATCAAAAAAAGATCATATTAGCAGTGTTTGTTGATATTTCGCGCGCTTTGGACACCCTAGATTACAAACAACTAATTGATAAATTGAACCTCTGCGGAATACGTGGTCCTCTGCTCGATTGGTGCGAAAATTACTTTAAAACCGGCAGTTTGCTGTTAAGGTTGATAATTCAATTAGCAAACGGATTGACGTAACAAGGGGTACGGCTCAAGGATCAGTTTTGGGGCCCCTCCACTTTCTGTCATTAACAAATGATGTGAGTAGGTGCATCAAACATTGCACGTGTTTTCAATATGCAGATGATACATACCTCGTAATAGCCGATTAAGACCCTAAAGAAGCTTGTAATCGTCTCCAGACCGATCTGAACTCATTACTAAGGTGGTGCCATGACGCTGGTTTGGTAATTAACTCAAGTAAAACTAAATTGTTAGTCATAAAATCACCGTACATAAAAAGCCCACCTCCTGTAAGAATAAGTGCATATTGCCATATGCTTTAAACAATGTGACTTGTTATTAAAATATATATATTACGGCTCTTAATCGCGTGAATAATTTAAGGTAAAATACCTTGTTTATTGCCCGACGTTTCGACCGTATTGCAACGGCCGTGGTCACGGGAAGACTAATATATATTTTAATAATGTGTACAAATCGCGAAAGTTTATCAACATTAATGTGACTTGTAGCTGTCCTTGCGTAGAATAAGTCAATTCTCAAAAGTATCTCGGATTGGTAATTGATAATAAATTACATTGGCGAAATCATATCGAACTTGTATGTAACAAATTGAGGCACTTTTTAGCTAACATTATAATTCTTAAGAACAGCGTACCCTTCAAAGTAAAACTTATGCTATATCATTCCTTAGCCGGGTCGTATATCCAATACGGTCTCAGTAGTTATAGCCGCACTTTTAAATCATATCTTGATAGAATATTTAAACATCAACTACGAGTCATTAAAAATATAGTTTCAAATGAAGTTAAAAATCAGTTTAAAGATAACGAACATAATTTACTTAATCACTGTAAAATATTGCCGATACATACACAATTTAAATATATATTACTTAAAGAACAATTCTTTAACGAAGATTTAAAAAATGAAATCCAACATCCTGTATACACTCGGGCCGTCGCACAGAGGAGTATTTGACCTAAAAAGGTGATTAAAAGTCCGAATTAACCCAATACGGAATTCCAGGTAGTCGCGGCTACCTGGCGATCGGCGAGGGTTAGGAAACAACAGCCATGTTTTTTAGGCATGCATCGCTCATTACGGCACAATAAGTCGTCTTTTAAGCGCTTCGCTGATCGCACGTACTAAAGCTAAGTTTTAAAAGTAAAACAACTCTCTACTTCTTTAAGTGTTTTTATGTCAAGTGGAGTGAATTGTGGTAATCTTTAAGATGGATATTATAGAACAAGGTATGCATAAATAAAATAATATACTTAAATTAGTGATACGTGTAAACTTACTTTTTATTTGTGATTTTTCCTAGCTGAACATATTTTTAATTGGTTTTTATTCTTAATTCCCAAGCTATTTTGTTGCACTTCCGGACCTTTCCCGGCCTTATTTCTTTTTACAAGCTATTATTTGATGTGTTGTCATGACTAAATTTAAAAAATTACCTGCCAGAATGTGCCAAAAATATAAAAAAAATAAAAGAATTGTTATTTGCAGTTATTGCAAAACAAACTTATATTTGCAGTTACCTTATCTCATCTAAACTTTTCCTCGTTATAGGTCCTCTGGTTTCAACGTCATAACGCGAGAAGGCATTTATCGTTTGACAAAACAATGTGATGAAAAGGATTTCGCAAAAAAAAATGGAATTAGTTGAGAGAAATATAACTAATCGCCCAACCTTTCCAGCCGAGAAAACTCAACAGTGCAAACGCAAACGTTTTCGCGACTTAAGTCTGAAATGAAATCAAGATGGCAAGCTGCTAAAAGCGCAGACAGAGAAAATATTCTTACAAAAAAAACATGACTGGTTGCAAGGAACGCTTGAAATACCGTTGCAAAATACATCAAGTTTAGGTCGTCCTGAAAAAGCCTTTGAAGATTTAAGTGATTGCAGTAAGCGTCGTAAAACTACGATATTACGACATGAAAATGAAGCAGAAACTCTCCTGTATGCTGGTCAAATGGCACTTCGAGAATCTGTAAACGTGTGTGGAGCACAAGTCGTAAAGGACATCTAGTCATCGACATCACGTGGTAATAAATATCGAAAGGCATTTAAAAAGAGTGGAACGCCAGACTCAACGAAGTTAACGCCAACACAAGCCTTATCTATGTTTGTGGAGGCTTCTTTAACGAGAAGACAATACGAAATTATTAGAGAAAGTGCTAGGTATAAGTATAAGCTATACCCGTGTTACTCCATAATTCAGAAAGCGAAACAGGATTGTTATCCAGACATTAATGCTTATTGTGTCACTGAACCGTGTGCGGAAATTAAATTACAATCGTTATTAGATCATACCACAAAACGATTTATTATTTAACTATTTAGAGGAAGTGTTGACGTCACTAACACAAGAAGAACTGGCATCCTTAGAACTCATTTATAAATGGGGTTGTGATGGCTCCCAACAAGCCCAATTTAAGCAAAAATTTTCCCACAATAGTGATTCTGATGCTGATGATTAACGATTCTGCGTGATAAATTACGGCCATTCTTTTCTTTCCTTTGAAAAACATGTATACTTATTCATTAACCCTAGTTAACTAAACTGTTTTCATTGTTTCATAATAACTACACCTTCGTCGCGCGGACTACGCAATGAAAGACTGAAATATAATCAAACATATTTATTTAAAGTAGGAACTTGTTACATGGCACAAATGTAACGTTTATAATTAACAAATTAGACACAAAATAACTATCATTATATCAGTCAACACAATGACTACACATATCAACATTGTGCGGGCCACAAATAGCCTTTCTACATCTGGTGCAACGGTGTTTGGTCATTCTCCGGACCTTTGATGGACACAGGTAACAAATTTTACGCGCATTGGACGTAGATGGAACTGGAGCTTCTACCGTTGAAGATTCACCAAGAATATCCTCAATCATAACCCTCAAATTACGTCTCAAACTCACTGTCTGTAATCGTTCTCGCAGCCAGGGCTCCATGAGCTGATCGCCTAACTTCATTACAAAATCACGCCGGCTAATTGGTTTTTTCTTATTCCTCACGTTGTTAGACACATAAATAGCATAAGCATTGATTGAAGATAGATTAAGCATGTTATAGAAGATACACATAGGCCATCTCAAGGTTTTTCGATTTGTGCTCATATTTGAACACATTTGATCTACAGTGTCCACTGCCCCTTTTGTGCTATTATAAAAATGAATTATTTCGGGTTTTCCGGTGGCTTCATTAAGGCTGCGTTTCCACCAGAGATGTGCGATGGAAATGTGTCGTGCGAGGATGTCTAGCTGTGCTGTGAAAATGTGTGGGTGTTTCCACCAAAGCTGTGCGATGATAATGTGCCTACGAGGATGTGTAGCGGAGCTGTGAAAATGCGCATTTATGTGTGGCGCGAGGATGCGTTGCGAAGCTGTGAAATCTGTCGACGGGGGTGCGGTGTAGTGGGAGCGGAGTAACGCGAACGCCTGCCTGCCGCTCACCGCGCTGCGCTCACGTCTCACTTTGCTGTCGTAAGCGCTTGTAGTCGTACGCATGTCGTACGGTTGCGTGGCATAATGGACGAAAAATTAATTGATGCCGTTAAAAAGTTTCCGTGTTTGTGGAACACTTCTTTGTCATTTTACAAATGTAATGAAACTAAGGACGCTGCGTGGGAGGAAATAGTCAAAGAAATAAAATATAAAGATGGTAAGTAATAATCATGTATTAAAAGGTATGGTATATTAAAATACAAGTTACAATATTTGGGTATTTATTGTGTGCGATGAATTCGTGACGAAATACGAGTATCTTGCCATGACACTTTTCCTTGATTATTGAAATAAGAACAGTATTTCTCTCTTACTTCATAACCATCACTTGACACGACGACGGAAATGCTAGGAACGGATACAAGAGTACTTGTATTTGTGTTATCAATGTAATCCAAATAATTAGTTTGTCTTTCAATTAAAAAATTATGCATTACACATGTGGCTTTTACGATTTTGTCAACCGTTTCCACTCTGCATTCAAAGTCTTTACGATACACATACCACTTTCGTGCCAATACACCGAATGTAGCTTCTACAATGCGACGTGCCCTCGAAAGTCTATAGTTAAATATACGTTTCTGTTGGTCTAACTGGTCCCGCGGATATGGGCGCATGAAATTTTCCATCAAAGGAAAAGCCTCATCTCCAATGAATACAAATGGTACTGGTTCACCTCCTTCATATAATGGTTCAGGTTCTGGAAGATTCAATCTTTTTTCTTTCAAATATTTTCCAAAAACACTATCATCAAATATTCCAGCATCACTAAATCTTCCCATGGATCCCACATCAACCATTATAATCTTTCTCCTAGCGTCAGCTAAGCACATAAGCACTATAGAAAATCTTTGTTTGTAATTAAAAAAAGAGGACCCAGTGTTTGCAGGACACATTATATAAACATGTTTACCGTCTAGAGCCCCCAAACAATTTTTAAACTGCCATAGCTCTTGAAAATCCTTTGCTATTCGCTTCCAGTCGTCTTTGGTAGGTTTTGGAATAACAAGAGGTTGTAAAACAAGCCAAAGAGCATTACAAACTTCTGCCACAATTCTCGACACACTTGCTACTCCAATCCTAAAATTTTCTGCCAATCGTGTGAACGACGAGCCCGTGGATAAATACCTGCAAAAAAAGGAATGTTTATAATAATAGTAAAAAAATTAATTAACAAATAAAAAAGTACTCTTTACCTGTTACTGATTTTTTTGCGATCTGTAAGACAACATGCTTGGTATAAAAATGTTATATTCCTAATCATAATTTTCTATTATTTCAGTGAAAAGCGCTAAGTATCGTTGGAAACAACTACGGGATAGCCATCGGGACGCGCTAAAGAGGCAGAAATCTAAAAAAAGCGGACAGGCTACAACCAAAACACGTGAATGGAAATACCAAAAATTGATGGAATTTCTTTTACCGTACATGGCCACCAGAGATAGAGAGTCAAGTTATAAAGAGGATATTTCGTCACCAAATAATAAAGATGACTCTTCGCAAAGCACTCAATATTCATTAAACCAAGATGACTCTTCGCAGAGCACTCAATATTCATTAAACCAAGATGACTCTTCGCAGAGCACTGAACATACACCAAATCAAGCTGACAATCACAACAATCTTTACGAAATAGCCTCAACTTCAGGCATTTCAACAGATTCGGTCACCCCGTCATCATCAAAGAAGAAAAAAGGCGAAGAATTATCAATTTTAATACAAAAACATATGAAAAATCAAGAAGATTTTCGAAAAGAAAGGCAAGAATTAAGAGAACTTTTAAAACCAACGGACTGCGATGATACTGATCATTTTTTTCTTTCAATGGCGAAAACATTTAAAAAATTACCAGATTACATGCAAGTTCCTTTAAAAAGGAAACTTTTTAATATGATTAGCGAAGCCGAAGAATCTTACGTGCTGTCGTGGTATAATCAAAATATTGGTTATTCTTCAAGCTCTGGTAGCAGTATAGCAGTAGGTAGTAATATAGCAGGCCAGATGGATTTGCCGCCTCAGCTGGATCCTGAACAACTTGGTTATTCTTCAAGCTCTGGTAGGAATACAAATAAAACAGTGGGCCAGATGGATTCATCTTTCCAACTGGAAGCTGTACAACCAGCATCTCCGGGAACACAACATTCAGACCTACAAACGCCAAATACTTCAAACAAAGTAGGAACAGAGCCTAATTTGCCATGAAAAAGAGGAACTTGTTGTCTACTTATTTTGCAGATTATGTTGTACTTTTCAATTAATATGTTTAATAAAGACAAAATTGATTCAAACTATTTTACTTACTTTAAACATACCGCCAATTTTTCCTTGGTGCTGATGCATTCTCTGTAGTGAGTGTCTTCTTTCTTGATAATGTTCTCAATCAAATTGTGTAACTCATAAAAGTTACTTCTAGATACTCGATAAGAATTTTCGAATATTTCATCATCAGCCGTATAAAAAAAGGTAAAGAATTCTCCATGTAATCGATGATATTTAATATGGTTACGTATCCAAAACCTGTGTGTTCTTCTATTGCTCAAAATTATAGAACTAATAAACTCCGTATCTTCTGCTTCCATTTCTTCATCACAAATTGTTAAATATAAAAGTATTTTCTTTTTCCAATTATCCATATTATTATCTATTTTGCGCACTTCTACTTCCAACAAACTCCGTCTATGGACTGGCTGGTACAGTATGCGCAAACCTCGCAACACATCTTTCTCAACACACATTCCTCGCACACTTCCCTCGTACACATCCCTCGCACACATCCCTCGTACACATCCCTCGCACACATCCCGCGCTTGTTTTGTATGCGCAAAAATCTAGCTCCGCTGAGCCGTTTCCACCAGAGCTGTGCTGACCGAGGCAAGGTAAATGAAGCGATCCTATTGGTTCTTTACAAACACATCCCTCGCTATGCATCCTCGCACATCTCTGGTGGAAACGCAGCCTAATGCTGGGTTGATCATGAATGGTTGACAATAGAAAAACCATTTTGTTGGATTTGGCTTTGAATGAAACTAATGTCTTATCACCATCGTAACAAAACATCGAAGTACCGATAGAGCGAGACTTGGAGTTTTTCAAGTTTTTCGGAATTTCACGTTTATTGCTTCTCAATGTTCCTACCAAAGTCAAGTTATATGGAGAAACCAGTAACTCGTCAGCCAGAGATACAGACGTGAACCAGTTGTCCATTGTTATGTTTCGATTAGAGCCATGAAGAGTGGAAGTTATTTCTTTTATAAAAAATGAAGCCAATGGTTGCTTCTGCGGATCAGTTCCTCTTCCTAGGTATGGAATGCAATTTATGATGTATTTACTATTTACATCAGCCGCCATAACAAGTTTAATTCCATATTTGTTAGGTCTGTTTGGTATATACATTCTAAAAGGACACCTTCCTCGAAACCCAACAAGCTGTTCGTCGACGGTTATGTATGATCCCGGTGTATACCATTTTTGAAAATTATCAATCATTTTTTCCCACAATTCTCGTATATGTGTAAACTTGTCGACTTGTTTTCTTTCATCTCTTGTTTGTTTGTCGTCGAAACGAAGACATTTTATAAGAAAATTGAACCTTTCAGCACTCATGCAGGCCTTGAAAATAGTTCCCGATCTCTGGGTATTGAAAAGCATACGTGTTGGCAAGTGATTGCTTTTCACAGCAGCTGAATTAAATAGTAAACCAACTAGTGCTCTCATTTCTCTAGAATCAGTCTGTGATATAGTGTACGAATCATTTTTATAATTATTTTTCCAAATAAGTATCTCTGCGTTAGTAAACGTAACAATTTGTTGCAGCATTTCATCAGTAATAAAAAGAGAAAATAAATCTATTGGGTTTGCCGATTCCCTGGCTTCTCCCTTTGGCCCCGGTATAAAATGTACTATGTTTCGCCTCAAAGTGCGTGTAGTAGCTGACCTAGGTTGAGTAGACCATTTATGTTTATTTTTTCCAAACACAAAACGAGAAGTGGGCTGAACAATACGGGGATCGATATTTTGATTTGAGTTTTCTGGTCTAGGTACCGTAGAATTTTCCGAAGAAGAATCATCTGAATCTATAATTTGTGTTCTCTGTCTCTTACTTGGCTGTACGTTAACATCACTATCAGACTCCGACGACTGAACACTGCAAGGATCCGAATCGCAGCTTGTGTTTTCGTGAAATTCTGTCTCTAAAATGTCTTCCGTTTCTGAAGCTGATCTGTCAGATCTCTCTTCCTGTTCGCTTTCCGATTCCGCCTCTAGCCAATGGGAAATTCGCTCCTCTTGACTTCTCAAATCCATCTAGAATTAAAATACACCAAATAAATAATAAAAAAGGTAATGTATTATAAACAAACAAAAAAATCTAGGCACAAGGTAGTCAGATTTCCCAGTCTTCAATAAAAATAATTATACAAATAATAATTATAAGTAACACTTTTATTAAATGTTTGTAAATTATTCAATAAACGCAGATATGCAACCCACAAAACAAAAAAAAAAATAAAAAATGTAATCTACATACCTTGATAATAAAAGTGTCGATATAACTAAACGATCGTCGAGCGGGCGACGGGATGGTCGTAGATCACGTTCTATAAGGCCGGGACTCCACCAAAGCGGAGACGAGACGAGCGGAGAGGAGATGTTTTTTAAACAACCAATAGAATTGAGTTATTGACACGTCTCCTCTCCGCTCAGCTTCAGTGGAGATCGCTGTGCGGAGATGTGTAATATTTGTATGTCGCGATGGAAGCGGAGATGTGAGCTGTGCGCGGACGACGCGCAGTGGAGACGAGAGATGTGAGCGGCGTGCAGTGAGCGATGTCATCCTCCCCCTCTCGCCCGCTAGCAACCCGCAGAACCCCGCGCGCGCGCCGGCCGGCCGGCCGGCCATCTTGCTAGCACCGTGCACGCGAGCACACGCTTTTATCGTGAATAATTTGTGCAGTTTGTATTTTTCAACGTAAACAATTAGTTAATTTAAATAAAACGTAATGGATGAACAATTTATTGAATCAGTAAAAAAATATCCATGTCTATGGAACACATCAATAGATACCTATAAACTTACTGACGTCAAAGATGCAGCTTGGGAGAACGTTTTGAAAGAAACTCAATTATCTGACGGTAAGTGCAATTTATTATACTAAGTATTTCGTTCAAGTAATATTGTAATACGAGTGTCTTGCCATGGAACGGCGCCCTCGTTGTTGAAATAACTACAGAATTTTTCTCGAACTTGATAGGCATCCATATTGTCATTCGATAATAGATTTTCCACGTTTGTGTCGTTAAACATAGTCGTGGCCAAACCCGTTTCATTATTATCTAGATAGCTAGGCATCTTGTCAATTAAAAAGTTGTGTAGAACACACGTTGCTTTTATCACTTTTTCCACTGTTTCTATTTTACATTCAAATTCTTTACGGTATACGTACCATTTCCGTGATAATACACCAAATGTAGCTTCCACAATACGACGAGCTCTTGAAAGTCTATAATTGTATGTTCGTTTTTCGTTATTTAAATTATCGCGTGGATATGGTCTCATTAAGTTAGGCATCAAAGGGAAAGCTTCGTCTCCAATAAAAACAAACGGTACAGGTTCTCCATTTTGGTACAAGGGTTGTGGCTGTGGTAGATTTAGTCTGTTTTCTCTCAAACGAATTCCGAATATACTATCAGCAAAAATACCACCATCGCTGAACCTTCCCATTGAACCTATATCTACCATAATTATTCTTCGGGTAGCGTCGGCTACGCACATTATTACAGTTGAAAACCTGTGTTTATAACAGTAATATGAGGACCCAGATTTTGGGGGTGCAAACATGTACACATGCTTGCCATCAATGGCTCCGACGCAGTTTTTGAATTGCCAGATTTCTTCAAATTGCTTTGAAATTTTTTTCCAATCATTTTCATTAAGTTCTGGCATAACCAAAGGTTGTAATACTGTCCACAAGGCATCGCAGACATCTTCTATAATTCTTGGAACAGTCGATTTTCCAATCCTAAAATTTTCAGCTATTTGTGAAAATTTTGAACCAGTCGCCAAATACCTGTAATAATTATAATATAGATTTATATTTATGTGTCGTGGTTTCAGTTAGAATAGAAGGGTCATTTCAAAATAATATCTTAATCAGTGTCGTGTTGTTTCCGGAACTATAAAAGATTAGGCATTACTGAAATTATGTATTTACAGAATTTTCACTCGTTCAAAAGTTATAGCCATTTTTAAATAATAGAAAATAAACAATTAAAAGTCTAAGATTCACACGAGCACAACACATTGAAATCAAACAAATAAAATGGATTTATCACTCGTTATTTATTAACATTTCAAATTTCGACGCCGCCGTCTGCCGCGACCACGTACGAGAGATACAATCCGTTTTGTTTGTTTGATTTCAGATATTTTTTTTTATAAATTGGTTTCCCTTGAAACTCTGGTATTTTTTAAATATTTATAATGGTTATAAATTCTGCATGAGTGATAATGCGGTAAGTATATTTTGACTATGGCAATGTCAACATTTAATATTTATAATGATTTCAATTATTTTTATTTCAGTAAAAACGGCTAAATCTAAGTGGAAAAAGTTGAGAGACAGCCACCGGGACGCATTAAAAAGGAAGAATGCCACTAGAAGTGGACAGAGTGGTAAACAAATTCGTGAATGGAAATATGAGAAGGTAATGGAATTTTTGATACCATATATGACGAATAGAAACAGGACTACAAATTATACCTCACAAACAAATATAAATGAACAGGAAACAAATTCATTGGAAAATAATGTAACTGATGAGTTTTTTGAAACATCAAGCAATCATTCAAGAAGCACTCCAGAAGATCGTCCATCTGTACAACATTCGCCGTCACCGACATCAAGCGTCTCAGCCTCGACATGCAGAAATGCAACAAGAAAATCGGATGAAATAAGTAATTTACTTATACAGCACCATGCAAACCGTGAAAGAATACGCCAAGAAAAACTAGAAATACAATCATTGATAGAGAAAAATAATACCCTTGACGAAATGGACACTTTTTTTCTGTCGATATCAAAAAGTGTAAAAAAACTTTCTCAATATATGCAGCTTCAGGCTAAACGTAAAATTTTCAATGTTCTTTTAGAATTGGAAGAACTTGAGCTACAAAACACATGGTATAACACAAATGAAAATAATTGGTATTCCCCCGGTTACACTTCAGCACCGGGTTCAAGTTCGACACCGGGTCCTAGCTCAACACAGGCACCGGTTCTTACATCAACACAGGCCGGTGGTCCTAACTCAACACAGGCACCGGTTCCTAGCTCAACACAAACACCGGGTCCAAGTTCGACACAGGCACCTGTTCCAAGCTTGGAAGATACGCACATGACCGATGAACAGATAGAAGAAGCATTCAGAAACGAAGAAGACACATATGATAATTTGTAACTATATGGAAAAGAAAGCAATATGTCTCATGTGATTTACTGTTATAATTTTTTTGTACGTTATGTTTCTAATATAACCTTACGTTTTTTTTGCTACTCCCAGAACGGCAGTTGATTTTTTGTTTTCTTTATGAATAAATAAGATAATATAAAAATATATTTGGTTTTTACATAATATGCATCACTCCAGTCTCCGTCTCCCGGAGGGGTAGAAAGAGACAACGGATCTCGATTTCTCGTAATCCGTAAGGATTACGAGAAATCGTAATACCTCAGTTTACATAATATTTTTCATGTATTCTCGTACTTCTTGATTCTCGTTTTGAGTACTTCTCACTTAGCCCTTTTACACAAAAAAAAAACAAACACTCAAAAAAGACTGATCACATTCAAACGCAGATAACACACATAAACACAAACACACATTAACAAAAAAATAATTAGGTAGGTACTTACTTCAAACATACTGCTAGCCGCTCTTGGGTACAGATAGATCTCCTGTAGTTAGTATCTTGCTTAAATATATGCGGTTTAATTAAGTTATGTAGTTCGTAGAATATATTCCTCGGTAGTCTGTAGGACTTGGTAAAACTTTCATCATCTAACTCATTAAACAGAGTAAAAAATTCTCCATGACTGGTATGGTAATACAAGTGACTTCTTTTCCAAAACCGATGTTTTCTTTTGTTTAGGTAGTATAAAGCTATCAATTCTGCTTCTTCAGACTGTAGTTCTTCTTCAAGTAAAAGAAGATACTTTTTTTGTAATAATAGCGACATCGTCTACCTTTCGTGTCAGAATGCGTACTGAGCACTCAACGCCTCGCACCTGAGCTGAAAAACATCTCTTCTCGCACAGCACACAGCACACCGCACACATCTCCGCTTTGGTGGAGTCCCGCGAGCTGAAAAACATCTCTTCTCGCACAGCACACAGCACACCGCACACATCTCTGCTTTGGTGGAGTCCCGGCCTTATGCGTGTGGCCGCAATCGTGTCACACGATGCACTATTTACGCATATTAGGAAGGTAAAACAAGAGTCAAGGTCGGGGGGCGCGCAGTGGATCGAAACTCGTCTTTCATAGACATAGAATCTTGAATTATTAAAGCTCAATTTTTTTGCTTGGGACGAGTTCTGTTAATCATTGTTATACTATAAAATGGGATGTGCGACAATTGTGAGCACAAATAGGCAAGATATAATTTTTTTTTGAAAAATTTGTATGGGACTAACATATAAAATGTCAATATCTCCGTAATCACAAGTTTGGCCGTTATATCCTTGCACACGTATATAGTACTAATTATTTATGATTTTTTGATATACTTTGTTTTGCGGCACCACTTGCGATTTTTTTTTTAAAAATCGTCAAAGTTATTAATTTTTTTTATATTGATGACTGTTTGTAATGCTAAAATATGCGATTATAAGTTCTAGTTTAGGGTATTTTATAAATCTTAACAGAAAACTTTCTAAGAAATCACAAGACTGTTAACCAAAACATTTTCACGTCTCAATACAACTTGCACGGTAATAATAAATTATATATTTTTGAATCTAATCTAGTCACCAGTAATGGTGACTAATAACTAACTTAATGACCTCCGTTACTTCTAATGGTTAAGTAGTCATTTGTTAATGACCTCCGTTACTTCTTATGGTTAAGTACTCATTTGTTAATGACCTCCGTTACTTCCGTTAATACTAATTAATATTGTACCTAATTAAGTAAATGAATATAACATCTAAAGTGACAAATGCTGCTTAATTTCAAAATTAGTTGTGATAATGATACCTCATTACCAAAACTAATTATAAATTAAGAAAAAATAGTACCCTCATAATTAGTCAATACCTATAAATAGTCAAAAATCAAATTATGTAGCTTCAGTTCATTTTGAGTACTTCTACTGCTAACAACTAATAGTATCTACCTACCCGCTTACCCCGTGATTGTGAATAATGGAAAGTGTAATTTCAAACTTGGACTTGTTTGTTATTCTGAGTAGTCAGAATTCGATCACGAAATATTATTTAACACGCTTGTTAATCGACTAGATTCTAGCCTTTCCGATGAAGACCGTGTTACCCTCAAGGAATTTTGTCGGAAATTCACACGGGCTGTTCAGAAGAGATGGATAAGATCCCACCGCAAACCTGATATTTTTAGACGTGATTATTCCAATTGGCTTGAGGCAAATATTGACTGGCCAAGCTGCGTACAAACAAATTTGCTCATACAAGAATCGGAAAATGAAAGTACTTGTGCTGAACCCTTACCATCAACGTCAACGATGATATCGGCTTCAACAATGACAAAAAGGTCGCGAAAGCCCTTTGAAGATTTAAGCAACAAGCAGAAGAAGAGGAGATCAAATGAACATAAAGATGAAGAACCTGTTGAATTAGCATATTCAGCTGCAGCACTTTTAAAACAAGATGGTCGTGAGGATATTGCATACGTTATTGAATACATGTTAAAAAATCCAGATGCAACAGCAAGAATTAAGGAAATGATCAAAAAACCAGTCCCTAAAGTATTATTTTCACCAGAGAAAGCACTGGGTTTGTTGCTTTCATTAAAATTATCAAAATGGCAATACATCACTTTGAGGGAAACAACAACTCGAGAAGGTTCGAAAGATATATATCCGTCGTATTATAAACTTCAAAAGGCTAAGCTTCAGTGTTACCCTCCGGAGACATTTGTGACCATAACGGATAGCTCAGCTTCGATTGCACTCCAAGCATTACTAGATTTAACAGTGACCAGGATTATTGAAAGTCTTCCTAGTACTAGTGAAATACAAGGCAAGCAATTGATTTTAATATCGAAGTGGGGATTTGACGGTGCATCCAACCAAAGTAGATATAAGCAGAAAATAGACAGTGAGCAAGATGATTCCAGCATATTTATGACCTCTTTGGTTCCTCTAAAGTTAACAACAGGAGAAGGTGATACTATTTGGATAAATCCAAAACCCTGCTCTTCTACATATTGCCGCCCAGTGCAGTTCAGTTTTTTGAAGGAGAGCAAAGAAGTTGTCATGAATGAAAAAACTAGAATGGATAATGAAATCCAGGCTTTGATTTCCACAAAATACCAAGCAAATGAGATTAGTCATCAATTGTTATTAACAATGATCGATGGCAAAATTTGTACATATCTTTCGGAAGCTAAATCAAATGCGGCCTGCTACCTGTGTTTGGCTAAGCCAACCGAAATGAATCAGTTAGATAATGTAACGTCAAAGACCGTTTCTACTGGTTCCTATGAATTTGGATTGTCACCACTACATGCCCGTATTAATGTAATGGAATGTCTTTTACACATAGCTTATCGCCTCGATTTTAAGAAGTGGTCTGCGAGGGAGGAATCTCACAAGATACTGTTACAGACCAGAAAAAAGCTTATCCAAGATCGATTCAGAGATGATCTTAATCTCTTGATCGACATCGTTAAACAAGGGTCAGGCACAACTAACGATGGTAATACTGCGAGAAGGTTTTTCGAGTTTCCTGAGAAAACTGCAGCAATAACAGGACTGGATGAAAACCTTATCTACAGGTTTGCCGTGATTCTGCAGGCAATCACTTCTGGTGAGATAATTGATGTGCCTAAGTTTAAAGAGTATACCAAATTAACTGCCGAAAGATATGTAGAACTTTATAATTGGTATTACATGTCCTCAACTGTCCACAAATTATTAATCCACGGAGGTGATATAATAGCCGAAAATGCTATTGTGCCAATTGGGAGTCTATCAGAAGAAGCTTCAGAGGCCCGCAATAAAGACTTCAGAAGATTCAGGGAACATCATTCAAGGAAGAAGAGTAGACAAACATCTAACGAAGACATCCTCAACATGCTTCTTCTCTCATCTGATCCTCTGATTTCTTCAATAAGACCAAAACTGGATGCCCATAAGAAGCAGGTATACTTTAGAGAAGCTTTAGATCTACTCAAACTTCAGGAACCTCCGATAGAGTTCTTGGATGTAATGGGAACTGTAGAGTCAGATTCTGAAGTGGATTCTGATGGTGGTGAAGTATTAGAATAATTTAACTTTTAATATTATAAGTAGTTACTTAATTATTGTAATTTTATTTTCACTTGTATTTGACTTATTTATTTATTTATTTTACTTATATTAATTGTACTTACCTAAATCATTTTATTTGATTCCAATTTAATATTTATTGTGTGTAATAATTTCAATTTATTTTAAATTTCAGTTGATTTCATCTTTTGTTAGATTTAAGTATTTAATTTAATTTATTTTGAAGAATTTTATGATTTCTGATATTTATATTTGATATTCATGATTTTATTATGTTTTTTACATTAATAAAAAAATCAATTCTTTCTAAACTTCTTTTTTAATTTTATAACCCAACTTATCTAAGTATCTAATACTAGATAGTTGACTCATATAAGATAAAAGTTTTTATCTTAATTTAATGATAGTTTTATACTATGGATCTGCATAGTATAAAACTGATAAATTACGTATATTTGAAGCATTAAATATAGCCCATAAAAAAGAATGATAATTCTGCACTAATTATTAAATTACGGAGCTCTTAAACTTAATACATATTCTTTTGAGTGTATCATTTCGCTAATTGCTTTATTAGG
This sequence comes from Herminia tarsipennalis, assembly GCA_945859575.2. Lineage (NCBI taxonomy): Eukaryota > Metazoa > Arthropoda > Insecta > Lepidoptera > Erebidae > Herminia > Herminia tarsipennalis. Next base: position 10,606,530 of record OX243833.2, on the reverse strand, counting down.
TATTTAGTCTATCTGATCACCTAACGGAGGTCATTAACAAATGAGTACTTTTACAGTACTCATTTGTTATTGATTACCATACCATTACAGGTGACTAGATTAGATTCAAAAGATAATTTATTATTACCATGCAAGTTGTATTCAGACGTGAAAATGTTTTGGTTAACAGTCTTTTGTGATTTCTTAGAAAGTTTTGCATTAGGATTTATAAAATACCCTAAACTAGAACTAATAATCGCATATTTTAAGCATTACAAACAGTTTTCAATATGAAAAAAATTGATAACTTTGACGATTTAAAAAAAAAAAAATCGCGAGTGGTGCCGCAAAACAAAGTATGTCAAAAAATCATAAATAATTAGTACTTATTACGTGTGCAAGAATATAACGGCCAAACTTGTGATTACGGAGTTATTGACATTTTATATGTTAGTCCCATACAAATTTTTCAAAAAAAAATTATATCTTGCCTATTTGTACTCACAATTGTCGCACATCCCATTTTATAGTATAACAATGATTAACAGAACTCGACCCAAGCAAAAAAATTTAGCTTTAATAATTCCAGATTCTATGTCTATGAAAGACGATTTTCGATCCACTGTGGGGCGGGGCGGTGTAAGTGATTCCGAATTTCGCCGACTACCGCGTAGTCGCCTCGACGAGCTATTAGTTATCTAGGGTTAAGTAGCAGTAAATTGGCCAATATTTAAGCACATAAAGTTTTTACATCGTTAGTGGATGCTCCTACTATGTTGTGCCCATTGAGACTGATGTATCCGATCTCGTGTACTCTTCTAATATTATTGACCTCTTTTTTGCATCAGTCCTCTAATATAATGGTGGCAGCACCTTACCTGCATATACAGTTTATAAACAGAGAAACATTGTAAACATTGGCAATTTGAAAAGAGTGGCCACGAGTTTTTATTGCCTGTTCTTTTCTCGGGCTTTACCTATTGTTTGCGAACAGGCATTACCAGTAAAAGTAGAATCGACTTTTCACAAGTGTAGTTTTTTGCTTCCTAAGTGAATAAATCATTTTTATTATTATATTATAGTAACTCAGCCGAAAAATAAACTGCTTTCAAACAACAAAAACGCTGTACAAGAGTTATTTTTGGACTTCAAGTGACTGATAGCTGTATGCCTTTTTTCATCAAATATAAAATACTCACTTTACCCTCACTCTATATATTGGTAACAGTACTTTTCGTTAAAAATAATCCTCATCTATTTCCACGTATGTTTTACAGTTCTAAACAGGCGGTACAACATGAGACTATGTATGCATACTGCAAGGACAGCTCTAGTGGGAAAAAGCATTTTGTGTATGGGCCCTAAAATATATAACAGAGTACCCAATTCATACAAAGACTTAAATACAAATCAATTTAAAAAAAAGTTAAGTGAGCTTCTGACAAAGAAATGCTATTATAATATTATTGCGTATCTCGATGATTGTAATTTGGTTTTATTGATATTCTACAACAATTTTGTTTAAAGTTTTCGCAATAACGTGTTTGAACTTTAATTTTAACAATGAACATTATTTAATAATTAATCGTTGCTTTGACATTTTCTTAGATTTAGCTTAATTACATATGATATACTATATTACATAATGATTTTATTTTATAATTTCAATTTAAATAAAGTATAATTATTTGCGGTGTAGTCTTTTATGGGACTACTCTGTCGCACGTATTCACTCGCAGCAATATTTCCCTTTTTTAAACTCGGCAACCGGAATCCAGGACTGATTTATCGCAGACAACCCTATATCACCGCGTTCGTAATGAAATAATCTTTATTTTAACTTCACTTTAATTTATTAACCAGACTGGTTCAAGTTACAAGTATCGATTTACCTGTTTATACCTGCCTACCCAAGAGTTGTGACTGGAAAAAACTAGTCAAACTAACGTTTCCATATTCTATGGGCTTCTTATTTTCGCTATTCGTATCTGTCTATTAACCAAACCAGTGAAAAGTTAAAAAAAAGAAAAAAAAAATCATATACTGGACTGATTTTTTTCAGACAACCCCATTTGCAATATATTTATTGACATATTTAATTGAATATAAAATACTTTTCATCTATTAACCAGCTCGGTGAAGGTCGTTGTATAGTGGGATCTTAGACTATAAGGTACCAAACAAATCATCTGACATATAAGTCATAATAATAGATAACCAAATAAAAATCATAAAAACGATAGCAACGATATCTGTTAAAATTGATCATTTGGCCTCGACCTCCCAAAATCCGCGACAAATACACACAAAAATGCCAGTGACACCATTAATCAATGAAATAAAAAAGAGCCCATTCAACGCTAGGGTTACACCTATTCAAAATCTCGATGATCTTCAAAATATGGAAAATCAGCTACGTGACGCTGATAAAAGAGAATTTCTTATGGATCTTTATTTCGTTGCATTTTTTGTAGTGATTAACGATTTGTTTAGTCGTGAATTTTTGGCCGGGTTCTGCTAGAGGTGTGATTCAAAAATATGTATTAAAATATTTCAAGAAGTGCTTGAATTTTTTTCTACTTGTTCACGTCTGTGACCCTACACACACTGTCGACAAAAATAACGATTTCTTCAAATCTATCGTTAAAATTGCTACATTCATAACTAAATTAGAAAGAGCTTAAAAAACAACAAAACAACAAAGTGGCGCTACAAAAAAAAATACAAATAATATTGAATAATGAAATAATTGAAAATATGAATGTCGTAACCGATAAATAATCGACAATGAAGTACAGCAGATAAAAGCGCGCCTAAAACAACAACAATTCGAAAAATACGACATTTTTAGTTCACCGACACCGTCCGCCGGCCGCCGTATCTTCCGTACCTAGCCGAGCGCCGCCGATTGTTTACGAGCGCCGCGCCGCCCGCCGCAGGTTTATAAGCAGCGCAACGCGCCACGACCGGCAACGGCCGCAGTCAGTTACAGCGCGCGGTCGCATCACCCGCTACCGCGCCTACGCTCGGGCGACAAGATAACAAAGCGGCTACGAGAATTATTAGTTTATAATAATCGAACGTAAACGCGCCCGGTATCGGGTAAAACTGATACCGCGCGGGGAGTACTACCATCAGAAGGCCGGCGCGGTGGTGCCCTCGCCGTGTGGAAGGGGTCGGTCTAGCACCAGCGCCAAACCCCCGCCTCCACTACACGGGGATTGGCATTAAGCCACTGCGTCTTGTCGCCGCGTCACTAACGTACAACAACGATGGAGGAAAAATCGGAGGAGGTGGGATCCGACCGGGCGCTGCGAACCCAACAGACAAAACGCGACAGGGACTCAGACCGTCGCGCTTTCGACTCCCTTTGTGCAAAGGGAGTCGTCACGTTGGGACTGCAGCGTTGGGTTGCATCGTACTTCAAAGTTATGGAGTGGCACCTGGGAGAGAAAACCAGGAGCGACCTCACCCAATTGGATGCAGAGAGACTGCATTTGGTCGAGACGATACTGCCGGATATTCTGGAGGGCGAATCAACCGACCAACAGGACGGCGCCGCCACCAATGAGGCAGCGCAACCCGAGACGAGTGCCACCACCGAAGCCGTCTGCAAGAGGACGCGGGAAGAGGATGACGAAGGCTCACCAGCTAAAAAGAAGGTGGACCTTGAAACAACCCCGCCCACCCGGGTGGCCAAGCCCACAGGGGAAACACAGCCTACCGACGCGCACGCCCCGCTGTGCGCATCAACACCGCGGTACTCGGACGTGGTGAGTGGGGTAGAGACCCCTCCTCGTCATGCTATAAGTCTCCTCCCCCCTCCCCCAGCGCACCCCAAGAGAAGCGAACAGGAAATCCCCAACCCATACGGAGGGAAGAATTCAGTCTGTGGACCTAACCACGACCCTAAGCCAGCAGCAGCCGCAAGAGGAGACAACAGAACAGGAACCACCCTTTCCACTGCGCCGGCAAGTGGCACGAAAGTGAAAATGCCTATCATCGTAGTGGACCGTCTCGAGGGATGGACGGCCCACTTTAAAATCCTCAAAGACCGCAATTGGACGACCACCTAACGCAACCCTATGGGAAGGGGATCCGTTTCTCTCCTAACGATGAAGAGGAATTTAGAACCATCCAGGCATACCTCGACGAGCTTGGGCAGGCTCAGGCGCCCCATTACGCCATAGCCCCGCCCACTCAACGACCACTTAAAGTGGCAATAAGAGGCCTCCCTGCAGATACACCAGCAGAAGAGATGGCGGAGGACTTGACGGGCAAGGGCGTACCCGTCAAATACACCAAATAAACACCTCCGGGCCCGTACAAGTAGGCCCGGATGCATATTCTTTGCCGAGATAGAGAGGACGCCGGCAGCCACCAAAGCAGCATACGAGGTCAACGAGATCCTGCTTATGCCGGGAGTAGTTGTCGAGCCCTGAAGGGGCAAAAAGGGCCCCTCCCAATGCCACCGGTGCCAGGGCTTCAAGCACAGCTCCCATAACTGTCACCAAGCAATGTCCACGACCCAAGACAGACCTGGCAACGTGCGCAAACTGCAAAGACCCTCATCCGGCCAGCAGTGCGGCCTGTCCCACTTTCAAGCAGAAGTTAAGAAGCCGCAGGTCGGGACCCCCCCCCCCCCACGGACGGGACCCGCCAAATTGATCTCCCATCCGAACATCATAGGCGAGTCGGAACCGACTTCTCTTATGGCCAAGGCCAACGCCTCCCAAATTAAGGGTGCTCTGGCCCCCGCCACTTCCTCCAAACAAAGGAAGAAGAAAAAGAAGAAGATGACAACAGGTGAGGTGGTCCAGATCAGCCGGGCAACCGAACCACCCAAGGCAACTACCCAAGCTGCTAGCAACGAGAGGGACGATCTCGTCAGGCTCCTCACGCTGATTACCCAGCGTGTGAAGACTGGCGAGATCGACATCACTGGACTACTAGGAACACCGCAGCTCAATGGATAATACGCAAAAACCCATCAGAATTGTCCACTGGAACGCCCAGTCCCTTAAGGGGAAAATTGGTTTACTCCGGCTCTTCACCAAGCAACAATGAGTAGACGTGATGCTAATCAGTGAGACCCACCTGAGCGCGAACAAAAAGTTAACCGTGCCAGGCTTCTACATCTACCGGCAGGATGAGGTCTCGCCACAGGGCACTTCCTACCGCGGCCTTGCAGTATTGGTGAAAAGAAACATAGTGCATCAGTTGGTGGAGCCGAGAGGGCTAAATTCCATATACGCCCTTGGAGTTGATGTCCACATCGGAAACCGCGAACTGAGGCTCTACGCCACCTACCGCCCTCCAGGAGGGTGTGGGTCGTTCTCAGTAAAGGAGGTTAGGGACCTCCTCCATCAACAGACACCTACAATAATTGCAGGAGACTTCAATGCCAAGCACCCGGCCTGGCACTGTTCCAGCAGTGACCGAGTAGGGGAAATCCTCTACCAAGATGCTCTGTCCCATCAATACGAAGTCGCTGGTCCTTGTGAAGCCACGAGGATCGATCCAACCAGCAGGGGCAGCGATAACGTACTTGACATCATCGTCTTCAAGGGACTCAGGACACCCCCAACTCAGGAGGTCCTGCTGGACCTGCCATCAGACCACAGGCCAGTGCTACTGGTGCTCCAAGAACTTCCAGGGACGGTTGCGCCACCCAGACCTAGAACCAAGATGGACTGGGAGTCCTATTCTCACACAATAAGGGGCTACTCACGGCCTCAAATACTGAAGACAAAAGAGGAAGTTGAAGCATCCGCGATAGAATAAACAAGGGCTATTAAAACCGCACTCAATGCTTCCACGCGGGAGAGATCGAGTGCAGAAAGATCCAAACCCCTGCCTGCCCGACTCCGAAAATTGCTGGAAGAGAAACGGGCGGCAAAGAAGACCTGGCAGAGAACTCGGCATCCCACTGACAAGACACGCTACAACTGCCTCCCAAGCAAATTTAAGGCCGCCCTATACGAACACCGAGGGGATGAATGGGAGGAACACTTGCTTTCCATCGAGGACGATCAACCATCCATCCACCGGCTCTGCAGACAGCTGTCAGCGGAGCCCAACCCCATTCGCCCACTGTTCGGGAAAGATGGAACGCTCCGTTACAAGACTGATGACCGCGAACATCCTTGCGGACAGTCTGGAGGAGCAGTTCACACCCCACGAAGGCCAGGACGAGGAGTTCACTCGGGAGGTAGAGAACATAGTTGCAACCTACCTACAAACACCTCGGGACCAGCAGATGACTCAAGAACTGCTCTTCACTCCTACGGAAGTACTATCAACCATCCGTAAAACAAACCCCAAGAAGGCACCCGGCGAAGATGGCATGCCAAACACCGCGTTAAGATATCTGTCCAAGCCAGTAGTGGTGGCAGTGATACAGCTGTTTAATGAGATTCTGAGAACCACTCACTTCCCAGAGACTTGGAAGAGAGGCCGGGTGATCGTCATCCCTAAACCCGGCAAGGATCTCAGGAGACCAGATAGCTACCGTCCTATCACCCTATTGCCAACAATATCAAAGATCTTCGAGAAGCTGCTCCTCAAGAAAATTCGACGGGCCATATGGAAAAAATCTAAAGAATTAGGAATAAGCTCCTGTGATGAAGGCCGTGAATTTGTAAAAAAAACTTATGACCACAGCTTTGTTACCTTCTCAGCTTATACCGGAAGCTATTCTATATATATTTGAAAACGAACCAGTTATACAAAATATAGATACATTCAAAGAATATTTTCATAATCAATGGATTAAAAAAATAACATCCGACGTTTTGAGCTGCTATAAACAAAAAAATAGGACAACAAGCTCGTTAGAAGGCTGGCATCACCGTCTCCGAATTAGAATTGGTATCCACCCAAGTTATTTTTATTCATTTCTCTTTTAAAAAAAGGAAGCAAAGTATCAAGATTTTAGAATTAAAAAGAATAATTCTGAGCCTAAAAGGTCAAGTAAAGATCAAGAGCAATACGAAATCATTCAGAAATGCATATCTGGAGATATAACCATTCCGGAGTGTATTACTATATTAATTCATTTGTAAAGAATTATTAAATATATTATCTTGTTTTTAACATATGTATTCGTTTTATTATTTAACTGTACTCTGATTAAGTGAGACTCCGAAGAAATGAGAATCTGAAGAGATGCTAATCTGAAGAGATGCGAATCCGAAAAAATGCGAATCTGTAGAAATGCTAATCTGAAGATGTGCTAATAATTCAATCATACGTCGCGAGGAAGAGGTCTAGCATATCTCTAGTCCCCACACCCACTCCTACGGAAGAACACCAAATTGATATGCTATTTGGGCAGCTACAAATTGACATTCGATCCCGTATCCCGCGAGAATCAATAAAAACTTTCAACGAGCTGCTGAGTATGCCGTTTGAATTATGCATTGCTCCTGCGACTTTTTAAAGACAAATAGACCCATTCCGTATTAGCTTACGCCACATCAAAATGCTGTCCTACCTGGACGACCTGATTTATTTTTCAGGAATATATCCAGTACTTACTTTATAGACGAACTAGCTGACCATGTAAATTTTCCCTATTTTGCGTACGAACGGAGTGGTGACAAGCTTACATCGCTGCGCAGCGTCATCGCGTGAGTGTGATAACAATCTAAAATAAATATATTTTTGACGACTCCCGCCCCGAGCTAAGCACATCATCCCCGTCGTCGCACAGCAGCGCTGCGGTAGAGAGAGAGAGATAGCTGTGTATAATTAGCGTAATCCTTATCACTCATCTTAAGCACTGCCCACGCGCATCACCTGTGCTCCTCCCATTAACACGCCCTAAGGCGTGTCTGTGAGGATATTAAAGGACTTACGTTCTTATCTATCGCGCGCATTGTAAACATACATTTGAATTCTAAACTTGAATCATCAAACAAGTTAACATGTCATTAAAAGCGGTGTCCCCACAAAAAGGACCAGCACGTAAAGCCCGTAGCCTCTACGTTGCAATCAACAATATCCGACCCCGCATTAAATACGCTAACATCTGCATCTGGACAAGTTAAGGATATTTTTGTTACATCGGGCCGTAGAACAAAACGCCGACTCGATGATGACTCTTATGAGCAAAATAGCTGGGATCAGAAATCGCTCATATCTGAAACAACTAAGTTATTCACTGAGTTTGAGCGCAAACAAAACCGTAAACTAGACAATTTAGAGGCCATGAGTGATATTTCCACACAAACTACTAGAATTCAGGTATCAGTAGAATTCCTTTCTCAAAAGTACGATGAAATCTTGAGCAGGCTGGACTCGACTGAGCGAGAAAATTCTTTTCTTAAGAGGCAGATAAATTTGCTTGAGTCTTAGATTGATTTACTAGAACGCTATTCTCGCGCATCGATGATCGAGATGAATAACGTACAAGTTATGCATCCTGAAAATAAGGAACTGCTAATAGATAAACTTTGCAAAATTGGATCAGCCATCAATCAGCAAATTCAAGCAACAGACATCAAAAAACGTATATAGACTGAAACCCAAAAAAGACTCAACCTCTCCAAGCACCATCGTAGCCGAATTTAATTCTACATCCATGAGAGAAAATATTTTGAAAGCCACTAAGAACTATAACAAACAGAACCCAAAATCAAAGTTGTCGACTGCCACCTTAAAACTGCCTGGCCCACCGAACTCGCTGTATATATCAGAATCTCTAACGTCCTATGGCAAACACCTGTACTACCTGGCTCGAAAACTCCAAAAGGAGCTGCTGGGTGAACTATGGAAAGGTATACCTCAAAAAGTCTAAGGATTCTACGCCCCTACACATCAACTATGAAAAGGATCTGAATTGTATTAAATCATCTCACCCTCAGTGACTAGATACGGCAATAACACTCTCTTTATATTATTATTATTTAATTAGTAATCTACACAAACAATTTGTAACACATATCTACTCACAAATAACACTGAACACTAAAACCTTACATACAGTATATTTCATGTTCTTCAGCAATATTTTGGTATCATACTGTTTTATTTCCAACTCCATATACTTTAATAACTAACATACTATTTTTTTTTATTTCCATGTTAAATCCTTTAATTTTTTAAATTCGATAACATAAAAGATATACAAACTGATTAGGACTGTATCTCTGTTGCGGATTCCGCGACATGCCTTATTGAAGACTGCCTCCATTTTAGCAAAATTTACTCTAACGCCCTAAAATTATTATGCCAAAACATAAGAAGCATTAATAAAAATTTTGACAACTTTACCACTCTCCTTGAAAGGAGCAAAACAATAGACGGGATTTAATAATATTGACTAAATGCTAGCTTCTACACAGTTTCTCTTCACATACAATCGATGGCTATACATCCATCTCTACTAGGCAGCATACGACTCAAAACGAGGGAGTTGTAGTATTCTTTCGTTCACATCACCAAGTCTCGGTCACGGAACCCGAAATTCAAGACGCAATGTCATAAGCCGGATCCCCACTTGAGCAGCCGCGGGGCGAGCGGCCGCCTCAACTCGCGGCAGCTCCAGTGGAGACGCTGCCGCGGGTCGAGACGTGCCGCGTCTTGAGCCAAACGAGGCGGCCTCGTGACGAGCCATTTTGTGTCGGTAAACGTCGGTGCTCAAAGGCGCCTCAGTGTGAGCCACGCGAACAGTGGAGACGGACGTTGTACGCTCACTTCGCGGCAAAATGGACAATAATAAATGCATTGAGTTAATTAAAGAATATCAAAGCCACAGGCTTCTATGGGATCCGACGTCACCACATCATTATAATAAGGCCTTTAAGGAAGATTCCTGGAAAATTATAAGTAAGAAAATAGGAATATCTGTAACGGAAGTGAAAAAGAAGATGACGGCACTTTGTGGTTCTTTTCGGAGGGAAAAATCCCGACACAAACAAAGCCTCATCACGGGATCAGGTAAATATATTTTTGTTGTAATATTTCAATTTCTTAAGTGACGAAATCTGCATTCCGGATCGTACCGGCTCATTGGGGATTGAGAATCTGATATTATTATTCCCTTCCTCTGTGGCGCAGCCATGGCATGGCCCGTGTACAGATTGACATTTCTGTGAACGCGCCATGCTGTGGCGTCATTGTCCGCGCGCTCTAAATGTAGCTATAGTTGACGAAAACTATGTCTATCTTGCTTTAAGTTGTATAAAGTGTGTAGATAAATAAAAAAGACGGCGTATAGGCACATTTAACGACTCTGAAAGTATTTTAGTAGAAATATACAAGCATTCCAATGTTGGTGTCTCTTTGTTCAGTCAGTGTAGCGCGAGCCGGGTGCGCGTAATAACGAAATTGTGTGTATTTTCCGTGTTTTTGTGCTATTATATCATGAATGGGTATGTAATAAACATTTTTTAATGCATAGACTATGTATTCAATACAGAGTTTTGGCAGAAATAGGTATTTCCCCATGAATTATTGGCGGGAAAATTTTTTTTCTTAATAAAATGAATTTTATAAATATATTTAATAAAAAAACTGACCTAAAGCATTTTTATAACGTTAGCTTATTTCATAACGATAACAACTACATAAGTTTCTTTGTATAGCGTTCATACAAAATATTAGAGATATGGTCATTTTAAATGATCGATACCCCAGACGCCACTCTGAGGTGGCGGCCATTTTGCACACGCGCCACTGACGTGACAGTTAGCGCAAAATGGCCCCCACAGTTGAACGGAGTCCAGTCACTGAACATATTTTAGTTTCGATGAATAACAATAAACATTTTAGTTCAATATAGGGTTGCCATCCGTCTGGGTTTCCCCGGATTTGTCCTAGTTTAGAGGGCATCCGGGGAGCGTCCGGGGAAGGTTTCATGTGTAGACTAAAGAGTTCTGTTACCTAAAGTATTAATTATATTAAATTACAACAGGAAGGGGTATGCACATATCTATTTAAAATGCAATTTCATGTTTAAATTATTTATTGTTACTGCTTATACCCATACCTACCTTATAATTTTTTCCAGGCCGTAACGAAATTTATATTTCAAAATGGTTCGCTTACGAGCACTTCCACTTTTTAGCGGACAAATTCACTCCCCGTGAAACTACGTCTACCGACAAGTCGACAACGGACACAATGCAGAAAGAACCATCAACAGCTGCTGCAACTGATACTTATGTAAATATTTATTATCTCCTTTTTTTTTTAAAACATTACTTTTTGGTTTATTATATCATCAATATCTACATTGCCATGGTATTTCTCCATTAGTAACAAAGTGTGTAGCCAAGTGTGAACGAATTAGTAGTTTGCACCGGTGCAGCGAGTACCGGTGAATCACCGGTGAATACCGGTTTTAAATCACCGGTGAAAGCACCGGTGGTTTATCGGTTCATCACCGGTTATTACAAGCCAAGACTATTTTATGTAAGATTTTATCAAATAATGATTAAATAATGGGATACAAATGTATTGTTGTTATTAAGAATTATTATCGCGTTCTAATACCTCATAATAACAAAACTTTTCGTGAACTTTCACACAGGAATACATGAAAGATTGCTTTATCAATACCTATTGTTTAATTACGTACATTATTTTAAGTAATATTTAGTATCAATGTCAAAACTATTGCTTCTTTAGCTTCATTTTCAGTAGGGAGATTATTTCAGACATTAGTTCCAAGCGTGCTTGGTCAGTTAAGTGATTCATTTCATTTGCAACTAATTGTCCAAATATTTCATTGCTACGTTGGTGATTTATTTCCAATTCAGTCTGAGTTCCTGATTCTGTTTGAGAAGTTGTTAGGGGTGATGATACTCGACGTTTTTTTGATGTGTCTATAAAACAACGCGTTTCTTGTTCATCCTCTGAAGACATATCAAGCCTTTGAGCATATTGTGTAAAAATATCTAAAAAAAGTTATCAAGTTTATTTTTAACTTAATTGTCAGGTGTGCTACAATCATGTCACTAATTAAATCCTATTGCTGATAACATAAAATCATTTTTGTCAACGTTAAGTTTACGCAACCGTAGCATCGCAATAAAAAAGTAGTTATACCTTCTTCACTTACCTTCACTCATAGTTGTAGTAATGTGAAAAATTCAAACAAATTTTCTTATCTTTGTTTCAACAATTAATAACAGTTACCTAAATTCACGACAAATTACGATATATATGATTAATTACAATAATTGCATACGTCAAAATCTTTAGTCTATGGGAACGTGCCGGGTAGGGAAATCCCTTGAATGTCGAGCGAATTAGCGAAGTGAAACGTAATAAAAAATACAAATTTGAATCTACGAATAGGTTAAATTAGTTAAGTACTAATGTGAAATAATATAGTAACCAAGTAATTAATCAGTATATAGGTAACGCAAATATTATATTAAAGTATCTGAAGTGTGATTACAGGAAAACTTCATGTAAGTATGCATTTTTTTTCATACAAGATATATTTATAATAATTGAGACATAAATAGCATTTTAGATAGCTTTAACCAATTAGTTACAACAGGGTTATTATATTTTCAGAATGCCAAAACTTCCGTCGAAATCTAGAGGTCACTTTGACAAAGTAGAGGAAGGAAAAGTAAAATGTAAAATATGTTCTGTTGTGATAACAACAGGTGGCGGGACAACAATTAATATGTTGTCACATTTGAAACGTAAGCATCCAGGTATTATAGAATTAGATACCACACAAACAGTCCCTCCAATTAGCCACGAAAATACTTCTACGTCTAATAGCACTATTTCCGTTTCTGATATAAAAAATATTAACAGATCACTTACTTTAATGTTAGCAACCGATTTCCAACCCTTTTCAATTCTGGATGATAAAGGGTTTAGGAATTTTGTTCAAAAACTTAATTGTAATTACAAATTACCAGATAAGAGAACGGTGCGATATGATTTAATGCCAAAAATGTATAATCAAGCTAAAGAAAATCTTAAGGCCAAGTTGTCTCAAATAAACAATTTATCCCTAACCACTGATATATGGACAAGCAATTCCATGGAGTCATATATTACGGTCACATGTCATTTTTTTCATGAAAACAGCCTTTTAAGTTGCGTATTGAACACTAAATCCATACAAGATTCGCACACTGCTGACAATTTAAAAGATATTTTAAATGACATTTTAATAGAATGGGAAATAAGAGATAAAATTGTATGCATCACGACTGACAATGGAGCAAATATGGTAAGAATGGCAACATTGTTAGGAATTCGGCACATGCCTTGTGTTGCCCATACGTTAAATTTAGTTGTTGATGATGCTTTACGTTTTGACGATGTGATTAATTTAATTGATAAATGTAAGAAAATTGTAAAGTTTTTCCGAAAATCTAATGTTGCCACATTGACACTTCAAAATGAGCAGAAAGAAAGGAAACCTGATAAAGAACCGTTAAAACTAATCCAAGAAGTTTCGACACGCTGGAACAGCGTATTTTACATGATACATAGAATTTTAATATTAATTGATTGTTTAACTGCCGCTCAAAGAAAATTACCTCAGTCACCACCCATCATAACTCCAGATGACGAAAAAATTTTAAAAGATTTAGTACTTTTACTTGATGTTTTTGAACAAGCATCTAAAATGATTAGTGGGGATCAATATCCAACATCCAGCCTTATCATCCCCATTGTATACGGTTTGTTTGACAATATTAGAACTTTAGAGACCAGCGTTTCCACTACAACCGGTAAACATTTTTGCGACAGACTTAAAGATAAAATGAAAGAGCGACTCTTAATTTATGAAGCCCGAACAGTTTGCCGAATTGCCACAGTTCTCCATCCTGTTTTTAGGAATAGTTTCAGATTACTAGAAAACAAATTAGCCGCCAAAGACGCAGTTAAAGCTGAAATAAATAATATAGTGAGACTTGGTCAGTCGTCTCAAAGTACTGAAGAAGAACCAGTACCAAGCACAAGTCAGTGCAGTCCCATCCAAGTCCGACCCAATTTATTTCAATTTTTAGGCAGAAATAATACTGACACCACAGCAAACACTTCGGCTAGGGCTTTAAACTTAATGCGAATGTATAGCGATACAACTATTTCTGAAAATAGCCACAACTGGGATACTGTTGTAGCATTTTGGCAATTTAATAAACACTTGAAGCCTCTGGATGAAATCGCGTATAAATATTTAACAGTGCCTGCAACTTCAGTAAGGTCAGAAAGAGTATTTTCTGCAACAGGCTATATATTAAATGACCGAAGAACTATGTTGCGAAGTGATGCTGTGGAAATGTTATGCTTTTTGAATCAAAATCAGCATTTGCTGAAACATAATGATGATAGTAATCAATAAATATATTAAAAATATTTTTTCCTTTACAATGATATATTATTTTAAGTATGTATTATACATATAACCTTTCTCTTCAATCACCACTCTATCTATTAACAAAATTCGCATCAAAATCCGTTGCGTAGTTTTACAGATTTAAAGCATTAATAAGGACATTTATAGGCACGCTCTCGCTGCCCCGGCCGGCCGGTACCGCCGCAAACACTATGCCTTGCAATTTTTAAATCTGTAATATCTTCGAAAATATTCATTTAAGTCAAATAGGGGCAAAGAAAACGACTTTGTATTATACTATGTAGAGATTCACCGGTGAATACCGGTGATTCACCGGTGATTGTCAATTCACCGGTGAATTCAATCGGTTGTCAAAATTTCGCACCGGTGCAAACCACTAGAACGAATTGATTTTGCGTCATTTGCAGACCTTCGTGGAATTGCGCGTAAAGGTAAGAACGAGGTCCCAACTTCTTCATGTCTCCAAGACCCATTTGCAAAATTCCCATCAACTTCAGAATCTAAACTTCCTGCTGGTGTATAAATATTTATGCGCATTTTTCTTAAAAAAATATGCAAATAAACAGTAGCCAATACCACTTTGGTAGCAATATTTGGTTCCAATAACATTGGCTTTCTTAACACTCTAAATACAGAACTCATAATACCAAAAGCATTTTCTACCACGCGCCGTGCTCTAGATAGACGGTAATTAAATACTCTTTCTGGGGAGCCATTATCTGGAGTCCCCTCAAATGGTTTCATTGTATAATTATTTAAGGCAAATGCCTTGTCAGCTAATATAACATAAGGTACTTCAATTAAATATGGTACCTGTAATATACTAGGTGCTGGCAACTTTAATTCCTTATTTTCCAATTTCGAATATAATGTAGAGTTTCTGAAGACTCCACCATCAGATATGCGTCCTTGACAACCAACATCTACATACAAAAAATTGTAATGAGCATCTACCAATCCTAGCAATACGATGCTAGGAAAATCCTTATAATTTATATATTCTCCATGACTATTCAGCGGTGATTGGAGAACAATATGTTTCCCATCAAGGGCACCAATGCAATGAGGAAAATGCCAATAATTATCAAAATCTTCTGATATTTTTAACCATTCTTCTTCTGACGATGGTATCTGAAAATTCAAATGAATTTAAATATACTACCACTAGATTCACATTTACAATAATTATGGTCTGAGGTGGTTGTCATGTGATCAATGCATGAATGTATGAATAGAGTATAAAGATGTTTTGTGAGAAAAAAAATACAGCGATGACATCAGCGGTAGTAATGTTTCCCTAATAATTTAATTTATTTCAATTACAGAATAAAGAAACAGTTGTGAATGAAACACTACCTGAAACATCTTCCGAAAACTTAACATTGTCCCTCGATGACCAACGACAGTTGCCGTCTACAACTCCGAGATCAAATAAAAGAAAGGAGACAGATATTTTGGAAAATAACATTGATCTTGATAAAGCTATAGAGGTGTTAAATTATACTGATGATACCTACGATACTTTCGGTAAACATGTTGCAGCAAAACTTAGGGCTCCCGCACACGGGCCACCGGCCACAACCACAAAACGCCGCCACTGGCATATTTCCTTTAATTTTCATACATTTTATATGGACTCGCCGCACACGATTGTCGCCGGTGGCGGCCACACGCTACAAAACGTCGCAGCTTGCTTCTCGTAGCTCGAAGCGGCCACTAAACGCCGACATAAAACGCCGGCACCCGCGACTCGCGCGATTCCGCGCCCCTCTCTCCCTTACCTCAGTAAACCTGTTGGAGTCAACGGTAACGCACGCACGTAGTCTGTGGTTCATATAGGTAGATAAATATGGATATAGAATTATTTATATCCGAGATACAATCCCGTCCTGCTATTTGGGATTCAAAAAGTGATAGTTATAGTAATAGAGGAGAAAAAGTGAAGGCCTGGGAAGAAATCTGCGAATTGTTTGTAGGAAATTTTTCTAATAAAACTGCCAAAGAAAAAAACATTGAAGGTAAGTTTATTAAAATAATATAAAACCATATATTTATATTCTATTTTCTTGCCACGGTATTGCTCCTTCATTCATAAAATAATCTTTTAACGTATCTCTTGAAGTAGACGCTCGTGTTACTGGCCAGCCTGTATTTTGTACATTTTCGAGTCCCACTATTTTCAAAGTGTGACGAAAATTGAAACCGTCCCTTTTGCGAATAAAGTTGTGCAAAATGCAACAAGCTTTCACAATGTCTTTTGAGAAATGAACAGAAGTGTTTAGTGGGCGATGTAATATTCTCCATTTGTTTGCTAGTACGCCGAAAGTACACTCGATGCAACGTCTGGCACGGCTTAACCTATAATTGAAAACTTTTTTGTCTAAGTCCAAATATTTTCCAGCATATGGCCTCATCATATTTTCACTGAGGCCAAATGCTTCATCACCAACAAATGTATAGTTCAATGGTTGTCGATTACCGACCTGCCGTGGTGAGGGGATATTTAATGTATTTCTGTTTATTTTATTACACAGTTCACTTTCTCTAAATATTGTAGAATCGGATGCTTTACCGTATGCCCCAACATCCACGAACGTAAAAAGTAAATTCGAGTCGCAAGTTGCTAGAAGTACTATTGAAAAAAATTTTTTATAGTTAAAGTACAAGGAGCCGGTATCGAAAGGATGAATAATTCTTATATGTTTCCCATCTATGGCGCCTAAACAATTAGGAAAATTAGTATTTTGAAGAAATCCGCTGGCAATTTCATTCCACATGTCTTGGGTCGGTTCTGGAATACAAACGGCTTTTAAATAGTTCCAAATTAGTTGACATGTTTCTTGTACTATTTTCCTTGCTGTAGAGGCCCCACGGTGGTAAGAGAGTTCAAAATCTTCAAACGAGCATCCAGTTCCTAGATACCTGAAACAATGAGAATGAAAGTACATTATATTATTTTGTTGTTACAGTAACTAAATTACAGAGGAAGTGGAAGAGTCTTCGTGACAGTTTTAATAGAGAAAATGCAAAAAACAAGAACGTTGCGAGTGGTTCGGCAGCAACAAGCAGTAAACAGTACATTTATTTCAATCATCTATCTTTCTTGAATTCCTTAAAAGAAGTGAGACCGCCTACCGATGTTACTTCCGAGTGTGCAACTAATGATGCGGAAACACCTCGCCCGAAAATAAACAGAAACATTAATATAAAAAGGGCCGAAAAATCAGAAAATGAAATTCTCAGAACACTTTCGGAAAATTTAAAACGTAAACATGATCAAATAAGCGACCAAAACGACCCTGATAAGCAATTTCTGATGCTTCCACATGTAAAAAAAATTGACGAAAATTGTAAACTTGATTTTCAATCAGAAATATTACAGTTAATTAGAAAGTACACGCATAATCAAAATTATGAAACCTATTCGGCACAATATTATGGTTATTCTTCAGGAAATGCCAACATACATTCGACACAAAAAGCTTCTACATCTGCCCAGCCTTCTCCACATAATTCACATTATTCCGAAAAGTCTATGCTTGACATGTCATACTCTACACAAAACGCTTCTACATCTATCCCATCTTCACCTATAATTCAGCCTTCTCCAACTCATTCATATTATTCTGACCAGTCTATGGACAACAGTTCTGTTATCGAAGACATGTTCCGTGATGATGACGAGTGATACCAAATTATAATAAACACACAATAAATAAATACAAATACCTTCGTGTTTTATTTAGTAGAATAAACAATGCAATTGTGCCCCATGGGTGAACTATCAGAAATCCTTTATTAAAATCGGATCAGCGCGAGATCTAGGTGTGTAAGCATAACATACAGACAAACAAACAGGCCTAAAATATTATAGATTTCAATACGCAGTTATAATAAATAAGTAGTGATTATTTCCACTTACCTTAATGTGATAGCTAGTCTTTCCGCAGGTACGATGCTTTTCCGCATGTTGGTGTCGTGGTGCTTTAATCCAGCATATAAAAGAGCATGTAGTTCCCAAAACGTACCTATACTTAAACGAAAATGTTTAAAAAACTTCTTTGGATGGTTTAGAAGATTATCGAAATGTTCGTTGCATTTTTGTACATTCGTTAAAATTGGATGTATCCAATAACTACGGCTTCGTCTTCTACGACGACGTCTTTTTATCAAAAGTAGCGCAATTAAACCTTCTTCGTCGGAGTCCATTATGATACTGCATGCCTGGGTTAAAAAAAGTAGCGACCACCGACCACAAGTGTCGACCATCGGTCACAAGTGGCTGTCGCGCGCTTCAGCTACTTCAGTGGCCGTTTCTAGCCTCTTGTAGCGGCGTTTGTGGCTGTCGCCAGTGGCCCGTGTGCGGCAACACTTAGAAAATATGACGCTCTAACATCAGCACACGTAGAAAAGAGTATAATGGACATCATTTTTCAAGCAGATTCGACGCTGGAAAGGCAACCTTGCTTATACGCCAAATTTGCGAAAATGAGTTATATATATCATTAGAATCGCCTGTTTTTTTCCTATCTGCAGATCTCGGTTTCATCCAATTCTGACCATTTTTGATGGTTGATAAGCAATTCGTGATTCCGATTTTTCAGGTTAATAAACGCACAATTTTAGATCATTTTAGAAATGTTGTCTGTTAAGCTACATATAATTTTGTAACATAGTAGGTTAAGCAATATCTCTTTTCCGAGATGTCATTCATAATTTACGTAAGAAACTTTGCTTCGCCATGAACCATGGAATAGTTTATACATCATACAATTAGCCGCGCAAAAGTTTCTCATGATATGGCACATCAGCAATTTATCTCCACCGCGTGTAAAGTATATATATGATATAAGCAATTTTATCGGGAAAACTAACGTATGCGATTGGCATATAAGCAATTTAGCTTAGACTAAATTATTTTTAAAGTGGCTTATAAGCAAGTTTACTCCGCTATACATTTCAAAAGAAATATTTTTAAGATATTTTGCTTTCATTTAATTTCTTCTTTATAATCACTTACAACGCTCTTCGATACACGAACATTCACAACGAACGGCGCTTAAGCTGCATTTTTCTGATGTAATATTGCATCAGACACCGACACTATAAATAGATGCGGATGCGCGCGGGCGCATCAGTCGCTCGCGTCAAGTCAGCGCGGTTGTTACACGGCTATCGATCCATAATAGCGCGCCAAAAGTTCGTTGTAGCCTGCAGTGGCGATCACGTTTGCATTTTGGTGAGTAAGTTTGTTTACATTTTATTTTTTTATCTTTGTGTTCTATCTAACCCGTTTTCCTGGTTTTGAAGTTATTAAGTACCTACTTGTGTCTATCTAACAACTTTGCTTTGCTTGGTTTTACTTACAGTAGTTACCTACTTACGGTACCTACCTAAACACTTCGAAATGGCTAAAAGAACAGAGCGATCGAGACGTTTATTGGCTAATGCTTTGGGGTTAAAAAGGAAGTTGTGTTTTGATTAATTTGCTGTGGACGACGTTTGTACAAAGGGAATGCAGGTTAATATTTTTAATTATTTGTTAATATTCTCTGTGGAGTAAGTGATAGCTTGTGATTCCCAAGTTAGAGTCTAAATGTTTAAATCCCGACGCCCATGTTTTGGGCTAAGGCCTCAATAACCCTCAATAAAGGGCAGGCATGATACTTAGGTATCTGTGACGGTTTATGTTATTTCGTTTCCATGCTTTTAAAAGACCTCATAGATGTTTTTACAAGCTTTTATCTATATTTTATCTGAAGGCCAATTCCCGTAAATAAAACTGTCAGTATCATTGCAATATCATTCCGATCAACTTTCAGTTACATTTTGATCGCACGTTCGACAGTTCATAATGTACGATAATTACGTATTTCGTTACTTTAATCAACGTAAAATCTTAGCAAAATATATACCTTTTACACATTTATCAACTTTTGATATAATTTCGGTCTCAATGTTATCTATTTTGCCGTTTGACTTTGTATGTTAAATTACGGGAATACCAATTTTGACGTTTATGACACTGAGATGAGATTGAGACTAGATCGCAACTGAATTTTAAACAACTTTATTTAGTAGAATTGCCCTTCTGATTCAATTAAAGTTCGGCATCGTTCATTATACGGATACCTCCTACCTACTTTTTTATTTGCTTTAGGTACTATTTGAGTATAATATGAACGCGTTGATTGTTTTCTGATAATAATTATCGTAACCGTTACAGGATTCGACCTTAGACACCCTCCCTCAAAGTGATCACGAAACGCTAAACCAGGACGAAATTGATTTGTCATCCAAAGAAAATAAAAAAGATCAGTTAACAAATCAAGTAATTAAGCAGTTAACTGGCTTATCAGAACCTAATACTTCTCATACACAAAGTCATCTATCGTCACGTTCCAAAAATATACAGCCAAAAATTTGTATATTGTCAGATATAATAATCAATGGCCCATCTGAACTTGCAATAAAAACTCTAAGCGAAAAAAGCATTGCAAAGGATGAAATACAGTCTTATTCTTTATCACCAGTTTCACAAAGAACTCTGGAAGTGCCAATAACTATACATGACTCATCAAGTATTTCCACGTCTTTAGATTGTAAAGAAATCACTGCTTCGAGTAGTATTGAGGTGAGAGCTAGCTTTTTATTATTACAATAACATTTGCAAAATGTATGTTCCTACTGACCATTTTTACCCGACTGAAAAAAGCTAACAATGGATTGGGTTAATAGTCACATTATTTGTGTATCTTATTTAATCTTGTAATATCAATCTATCACACTTCACGCATCTTTGATTACCTATCCTACCTACCTACCTAGTACCTATTCTAAATTCACAATGATTGTTGTCACAGAATGTAACGGGAGCAGCAGTTGAAGTGTTGCCATATTATTGGGAGAAACGTACATTGACGAAGCCTTTATCTCCTGTTATTATTATTAACAATGTAAGTAACACAACATTAAAACGGTTGACGGAATGGTTTTTTGTAACGGACTGTCACGCCAAAGTTCGCGGATTCGATCCCCGCACAAGTCAAACATTTGTGTGCATGAACATTTAATGTTTGATTTGGTCTGGGTGTTTATATGTATAATATGTATGTATTTACAAAAAAAAGTATATAAGTATGTTTATTAGTTGTCTAGTACTCATAGCACAAGCTCTGCTTAGTTTGGGACTAGATGGCGCTGTGTAAATGAGGTAGAATATTTATATTTATTATTTTTGCCATTAAATTTTACCAAACTATGACTTGCAAGACTAAATGTAGTTAATATGTGTTTATAAATGTGTAACAATGTTTGTTATTTATTACAGGAGGCCCATAATACTATTTCATCAGATACACAACATGTTTATGATACTCTCCAAAACGTTTACGTCGTCGAACTACCTCAAAATGAAGTACAGTTAGAAAACAACTCATTACCTCAAGAAACGGTAAGCGTTTCCAACATTTAATTCTAACTTTACGGCGTTAACAACTGTTGAAATCTTTTAAATAGGTATTTTAAACCTTAAACAGAACTCGTTATTGTCTATATTATACTTTAATTGTACACTTATATACACACACACAAATAATATTTTTTATTTTCAGGGTTCTAATGCTGGGGTATCCAATAAAAATATAAGTAAAAAGAAAGAGAAGCCTACTAGCTATGTGGATTTTATGTCAGACGATGGCGATTTTCAGTGGTCATCTTCATCGTGGGAAGGTGAAGACGAATCGTCGAGTAGTAACGTTGAGGAGCAAAATACAAGAAAGAAGCGGCAGAAGGTAGCAGTGGATGGTAAAGTGGGTGTTCTCGGATTTAAAAAAGAGAAAAAACTTAACAAACGTAAAGAAAGAGCGACAAAAAGGAACAGTGGTCTAACATATTTAAAGAAAAATGGCACAGAAGCAGCACAGAAAACAATGAAAGATAACCCATGTAAGTCAGATAAAAAATGTCCCCATAATTGCCACGAGATTTCAGACGAACGCAGGCAACATTTTTTTTTTTTTTTTTTGATTATTACTACAATCTTTCTTCGCAGCGTAAAAGAGATTGGTTAGTTGCAAATTCACAATCTGCCGAAGTCAAAAGAAAGCGTACAAAAGAGAACGTCAGTCGCCGGCAAAACACTTTCAATTATTTTATAAATGAAGGCGAAGGTCGTCGTCAAGTTTGCCAAAAGTTTCTCCTTCATACGTTAGATCTTTCTCAACGATTTGTTCATTACACTATTTCAAATTCTGACTCCAATCTATCTAAAACTGATCTTAGAGGAAAACATGTACCTGCCAATAAGACTTCGACTTTGATTAAGCAAGAAGTAGTAGATTACATAAAACACCTACCAGCTGTTCCATCACATTACTGCCGCAAGGATTCTTGTCGACTCTACTTGCCACAAGAATTCAAGAATCTTTCTAACCTGTACCAATTATATAAAACAGACAGTTTATCTAAAGGAAAAGAGAATAAAGATTATGTAGGTGAAAAGGTTTTTAAAAACATTTTCACGGCCGAATTTAACATCACTTTCCACATCCCTAAAAAGGACAAATGTAAGAAGTGCGTCTCATTTGCTAATAATCCAACAAATAATGAGACTGAGGAAAAAAAGAAAGTCCATTTGAAAGAGGCTGAAGACTCAAAGACTAGATTCAAATTCCATCAAATAATAAATATAATATCGCGAAACGTGACTCTAATATTCTTTGTGTTTCTTTTGATCTTCAAAAGGTTTTAAATACTCCGTATGGCGAGAGTATGTTATTCTATTATTCAAGAAAGTACAGTGTATACAATCTTACTTTTTATGAGAGTATGACAAGGGAAGGGTACTGTTATTCCTGGGGTGAAATCGATGGTAAGAGAGGTGGAAATGAAATTGCTACTATCTTGTCGAAATATATAAAAATGGTAGATGACAGGAAAACTATAAAAAGTCTTTTACTGTACAGTGACTCTTGCTCAGGCCAGAACAAAAATAAAATTGTTTTAGCTGTAGTTCACACTGCTTTGCAAACTTGTCAATACCTGGAAACTATTCAAATGAACTTTCTTTTACCAGGACATTCATCTATGCCTGTAGACAGTGTACATGCCGTGATAGAAAATAGCGTAAAAAGCACTGTAATTTATGCGCCATCACAATGGACAACTGTTTTTACATTAGCAAGAAAGAATCCGAAGCCATATAATGTGGAAACATTGAAATATTCTGACTTTGTCGCTTGGGACTCCATATCCGACAAATATTTCAAAAACAATTTGGTAGGAAAAGTCAGCCATCTTCGTGTGATTACTTTCAAAAAGAGTGACCCAACACATGTTTTCATAAAAAATTCAATGGGCAACGAGGCAAAAACTGAAACAATTTTTGTCCTTGGAAAGAACCGGGTACCTTCTGAGCGATTATATAAAAAACCGTTACCGATTTCTGACGCTAAGTACAATGATTTAGCGAACCACTGCAAAAGCTCGACGATTCCCCGACAGTTTCATGATGAGTATTTAAAAATGCCTCATGGAAACATAAAAGATACTTTGCCAGACACAGATCTGGAAGATAGTGACTGAATCATCGTCATCGATATTTACCCAATTTCTTTGCTTCTTTTTTTAAATTATAAGATTAAAAACTGACTGTGATTTTAATGACTATGTCTTAGTTAAGGGTGTTGAACACTTTAATATTTTAAGACTAAAATAGTTGTAATTAGTTACTAAGCTGTTAGTTTTTAAAAGACTAAAATAATAAAGTGTGATGTTAAAATTTATAGGCACAAAATACTTAATACCAATAATTAAGAAATATACTAATTATTAATGTCTTTTTAACCACAATAAACGAAATACTTTGATTTTATTGTAATTGTTTCTTTTATTTTTGTAAATTCTTGATTATGCTTACCTATATGAAACATTTTTCTTTGCCTCGCTTTCAGGTGATTTAGGAGTTCAGAATTTTGGCAAACTACTTTTGGATAATTTGTTGATTATCACTGAATCGTGCCGACGTTCTTTTCAAATGATGTTGAGACATTTTGCTCCGATATTAATGACATACTTTTGGTCCATAAGCAATAAGTGCAGCAACACTATAAGCTCTACCAAGTCCTATAAGAAAATTAGCCTTGCCTGAGGTCTGGATATTTATTGCTTAACCGACTCCTAACTTCGTCCCCTGACGTTTTTTAAATTATTTTTTATTGTGAATTTGTGACAAATACTTTTTTAGATGTCTTTGCCAATTTTCAGGCCATTCTAACAAAAAACAAATTTGAAAAACATACCTGAACATATTCATTTAGCACTTCTACCAAGCCATCACATGTTTCGCGAACAATTTTAGAAATAGATACTCTAAAAAGGTATTGTAAACTAACAAATGAATCACCAGTTGCCAAATATCTTAATGTTATCGCAAGTCTTTCTCTAGTCGTTATGGCTTTGCGGAACGACGTGTCTTTTTTTCCAATTATTGGATGAAGTTTCATACATAGACCATCAAATGTTTCAGAATTCATTCTAATAAAATTTTGTATAGTATCTTCTACTCCTTCAAAAGTCATATCTGACAATATTTCTTTGAAATGATCATTTCGCTGCCGATATAATTCCTTGATCCACCCTTGACGTTTGACTTTCTGTCCTTTTTTCTTTTTGTAGTGATTAATTATCACTAAAGCTGCAGCGATTTTGCGTGCGTCACCCATGGTAGCTAGTAAGAAACTAGATAAATTCGTTGCTCGGCTTGAGGCACGCTGCCGAGTTGCTGATTAATGTGGCTCAAGTGGAGATGCATGAAGTTTCCGCGGCGCGCGGCATGCTCAGATTGAGGCAGCTCGCCCCGCGGCTGCTCAAGTGGGGATCCGGCTTTACGGTGTTTAGTGCTTACGGTGAACAGTGAAACTGTAGTAATCGCAATTTATCGTCCCCCCTCCTATAGAAATATTTCTAGTTTCTTAGACTCACTAAATAAAATATTAACAACCTATTCTAATTATAAGAACATAATCCTTACCGCCTGTAAGGATTATGTTCTTATAATTAGAATAGGTTGTATATCTGTGATTAAAGGGGGCAATGGGTGATTTATAACTTCAGCTACTTCATATTTTAAAATTCACTGCAATGAAAATCCTCCTACTACACAATATCCAATTATTAGTTTGACGGCGCCTTACAGAAATGTCAGTGTCAAGAGTGACATGAGCTGTCAATGTCACTCTAGCGGAGCGTCGTGTCTATGGTAGCGGGGCGGCCATCTTAAAGACTTAACTTTTGTACGAACGGCCGCGAGCGCACCACGTCTGCGACGAATCGCTATCTATCGGGTTAATCCATATAGATTTTAGCTTAGTTAGTGTTTATTGTAAAGCCTGCAATTACCGTGTGATTATCTGCGACATTATTTCATGTAAAATTATAATCATTTGAAAAAGTGTAACGGTTTTATTTATAAGTAACTGTATCCGAAATAGTTTAAATTGTGAAGCAAGTTAAAAAGACGTTGTAGCCAGAAGTGAATAGTTGTTTCTGTTACTCGACCACGTGCCCACGATGAATCCTGACGAAGGCCCTCCTGCGCTTATATCAGAAGTGAGATATCCGATCCACTTGAGCGAACGTAGTGTTAACCGAACGAAGGCGCGTGTGGTATTCGTGTGTCGGGTGTGTGGATTTGCTGGACGTTGTCCTACGTCCATTTTGGCCGTTTTCCGGTTTCGTCGCGGATCTCTGATATGTGAGTTGTCCTAAGGGACGGTTCATGGACCCAGGTGAGTCGTTTTTGTTTTGTTGTGATTTTGAGGCATAGTACTGTGTCGTTCGAGAAATAGAAGTCATTAAACTATGCAGTAAACGTTTAAATGGGTGTCACTAGTAAGCGAAGCAATTTTATCCCTCGTGTGTAGTCCCGTTGCCTTGGGTGGCTGTGAGGCGCGAGACGGGATTGTTCCATTTCGCGATTGAGGCGAGTTAAAACGATGTTCGTGAAACCGTTAAGTTTAATTAATTTTCGATTTTCTTCACATGTGGTGTATAATCTCTAATCTGCCACGTGGCTGGTTGAATATTGTGTTCGTTTAAATTAAGTGGTGGGCATTTATGCAGAGTATTTTTACTGTGTATTTATTGGCCGAGTCATTATCATTTGATGAAGTAAGTTATTTTTATCACCGCGATATAACATGCGATATATCACTGACAGTAAATTTTCCATCGCAATGTTCTTGCGTCACTTGACGCCATACTTACACACTATAACGCTAATGTGATTTTATAACGGATGCTATACAAGACATGTGCGATGTGACATTTGCGTTAAAAACTCTTGCAGTTGTACGAAATAGTACGGTGAGGTGGGAAATGGTGACTTTTATAAAAGAAGAAGGTGTGCCAATGGATGGTATTCGGTGTGGTGGTGGGTTTCTTAAGGGGGCCCCAAGTTTTCATTATTTTTTTGATATAACGCGATACGTGATGGTTGCTTACGTATTATATGGGAGGAAGCATAAAATGGCGATTTTTATTAAAAAAAAAAAAAAAAAAAAAATGTGTCAATGAGTGGTGTTAGGTGCAGTGTAGCGTGACGGATATGGGCACAATTTCTGTTATTTTTTTGTGGTAGTATTTATAGTGTCGTTATGACTGGTATGGAACCGATCAACCTTTAATAGTAATGTGAACATTTTAACGTGTGTGGATTTTAATAGCGTGAAATCGTAAAATCTTCAGCACGACGACAGTGATTAAACGTAACATTTTAGTTAATACATGGCTGTTGAACCGTTACTAACGTCCCAAGCCAGTACTGGTACCTCTAATGAGAATTCTATCTAGAGGTTCAGTGTGGGGTTCACAGAGGAGTCTAATGTCGGGCCAATGTAGGGTCCATCGAGGGGTCCACTGTGCGGGTCAATTGTGGGATCAGCAGTGGGTCAACTGCAAGGTCAACTGTGGGGGTCTACAATGGGGTCTGGGACGGTATCCCTGGTTAAGTGATAATGATACCACTGGTTGAGCGGTGATGTTTTAGTATCTTTGATTGAACAGTACGGATCTATCACTACTTATGTGATGGGTTGAGAAGCGGTGAGTAATGGTTGATGTAACTTTGTGTTAGTAGTAGTTGAGTACTTCCTGTATAGTTTATTTGCTGATAAATCCACACTGTAGAACCTGGTAAAACAGTGTAGAACAATGTAGATCACGGTAGATCGTGGTAGAACGTGGTAGAATACTACAAAACACTATAGAACACTGTAAAACACGGTGGAACACGGTAGAACACAGTAGAACACTGTTAATTGCTATAATTGTGATAGTTGCAATGCTTCATATGATTTTTTGTAATAGTTCTGATTAGGTGAAGTATTAGAAGGTCGGTTGCAGACGACGGGATTGTCTTTGTTAGTAGTTTGAAGGGTTTCATTTAACCTGATATAGTGGGCTCCGGTCAATCACCCGGTGTTTGGCGTGAGTGGGGTGGGAGAATGGGAGACAGTCGTTTGTGATTTAGGGTGTATAGTGGAAGGTGGTAAAGTGCTGCTCAGTCCTACCAGGATTTGAGCTCTGGACTAACTTACATGATATTGACTTGACGAGTGTGGTTTTGACTTGACCTGTGTGATGTTGACTAGCCTGTGTGGCAATGACTGGCCTGTGTGGCACTTACTAGCCTGTGTGGCACTGACTAGCCTGTGTGACAATGACTAGCCTGTGTGGCAGTCACGGGGATGACTGTTTGGGTTATGGTCACAGGAATTACTATGACTGTAGTTGCAATAGTACCAGTATTTGGTGTCTAGTTCTATTTGGGTCAGGATAACTGAGCGGACTTGTATTTTGTTCACGTGAAAAGGGTACCTAAGGAGATAGAAAGAAAAAAAAACCGCTTGTGGTAAAGGTCAAAGCCTTTAATTGAAATGTGCCTAGTGATCAGAGTGTCATTGATGAAATTGTGGATAGTCAAACTGAGAGTCTAGCTATAGACGAGTGAGTTGAAGTTCGTATTGTGATGGGCATTGCATTGCATTTAAAGTGCCGGTAGTGGGGCAAAGAGTCTAATTCGGCAGCCTTAATCGAGCGGTCGTGGCCGAGGCACGTCTTCCGATAGACGTCGCTATTTTTATAGTCGTGTGTGCAAAAGTGTTAGTGTGGTTATTTGTGTAATCGAAATGATTAGAACAGTCGGCGGACTTAATACTCATCTAACGAAATACTCACCTACAGAACTTTATGTTAGGGATTCGCGTTCAGTTGTTAGGTATATCTAGATTAAACTCAAAAGTTCACGGTAAGAAGGAACGTTTAGATCTCGACCCTATACGGCAACAGGCATCGGATAATATTGAAAAGGCTGCAATATCTGAAGTAAGTCGTTTTAATAAAGGTCGCACATCGATTAAAAGGTTTTCAAGTGGTGATTCGTGTTTCTAAAAAAAATTGAGACGATGATATCAAACTAAATTGGATAGGAAGTTTAGGGTCTATTCGTTATAACGACGGTATTAGATAACGATAGGTACGAACTACAGAGTTTAAGTGGTTCTCATCGAGTATATAAGTACGTGCACGAGAATTTACGCTCAGTACCTCAGGGACACGATGGGTTGTTAGAAATTACGAGCAATCTTATGGGTTATGAGCAGGCCGAGACGGCGCCTGATGATGTAGTAAATGTACCTGACCCGACTGACATATCAATTTCCCATGATTATGACACCTTGACCGTGTGTTTGGATTCAATATCTGCTGATTCTAACACTGTACTCTCAGACCCGGAGACATGGGACGAATAAAATTATACAAACAATAGTCAAGCGAACCCGTCGTCGCAGGTGTGTTCTACGTCATTGTTCATTATATTAGTCGATCCTGTATGGTATACACTTTTTATGAAAGTTCATAAAGGTGATGTCATCCAGATGGTTTAAGTTAGTCGAGCCTGGTCAAGTAGTGTCGTCCGGGCCACACCTGAAAAGGTTGGTTGAAGGGATGCACTAGCTTGGTCCAGATGAAAATTGTGAAATAGTCGAGCCTGGTCAAGTAGTGTCGTCCGGGCCACACCTGAAAAGGTTGGTTGAAGGGATGCACTAGCTTGGTCCAGATGAAAATTGTGAGTTTGTCGAGCCTGGTCAAGTAGTGTCGTCCGGGCCACACCTGAAAAGGTTGGTTGAAGGGATGCACTAACTTGGTCCAGATGGAAAGCCTGTTCAAGTAGTGTCGTCCGGGCCACACCTGAAAAGGTTGGTTGAAGGGATGCACTAGCTTGGTTCAGATGGAAAGCCTGTTCAAGTAGTGTCGTCCGGGCCACACCAGAAAAGGTTGGTTGAAGGGATGCACTAGCTTGGTCCAGATGGAATATGTGTGGTTGACTGACTGGTCGGAAGGACAGAGTCGTCCGGGCCATTACTTGATGGATTGGTTGAATGGATGCTATCGTCCGGTCCAAGTCATTGCGAGTGCGAAAATGTGAGCTATGGTTTCCTTGAGTTGGTTACCTAGAAAATTCATGGTAAGTCGTTAGGACAGTGTTGTCCGGGTCTGACCCAAGATGGGTTGGTTGAAGGAAAACACTCGTCCAGTCCAGGTCATCTGCCGTAAGATCAAATTCCTAGATTTAGAAGTTTCTGCATTAGTGATATTGATGATGACAAACTTTAACAGGATGGACGAGCGGATGAGTGAGTGATCGATTTCGTTTTGATTCCAAAAACTTATAGACGCCCGAGGACGGTCGTATGTCAGTCCGGCCGTGACGGCGCCTTACAGAAATGTCAGTGTCAAGAGTGACATGAGCTGTCAATGTCACTCTAGCGGAGCGTCGTGTCTATGGTAGCGGGGCGGCCATCTTAAAGACTTCACTTTTGTACGAACGGCCGCGAGCGCACCACGTCTGCGACGAATCGCTATCTATCGGGTTAATCCATATAGATTTTAACTTAGTAAATGTTTATTGTAAAGCCTGCAATTACCGTGTGATTATCTGCGACATTATTTCATGTAAAATTATAATCATTTGAAAAAGTGTAACGGTTTTATTTATAAGTAACTGTATCCGAAATAGTTTAAATTGTGAAGCAAGTTAAAAAGACGTTGTAGCCAGAAGTGAATAGTTGTTTCTGTTACTCGACCACGTGCCCACGATGAATCCTGACGAAGGCCCTCCTGCGCTTATAAGTTCATATTTTATTGTATAAATATAAACTAAAAATATATTAAAAAAATCTTATTTTTAATGCGTTCGCAACGCTATTTATGTCTTAAGATATTTAGTAATAGGTATCAAACACTGAAAATATTCGTATCTTCAAGCGTCGCAGGTAACCTGTGAAGACACATATTAAAAATAGGTCTACTCGTATCTATTGTTGTGGCCAAGCTTAGTACTTGGGGTCGTTCGGCATTCGGGACTGGGACCGCGGTCCCAAAAAGTGAATTGAATTATTTATTTTCATTCGTCAGATGGGACCACAAATAAAAACAAAAAGTTCTTGGCTCGGGAAAGTACAGTCGACACAAAAAATAAAGGGTCATAAAAATAAAAGTAATATAATAAATCAACAAAATATTTATGTCAATATTTATCACAGCACTTATCACACAGGATATGATATTAGGGATACGTAAATCATCACAGCTATAATTAAATACGTTTTTGGTTATTACGCACTTACCTAAATCCCCTATATGCATATTATACAAAAGTATTGTTAACATTATACTATAATCATGTAAAATATAATAAATATTTAGTAGTAGGTAGACTATTATAGTAGTAACTTTTATATCAGGATTTTTTTAGTATTCTTAAACATTTCTTTATTTCAGATTATATTAGCTTCTCTGATAATGCAGTTTTTAGTAGAATGGATGTGATTAGCACATAGGTGAATAATT
Source organism: Herminia tarsipennalis (assembly GCA_945859575.2). Classification (NCBI taxonomy): domain Eukaryota; kingdom Metazoa; phylum Arthropoda; class Insecta; order Lepidoptera; family Erebidae; genus Herminia; species Herminia tarsipennalis. Next base: position 10,575,293 of record OX243833.2, on the reverse strand, counting down.
GTTCCATTCCTATTTGGCAGATAGTCTTGTTTCGACACCATCCTTGATTTTGAATGATGAAATATTTCGTTGTTGTTCTTTTTGATGTTGGTGGTTGATTTCCGTCCATAAAATAAATAAAACAAGTAAATGGCAATGAATAAATCAATTATTAGGTATCTAAAACAAAAAAAAAACGGCAATAGCATGTCGGACTATGCTCAGTGAAGAGTTCCGCAGCCTTGAATACTTGCTTCGACAGAAGAGCGTATTTTCATGGCACGTTGAGAAACGCAGTTTTTCGGCTAACTCAATGACGGTATCCGATCATGTCCGAAATAACCTTTGTGATTTTTTTCATATTTTTTGATCATACGGTTCAAATGTTAAAAGGGGGGAGGGGAGGGCACAATATTTGCACCTTCGGAGCTATTATTTCCAAAACATTCACTCAATCTAAAAAAATATTAGAAACCTTAAAAAGATTTTGAAAGACCTGTCGAATAATGTGCCACACATTAATGTTTGCTAAAAAAAACAGTTTCTGTTACATGATGTAGTGCCCCCCTAAAAATATTTATTTATCAATCTAAGTAGCGGCTCTTACAAGACACCTTTTCACCAAATTTCATCAATATTTATGAAGAAGCCTTTGAGTAAAACGCCTGTGACATACGGACAGACAGACAGACGGACATGACGAAGCTATAACGATTTCGTTTTTGCCATTTTGGCTACGAAACCCTAAAAACTATACAAAAACATATTTTATTATTCTAATCTACATATTTAGGTACTATGTAGCTCTACTTAATTAGGTTAGCCTTAATGCGTTACTTCTAAATATTATAAATCAAATCAATAAGAAACATTTTTCACTTTGTACCAACGGGGTTTTTTTTATTTTTTATTTAAAATGTATTTAGAAATAATGTTTAATATGTAATGCAATTACCTAATCTCACTTCATTTAAAATAAACCACTATCCCACTTAACGATATTTTAAACACATATAATTTGCCACATTATCGAAATATATTTCATGCTATCTTTTTTGACAACTGTACTTTTAAAAGAAAAGGTATATTTTTATTTGTTGTCCCATATGACGTATCAAAATAAACAATTAAATTCAATTCGCTTTTTGGAACCGCGGTCCCGGTCCCAAATGACGAACAACCCTTGCCGAACGTGGGATTTTTTTGTAGCTAATCTAGTTAAAATAAAGAAAAATTGAAATTAGTAGGTTCAATTATTATTCACGTTTGGCGTGAACAAATATTGTACGATTTATTTGTGCAATCCTGTAATATAGTCTATTAGCGGTCCGTGTTTGCGTTTGAGGTGCGGGGAGGGACAAATCCCAAATACACAGCCGCGGCTCGCGACCGTCCAGCAACTGACGTTACGTTCTGCCGCATGCACGCATCGCATTCGCTCGACCTCCCGCTTCGTAAAATTACGAAGGATCTTTTATTTCTATCAGTGGTTTCGCGCGCAGTTATTAAGTCAGTAGGTACATAAGCTCAACTTACGTTTTTGTAAAAACAAAATTATGTCAGAAGCAAAAAAGAAGAGACGGCAATATAGCGCGGAATATATTAAATACGGATTTATTGAAAATGTCGCGAACTCATCTTCACCTTTGTGTCTTTTTTGCTGAAATCATTTTCGAATGAAGCGATGAAGCCTTTAAGACTTCAAGATCATTTGAAAAAAATGCATCCAGATAAAAAGACAAAAATGTAGCCTATTTTCAAGAGTTGGAGAAAAAGCACAATGCTCAGCCAAGTGTATCAAAATTTTTTTCGGCGGCTGCTAAGCAAGACGATGACGGACTACGAGCTTCTTACAATATCTCTTTGTTAATTGCTCAAACAGGCAAACCGCACACCATTGGACAAGAGTTAATTTTAACGGCAATAAAAGAAGTATTAACTACTGTACTCCATAAACCGGCGGCAGATATTATTCGAAAAATCCCTTTGAGCAACAATTCTGTGAAAAGACGAATTGATGAAATGGCTGAAAATATTGAAGAGTCGTTGTGCAATCATCTGAAGACTTGTAAATTCTCAATTCAGTCCACTTTACCAACTAATGAAGCATTGTTGTTGTCTTACGTAAAGTTTATTACAGACAAATACATATATCAAGAACTATTATTTGCTAAAAATTTAGAGACAGATACAAAAGGAAAAACACACACTGGAAAAGTTTTGTAATGAGAAATAAATTCTCTTGAACAATATCATATCAGCTGCTACGGATGCCGCTCCAGCTATGACAGGGTGTCATAAAGGCTTCATCGCGCACTTAAAAAACAAAATTCCAGATGTGCTCGCCGTACATTGCATGATTCATCTGCAACATTTAGTTGCTGGAAATTGAAGTGAACGACTGTTTCAATTACTGCAATATGTCATCTTTGCGTTGCTAATGATGAAGAATTTACCCGATTGCTGTTTCACATAGAAGTGCGTTGGCTATCAAGAGGCAATGGCATGGTACGATTTTACAATCTGTTTGACTCTGTGATAGAGTTCTTAGAAAACAAAGACACAAAACTGCGCAACAACCTCATAAAATCAAAGAATGACATCGCGTACTTGACAGACTTGTACAAATTATTTAATGATATACATAAATCTCCAACTTCAAGGTGCTGACATGAACTTAATTAAAACAAAAAATGTCGTTGCCAAACTGCTCTTACACAAGAGTATTGGCAGACGTGAGTTTCACAATTTTCCCAAATTATCACTAAACTGCAACAATGACGACTTGTTTGCCTACTGCCAACATTTGGATAACCTCCACAGTGATTTTATAGAACGCTTCCAAGATATTTTGAAATAAGAGAATGGGTGTTGGATCCATTTTCAAATGGCCACACCGCATTATCATCTAAGCTGGAAGAAGAGCTCATTGAATTGACAACAAACGAGGAGCTAAAAATACAATTTAAAATTGGTTACCAAGAATTTTGGTTACAAAAGCCAATACCGCAATTGTACCCTGGATTGTGGTCGATCGTTCAACGATTTTTGATAGCATTTTCATCGTCATATTTATGTGAACGTAGCTTTAATGCTGTTACAATGCTGCTAACTAAAAAGAAAAATCGTTTGCACGTTACCGAACGCGGCGACTTGCGGCTGTACTTGAGTCAATTGAAACCTGATATTAACAAACTTGTTAAAATAATCAGATTCATCCTGCACATTAGATTAGTTTTAATATTGTAAAGTTTTATTATTATTGCTCAATGTTGATTATTGTTAATTTTTAATAAAAGATAATATTGTAAAGTTGCATCATTATTGCTCTCTCTGGTAAGAAAGTCCCGTTTAGAATATAGTTTTAATTAAACTCCAGGCGAGACTAATATTTTATTGAGGTTATATAAGGTAAAAAAAAAATGGGGGGCGCTACAAAATAACTGATTTTCAAAGTGGGCGTTAGATGAAATAAGTTTGGGAACCTCTGCTTTAATGCAATGAAATTACAATTTATATTAGCATAAATTGTATATGAATGAATTCGGTACGAAATGAGCTATTGAATGACATGACTTTTTAACTGACCAGTTGAATTTTGGCGACGATTCATTCCCGCCATCGCGTTGGAACGTACGGGCGTGTTAAGGCCTATTCAAACCTGAGCGATATTCGCTGCCGCTGTGGATAGAGGTACATACCGCGCGGGTTTCGCTCAGGTATTTAGTATCAAGATCCGCGGCTAGAGCGACCTGAGCGATATTCGCTGCCGCTGTGGGTAGAGGTACATCCCGCGCCGCTTTCGCTCAGGTATTTAGTATCAAGATCCGCGGCTAGAGCGACCTGAGCGATATTCGCTGCCGCTGTGGGTAGAGGAACATACCGCGCGGGAGCAGCGGCATGCATATCCCGCCCCTCACTCCGCAAGCGGGGTTAACATGACAACAGTTACGCACGATATTTTAAAAGACGTAAGTTCAAGGACCTCCAGGAATTAAAAGCTACCCTGCCGGCGGACTACAGAGACTTCTACGACAGCCTACCACATGCATAAAGACTGATTAATAAATAAAACAATATTTTATGACAAAAATATGGTGTATTTTTATCTTATTTATCTATAGGTACACTTCCTCTAAGCCCTAAGGGATCCACAAAAAAGAAGACTCCAACTTTATATATATATATTTTTAATTTGTAAATAGGCCAACTCCAAAAATCTATTTTTAAGGTATTGAATAATTTTGTTTTAAATTTAATCTTAATAAATAATATTTGGAAAATAAAAAAGTACCAAATGGATTATTTATAAAGTTTTTTTGCTTTTCTGTAAAATTTCACAAAACGGAGTTGGCCGATTTGCAGATTAAGCCATCGATATTACGAGTTTCGACTCAAAACAAAACGCATTACATCAGTGTCTAAACTCAATGTTCAAAAAAGAAAACCACATCAACAAACAAATACTCTCTTTACTCCTCCCATATATTTACTTAATTACAAATTCTTTCAACTAAATTTCGTCACGCCGTCGCTGTCGTCAGAGTTCTATTTTGTATCCTAAGTGAATAAAGTACATTATAAAATAATGTAATCAATGTGTCCGTCGCCCAACACTCGCTATCTTGTCATCAAGTAGGTAACTATTCTATTTTGTAACCTAAGTGAACAAAGTACATAATAAAATAATGTAATCAATGTGTCCGTCGTCCAACACTCACTATCTTGTCGTCAAGTAGGTAACTATTCTATTTTGTAACCTAAGTGAACAAAGTACATAATAAAATAATGTAATCAATGTGCCCGTCGCCCAACACTCACTATCTTGTCGTCAAAAAGGTAACTAGGTAAGAGTTCTATTTTGTAACCTAAGTGAATAAAGTACATTATAAAATAATGTAATCAATATGACCGTCCTCCAACACTCACTATCTTGTCTTCAAGTAGGTAACTACGTTCTATTTGTAACCCAAGTAGTCCGGTCAAATTAGCTTCAAAAATAGGGGTAAGGTTACATTAATTCGCACCTAGTTAAAACGCCCAAAAGTGAGAAAATGGAAGTTATTTCAACACCGGAAATACAGCAATGGATGGGGTCTGTCCAACAGTACGAAATATGTACGATTTCCGCCGACGGAAAACTGAACTCGGAGCAAAAGTTGAGGATTGCTAACCTCTGCCGCCAAGTTGGAAATAGTGTTGCTCAATTGGCCGTTCAGTATCAGTCACTCAAACAGAAAGCTATACAAACACATGTGTCTTTGCAGAATCAAAGTGACCAACTGGATTTGGCGAAAAATCTGACAGAGATTAAACAAACAATCAAAGATTCCTGTACCAACCAAGCCATGACAAATTCTTCCTTCGCTGACATGGTGAAGAAGGGGACCAATAGTTTTGTTCGGCCTACTTCTCTGAGTTCCGTAGCCATTTATCCTAGTGATAGGTCAAAAACTAGCGATGAAACAAAAACTTTGTTCCAGAAAATCGTCTGTCCTGAAGAAATGCAGCTGAAAGTTCGCGGTGTCCGAAACACTAGAAACGGAGGGGTTATCATCAGCACGGAGTCCAAAACCGACCTAGAAAAACTGAAGCAATCAGTGCAACTAGCCAAGTCAGGTCTTACCGTCGACGAAACCCAAAAGCGTAAACCCCGCATTATAATCATAGGAGTCCCTACACAAATCAGCGAAAATGAGGTCTTTAAATGTATCTACGAACAAAACATAGTAGAGAAAGTACCGTCCTTGACTAGAGACTCATTTTTGAGCTCAATGAGACTCAGCCACAAATCTGGGAAGAAAGACGCAATGACCTGTAATTACATCCTGGAAGTTTCAGCAGTCATTCGTAAAGCCCTAATCACTCAAGACAGAGTTTTCATTAACTGGACATCCTGCCCTGTACGTGACTTCACGCTAGTAAACAGATGTTACAAATGTCAGCAATACGGACATGCAGCTAAAACGTGCAAGACTCCTGACTCTACATGCGGTCATTGCGGTCAAGACGGGCATTCAATTCAAGACTGCAAAAATAAATCAGAGGCGCCTAAATGTGCCACTTGCGTGCGCTTCAAAAAGCCAAGCAATCACAAGACGGGAGACACCGACTGCCCTGCAAAAAAAGCAGCTGAACTAAGGTACAATCGGCCCACTTGATGCTCGACCACCTGAAAATATTTTGCTATGAGCGGTTCACAACGGTTCGGTCACACACACAAACGCAAAAACCACTCCCACATTTTACTTTCAACCAATTAGGACGGGGCTAAGGTCCACACCTTAACCAACGGGAACAAAAAACATTTTAGTTAACTTAGTTGCAATTTGCACTTCCTTGTATGATGACGCGCGCATGTTTACTTATTTTGCTCACGACTTGTTCTGTTTACGGATTCCGATTGCCACTTCGTTGACTACTGATAGAACTCTCGTTGACTTGTGGTGTGAATTAGTGGACAGTTTCTTCTTCATCTGTTTACCTACGGTGGCTGTGTTTTACTGAACTGTTGGATGCTTTCTTGCTGACCTCAGTGAGTTTTCACAATTAACCGAAATTTAAACCGTGAATAAAATTTTGGATCTTCATGGCCAAGGATACAAACCTTTACCAATGGTACGGTAAGTCAAATTCAAATTACTCGTATATTTTATTACAATAATTATAAATTATGTTTAACAATAGAATTGGCTATTGGTTAAAAAGTAATTGGGGGAGACCAAATAATAATATAATCAATATTTCCGAAGACGATGGTTAATTTCATAGCTAAGGTTTGTTTCGTTGTTATAATATAATAATATTCTCAATGATGATGGCATTAGGGTTAGTTATTTCATCAATCGCAGTTATTTATTCCTAATATTTTAAGTATATAAACTTATTATTTGAATTTTACGAAATGTATTTATTTCGTATATAATTTAAAAAAAAAACAATAACTATTAAATGGTTTTTGTTAATAGACGGTGCAATGGGTGAGAAAGATTTAAGTGCATAATTTATTAAACATTTATGTAAATATATTCAAATATAACGATGATTGTCGAAAAATCATTCTACTAATTTACTACCGAAATGATAAGAAAATAAGTAATTTTATTTAAAAAAATATATTTAAATATTTTATTATCATACATAGGTTTAGAACTACTTATGATTATTCAACAAATAAATAATAATAAAAATGATTTATTATAAATTCATAAACCGTTAATGTCTTTTTCATAAATCAATGTAATGTAAAAGTTCATTTATATTTTTTGATGTCCAATAATATTTACATTTAGTTTACTTTAAACGTGGCGTTCTGAGTCACTTGCTAATTCGTATATTTTTTAAAGGTGAACTTCTTGGAACTAGACTTTCACTCGTTCAATTAATCTGAAATATATTAACGAAACGTAGTACTAATCGGAACAAAAACTATTTTGTAGAACGAGTGGCAACATATAAAAGGCTGTCTCTACTGATATGTGAAGAGTAGGAATTTCGTGCTTTTATACACTTATATTTTTTTTCTATGATTTATACTTAAATCCACCCTTATTAATTAAATCATAGTGTTTCATTTTTATTTTTCTCACATTAAAGATGTCGTGTATAATTCTTTTTAAAATATTTATATTTAAACAAAATAAATTATGTTCAATTTTTTGAAGTATTGAAATCCTCATTCTTACTTTTGACAAAATAAATTGTTTTCTTTCCCACGTTTTAGTAAATTTTAGGCATCATAAAACGTATATTGTGTTGATAAAACAATAGATTTATGATCCCCACAGTAAAAGTTGTAAAACTGAGAATCCTTTAATCGATTATCGTCTTTAAATCGTTACACAAGAACTGAAAATAGTTTGCATGCAATAAGTTTTTACTTTCCCACGGTTCGGTAATTCCAGGTGCCATAAATATATTTGCCGAAAAAATAGGTTCATGATACCTACGCACAGTAAATGTCCTAAAACTGGAAACGCTTATGGCAATTATCATCTTTAAAATCAATCGAATAGGATTGATAATAGTTTGCATGCGAATTTGTTTTCGCAAACGGTAGCTTCTCATAATAACGCATATTCTATTTTCAATCATATTTCAACTGTTTAAGAACTATTATCTAATTTTATCAGTAACAACTCGTTCATTGTCTGTTGATTTGTAAAGAAACAATATTAAGTATAATGAAATAACACATTTTTAAAAATGTGCTTGACTTACTGTTCTATTCATTCAAACTTTTAATGAATAGGTATCGAAGATCTTTTATACATTTATTTTAACTTGTTATTTTTTTTCAGAGAGCTTACAGCGTGACGTTGGATAAAGCGGGATGCTGAGGAGGACTCTTTTAACGTCAGATCGCGTAACGAAAATGGTTAGCACATACGAAGTGCAGCCATTTACCAAGACGTCGACGTTCGCTAGACTATTTGACTGCGGCATGCAGGCTATAAGAAATGTGTGCATTATTCAGCTACAAAAATTAGGCCAGGACCTAGAAGAAGCAGGAGTGCGTTTCGCTTGAGAGTACAGAGGTTATGATTTATCACACGCTAAATTTTCAGACGATTTTTTTAAAATAAATACTAGATACAAGCCCAGAAATGTGAATCTGGAAGTGTGAATGTGAGGACGAATTATTGTTAATATGTGGGGGTAGATGAGTGCTGATGTTCCAGGAGAGTTATTATTAATTGACGGAAGAGCCAATAGATTGTATTGAAATTAAATGTTTGTAATTATTTTTAAATGTATTCTAAATTAAACGTATTGGTTATTTTACTGTAATAAATATAAGCTAGCATCTGAGATAATACATTAATTCATACATTGTTACTTAATTTGAAAAAGACGTGACGACGCAGTCGTGGGTACAAGCCCTGTGTCGCGGGGAACTTAACAAACATACAAGTCACGGACACAAAGTACACCCAGACTCGGAACAACAATTTGTGGATTACACAAATTGGTGTCCCGTGTGGGAATCGAACCCACGACCTCTTGCGTAGCAGTCGGATACACTCCCACCGCGCCACAGGGGCAGTAAATTTAAAAATTTAATGAAACTGACTATTATCACTAACTAAGACGTTATTACTATAATATTTATTGATAAAGTAATTGGTAATTAAGCACTTTGATGACTATATAGCATGGTAAAATAATAATCCACAATTTAAACTATAATTAAGTATTAAATGTGTAATGGAATTGTTTGACTGATCCATAAAATTAATAAAACAATTTACTCGTTTCCTTATTTCTTGCCTTCATTCCAGGTAATACATTTATTTCTATTAAAATAATTAGTGGTTAAAAATTAAATATAACTTGCTGAATTAAAACCATACATACTATTAATATTAAAGAGTTAAAGTTGTATGTAGAGGTTAACCCTGAAACTACTAGCCCGATTTAAATTTTAAATTTCAAATATCTTTATTTCGATCTTTAAATCAATCCAATGATTATTTGAAATTAAATTTAGATAAAATACTTATAACAGAGAACTTACAAAATAATATAGGTTTTAAAACAGGTAAAGGATGTAGGATTCTTATCACTCGAATCAAGATATACGCGAGCAAAGTCACTGGGAACAACTATATATAGCATACCAGCTGTCTGAAGCAGACGAAGACCAGCAAACTCCGTCAGCTTAAATTTTCCTCGTTTTTTAATATTTTACATTGCTGCTCTGCTCCTATTGATTGTAGCGTGATGTTATATAGCCTATAGCCTTCCTCGATAAATAGGCTATCCAACAGTAAAATATTTTTTTCAATTTGACCCAATAGTTCCCGAGATTATCGCGTTCAAACAAAATCTCAAAAAATATAAGTATAGATTAATCATAGAACTCATAGTTGCATCAAATTACCTCTTAAATACTTACGTGGGGCAAGCCAAAATGAAGACGTAAATAACTTAAATACATATTTAAAAAATATTTACGATCGTTTTGTAACATATTTGTTACAAAACGATCATTTCGCATTATTGAAACATACACTGACGGACTTATAAACTGCATCAAAGTAATAGACGACTTTGAAATAAATATTTTAACCAAGTATGCAAACTTTCTATACAGATTTAAATTGAAACCTCTAGATTGGTTCGTGAACTTTAAAACAGCGTAGGATCATATCTTTAAGTTTAAGTTTATGTACTGGAAAGGACCTTAAGACCTTTTTTGAAGAAAAAACAGAAGTTTAAGGAAAAATTGTTTAATTAAAAAATTGGTTTTAACAATAGACACAAACTTTATGCAAGGGTTTATTTGTGTTTTAATAAGGTGTATTACCCCCACGTGCCCTTATTACGGATTCTAATCGGTTCCGCATAGATTTTATAAGGGTTTTTAAAAGATCTTGCGGAATATTGTCCCATTCTTCTGAAAGTGCTGTTCTTAGTGCTGCCACTGTCGTAGGCGAAGGGTTTCTCGCATATACAGCTCTTTTTAAATTGTCCCAAACATGCTCGATGGGATTAAGATCCGGGCTGCGTGCTGGCCAATTCATTGTACGTATCCCAACCTCTTCGCAATAATGTTGAACTTGTGCAGCTGCATGCGGCCGGGCATTATCCTGCATTAAAGTAAAATTTTCGCCTATGAATCCCATGTAAGGCACCACGTGATCTTCTAATATCTCTGTTATGTAGCGATGTGCTGTCAAACCCCCTCTATTACCGTTTTGACGGACCATGTCTATGAACACAAGTTCTGTTCGCCCGTTCATCGATATGCCACCCCAGACCATACATGAACCGCCTCCAAAAGGAACACGCTCCTCAATGCAACTTTGAGCATATCGCTCCCCACGTCGACGATAGACTCTTCTGCGACCATCTGCACCATATAAACATGTCCTACACTCGTCCGTGAACAATACAGAGGCCCACTGCTCTTCTGTCCAATTCAGGTGATGACGCGCAAATCTTAAGCGAGCTTGTCTGTGAGCTGCAGACAACTTTGGACCATTTGCTGGTCTAAAAGGGGTGATAGCCGCTTCCTTTAACCTTCTTCTTATTGTTCGTGCACACACGTTTTTTCCACGCACTTCATTAAGCTCGGTTTTGATGTTAACTGACGTGAGGAAACGATTTCGCAGGGAAGTTGTAACAATAAATCGGTCATCACGACCTGTGGTTGCTCGAGTTCTGCCTGTACCACGTCTCCTCCTGTAAGAACCTGTCTCTACAAACCTTCTGTATATTCTACAAACCGTAGACTGGTTTAAATTTAAATTTCTACCAATCGTTCGTTGATCCAAGCCCTCCCGCACCAATGCTACAATTTGTGCCGCTTGTTCGGACGAAGTATCCATATTATGGTTCAAAAACTCTCGATGTGTTAAAAAACTAACCCAACAATTATGCTGGTAACAATAATTCAATTGACCAAACAAAAAAAATCAATGAGAATTAATTTAAAACTTTGCTATAAATAACACGCAAATCTGATACTACGAGTAAATTTTCTTTTCCCGGCTATATTCATTTGTTTTACCGCAGTTCTATTTTTAAATTTAATTTTTTTTTAAGATTAAGAGCCAGTCTTTCCATATTTATATAATTTAATCTAAAAAGTTTGCATACTTATTATAAAAAATCCTTTTAGAGTAAACCTGAACTTTGATGCAGTTTATGAGTCCGTCAGTGTATATTGATGTCGGTTATCGTGATTAAAACTATCCTATGTCCTTCCCAGGGACTCAAACTATCTCTATACCAAATTTCATCTAAATCGGTATAGCTGTTTGAGCGTGAAAGCCTAACAAACAGCCAGACAGACAGAGTTACTTTCGCATTTATAATATTAGTATGGATATATGTATCAAAAATGCAAAATAATTTTACAAAAATAAAATTAAATAATTTCGATAATCCTACTTAACAGAATCATACCAAAACATACGCACAATATAAAACATCGAAAATCGGTTCTAGTTCATAAATTACAGGCACTAGTTTTAAACCCGTCTACTAACTCATATTTTTTGAAAAGATAGATTAAAAATCAAAACGTAATTCATAAAAATATTAAAAGCTAACAGTTTCCCGTACCTTCGTCCACAATTCCATATGTATAATAGTATTGAGGCAAAATATACTATATTCCTCTCCAAGCTTAAAACTACCTCTTTACAATTTCAACAACACAAACGAATAAATATATAAATAAACTATTTATAATATTAATGTAGATTTGTATGTATTACAATAAAATAATTCATTGCTATTTCGCGCAACTGCAAAAAGCGCGCTTACAACAAAAGTCACAATCCTTTATTAGTATCTATGTATTTCCAACTGTCTAATCGGCTCGAAATATGCACAACAACAACGCAATGCACTAAAAAAAACAAGGACCCCGCCTCCTTGCATCCGATAAGGCGCAGATGTGCCTGTGTGAGTGCGCTTACGTAGAGAGCGAACGTTTCTCGCAAGCCATTATAGCCATAAGGGTGTACGACCGCCGAGTAGGCCGATTGTACATTAACTCGATCGACTATGAAGGCGCCTAAGAGCGCCACATACTCACGTGTATTTTAGGACTAAAGTATATATAAGTTATAAATATGGATGTAAATTTAATTACGCAACTAGACAATAGTTTTATATCTGAATCAAAGTTTTGTGAGGTTGAAGATTGCAGACAATATCTTACCCGTTACGAAAATTCACTAACCATCCTTACCCAAAATATTCGCAGTATTCATAAAAATATAGATAGCTTACATGTTTTTTTTCAGAGGCTTAATTTTCATTGTGATGTAATCATTCTTACCGAGTGTTGGTTATTAAATCGATACGATCACCTCCTAATAATATCTGGTTACAATCTCTTCTATACTACTAAAAATCAAAATGATGGTGTCGTGGTTTATGCTAAAAAATCATTAAAGGTCACAGTAGAGGAGCTAACTCTGCAAGACTGCAATGGTTTGATATTCAAAATTGATTCTGACACAGCTATTATCGCTTTGTATAGATCTCCTTCTTTCAGAAACTTAGATCCATTTCATAACTCTCTAAATAGCATACTGCAATCGCTATCTTCGAATAAAAACATAATTCTAACAGGTGACTTGAATTTAAACATTAGCTCAAAGTCTTGCGATTCAGGAACCCATAACTACCTTAATTTGTGTTCATATCACGGTCTTCAGTCTGCTCATACATTATCTACCCATCAAAGCGGTTCCTGTCTCGATCATGTAATGATTAAATCCAACTTGACATACATTAGGCTTGTTACTAACTCAACTGTAACTGATCACCACGCTGTCCTACTAACAGTAAATTTGACGCCACCTAAGCAGATTCCTCCGCAGACAAGGTCTAAATTAGACATAAACAAACTCGAACATGATTTACGCAACATCGATTTTTGCCCAGTTTACAATAATGCCGACCCTAATATATCTCTGTCGTATTTAATTGAAAATGTCCAGCAAGAAATTTTACGCAACACAAAAATAATAACAATAAATAAGAAAAATTGTAATATTAAACCCTGGATTACTCCTGGTCTTATACGGTGTATAAGACACAGAGATCGACTCCATCAGCGAACAAGACGAGACCCTGACAACCTTATACTACTAACCACATATAAAAGATACAAAAATTTTTGTAACAACCTACTCAAAAAGTTAAAAATTAATTATGACAGAGATGTATTACAAAGGGCAGGTAATAATAGTAAGCAGATATGGCAACATATTAAAAGTATGACTTACTCCTCGAAACAGCACGAATCAAATTCGAGTTTACTGCACGCTAACTCAACACCACTTAATTCTGCTAACCATGTAAATAACTATTTTATTAATGTGGGCAAAAACCTTGCTGAACGTATTCAAAACCAAAATTATAGCCTAGGATATAATCACCCCCCTTAACCTATCTGCAACGTTAGCTTAAAGTCGCTCGTTATGTTTGACACTGATGAAAATGAAGTAGCTCGAATTATCACTAGCCTGAAGGATAACTGTGCCGCTGGCTCGGACAATATTAGCAATAAAATCATTAAATATTTTAAACATATTTTTGCACCTCCTTTAACATATATTTTTCGACTTTGTCTATCTGAAGGGATTTTTCCTCGATGTCTAAAGAAGGCTGTAGTTATTCCAATCTTTAAATCCGGCAACAAAGATCTTGTTACCAATTACCGTCCGATATCCCTACTTATAATAATATTAGGTTAGTTAATTACTTAGAAAACAACCAGTTCCTATCCCCTGCACAATATGGTTTTAGAGCTATACTGTCCACAGCCGACGCGACTCATAGCTTGACAGATTATGTTTCTCAGGAGCTTGGCAAAGGGAATCAGGCCCTGGGCATATTCCTTGACCTTGCCAAAGATTTTGATACTATTTCAATTCCCATTCTCCTAACCAAGTTAGAGTCTCTGGGCATAAGAGGGACACAGCTAAAACTCTTGGCAGACTATTTAGATGAAAGATACCAGTGTATCAAAATAGACGACATTATGAGTGAAGATCAAAAATGTTCCGGTTTTGGTATACCTCAGGGTAGTATTTTAGGCCCTACGTTATTTTTAATTTACATAAATGCAACCTAAATATCGGCCATGGCAAGATAATAGCATATGCTGACGACACAGCTATTATATTTACAGCTAAAACCAAGACAGATTTGTTTAAAAATGCACAGCAAGGTTTTAATATTATAAATAATATAGGCTTTGTCATAATTTACTAACATTAAACGCTGATAAGACAAAATATATCCATTTTTCTATGCGCCACTCATACCACAATGACGCTGACACAGATTTATTTGCACACTATTGCAACAATCCCTCAGAGAACACATGTAACTGCTATTATTCACAACACTAGTAACATAAAATATCTCGGTATTATTATCGATGACACACTTTCATTTAAGTATCACATTGAAAATTTAGTGACTAGAGTCAGAAAACTAATGTTTGTTTTTAAAAAACTTCGTACCACCGTAGACTCAAAACTGATCTTACAAATATATCAAGCTCTGTGTCAGTCCGTCATTCAATATTGCATCACTTCATGGGGTGGAGCACTAAAAACCATTATACTACCTCTTGAAAGAGCTCAGAGAGCAGTTTTAAAAGTAGCTACCTTTCGTCCTTTCCTATTTCCCACTTTCCTTCTCTATAAATGCTGTAAGGTACTGACTGTTCGCCAGCTATTCCTACTAAATGTCATTTTAAAACAACATAAGCTGCTCACCTTCCATGCTGACATTACTAACAAGAGACGAAAAGATATAGTCTGCACATCTAATTCTACCTCAAGATATACATTTACAAACAGATTTTTTAATTTTATAGGCCCTTTTTTGTATAACAGATTAAACCGAATAATAAATATATACCATCTTAATTATTTTAATTGTAAAATTGCTATAAGTTCGCAATTACAAGCTATGTCATACGAAGAGACGGAGGATTTACTGGTAGTAATAAAATAAAAAAAGGCTCAAATTTCTCACTAATTATGTAATTAATAACATAATATAAGTTAATTTATTTATCTTTGTTTTATATTTAGTTAACAGTTCTTATTTTTAGTTAAGATTAGTTTTAGTTTCAGAAAGTATTTGTTTTAAATACTTTTTTACTTTCTCGCCTGAAACACAGGTTTCAACCTAGTTCAGGCAAATATCCAACTGTGCCGTTTATTATTAATAAGTGTACCTAAGTTATGCTATTGTACCTATACTTTATGAATAAATTTTTATTATTATCATTTATTATTATTATTATTTTTTTAGTTTTCCAGCTAAATGGTAAGTTTTATCATAAAAATAGGTGAGACAAAAATTATTCATCATGCAATTATCTATAAAAATTGTTCATACACTTTTTTTTCCTAATAATCACCATTTCGGAGATACAGCGATGCAAAATGTTGAAAAAGTTGTATTCTTCATAATATGTATGTCAATTACCGTTATATACGTTACAGAACGATAACATAAGTAAAAATATTAGTCTTCGTGGCGTATACATACATATTATACAATTGTAAGAATAAAAACCCGGTCCCTCATTTTATATGACCGTACGGTCTTGAGCAACATCTGTCTGCTATTCAATTGTCCGCGTGGCGACGCTCGTATACCTGCTCCTTTATCAAGGGCCTAGCTAGATAGAATAGTATTAGTCTCAAGCATTCCTTCGTAGTAAGAACACGTAGTTATTGCTTATATTTCCAAACAAAATTTGTGCAGTTTTGTGTTTGTAATAGAAATGTCGCAATTGTGTTTTATTTGTAATAAACATTTGGCCGAAAGCGAAACAGTTACTGTTGATCGTGGCCTAAAGACGTTAATTAATGCAAGTATCGAAAGAGGTGACGAATTTCACCAAAATGATGGTGTAGTACGTTATAGTAAAATAATTGTCCAAGATTTTGCTTATGATAGTGAAGTAATGGTATCTTTACTTAAAAAAGTTGAAGCGAAATAATTTATGGTAAATGGAAGAATTTTTCAATACCCGGTTGGAATGGTTTTATTGAACAATTAACAAATAATCTTACGAATTTTTCAACATCTAAAATTTTATTTTTACCATTTATTCACCAACCGGCTAGTAATTACAATACTATATACACGACTTTACTTTGTGCATTACAAAATGCAAAACGCTATGGTCATGATGTATGAATTGTTACTTTTGACCAGCCTCTGTATGCAAAAGCTCGAGAAATCGTATTAGCCGCACCCGAAGGGTCTGAATTATCGAAGATCATAATTAGGCTCGGAGGATTTCTTTTTGGTGATTTTTTTTTGGTGCAATTGGTTACATTATGCAAGGAAGCGGCGTAAAAGAAATACTTTTTTTGATTTATGCACCTGGGTCATTAGAAAAAATGCTCAATGGTCATGCTTATGCGAGAGCTATTCGAGCTCATACATTACTTCAGTTAACTTAGCAATAATAATATTGCAAGAGCTTGATATTGATGGCGTCGTGGACGCGAATCTTATCATTACTGCTGAAAACATAACAGACAGCACTATTTCATATAATGATGTTGAAAATGACGACAAATTATCTGGAGCATTACTCGATCAGTTCAATGGAAAACTAAGAGAAAATAAAGAACTTGGACCTACAGCAAAACTTTGGATTCAATTTTTTTATATGGTATAAATTGTGAAGGAGTTTATAAGGGCTGAGCGCATGGGAGATTGGCAAGCTCATTTGAACAGCGTTAAAGAAATGCTTCCTTACTTCCACGCATCGGGACATTTTCCGTATGCTAAGTCTGCACACTTATATTACAAGATATGTAACAATTAGAGAACTGTATGAATCCTAGTGTTTACAAACAGTTGACAGAAGGATGTTTCACTGTTCGACGGT
Source organism: Herminia tarsipennalis (assembly GCA_945859575.2). Lineage (NCBI taxonomy): Eukaryota > Metazoa > Arthropoda > Insecta > Lepidoptera > Erebidae > Herminia > Herminia tarsipennalis. The sequence goes on along the minus strand of OX243833.2, from coordinate 10,557,916 downwards.
CAGATAAATTAACTTGCGGAACTTCAACAGATATGGTGATCGAGCAGTCAATGATGAAAGCTATGAAGACAGATGGAGGTATTGCTCGAGTGAGAAGTACAAAAGACAGTGTAATAAGTAAATGGGTTTATGGTATGCATGCAATGAATACTGTTTGTAAAGGATTGGAAGATCTCGCTAATGTTAGAATGGATACAACGGATCAGCATGTAGATGCAAGTGATTTACGAGTAAAGAAAGATTCTAAAGACATAATAAACCTTCTGCAGTGGTTTTCATTGCACGATCCGTTTCCGGAAGTTAACAAAATTGAATCCATTGCTAATGGAGTCGTTGATGATGATAAAATTAACTGTCACAAAGTTCGTGAAGTTGTAATTGCCGCCATGTCCAAAATGACAGGAATGACGTTTAATAACATAACATTAAAACGCGCTGATAAAGTAGTACCTCTCTTAGCTATGAGTAGCACCGTAAAAGTTCACGATGAGAAAGTTCCTGTCGACCCTGTATAATTATTTCAACGCATGAGTATTACTAGCGCTTTCGAAGATGAAATTGAGGAATATTTTGAATATGAATTGGCTCAGTATCCGTTGTCACTGTTTGATGATGCTGGAATGCGTAAATCACAAAAGTCGACGTAAATTAACGATTTTTTTGAAACAGTAAAAAAATAGATATTGACAACATAAATGCTACGTACAATCGGCCTACTCGGCGGTAGTACACCCCTAAGACTATAATGGCTTGCGAGAAACGTCCGCTCTCTACGTAAGCGCACTCACACAGGAACATCTACGCCTTATCGGATGCAAGGGGGCGGGGTTCTTTGGTTTTTTTAGTGCGTTGCGTTGTTGTTGGGCATATTTCGAGCCGATTAGAAGATTGTAAATACTATTATAGGATTGTGACTTTTGTTGTAAGCGCGCTTTTTGCAGTTGCGCGAAATAGCAATGAATTATTTTATTGTAATACATACAAATCTACAATAATGTTATAAATAGTTTATATTATATATTTTATTATATATCGTTTGTGTTGTTGAAATAGAAAAGAAGTAGTTTAAAGCTTGGAGAGGAATATAGTATACTAGCTTTCGCCCGCGGCTCCGCCCGCGTGGTTGTCGGTTATCGCGATAAAAACTATCCTATGTCCTTCCCCGGGACTTAAACTATCTCCATACCAAATTTCATCTAAATCGGTTTAGCTGTTTGAGCGTGAAAGCGTAACAGACAGACAGACAGACAGAGTTACTTTCACATTTATAATATTAGTATGGATTTTGCCTCAATACCATTATACATGTGAAATTGTGGACGGAGGTGCGGGAAACCGTTAGATTTTAATATTTTTTTAAATTACTTTTTGATCTGTAGTCTATCCATACTAATATTATAAATGTGAAAGTAACTCTGTCTGTCTGTCTGTCTGTTACGCTTTCACGCTCAAACTACTGAACCGATTTAGATGAAATTTGGTATAGAGATAGTTTGAGTCCCGGGGAAGGACATAGGATAGTTTTTATCGCGATAACCGACATCCACGCGGGCGGAGCCGCGGGCGAAAGCTAGTCTTTTCTATAAGTATGAGTTAGTAGAGGAGTTTAAAACTAGTGCCTGTAATTTATGACCTATTTTCGTTGTTTTATATATGTTATGTAGGTTCATCGAAAATATTTAATTTAATTTTTGTAAAATTATTTTGCATTTTTGAGACATATCCATACTATATAATATTATACGTGTGAAAGTAACTCTGTCTGTCTGTCTGTTACGCTTTCACGTTCAAACAGCTAAACTGATTTAGATGAAATTTGGTATGGAGATAGTTTGAGACCGGGGAAAGGACATAGGATAGTTTTTATCGCGATAACCTTTATCCACGCGGGCGGAGCCGCGGGCTAAAGCTAGTAATATATGTTTCAAAAATGATATATATAAATATTTTTCAAATATTTAAGTTATTTAAGTCTTTATTTTGGCTTGCCCTCCGTAGGTATTTAAGAGGTAGTTCAACTCATCAGCAACTATGAGTTCAATGATTAATCTATACTTAAATATAGTACCTAATATAATATAGTATGTTCGTTTGAACGCGATAATCGCAGGAAGTACTGGGTCAAATTAAAAAAATCTATTACTGTTGGATAGCCTATTTATCGAGGAAGGCTATAACATCACGCTACAACCAATAGAAGCATAGCAGCAATGAAAAATGTTGCAAAAACGAGGATAATTGAAGCAGACGAAGTTTACGGGTCTTCGTCTGCTTCAGTCAGCTAGTATGCTATATATAGTTGTTCCCAGTGACTCCGCTTGCGTATATCTTGATTCGAGTGATAAGAATCCTACGTCCTTCACCTATGCTTTAAAACCTATATCATTTTGTAAGTTCTTTGTTTAAGGTGTTTTATCTAAATTTAATTAATTGATTTAACGAAATAAAGATATTTGAAATTTAAAATTTAAATCGGGCTAGTAGCTTCAGGGTAAACCTCTACATACAACTTTAACTCTTTAATATTATTAGTATAAGTATGGTTTTAATTCTGCAAGTTATATTTAATTTTTAACCACAGATTATTTTAATAGAAATTAATGTATTACCTGGAATGAGGGCAAGAAATAAAGAAAAGAGTCAATTGTTTTATTAATTTTATGGATCAGTCAAACAATTTCATAATACATTTGTGCATAAATCATTTAATACTTAATTATAATTTAAAATTGTGGATGAGGTATGCAAACTAAAGCAATAGGCCAAAATCATATTAGTTAACAATAACGATATATTTTTAATATTATTAAATTATTATTTTATCATGCTATATAGTCATCAAAGTGCTTAATTACCAATTACTTCATCAATAAATATTATATTAATAACGTCTTAGTTAATGAAAATAGTCAGTTTAATTAAATTAAGTAACAATGTATAAATTAATAATTATCTCAGAAGCTAGCTTATATTTATTACAGTTAAATAACCAAAAAGTTTAATTTAGATTACAATTTAAAATAATTACAAACATTTAATTTCAATATAATCCATTTGCTCTACCGTCAATACTATTACTGTGCTGTTAACAATAATTCGTCCTCACATTCAGACTTCCGGCTTCACATTTCTGGGCTTGTATCTAGTATTATTTACAAGCCATAAGTTCTGACGAATGTGTGCACTTGATTTAAAAAAAAATGTCTGAAAATGTTGCGTGTGATAAATCAAAACCTCTGTACTCGCGAGCGAAACGCACTCTTGCTTCTTGTAGTTCTTGTCCTAATTTTTGTAGCGGAATAATGCACACATTTCTTATAGCCTGCATGCCGCAGTCAAATAGTCTAGCGAACGTCGACGTCTTGATAAATGGCTGCACTTCGTATGTGCTGACCATTTGCGTTACGTGATCCGACGTTAAGACAGTCCTCCTCAGCATCCCACTATAGCCAGCGGCACGGTGTAGCTCTCTGAAAAAAAATACGAAGTTAAAATAAATGTTTAAAAGATCTTCGATACCCACTCATTAAGAGCTTGAATGAATAGAACAGTCAGACAAGCACATTTTTAAAAAAGATGTTATTTTATTATACCTAATTTTCATATCAACCCATATGATGGCCCACTGCTGGGCACGGGTCTCCCCAGTAGAATATACTGGTATGTTGATCCTGGGGGTAATTGCCATAATCGCCACGCTTGGCGAGCGGGTTGGCGATCGCAGTAAGGCTTTAAGTACGCAGAGGACGCTGCTGCCCGTCCTCCGGAGTGAAATCCCTTAGTCGCCTTGACGACACCCACGGGAAGAGATGGGGTGGTACTATTCTTAAGCCGGCACCACACGGCATATATATATTATACCTAATAGTATTTCTTTACAAATCAACAGACAATGAACGAGTTGTCACTGATAAAATTAGATACTAGTTCTTAATTAGTTGACATATGATTGAAAATAGAATAAGCGTTAATATGAGAAGCTACCGACTGCGAAAACAAATTCGCATGCAAACTATTTTAAATTCTATGTAATTGATTTTAAAGATGATAATTGCCTTAATCGTTTCCAGTTTTAGAACATTTATGGTGCGTAGGTATCATGAACCTATTTTTTCGGCAAACATATTTATGGCACCTGGAATTACCGAACCGTGGGAAAGCAAAAACTTATTGTATGCAAACTATTTTCAGTTCTTGTGTAACGATTTAAAGACGATAATTGATTAAAGGATTCTCAGTTTTACAACTTTTACTATGGGGATCATTTAACTATTGTTTTATCAACACAATATACGCTTTATGATTTCTAAAATTTACTAAAGCGTGTGAAAGAAAACAATTTATTTTGTCAAAAGTAGTTTAAATGAATTAGGATTTTCAATACTTTAAAAAAAAATACATAATTTATTTTGTTTAAACATAAATATTTTAAAAAGAGTTATGCATAACATCTTTAATGTGAGAAAAATAAAAATGAAACACCATGATTTAATAAGGGTGGATTTAAGTATGAATCATAGAAAAAAATATAAGTGTATAAAAGCACGAAATTCCTACTCTTCACATTTAAGTAGAGACAGCCTTTTATATGTTGCCACTCGTTATACAAAATAGTTTTTGTTCCGATTAGTACTACGTTTCGTTATTATATTTCAGATTAATTGAACGAGTGAAAGTCTAGTTCCAAGAAGTTCACCTTTAAAAAATATACGAATTACCAAGTGACTCACAACACCATGTTTAAAGTAAACTAAATGTAAATATTATTGGACATCAAAAAATGTAAATGAACTTTCACTTTACATTGATTTATGAAAAAGACATTAACGGCATATGAATTTATAATAAATCATTTTTATGATTTATTATATTATTTATTTGTTGAAAATCATAAGTAGTCCTATACCTATGTATGATAATATGTATATATATATATATATATATATATATATATATATATATATATATTAATTATTTATATATAAAATAACTTATATTCTTATCATTTCGGTAGTAAATTAGTAGAATGATTTTTCGACAATCATCGTCATATTTGAATATATTTCATAAAATTTTAATAAACTAAGCACTTAAATCTTTCTCACCCATTGCACCGTCTATTAACAAAAACCATTTTGTAGTTATCGTTTTTTTAATTATATACGAAATAAATACATTTCACTACATATATTCATATCAACCCATATGATGGCCCACTGCTGGGCACGGGTCTCCCCAGTAGAATATACTGGTATGTTGATCCTGGGGGTAATTGCCATAATCGCCACGCTTGGCGAGCGGGTTGGCGATCGCAGTAAGGCTTTAAGTACGCAGAGGACGCTGCTGCCCGTCCTCCGGTGTGAAATCCCTTAGTCGCCTTGACGACACCCACGGGAAGAGATGGGGTGGTACTATTCTTAAGCCGGTACCACACGGCATTTAAGCCGGTACCACACGGCATTTCACTACACTACATAGTAAAATTAAAATAATAAGTTTATATAAAATATTAGGAATAAATAACTGCGAATGATGAAACAACTAATCCTAATGTCTGCCATCATCATTGAGAATATAATTATATTATATCAACGAAACAAACCTTAGCTATGAAATTAACCATAGTCTTCAGAAATATTGATTATGTTATTATTTGGTCTCCCCCAATTACTTTTTAACCAATAGCCGATTCTATTGTTAAACATAATTAATAATTATTGTAATAAAATATAATTTGAATTTGACTTACCGTAACATTTAACTTCCGCGATATTTGGTAAAGGTTTGTCCTGTATCCTTGGCCATGAAGATCCAAAATTTGATTCTCGGTTTAAATTTCGGTTAATTGTGAAGACTCGCAGAGGTCAGCAAGAAAGCACCAAACAGTCCAATAAAACACAGCCACCATAGGTAAACAGATCAAGAAGAAACGGTCCACTAATTCACACCACAAGTCAACAATAGTTCAATCAGTAGTTTTGGGGTCAACAAAATGGCAAGATATCGGAATCCGTAAACAGAACAAGTCGTGAGCAAAATACAGTAAACACGCGCGCGTCATCATACAAGGAAGTCCAAATTGCAACTAAGTTAACAAAAATGTTTTATGTTCCCGTTCCCACACCTTAGCCCTTAGTGGTTTTCGCATTTGTGTGTGTGACCGAACCGTTTTGAACCGTTCATAGTAAAAGATTTTCAGGTGGTCGAGCATCAAGTGGGCCGATTGTACATAATCGACGGAGGATATTTATTACACCGTGTAGTGTGGGATCACGAAGAAACATTTAACCATATTTTAGACTAGCTGTCCCGCGCAACTTCGTATGCGTAATTTCTCCCCGTTTTTGAAACATTTCTCGTCGCTTCTCCGCTCCTATTAGTCGTAGCGCGATGTTATATAGCCTATAGCCTTCCTCGATAAATGGGCTATCCCACAAAAAAAGAATTTTTCAAATCGGACCAGTAGATCCCGAGATTAGCGCGTTTAAACAAACAAACAAACAATCAAACAAACAAACTCTTCCGCTTTATAATATTAGTATAGATAAATACGTGCGGTATGTACATAGACATTTTGACCATAGAGTGACTGTATTATTTTAGTATTTAATGGCTATACTGATTGTACAAAAAATAATAAAGCTGCAGAACAACGTCGTCGAGCTATAACGACATCTTCATTTTCCGACGTAATTTTTGATGAATTTATGACAGTTACCACAAGCCAACAGAAATTCCTCGCAAATACACACAACAAGTCTCGGTTCATTTCAATGTTGAAAGAAAAATTTACGTCTGAAAATATCTCTGTAAAGCAAGCTGATAATGATGCTGATGTCCTGATAGTTGAAACACCAAAGGGGGGGGGGGGGCGAGGAAGCTGGACGGGCCGGGGGGGAAATTGAAAAAGCTGAACGGGCTCAGGAGGGGGAGGCCGAGGCGCCCGAGAACGATGCGCGCCAGGATGATTTAAATATCTTTACATGGTCCGAAGACTTTAGTTCTTTCTCGGGGCAACCGGAAATATATTCGAATACTTCGGGGCGGGCACGTTTCGGCTAGTGACCCGGCAAATTTGTTTACTGAAGTGTGGGACAACACAATCATGCAACATATTGAGGAGACGAACAAATAAGCGTGGGACCTCATTGCCAATTTACAACAAACAAGTGGGTTACCCAAGTACCTCGATGACTGGTACGAAACGAGTTGTACCGTCTGTTCGTTCTCCGACTACAGGGCATCCGTGGACGAATATTGGACGATGGGCGTGTTAGGCATCCCTAACACGCCCTGAGTTTATAGTAATAATATCGAGGAATAGATTCCAGCTTTTAATGCGTATAGTATAATTTACACGACGCCAACACTGGCAGCCAGCGCTGGCTTGATATTAACGTTGTGTAAACAGATTTTCAAACCAAGCCAGCGCTGGCTGCTAACGCTGGCGAGAATAGAGCGCCCGTCTATTTTTCTAGCCAATGACCTCCGCCCGCATACCGCGCGACCCCCGCGCCTGCGTTGCGGACACGTGTAGACGCATCTCGCCAGTCACTGGCGAACGTCCGAACGGTGTATGTGTCTTTGTCTATTTTTGGAATTTCTGCGACAAGATGCCGAGAAAATTCAACGAAGAGGATACTTTAAAATTCGTACAACTTTATAGAGAGCACGAATGCTTGTGGGATAAGCGTTGTGATGCATACAAAAATGAAGAAATGTGCACTTCGGCACTACAACAACTTCGTGTAGGAATGAATTATAGAAGAACTGACTATCGATGAAGTAAAATCAAAAGTATTCGACATCCGTACTACTTGGAGCTCGATAAAATCGACAAATCAACAAGATCTGGGGCTGCGGGGAGCGCTTATAAGCCAAAGGCAAAATGGTTTGTAGAATATGATTCCTTTATAAAGCCGGTTTCAATAAGAAGAAAACCATAGTAAGTATCGTCACTATTATTTATTTTAAACAAAAATTACATTTAAGCAAAATTTTAAAGCCACTTACAGACACGCGTTTTGTCACTACTCGTCAGATAGGTACTCATACTACAACAAAAGAAGGTCATGTATGTATTTGATCTGTTTGTATGTATTTATTTTCGTTTCAGTGTTGATTTTCGAAGTTGATTGTTAATGTATGCTGTTTATTTGCCAAGGTCCTTCCTTCGTTATTAAACATATGTTTTGCAGAAATTTTTCCTGTTTATCTTCCCTCAACACAAGTAGCGGTGTTGAAGATGAAGGTGAAGCGGTTTGATTTCTTTCGTAGCCCATTATGAAGGGCACAACAAGCACAAACGATTGCATCTACTGTTTCTAAATTAGTTGTATTGGCTTTTCTAATACCTGGAATCTACTAACTAGGATTTACATACATTTTCGATTATGCGTCTTGCCCAAGATAACCTGTAGTTAATTTTTTTTCTTCTGTACTGAGGTTTACACCTGGATACGGCTTCATTAAATAAGTCTTTAGTTTGAGTTTAGACTTTTGTTTGAGACTTGATCCTTGACCTAAAGAATGAAATTGGTATTTGTGGTAGTACATTACAACGATGATACAATGTTATGGAGGTTATTGTTGCTGGATGGTTGGGTTATTCGCATTCCCTTTGCCAAACCTGGTAAAATCACTGTCGACGGTTGTTTGTTGTTGACTTTACTACAGCGTTGATGCAACTCGCTCGAACAAATAAAACTTAAGTGTCGATAGCTCAAAAAATAATGGAGTAATTGAGTTTTGTTAGCTCAAAAAATAATGGAGCATTTGAGTTGTGTTTTTAGCTCGGATACTTGGTTATTGCTCTCACTAGCAGCGGGGAGAACAAGCGGCGGTGACGAGGTTGCATAATGTAGGGCTTACGGAGTACAATCCTCCAAAGGTCCGGATCAATCGTCTTCTGAATATGAGTTTAGGTGCTAGGTAGGAATTATTAGGACACTAGTCTACCTAAATGCCCACCTACCCGCAAGGTGGCCATTTAGGTAAATATTACAGAATTAGAACTTGGGCTAGTCATTAGATAGAAACACCATTTTTATGTTATTTTAGTTAAAAAATATGGTTTTTAGCGTGAAATAAGCACATTTAAACAATGAAAATAGAATTACAGTTAACTGTATATGTGACGGATTTATCAACCAAAATATGTCCTTTTACAAAAATATTGTATCGTCGGGTTTATTGACAGGTTTTGAAAACTAATGCCTTTGCAATTATCGATCGATCGGTCTAGAGGTTTGTACTTATTTAAGCGCAGACCCAACAGCCAATGTTATGTGGCTGCTAGACTTCCCATAAAATCGTTTGACCAATCTGACCACTACCCACTTGTATTAAACCATGTGATCGTAATATTATTTGTACTTTTTTACATTGCCTGTAGTAATTGCATTATCACAGTACCTACAAAATTACGATGTGTATGCAGCTATTTGTTATTACTTCTCATTAAAGGGTAAAACATTTAGGATTTCCCACATAAGCCTATAAATAAGAGGTTATAAATATTTTGTCTACCTCCAATCAATGTAAATTGCAAAATGTTAAGTTACTATGCTTAAGTAAAAATTATTTCTTAATTCATGGCACAGAAACTATCAAAATCTTTGAGTTAAACAGATTGAATGTTCATGATGTGCATAGAAGTACCCGGATTCTATAATATAACATTATACATCTTAAGACATATAACATGACATAGATGAAACAAAAGTTGATATAATATATTTTGTTCGGAGTACCTGACAAACAGTGTTGGGCACAATTAAATTATTTTTTTAATTGCAGAAGCAAACAATTATAATTTTTATTATAACTAAATTAATTGCAATTAAATTATTTCAAATAATTTTAAATTGTGAAATGCAATTGAAACCAATTGCAATAAAATCTGTTGATTGTAGTTTACAATTAACAATTAATTTAGTTGCAATTTAATTTTTAATCGCAATTAACTTAATTGTTTATTATAACAATTAAAATAACTATTTTAATGTTGTATAAGTAGGTACGCGACTACGCGTCAAATTTTATGGTGGCACGAGTCCGCCGCCGCGCCGTAGCGTACACGCAACTTGATTGTGTCGCTCACTTGCGCACGAGCATAGGTTGAATTACCTCGCACGAGTTACATACAACACGAGTCCCGACGTTCAGTGCGTTTTGATATTTACATTTCTATACTGTGTGTGATAATATAATTAACAGAAATTTCTACAATTTAAAAAAAATGTCAGTTATGGATGAAGATGATTATAGTAATATGTTGACAGCGTCAATTAATATTTCGGAAACGGACAACAATGACTCATTGGATCGAGAATTGCAGTTCGGGTCCGGGCTCAAGTACATTGGCAACTTCACTACAGTGCCAGCCGCATCTTGTATTACTTGATGGTACTTTTTTAAAATATATTCCAGAGGAATTAACAGCGCATAAAATCACAGCTCTGTGTACTAAATGTACTACTAAAGTTAGGGGATTTGAAAATTGTACATCTAATTTTTTGAGTCATCTTAAACGAAAACATGAACAAGATTGCGTAAACGAATATAAAGCATATTTAATAACAAAAAAATACGATAAAGTTCCTGCCAAAAAAACAAAGAAAGGTGAAGAAATCAAGTCATATACTCAAGAGGAATTTGTACAAAATAATATTGAGTACTTTATTCACTCTATGATCCCATTGAGAGCTGTGGAAAACCCATATTTTTTGAAGATATTCACCAATTTGCAGATATCTGATAAGGGTTTAAACCTCATAAGTCGTCGAAGTTTAAGCCGCCGTATAAATATATATTTTGAAAATCAAATGTCTGCTATTAAATCTGAATTAATGGATGTTGATTTCGTGTGCACAACAACAGATATCTGGTCTGGAAAGAAGCTAAGCGAAGCTTCTTAGGTATGGCAGCACATTGGATCACAAAAGATTTGAAACGGCGTTCAGTAGCGTTAGCATGTCAGCGGTTCAAAGGAACTCATAGTTACGACCGCATTACTGATTTAATTAAACAAATTTTCACAGAATGCATCAGTTACTGACAACGGCAGTAATTTTGTTAAGGCATTTGGCACTTTTGGCGTGCAACTTACAAACATCAGTAGTATTGAAACCAATGAGCCGAAAGATCCTTTGTCTGAAGATCTAGGTGAAGAATTTGATTCAAGTCAGGGCGAAGCAAACTCAGAAGATTTTTTTGCCTGCTTACCTAAGATGCTGTGCTCATACTTTAAGTTGGTGTGCTACAGTTGATGCCAATAAAATGTTGTCTAACAAAGGGACTTCATTATGGAATATACATACTAATACATTAAAAAAATGTAACTCTCTATGGAACGCAGCCGGCCGCCCAAAAACAGCTAAAATTATAGAAAAAATATTAAAACACATATTAAGTCAACCGGGAGAAACCAGATGGAACAGCCTGTATGACGCACTTCAACAAATTTTGTCGATTTAAGAAAATAATTTGCAGCTGCATAGATCTCTAAATATAACAAATCCTATAAAAGATTTCGAATCTGATTACCTTAAAGAATATTTGATGTGTGCTGCACCAGTAGCAGAGGCATTGGATATCATGCAAGGTGAAAACAATACCTATTTTGGTGTTGTACTGCCATGTCTTTTGGCATTAAAAATAAAATTGCAAAAAATTTAAAGAAGAGGCGATTTAGTTTATTGTGCACCTTTGATTGAGACTTACAGAATAAGCATTGAAACTAGATATATTCAGTATTTTGATTTTAACACTGCTGAGGCAGAACATGCAGCAATGGCTGCTCCTCGTTTTAAGAATAAGTGGCTATCTGGCCTAAACAGTCAAGATAGAACTAAAGTACAGAACCTTTTGAAAACCTATATTTTCAAAAGAGCTCAATGAAGAACCCCATCAAAATATACCTAAAAAAATAAATAAAGAAAATATTTTATTTGAATTCGATTCTGATTCTGAATCAGATAACAATAATTATTCAACACTTACAGTGCCTACTAATACTAACACCCCAAAAACAAAAGCTGAGTTATTGATGTTACACTTCTTTGCTGAAGAAAGTGAAGAACTAAATCTGCTGAACAGAGTTACATAAAAAGAGTTTTCATAATTAAAATAAAAGTTGATTATTATATAAGTTATATTATAGAGATTTTTTTTAATATTTAAATCTACGGTTATCCTTGTTTCCTTTATCCGATCCTGGTCCAGGGTACCTGTTCTGTACTACACTTTTATGTATTGAACTAAATTAAATCCAAGCTTCACTTATCTTTAACACGTTAAACGCCATGGGGGACACCATGTGCCGACACTCAACTTTGAGCATAGGCCACATAAAATTTTATATTTTGTCAAAATTAAGAACATTGGTTTATGTTCTTAATTGATAGAATTATAGTAATAAACTATGTCAAATTAAACGTAAGACAGTTTCTGTTAAAAACCGTACGAAAATTAAGTGTCACTCACCGGCGGCCCCCATGGCCTGCGCTTCAGCAAATTCATTTTTGTTCACTGCCAGGCCACGCCGCCACGTCGTCGATCACTCGGTCATTTCGCGCGCTTTGGCTCCTCGTTATCCCTTCCGCTCGCGCCGCGCCGTGCGTTTGTTTACGTTGAGTGCAATTTAGTAAGACAAATACGATTGTGAAGGTCAGTTGTGCATCTTTTATGCTAATACACGTATAATTATTGTTTTAATAATGAATGATTTCGAGGATTTTGATCTTACAACTGACGACATTTCTCAAATTGAAAATTTAGAAATATCTTTACTAAACAATAGTTTTCACCGTTTTTCTTCCGAATCCGAAAACGAATGTATTCATCTGCCACGAAAACGAAGACGTCTTGTAATAAATTCTAGTAAGATGAAGATGAAACTGCTTTACCATCCACATCTGGAAATTGTCCTTCAACCGTTAATTCATTCAACTGGTCAGTGCTTCAAGGTAATCAACGAAATATTATACCATACACTGAATTTCCCCGAAATTTTTGTACCTCGTGAGAAATATGATAGATAAATCTCCCGCAGATTTTTATTCTTTACTAGTCCCAGATGAAGTCAATGACACAAATTTGTTTGCAATTAAAAAAAATGTTGATAAGGAATCGACGCACGCGGCCAGAATTCGTAAATGGTTACCGACTACTACAGAAGAAATGAAATCTTTTTTTGGTTTGATTATATTTATGGGACTAGTAAAATTACCGAAAATTGCTGACTATTGATCTACGGACGAAATTATGGGACAAAATTTTCCAAAGACTATAATGAGTCGCAATCGATTCGAATTATTATTGCAAATGCTACATTTCTCCCAACATGATCAAGATAACACTTCTAATAGATTACATAGAGTTCAAAAATTACTTGACACTATGAATAGTAACTTTCAGAGATATTATACTCCGGCTGAAGTCTTATGTATAGATGAGAGCATAGTGCCATTTCGTGGACGTATTATATTCAGACAATATAATAAACAGAAACGGTACAAATATGGAATAAAAAAGTTCAAGTTATGTACATTACCCGGCTATACCTACAAAATTAATATTTATGCTGGCAAAAATAACGACCAAATAAATACCACCCCTCTTAGGGTCGTTATGTCTCTTTGCAGTGCACCTTTTGAACAAAGGTCATACACTTTTCACCGATAATTGGTATACGAGTGTAGATCTAGCTAAAAAACTATTGGAAGCCGACACTCATTTAGTGGGTACTCTCCGTAAAAACCGGAGATATCTTCCTAAGGAAGTGGTACAAGCGAAGCTAAAAAAGGGTGAATATATAGCCAGAGAAAGTTGTGATGGGATAACAGTACTGAAATGGCGCGATAAAAGAGAAGTGTTATTGTTATCTACTAAACATTCAGTGCGTTTCCATAATGTCAGAAGGCGAGGTAAATTAATTTCAAAACCTGAGATAGTAATTGATTATAACAAGGCGAAAGGAGCAGTGGATCTTTCAGACCAAATGGCAGCTTATTCCACACCTCCGAGAAAGTCTGTTAAGTGGTATAAAAAGTTAGCTATAAACCTTCTGTTAAATACAGCTGTCGTAAATTTATTGATACTATACCAAACTGTCACAGGAAAAAAGATACAAATCACAGAATTTAGAAAAGAATTGTTGAAAAAATTATGTATCTGTGAGGATAGTGTTGCAACTACTCTTCAAAGACCACGGCGAGCTAAACATAATTTGATTAAAAAACCAGGTCCTGTCAGATAAAGTAGGCGGAGCTGCGTAAAATGTTATAAAAATAACGTTGCTGGAATGGGCAGAATTTTGACCAAAAACAAAACCAAAAAGGTGAACACGTATTGTGAAGATTGTCCAGAGAAGCCTTATTTATGTATCCAATGCTTTAATGTAACTCATCGTTAGGTTTTAAACATTTATGTTACTTACATTATTTAGCTGATTCTTAGCTGAATTCGATTGTATAACAGAATTTCCTATATTTTTTTATATGAAGGTATTTTTAATGTTAAATTTATATGTACCTAGTCTAGCCATAAATATTGTTACGAAGAAAAAACATTTTTTTTTATTGCAAATAATATTTATTACTTTTACAGTGTGTTAGTTTAATACATAAATAAAAAACAATTCAAAATATAAAAAGCTTATTCGAAGTGGTCTCCATTGGCTGCAACACAGTCCTTTAAACGTTGAGGCCAGTTATCAATAGAAGCACGCACTCTTTCCATGGGAAAATTCTTCACTGCCAATCGTATGGATTGTTTTAGGGACTCCAAATTATCATGGCGTTTAGAGCAAGCCATACTCTCTAAAACTGACCATAAATCATAATCCAGCGGATTAAGATCGGGACTAGACGACGGCCAGTCTTCAGCTCTGATGAAGTCCGAAACGTTCACTTCCAACCAAGACTGCGTGGACCGAGCTTTATGACCCGGCGCTGAGTCTTGTTGGAAGGACCATACTTGGTTATTGAACATGGTGTTGTTAAGGGGTTTAACTACCTTCTCAAGAATGGTATCTTGATACACTTGTGCCGATGTTTTGACACCTTTTTCATAAAAATATGGCTCAGTCACTCCTTCATAGCTAACACCCCACCAAACCATCACTGAAGTCGGATAATGCCCACGTTGCACTCTGTCGACTAATTGGGCAGCTTCCTTAGAGCTTTGAGCATAAATACGGTCATTTTGTTTGTTAAAATGTTGCTCAACTGTAAAGATTTTCTCATCCGTAAACAAAATTTTTCTGTGACCTCCCTTTGCGTACCGCTTCAGTAGTTGCTTCGATTTTACCACCCTATTCTTTTTTAAATTATCAGTTAAAAAATGACCAGTGCGTCTCTTATAGGCTGCAAGTCCTAAGTCATCTTTTAAAATGCGTGACATGGTTCTGGGTGCTATCTTCATCTCCCGAGATAAAATCTTTTGCTTTCGGACAGGATTTCTTCGAATTCTTTCCCTTACTGCTTTGACCACCATTTTCGTACGAACACTACGTGGACGGCCAGATCTTTTTCTGTCACAAACAGAGAAGGTCTCATTGTACCTATTAATAGCCCGGTACACAAACATTTGACTAATACCAAGCGTATGGAGAGTTTTAAAAATTACATTCGGCTCCATACCAACTTTGTGTAATGCAATCACAGCGATTCGGTTTTCTTTATCACCCCACTCCATTTTAATATAGCAAAATATTGTACAATGTATTGGCGCCAAAATTAGAAAATACAATGAACAATCGTATAAAAATGACAGATTCCAAATTCAAATGTAATATCTTTCTTATTTTTAATTGTAACAGTATTTATGGCCAGACTAGGTATAAGGTGAGCATAATATTTGTAATAAAAATAGTAAGATTGATTTAGATAGTATTTAATACTATTACCTTTTAGTTGATTTTGATCTCATTCTTCCAGAAGTTCCTATTTTTTGACGTGACAACGTCTTATAATTCGATGGAGCCGGCTGCACGCACGAAAAAGTGTGACGTATGCGGCGTTATCTCGCTCTGAGGCGTTCTTCTTTTGAAAAGTGAAACCATTCCATCAGTATTTTGTTATGACGTTGTCACGTTCAACTATCGTCAATAAACCGACTTTACAGACAACCGATTTTTTGATATGATGATGTTTTTAATTCATTTTTTATATAACGTATTGTATCATTTAAATTCATAATTCAGCATTTGTGATGAAAATATAATAAAACATTGATTTTTATAAAATTTCTTTTAATTTCTCCAGACTGCTTCACCCACTCACTCAAATAACTTCTCAGTTTCTATACACAACCTCGTGTTTTCACGAACCAAGGCGAACATGTGTTCTCCAGGGCCACGCCGGTCACATTGTATACAAATTTTCTCTTACACGGTGACCACCGTTAAAATCAAGCGGTTCAAACGTTAGTCTTACTCGCGGTCACGGGTGACCCCCATGGCCTGAACGGAGATCTTCTTGGCGGACACCGGTGTCCCCCGTGGCCTCAATGGAACTACATCAAAATCTTGATGGCGTTTAACGTGGAACATTACAGAGAAGGCTAATATATACAGTATGCATTATGTTTTTCAGTTACCAACATTTATTAATTGTAAAGTCGATCTCGAAAGGCATTTGGTATAAAAATATTTAAAACGAGCCTCCTCGTCTTCCCTGGTTCAATAATTGTAAAATAAGCTGCAACACTGTAGTGACTGCTCATAGGGTTCGTTCCGGATATATGCCACTGCGAGCGTTCGCATATTTAATGAAAAAAGTGGATTCGCCTAATTGTGCAGTCTGTGGAAAAGTGGAAGATGTGCAACACCTCTTAGTGGAATGTGTCAGAAACGAATCAATAAGAAGTAACATAGTAAAAGAATTGAATATTAATAAAATAGATTTAGGAATATTTAATTACCTTTTAACGCAACCTATGTCTCGCGAGGCTAAAATGTTATATACATTAGCTAACTATTAGTATAACAATGATAAACTAAATGTAAACTATGTTAATTAATCTAGATTAGGTTCCGATGGAACTGGCATGAATGTATTGTAAAGAAACTCCGGTATTTTCTACTTCCCCATTACCTCCTTTGTAAGTATTTAAACATTTTGTAATTTTTTAATATTCATATTGATAATAGGTCAGATGTTTAAATTAAATTTGTATTTTAGACCTTCAGCGTCGACCAGCGCTGAAGGATCAGGAGCTTCAGCTACGGCATTTTCTAATTCCCCATTACCTCCTTTGTAAGTATTTAAACATTTTGTAATTTTTCAATATTCATATTGATAATAGGTCAGATGTTTAAATTAAATTTGTATTTTAGACCTTCAGCGTCGCCCAGCGCTGAAGGAATCGCCCTGGGATTGTGAGTACCTTCACCTGCTTTGTACGTTTGACATTTTGTAGTTTTTTCATTCTTTTTAAGATTTTTACAATCCATAAAATGTTATAATAATATTAATATTTGCAGATACCTGGAAATTAGTGGCAGTGGAAGATCCACCCCGACAACACGCCCCTCTACCCCAAAAACCCCAGGAGGTCTAACATAAACACTATTGTGTTTTCCTTATTGATTTATAATAATATTATTTGCAGGATCCTGGAAATTAGTGGCAGCAGAGGATCCACTCCATCAGTATATCAAAATTTAACTTTAACTTAAATAATATTAAGCTTTTCTTATTGATTTATAATTATTATATTTACAGATTCTTAAAGGCAGCAGGGAGGAGTGGTGGAAGTCCACATACACCAAGTGCTCAAAAGAGGCGGACTCTGTCAGTATATTATTCAAAATTTAACCATCAACACTGTCACCATCAGTGTCTGCGCAAAGAGCGCTTGGCGACGCCGATATATGTAGCATTCTTGCCTATGGTAAGTCCGTTTCTTTAATACAATTAGTTCCAACATTTTTCCAGATATAAACGTAGATTCAAGGGTTTAACGATATAAAACATTTTAGATTTATAACTATTATCTAAAATACAAAAATATTAAATTGATTTGTGCACGCTTTTTAAATTCAAAATGTTTTCTTAATATTTACAGGGAATGAAGAGGATTTCGAGGATGATGGGGAAGAAATTTAAAATATTCCCATCAGGATGCCGAGAGTGGGGTCTATTTTTCTCGCTGAGAGCGAGGACGAGGTCACACCTGTAGATGCTGAACTGTGTCTACTGTGGCCACCTCCTGCTGAGCGCCTTCCCACGCCTTCGCCCGTGTTGCCGGAGGACGAACCGGCAGTCATTGACGAAAGGTTCGATTTTAGGTGGAGAGCGTTCCCGGAATCTCAGGTTCCACCTAACTTGAGAAGGGAATCATTCTCCGACATCAATTGTGGCCCTACTCAATATTTCGAAACCCCGTATTCAGCATTTACTGCTATATGGGATAACGAAATTTTGGGGCACATTGCAGCCGAAACCAACGGATATGCGCAACAGCTAGTAACGGCCATGGAAGCAGCAGGTACCCTACGTGAACGAAGTCGTATTCGCAGATGGCATGATACCGATAATAATGAACTATTGTTATTTTTTGGAATTATTATCGTCATGGGGATAGTGATTAAAACTCGCCTGGAGGAGTATTGGTCATCTGCGAAGGACGTCTTTATCACGCCGGGTTTCACTGCTTCTATGCGATACGACCGTTTCTTGTTGTTGTCAAGATGTTTACATTTTCGCAATAATGACGATTGTAATCCTGAATCAGTGCAGCCCATTTTGGACCACCTTAACAATAAGTTCCAAACCTTGTATAATATATCTCAAAACATAGCGTTAGACGAAAGTCTAACCATGTGGAAGGGGTGGTTGGACTTAAGTCAGTATATTCAAAATAAAGCGGCCTCAATAGGAATCAAGTCCTACGAAGTGTGTGAATCACAAAGCGGCTATTTGTGGCGCTTTGTGATTCACGCAGGTAACAAAGGTCCGCAAGGTGACGGACCTGTTTCCGGCGTTATACCTTCGTTGGTATTAGGGTTAGTCGAAGGACTCGAGCACAAGGGCCATACCGTATGGATGGACAACTATTACAATTCGCCGGCGTTAGCCCGCGAATTTAAATTCCGTGGGTTCGACTGCGTCGGTACACTGCGTACCAACCGACAATTCGTACCCACGGAAGTGTCAAATTTAAAAAAAAGTAACATGTCTCTAGGACAGGTAATTGGCTGCACTTCAGGGGACGTTGACCTAGTGGTATGGCGAGATAAGAACCGCGTGGCTCTTATCTCGACATACCATGGTCTCGCCACTGTGAAGTGTGGCCAAACCTTAAAGCCTTCCATCATCCCAGACAGGTGGTGTCGACCGAAAGGACCAGATGTTGGCGCTGTACCCCGTAGAACGGAAACGGACAAGGGTCTGGTACAAGAAATTATTCCGACGGCTCTTGAATGTAAGTGTTTTAAATGCTTACATATTACACCGCGTACAAAACCCGATCACTCACCGTTTTTTTAGGAAAACTTTGGTGAGTGAATTGATACAAAAGCACTCACAACACACAACTCCCACTTATGGTTTGGCTCAGCAGGCTGAAGGGGCTCAAGTCAGGCATGTGCCGGCACAATACGACTTTGTTACCGGCAAAAGTCGCGAACGCCTACGACGTGCTAGCGTCGTTTGCAATAAGCGAACAAACACTTATTGCAAGGGATGCGATGTGGCGTTATGCGTCTTCACTTGCTTTGAGCCACACCACTATCCACAATAACATAACATAGTCACACAACACCTTAACACTACACAATTACACTACAAATAATACTACACAGCAACACTATTACATTCACTAGGTATTTAAGAGACTAACATTCAAGATTTTTGGACATTTATTTATTACATGATCCTACATTTACATTTAAAGCCAGTTCCGCCACCATGACAATAACTATTTATGATCATGTTATTATAATTCGTTTTTTTTCCTTTCGTGCCCAAGGGCCCCAGCCTAGTTTAAGACGTCCCTGCATGTGATATTGAGTCCGAATGCGTTCGCGGATAATAACGGCTTTCGACGAAATGAAACGTGATACCAATACGTTAGCAAGTGTACGTGTAAACTTAGTGCTACGATGCCAGACCTGTATTAGTCTCGGTGGCAGAACCATGGAACAGCGTCTCCATCGCATTGACGTTCTCATAGAATAAAATAAAAATAAATAAAAAGCTCTTTTCAGAGTTACATTAAAAATAAAGTTTCTAATTCTAACTCCAATGACAAGTCGGTCAGGCGGTACCTACCCTTTGACCCTAGCGGATTTTTTATTGTAGATAAGGGTCGGTTCATATCGGTCGGAACATGCGTCGCGTATCATCGGTCGCGTAACGCCAGAAGAGACAAATGTATAGAAAAACACTCGACCGTTCACACCCAATCGACGATACGTTAGTGCGTCAAGCGTACAGCGTCTATTCCGTTTTCGTTAACGCGTTGGTCGTAGTAAGCTTGTATAGATATACAACTACAATATACTATTTCACGTCAGGAATATTGACTACTTGTATGTCATATCAGAATGTAACCTAATGAGTCGTAACGAGTACTAACTGAAGGATAATGTTTCTATAGAACAGTATTATAATTAGAACAGACTTTGTTCTGTTCAAGAAATGTCAGGATGTATTTATTGTATGTGTAGGGGAAGAGTGCCCTCGTTGTCTCAAGTACTAGTTGTCACAAGTTCAATATTAAATAAACTAAAAGGATTTATGGAACGCAAATATTGACAAATTGGAACGCACCCCAGTGTGCCACTAGCTTTCTGCATCGCCGTGTGTTGTGAAATATATAAAAATCTGTTCGGTGAGTAAATATTATTCTATACTTTGAACTTAGTTATTGGCTATGATTAGATAAGTATTATGATGTTTCTTATATATTTTGCGTAAAAAAATAATCAATAACTACGAAGTGTTTTCATTTGTAAACATTTAGGCCCAGCGCACACCTCTGGAAGCGCGGAGAAGAGCAATTTAAGACAACAATTTAATATAAACCTTAAAAACCTTGACATACGGTTAATAATTGTATATCATGGATAAATTCGCACGCGGCACACGGAGCATACTCAAGCTACTACAAGAGCATGCGCGCGACTACTCCAGTCGCCGCCGCGCTGCTTTGTGCCCCGCCGCGCTACTCTGCGCCCCGCCGCGCTACCCAGCACCCAAGCGGCGCACGCGACTGGCTGTCAGATGCCCGGAGAGTTTTAACTATTGTGGCCGTGTGTTGAGCGAGTTAATTAATTAACCATGAACGAGGAAAAGTTGAAAGAAAGAGACAAAGTGAACAACAACCTTACGCTATAAGCTCTCAAAATTTTAAAGTAGCGTTACGTACAAAACAGGTAGAAAAAGAAAATTTATTAAAAGTAAATGAGGAGAAGAAGCTGATTAGAGACAAGAAAAAGACTGAAAATGCAAATAAAAAGACTGTTAAACTAATTATTAATAATTCTGCTATAAATTGTAATAGTGAGACTGTAGATTCTAGGGAAAAAAGTGACCTGGCTGAGTATGTTAAGCAACAATCAGAAAGAACACTGAAAAAGTTAAAAATAGGTGTAGATATTAAAGAAACAAAAGAAAAGGCGCAAATATCAACATCTAAAACGATAAATTTTTAAGTGATATTGTAATTAAGCCTTGTGCAGTTTGTCATTCCAATGTAATAAAAAATCAATTAACGTGCAGTGCTTGTTCAAAAATCTTTCATGTGCGTTGCATTTCACGAAAACATAAGGAACATATACCCGACAGCTCTGATTTAAATCTATTTTTATGCCATCATTGTTTTAAAGTAGAAGATGCTGATTCGGCGATTCTGACTCATCATCATCAGCAAAAGAAATATATCATGCTTTTTCTATTAGATTTATTTTTTATGTTATGTAAGTTTTAACAAAAAACTGTTTGCACTTTATAAGAGAGTTTATTAGGTTATAAGAGAATAGTAATTAAAAGTTGGCTACATATCATACTTTTGTTTTATTTGATGTCAATGTGTTTGATATCCTTAAGTGGGCAATAGCTATACGGTTTACTATTATTAAAAACTAGCTGCACCCTGCGGTTTCATAATAATAATAATAAAAATGATTTATTCACTTAGGAAGCAAAATACGAAGTTTTGCCAAATATTTTAATATTAACTAAAGGGTCTTTCAAATAGAGCGGGTCGATATTAATAATCTGTGGCGGCCATTTTGATTTGGCGGCATCTGTCAAATCTGTTTTTTCTTATTCAGTCACTGATGCCAAATCACCATGGCAAGTTACACGGTTGAGCAGCATGTGCAAATGATAAAACTTTATTATCAAAATGAGTGTTCGTTAGTGAAAACGTTGCGCGCATTGCGCCCATTTTACGGCAGACGCGGTGGCCCTTCAAAGTCTACTCTCCAACGATTGGTGACTAAATTCGAGACGACCGGTTCGGTAAACAACCAACCAACACCTTTACGTCAAAGGAACGCCAGATCGGCCGAGAACATCGCCGCTGTACGTGAGAGTGTTCAGGAGACTCCGAAGCAGTCGATTTCTCGCCGTGCACAAGAACTCGGCCTTTCGCAGACTTCAACTTGGAGAATTTTGCGTCGGGACTTGGGTCTGCATCCATACAAGATCCAACTGACCCAGGAGCTCAAAGTTAATGACCATAGACAACGCCGTGTGTTCGCTGAATGGGCGTCGGAACGCTTGGAAGAGGACCCCGATTTTGGCCAAAAAATAATCTTTAGCGACGAGGCACATTTTTGGATGAATGGTTTTGTTAATAAGCAAAATTGCCGTATATGGGATGACCACAACCCACATGAGGTTCACCAGATAGCAATGCATCCAACATAACGCAGGCCATCGCTCAGATTCAGCCGGATCTATGCAGCAGAGTCATTAAAAATTGGACCTCTCGGATTTGTGCCACCATGCGAAGCCGCGGCGGACATTTGAACGATGTCATATTTCATGCATAATGGCATAAACGGGCCTTTCAAATAAAAAATAAATTTCGTTAATATCTCACACACATCTAGTTTTATTCAATTTTAACATCGACCCGTCTTTGTTGAAAGACCCTTTATAAAACACACGCAAGATATTATAAGAAATACAAAGACAATGACAATTCCCCTTTGTTATCTGTAGGGTATGTAAAAGTAAGGCAAGTTTTCAAAGACGATGAAGAACAAAACTTGTCCAAATATTTGCAATGAGCCGCAGGTATATATTTTGGGCTGACTCCGATTTAAGTTCGTAAATTAGCCTATCAATAATGCTATGACTGGTGAAGAATGGTTAAAATGCTTCATGCGGCGACATCAAGAACTAAGCGTTCGAAAACCTGAGGCGACTAGCCTTGCTCTTCAATTCACATAACGTGAATTTGTTTTTCGATAACTTAGGAAAAGTTTTAGAAAAGTACAAGTTTGAAGGGCAAGACATATGGAATATAGATGGAACAGGAATAACTGATAAA
The DNA here is from genome assembly GCA_945859575.2 of Herminia tarsipennalis. NCBI lineage: Eukaryota > Metazoa > Arthropoda > Insecta > Lepidoptera > Erebidae > Herminia > Herminia tarsipennalis. Next base: position 10,534,402 of record OX243833.2, on the reverse strand, counting down.
TACTGTCCAAAAGCCCAAAAAAAATGTTGCTCGAAGAGGCATGAAGCAGATTGGCGCCCTGACTTCTGCCGAGCGAGGTACTTTGGTAACATTAGCTGTTGCAGTGTCAGCTGCAGGGAATAGCATACCGTCCTTTTTCGTGTTTCCTCGAAAATATTTCAAAGTACATTTTGTCACAGTGGACCAACAGGATCGACTGGTAGCGCCAATCCATATCAAATTAAATATAGTGTCTCTAATGTAATTTAATGCTGTGGTATAGAACTAATTGATCATAATATTATAATAATCTGCATATATAGAATACCGCAAAGCAAAGACATAAAAAACAGATTTGTTTAGCAGTTCGAACTATATTCTTAATCTGTTTTCATTCAAAAGTAATAAAAAATGTATAGTGTGTGGTGATTTTAACATATATCACAAAGAAAAATATACACAAAACAATTTAGACATTTTGTGAGTGGTTTTAATTTGAAATAAATGTACTTACTCGTTTAAGCAGCGGTACTTGCATCGATATTTTTTGCATAATATACATATTTGTAAAAGTGAAGTGATAGAGCTAGCTATTTCAGATCACACAGCACAACTGTTCAATGTCCAGTTTCTAAAACATGCAGGTTTAACCATTGGTTCATAAAATGACGTGACTATTCCGAAGAAAATATCAGTAAATTCGTAAGCTTCTTAACTAATATTAGTTTCACTGAAGTTTATGAAGAGACTGATGCAAATTATGCTTTTAAAATATTTCATGAAACGTTTCAACTTTACTATGACTTATGGTTCCCAAATATTAAAGTCAAAATACATACCAAAGTAAAACCAAGAGATACAGAAAACCATCCATCGCAGGAAATATATCCTATACTTTCAAATTATTATCAAGCAGACTTAAGAAAATAATACAATTTACTTAAAGGTCACAAAACATGAATTACATAAACACTGCAAAAAATAGATGTAAGGCTACTTGAAAAATAATTAATAAAAATAAAATGAACTTACCTAATCAGAATATCGAACGTATCAAAAAAGATAACCAAACTATAACAAACCCTAAGGAGATTGTACAAGCTTTTAATGACTTCTATGCAGATTTAGTTCAACCAAATAACTCGATTAAACAAGTACAAAACTAAACCTTGAACTTTCGTAAGAAATCTTCCTCAATGTTTATGCAGCCTACAATACCACACGATATACACCAAACAATTATGAAATAGAAAAATAAATCTAGTACAGGATATGATGGCATTAGCACAAAAATAGTGGAACTGGTATCGGTGCAAATTGCAATTATTTAATTAATAATTGTCTATACAGGGAGTATTTCCCAATATATTGAAGTTATCAGTTATAAAGCCCCTATTTAAAAAAGATGACAAAGAAAATATGACATCGTATAGACGTTTTTCGAAAATCTTAGAAAACACAGATACTAAGGCAATAGGCCTTAGTATCTGTGTTTTCTAAGATTTTCGAAAAAATAATACATACATATTTCTTTCTTTTTTTAAAGTTAAGACACAGGGCTTGTTGTTAACAATGATGGTTTGCCCTTTTGATTTTTTTCAATAATGGGTATGCTGTCCATTTTCAATACAAACACTAGAATGATTAGACTTATGTCAGATTGCCTATATATTTTTATGCAGAAGCTACCTAACATTCTCAAGTGCCAGTACTTGTGTTACCTATTGACGTAGATAAAAACTTATTTTATTCTAAGTGTTTGATATTACTATCATAGATAGAAACCGTTTATTTTAAAGGCACACACATATCAAACTAGTGAACTCCCAGGTCCATCCCCGATCAGAAGGAAAAAATTGTTGTGAACATGTCCTAAGAATAAAATGTTCATTTTGCGATTTGTGCATTACGCGTGTGGTAGTCATTCTGCGTGTTGCACTTTCTGCGTTTTGTACATTATGCGTAATGTACAAAACGCAGAATGAACAAAAGCAAAATGTTCACATTTTGCTTTTGTTCATTCTGCGTTTTGAACATTTTGCGTGTGGTGCTCATTTTGCTTTTTGTACATTCTGCTCCGAAGGGATTCATTTAACAGAATCTATGATATCTAATAATGAAAAAGTAGGTTGTAAATTTATTATATGTGGTCTACCTTACTCACAGTCAGTATCTGATGTACACAACAAGCACATACAGAGCTTGAACTTGTTACTTTACAACGCAACATAAGTATGTTAAGTTTATACTATTTTTCGACACGATTAAATTTATTCGTAACTTTATTTTAACAAAAAATACTATGTATTTGTCTACCATATTTAAGCGACAGATTGCTAAGTTATTACTGACCTAGGCTGTCAAAGTTACTCGTCATTCATGTTACCGCGTTCGTGAGCGTCTTGCTGTAATAAAGTGATAGTTTTGGTGATTATTCATTGATATTTTATTGAATCAGGTAAGTAAATGCTATATTTGATTGTTTTTTAGTCATGTAAGTTCAATTTCAATGCCCAAAAAAGTTTGAATTTCAAATTATTTGAATCACAAAGTTTCCCCAAAAGTTTCAAACCAACATTTCGTTTTTTCATTTCAATAGTTTTGTTGTTATACCTAACTTATATTTTTTCGTAATTGACATATTTTGTTGGAAATTTTATGAAGATTCTCAATATTTACACCATGGGACATAATAACTCCGAAATATTTGCCAAATTGTATATTTACGATAACATAGCTGTTTGAACTAAAAAATGCACTCACACATATGCAAATTCAAAATGGCGGATGTGTGTGCGTACATGGTTACTGCTATTTTGTAGTTTGTTGTGTATGGTACGGATCCTGACAGATATACAGGGATGTTACTTTTTGTCGGAGATGATAAATTCAGCATTATAAAAATTAAAATGTTTATTTGGTCTCACATGTTTTGGTTCACAATATTATAAAGCACTGTTAGTACTAATTTAATAATTTTAATAGGTAAATTTAATTGTAATTGTATCTGACTAATGATTATTTTTATGTTGATTATTGACATGTTGAATTTCGTATGCCTAATGCATGGCCGGCCACAGCGACATTTACCATTATATAACACCTTATATGTAACCTGTGTTTCACAAATAACTTGAATTTGAATTTATCATTTTTAACCATTTTAGGTAAAAATGGATGCTTCAAGGCCTCAGACTCCTTCCGTTGGACAACCTTTGGTTTTGGCCAGGACCGTCAATATCACTCCTAGGGGGTCAATGAATGTTGCCCAGGATGAAGGATTACTATTAATTAGATCGGATTCTGGTCAATTATATGTAAGTAAAACGTATGTTATATGGAAGATTTTTTTTTTTCTTTTTTTTCGACTCGTAGTAAAAGAAAGAAGTAAAACGTAAGCCACTATTCTGTGCTTTGGTGCGTACTTTTTTAGTGTTCTTTTTAATTAGTCCTTTATTTTACAGCATTACCGACCCGATACGATATCAGTCGGCGAAGGGATTCAGGTGGAGGAATTGTACACCCCCAGGCGTCGCTTATTTCCTGAGGAACATGAGGATGTATGTATAATGTTAATATACTACTAATCCTGACCAGTTAATTCTAATAATAATTGATGAATTGGTAGTAGTAAAAAATCCCTGACAAAATATTCAGAAATGTGAATTATTTTTCTAGTTTACAACCGGGGCGCCGCGCCGTCAACATAATAGGTAAATTAGTACATAAGAATGGGCATTCGATTTTAGCTACTGTGCTTGATACCTTGCCTCAACTGCACGCTATCTTCTGCATTCTATACTCTGTTGCACTGTCCAAGATATTGGATATCACTGCTGTCTATATTGCAGGCTATTCTGAATACAGATGAATAGCCATAGTTTTTGGGGTGTGGTGATATTTGGCTTTGTTATGTTTCGTTTTTGGTTTGATTTAATGGGTGATGGCATTTTTTTTCGCCATAAATATTAATTGCATTCAATTAAACTTTTCTTTATTTGCTAACATTCCATACATTAGGTAAGTGCGAAACTTCGTAATGGCATGTGGGATTTCGGGTGTTTGATTTAATTGTTTCTTTTTAGGATATAATTAACGAAGGTAGCATTTTTGGGGAAGCTCTCGCCCGAGAATTGGAGGTAGAGGTAGATTCGGGTAGCGAGGTAGAAGATGACGAAGAAATCACAGAAGAACAGCTGCGAGAACTGCTTCAAGAAGGATTAGAAGAAGTGGATGAAGGTCCAGATTTTGACGAATTTGTATGGGAACAGGACTATGATTTGTTCCGAGGGAAACCTGAAGAGTTCCATGAACTGGCTGGTCCGAAAATTGAGGGAACATCTCCAATTGATTTGTTTCTTCAAATTTGGGACCAGCCAGTCATGTCCATGATAGTGGAACAAACTAATTTATATGCATGGCAGACTATTGCCTCTGCCTCTGAAACAGGCATCTCCGCTAGGTCTCGACTCTGTGAGTGGGTGGAGGCATCTGTTTCAGATATATACAGACTTATGGCAATATTTATTTTGATGGGCATTTGCTACCGGTCCCGGATTGACGAGTATTGGCAAACTGGCATCCTTGGAATGCCAGGTTTCCGTAAAATAATGCCTCTGGACCGTTTCTGGCTGCTTATTAAATTTTTGCATTTTATAGATAATGATACCTTAACACCTATGATCCACGGACATGAAAAAAAAATCGCTAAAATTAGTCCAATTTTAGACTACTTAAATGTTAAATTTCCGGCGGTTTATACTCCTCGCAGAGAAGTGTCGATCGACGAATCCTTGCTGTTGTGGAAAGGACGCCTAAGTTGGGTTCAATGTATCCGAACCAAGGCAGCAAGGTTCGGTGTGAAGACTTACGAGCTCTGCGAGGCGTTAACCGGCTACTGTTTAAAAATAGCCATATATACTGGAAAGGAAACCACGTCAGTGGCCCCAGTAATGGGGTTCACTGCATCGTCAGCCAAAATTGCAATACAACTTATGTCGAATTACTTAGGTAAAGGTTATGCCCTCTTTATGGACAACTTCTATAATTCGGTTCCACTCGCTCGGTTCTTCAAGCGCAATCGAACCGATGTCGTGGGGACCCTGAACAGGCGCCGTATCCATACTCCCCACGACATCAAAAATTTAAATGAGCGACAAGTACCTAGAGGTCAAGTGGTAAGTCGGCACTGTGGTGACGTATCGGTGGAATCCTGGAAAGACGTTCGTCTCGTCACCACAGTGTCTACTTATCACAGAAATAAAATGCACCCCGGACGCCGAGCTGGTCAACCCGTGCTCAAACCAGCCGCTATACACGAATACAATAAATGTATGGGCGGGGTTGATCTAAAAGATCAAAAATTATCAACGTATTTATTAGAGCGCAAAAGGGGGCTCAAATGGTACCTGAAAGTGTTTAGGCGTCTCCTTAATACATCTATCTTAAATTGTTATGTCATTCACTGCGCCAACATCGCGCCTAACCAAAGGAAACTCACGCACCGCTTGTTCAGATATAAATTGGCAGAACAGTTATGCCAACAATTTGGCGTTGACGTCCTCCCTCGGAACCCAACGAACCTAAATAGGTTAAATTCTTCCCTTGGTCACTACCCTGAACACCGAGAGGTACCCGAGGGAGAACGGTCCAACGCCAAACAAAATAAATTGAAGCGGGCACGTTGTGTTCGATGCACAGCAAAGAAAATTCAAAAAACCTCCAACGTGTTTTGTTCGGCTTGTGAGGTTTCTCTTTGTGTGGGCGTATGTTGGGTGGAGTACCACACACTCGAAAAAATATAATTTTTTTTGCTCTAAATTTCGGTAACGATTTTTGTTAGTAACACTAGTTACAATTTTTTAACCGACTTCAAAAAAAGGAGGTGGTTCTCAATTCGACTGTATTTTTTTTTTATGTTACCTCATAACTTTCGACGTGGTGAACCGATTTTGATGATTCCTTTTTTATTTGAAAGCCGGTGCTTCCCGTGTGGTTCTAATTTGGTCCAGCTCTGACAATGGCATCCATGAGAAAATCATATAAATTCATTATTGTATACACAATTTGTACTTAATACGAAACGCGATTGAAGTCGGTTTTTTTTTGTTTAAATTATTTTCAATACCCGTAGGCAAATTTGCTGGCACTTCAATTTTGGCTTTCATCATTCGATACTCGACGTTCATAAGAGTTACTTGTAACCTAAATGAATACATGATTTTGAGTTTGAGCATAATCATCAGCTTGGCAGTGAAAGTGCCGTCAAAATCCGTCCGTTCCGGAGATTACCTCAAACAGACAGACAGACAATAAAATTTTATTAATTTAATATTAAATACATATCCATCCAACATTTTGTCTGTCTGTCTGTTTGAGGTAATCTCTAAATAAATAAATTTTATTTATATAATATTGAATTAGTGATGTTGAATTTTTTTATAAGTATAGTGATGAAAACTGTCGAATAAAAACTTAAAAAAACATATGCGTTTTTTATTTTCAATAATATTGATATATAATATATAATATTGAGTTTTTTTTCAGAGGTGCAATAAAAGTATTACACCTCTAAACAAAAAGTGAAACATCCTTTGTATCTGTCAGGATCCGTAACATGCACAGACAACTGATACTTGACTGAATCTACAATAAGTCAGGATCTGTATCATGCACAGACGAACATATTTCAAATGCAAACACACATGCACACCTTTCCGATCGCGAAATAACTACTCATTCGCCTAACGGGTCAGTTTATTTTTTATTTTGTAGATAAACCGATAAAATTACCGAAAGGATAATGTTATCATTGGAAAGCCCTATATTTGTAGTTTATGGTTATGTTCTGACATTCGAATGAAGTCTATGCTACATTGCATGAAAATTATTTGAAAATAAGCTAGTCTAAGTGTAGTGTTTCCTTGTTTATAAATGAAAATAAATGGTTTTCCATACATAAATAAAAGGTTTTTAATTTAGAAATGCAAAACTAAATATATTTTCTAAATATATAACCAAGCAACTATGTCTTACACTAAGTTTTCACGAGTTAATCATCATGTAAAGTTGCGTTGTAAAATTAGGCTATTGGCGGATGCGCTCCGAAACGTCACACAGACGACGGGTGTTCTCTTTTGCACTGTCTACACAGACCAAAGGTTAAGGAAGATTGCTATACATGGTGGCCCTATGATTTTTGTTTCTAATAGTGTGAATAGTAAAGAACGTAAAGATATTGTAGCTCGTTCTGTCGAGCGTACTGTAGAACTCTCTTGTGTAGAATTAAAAGAGCATATTGTTGTTTGTGTCTACCGTCCACCACAGAGTGACTTTAATGAAGTTTTTAGTTATGGTTAAAAGCATGTAGTAGTATGTGGCAACTTCAACGTTAATATACTTGAACAGTCACCTATGTGTATTACTTTATTTAACTCATTTAATTTGAAGAATTTGTTCAGTGCACCAACAAGGATCACATCACATTCTGCCACACACATGCTTAGATAATATTTTTTGCAACTGTAGCTATAATAATGATGTCATATTGAGTGATTTAACTTCCGATCACTGTGGACATAGAGCCACTTTTCCTATTCATACAGTGGCTAAAGTAAACAAGATCACATGTAGGCCAATGAATCCAGTCCGCCTAAACAAATTTAATATAAATGTTTCTGTCCGTATTGCTAATATAGATTTTAGTCAGGATGATCCGAACTACCTTTACGCGTCTTTGTTTAACATTATCAAATATGAATTTAATAATATTTTCACAACTAAGACTTTTTATAAAAATCGAAAAAATAGTTTTCGTGATTGGGCGGTTGTATGAATTGTATGGTATGAAGCAATATAATTTTGACCCTAAGTTTGTTCAATATGTTAAAAATTATTCCAAAATATTTAAAAAGACTTGTGCTGCTAAAGTGGGAGTACAAAATTGCAGCGAATTGGTAGTAGGATCCCATGGATTTGGAAGCAGAAATCATAGGGGGCAAATGCTAGTCAACTTCCTCGAACGGGAGGGGCTCTTCTTGATGAACTCCTTTTTCAAGAAACGGCCCCAAAGGACGTGGCAAAGCCCCGACACTATGACGAAAAACGAGATCGACTTCATCATGACGGACAAAAAGCATATATTCAGAGACGTCACCGTGATCAACAGGTTTAATACCGGTAGTGATCACCGACTTGTCCGAGGCTCTCTGAATATCGACTTCAACGCGGAACGTGCCCGTCTGATGAGGTGCAGGCTCTCCGACCTACTTTGCTTCAAACCATGATAGGATCCGAAGCGTTCCAGTCAAACCTGGATAACCGATTTGCAGCCATGGAAACCACAACAGACGTAAACCAGAAGCTCGTAAATGTGGTTCGGATACTCAGGGAAGAAGGTACGAGATTTTGTGAAATGCAGCGTAAGGGCAAGAAGTCAAAGCTTCGGAAAGGACTTTAGGGCTAATGAAGGAACGACGTGAAAACCCACCCGTCACTTCGTCGGAAAAGCGCGCTCAAAACCAAGACTTCAACAAGCTTATACGACACGACCTTCGGTGCTCCAACACTCTTTTGATTAAAAGAGCGATCGAGCAGAACCGGGGGTCAAAAGTGTTCGTACAATCTCTTGGAAGAAGCCACCTGACGAAGTTGACCACAACAAGTGGAGAAGTCGTTTCTTCGAAGCCGGCAGTCCTCTCCGAAGTGGAAAGCTTCTATGGCCGGTTATACGCTTCGCATGCATCTCGACCTGATCCTGAAAATGAGGGTCCTAGAGCCACTCTAACACGCCACTACACCGAAGACCTGCCAGAAGTCAACATTGACAAAATCGTGCTGGCTCTTAAACAGCTGAAAAATGGATAAGCCCCTGGAGAGGATGGCGTTACAACAGAGCTGTTAAAAGCTGGAGGTAAACCCGTACTGAGGGAGCTCCAAAAGCTCTTTAATGCTGTCCTGTTTGAAGGGAGAACTCCGGAGGCGTGGAGTAGAAGTGTAGTCGTCTTGTTCTTCAAAAAAGGAGATAAGACCCGGCTGAAGAACTACCGACCTATTTCTCTTCTAAGCCACGTCTATAAGCTGTTTTCAAGAGTCATCACGAACCGCCTTGCGCGAAGACTTGACGAATTCCAACCACCGGAACAGGCTGGATTTCGGAGCGGATATGGCACCATAGACCACATCCACACAGTGCGGCAGATTATACAAAAGACCCAGGAGTATAATCAGCCCTTGTGTCTAGCATTTGTGGACTATGAGAAGGCCTTTGACTCGATTGAAATCTGGTCCGTTCTGGAGTCTCTGCAGCGATGCCAAGTAGATTGGCGATATATCCAAGTGATGAGATGTCTCTACGAAGCCGCCACCATGTCCGTCCAAGTACAGAATCAGCAAACAAAGCCTATACCATTGCATCGAGGAGTGAGGCAAGGGGACGTTATTTCCCCGAAACTATTCACAAATGCAATGGAGGATATGTTCAAGACGCTGCACTGGAAAGGGCGGGGCATCAACGTCAATGGTGAATACATCTCTTACTTGCGATTTGCAGATGACATTGTCATCATGGCGGAAACGCTGCAGGACCTGCAACGAATGCTGAATGACCTGGCTGACTCCTCTGTACGCATCGGCCTACGGATGAACTTGGATAAATCCAAGGTCATGTTCAATGAACATGTACTACCGGAACCGATAGCGGTGCACGGCGCCGTTCTCGAAGTTGTTCAAAAATATGTGTACCTCGGGCAGTCATTGCAGTTAGGTAGAAACAACTTCGAGGACGAGGTGAATAGGAGAATTCGGTTGGGTTGGGCAGCGTTTGGTAAGCTACGTCAAGTCTTCTCATCGTCGATCCCACAATGTCTAAAGACTAAAGTCTTTAATCAGTGCGTCCTACCCGTCATGACATACGGAGCCGAAACGTGGACACTGACGGTACGGCTGGTCCACAAGTTCAAAGTCGCTCAGCGGGCTATGGAAAGGGCTATGCTAGGAGTTTCTCTTAGGGACAAAATCAGAAATGAGGTGATCCGGCAGAGAACCAAAGTTATCGACATAGCCCACCGGATTAGCAAGCTGAAGTGGCAGTGGGCTGGCCATATTAGCCGAAGAACCGACAACCGTTGGGGTAAACGAGTTCTTGAGTGGAGACCGCGGCTTGGCAAACGTAGTGTAGGACGCCCTCAGGCCAGGTGGAGTGATGATATATGCAAAACGGCTGGCAGGAGCTGGATGCAAGAAGCCGAAGATAGAACAAAGTGGCGTGCAATTGGAGAGGCCTATGTTCAGCAGTGGACTGCGATAGGCTGATGATGATGATGATGATGTGCTGCTGCCAAGTCTTTACATTTAGGTAGAAATATTTAACAAGCAGAGAATACAATTAAAGCCACTTGGAATATAATCAATGCTGAAGCTGGGCGGGCCAAGCCACGCGATCATAATTTTGAATTATGTGTTGGTAATAAAATTGTAACAAACAATTCAGATCTAGCGCAAACATTTAATAATTTCTTTGCTAAAATACCTATAAATACAACCAGCTCCTTAAATTCATGTCCGGCTAAAGCCCAATCACTTGTAAGAAGCAGTGCGAAAGAGTGTACTGTACCATTTAGTTTCAATTTTATAAACCCCCATGATATAATAAAAATATTTAAGTCAATTAATTGCAAAAAGACAGCAGACTTATGGGGTATTTCTGTTAAATTAATTAATTGCATTATAAATAAAATAGCACCACATTTAGCTACAGCCGTTTATAAGTTTCTTGCTTTTTATTGGGTAGTAGTGCATAGATTATCGGCACAAATGAAACGGTATCTTCAGTACGAGATAAATCCACATGTAACGTGTATAATTGAATAAATGGATGTGGAGCCACTTTGAATGCTCCGTCTCCGTAAAAAATATTCATTGTGTTTAACAATTCTAATGCCCGTTGGGTACCAAAAATTAAAATTTTTTCATCAATCCCATCATCATATAGAAAAAATTCGGATACTACTTTCTCTGGCAACTTGATATCGTTAAAATGATTGAAAGAAGTACGGTTCATGTTCAAATATTTATTTCGAGTTCTATACAAGGTACTCTTTTTACTTGAGAATGATGGTATTTCATGTTCTGGTATCGGAAGAGTTTCACTATTAAAATGTTGTTCAAATATCTTTGGAATAGCACTGAAATTATTACATACGTCTTTTTTACATTCCTCCATTGTTACACTTATTGCATTACGAACGCAATCTGGACGACAAATATGTGTTGGAGCTTTTATTACCGCATTATTTCTATCTAATGTTATAGACGTATTGCATTGTTTCTGTTAGTAACAACGCCAATTCGTAGATCCCGACTTATTTTTTAAAGATAAATTGTACCTATGCCCATTATAAAGTAAAACAGGTTTATCTTTACTACTTTTTATAAATTTCATTTCCATTTTTACGTTTCACGCACTGCGAAATTAATTATTTCAATAAATTCTGCCTGAGTGACAATGCATATGTCAATTTGATTTTTTTTTAGAGTAAAAAATTAAAATATTATGTTAAGGTTAAAACCAAAAGCAGGTTTACCTCTTTAGCGAAGTGCAACTAGGTAACTAATAACATAGGTACTGAAAGCATAATGATAATCTAATCATCCACTCGAAGATTGTTATTTGTATTTATGATCATAACAGTACATTTTCTGGTATTAAGAGAATCTGGTATAATAGGAATCTGTTATTTTGATCATCTGGTATTTTGGGAATCTGGTATAGTGGGAACGAAGGGCCCACAGTGGGTCCCTTTTTTTTAACTATAAAAGTTTTAACTCTATAGTCTTGCTGGCACTGGTGGATTCTAAGTATAGATTTGTATATGTTGATATAGGATCGTATGGAAAGGAATGTGATTCCACCATTTTCCACAATTCAAAACTATACGAATTATTATTGCAAAATCGACTTCCCATACCAGCGCCAAAGCCTTTACCGGGGCTCCAAAATTCAGTTCCCTATGATTTTATCGCTGATGAAGGCCTACCGTTACTTAACAATCTAATTCGTCCATACCCAGGGAAGCATCTGAGAGAAGAACAAAGGGTTTTCAACTATCGTTTGAGTCGAGCAAGAAGATATGTCGAGTGTGCTTTTGGTATTTTCGCAAATAAATGGCGAGTATTTCATCGGCCCTTAAATGTTCAATATAATTTTGCGACCGACATTATCAAAGCATGTTGTGTTTTACACAATTTTGTTGTAAGTCGAGATGGAGTTAGAAAATCAGAGGAGTTATATATTGACGACTGTTTTTTGAACCTTCCACAAACAGCAGATGACGTTTCCTTAACAAATCCTGTCAATATAAGAGACGAATTTTGTAAATACTTTAATAGTGATGTCGGTGCGCTTAGTTGGCAACTAAGCAAAATATAACTAAAGTTGGGTCACGGATCGAACCCACCAAATGTATTGAGTGTGTGTAAATGGCAAGTTCATAATAATACTAAGCATTAATGCATTGATTTCACTTTTATGTTTATTGTATTCACTTTATTAAGTTAAAAAGATAAATAAATAGGTAGGTATATACTCACCGAGTTTTGTTTTTTCTTTATTGCCCATGCTGTCGAATGATGGAAAAATATTTAGGCAGACATCTTTCCACCCTTCTGTTTTTAAATTTTTATTCTTATAATCCTCCTTTGACTTGTCCCAGAGAACGGGACGTGCTTCCACTAGTGAAATCAAAAAGTCTAAATCTAAATCGTCCGCCATTTTATGCAAAAAAATTACCACGTGCGCACTATGCAACTGATAACACAAATGAGCACGTCGGTACACGACGCCGTGGCGCGGCACGGCGCCGCGCCATCTGCCGGCGGCGGTGCCGTACCGTTGCACGGCAAACGGCGCCGCACCGTAGACATGGGTCCACGCCCTTACTGGAATTCTAAATATGGAAGATAATCGGGGAAAACATGGCAATCAATTTAAGTTGGATTCTGCTTTGAAGGAAATGGCAAAGGAACATATTAACTCCATCCCTAGGATTGAGAGCCACTACTGTCGCGCTCGCTCTAAGCGTGAGTATATTGAAGGAAGCCGATCTATTGCTACTTTGCATCGTGATTATGTCGACAAGTGTAAAACTGAAGGTAAAGATTATCTTTCTTATAAACTTTACTATAATATCTTTGTGAATAACTTCAACATTTCTTTTTGGAAACCTAAAAAAGATCAATGTGAAGACTGCACAGCTTTTGCAAATGTTGAAGATAAGACGCTTTTGCAAGTAAAGTATGACCTGCATTTGAAAGAAAAAGAGTTAGCCAGAACTGAGAAGGAAAATGACAAAAAAAATATAAGCGATAATTTTGTAGTATGTGTGTATGACTTACAGGCTGTAATGCCTTGTCCGCAAGGTGAAGTCTCCAGTTTTTACTATATTTCAAAATTGAATGTGCTCAATTTTACTGTTACTGAACTGGGCTACTTACAGGCTGTAATGCCTTGTCCGCAAGGTGAAGTCTCCAGTTTTTACTATATTTCAAAATTGAATGTGCTCAATTTTACTGTTACTGAACTGGGCTACTTACAGGCTGTAATGCCTTGTCCGCAAGGTGAAGTCTCCAGTTTTTACTATATTTCAAAATTGAATGTGCTCAATTTTACTGTTACTGAACTGGGCTCAAATAATACAAACTGCTATGTTTGGCATGAAGGTGCAGGAGCTCGCGGTGCGAATGAAATAGGATCGTGTGTACTCGCGTACTTGAAAAATTTGAATGAGAGAGCTTCTGACTATTTTGACGTAGTATTTTATAGCGACAATTGTTGTGGCCAACATAAAAATAAATTTATGTTAGCGACGTACCAATACGCCATAAATAAGTTACCGAAGTTGAGGAGTGTTACTCATAAATTTTTAATAAAAGGGCACACTCAAAATGAAGGAGATGCTGCACACTCTCTAATTCAACGCAACATTTCGAATGCCTTAAAATCTTCTCCCATTTATGTGCCGGATCAGTACATAACTCTTATTAAAACTGCAAAGAAGAAAGGCAAACCCTTCGTTGTTCACGAACTTACTCATGAGAGTTTTCTGGATTTAAAATGTCTGGCTGTCGGCAATTACTCTATTACAGAAGATGGACAAAAAGTCAAATGGGCTGATATAAAAATTATTAAAGTCCATCGAGATTATGAAAACAAATTTTTCTTTAAGACTTCTTACGAAACGGAAGAGATCACCTCGGTAGTGACGCTGACAAAGAAAAGGTCAGCTAATCCTATAGTGCCAAAAAAACTGTACAAACAAAAACTTAAAATAACTGAAACTAAAAAACAGGGTATACTTAAACTTATTGAGAAGAATATTATACCTAAATATTACCAAAGCTTTTACGAAAATTTGTAATTTTAATAATACTTACCTAATTGTGATAATATCTAGAATAGTTAACTTTGAAAGTTCCTTAATAAAGACTTATAAATTTCATAAAAACATTAACATAACAATTATAAATAACTAAGTATTGTAAAATATAACATAGGATAGTTAACGTAAAAAGTGCCTTAAATTGTTTAAAACTGTGATTTTGTAAGACTACTTAAGTAGATTGTTATTGTGTAATAATATTATTATAAGCTATAATATTTTGTTACTGAATGTTGTGCCATTGAACTGATCTCGTACTTTGTGTAAGTTAAGAAAGACATTAATTAGTGTCGATAGTTGATTTTTTTAGAGAATTTATAAATCAATACAGTTTTTTATGAATATTTTGATATGATTATTATTATATAGATAGTTTTCCCCTTATTTTTTTGTTATAATTCAACAAATTTATAATATAAATGTTTTAAAAAGATGTTGATCTCAATTAATGTTAAGAATAATTTACGATTTTTTAGTTTGTATTTTTTAATATTGTGTTTTTCTGGTGTTCATACACTTATGTTTTTATTTAGTAATTAGATTAAACTTTTTGATACGTGTTTTTTACCTAAAAGGTACAATAAACCATTTTTATTTCTAAAATTGTGTTTAATTTTTGACATAATTTTTATGATATTGATTTAAATTTTGAATGCAAAAGCGACTTATGTGTCTTTTTATCATAATGAGTGACATCTATAACAGAGTTCTTAATATACATAGATAGAGCTAAGAAATATGCATCTAATGATATATTAACATCTTATATTTAATAAATAAAAATATAAAATATTACAAAAAAACAGTTTCATAATTTTGTTTTGGCCGTCCTGTAAAATTTATGAACTTTGACATGTGGCCCTTTTGCATTCAAGGAGCGATATATAGTGCCTGGGAAAACTCGCAGGACGCCATTGGTGTTTTCTGCAACCTCTCAAAGCATTTGATTGTGTGGTGTGATTACGGGTACAGTGCTTAATCTTGTTGCTTCTTATCTTAGTGAGCGAATGCAGTATGTAGAAATTAACGAAATAAGGTCGTCCGGATCAACAGTGAGTATGGGCGTGCCACAAGGATCAATTCTGGGTCCTTTCTTTAATTTTGGTGTATATAAACGATTTTAAATTCTAAAAAAAACAAATGTGTTAAATTTAGTTTACCAAATGTAAGAAATATCAGTCCAAATCTTGTTTTAAACAATGAAGTTATTCATTTTGTTGATTCAACGGTTTTTTTGGGAATTACTTTAGATAGTAAGTTACAGTGGGGCGCCCTAATATCATGTCTCGCAGGGAAACTCAGTTCTGCATCATATGCTGTCAGCAAAGTCAGACAGCTTACTGATGTGTAAACAGCAAGGCTAGTTTATTTCGGTTATTTCCACAGCGTCATGTCGTATGGCATACTGCTTTGGGGCAAGGCGGCTGATATTCAAACAATTTTTATTCTTCAAAAACGTGCAGTGCGTGCGATATACAAACTAGGTGCACAAGTTTCCCTTAGAGAAAAGTTTAGAGATAGGTATTATGACAGTTGCATCTCAATATATATTTGTTTGTTAAACAAAATATGCATTTATATCACAAAAATAGTGACGTTCACCCGGTGAACACGAGAAATAAGCACTAATTAGTAGGTCCAATATCATAGGCTACATAAAATTCATATGGGTTTCACTGTTAGAGTATTTAACAAGATAGGTACTCGTACCAGCTAGTATTATGAGTCTATCAGTGATTAAGTTTAAAAATGTAGTCAAAAATCATCTAATATGTAGAGGTTATTATACAGTGGATGAATATATAAATGATAAAGAAAAATGGATCTAGTTGCTTGCTCCTTGTAACTTTAATATGCTTGGGTGAATTTTGTTGTCACTTTGTTTTAATTGTCACATTGATAAAGAGCATGATTTGACTTTTGTAAGTAAAGATTCTGCGTGACGAATAAAGGTCATTTTTTCTTCCTTTTGATTTCAGAAATAATATATATTATATTTAATCATTCGTTACAAGTACTTCGGCCAAGTCTAAAGTCGGAAAAGTCTAAAGATAACAAAAATGAAGAAAAAAAAATAAAAACATTAGCAATAAATTTTAATGAACACATAAAAACAGAAGAATTTTCAAGTATGACAGACCATTTAGATATTGAAAAGAAAATTGAGATAGAGAAAATGATAAAGGAATATAAAACAATTTTTGCTAAGGACAAGTATGATATGGGATCAGTTAGAGATTATGAAGCTCACATAAATTTACTAGTAAATAAATGTACAATAGAAGATTTGATTATTAAAACTAGAAATTGTAAGTATTTCACTACACTGGATATAAATTCAGCATTTTAGGCAATACCGCTACGGGTGGAAGATAGAAGTAAAACAGGATTTGTCACACAAGATGGCCACTTCCAGTGGATCTGCCTTCCTTTTGACTTGAAAACATCACCAGCAATTTTTCAGAAAATTTTAAGCATAATTCTAAGAAAGCACAATCTCACAGGATACTCCATAAACTATATCGATGATATTCTGATATTCTCGACCACCTTTGAGGAACATATGTGGAGGGCAAGGTGTTAAGTCCCTCCAACACAAAGGGAGGATCCTCCGACCAGGCGAGGTGATCGTGCCTGGCGGGCCGCGGCCCAACGGTTAACGTTGGGAACTTGTATTTATAGTTAGCAGCTGTGAAAACTTCTAAATCGCGATTCAGGATTTGGCGCAAGCTGTCAAGTGTCAATTTATTTTATTATATGTGGGTACCGCCACATCACTCCCCTCCGAGACCGGAGGTTGATTGTCTTGATGAGTCAGCTGTCGTCGCTTTCTTGAGGAGCGTGCCAGTGCCAGTGTAGAGTAGTTCCAGAGAGTCGGAACTTGATTCCGCTGGTCCCAGTGAGTCGGAACTGAATGCCGCTAGTTCCAGTGAGTCGGAACTGAAATCCGCTGAACCCACTGAGTCGGGTAGTAGCTGCGGTGTGCGGTGCTGCGGTGCTGCGTAGTGGCTGGCTGCTGCGTAGACGGGAGAGATGTGCTCTGCTTACGAGTACCGTAGGTGCAGTGTGCTCTGCCTAGACGCTGGAGAGGCTGTAGGGATGACCAGGCTGGAGCGTTCGCTGCAGGCGTGTGGTATCCCAGTAGAGGCCGGATGCTGGCTGGCTGTGACTTGATTACCGCTCATATCTATGGGAGTGACGGCAAGTGTGGCGATGACGATGCTGCTGCTGCTGCTGATGATGAAGGCTGCTTCCAATCACGTCGGGGTCACCACTGTGGAGGGCAAGGTGTTAAGTCCCTCCAACACAAAGGGAGGATCCTCTGACCAGGCGAGGTGATCGTGCCTGGCGGGCCGCGGCCCCACGGTTAACGTTGGGAACTTGTATTTATAGTTAGTAGCTGTAAAAACTTCTAAATCGCGATTCAGGATTTGGCGCAAGCTGTCAAGTGTCAATTTATTTTATTATATGTGGGTACCGCCACACATATAAGACACATAAGAAATGTATTAGAGGCAATAATACAAGAAGGCCTTAGATTGAAGTTTAACACGTTCATGGACACCACGGATATAGGCGTCCACCGTTTGACATGTAATATGACGGACTCCTATGGACGTCGCTTTTGTGTATTTTTTTTTACAATATCGTTCTTATTTCTATGAAATCAAGGTTCACTATTTTAAAGTAGAAGTCTTGTGTCATATATCAATGGCAATAGATTTGTAATCGGCATATTCTATGAGTAAAATAAATTAGTTGCAAGTAGGAGTGTGGTCGTAGTCAATGTCCCCCTCATACCACGTACACCCCGGACATAGGCGTCGTATTTGTTCGCGTCAGTAGCTCAGTGTCAAGGCGGAAGGAAAGACGTTTCGCCGCTCGCACAGGTAATTATTTTTTCTTCATTTATCGATGTTTTTTTTACTGATAATATAATTTTATACACTAAATATCCTTTTGGTGTCATAGTTTTTCAAAAGCAATCATCCTACAGTGCATAATTTAGTTTATTTGCATAAAAGAATGAATATTATAACCTTGATTTATTTGTTGCTAGATGGCGTCTGGCGATGAGTACAGCCGTGCTGAAAAGCGTATTATGAGGCTTTTTGAAGAAGCTTCATCCGACGAGGGAACACCTGAACCATTCAGCGATGATGGAGAATACGGCTCGGACCAGGATTATGATCCTCGTAATGATATTTTATCATCTGACTCAGACCAACCAAATCCACCGAAGCGCAGACGCCTTATTCCATCTATGCGCATATCAGAAAGTTCTGATGATTCGGACTCTTCGTATAATGAAGAATGTCATACTGTAAGTACTTCTCCATCTATATTAGTAAATAATTACGACAATAGTTTAACGCCAGGACCAAGTAGATCTACACAAGCAAACGCTCAAAACTTAGAGCTGAATGAAACTACAGGCGTGTCTGAACATTCGCATTCGCCAGCATCGAGCGGAGCTGTATCTTCAAGTACCTGGCATACTGATAATATAGATATTCCAGCCTTCCCCTTTGAAGAGTGTCAAGTTGGGCATAAAATCAATATTACTGCCGAATCTACTGCATTTGAAATCTTCCGCCAAGTTTTTACACCAGAAATTATGGACATTATAGTTGAGAAAACAAACGAATATGGTCAACAATTGTGTGCCCAAAAGGGTCCACAAACGAGGTTCAGTCGTTACAAAGTTTTTAAACCAACCGATCGATCTGAAATTGAAAAGTTTTTAGGTTTGTGTCTATTGAAAGGGCAAATATCAACATCGGAAGCTCGTAAACTGTTCACCACCACAGAAGTTTTATATTATCATCCGATTTTTAGATACATAATGTCTGGTAGACGTTTTGAACAAATTTTGAGATGTTCGTACGTAGCTGATTTGGGCGCTAAAGGTAAACATAAAATTGATACTTTCATTGAGGTACTATCTGAACAGTTTCGAAAAATATATTACCCTGGTAAGGAACTTTCTCTAGACGAGTCTTTGTTATTATACCGTGGAAGGTTGCAATTCCGGCAATACATAAAGAATAAAAAGGCCAGATATGGCATAAAGTTCTATGAACTTACCACGTTTGATGGCTACATTCTGAATATTTATATGTATTGTGGTAAATATGATGATGATCAAGGAGACAAAGATTGTAGTAAGACAGAAAAAATTGTTATGAAATTAATCAATCCCTATCTACATAAGGGTTACCATTTATTTATGGATAGTTATTATAACAGCGTCGATTTGTCTAAAAAACTGATTGATTATAAGACTCACTCAAACGAAACTTTAGGTGCAAGAAGAAAAGGAAACCCCTCAGATGTAATCGTAAAAAAACTAAAAAAGGGAGAACATATATGGAGACGTAATGGAAAAGTATATGTGTCGAAATGGCAAGATAAACGACCTGTTATAATGATTACCACACGAGATCATCCAGCCCTAAAGGAAGTATCCAATAGATTTGGGAAAATTAGAACAAAGCCCGTAGAAGTTGAAAAATACAACGCATTCATGTCAGGAATTGACCGATTAGACCAGATGGTGTCATACTATTCTAGTCCAAGAAAAAGTATTAGATGGTACAAGAAAGTTCTATTTCATCTCCTTGATATTTCTGTTTGGAACAGTTTTTATCTTGGCCGTAAATACTGTAACCGTCTATCAAAAATAAATTTTCTCAAATACCGCGAAGATCTCATTAAAACTTTGGTAAAAATTGACCCAAACATGTCAATTACTGATCTCCTCAAAAAGACTACTGTCAAAACAAGAAAAGTAATATTTCTGTGCCTCAATTTAGTACTGAATTGACGTCTGAAGCGACATCAAGCCAAAATGTTCAATATCATTGGCCACAAGTAATGATGGGGAAACCAGGAGGTTCCAAAAAGTACACATTTTTGAAATGCAGGTTGTGCACTCAGAAAAAAAAGAGAACAGAAACCAAATATATTTCTGCCCTGATAATTGCACTTGCAGTAATCGACATTTTTGAGATTTTCACTTTTTTGCAGAAATGGCATCCTAAGGACATAATCTATACGTAAAAAATATATCTATATTTTTTTTTCTATTACAAACGTGTTTTTTAGGTACTATGAAACGCAGTACTTGCACCTAAATGTAACTTGTGCTACAAACATTTCCCTTTGACTCATAAGGACCACTTCCCAATACGTCCACTTCCTGAAACGCCCACTTCCCAATAGGACAATTCCCAAAAAGACGATTCCCAAAAGGACAATTCCGAAAACGTCCACTTCCCAAAACGTCCACTTCCCAAAACGTCCACTTCCCAAAACGTCCACTTCCCAAACTGTCCACTCCCAAAACGTCCACTTCCCAAAAGTCTAGTTCTGAAACCCGGTTCCCTTTAACACCGTTGGGTGGAAATACAAGTATGCAGTTTGTGCTTGCGAGCTTAACGAAGTCATTAAATGGGGTCCATATAAAAGGATCCATATAAATTTATAAAATCATAAATTTATTACAAAGCCACATCTCAATCTCAAGAAATCCGCATAAAAATGCTTGATCCCTAGACACTTTTGATGTGTGTAATATCAGCATTTCTTCTATTTTTCTTTGGTTCCTCAAAAAGGCTATCTTTAATTTTTTTGTCTTGATATAGACTTTCTTTTTTGAGCTTGTAGAAAAACAGAAATAGTTTGGGATTCTGTGGAATACGGGCTCGGAGGCGTCGATGCCACCCTTCAACTTGATTAGTGGTTCTATGATCGTCTTTGGAAACACTTAACTCTTCGGGAGACATGACATTCCACTGCTTATCATAATAATTTATAAAAGACTGCAAGTTACTGCTCAAATTCACACTGTTCACTATATCTCTCCAAGTTGATGGAATGTTATTGTGAAGGCAACATCGGCAACAAAGATGTAAGTCTCGTCATATTTCTTTCCTCCTTCGATCCGTTCACTTTCAGTGTCTTTACTTTTCGCCAAATAGCACGGTTATAGTGGTAAAAACAACCCGTCACTCTGACTCCTGTATAAACTCGCTTGATTGCATTCAGTTGCGCTTGCTCGTAGTCGCACTTAAATTTATTAATTTGCACCCCTAAATCATCTTTTAATAATGTGAAAAATCGGAAATACGTCTCTTCACATTTATTCGGGAGTAGGGCATATACGACAGGAATAATATTTGAGGCACTTTTGTTAGAATTGATGTCCATGTGAATGCTGTATAATTGATAAAACGGCGATGGGCAACACCTAAAAGTGCCATCGCCATAGAACGAGCCGAGTTTATTATTTCTAATGCATTTTCTCGCTACTTGAGAACAAAATATTAATATTTTTTCATGAGTTCTACTGTCACATACAGAAACTTTTTTGCAAAGGCTTTTGGTACTACTACATCTTCTAATTTATCGTATATCAATTTGTTTACATTTAGGTATTTTGCCCGTTCCCGGTACAAAGAACTTTTTGTGCCAGAAAATGACGGTATCCAATTCTTATACTCTTCATTATCTAAATTGTTCTCGTAAATTTGCTGAACTGGATCCATATTGTTGCAAACATCTTGTTTACATTTATCGATAAACTGTAATATCTTATTTCGTATATGGTCTGAAGGACACGCGTGGCTCGTCTCCCTTAAAACCTTTGCTCTGTTTTGGTTAAGTGTTATAGTAGCAGAGCACGATTTACGGTTTTCGCACCTCCACAAAGATGTTCCATTTTTATTACATTTATGCAAGTGGTACCGATGACCATTTAGCAAAGCACAATCCCTCCCTTTTTGGGATTTAATAATAGTTAAATCCATTTTATAATCTATTCAATTAGGTACAATACGTAAATGAGAATTATTGAAATGACACGATATTGACAATGTCATGGATATTTTTCTTATCGCTTATAATAGAAGTGGCCAGCACTTCCTTCCTTATATTGTAATGTACATAATAATACCTTTTTACATAAGACCTTTTTTTTTCGTTTCTGTTTCTAAATTACCTATTATGTAAAAAGGTCTTATGTAAAAGTGATTTGACCACCTCTGTAGGCATCGGGAATGGGGTTCAAGCTACCGGTGGTTATTAACTAATTATTAATATTAACTAATTGGGTGTTTTGGGAAGTGGACGTTTTGGGAAGTGGACGTTTTTGGGAAGTGGACGATTTTGGGAAGTGGACGTTTTTGGGAAGTGGACGTTTTGGGAAGTGGACGATTTGGGAAGTGGTCCTTATGAGTCAAAGGGAAACATTTGAAGCATTAAGCATATGCTATAAGTTTATGCAGTACTTGCTACGATTACTGCGTAAGCTTGTAGCATAAATTTTTCTGAAACGAATGTTTACTTAGCCAAACGTAGTATTCTACAATCCTGCGTTTCCGAGAAGCGAGAGTGAGAGGGACCTATGTGTGTACGAATGCCGCACGGTATAGTGCCGTGTTTCGTTTTAGCAAATCAGTGCGTCGACGTCACTCGCTGACGTGACAGTGTGCTCCGCGTGGTTGGTGGTCAAACACTCCAGTATTACGGTAAGTTTTTTACAAATATTATCTTTAATTATTTGTGTTTATTACTATTATAATAAACACATTTAGTAGTATTAGTAAATTTTAAGCTATGTACGTATTGGTCTATATTTGTCCGACCCTTTTGATTAGGTACTCGTAGGTACCTATCTGTAAAATTATTCGTATTCAATATCATGTAATGATAATCCTACTAATGTTATAAACGTGAAAGTTTGTATGGATGTGTGTATAGATGGATAGATGTGTGTGTGGATGGATGTTTGTTACTCTTTCACGCAAAAACTACTGGACCGATTACGATGAAACTTGGTATGTAGATTGATGGAGACCAGGAATAGGACATAGGCTACTTTTTATCCCGATATACCCACGGGATCGAGTCTTACTTGGGTGAAACCGCGGGGCGCAGCTAGTGACTAAATATATGTAATATTAGGAATGGATAGTATGTAAAAGAGTACATACCTACTGAATGAAAATTGTGCGGTGTGAGTAGGTAGGTAGGTACTAGGTAATAACCGTCTCAGTAAAATGATGGAATGAGAATGATATTATTATTTTGTCAATGTGTGTGTGTGTGTGTTTACTACTGATTACAAACTACAATAAATTACATTTAGTAGTTACTTATGTATTATATATGTATGTATATGTTATATTGTATATACATATATTTCAATTTTTCTATCTGAGTTCTCTTTGTGTAAAAAATGCATATTAATGCTACCAAATTCACTGAATTAATAATCCTACAAATACTATAAACGTGAAAGTTTGTATGGATGTGTGTATAGATGGATAGATGTGTGTGTGGATGGATGTTTGTTACTCTTTCACGCAAAAACTACTGGACCGATTGCGATGAAACTTGGTATGTAGATTGACGGAGACCAGGAATAGGACATAGGCTACTTTTTATCCAGATATACCCACGGGATAGGGTCTTACGCGGGTGAAACTGCGGGGCGCAGCTAGTCTAATATATAAAATTCCCGTTCTTAAGCCGTGTGGTACCGGCTTAAGAATAGTACCACCCCATCACTTCCCGTGGGTGTCGTCAAGGCGACTAAGGGATTTACCACCGGAGGGCGGGCAGCAGCGTCCTCTGTGTATTTTAAAGCCTTACTGCGATCGCCAACCCGCTCGCCAAGCGTGGCGATTATGGCAATTACCCCCAGGGTACTGGGGAGACCCGTGCCCAGCAGTGGGACATCAAATGGGTTGATATGTATGTGTCACAGTTTTCGTTGCCATACTCCTCCGAAACGGCTTGACCGATTTTGATGAAATTTTGTGAGCATATTGAGTAGGTTCGAAGTTCGCTGGGTCAGCTAGTTATATTATAATTATCTATTTAGCCTATTTATAATTATGTGATTCCAAGATTTTATTTATGTTTTGTTTTTTCAGATCATTTTGATCAAAATGTCTTCGAATACTCGAGGTAGAAATATGGTACAGCTGGTGGATAGTACACCCAACCACTCTAAAGATACATCAGATTCTTCGATTTTTGAAAAAAGTTCAAAAAAGGAAGTAACTACAAAAATAGTTCCGGTGTGTAATATTTATGACTTTGACGCCCTTTGGGCACATGCCTTTAGTTACGATAAATACAGCAAGATACTTACGCCAGAAGTAGAATATGCGTCTACATTGAACATGACTCAAGCTGATCTACAGAAACAATTAGATTTGTTAAAAAGAGAATATCATTTTCACGAAACAGAAGATGATTTTAGCATAAGTTTGCTGTGTGACGAAACAATGCCGAGTTCAATATTGAACGTGACTTTGGTAGATATAGCAATGGAATTGGAAGAAATGTGTGCACATACAAGTGAGAGCAAAAATGTAAATGAGGAAAATACGGTTCAGACAACTAATAAACCTGAAGGAAACATGGATGAAACTATGGATGGAGCTGAAAGAATCATGGATGATGGAAATAATGAAGCTAAAGAAAACATGGACGTGACAAATAAAGAAACTAAAGGAAATATAGATAGAGGAACGAATGAAATTGAAAGGATCGTCGATGTCGCAAATGTTGAAGCAGCGGGAAATATGAATGATGCAAATACGACAAATGAAGAAAATATTGCACAGGATGTTACAAATCAAGAACTTCAAGAAAATTGTACTGACGATGAAACTAATGCAAACACAGGTGAAGGTAATAAAGGATTAACAAAAAGTGGAAAACCAAGGCTCAGACGTAAATATGAACAATCCGTGGATACAAGAATTAAAAACAAAAAACGGTTAAAATTAGAGAAAATGAGTGTAAAGCCTGGATGCAACAACGAAACTTGCAGAAGAAAATGTTCTACCTTTTTTACAGAAAATGAAAGAGAAAATATAAACAAATTATTTTGGGAACAAGGATATGAAGCTCAAGGAATATACATATATCAAGTCTTTAGTTATAGCTAAAGAAGTAAATAGACGTATAAGAGAAAGCAGGCAGATGCGAAAAATAACATATACATATTTTTTGGAAGCCAATAATGAAAAACATGAAGTTTGTAAAATTTTTTTCCTAACAACTCTAGGATATGCTGAAAAAAATGATAGACGTGTATTAGACATTCTTAAAAAGCCTTTAAATGCTCAAGCAGATAAGCGTAGTAAACTTAATCATCCAAAGAAAATAAATAGAGAGCAGCTTAAAGAACACATTGAGAGCTTCAGACCTGCTGTTGCACACTATAGACGGGCACATGCACCTAATCGAAGGTATCTGCCAAGCGATATAAACGCAACTACCATGTATACTGATTTTATAACAAAGAATCCAGATGTTAAAATATCTTATGACCTTTACCGAAAATTTTTAAAAAAAGACATGAACATATCATTCGCTCAGTTGGGCAACGAAGAATGCGAGTTATGCGAGAGCTACAAATTGCATAAGGACACCTGCAAAGACGGTATCTTTGCAGGTGTCCTTATGCAATTTGTAGCTCTGGAATGCAGTGAGTGTGCGTCGTATCGTAGCCACTCTGTTAAGTACCAAATGGCACGATCCCATTACCAAGAAGACGCCGAGCTATCGAAAAGCGGACAAGACCCTTCTAAAGTCTACTTTTCAGCAGATCTGCAAAAGGTGGTGCTATTGCCTAGATAAGACATGTTTAAAATTGCCATGTTCTGCCCTAGAATCATAGCTTTCAATGAAAGTTTTGTACCTTTGGGAGCCTCAAGCAAAGATAAACCTTATGCAGTGCTGTGGCATGAAGGTATATCTGGAAGAAAGAAGGAAGATATAATTTGTGCATATAGAGCATTTTTTCTAAGCAAACGTGACTGTACTGAAATTACTATTTGGACCGATAATTGCAGTGGTCAAAATAAAAACTGGACATTTTTTTTTATTTTTAGTACAGATTATCAATAGTTTAGATATCGTTACAACTAAAAT
Source organism: Herminia tarsipennalis (assembly GCA_945859575.2). Taxonomy (NCBI): domain Eukaryota; kingdom Metazoa; phylum Arthropoda; class Insecta; order Lepidoptera; family Erebidae; genus Herminia; species Herminia tarsipennalis. The sequence goes on along the minus strand of OX243833.2, from coordinate 10,508,033 downwards.
AATAATGAAGTACCTAGAACCAGGCCATACCTTTATGTCTGCAGACAGTTTTCACCATCAAGTAGAGAATCAGCTTCAGAAAGCAAAAAAAGTATATGATTTTGCTGATTACATCGATTGCGTACAACTTGCAAATTCACAGAAGGTGTACGTAAAGCCTTTAGATGTTCCGGATTTTTACAAGTACGAAGATCATTCATCTCAATATAAATTAAAAAAACATGATGAGAGGACGTACATAAAAAATATTGTCAGTGTTGAGGTGCACAGAAATTCTATGTCCATTTTTGTTAAAGATTCTCACGATGGACGTACGAAAGAAATAGACTTTCTCAAAACAAAGATAATTAAACAAGGTTCAATACCTTGTCCTGTTCAAAATACTATGCCTCGTGGGATTACTCAAGAAAGAAAGTCAGGTATATTGAAGAAGTTAGGTGATCTCATCCCAAAAAACAGATTACTATTTTGGGAAAACTTGCCCGTTAATAATGATTCGATTGATCTCGTAGAACACAGAGACTCTGAAGAGTAAAATATTTATGTGTTATAATTTAATATTACTAGAGTTTTCGTTATAAGAAGAATTATTGCTACTGTGATTAAGTTTTTTTTTATTAGAAGTCTTTATTTTTAAATGAGTAATGATGTAGGCGGTTTGTTTAGAAGTTTGTTACATTTTATGTTCTGATATTTTTGCTAAAAATATTAAAAGTAGGTACTTAATATTAATAATGTTTCTGAAGTCAACTTTATGAGTCTGATTACGTCAATTAATAAATATAGATTATAGTCAATTAGTCAATTAATATAGACTAAGTAATATCTTTGTTGTAAATTTATTGGTGCAATAAAGAATTATCTATATATATTCTAAACAACAAAGATTTGATTGTGATATAAATATAAGAATGATTACTACTGTGATTTATTAGAAGTCTTTCTTGTAAATGAGAAATGATGTAGGCTATTTCTTTAGAAGTTTGTTACATTTTTAGGTTCTGTTATTTTTGCTAAAAATATTTAAATACCTTATATTAATTTAGTTTGTGAAGTCAACTTTATGAGACTGATTAAGTACGTCAATAATAACTCTAAAATAGCACTGATAAAAAGATTGATATTGATAATAGTTTTGATATTAATCTAGAATTTGTAGACCAATAGTATGTTACACTATAAGTTAAACAAAATAAAAACATTTTTTCTAATACATACTTATTTCTTTTTTATTTCGTTTGACATGTTGAATCTACCTACAGCCTCAGCTGTCTGTTTAACTAATACCAGGTATGTAATATATTCAATGATTAATAATTACAAACGCAGTACTAAGCACGTGCTAGGTGAGTTTGCAGTAATAAGCACTATTACTGCATGTGATCTTAGTGATACTGTAATGCTCGCAAGCCTAGAAAGTTAATGAAAACGCAGTACTGAGCATTTTATCTAAATAAGATAATAAAATAAGGAAAAGAATATATCAATAGAAAGATCGATTTTTTTACTATTTTTAAGTTACATTTTAAAAGTTATAGCACCGATATTTCTTCCTTAGATATGACGAAATATGTTTTTGGCGCTTATCTCGAAACCGCTATTTTGCAAGTACTGCGTTTGCAATAACGAGGGCAGATTTGCGGTCATACAAGGTGTAAAATCCCACTATGCCCTGAGTGTATGGAAGCGTGGCATAAAGAAAATGCTGCCTAACAATCCCTGTAATTATTTTACAGTCTGATATTACTTAAGTACGTCATTGAGTAACGTTTTTGATTATTTTGATTGTTTAACTATAGAATGTTAAGTTTTTTTGATATTACTTTATGGTATATTTTACCAATTTGACTTTTAATAAGAAGTTTCAAAGTCTTTATTATGTTATAAGAACAATTTCGCTGATATTTGTTTAATATGAATAATAACAAAATATTTAGTGTTGTTGATATTTGCTTAGTATATTATAATAATTATAATATTATATAAGTGATTTGTTACCAAGTTAATTTTAAAGTTGACTCAATAGTTTCTTCTACTGATTGTTTTAGCTCTTGTAGGATTAAAAAGCTCTGTGATTTGTGAGAATTAAAGACTATAAAAGAGTTCCTTTAAACTATTAGTTATATATAGTGGGCAGAAAATCGTGGATCAAACGGAATAGGGCAATAGTTGGGGTTATTTGCAGAAAAAAAATACTCTGGGGCAAAGCCCTAACTTGATCTCCCTAAAAGTTATGGCTTTTTTTGTGTCGCTTTAATCGATAGTTTAAATTAGACACTATAATAGTCTCGGCGAACCTTGATCCCTATGACACTGACAGTTATTCCCACGACACAACCTTGTAGTAGCGTCACCGTTATATTATAATCGAATTGGCGGTGTCTAAAAATGATATTTATTAATTTTAGGCAGATATATGCAATTACAATAATATCCCGTTAGAATTATAATAATTATTAACACTTACAAGAAATTATCTCAATCAGACTTTACGTTGACGTCCTGCAAAAGTTACTCCGTTTGGAAGATATCGACTAGTGCGGAAAAGTATCGATAAACAAATATCGAAAATGGAAACGAGTGTACAAAATACATCAATAGAGTACCTACGCTCTTAGTGTCAGATTTATAATCATTTAAGTTGTTTGCGATAATAAAATAAAGGAGATTTAACAAATTTATTGTATATACCTACTCAAATAAAACAAAAGCGGTTTATTTATGATTTTTTAATATACATTAATCTGAATCTGACAATGATGTCACCGATTGCGTCTCAGACTCGGAATCCGAACTGCAGCTGCTTTCTCCTATGTTTATTAAAAACGGCTGGTCTACTATATTGTCGTATCGCACGTCTCGATTCCAATCATCTAAGCATAGTTTTTTCGTCTTTTCAACCACTTTCCTCCAATTGTCCGGAGTCACTTGACTACATGCCTCTTGTAGCAACGTAAGATTTCTCTGTGTCGTCTGTCCATGTTTTGGAGACTGAGTGATTGGCGTTGAGCCACGTTTCGTCCAGATAATCCACCTTGTCCCAATTCTCGATGTTTTTTATTTGTCGTAGAAAATCACACCTCATCAATCCAATGTCCTTCCGCTCCATTATCACTTTTCTTTTGTCACACTTCCCATAACGAAATCCACATTTTTTTATAACCTGTCTGAGAGAAGTGAATCCACCTTTAAATAAATCAACCGATTTCAGCGACGCTAATAATTTTGTGCAAGTCGGCAGTTCACCTCGAAAATAATAGCCGTAAATATGGTTTCGTATCGCTGCCATGTCGAAATCATCGGGGTTAGTTACGGGTCGTGCCCTATTATGTTTTTTCTTCTTTGGAGTTGATAGTTTGTTCTCCTCCATCGACGATTCGCCGAACTTTTCCTTTGTAATTCGGGAAACGGTAGCTTTGCCAATTCCCAAAGCATCAGCAACACGGTCGCGTACGTTGTCAAGTGGCAACAAAGGTCCGCCATTTTGTAGTTCGCGAGCAAAATAGTCACGCAAGCGTACAACAAACTCCCGCGTTTCACTGTTGAGTACAGTTTTTCTCAGTCTTTTCGGCATTTTGAAACACCAACAAAAACAAAACAGCAACAATAACAAAAACAGAAAACAACAATAGTAACAAACAAAGGATTCCGATGACACAACAAAACACGTGGCGCATACAAGACTCGTACTGGCGTAGCGAACTGACAGTACTAGCGTAGTGACAGATCAGATAGTGTTGCTATAACTAAAATTTTAATTCACATTAAAATTATACAGTCCGACCATGTTACCTCTGCATCGGAATATTGGCAACCCCATATACAAATACACGGATACTTGTAAATATAACAAGCATTATAATTATAGTAATGTAGATTATATTTTAAAAACATGTTTATCGATGTGGCTGAATGCAAGTCACGCCTTTGCCTATAAAAAGTTGCGATATATCGACACGACCCGTCACTAGTATGAACTGTCATAGGGATCAAGGTTCGCCGAGCTGATTATAGATCATGCTTATTATTCATTGTTTCATATCAGCTCTTCGTAAAACATTGCTCGAACATTGAAAAGAAAGGGACAACTTGTGTCTCTTTCGCACCTAGGATCATAGATCACGCGCTTGATGCGTGTACGCCTATTGTTTGCGGCTAGCGGGTGGCTTCGATGGGCGCGTGGCGGCGCCATTGTGTCCGACCCTTTCCACCTAGTGACTCGCTACCTGCTTGTTATTACACACGTGTTGTTGGTTGTTTTTTTGTGAACTATCTGGCGAATACTGCATTTTCTCAGACTTCGTGATCGATTGCCTACTTGTGAACCACGCTTGCTATACGGACTGTGATTTATTGCTTACCTGTGACCTGTGCCTGCTATACGGACTTTTAGTTACCTGCCTATCAAATTGAAAAATGGCTAACGTAAGAAGAGTGGAGTACACCCAGCGAGAGTATGCAGATATGCATTACCTCTATGGATTTTGTGACGGAAATGCTCGGGCTGCTGCTAGAGAATATCGTCAACGTTACCCGAACCGTGACCGTTTTCCTGACTACAGAATTTTTATCCGCGTACACAATTCGTACACAGAAGGCCACTTACCTGGTCAGCATAATACAGGAGATGGTCGTGGTCGGCCAGCAATTCACGATGATCAAGTAGAAGAACAAGTGTTACGTGAAATAGAAAATGACCCAACCGTGAGTCAGCGTCGCATATCACGCGATTTGGGCATTTCAAGATCAGTAGTACGACGATACATAAAAAGAAATCAATTACATCCATACCACGTACGACGTGTCCAAGCACTACTACCGGCAGACTATGAAAACAGAATGCAGTTTTGCAGAGAAATGCTACAACGTCACAGAGATGACCCGCAATTTTTCAATAAAATTTTGTGGTCTGATGAATCAAGTTTTAGAAGAACAGGAATATTTAATATTCATAATCTACATTATTACGCCGTCGTAAATCCTAACATAATTAGAAGTGATCGCTTTCAACATCAGTTCAGCATCAACATGTGGGCTGGGATAATTGATGAAAAGCTGATAACATTTGAAATGCCACCTAGATTGAACGGCGCTCAGTACTTACACTTTATACAAAATAATTTACCAGAAATTTTGCGCCAAGCTGAACTTTCAAGTGATGTTGTTGAAAACATGTGGCTACAACACGATGGCGCTCCACCACACTACGCTCGTGCAGTCCGAGAGCATTTAAACGACCATTATCCAAATCGTTGGATTGGTCGAGGGGGACTAGTCCAATGGCCACCGCGATCACCGGATCTAAATCCATTAGATTTTTTTTTATGGGGATACATTAAAGAGATGGTGTATGATAAGGAGAACCAGTCAGTGCAAGAGCTAAGAAACAAAATCGAAATAGCGAAAGAAAGCGTCAAACGGAACAGAACTGCATTTCGTAGGTTGCGAAGTAACTTCATTAGACGTTGTCGCATGTGTATTGCCGCGAGAGGAAGGCATTTCGAACAGTTATTGTAACTAGATGTAATGTTATTACTAAATAAAAAATTAAGACAATATTCTAGCTATTTTTTTTACTATCCTTCAATTTACTATCTTTCTACGAAAAAAATCTGTTTGTAGCAACAAACAGTTAAACATTGTACCTCGTTTTAATCGTCATTAAATAGGCAACTTTTTTTTGTATAGGGTTAATTTTTGGTAGTACATTTTATTTTCACATTATGCTTCTAAACTTATAATAATTTTTTTGCGAAAATTCAAAGATATCGAAAAAGGTGCAAATGCTTATAAATTATAGTACCTACTGCCATAAATGCACTTTTATAGTGATCACACATGTGTTAGAAGCAATTAAACAACATTTATTATTTTAAATTAGATACCCATTTTACTCTAATTGGCTATTTATTACAAATTTTGGTATTTTTAAAAAAAAACACAAAAAAAGCCATAACTTTTAGGGAGATCAAGTTAGGGCTTTGCCCCAGAGTATTTTTTTTCTGCAAATAACCCCAACTATTGCCCTATTCCGTTTGATCCACGATTTTCTGCCCACCCTGTATATAATAATTACTGATAAGACTGATTGTTACCAGAAGAATATTAGGGACAGTGCCTGGCTAAAATTTGTGGATTAATAATGTGATTAAAATAAATATATTTTAAAAATAAATATCCTTTTATTTCTATAATCGACATCTACAGACGTTGTTGTGTCATAATATATCGATATGAAACTTTATGATATGACACAACGCCTATAGACGCCTGACGCCTATAGACGTCCGTCATATTTGATATTTAGTCACTTAAGTAATATGACAACGCTTATAGACGTTATTTTTTTTTGTATGGAAATCCTATGTGTCATCCCACGTAACACCTGGTTGCTGGCAATGTCCATGAACGTGTTAAGAAATGTACCTTTGCTTCAGACTCAGTATAGTACCTCGCCATGTAATTCAGAACAATTCTGTAAGACCACTAAAAGACAATTTGATATCGATAAGACATTTTCCAACTCCTAAGACACAAAAAAATATTAGACAATTTTTGAGAAAGATCAACTTTTACCATGAATACATACCCAGAAGCTATAATAAAGAATTATTTTAGACCCATTGCATAATTTATTAAGAAAAAATGAAAAGTTTGTGTGGTCAGAGAAGTGTGAAGAATCATTTAATCAAATAAAAATATATTTATGTTCTCAACCTGTCTTAGAAATATTCAACAAAGACTTACCAATAAAAATCTTTACAGATGCATCTTTAGAGGGTATCGGGGCAATACTAAAACAAACACAACTAGACGGTAAAGACAAACCTGTGGCATATTTTTCAAAAAAACTAAATGAATCACAAAAACGATAAAAGGCTATTTGGAATGTTTTGCTATGAAAGAAGCAGTTAAATACTGGCAACACTGGCTAATTGGAAAACAATTCACTATTTACTCAGACCACAAACCTCCAGAGAACATGAATATGGTATTTTAGATTTAAGAGTTTGTATCCATGTCGTGTCGCTTTGTATAGTTAAGATTATAATAGTTAAGATGTATGCCAGATGTTGTAAAAGACATCCTGTTCGCCAACTGTGGGCGAAGGGTCATTTAACGACGTATACTTAGGATAGTTTTTAGAATAGAACTATAGGCTATGAATTGCGTAGGAGCAAAAAATGGTGTGTAGCATTGTTTTAAGTTGTATAAGTAAGGGTATCGTTAAGTGGGGTGAGAGGCCCAGGTAGTCAGTAGCATTCAGATGTTTTATTTGTAAGTTTAGTTATAAGACATCAGTTGAAGACGAGCATCTGCCGAAGATGCACATCAGTTGACGACGAGCATTAGTCGTAGATGCACACGACGTACGAGTATAGTTTAGTAGTTCTAAGACGTAAATTTAATATAAGGCAGTCACTTGTCTTTCATGAAATAAAAGAAGCACACACACACACTTGTGATATTTCTTTGCCCTGTGATTCCACTAATTATTAGTATCACCAACCACCACCGATTACGATACTACATAAATGAAAAGAAACATAATCTACTACACAAAAATAAAATCTATTATAAAAAAATAAAGAAACATGAAAAGATTATACTCTCAGAAGAATTTAATAAAAAAAATATAAAAAAGGTGCATGAGGATTTATGCCATATTGGAATTAGACAATTACAGAAAAAAATAAGTCCAATATATACAGCTAAAAACCTAACAAAAAATATCATAAATATTTGTAAAACATGTGAAATATGCATAAAAAATAAATCAAGATGTCAAGGAAAATTTGGATTAATGTCAAAACTGGGACCAGCAACAAAACCATTTGAGATAATGTCAATGGATACTATAGGCGGCTTTGGAGGATCTAGGTCAACAAAAAAATACTTACACCTTTTAGTAGACCACTACACAAGATATGCGATTATTGCGACTTCAAAATCACAGAACGCGAGTGATTTTACAAAATTAACAAATAAAGTACTTGAGACAGATGAGATTGGAATAATTCTGACAGACCAATATCCAGGCATCAATTCAAAAGAATTTAAACAGTATTTGTAGGAGAATAACATGAAACTAATTTTTACAGCAGTGAATACACCATTCTCGAATGGCTTGAACGAACGATTAAACCAAACAATAGTAAATAAAATTACATGTAAAATAAATGAGAAAAATAATAAGAGAACATGGACAACAGTAGCAAGAGAATGTATACAGAAATATAATGAAACAGATCACTTTGCTACAGGTTTCGCACCAAAATACTTACTGGATGGTACAAATGTCAGTATTTTACCAAATGAAATTAAAACAATAGAAAAGGAAGACAAGTGGAGTGCTGATAGAAGATTAGCATTAGAGAATACAATAAAATCCCATAATTACAACAAGAAAATATTTGATAGAAATAGGAAAATGCAAGAGTTCGAGATAGGAGAGAGTGTATATGTAGAAAATGGAAATAAACTTAATAGAAAAAAAATTGACGAATTAAAAATAGGCCCTTTCAAGATAATAGAGAAAATATCGAACTCCATTTATAAGATTGACACTGGCAACAGAAAAACAGAATCAACTTTATTCCACATAACAAAATTACAACCTGTCACAGCAGATAGAAGAAAACGAATATAAAGATAACATGCAGGTGCATAGTATAGATTATATTATTTAAAATTTTTGCTCTTAGGGGGGGAGATGTAATGAAATGATATTTCATTAATTCAAATTTGCCGCGCGTCGTGCGTGTATAGGTTGTCAATGAAAGTTGAACGAGGTGACGTATGATTCAATGGCGGATGATGTTTTGATTATTTTGTGCATTTTATTGTTATAAAAACTTGTAGAGAGATAAATAAAGGGATATAATTGAGGAGGCGATATTAGTGAACTTTAAATTTCGTTTCTTATTTTCAGGTAAGATAAAAGTGTAATTGTCATAAGTTAAACGATAATTGTAATATTGTAAAAGCGTGTTAAATAAAACAAAACTTTGTATTTTCAGAGAAACGAGAAATTTGTGGTTTACTTTGAAATTCCTCAATAAGATATCTTATATATATATATATATATATATATATGTACATAGTTTACATCCACGTCAAGCATTACAAAGCGTTTAACAATTTTTGTGTAAATAACTAATATGATCATAATTCTGTTTCTATTCTATTTGTTTGTTTATCTAATACGCATTTCATTTGTTTCAGATATTACAGATAAAAACCACCTAGACGTCTTAGAAGACTGGCTGCTGGCAGAGAATGACAGTGACGTTGACCTAGACCTAGACTTGGGCATCGACGACGGTTGTATTTTGCCGGTCATGCGTAACGCTGCGACAGAATCAGCATGTAACACTGAAATGACGGAACTACAGACCCTTATATTTTAGACTGAGGACGAAATAAATGATAGAGTTCTACATGACAGAGTACCAAATGAAGACTACTACCATTTTGACTGGAAGAAGAACAGAACAAACTTTACTGGACGACGAGAGACATTTACAGAGCAATCAGGACCAACGTTTTATGTGACAGACAAGACTCCTGTCAACATTTTTCAAAAAATGTTTGACAGTAGTTTTATTGACCGACTTTGTAAGGAGACTAATCGCTTCGCAGAGCAGAAAATAGTTCGCTTAAAAGCAGAGAATAAGCTGCTTCCAACCTCGCGTCTGCATAGATGGACGACGACTGACTGCAACGAAATGATATCGTTTTTAGCAGTGTTAATACTGCAAGGCCTCTACCCGTTACCAGAGGATGAAAAATACTTCTCTTTTAACGGTTATGGGACCATGCCGTATTTTTCCCGTATTATTTCATATAATCGGTTTTCACTGCTAAAATCGTTGTATCATTTTGTCGACAACGATACTTTGACTGAGATTGACAGAAGTAAACTTTGTAAAATAGAACCGGTACTTAGCTATTTAAATGACAAATTTTCTACATTATATATGCCTTCCCAAGAGATAGCCATTGATGAGTCGCTCCTAAAGTGGCACGGGCGATTAAGCTTTGCTCAAAAAATTGCAACTAAAGCTGCCCAAATAGGTGTAAAAACCTATGAGCTTTGCGAGTCTCGCAGTGGCTATCTTTGGAAGTGTTTTGTATATGTAGGAAAATATACTCAAACTGCACTAACTAATGATCGACCAACTGCGAATCAAAGAATTGACCGACCCGATGACAACACTAGACATGATGAAATATTGTATGACCGGCCAGAAAACGAGACGTTTGATCGACCACAGGACGAGACTGTTAACCGAACACAGGACGAGACTGTTGACCGATCACAGGACGAGACGGTTGACCAACCACAGGACGAGACTGTTGACCGACCAAATGATAATTTTGCACGTCCCACTACTTGACCGTGGACATACAATAATAATGGACAATTTCTATAACAGTCCACTATTATTGCGATGTCTAAAAAAACATCGAACCGACTGCTATGGGACATTACGTTTAAATCGTGAATTCGTGCCCGACTCGCTAAAGTCTTTAAACAAATCCGACCTTCGACAGGGTGAGGTAGTGGCAAGCTACAGTCCTGACTTGTTTGTGATGGTATGGCGAGATGCTAATTTGGTTAGCATGATCTCGACATACCACCACTTACAAGTGGGGATTCAAAATAAATACAACCGACTGACATATAAACCTAAAATTGTACTTGACTACAATAAGTCCATGGGCGGAGTAGACAGAAAGGATCAATTTCTATCTGCTCAGCGCGTGGAACGACTTAGAAACAAAGTATGGTATAAGAAGGTCTTCTGTAGATTGCTCAACACTGCTGTGTTCAATCCCTTTGTTATATTTTCAACAAAGAACCCCAATTTATCACATAGGCAATTTCGGGTTATTATGGCGCAAGGCCTTCTTAAAATCCATAAGGGCATCGACTTGACAACTGAACCAAGACTCTATGCAAACAGGACTGGACAAGGACAGTTGACCATACAAACAAACAACCGGCCAAAAGTTGAAGATGACCACTTTCCCACGCGTTCTAATATTAAAAAAGCGCGTTGTTGGATGTGTAAACGCCGAAAAAGAGACACTAGAACCATATGGAAGTGTATTCAGTGTAATATAAGTTTGTGTATTGAGCACTGCTTTAGGGAGTACCACAAACAATAATGCGGGGCATTTTTTTTATTTAGTAATGTTTTGTCGTTGTAAGGTATTGTTATATAAGATATTGTTGTTAATTATGATTTGTTTTATTATTTACTTTCGTCGTTTTTTAAATTATATTAAAATGTCTAATGTGTAACATATTTATTTGTAATCACCATTTAAAATCCTTTATTTTGATACCCCACTCGACAGAGTTTGAAGATTTTTTTTTAAACTTGACGCCTAAAATACGCCATACTTTTTTTTATATAATTTTGATGTACCCAGTGTCACTCACACAACTGACACAAATCTAACGATACCTCTCAACTTAAATTCAATTAAGCCGTCTGATTTTTAGGGCGTGCCAAAAAAATATACATTCTTAAATACATAGGAAAAACATAACCCTCCGTCTTGTGCAGTCGGGTAAATATTGAATTTTAAACAACTTTACAGTGCATCTTTATTTCAACCAAATTCATAAAATACACATATGTCTATTTATACTTCACAAACACGCATATCTGCATTTAATAATTATACACGTAATAGTATGATATATATATAAATTAACATCATAGTACTATGCATATAAAGGGTCTTTCAAATAGAGCGGGTCGATATTAATAATCTGTGGCGGCCATTTTGATTTGGCGGCATCTGTCAAATCTGTTTTTTCTTATTCAGTCACTGATGCCAAATCACCATGGCAAGTTACACGGTTGAGCAGCATGTGCAAATGATAAAACTTTATTATCAAAATGAGTGTTCGTTAGTGAAAACGTTGCGCGCATTGCGCCCATTTTACGGCAGACGCGGTGGCCCTTCAAAGTCTACTCTCCAACGATTGGTGACTAAATTCGAGACGACCGGTTCGGTAAACAACCAACCAACACCTTTACGTCAAAGGAACGCCAGATCGGCCGAGAACATCGCCGCTGTACGTGAGAGTGTTCAGGAGACTCCGAAGCAGTCGATTTCTCGCCGTGCACAAGAACTCGGCCTTTCGCAGACTTCAACTTGGAGAATTTTGCGTCGGGACTTGGGTCTGCATCCATACAAGATCCAACTGACCCAGGAGCTCAAAGTTAATGACCATAGACAACGCCGTGTGTTCGCTGAATGGGCGTCGGAACGCTTGGAAGAGGACCCCGATTTTGGCCAAAAAATAATCTTTAGCGACGAGGCACATTTTTGGATGAATGGTTTTGTTAATAAGCAAAATTGCCGTATATGGGATGACCACAACCCACATGAGGTTCACCAGATAGCAATGCATCCACAAAAAGTAACTGTTTGGTGCGGATTTTGGTCTGGCGGCGTCATTGGTCCGTACTTCTTCGAAAACGAAGTTGGCGAGGCCAGCACCGTCAACGGTGAGCGCTACAGATCAATGATAAACAATTTCTTTTGGCTTAAATTGAACAATATGGACGTGAATGACATGTGGTTCCAGCAAGATGGCGCTACTTGCCACACAGCGAACGACACAATCGACATTCTGCATGAACGGTTTGCGGGTAGGGTTATCTCTCGCAGAGGTGACGTGAATTGGCCACCAAGATCGTGTGATTTGACTCCGCTAGACTTTTTCTTGTGGGGTTTTCTGAAGTCGCAGGTCTATGCCAATAAACCACATTCGACCGTTGCCCTGAAAGCCAACATAACGCAGGCCATCGCTCAGATTCAGCCGGATCTATGCAGCAGAGTCATTAAAAATTGGACCTCTCGGATTTGTGCCACCATGCGAAGCCGCGGCGGACATTTGAACGATGTCATATTTCATGCATAATGGCATAAACGGGCCTTTCAAATAAAAAATAAATTTCGTTAATATCTCACACACATCTAGTTTTATTCAATTTTAACATCGACCCGTCTTTGTTGAAAGACCCTTTATGTATAAACGTAATACCTAACATAAAATGCATATTTTATGTTTGTAAACATACATTTTTCTCTCCATTATAATAACCTCACAATCGTGTGTGCGCGCCGTTAGCCGGGCGGCCATCTTGACACATGTTTACGTCTCCCAAGTCATTGGTGATCGAAGCGGGTTCGTCATCAACTCGACACGAGAGACTGATCACACGTGTGTCCAGTTGGTGAAACTTTAAATTAGTACTAATTATTTTTTCGTCATTTCGACATGCCAAGGTTTCTATGTATGTCCACATAGTGAAATTTAAAATAAATTACTTTTATGTTTTCGTCAACTGGACACACGTTCACATTTTACCCGAATTCATAACAAAGTACAGTCACGCAGATAATTTTTTTGAATCAGAATTATCATTGTCCTCTAAATGTCCTACTGCTAGGCACGGGTAATTTTGTAATTATTCACCATTTATGAATTTATAAAGATTGTATTTTTAACACCGATAGTGTTCGAAAGTCACTATTACCATGTTACTATGCTTGTCTATAATCTTCAACATGGAACCAGTTTTATTACACTCTTTTGTATTCCCGGCGGCCGGCGACTTAAAATGACGTAGTCTGCTCTAATTGGTTGAAGCAGGTAATAAATCCCAACCCGGTAACCCTTTGGTCATAATTCGTTATCAGTTTACTTCGTTTGGTGTGTGCATTAAGTGCAGTATTTGTGCCATTTAAAAGTGACGTGGATTTTAATATAGGTAAGTATTCAGTAAGTTTTAGATTTAACAACGTATTTTTTTAAATTATTTTAATTTAGCTATGCCGCGGTATTTAATTCCTTATTAAAAAAACTTGTTTATTGTTTCATGTAAAGACAAATATGTCTATAGAAGAAGTCGCAGGCCCATCATTGGCAAACAGAAATACATTTTCATTCATAACTTCCCAAAGAAATCAACCAATTTTATTAAAAGATGGATACAAATATGTACACCTAAGAAAAAATAAAGATAAATCTTCAATGTGGCGTTGTTCGAAAAAGTCAACTTGTCGAGCTATGATCAAATTAAATTTCAATAACACCACTATATTAAAAACAACTGATCATAATCATGAGGGTGATATAACGAATAACGAGATTCTAATGAATTTAAATGATTGTGAGGATCAAGTAAAGCATAATCTAGCTGCTTCTGTTCCAAGTCTATACTTTGACACTATTGAGCGAATGGAAGAAAAAGGACTACATTTAGTTGCAAATATCCCACGTTTCCAAAGTGTGAAAAATAAACTATATAGAAAAAGGAACAAATCATTGGGCGTTCAACGCATTTCATTCAATAATATAGCCGAAACAGTTGTACCTGAGCAGTTTCAAGATATCTTGCTTGCGGATCGCATCGGAGATCAACATATTCTCGTTTTTGCCCACCACAACATGAGAGAGATTGTTGCAAACTCTAAAAGATTCTTCTGTGATGGAACGTTTAAAACATGCGTTAGAAAGTTCCATCAGCTATTCACAATTCATGTCGATATTGGAAGTACGGAATATCATACAAATATTATTCCCACTATTTATGCTTTGCTGCCCAATAGAACAGTTGAAAGTTACAAAACATTATTTTGTTTAATTAAAAGCCAAATACCGGAGTGGAACCCAGAAACCATCACATGTGATTTTGAAAAGCCTCTTATTCAAGCTTTGCAATATGAATTTCCGAATATAAAAATTGTGGGATGCTATACTCATTTCAAGAGATGTCTGTGGAGAAAAGCAGAAATGTCGCAACATTTCTGCTTTTCTCCACAGACATCTCTTTCTAACAAAGTCTAAATTGGGAAAAGATCACGTGAAGAGATGTTGTACATTGCCACTTTTACCGATTGACGCACAACCAGATGCCTGGTTATATATCATGGCGGAATGCTTAAACACTGAAGATGCAACAACATTTAACGACTATTTTATCAAAACGTGGCTGGATGATAATTCTGATTATGCAAACACATACAACTGTTATAAAGAACATCATCGCACTAATAATTCTGTAGAGGCATGGAATGCCAGAATAGCCAAAAAATTAAAATGGAAACCAAATATAGTACAGTTCCTGGTCGCGATCAAAAGAGACATGAATGATTTTTGGCGCCAGGTAATGATGGACGGACCTATATCAAGAAAAAAAATGGAAACTATCAGAATGAACACTATGATCGCAGACACTGTTAGAGAGTTTGAATCAAGAGAAATTAGCATCGGTCACTGTATCGAAAAATTGAAGTAAATAAAAATATCTTTATATTGTTAGGAAAAATTATATTCTATATTTTATTGTTGATTGTATTGATCTCTATATTATCTTAGTCTAGTCTTAGTAAAATGATTGTGATACTATTAGTTTAATTATTATTATTACTGTAATACTCTTTTTTCTAAATGCCATATATTATTGTTACAGAGTTGTGTGGAATGATTATTATTGTTTGTAAAATTATCTATTATTGTTATCTCATAAGTATGCACCATTGATGACTATTTTGTTTGATATTTTATTTTGTGCCACCTATACCTACTCAAGATTGAATGTTTCGACTCCGCTCTCATATAAACTTTACTGCAAACTGCAACTAGTAGGTACATTTAAGTTTGTATAGGAGTGGAGTATATCGTTCAATATTAAAAAAGTCATTGAGTTCAAGCTTTAAAAAGAAAAATATATTTTTCTAAGTTAAGTTATTTGATATTTCTGTGATGATTTTAAATTATTAGGTATATTTAGAATGTTTAGATCTAGCTAAGTATGCTTGCCTTTATATTAACAAATCCTCTAATAAATATTTGATTGTTACACATTTCTTTTATTTCAATTTTTACCCTGACTGTACCTTTTTTTGGAAAAAACCTAGGTGTGTCCAGTTGACGAAAACATAAAAGTAATTTATTTTAAATTTCACTATGTGGACATACATAGAAACCTTGGCATGTCGAAATGACGAAAAAATAATTAGTACTAATTTAAAGTTTCACCAACTGGACACACGTGTGATCAATCTCTCGTGTCGAGTTGATGACGAACCCATCGAAGCACAAGCCACTTCACCTTTTGTTTCTCTTTCGATTTCTTTAGGTTTTTTTTGACAGAAAGCTAAATATTTATATTGAGATTCTGGTGCCATTTTAAAGGGTAAATCATGTACTTTGTAGTATACAATAAATTATTCCCAGTAACTTTCACGTTTTATTGTAAAACGCGAAATAAAAACAAAACAAAAAATTATTTTCTTTATTTTCTTCCCTTAAAGTTAATTTAGGAAATTTATTTTAAACTTAATTAAATTCTAAATTGTTTTAACTTTTCGGGAATATTTTTATTCGAGCGTAGCTATAGTAGTTTTTAAGTAGTGATCAGTTTTGTAGAGAGGGACTCGCGCGATTCAAAAAACGAAACGTATTATTTATTGCGCGGACAGGTGAAGTGAGCGTCGCTCGCGCGGGGGGGACGTTTCAGTAGTTAGGGTTTGTTATAGTTTGGTTATCTTTTTTGATACGTTCGATATTCTGATTAGGTAAGTTCATTTTATTTTCATTAATTATTTTTCAAGTAGCCTTAAGCAGGGTTCCCACTACGCCGGACCGGCAGTTCTGCCGCGCCGGTAAATCTGCCGGAAGGGCTAGTGGCTGTACAATTTATATGAAGCTATTCACATTATCCCGGGTCCGGCATTTTTGCCGAGCCCGGCATTTTTACCGAGCGTTTTGTCACCACAAGTGCCGGTAGAACGACCGGACCCGGAGTAATGTGAATTAGTTTGTGCCGGTATCTGTCCCCCGCTCGCCCCGCTCGTGCTCCCCTCGCCCCGCCCGTGTTCCACTCACGTCATTCGGCTCGCATTTTCTGGTAAAAGTAGACGTTTAGCATGGATATTCAAGAAGAAACTTTAATTACGCTTGTCCAAGAGAGACCTGTTCTGTGGGATAAGACCGAAGACGTCTATAAAGACAAAAACTTAAAGTTAGCAGCATGGCGTGAAGTATGTTTAATGCTGAAACCAAACTTCGATGAACTGGATGAAAAAGAAAGAAAACAGTACGGTGAGTTTTTAATGTTTTATTGATAAAATGTAAATGCATTGATAAATTTTATATATATATTTTATAGCTGCTGCCTGCCACGGAACGGAACCAATATCCGAAACAAAATAATTAGTAAATGATGACCGTATAGCGTTGGCATTAGGGCCACCTCGACTCGACACATTTCGATTCATGGGTATCGTTTCTTGTTCTTGTATATGTTCTATATTTTGGTAACTTTCAAAATTTATACCATCTTTTTCTCTTACAAAATTATGTAAGACTGCACAAGCTTTAATTACTTGAATTACTGTGTCTACATTCAGATCTATAGCTCGATGGATTATTCGCCACTTATTTGCCAGAATACCAAAAGCGCACTCAACATACCTTCTTGCTCGACTTAGTCGATAGTTAAAAATCTTTTTATTAGTATTCAAATGTGTACCTCCATATGGACGTAGGAGATTAGGTGTTAAAGCACAGCCTTCATCGCCAACAAGTATAAACGGTAATTCTTCGTGCAAGTTTTCATGAAGCGGTCTAGGCTTTGGTACATTTAAAGTACCATCATTGATCTTTTCAAATTACATTGTTTAAACAGAAACGGGTTTAAAACTTAATGGAACATTAGCATTTCGAAATATTTGCTTTACTTTTTATAAAAAACTGACTTAGAATGTACTTTTTATAATATTTTTAAAAAATAAATATAAATTATTTCCGGTGTTTTTTTTACTCAGATCACATCAATAGTTAATCAAAGACGTTCAAAATACAAGCATACGCGATTAATATAAATCAGTTTTATTTTTATGCATCAACAAGTAGGATACGTCCGCATATAGTATGACCATTAGTGCTGTGCACTCCCTGAGGTATGCGCGCGGTGAGACGGGGGGGTTAGAATCGGCTGCTGCGCTGTCAGTGCGCCGTCAACGCTTGTGACGGCAGGTAGTGTTATTTGTATCGGACTGTCTATGTCAGACGCACACGAGATAAATATTCAAAGATGGGTCGTGCGTTATCTCGTGATATGAAGACTGTCATTTTTAAGGTGGCTGAATATTTTAAGAAAAGAAAAGCAGACAAAGAAAGCTTTGAATTTAAAAATGACGTGAATATTGCTAAAATCGTTGCGGAGGCTACGGGATACAGCAAAAGAACCGTACATAATGTGATTTCTGCGGGCTATTTATCAATTGAAAATTCAAGCCAATTAAAATTTCAATCGCCAAAAAAACCAAAAGTTCTAAAGAAAAAACACGTTGTGGATGATTTTGACCTTGGAGTTATCAGAAGAAAAATTCATCAGTTTTACGAAGTTGAAAAAAAAATACCAAGTGTCCGTAAGTTACTATCAAGTTTGAGACAGGATGGCATATTGAATTGTGGACGGGAATATTTAAGACAGCTTTTACACAAAATGGGCTACCGTTACAAAAAATGCAAATCAAAGAGACATCTCCTTATAGAGCAGCCTAATATTACAGTGTGGCGGAAAAAATATCTTACACAAATCAGAAATTACAGAACGGAAAACCGAAACATATATTTTCTTGATGAAACATACATCAACGCCAGTCACCATGCCAGCAAATGTTGGCAATCATCGTCAGAACCCGGTATTCATGCTGATATTGGGAAAGGACGGCGACTAGTAATACTCCACGCTGGGTGTCGAAATGGCTTAGTGGATGATACATTGACTATATTCAAATCCGATGCTAGAACCGGTGACTATCATGGAGATATGAGCGGACCTACTTTTTATAAGTGGGTAGATGAAAAGTTAAAAGATAAGTTGCTGCCGAATTCTGTGGTTGTAATGGACAACGCGTCTTACCACAGCGTTCAGATTGAGAAGAAACCAACTATATCAAGCCTCAAAAGTGAAATGCAGAACTGGTTGCTACGCCATAATGTAGAATTTTCAGGAACCATGTCAAAGGCTCAACTGCTACTTCTTATCAAAAATACACAAAAAGAACCCGTGTATAGAATTGACGAACTCCTGAAAGCCAGTGGACACACTGTTCTGCGTTTACCTCCGTACCATCCAGATTTAAATCCAATCGAGTTGGTCTGGGCTGATATTAAAAACAACATAGCCCAAAACTATATTAATTCTTCTCTAGACGAAAAGATAATCTTATTGGATAAATTGTTTTCGGAATTCACGGCGGAAAAATGGCAGAAATGCGACGATCATGTCCAGAAAAATGAAAATGATTACTGGAGTCGCGATAGTAGGTTCGATAATGTTATCGATTCATTCATAATAAATTTGCAAGACTCTGATTCAAGTTCCGGTGGCGAAGAGGAAGATGAAGATGATGACGAAATGGAAGATGAAGTTGAAACAGAATCTATGTCAGAATAACTTTCGTTAGAATATATAATTGTTTGTAAATATAAAAAATGTTTAATAAAACAAGTCCTGTTGTGAATTATAACTTTCAATTCTTATTTATCACCTGCATATTTTTAATAAAATATGAGTATATTTGGGTTACATTTTAATCAACAAAGTAAGTATATATTACAGATAGATAGCCTCCGACCAACGCAACGTCCCGCCACAAGTCTTGCCTTAGAAATGCAAACTGATATCGTAAGATCTGTCCGACATGTATCGACCTCATGTGAACTCATGCACTTTTTTCTTCGCCCCCCACCTCGCCGTGCATACCTCAGGGAGTGCACAGCACTAATGGCCACACTATAGCAAAATCTTCTTTTGCGATTTCCCAAAACACGTATTTTTTGAGTTAAGTCAGTATTCCATTATGCATGCGATATGTATGCCAGAAATATTTATGTAACGTGTTAAGTGTCACACGTCGACTTTTGCAGCTATTAGCGAATAAAATAAAATTCGCCTATTAAGTATGATACATATAGAAACATATTTAAATCAGACTTTGATTTAAAATTCGGTACTCCTAGATCTGACGCCTGCAAATTGTGTGACAAATATTACATTAAACTTATTGCTGCAGAAGATGATGAAACACGAAACAAAATTTCTGCAGAAGTTAAACTTAATCACAGAAAGGCCGAAAAAGCTTATGAAACTCTGCATAGGGATACAGAGACCGCCAAACAGAATAAAGATTTTGTGGTTTTGTACAGCAGGTGTTGTTCACCCCCAATTTAACACACTCAGATGTTTTCTATCAAAGACAATATTAAAATTATAATTACGATGTACATAACATTACCGCTGCATCGGCCAGAATAATAATTTAAAAATATTATGTACATATTTAACTTATTTGGGATAATTTACTGAAGTTAATCAAAAGTTTTTAGTGAGTGGTCATAGCTTTTTACCTTGTGATAGGGATTTCGCTCTAGTTGAAAAATTTAAAAAGCTGTAGTAGCAATATGAGCCAGATGATTTGGAAGAGTTACTGGCCAACGCACGCCGGATTCCCTTCCAAGTTTTCAAAATGAACCTGAGTCATTTTTTAAACCTCGAATATGTTGAATTGTTTTTCAAGAGATCCTAGCCTTAAAATAACCGAAGCACGATGGCTGCAAGTTACTGCCGGAGAACTTGGAGTTTTACAATTAAGGAAGTATCATAATATTTGAGAAGCGTGAAAGCACTATGAACTTGTGAAAATATGTCGAGGCTGTCGTAGACCAAATATTGTTCCACCGTCTGTTACTACATTACTTAAATTACGAGTATATGACGCTCCACTAAGTATAAATACATTAAAAAAGCCAGATGTTATGGCGATGTCGGAATATTAACCTGACAACAAAAAAAGTTTTTATCAAGAACTGACCGCAGCACAGAATGTATGAAACAGTGGGGAAAACGTTTTAAACGCCAGGATATGCAACGTTGTTCGTTTTGGATTTTTTTTAAATACTCTAATATTCCTCAGCGTCCTCTGCGTACTTAAAGCCTTACTGCGATCGCCAACCCGCTCGCCAAGCGTGGCGATTATGGCAATTACCCCCAGGATCTACATACTAGTAGGTTCTACTGGGGAGACCCGTGCCCAGCAGTGGGCCATCTTATGGGTTGATATGTATGTATGTACTCCAATATTTTTGTTAATTTAGTTTATTTCATTTCGTTTTTACTTCTAACATGTGTCATTTAAGTAAAGACACTTTATTAATAACTTTTGTAATACTTAACTAAAAAAAAAAAAAGTTTTCAATTCATAACATGTCGTTTGCTACGTTGTTCGCGTGAGGCATTCAATTGAAGATTTACGAAAATATTTAGGGATTGTCACTTTCATGTCTGTATATCACTACCCCAATGTTCGATCATACTGGGGTAAATTTGGCTTTGGTCCGATACGAGACACAATGCCGAGAAAAAATTAGGAGGATATTACACTTCAACGATAATTTCAAACATCTCCCAGTCGTCCATCCAGACCATGATAAGTTGCATAAATTACGGCCTGTGATAAGTCAATTGAACAAAACTTTTTCTAGTGTAACGATAGACCAACGCTTATCTATCGACGAGCAAATGTGTTCAACCAAAGTCGGTCGTTTTTTAAAACAATATCATCCCAACACGTCTCACAAATGGGGCTTCAAATTATTTATCCTCTGCAGTTAAACTACTAAGCTAAACAAGATGTAATGAAAAAATCTGTACTTCGAGGAGCATATGAAGAATATGTGACCAATTTTGATAATGTGGACATAACTGCTGTTTCATGGTAAGATAACAAACAGGTCATTCTAGCATCAACTTTTGTAGGTGCTAAACCTGTAGAAACAATTCAAACACTTGACAAAAAGTTGAAACGAAAAACCGAAATTTCTTGTCCTAAGCTTGTAAAGGAATATAATGCCTACATGGGAGGCGTCGATCTTATGGATTCTCATCTTGGCAGATATAGGATTCGAATAAAAAGCAGAATATTTTAGACCTCAGCATCATCAATGCATGGATCCATAAGGACAAAGGGGTAAAGCCTCCAAAAATATTATGAATCTTGTAGAATTAAACTCCAAAAATACAGTCCCTTGGCTGTCCCTGTCACTGCATTTCTACCTAAAAATGTGATTTACGAAGAAGGTTTAGAAACTAGGTATTTGTGGCAGTTAATATCATAAAGAAAAATAATTAAATTATATTATTTACATGAAATAACGTCCTTTTACGTATTTATTTATTTAGTAAACTCTCAGTAAACTTTGTCCCCAGAATTTTTAAACAGTCCCCTGCCAAAATTTTAAATCCATATTAAAAAAGTACTTTATTAATTACGAAAATTATTTTTGTGTGAAACGAAACGCAATCACTGTGAAGTTGGCAACCTTGCCGAATGCGGTGTTAAGACGCCATTTTGTTTAGTGTCAGAGCGTCATTTGTGAGGTGAACACGTGCTTGAACCGCTACCACAAACAGTCCCCTGGTAAGTTATAATAATAATAGCCTTTTATTCCAATACATAGGGTTACAAGAGGTCCCTAAGTTCGGTGTGCCTTTTGGCATAGGCCTCCTCCAATTCTTTCCAATGGATCCTGTCCTTTGCTACTCTCGACCAGAATGGTCCCGCTGTCTGTTTCAAGTCATCTTCCCATCTCCTGACTTGACGATCCCTACCTCTTTTGCCGTCTCTTGGTTGCCAGAGGGTGACTTGCTTGCTCCATTTGTTAATGGGGTGGCGTAGCATATGTCCAGCCCATCTCCATTTTTGGACGTCTATCCGGGTAAGAATGTCTGTGAGTTTTGTCCTTGTTCTCATGTCTACGTTCCTGACTCTGTCTTTGATTTTTAACCCTAGCATGCTTCTTTCCATGGCACGTTGGCATTTTGTTAGCCTTTCACTGTGGTGAAGTGTTATTGACCAAGTTTCACAGCCGTAAGTAAGAACTGGCAGAATACAGGTCTCGAATGTTTTCTTTTTTATGTGATTACCTATACTCTTGCTTTTCACTATCTCCTTCAGTGACCAATATTTTCTCCATCCTTGGGCTATTCGCCGGTTTATTTCTTTTGTCGTTTCATCTGAGGGGGATATTATCTGTCCTAAGTAAATATATTCTTTGACATATTCGATCTTGTTGCCATCTATCATAACGTCTATTTCCCTTGAGTTTGTCATCAATTTGGTTTTACTGGCATTGATTTCCAGCCCAACTTTTCTGCTTATGTTTGCTAGGCTCTGCATCATTTGTTCTATTGCTGCTGGATTCTCTTCAAGAAGCACCAGATCATCGGCAAATCTTAGGTGGTTTAGGCGAGCTCCATTAATATTCAGACCTAAGTGGTCCCAGTTTAGCTGTCCAAAGATGTGCTCGAGTACGGCGTTAAATAGCGAAGGGGAGAGAGGATCGCCTTGGCGTACGCCCTTTTTGATAGGAAATGATTGCCCTGTTGATTCTAGTTTGATACTGGCCTTGCTAGATTTGTATATACTCTTAAGTATTTCTATATAGTTACTTTGGACCCCCTGTTGTTCAAGGCTCCGCCATATGTATTGATGCCTGAGGCTGTCGAATGCCTTTGAGTAATCTATAAACGCCAAGTAGATTTGTTTATTGTATTCGTTATACTTCTGTATCAACTGTTTTATTGTGTGAATATGATCTATTGTGCTAAAGTCTTTTCTGAATCCCGCCTGCTCTATGGGTTGGCTTTCGTTTAGGGTTAACCTTTGGAATGCTTTATCACTGATCAGTGATCTGGTATGAAAATGCGGTAACACTGATCAGTGTTCAGGTGACCTGCGACACCTTACTCGATTTTGGACTCCGCTAGATGGCGCTGTGTAGTAAACACATCAAAAAAGAGTGCTCCGTAAAAAGATTATAAATTAATTGTAAATAATATGTATAAATAAATGTATTAGTGTTAATTTAGTGTATAGTATTGCAATGAACATTGTGTAGTGTTATCACAACTTTTAAAACGACATTAACAATTTTAATTAAGAAATAAAAAATGAAAGGAAAACTTCTAATAAACAGTGCTATAACAGTGACAATATTATATAAAAGTGAAAAACAATAGCTTCACGACACGTAAGTCTTATAAACAAGTGTACTTGTAGTTAAAAACGATTTATCATCGAAAACTTATTATTGAATGTGAGTGACTAAGTGCAAAAAATTCCCGAGTGTTGAGTCATTCGTAACCGCTCTTGTGTTTTTAAAAATCATATAACTACGATTAAGAACACCAATTTCAACAAGGTCTATCAATAGCTTTGTGGCTAAGTTGGTTAAGCTTCAACTATAAGGTACCGGTAATCGTAGGGAACCGAGTTCGATCCTACGCACCGCCACCATTTGTAAATTATAAAATTTATATAACTTATAAAATAAGTACTACGTAAGAAAAAGCGTACTGTACAAAAAACTGTGGATTAAAACAAATATTGAAACAGACTACAAATATTAAAAAATGAATTTCTTAGATAATATCACCTTCCGACGTAATCGAACTAAATCAGATTCTATATTAAACGACAGCAAAGCTTTGATGACACAAACGATCGATACCGATGGAAGTATAATGTTATCTGATGACGAAGATAATGAAATGGACAAACTAAGGCAACAAATTATTAAACTAACTTCCGATTTGCAAAGTGCTCACGCAGAAATAGATAACCTTACATTGGCAAATATTAAACTCTCCAATTTAAATGACGAATTAACAAAGAAAAATGAATTACTTACAAAAATAACAAGTAGTCCCCTCAAGCTCTCACGATGTAGTCCTATTAAGAACCGAAAGACACCTAATACATCAAGCATAAATAAATGCACACAGACAGACACCATGCCAGGGCCTATTAAAAAATCTGCTCCAGAGATTTTATGTAACTACACTCCAGAAACATGTATTAGACCGGGAGCATCTCTAACAAACACTCCCATAAAGATAACAGAAGTCAACGGTGACATCATAAAAGATACTCCTTGCAATGGTAGAAGTGATTACGTTAAGAAGGACAGGAAGTTATGTGTACTTACAAATAGTAACCTTAACAAATATGAACCACACTACATAGAAGAGGCGTTTGCAGCACAATTTGACTATTGCCGTTATGTTACCCCCCAATGTTACATTGAACATTTATTACGTAATATAGAAAAGAAGCTTATGAACTTTACTTTATATGATTACTGTAAAAAATAATAATCACATAAATTACGTTAATAAAAACTCACCTCTACCTACCTACAATATTTTTCTACAAAATGTCTGTGGTATAAGCAATAAACGCGATGAATTTGAACTGTATTTCGACACACTTCCTGCGCTCGACTATATATGCATGACTGAACATTTCCTTACTAAAACTTCTGCACCATTGCTAAATATAAATGATTATAAACTTCTTACATATAATACTAGGACTAACAAAAAAAGAGGTGGCAGTTTAATCTTAGGACATGCAGATAGAAGAGTGTTGGAGTGTTCACAAATAAACAATCTGTATATTGAAGGATGTTTTGAAATATGTTGCATAAGAGATATTGATACAGGGTTATTTTTATCATGTTGCTACCGAAGTCCTGATAAGAATTTTGAACTATTCTTAAGCAAACTTGAAAAAGTGCTTGAGCATTTATTTAATAGGAAGGCTTTAGTTTGTGGAGATTTTGATGTCGATTTATTAATAGAAAGTAAAAAGCGCTCGGAATTTTTAAATTTACTACGATGTTACAACTTTAGAGCCGTCGTTCACGATGCTACCTTTATTCGTAATAATTCATTTTCATGTATACACAATTTCGTAACTAATATAGATAGTCGATTTTTTGGAAACCTTATCAATGACAACAATGGATTAGCTGATGGACACAGTGGACTTCTATGTGAAATATCCCTTCAAAAACTTAGTGGATGTGACAAACCACCAATGGACCAATTTATCATAATAGAAAAAAGAGTAATTAATAACAAATCTCACGAAAATTTTAAAAATATATTGACAAAAACAAATAAATATATTGATCTCTTTAGACAAACTTATAAAAAAAAAGCAATTAAAATAAATTTACAACGAAAAGGCTTAAAAGTTAAATGGGCTACTAACGGCATTCGAGTCTCTAGTAAAATGAAAAGGTTACTATGTGTAGCTGGAGGTACTCACAACGAGTCCATTCTTTCTTACAAAAACAAATATGTGAGACTATTTAGGAGAGTAACAAAAGCAGCAAAAAGAATTTCAGTAAGTAGACAACTTAGTAATGCTAAAAATGATAAAAAAGAGATTTGGAAGGTGGTAAATCAACATAGAAACACAAACACGCATAAAGTTATTAAAAAAGTAGCAATTGTCCATGATGGTGAAAGGATCGATGAACCTACGTGTGTCGCAGATATATTAGCACGGCACTTTACTTCTAAAACTATCCCCCGTTATTGTAATAAAGATGAGTCCGTTGCTTATCTTTGTAACAGCTCTGCTGGGGTCACCGATGATATGGTATTATCACCTATATTGCCTAAAGAAGTCAGTGATATTATTAAACGCATGCCTGCCAAAAAATCTTGTGGTTTCGATGAAGTGCCTATAACAGTTATAAAGACACATTTGGATAGTTTGACAGTACCACTTACTCATTTGTTCAACAAATGTTGTGAACAGAGTATTTTTCCCGAACAGTTGAAAATAGCCAAGGTAATTCCATTGCATAAGAAGGGATCAACATCTGATCCAAGCAACTATAGACCCATATCAATTTTACCAACATTATCAAAAATATTTGAAAAAATTTTAAAAACACGATTAGTTAACCATTTAATTACAAATAATATTATTGATAAAAGGCAATTTGGTTACCAAAAAGGAGTTGGTACTTCGGATGCACTATACACCTTAGTCAGCGAAATCATTGGAAAATTAGATCAAAAAAAGAAAGTCGCTGGCATTTTTTTGGACCTTACTTCTGCGTTTGATACTGTGGATCATACATTGTTGCTATTGAAATTAGAGCACTATGGAGTGAGCGGCAAAGTATTGAATCTATTTAAATCCTACTTACAAAATAGACAAATGTATGTAGAAGTTACAGATGTTGATAGTAAAAATTGCCTCAGACCTTTTAAATCAGTGATACATAATGTAACAGCAGGTGTTCCTCAGGGATCTATTTTAGGACCTATTTTGTTTCTGGTTTTTGTAAATGATCTTTTAAACGTCTCCAAAAAATTTGATTCAAGTCCTGAGCTTGTAGTATTTGCAGATGACACAAATGCTATTATTAATTCACATAATATTAATTCGCTAAACCAAAAAATTAATAATGCACTCATTGATTTTAATAAATGGTTTTCAGCTAACAGGCTAGTAATCAATACAAATAAGACGAATGTTGTACTATTCAAATCGACTACGCGAAACACTGACAATCTCGACATTCAATTATGCGGAAACCAATTAAATGTAGTAAACACAGTTAAATTTTTAGGCATGTATATTGACTCATTATTAAATTGGCAAAATGAATTAAACGGCATTCAAGAATCAATTTCTTCTGCTTGTTTTGCCCTTCGAAGTTTAAGAGATGTAGTAACTGTAGAACAGCTAAAGGCTGTGTATTATGCCTTAGTTGAGTCGAGACTGAGGTATAGTATACAATTTTGGGGCAACAGTTACAAATATAATTGTGAAAAGGCCTTCATAATTCAAAAACGGGCTATAAGAACTATAGTTAGAATTCCACAGTGGGAATCATGTAGAGAACATTTTAGGAATTTATCTATACTTACTGTTCCTTGCTTATATAAAGGGTCTTTCAACAAAGACGGGTCGATGTTAAAATTGAATAAAACTAGATGTGTGTGAGATATTAACGAAATTTATTTTTTATTTGAAAGGCCCGTTTATGCCATTATGCATGAAATATGACATCGTTCAAATGTCCGCCGCGGCTTCGCATGGTGGCACAAATCCGAGAGGTCCAATTTTTAATGACTCTGCTGCATAGATCCGGCTGAATCTGAGCGATGGCCTGCGTTATGTTGGCTTTCAGGGCAACGGTCGAATGTGGTTTATTGGCATAGACCTGCGACTTCAGAAAACCCCACAAGAAAAAGTCTAGCGGAGTCAAATCACACGATCTTGGTGGCCAATTCACGTCACCTCTGCGAGAGATAACCCTACCCGCAAACCGTTCATGCAGAATGTCGATTGTGTCGTTCGCTGTGTGGCAAGTAGCGCCATCTTGCTGGAACCACATGTCATTCACGTCCATATTGTTCAATTTAAGCCAAAAGAAATTGTTTATCATTGATCTGTAGCGCTCACCGTTGACGGTGCTGGCCTCGCCAACTTCGTTTTCGAAGAAGTACGGACCAATGACGCCGCCAGACCAAAATCCGCACCAAACAGTTACTTTTTGTGGATGCATTGCTATCTGGTGAACCTCATGTGGGTTGTGGTCATCCCATATACGGCAATTTTGCTTATTAACAAAACCATTCATCCAAAAATGTGCCTCGTCGCTAAAGATTATTTTTTGGCCAAAATCGGGGTCCTCTTCCAAGCGTTCCGACGCCCATTCAGCGAACACACGGCGTTGTCTATGGTCATTAACTTTGAGCTCCTGGGTCAGTTGGATCTTGTATGGATGCAGACCCAAGTCCCGACGCAAAATTCTCCAAGTTGAAGTCTGCGAAAGGCCGAGTTCTTGTGCACGACGAGAAATCGACTGCTTCGGAGTCTCCTGAACACTCTCACGTACAGCGGCGATGTTCTCGGCCGATCTGGCGTTCCTTTGACGTAAAGGTGTTGGTTGGTTGTTTACCGAACCGGTCGTCTCGAATTTAGTCACCAATCGTTGGAGAGTAGACTTTGAAGGGCCACCGCGTCTGCCGTAAAATGGGCGCAATGCGCGCAACGTTTTCACTAACGAACACTCATTTTGATAATAAAGTTTTATCATTTGCACATGCTGCTCAACCGTGTAACTTGCCATGGTGATTTGGCATCAGTGACTGAATAAGAAAAAACAGATTTGACAGATGCCGCCAAATCAAAATGGCCGCCACAGATTATTAATATCGACCCGCTCTATTTGAAAGACCCTTTATATTAACTGTTTTGACTCAATTATCCAAATATATGCCAGAATTTG
The DNA here is from genome assembly GCA_945859575.2 of Herminia tarsipennalis. Classification (NCBI taxonomy): domain Eukaryota; kingdom Metazoa; phylum Arthropoda; class Insecta; order Lepidoptera; family Erebidae; genus Herminia; species Herminia tarsipennalis. The sequence continues at coordinate 10,478,821 of OX243833.2, read as the reverse complement.
AAACTGCGGATAAAAGATTAGTTAGGGAAAGCACTCGCCTAAAGAACTTAAAGCATCGTTTTATACCTACTATGAATATAACAAAACATAGTGCGTTATATCAGAGCGTAAAATTGTTTAACAAACTACCCATCGATTTAAAAAAAGATATTTATTTAACACATTTGTTTAAAAAAAGACTAAAAGCCTTCCTGTTAGAAAAATCTTTTTATAGTGTAGATGACTTTACTGACTTATCTTATAATTGACATTAGAATTTGCATGAAATTGACATAAAAGATTTTTATTTGACATTAGATCATTGACATTAGATTAATATCATTATTTATTTAATTTTTAATTGAAATTGTTTTTGATAATATAATAATGCTAGTATTTGATTTATTTATTCAATTTATGCAAATTCGATAGTTATGATTTTTATGTTAATGTGTACCTACTTAATTATATTCTATGTTTTAGTAATTATTAACTTATGTGTTTTAATGTATTTCAAACACAATTGTAAAATATTGTTTATGAAATGAATAAATGAATGAAAAATGACTATAAACTACTTGAAATACGGTCTAAATTGTTTCATTTTCCTATTCCTATAACATTGAACTAATGATCGAGAACTTCACTCGTTGAATAAAGTTTAGAGGAACGTTAAAATTACCATTTCAAATTTGGATGCCGATCGGCCTACAGTGGTTCGAGAATTGTGTGATTATTCAGTGTTTTTTCTGAAGATCGGTAAGTTATTGATACATTTTATTATTCTTTATGCTATACAGATCAGTTATATAAACAAATAAATCAATAATATATCACTAATTTTGAATAATCTATCTCCGTAAGTTTCGAACAATGTAACGGTTACACGAAGTTTATTTTTTTCAAAGTATACAATTTCCTCCGTAATGAATGATGGTACTTGTTACACAGGTAATTTCATTGAGAATATATAATCACAACACATATTAGCTATAAACGACTAAATATATATAAAAAACGTAATTTTTTACACGATGAGCACAATCTCACGCACACATACAAAAGTCTTTATACACGTATGTATACAGAGCCGCCATTGCTGTTCTATAGAGTGATGTTATTTTTCTCGATAGGTAATTTCCGCTATTCTGCGGAAACACTGATCAGTGCTAAAATGAAATCACATGTTTTTAAATATATATTTACATATAATTTTATAAAGATACCGTTGGGGTAAATATGAACAAAATTTAAGTTTGCCTTTGAATATATCGATGATGGAGTTCAAATAGACGTAGGTAGTTAAATCCCACAAATGGCTAAGTATTGCCGAATACTCTTGAAAATACCAATACACGATCCCTATACCTGAAAAAATAAAAAATCCGTAATACAAATCATAAAAAAAGTTTAGGGTTGTCAAAATTTACGGTCGCGATGAATACCTGTAAAAAATAAATTAATACTTGAATGAAAAATGGAAATAATACTGAATACTTTTAATTATATGCATATAATTTATATCTGACTGTTTATTAAATTGTGCTATGTATGACATTCGTATAAATATTATGTTTATAGAACAGTTGGCAACCCTAGTTCAAGCGGCGTCTTTGTACGATAGCGACGAGTAACCGCCAAACAGTCACTCAACTCTTTGATGTAGCCGCCGCACAGTGGGACGAAAATCACTTTCCGAAGACATAGGCCACTTGAATGAAAAAAAATATTTTTCTTGTTGGAAATTGGATCATATCAGTTACATAAACTCAAAAATTATCAAATTTAAGCATTTAAGCATTTTAAGGCATCTTGGCTCGAAAATAATTTTTTTATTAAAATTTTGTATGGAAAAAAAATGAAAATATCATTTTATTCCTAACTCGAGCGGTTGCCCGTTATTTCCTCTCGTAGGTTTAAACTACCTATTTTTTCCCATTTTTTGACATATCACACACTGCGCGCACTCGATGGGCTTTGGGCGAAAAAAATCAAAATATTTTTTTAAATTATTTCATTTTATTGCCACTACATAAGGTGGATAAGTCTTTAGAGGTTATATATAGCACTTCGAATATTGTTTACGGTAAGTTACGCAAAATATGTGACCAACCAAAAACAGTTTACCTGATAATCGGCTAATAAAAGACTTTTTTATAATTAATCCCTTACAAATTACTAGTCTATTGTTCACTAATATAGACAATGGCCATGCGGTCAACTAATCCGTGCACGCGCGACTCTTCTTTGTTACAATTATTAAGAATTTTACTTAATTGTTAGCGGTTTTGGTAAACATCAGCAATTTAAGGCGGTTTTTGCATGGAACGCCTTTGATTACAGCTGCAAACTATTATACTAGAATACATTACAAACGTGCGAACTCACACTTATAGATATATCGGAAGTCTCGCTCGCTCCTAGTGTTTTGTGTAACAATAAAAAAGGGATAGACAATAAGATTTATGAATCGGTTCTCACGTTTGTAATGGCTCTAGTATAGTGTCTGGGATTTTTCCAATGAAATAAACCTCAGCAATTTAAGGCGGTTTTTGCATTGAACGTCTTTGATTATCGCTTGTAATTGTGCAAATTACTAATACCTAACTCTGGGAATTTTCTTTATCAATTGTATTGGTTAATCTCCTAATTAGTGGAGACACAAATCCACGGGTAAGTGTTAATTATGGAGATAACACTACTCATTTACTTCAGTTAAACTTTAACTACCTCCTGTGTAACACTGTGTCCGCTCTGATTAATTGTGAAAATGGAAAATACTGGGTTTAAAAGCAATTTGGACTTGTTCGTGATTCTGAAACAGTCTGGCAAACTTGGAAATTATGAAATCCTATTTGATAGAGTTGTTTCTGAATTGTGTTTGAATTTGGCAGAAGAAGACAGTGATATTCTTCGCGAATTTTGTCGGAGGTTTTGTCAGTCTCTTATGAAAAGGTGGAAGAGGTCAAACTGTCATACGGATGCTCAAACTTCAAGTGCAGCCGATGAATATTGTACTCCGTCTACAAGTACGTCAGTTGGTACATCTACCAAAACAACTCCAAGTCCACGTAAACCATTCACAGAACTTGGACCAAAGCAGAAGAAACGAAGAATTGTTGATTTTGATTATAAAAATCGTGACAGTTCTGAGTTAATGTATGCTACAATAGCGAAACTGAAACAAGAAGGCAATGAAAGTTTGGCAGCTGCATTAAAGCTTTTGGTAAAAAATCCAGAGGAAGTGGAAAATGTTCTTCAACGGTCAAAAATAGTAAAAACTGCATTTACTCCAACAAAGGCTCTCGGTTTATTATTGTCACTAAAATTGACAAAATGGCAGTATATGACTTTGAGAGAATCAGCTCTTCGTGAAGGTATCAAGAATTTGTATCCTTCGTATTATAAAGTTCAGCAGGCGAAAATAGATTGTTATCCTCCAAAGGATGCAATAACCGTGTCAGACAGAATGGCGAAAGTTAATTTACAAGCACTTTTGGATATAACTGTAACTAGAATTATTGATAGTCTTCCGGAAGATATTCAAGGTAAATCAATGACAATGATTTCTAAGTGGGGATTCGATGGTGCTTTGAGCCAGAGCACCTATAAACAACATATAGAAGGTGAAAACAACTTCAGTGATGAAGCAGTATTTATGACTATGTTAGTGCCCCTGAAAATAACAGATAAAGAGGAAGTTATATGGGAAAACCCGAAACCGTGTTCGGCATTATATTGCCGTCCAATAAAGTTTATTTTTGCCAAAGAGGACAAAGTTTTAGTGAAAACTCATCTAGCGGAAATGGAAGAAGAAATAAATAATTTAACAGTAACTCGACATAAAAATAACAACATAAATCATAATCTTGTGATGACAATGATTGATGGGAAGATATGTACATTTATTTCAAATTCTAAATCTCCCGCAACATGTTACCTTTGTCTGGCTAAACCAAGCGAAATGAACAATTTAGATGAAGTTGCGCAAAGAGAAGTACAGACAAATCTTTATAAATTTGGTTTATCTTCTTTACATGCCCGGATCAATTGCATGGAGTGCCTACTTCACATCGCTTACCGCCAAGATTTGAAGACATGGGCCGTCAAAGGAGAAAATAAACAAAAATTAGAAGAAAAGAAAAAAGAAATACAAGAAAAATTTCGTGAAGAATTGGGAATCATAATTGACAAAGTGAAGCAAGGATCAGGAACTACAAACGATGGCAATACAGCTAGGATTTTTTTTGAGAACCCAGAGAAAACAGCAAATATTACTGGGTTGGACGAAGACCTCATACGAAGATTCAGTATAATTTTACAAGTAATAACATCGGGGGAAATAATAAACACAGAAAAGTTTAAAAATTATACAAGAAGAACTGCTGAGAGATACGTTGAAATGTATAATTGGTATTATATGTCAGCAACTGTACATAAAATTCTTATGCACGGAGCAGACATAGCCAATGTATCCGTTTTACCTATAGGAAAACTTTCAGAAGAAGCATCAGAGGCTCGAAATAAAGATTTCCGCAATTATAGGGAGTTTCATGCTCGGAAGACAAGCAGAGTGAATACTAATCAAGATATACTGAATATGATGCTTCTCTCGTCCGATCCATTAATATCATCCACACGACCAGTACTGGATGCAAAACGAAAGAAAGATTTAAGTGCAGAAGCTATAGAGCTTTTACAGATCAACACTCTACAGCCAAACACAGAATTTATTGATATAAATAACATTGATCCGGTAACATACACAGATACTGAATCTGAAATAGATGAATAGGTTTAATTTTGTATATTTACAATAAGTGTAGTATTTAAGTTTTTTAATTATAGTTAATATAAAAAAATAATTTAGTTTTGTTATTTTTGTACATTAACAATAAGTTTAGTTGTATTTAAGTTTTTGGTTAAGTAATGTTCTTGTCATAGTATATCTTATTATAATTGAAATACCTAATTTAAATACTTTTATTTCTGTAATATAATCATTCATTGGAAAAATCCCAGACACTATACTAGAGCCATTACAAACGTGAGAACCGATTCATAAATCTTATTGTCTATCCCTTTTTTATTGTTACACAAAACACTAGGAGCGAGCGAGACTTCCGATATATCTATAAGTGTGAGTTCGCACGTTTGTAATGTATTCTAGTATAATAGTTTGCAGCTGTAATCAAAGGCGTTCCATGCAAAAACCGCCTTAAATTGCTGATGTTTACCAAAACCGCTAACAATTAAGTAAAATTCTTAATAATTGTAACAAAGAAGAGTCGCGCGTGCGCGGATTAGTTGACCGCATGGCCATTGTCTATATTAGTGAACAATAGACTAGTAATTTGTAAGGGATTAATTATAAAAAAGTCTTTTATTAGCCGATTATCAGGTAAACTGTTTTTGGTTGGTCACATATTTTGCGTAACTTACCGTAAACAATATTCGAAGTGCTATATATAACCTCTAAAGACTTATCCACCTTATGTAGTGGCAATAAAATGAAATAATTTAAAAAAATATTTTGATTTTTTTCGCCCAAAGCCCATCGAGTGCGCGCGGTGTGTGATATGTCAAAAAATGGGAAAAAATAGGTAGTTTAAACCTACGAGAGGAAATAACGGGCAACCGCTCGAGTTAGGAATAAAATGATATTTTCATTTTTTTTCCATACAAAATTTTAATAAAAAAAATATTTTCGAGCCAAGATGCCTTAAAATGCTTAAATGCTTAAATTTGATAATTTTTGAGTTTATGTAACTGATATGATCCAATTTCCAACAAGAAAAATATTTTTTTTCATTCAAGTGGCCTATGTCTTCGGAAAGTGATTTTCGTCCCACTGTGCGCCGCCGACTTAGGGCGCCTTCAAATTTGCCGCTTAGTGCCGCGCGGACGCAGCGCGTTTGTAGCGCTGCGGTCGCGCGGCTTTGTAAATCCATACAAATGAAAAACGCGCGATTGCAGCGCTACGCCCGCGCTGCGTCCGCGCATCAGTTCATCGATCGACTAGTGACGGTGTGCACGTATTGTTTTTATTGTTGTTGTTCAAGTCTAAACATGAACGAAAATCAGGTTGAGGAATTTATCGATGAAGTAGAAAGTCGTCCAGCGATATGGGATTCGAGGTCCGATAAGTATAGTAATAAAATTGAAAAGAAAAAGGCTTGGGAAGAAATATGTAATAAATTTATTGAAAATTTCACAAACAAGAGCGCCAGTGAAAAAAATGAAGCATGTAAGTATATTTTTAACACAACTGATTTATATTTTCATCGTTTGCCATGACAATTCTCCTTCTGGACTAACAAAATAATTAGCTAGTGTATCACGTATAGTCGTAGCACTTATTTGTGGGTGATTATTTTGTTGTATGTTTTGTAAATCGTATCTCAGCATTGTTGGGTTGGAGTTGGATTCCTTCCTAAGTAAATTATGTAACACACAACACGCGCGAACGATATCTTCAGCAAAGGGTATTTGTACATTTATCGGACGGTGAAGAATTCTCCACTTATTAGCCATTATGCCAAACGAACACTCAATGTATCTTCTTGCCCTCGATAAACGATAATTGAAAATACGTTTCTTCTCATTTAGGTGATTGCCAGCGTAAGGTCGTTGTAAAAAATTACTAATTCCGAATGCTTCATCACCAATGAAAATAAAAGGCACTGGTGGTCCATTATTTGTAATTGGCAACGGATTGGGAATATTTAAGTCCTGTTCATGTAGTCTTTTGTAAAAGTTACTATTTTTGAAAATTTGCGAATCAGAAGCTTTTCCATATGACCCAACATCTATGTACGTAAAACAATAGTTTGAGTCACATATCGCTAAAAGAACAATGGAAAAGTAATTTTTATAATTGTAATATAGAGAACCACTATGCTTTGGTTTGATTACTCTTATATGTTTTCCATCAATAGCACCCAAGCAATTAGGGAAATTGGCCTTAGTGTAATATCCGTTAGCAATAATTAACCAATCTTCTTCCTGAAGCTCAGGTATATAAATAGTATGGAGGTTTTCGTATATTGCTCGACAAACTTCTCTGACAATAGCACAAATCGTAGAAAGTCCACGATTATACGTATGATATAAATTTGTAAGACTGCAACCTTCTGCCAAGAACCTGTAAATAAAAAAAATTGTTTGATATTTTTCAGCTATACTACTGCAACGCAAATGGAAAAACCTAAGGGATTCTTATAGTCGTGAACTTAATAAGCAAAGAGCATCAAAGAGTGGATCAGCTGCCTCATCACATCGAAAATATCAACATTTTGACCGACTTCAATTTTTATCGTGTTTGTCGGAGTCCAGACCTATTGATATTTCTACTCAGCCCTCGACGTCAAAAAAGAGAAAAGTTTCGGAGCCAGTAGAAGATGACACTAATAAAATTTTGAAAATACTCATTGAAAGAATGCAAAAAAAAGATGAATCTATTGAGAATGGTGGCGATCGGTGTTTTTTATTATCATTGTTAAGTGATTTTAAGAAAATACCTGAACACCGCAAGACGGACGCAAAATACGAAATGATCGGTCTGATACGACGATTTATCAATGATAATTTCGAATATTCTTATCAACAACATCATGGCTACTTTACTTCTACGAATCAGTCAAGCCAAAGCCCAGCCAATGTGTCAATACAAGAATCGCAATTGACTGATATGTCGTCTATTTACGAGAATTTATTTTCAGAGAGTAATGAAAATATTTAAAAATAGTAATAAGAAAAATGTGTAATTTACTTCAAAAAATAAAACGATAATTAATAATATGTCTTTTTGGTATTATTTTACTCACCTGAGTGTTATAAATAGTCTCTCTTCAGCACAAATAGTATTTTTAAAGGTTGTATTTTGTTTTCCAATATAACGTTCTAAACGAGAAAGTAATTCGTAGAATTGTTTTCTTGACAATCTTAAATAATTTTGAAATTGTTGATCACTGTAACTTTTCACTTTATAAAATTCAGTTTGTTGAGTTAAACAAAATAATGGCAACGTTCTCTTAGGCTTCTTTTTTTGTTTTTTGTTCAAAATACTTTTTCTTTTTAATAGTAACACTAAGAGTAGTGTTTCTTCGTCTGAGTCCATCGTAAAAATACAGCACTACCATTCTCAAACAAAGCGACGGCAGCGCGACTGCAGCGCTGCAGACGCGCTGCCTCAGCGCGGCTCTTAGCGGCTAATTTGAAGGCGCCCTTAGTCGTTTACTAGTCTCCCGCGCAGATTTGTTTCAGACGGACGTACCTTTATCATAAATAGTTACATTGCGTATTTACTTTCTATTCTTATTCTTATTAGCTATGTGTTTTGTTTGTAACTGAAGTATTTTTGCAATCGCTGGCAAGGTATTTTTTATTTATTTGTCAAGGTCACAGGGAATTTACATCGTTTCTTATTTGTCATTTTAAACTAGGAACAACAATGGATTCCCCGCAAGCCATCAGTAGCTCTCGGAGTATAATCAGAGCGTACCAAGTTTTGCGGACTCCGCAGGGCTCCCTAACGGTTGGGGACGAGGATTTGTTGCTGGAGAGGACTGGTTCCGGGAGAGTGCGGGTAAGTTATTTTGCTTAATAATCCTCACCGTTATAACTATAAATTTGTAAATGTGTTTCTGGGAAATGTGAACGTGGTGACATAGGAAAAAAATATCTGATAAGCAGGTAATTTTTTTTTCATTATAGCCGTGGCGGCCGCAATCTTTCGAGGTCGCCGAGGGGATCAATGTTATTGAGGATGCACCAGGATTAACGCCTCGACGTCTATTTGTAGGTGATCCCACCGTAAGTAAATAGACAATATTCTCAGAACCCAATTTCAGTTAGATTCGTCATGATGACCTAAGAAAATTAATTTTAATTTATATGTTTTAGGTACGATCTTCATAGGTAATATTTTCATTTTTCTGGTTTGAGCATGATTTGGAGACTGATATTTCTTTGTTTGCTGGTTGTGACGTTTATTTCATTGCAAAACATATCTTAAAAAATTAACTAGAGGTGGCATATGTTAATTTTATATTATGATTATGTTCTAACTACGAGCTTGGGCTTGGTTTCATTTTATTATAAAGTTTTTAACTAACTTATTGGAAACATGGAATGGATTGTGCATGTATATACTTGATTATAAATAGATCCCTATTTCCCTTGGTTTCGCTAATTATTTTTTTGTTGTGTTTCTTGTTATCTGGAGAAGGGTAAAACTTTAAAATACTATAACTACTACTTACTAACTAGCCTCTTAGAAAAGCGTTTGATGTAATCGTTTGTTGTGGTGGTTTGCATGTTGGTGATTTCCTCTCACAGAATGGAGTTGACGACATCCTAGACGCTCCATTGGCGGAGGCATTAGCCATGGACTCGGGGAGCGAGTACGACGAAGAGGAGGAAGAGGGGCTGACGGAAGAAGAGCTCCGAGAGATCCTGGAAGCGAATGTCGAACCTGACATCCAAAGACTTCCAGATCTCTCGGACGACTTTGATTGGACGGCAGACTACTCCACCTTTTCAGGAATGATGGAAAATTTTCAAGAAGGGGTTGGTTCTAGGGTGAATAGTATTTCCCCTGTGGACATTTTTTGCCAATTATGGGACCAACCTCTTCTTAATAATATTGTAGAGCAGACTAACTTGTATGCCTGGCAGACGATTGTGCAGGCATCCGAAACCGGTATCTCTGCCCAGTCGAGGTTAAACGACTGGACAGAGACATCTGTTTCGGAAATATATCGTTTGTTTGCCATCATTATTTTGATGGGAATTTGTGTTTTAGGACGTACCGATGAGTATTGGAGTACGGGCATACTAGGGATGCCGGAGTTTCGGTCCCTGATGTCTCGCGACAGGTACCTACTTTTGATGAGGTTTTTGCATTTTGTGAACAATTATGATATACCGGAAAGGGGCAGTGACCGTAAAGTACATAAAATTAACCCTCTATTGCAACATCTTAATAAAACTTCAAACTCGCTTACGGTCCTCGCAGAGAACTTTCTTTAGACGAATCGTTGCTGCTATGGAAAGGTCGGCTGAGCTGGGTCCAGTGCATCCGAACCAAAGCAGCACGATTCGGAATAAAGAGTTTTGAGCTCTGCGAGGCCGTAAGCGGGTATGTATTAAATATAATTATATATACTGGCAAAAATACCGCCGCCACTGAACCCGTTTCCGGCTTTTCCAGTCATACTTCAAAAATAGTCCTAACGTTAGCAAGCGAGTACCTAGGTAAGGGTCACGTCCTCTATATGGACAACTATTATAATTCCGTTGAATTGGCGCGGTTTTTAAAGTCCCGTGCAACTGACGTTGTCGGGACTTTAAATAGAAGGCGGCAAAAAACCCCGGCTGCCATTAAAGCCCTAGACGACCGCAGAATCCCGCGAGGACACGTGGAAAGTAGACACTGTGGTGACGTATCTGTCACTGCTTGGAAAGATGTTAAGTTGGTCACCACAGTGTCTACTTTCCACGACAACCAAATAATTCAAGGCCGCCGAGCAGGCCAGACTATAGCAAAACCAATCGTAGTGGAGAATTACAATAAGTTTATGGGAGGTGTGGACCTCAAGGACCAAAAATTGTCCATGTTCCTCTTGGAACGGAAACGCTGCGTTAAGTGGTATATTAAAGTTTTTAAGAGATTATTAAATATATCTATACTTAATGCTTATATTATTTACTGCTCCAGCATTGGCCAAAACAAACACATGACTCATCGTGAATTTCGCTATGCACTGGCTGCAGGACTTATTGAGAAATATAATCTACAAACGAACACAATAAGAACATCGAACAGTAATAATAATATAAACAATAGTAGACTAAATTAATCACTAGATCATTTTCCCGAACAGACGTCCAGCGGAGACAGAACATCAAACAAACAAAACAAATTTAAAAGGGCCAGTTGCGTGCGATGCCTGGCTGTAAAAAAACGCACAGCATCCAGCATTTCCTGCAGCCAGTGCAAGGTTTTTCTTTGTGTTGGCCAATGCTGGAGGGATTATCATAGTTTAGAATCCTTATAAGTAATATTTATTAAGTATTTTAGGAATATATAAGCGCAAAAAAACGTGCTTATTTACGACATCACATTAGAAACCTCTAAATTTATCAGTATTTCTCGACTATATTATGCACGTATTATACATATAAACCTTCCTTAAAAATTGCTCTATCTATTAAAAAAAAACCGCATCAAAATCCGTTGCGAAGTTTTAAAGATCTACGCATACTTATGGACAGACAGACGAAAGCGTCTTTGTTTTATACTATGTAGTGATGCTGATTTATACAAAAAACATTGTAAATAAATTGTTTTACACCATTCTATTTTGTTTTATTTTAAATATATTGCATTTTACGTATTTACATGGTTATTTTAAATATAATCATAGGTTCTTCATACAGACAACTAGAATTTCATTTCAGGTTGTTAGAATTTCATAAACAACTATATATTCGATATCAACATTGAAATACATTCCATTATCCGAAAATACACTATCATAACATGGCGCATACTGTTTTCGTACTACTGTATGAAGTACATGAGTTTCACATTCTTCACTTTTCGCACTTTTTCTCTAGTGAATAAATTATTAGCTTTATAATTTATATTCCCCAGGTATTCAATTATTCACTTTTAAAAGTGAACTACCTGTATAGTTGCACTGATCAGTGTTTACGCAAATGGTGCATCGCTACCAGAGCACTGATCAGTGTCAACGCAATGGCGGACTGAGTAGTTTACGCACACATGTACACAAAAACTACGACGTTGTAAACGGCGATCTTTGTTTTCTTTTACTATTTTCTAAATTATTTAGTATTGGCAATATAGCAGTGTTTGATGTGTGGTGAAAGCTCATTTTGTCTATTCCATTTCATAATAACATCCATAGAGTATAATAATCTATAGACCTCTAATTTGGTAAATGAAAACAAACCTATGAAATCGCAAGTTGTTTTGATATTTGATCAAAAAAAGAGGTTATCTTTGTAATTTATACATATTTTGCAGTTTTCTAATAGAAACCAATATTTGTTTTATCATAAAAATGCAGTTATCTTCAAAAATATCATTTGCATAAATCAGGAAACAATAATGAAGTTTGACTAAAAGAAGTGCACGATGGCGATTTTTCTGAAGTGATAAGTGATTTTCGTAATGTAATTTGTGAGTGATATTTGGCAGGAAATGTGGTGATTTTTGTATTCAAAGACAGTCTGGTTATCTAACTTACGGTGGGTAAAAATAAAACGAAATATGTTACAGATTATATCATAAATAATTATTTTTCTAAAATAGGTTCGGAAATTGTATTTCGATTCGATTCCTTGTGAAAAATAATAATGTTAATGGTGTTTTTGTGCTATATCTTAACATTTATATAGTATATTAGTTATCCTACTATCAAATAAAATCGTTACCTATATGTGTACGAAACATTTCATTGCTAAGAATCAATAAAATCGAAACCTTATCTCGCGCGTTTCAAACTCGCGCCATGTTGCCGCTGACGGCGGGTACAGATTGACGTACCTTTTCCGCATACAAAAGGTTAATAAAATTCTTTCAAGGATCACTTTAGCAAATACTTTATACAGGGTGGGCCATATCAGTGTTGGCGATTTAATTCTTCAACTTCTCGGTAACGCGCGGCGCGGGGTGGCGGGGGGATATGTTGTTCGCTGCGCCGCTTCCTGGAAATTTAGTCGCCATGGAGCCGTACACGGGAGTGCAGCGTGAATTATGTGTCCGAGCGTATTACGAAAACAATAAATCAGTGATTACTGCACGACGTTTGTATCGGCATGAACACGGTTTACGCGATTTAAGTGAAGTTCCAAGCGCCAATGTGATACGAAAATGGATCAGAATATTTGAAACAACCGGCTCAACAGTACGAATTACGGCTCGTGGTCGCCCAGTTTCTGCAAGATCAGCCGACATTGTGGAGCGTGTTCGTGTTTCAGTTCAGCGAAATCCGCAACAGTCAACACGTAAGAGAAGTCAGTCTTTGGACGTCAAAAGAACAACTTTGCGACGAATTTTGAAACGTGATCTGCATTTGAAGGCTTATAAGATTCAGATAGTCCAAGAATTAAAACCCAATGATGCCAATAACCGACTTAACTTTGTCAATTTGATGCTCGAGCGGTTCAACAATTTCAACAACGTGATTTTTAGTGATGAGGCTAATTTTCACGTTAATGGCCATGTGAACAAGCAAAATTGTCGGTTCTGGTCCGAGACTAATCCCCGACGCTTGCATGAACGTCCACTTCACAGCCCGAAGCTTGTCGTGTGGGCTGGGATAACGTCAACCGGTATTATTGGGCCATACTTTTTTGAGGACGAAAGAGGGCAAGCGATGACGGTTAGAGCTAACAATTATTGCAACATGATAACAGACTTTTTGGTGCCAGCTTTGCAAGAACTTCAAGGCAATACCTCGAGGATGTGGTTTCAACAGGATGGGGCCACATGTCATACGGCTAGGGTATCCATAGAGCTGCTGAAAAATGTTTTTCCCGGAAAACTCATCTCGAAAAGGGGGGATATTGAATGGCCCCCACGTAGCCCCGATCTCTCTCCATGCGATTATTTTCTATGGGGCTACCTCAAATCGGTAGTTTACGAGAATAATCCGACCAATTTAGAGCAGCTGAAGAGGAATATTATTCAGGAAAGTAACAAAATACCGAGAACAACTTTTCAACGAGTTTTCCAAAATTTGCGACTTCGGTTCCAAGAGTGCCAAGCAGCCGAGGGAAGCCATTTGGACAACATTATTTTTAAGTCTTAAAAATTCCTATGCTTCTACTTTTTAACAATACAAATATATTTGTGTTATGTTTCGTAGTTTTTTTTTAAATCGAATTTTTAAACCACCAACACCCTTATGGCCCACCCTGTATATGTTTGATATTAGAGAAATTGGCCTATAGTTCCCAATCTCGTCTCTAGGGCCTTTTTTATGTAGTAAAATTATGTGACACTCAGTCCATTCTACTGGAATTTGCCTTGTTTGTAAGATTTCATTGAAAAGTTTTGCCAGCACAGGGCTGATTTCCTCTAAGGTCCCCTTGAGCATTTCATTATGTATCTTGTTCGGCGCTGGGGCTTTCTCGAGTTTTTGGGATTTTATTGCCTTGATTACCTCTGAGGCAAGGATTTCTGGTACTTCATCTACTTTGTTTTTCTTTTGCTTCGTTTACTTCCGGAATTTTGGCCAGCCCTGAATTGAATTTATCAGAATACAATAGGCGGTAATAGTCCGTAGCTAGTTTCTGTATTGAGAGTCGATTTGTTAAGTAACATTTGCATTGCTTTAGTTTCGATATCCATTCTTTCCCATGATCGCTTAGTTGTTTCAGAGCTTTTTTTGTTCCTCCTGTTCTTTTTATATTTTCTTCCAAAACTATTTCTTTTTGCCTTACGGTTTTTCCTCATATTCTCCTTAATTTCCTTGCTAAGGTTTGAAATTTTTTGGCGTCTTTCTTTGTCCCCTTTATTTGATATTAGTGTTTTTCTTTCGTCTAATAGTTCTAGTGTCTCTTTGCTTAAGTAGCTTTCTTTGTTTCTGGGTTTCTTGACTAGCATCTCTTTCAATTTGTTTTGTAATCTCCTGTATTTAATCCCAGTTTCTGCGTCGGAGGTAATAATTTCGATGAGTGATTCTGTTGTGCGGGAATTAGTGGAGTGACTGTGTTCTGATATTTGATACAGCTTATTATTATTTACTAGATTTTTCCTGGATCTTTTGGGTTGGTTTAGGCTTAGGCAGCTTCTTACCATACGGTGGTCTGTGTTAAAGTTGAGGTTTTTGACTATGTTGGTATCTGTGAACGCGCTTGCTTTTTTGGTTATAATAAAGTCAATTTCAGTTTTAAATTTTGCGCTTGGGGAGGACCACGTCCATTTGCTTTTAATTTTTTTGTGAAAACGTGAGTTCATTAAAAGAAGGTTATTTTCCATCATAAATTCTACTAGTTTCTGTCCATTTTGGCTTCTTTTGCCATGCCCAAACTTTCCAATTGAGGATTCTTCTCCAATTTGCCTTTCTCCAACCTGTGCGTTAAAGTCGCCCATGATTATTAAGTTGTTGTTGCAGTGCGGTCTTATTGCTTCTGAGATACACTCATAGAAATATTCTATGTCTGATTTCCTCGCTTGTTCTGTTAGGGCGTATATTTGAAAGATGGCCCAGTTTTTCTTGTAACCCGGAAATTTTAAATTAACTACCGCAACTGGTAAGTTATAATATGTATGTTAATTACTTTAATAATCCGTACATTAAGTTTATTGTTATATTATTTATGTCTCAATTGATTGGTAGGTTCTTAATAAACTATTTTACATCATTTTTGTAAATATTGTGAAAACTAACCGAAAAACACAGTCCCCTGCCTAAATTTGGAGCAGGGGACTGTTTTACACAACAGGGGACTGTGTATTTTGCGTTTTGGTTTTGATTTGATTTTGGATTTGATTTTTTTATGAACTATTTGTGTAAATTTATCCGTTAATCTGTTTTATTATATTAACATTAGATGCATCAAAGTATACTGTGTATTTCGTTAATCACTTCGCATTATTTACCTTTACAAATTTCATTTATTTTACACAGGCTGATCGAACGCACGTGATATGGCTCCTAAAAAGAAAAAGTTATCTCGAGAAGAATTACTACAATAAAAGAGAGAAGCAGAGCGACTACGTTACCAAAGAAGAAAAAATGACCCTCAAAAGAGAGAAGAAATGAGAGAAAAGGAGAAATTGAAGTACCAAAAGAAAAAAGAAAAAGGTTTGCGGAAGTTAGTGAAGGATATGACACCTCGTGAGCACAGAACTACCTTAAAGAAGTGGAAAGAACATTGTACCGTATACCGAGCCAAAAGACTAAGACTGAAAAGCATCACTAATACTTTTGTACGAGAAAATACACCGTTATCAGACCCAGAATCACAAATTCCGCTACCAAGACCTGCCAGTTCAGTTCCAATCCTAATATCTCCAGCTCCAAGCCCAGTAGTTTCCAGTGATAGTCTAGGGCAAAGAAAAACTGAATTCAAAAAGCGACGACAGAAGTTTAACAAGGAAAAAAATGAGAAGATCGTAAGTTTAAAGAAAAAACTTGAGAAGTATAAAAAAAGATTAGCGAGACTTGGACGAAAAAACAAAAAGAATGCTGAAGATACGCCTAAGACAAAGATTCATAAAATGTTAGACGAGCCTGATCAAAGAAAAGAAGTAGTCAAGAAAGCGTTGTTTGGCGAAGTCATTAGTAAGCAGTTGAAACAAAACTATTCCACATTGAAACGTACCAATGAGAGGCAATTTTTAAAAAAAGTTGTCACTGGTAGCGTTCTTCAAAAGTACAAGCACTGGATACCTAAAGAAATGAAGTCATTGTCGAGACCTGGAAAAAAATCTAATCTCATTGGCTTAGAAGTACCTATAGCTAAACGATGTAAAATACCTGATGGTTATAAAAGAGCTGTTCAGAATTTCTTTGAAGATGATAGTAATAGTCGTATGGCAGCCAGTAAAAAAGAATTTATCACTAGAAAAAGTGTGAAGAAACAAAAGAGATATCTTCTAGACACAGTTCTGAATCTATACAAAAAGTTTATAACTGATAACTTAAAAATAAGTTACCAAACTTTTTGCCGACTTCGTCCATTTTGGGTTGTGAAACCGAACGCTCAAAACCGCGATACTTGTCTTTGCATAGTACACATCAACATAGACATGAAGCTCAGTGCACTTCATACTGCTAACATATTGAGTTACAGCAGTCACCAGAAGTTGCTGGAAGAATTATGTTGCGACCGGTATAACGTGGATTGTTTAGCCAGGTCATGTCATACTTGCCTGAATAAAAACCCGAACTATAAAGAATTTAATAATAGACAAGTCATCAAATATAAAATGTGGGTTTCTGAAAGGCAACAAATTCAAGATTTTAAGACTAAAAAGTCCCGACTGGTAACTAAATGTTTGAAAAAAACGTTTGAAGTACATCCAAAACAGCTCATAACATATTTACAGAAAGATTTAGAAAAACTGTTGAATCACCAAAGAAATATTGTTCACCAATATAGAGCCATGAACGATTTAAAGTCACATTTAAAAGATGATGAAGCTCTGATTCACGTAGACTTTAGCGAGAATTATTGCACTAAGTACGCAGAAGAAATACAGGCCTTTCATTTCGGTGGATCTCGAGCTCAACTCAGTCTCCATACCGTAGTAGTTTACCTAAGAAATTACATTATTTCTTTTTGCACAGTTTCCGAGAACATAACCCATTCACCTGCTGCCATTTGGACACATCTGCGACCAATTTTCAAGAATCTTTCACGTGGCATCAAACGAGTGCATTTCTTAAGCGACGGTCCTGTTACGCAGTATCGCAATAAAACTATGTTTTTTATAATGGCCACTAAACTCTCTGAAGAAATTCCGGCAATATCAACTATGATCCAAAGCCTAGATGGACAATAGAAGAAGTGCTTACAGAATCCGAACCGGAAGATCTTGCATCGGCTAAACTTGAATTGACACCTACATCTAACAAGCCCTTTCAAGGATTGGATGATGATATCTCAGGAACGAGTGGCACTCGCAATTCGTGTTACAATACTGGAGACTACGTTCTTGTGAAATTCCCAACTAAAAATATAGAATACCGGTATGCTGCCGTAATTAATGAGATTGATGACGATGAAAACGATTTACGTGTTACTTTCCTCAAGATTTGTGACCAAAAAGAGCAGACTTTTAGAATAGACGATAAGGACATTTCAGACGTGTCATTTGATCAAGTTATCCAAAAGTTGGATAATCCTGACTTGATTGTAAAAGGAAAGAGAATATTTTATAAGTTTTCTACTGAAGTTGACGTTTTCGAGCGCTAATTTTTTTTAATGTTATTTTTTTTTAAGTGTTTAAATTTTTTGACGTGCCACTATGTTTTAAGAACCCCATTTTTCGGACATCCCCTTTTTATATCAGAAACTGATAGTTTAGATAATTTAAAAGCACATTTGTTTTATCGCTACTTACCTATCATGTTTAGTTTTTGAGAAAAAAAAAATTGAAAATCGTCTATTTTTCGAATGAGCATTCAGAAAAAAAGAAATTTCTCTTCAACCAACAACTATACACAATTGTGGTCTAGGAAACATCGACGGCGTCTATTATTCTGCATATTTTGGTGTATAAATGAACCTCAACACGTTCTTATTTACGAATATATACGACATTTTTAGTTTTTTGAATTTATTTTTTTTCTCAATAATTCCATGGAATTGGGATAATTTATTTAATCTACAATGATTGTCGACTTTTCCTCTATACACCCTATAAATTACACATCCCAATTGCGTGGAATCTATGAATAAGAATATTTTGAATTTTCTCCCGTGTTTTTCGTCGTTAGGGCTGACACATGATCAGTATGATAATTTATATCCGGATATAACGTAACTTTATCTAAAAAATATTTCTACTTGGTCATGATGTTTACAAAATTATAATGCTAATAAAATTGGATTCATTTTTAACCGACTTCGAAAAAGGAGGAGGTTTCTCAATTCGTCCGTATGTATATGTTTTTTATTTTTTTTATGTTCGCGGATAACTTCGTCGTTTATGAACCGATTTTGATGATTCTTTTTTTTGTTGGAAAGAGGTTATGCCGGGGGTGGTCCCCTGATAAGAAAACTAGGATCTGATGAGGGTTAACTGCTTGAAGTCGGTTTTTTTTGTTTAAAATTATTTCTTATCTAATATTTACCTTTGCATAAAGACTTAGTTCTTAGAACTATGTTAACAGTTGTGTTGCTACAACTCAATGAAAATGGACGTGTTAAAAGACGTTTCAACTATGACATTCCAACTGTCTAGCAGACTAATTTAACATATTTTTTTCCAAATTATGTCATGTTACATTTTCGAAAATTTTGACCTTGTTCATGGCCAGGACATTTAAAAACAAAATTTGACATTTTACGAGTACTGAATAATAATAACAACATAAGCTGGGAGTACCTCCACGTGGTGAAGGCGGTAACAGTTTTTACTGGCTAAAACTCCTATTAATAGTATATATAGCATAGTTATGTATGTTAACACTTTAACAGCCGGTCACGTACCGAGTACGTGTCAGGTTGATTTCCTCAGGACGCTGATCACGTACTCAGTACGACATTGACTTTCCTAGTGTTTATTTGAAAACGACGTCCGTGGTGCGTGTTTAGCGTGTATTGGTATTGCAGTATGATGCTTTAGCTACGCACACATGTATGATTTACCGAGACGGGGCGCTAGGTGGGAGTGGAACAAGCGATCGAGTGGCGCGCTCCGCCAGTGCTACCGCGCCGCTATCTCGAGAGCACGTCACGAGTTTTGGCGCGAAATGGCGAGTTTACGGCGAAGTTATCGGCTCGATTCCAATGAAATTATTGACGTCATGATGGCTGATGATGATTCAGATGTTGAGGAAGTCCCTGATATTGAAATTCAAGGTAAATTATTGTACTTTATTGGTTTATTTTTGTAGAAATGTAGCCTTTTTGCGTCGTACATATTTTTATTAGTTTTTTTTCTTTCCAGACCATATTCAATGCTTGCAAGAGTTTGTAGCGGTTCAAGATCGACAAGATGTTGATGCTGACATGTCAGACGACTTATCTGAACCGGAACACGGACGGGGCCGGAGTCGTGCACCTCGAAGAAATACGAGATCCCGCCGCGGTCGCGGTCGCTCGGCGGCGCGTTCTGCTACTCGCGGGCGCGGCGGTACCCGCATATCAGCAGCAGCACCTACCCTCAGAGAAATGGATGAACGTAATGAATGGTCATACCAAGCAGTGCAAGAACCGCCAGAAAATCCAGTATTTCAAGAAATATCACAAGTATTGGCTTCAGTCGATGAAAGGTCGTCAAAGTTGGATTGTTTTTCAATTTTTTTCCCCGATTCCTTTTGGCACACTGTAAAGATCGAAACTAACCGTTACGCAGCGCAAATGAAAGCCAAACAAGCAAGAAAAGGCATTCTGAAACCTGGCACTATGTTGTACGAATGGAAAGCTGTCAATAAATCTGAACTAAAGACATTTTTTTCTATCATAATTCATATGACACTTGTCCACAAGGAAAGTTTTGTTTCATACTGGTCTACACGGGAAATAATAGCCACTCCATTCGCCGGGAAGCACATGAATAGAAACAGATTCCGAGCCATTTACAGTTGTCTCCATCTGAATGATAACGCAAACTACAAACCCCGAGATGATCCCGAGTACGACGCTTTTTTCAAACTTTGACCTTTTTTTGATGAGATGAGTCGGTTGTGTCAAGAGTGTTATTATCCCAATGAGAACTTGACTATCGATGAGGGTACTTGTGGGTTTAGAGGACGAGTGCACTTCAAAGTGTACAATAAAGATAAGCCCGATAAATATGGCATGAAAGTGTACATGCTCTGCGACGCGGAAACAGGATACATACTGCGCATGGTTCCCTACATAGGTGACTCGAAATCGGTGGAAACAATTATCATGGAATTGAGTGAACCATACTTCGGTAAGTGGCACACCATATACATGGATCGTTTCTTTACAAGTCCGACAGTCGCAGACTTAGAGCCTGTCCAGATGAAGCGTTTTACGCGCGAGTGAACTCGCGCGTTGACACTCGCGCGTAACCGAGGTACTAGAGCTACGTACATCCCGTCCAGATGCCTACGCGCGTTTCCTCACTCGCGCGTAAAACGCGTGCAATGAGCGGGACTCTCGACTCGCGCGTCCCATGCGCGAGCGCCGCGCGAGTCGAGGTACTCGGGCGCCTGTGCTGCGTCCAGTACTACGCGCGTGTCCGTGGCGAGTGGACGTATTTGGTTCAAAATGGAGCGTGATAACTTTGACACGGAACTTTTTATCGACGAAATTGAGAAAAGGGTAGTTCTATGGGACATGGAATCATCAGATTATTCTAATAGAACCATTAAACGTAGGAACTGGGAAGAAATAGTGGAAGTTTTTTGTGAAGTTGGTGATTCCGAAGAGAAAAAAAAAACTTTAGGTAAGTAAATAATACTTTATTAAATAATATTATTATTTGCATAGATTTTACATTGTTAAACTATATCATTTTATCTTGCCAAGGGAGTTTGTCTTCGTTTACAAAATAATCAGCAAATCTATCTCTTATATTCAATGATCTCGCATTAGGCCTCACTGCCTCATTGTTCAAATTATTCAGAGATGTTTCGTAGAGAGTGTGATCATACCTATAGCCATCCCTTAACCTTACGTAGTTATGGAGAACACAACAAGCCTTAATTATGTTTTCTGCAAATTCTATATCCACATTCAACGGTCTATGAAATATTCTCCATTTATTTACCAAGATGCCAAAGCAACATTCAATGTAACGCCGGGCCCTGGATAAGCGATAGTTGAAAATTTTTTTTTTGGTTGTTAAAGATCTACCGCAGTAAGGGCGCATTATATTTTCAGACAGACTAAACGCCTCATCTCCTACTATGACATGAGGTAAGGGGGTTGCATCTGTTTGCGATATTGGCTTTGGATCTGGAATATCTAAAGTTTTCTCGACAAGTTTTTTATATAAAATAGAGTCTTTAAAAATTGTGGAGTCATTACTTTTTCCATATGCGCCTATGTCCACTGCAATAAAACAATAATTTGCATCACATACGGCCAACAAAACAGTTGAAAAATAACTCTTATAGTTATAATAAAGAGACCCAGAATCGTTAGGTTTTATAATACGGATATGCTTGCCGTCAATGGCACCGATGCAGTTTGGAAAATTTGTGTATTTTTGAAATTGTTTCGAAATTTCTTTCCATTTAGCTTTCGTTGGTTGTCTCATTACTATGTTTAGCAGTTTGTTCCACATGATGTAACAGGTTTTCTGTACTATTTCGATAACTGTAGACTTTCCTAATCTGTAGGCATAATGCAGATCCGCAAAATAACATCCTGTGGCCAAATATCTGAAAAGAAAGTAAAATAATTATTATTATTTTATTTCGATCTTTTTATTATTTACAGGTACTTTATTGCAGAAGAAGTGGAAAGGGTTGCGTGATGGCTTTGTGAGAGAAATGAAGAAGAAGAAAACCACACCGTCTGGATCAGGAGCCTCCGGCAAAGCCAAATATATTTATTTTGAACGTTTGATGTTTCTCGAAAGATCGACACGGAATAAAATAACTGAGAGCAACATCAACACCGCGTGTGTTGCAACTGAAGAACAGGAGTTTTCTGGCGATGGGGAAGATGTGATGAGACCTCCACGTAGTCAGGCAAAAAAGAAGAAAAAACTAAATGCGGCTGACGAAGAATTCCTCTCCATCATAAAAACAAATTTAGCATCTGGGAATCAGCCACAGGCAACAAACCAAATAGAGTCAGATGATGACAAACTATTTTGTTTGTCCTTACACAAAGAGCTTCTTAAAGTACCAGAGGAAAACAGACTTCAAACAAAAATTGAATTAATGAAAGTACTTCAAGCTCAACAAGCTCTGTGTCTTAGACCTGCAGCAGCTCGTTCCGACTACCAACCTTCGACACAATATCATTACCAAACAGGAATGACACAACGTGGACAGAGAGATTATTTTGGAGAAACAGGATATACCACAACAGACCCTTCAACATCTTCGTTTCCACCTGAAACCTTTTCGACTTACAATCGAGGTTATTGCACTGCGTCACGACCACCAACGACGTCTAGCTACAAACACCCTTCACCGGCATCTACACAAGATTCCAATGAATCTGAATTAATGGAACTATACGATAATTAAATTAAATCTTAAGTACCTACCTATATTATATAAGAATGATGATTCCTAATTTTTGTTAATTTTGTTTAAATTCTTTATTTTTGTTAATTGGGCTTATAATTACTAAAGCAATAAAAAATATTACCTCAAAGTAATCACGAGTTTTTCTTTTGCAGAAACAGTATCCCGTACCATATAATTTTGACATGGAGACAAATCTTCTTTGATAATTTCTAGTAAATTATCAAACGATGCTATTGACATCCGAAAGTAGTTGAAAAACTTTTCACTATGTTCTCTGAGTTTTGGGTATAAAGTTATAAACATACTATGCGTCATTCTATCACGTAGAATGGGATGTACGTTAAATCGTCGACTTTCTCTTTGTTTACGACGTCTCCATCGACGGTATGCAAGCCACAACACAACCGCTGTATCCGAGTCCATGTTTATAACTGCTCAAATCCGTCTCCAACACATGCGCGCGAGAACGCGCGTGATACGCCGCATCTGGACGCAATACAAATCAAAACGCGCGAGTTCACTCGCGCGTAAAACGCTTCATCTGGACAGGCTCTTATTATGGATAAAGGAAACTCGCCTTGTTGGCACTGTAATGGCGAAACCCCCTTTTTTGTAATACATTTTTAAATAAAAAAAAAAACAATTTACATATGTTTTTTATTTTTATCCTAAAAATTAACAAATCAATAGTGTAAATAAAAAAAGAATTATAGATCCATCATCGATAGTTCTCATTTTATACATGTTGCAATATCGGCGAAAATCGCCGGCGAACCAGGGAAGGCGCGTTTTAAAACCTTCGGCTGTCAAAGTGTTAAGATGCCTTCGGGCTTATGTTGTTTCAGTTGATCGTTACGTAAATCTGTTTGGCGGCACGGTAGCCTACCCGGTAACGCAGGGGAGCAGCCGCCATCTAACAATATACCTACTTTTAACGAAAATTCTTTGCGACCATGGAGCTGGACGAGTGTCAGCAACAGAGATGCAGTGTTGGGGCAAGTGTTACTGAGCCCCGAACAGAAGACTCTTCATCATTAGGCGAGAACATGAATGTTGACTCGCATGGTCATCAGAACAGGGCGAGTCTCATAAGCGGAGCTATGGATTGCGCCGAAGGTCATGAGTCTTATTTGCCGGAAGTAACCACAGATCAAGATGTTGAAAATGAGCCTATAATAAAAACATTGACAAGATTTGACATATTCAAGTCATTTACAAATAAATTGAAGAGTACGTCAACATCCGAAATTGCCAATAAAATCTATGAATATTTTGGAAATAACTACGTCATTTCTATATCTAAGGATGAATTTATACCTATTTTATCAACATTTATATGCAAAAGCAACAATATGTACAAAAAATGTAATTATACAATTAATTATTTTGAAAATAAACATAAAGACTGGTTAAGCGAAATTATGATTAGAGGACAGCTTAAAGTAGCTAAAGATTTAACATTTTCTCCAAAGACTAGTGCATTCATGAATTTGAGTGCACGGCAGCAGTTAAGATCGCGTCGAAAGCTTCAAACTCGACTGGAACAAGAGCCTCTACCAAAAAAAGTTAAATCTTTCATTACATCCCTGTCCATTAATAATGTTGCCATACAATCGAAACCGGCAAAGGATTTAGAAAAGGTAATTCACAAGTGCTTAGAAACACCTAATTCAGCGTCAAATATTTTACAAAAAGTAACACATTCGACTCAACCGTATACTCCAGAAGAAGCGCTAACCGTGGTAATAGATAGAAAATTAAGTATAGAGACCTATAATTTTCTACACATGGATCTTCAAGATCGCGGGTTCTCTGCATTCCCTCCCTATTACAAAGTATTAGCAGCTAAAAAGGACTGTAAGGGCCGGCGCCCACTGCCGGCGTGGCATGGCATGGCACGGCAAAGGATTTTATTACTAATCAAGTTATTTTGATACTTATTGCAATGAGTTTAGAATTCATGTTACTTTAGTTCGATACTACGATGCCGCGGCATACTGCGGTATGACGCGACGCGCCGTGAGCTGCCGCGGCATGACGTGTTATGCCGTTTCATTCGACGGGTTGCCACGGCACACCGTTTCATACCGCAGTATCACGTTGAAACTTGTGCAGCGGTTAGCGTCCAGTCCGGTAGGTGCGCGGGGGCAAGGGAGGGGAAGACAGTGGCGAGCACGTGTTGTTTGTTTCTCACACTGACCGAGACGGTAGCAAGAGATAGGACGTGCGTACGCTATTTTATATTACTTTCAAGTAAAATACGTAAAAATGGATGAAGAGAAACTGATAAATCTAGTTCGTTCACATGAGTGTATTTACAATGTGTCCTCTCTTTATTACATGGATCAACATATGAAGAGAAACGCATGGCAAAAAATTGCAGAAGAAATGAATAAAACTCGTAAGTTATTTTTTAACTTATTTATTGTCAGAAATAGCAACTAACATCTATTAACAATTTCATTTTGCCAGTACACGTTACCGACATTAGAAAAATATTCTGTGAAATAATCTCGTACAACCATCCCGTCCAGATTGTTGAATATTGTATCACTGGTTTCATCCATTGCATTACAGCTAGGTGTCTTCATAGCATGAGTATCAATTATAAAGTTATGTAAACATGTGCTTGCTAGTATAATGTTGTTAATGTACTTTGGTTGAACTTTTATACCTTTTTGAAATAATTCAAATCTTTCTTGTAACATTCCAAAAGCGTTTTCTACAATACGCCGTGCTCGACTTAAACGATAGTTGAATATCCTTTTTCTTTCATCATTCAAAAGATGTGAGGGGTATGGTCTCATAATATTTTCTGTTAGTGGAAAGGCTTCATCAGCGACAAATACATGCGGTAATTTTTGAGTTGAATGTGGTAAAGCTTTTCCCGGTGGTATGCATAAAGAACCGTTACGTAGTTTCGATCCAAATTTAGAGCTTTGCAGTATACCGCCATCGCTATTTCGACCGTATGCTCCAACATCTACAATTACAAATTTATATTTTGCGTCCACGACGGCTAATAAAACAATGCTAAAGAACTTCTTGTAGTTGATATACATACTTCCACTGTTATTAGGAGCTCGAATCTTAAAATGCTTACCATCTATGGCCCCAATGCAGTTAGGAAAATTCCAATATGTTTCGAAATCAGTTGCAATTGACTGCCATCGTTGGCTTGTGGGTTTCGGCAATGCGGTAGACCTTAATACAGTAAATATTGCTTGACAGGTTTCGTGGACTATTTTACGCACAGTAGTGAATCCCATACGATAGCTAAAAGCTAAAGACTTAAATGAAGCTCCGGTAATTAAATATCTATAACAAAACAAAAAAAAGTTGTAGATGGCGATTATTAGCAAGAATATTAAAAGCGTGTGTTACCTACATATGTCAAGTAATGATAGGCAGAGACCACGTCCCTCCACTCTATAGATCGTTTACATACATGCTCGCTGGTTACGGGTATTCTTTACTTGGCCTTTTAGGACATAGGTACATGAAACCCTTTCATTTGCTCAACTCTTTTAAAAATAGTCATATCAAGCGGGTGTTATTCGAAATAATTCTTTTTACAGTTGAAGAATGCCAGAAGGCGTGGAGCTGCCTTCGTAACAATTATAGAAAAGCATTCAAAAACAGGGTGTGCAAAAGCGGAGACGCTGCTAAAAAGAAGCGACCAATTAAATTTGAAAAGGAACTTGAATTTCTGCAAAAGTTTTTTCAAGATAGACCTCAGCTCTCAAATTTAGACTCTTCTTCCGAAGATACACAGCATTTCGAAGATACGCATCATTCCGAAAATACACAACCGCCCGAAACAGCATCACCTGGTCCTTTTCCTGAAGCACATTCGCCTGCATCTCAAATGTCATTTTCATCATATGCATCTGATTCTAGACCAGCTAGACATGTTCGCCACCGACCATATAAGCCATTGGAAGCACAGCATGCAGAAACGACAGCAGAAATATTAAAAAAATATATTGAAAACCAAAAGAAAGAACAACATCCTATGGAAATATTTTTTCAGGCAATGGCGGCCACAGCGAAGTCTTTGTCACCAAAACTACAAGCTGAAATAAAACGCGATGTTTTACGTATTGTAAGCAATGCAGAAATAAAACATTTGGAAAATATGGAGTTAGCTACAGTTGTGCGGCGCAACCGTTCTTCAACATCAGGTTTAATGGATATTTCAAATAATGTATTGCAATTTCATTCATCTCAGCAATACACACCAACTTCAGTTGCCATAACCGATAATACAAGAATCGAAAAAACAAATAGATTTTCTTCATTTAATCCACTCGAACAGCAATGTAACACCGAACCAAACTATGATATACATACAGAATACATACCTACTCCTATAACAAGACGTCATGATAATAACGATACATATGAAAATAACACTAATACTGAATTGCCGGACTATGGAAACTAATTTTCTTATTAAATACCTTCACTTTTGTCATATTATGGTACCTTCTGCACAACTGCGGCCTGGCTGGATTGATTGGTCAAGTGCTATCATGTAGCAGTTGTGGCAGATATATAATACTTATAGCTGATTATAAAAATAAATAATTACTTAATATATCAAGACTTTACTTAATATATCCAAGGTATCACCCGCCGCTCAAATATCTATTAATATCAGGTAAGATTATCTTTATATTGTAAGAAACGTGTTTTTTTTACTATAACGGAATTATTCTATACACTACCATTTATTAAACATCCCAATTTGAAAAACTTATTTATTCATGGAAACCTAGTAAAAACTGAAAACAGGATTTAGATTGTAACATAATAGCTAGAAAAAGATAGCTGGGAAGTTTATGATTTCGGCCACGGGTAGCCAAGTGAATCAATAATATGCACTTACCTTAAACATACAGACAATCTCTCTGTAACAGGTATAGGCGATCGAAAATTAGTTTTGGTTTTCTTTATATGCGATTCTAGCAAATGACTTAACTTTTCAAATTTTTCATAGTCCATTCTGTAATAATCATAGAATTTTCGTATGTCGTATCTCAAATCAATAAATAAATTACTGAATTCACCATTTGTAGATCTTGTTCTCCACAAATTATGTACCCAAAATTGTCTTTTCGTCAAATTAGTAGTTCTTGTTTGTCTCTCCTCCTCTTCAGCTAGAAGTGCTATCAATACTAGATCCCAGTCAATCATAACGACACAATCAACTTCGTATACGCGCGGAGTAAAACTGATCGATGTTTTGCTGTGGCTGGGCACGATGCCGATGCCACGGCATGCTACCGAATGCCACGGCAATTCTACGGAAGCCACGGCATTCTACGGAATGCCGTGGGACGTCGCGAGATGCCGCAGCACAACGTGCCGTGCCATGCCGTGCCACGCCGGCAGTGGGCGCCGGCCTTTATCCAGCTAATATTACTGTAACAGAAAGAGAAGCCTCAGTTCCTTTTCAAGACCTATTACAACACAGTTTTAATAGAATATTGGTAGTCAGTAATGAAGTTATAACACAATACTGCGAGCAAGGATCTTTAATGCAGTTGGAATGTTTTCTGGAAGGATGCTGGGGTTTCGACGGGAGTACTGGACAATCATTATATAAGCAAGCTTTTTCTGATGCTGAAGGTGGTGACGAGAACAGCCTCATAGCCACAACGTATATCCCGTTAGTACTAAAAACAATAAATAATGTAGTACTCTGGAAGAATCCATCCCCACAATCCTATAGATACTGTAGACCGATTTGCGTGCAATACAGGAAAGAAACGTCCGAATTGATATTGGCTGAAAAAGCAAAGAGGGAAGACCAGGTAAAAAATCTTTCCTGTTTATTAGGTGAAACCTCTAAGAGACACAAATTGAAAGCCACATGTCAATTACATTTAGCTGCCATTGATGGCAAAGTATTAAATACTATTTTAAATACACCTTCGCAAATGCGCTGCCCTTACTGTCATTTAACTGCGACACAATTTAATAATATTGAGCTAGCTTTAAAGCAACCTATAAATGTTGCAGCATTTAAGCATGGTGTGAGTCCACTTCATGCGTGGATTCGTGTGCTAGAGTTTCTCTTGCACTTGGCATATAAAAAAGTTGTTAAAAAGTGGAGAGTAACACAACAATCAGAAGAAAAGAGGCTAGTAGATGCTAGAAAAAAATATATTCAGAAACTACTGAGGGAGAAACTAGGTTTATTAGTAGACGTTGTTCGGCCTAATTCCGGTACCACTAATGATGGTAACACTGCGCGAATCGCGTTGTCCAACAAAAATCGCCAAACATTTGCAGAAATCCTTGATCTTGAGCAGTGGTTACTGGACGATTTACATGTGCTTTTGACTGTTATGTCGAGTGGTCTGCCTATCGATGGTGAGAAATTTGGTGATTTTTGTAAACAAACCGCATCCAAATATGTAGAAAATTACCCTTATTCGGTGAATGGCAGATTCTGGAAATGGCAGATTCTTTAAACGGCAGATTCTGGTAATGGCAGATTCTTGAAATGGCAGATATTGTACAGTCAGGCTGTTTGAAATGTAAATAATCAACAAGTTGCACTAAAACTAATTTAATACGTTTTATCAACCTCTTTACAACCACGTTAATGGGTACTGGCCACTTGAAATACAATTACTTTGTCACATGTCATTGTCAACATTTTCGCTAAATTTGTCTAGTTCGCACTCATTCTGTTTATGTTTAAGTGTTGCAATATGGATTCACCAAGAGCTGGACCCAGTAGTGAGGTATCTTCAATAAAATTAATCAAGAGCCAAAAAGGGAAAGCAGTTATTTTACATGCTGGCTATCGATATAATTTCGTTAAAAAAAACATGTGTGGTACATATAATTATCGTTGCAATAAAAAAAACGAATGCAGTGCCTCTATTACTTTAGACGCTAAAAACAATATTATTAAAGAAGCCACCCACGCCTGCATGCCTAACTTGACACAAAATATTATAGACCAAGTGATGGACGAGTGCAAGAAAGAGGTATGTTCCAACCTTGGTCCAGTTCAAAAAATATTTGAAAATAAGATTAATGATTTTGCCCATAAAATACCTGTGGACAATATACCAACATTTAAAATGAAAAAGGATGCATTATATTTTGCACGTTGCAAATATCTAAAAAGAAGCCGAACTACCTGTACTACATTCAAAGATTTGTTGATACCCGATCACCTTGTTGGAGATTTTTTTGCTTATGATGACGGTGTCGATGACAAAATTATAATATTTTGCACTCCAGAGGCTAAAATAAAAATTAAAACAGTTGATACATTTTATGGAGATGGTACATTTCGAATTGTGCCAAGCCCCTTTTACCAACTCTATTCTTTACATATTGATCTATCTAACGATTGTGATAGTGTTAATTTTGTTCCTGTTTTATATATCCTTTTACCAAACAAAAATCAAGCCACTTACGTACGTATGTTTACAATATTAAAAAATCAATTCCATGTGCTTATAAAATCATATCATTTCGATTATGAAATCTCCACCATCAACGCTGTAAAATTAATATACCCAGGAGTGCATGTAAAAGGCTGCTTTTACCACTACAGTAACGCAGTTTGGAAAATGAGCAGAAAATTAGGACTGAATAGCACTCCAGACGGAATTCACATCACAAAACTCTTTGCAAATTTAGCCCTCTTGCCTAAAATTCTGATACCAGAAGCATTCCTTGGTATCTGCGAGGAGGCACCAAATACAGATGTATTTCTTAATTTTAAAAGTTACTTTATTAAACAGTGGATGGAATTAGTAACGTACGACGTATTTTCCTGCTATGATCAAACCTTTCGCACAAATAATGCTATTGAAGGCTGGCACCGCCGAATTAATGGTATAATACCTAAAAAGCCAAGTCTATATTTTTTTATTCAATTGTTAAAAAAGGAAGCACGCACTCAAGATCTAAAGTTGAAGAAAAATTATATTTTTAAGAAAGGAAAAAAACGTAGGTAATAAAAAAAACCTGGAAAAAGATCACATGATTGAGAAAATTATACAATGTACATTACAAGGTGATATTTCGACAACAGAGTGCTTAAGAAGATTATGTCGTGCAATAAATGTATTTCGCTAACTATTTAACTGGTATTGAAGTTTTTTTCCTGAACCATAAAAATGTAAAAAAAATAGTACCCAAGTACACGAGCAAGGACTATGACTGTACATCTGCCATTTCAAGAATCTGCCATTACCAGAATCTGCCGTTTAAAGAATCTGCCATTTCCAGAATCTGCCATTCACCGAATAAGGGGAAAAACAATATTTAATAACAAACTCGTGCCCTAAAAGTGTTCATAGCAAGAGATTTTGAGCTTGGCCTTATTTATCTATTTTAAGCACTATCTGTATTATATCTGTAAGTTTTCTTGAGTAATAAAATAAAATAACTTACAGTTAATTATACGCCTGGTATCCCATGACAGTAACTGTACATAAAATTTTAGTGCATGGGTCCGCAATAATAAAATCAACAACCCTTCCTATAGGCATGCTCTCCGAGCAAGCATCAGAGTCAAGGAACAAATTTTGGAGAAGCGATCGTGAGCATCACTGTCGTAAAATGAATCGGGTGACAACTATGACTGACTTATTCCACAGAGCCTTAGAATCATCAGATCCTGTGATTTCTAATGCACACCTACTTCAACGACAGAAAAAGCTATGTAAAATTCCATTGCCTACAGCTGCAATCAATTTGTTGAAACCGTCACCTGCTCCGGACTCAATCGAAGAGCTTACCAGCAGTAATGAAGAGGAATGCTATGATCACGAAGAATGCGTAGTACTTTCTAATGAAGAAGTGTTTTAAAAAATATAACTAGATATACACGCGCTGCAGTGTGTGCGGGTTCTAGTGGATGGAGAACCACTTTCACGTGAACTCTCTAACGAATGGAGGCTAATGTATAACAGGGTTCACATTGCTCCTTAAGTACCACTGAACCAATTTCGATGATTCCTGCAATGGATAATTTAGACAGCTATCGTCAAAATTGTGACAATGTAACTAAAATATATTCACTGGTCACTGCGTAAAGCTATGATAAAGAAAATCACATGATTTACAGTTTTATATTAGACTAGCAGAGCCCCGCGGTTTCCGCCGCGTAAGTCCCGATCCCGTGAGAATGTCCGGATAAAAGCTGTATGTCTTAACCTAAGTCAGTTTCATAGCAATCGGTTCAGTAGATTTTGAGTGAAGAAGTAACAAACATACACACTCAGAAACTTTCGAATTTATAATAAAACTAGCTGCGCCCGCGGCTTCGCCCGTGTGATAACTGGTGTATGCAAACAAACTTCAAATCCATTTAAAACCCCCGTTTGGGGTTAATTTAAAAAGAAAATACGTGTTTAATTATTTGTCTTAAAGTATATTTGTACCGAATTTCAATTGAATAGAACGTAGAACCCTACGTAGGTATTATTCCTGAACATGTACTACCTATATACCAATTATATGAGTAATTTCAGAGATATATTCATACGTGAATATCAAACATCCAAACACATTTATAATATTGTTAGGATAATTAGTGTGTTAATAATTATAAAAATAACAAAACACTAATGGGAAGTAGGAAAAAATCAACGACCCAAATATCTACCTAGTCTATTTCTATTTTATAATAATCTATATTGATTAAAAAATAGGTCAATCATATCCGGACAAGGAAGTGGCAACCCTAACAAAAATAGTTATTTTAGAATAACTTCTAGATTCCATGTAATTGGGATATGTGATTTAGGGCTCCCGCACACGGGCCACAACCACAAAACGCCGCCACTGGCATATTTCCTTTAATTTTCATACATTTTATATGGACTCGCCGCACACGATTGTCGCCGGTGGCGGCCACACGCTACAAAACGTCGCAGCTTGCTTCTCGTAGCTCGAAGCGGCCACTAAACGCCGACACAAAACGCCGGCACCCGCGACTCGCGCGATTCCGCGCCCCTCTCTCCCTTACCTCAGTAAACCTGTTGGAGTCAACGGTAACGCACGCACGTAGTCTGTGGTTCATATAGGTAGATAAATATGGATATAGAATTATTTATATCCGAGATACAATCTCGTCCTGCTATTTGGGATTCAAAAAGTGATAGTTATAGTAATAGAGGAGAAAAAGTGAAGGCCTGGGAAGAAATCTGCGAATTGTTTGTAGGAAATTTTTCTAATAAAACTGCCAAAGAAAAAAACATTGAAGGTAAGTTTATTAAAATAATATAAAACCATATATTTATATTCTATTTTCTTGCCACGGTATTGCTCCTTCATTCATAAAATAATCTTTTAACGTATCTCTTGAAGTAGACGCTCGTGTTACTGGCCAGCCTGTATTTTGTACATTTTCGAGTCCCACTATTTTCAAAGTGTGACGAAAATTGAAACCGTCCCTTTTGCGAATAAAGTTGTGCAAAATGCAACAAGCTTTCACAATGTCTTTTGAGAAATGAACAGAAGTGTTTAGTGGGCGATGTAATATTCTCCATTTGTTTGCTAGTACGCCGAAAGTACACTCGATGCAACGTCTGGCACGGCTTAACCTATAATTGAAAACTTTTTTGTCTAAGTCCAAATATTTTCCAGCATATGGCCTCATCATATTTTCACTGAGGCCAAATGCTTCATCACCAACAAATGTATAGTTCAATGGTTGTCGATTACCGACCTGCCGTGGTGAGGGGATATTTAATGTATTTCTGTTTATTTTATTACACAGTTCACTTTCTCTAAATATTGTAGAATCGGATGCTTTACCGTATGCCCCAACATCCACGAACGTAAAAAGTAAATTCGAGTCGCAAGTTGCTAGAAGTACTATTGAAAAAAAATTTTTATAGTTAAAGTACAAGGAGCCGGTATCGAAAGGATGAATAATTCTTATATGTTTCCCATCTATGGCGCCTAAACAATTAGGAAAATTAGTATTTTGAAGAAATCCGCTGGCAATTTCATTCCACATGTCTTGGGTCGGTTCTGGAATACAAACGGCTTTTAAATAGTTCCAAATTAGTTGACATGTTTCTTGTACTATTTTCCTTGCTGTAGAGGCCCCACGGTGGTAAGAGAGTTCAAAATCTTCAAACGAGCATCCAGTTCCTAGATACCTGAAACAATGAGAATGAAAGTACATTATATTATTTTGTTGTTACAGTAACTAAATTACAGAGGAAGTGGAAGAGTCTTCGTGACAGTTTTAATAGAGAAAATGCAAAAAACAAGAACGTTGCGAGTGGTTCGGCAGCAACAAGCAGTAAACAGTACATTTATTTCAATCATCTATCTTTCTTGAATTCCTTAAAAGAAGTGAGACCGCCTACCGATGTTACTTCCGAGTGTGCAACTAATGATGCGGAAACACCTCGCCCGAAAATAAACAGAAACATTAATATAAAAAGGGCCGAAAAATCAGAAAATGAAATTCTCAGAACACTTTCGGAAAATTTAAAACGTAAACATGATCAAATAAGCGACCAAAACGACCCTGATAAGCAATTTCTGATGTCACTGCTTCCACATGTAAAAAAAATTGACGAAAATTGTAAACTTGATTTTCAATCAGAAATATTACAGTTAATTAGAAAGTACACGCATAATCAAAATTATGAAACCTATTCGGCACAATATTATGGTTATTCTTCAGGAAATGCCAACATACATTCGACACAAAAAGCTTCTACATCTGCCCAGCCTTCTCCACATAATTCACATTATTCCGAAAAGTCTATGCTTGACATGTCATACTCTACACAAAACGCTTCTACATCTATCCCATCTTCACCTATAATTCAGCCTTCTCCAACTCATTCATATTATTCTGACCAGTCTATGGACAACAGTTCTGTTATCGAAGACATGTTCCGTGATGATGACGAGTGATACCAAATTATAATAAACACACAATAAATAAATACAAATACCTTCGTGTTTTATTTAGTAGAATAAACAATGCAATTGTGCCCCATGGGTGAACTATCAGAAATCCTTTATTAAAATCGGATCAGCGCGAGATCTAGGTGTGTAAGCATAACATACAGACAAACAAACAGGCCTAAAATATTATAGATTTCAATACGCAGTTATAATAAATAAGTAGTGATTATTTCCACTTACCTTAATGTGATAGCTAGTCTTTCCGCAGGTGCGATGCTTTTCCGCATGTTGGTGTCGTGGTGCTTTAATCCAGCATATAAAAGAGCATGTAGTTCCCAAAACGTACCTATACTTAAACGAAAATGTTTAAAAAACTTCTTTGGATGGTTTAGAAGATTATCGAAATGTTCGTTGCATTTTTGTACATTCGTTAAAATTGGATGTATCCAATAACTACGGCTTCGTCTTCTACGACGACGTCTTTTTATCAAAAGTAGCGCAATTAAACCTTCTTCGTCGGAGTCCATTATGATACTGCATGCCTGGGTTAAAAAAAGTAGCGACCACCGACCACAAGTGTCGACCATCGGTCACAAGTGGCTGTCGCGCGCTTCAGCTACTTCAGTGGCCGTTTCTAGCCTCTTGTAGCGGCGTTTGTGGCTGTCGCCAGTGGCCAGTGTGCGGCAACACTTATGTGGTGTGTAGGGGAAATGAAGACAATTATTTTAGTATAAATAACTTATCCCAATACGGCGGAATAATTGAGAAATAAAATAAAATCTAAAAACCAAAAATGAGGTAAATCTCTAGATATAACTAAGAGTGGAGATTCATTTATACATTAAAATGTGCAGAATAATAAACGTCGTCGATGTTTCTAAGATCATAATTGTGTATAGTTGTTGGTTTAAGATAAATCTTTATTTTACTGAATATCCGGATGAGAAATAGACGATTTTCAATTATTTTTTTCTACGAAACTAAACATGATAGATAAGTGACGATAAAACAAATATGCTTTTAAATGATCTATACTATCAGTTTCTGGCATAAAAAAGGGATGTCCGAAAAATGGGCGTCTTAAAACATAGTGCGTGCCTTATTAGAATAAGATAAAGCCTTAGGATTTGATTCGATATCTCAGTTGAAATATCATACGTATGAGAGAAAAGACTGTTTTCTAATAATTATGTTAATAATAGTAAGTATTTAAAAAAATACTGAATAAAGCATTTAATTATTAATAGTATTATAATAAGACTATGAAGATCTCAGTGAGTACAAATTGTTTCTAGCACTTAAGGTTAATTTTTTATATAAATGTTTAAAGAAAGTTGTTATTTCTGTTCATTTTTTATAAAGATTTTTTTACTATTGATGCGATTGTATGCTATAAAAATAATAAATGACTGATTAATGTAGAATGACTTTTTTTTTCAAGTACAACAGTCCTCTGTCTTACTTAACAGTCCCCTGTCACGTTCAAAACAGTCCCCTGATGTTTAAAACAGTCATGATTTTTTGGAAAATGGCTAATAACTCGGTAAATTGAGTAAATTCAGTGGGCCTCCATATCTAACTGAAATAATATTTAATTTTCTTCAAATAGTACACGTTTTTTTGGCAAATGCTAAAAATAATTGCCAGGACAGATTTTATATGCGGCTTGTACGAGCTTACAGAGAAATGCCCATATATATATACATATATGTCGCTCCCCTTTGCTGCTTTCGGTCGCGTTTTGGAGGTCAAAGAAACCTCGCCGGTAGAACTAGTTATAAGGTTTGTTGAAAACCAGTGACTGATTGGCAGTGGGCATTTGGACTGTTTTACCCCCATCTGGTGCTTGATTATTGTTGTTTCCTAAATGTCGCGTATTTTGGTGCAGTTGGACTTGACTTTGGAGTTAACCCACATGGTGAACTGTTAATTGAATAGACTAATAATTTACGCATAGAAGCGAACTATACGTGAATAAACATTGGTGATCCACTGTGATCGAGTGATTTGTACGTGAAACCAGCACTCCACACCAAGGTCAAGGGTATGGGGTTAATTCTTACTTCTCTCTTGAGGCCTCTAGGGTCAGGTAGAATAATTGCTATAGCCCCGGTGTCATAGAAGCCGTCGACGGGCTGGGGTAAGTGGTTTGACCGTAGTTTAGTATATAAGTATTTCAATATAGCTTTGAAACAAAGGTGGTCGGCTAACGTTTGACGTGCATTCTGGTTAGAAGACTTTGCTTTACAATATTCCTGACCAGGGTTAACCTTGTAGCTGACAAATACCGTTACATAAAATCTTTTCTTTTTTTAAACTTTTTAATTACTTTGAATTTGGAACGCGTTTATTATTTTTAAAAGTTCTTTCGATTTCGCGTGCTTTTTCTTGTTCATTATCAAATTACAATATGGATTTGGGTGTTAAAGAAAATAGGATTGCGGTGATCGCCTTGCACAAAGTGGGTATGGAGCCGTCGGTCATATGCCAGACAATTCAAAAGCTTGGTATCAGCCGTATGTTCGTATATCGTACTACCAACAGATTACAACAACACTTCCTCTGTCGAAGACCATAAAAGATCAGGGCGGCCGCGTTTTGTTAGAACTACAAAGGCTGTTAATGCTGTTAGAGTCAGAATTCGTCTAAATCCCATTAGGAAGCAAAAAATTCTTATCGCGAGAAATGAAGATTCCCGTTAGGACTCTGTCGCGTATTATAAAACAACACCTGAAGCTCGGTGCTTATCGTCAATATACAGGACATGCCCTAAATCAATCTTTACAATTAAAGAGAGTGGATCGATCAAAACGCCTTCCAACGCGATACGCAGGTGAAGGGCACAGAAATATCCTCTTTACCGATGAAAAAAAAAATCACGATTAAAGAGCACTACAATAAGCAAAATGATAAAGGGTACGCTCACAGTTCTAAAAAAACTGCTAAGTGGTCGGAAAGGTACAACGTGGTCATCATCCTGCGTCAGTGATGGTTTGGTGGGGCGTGTCTTATCAAGGCGTCACAAAGCTACATTTTTGTGAAAAAGGAGTGAAAACTTCTGCCAAAGTGTATCAAGAGACAGTCTTGGATCGTGTTGTGAAACCTCTTAGCAATACACTTTTTAAAAATGTACCGTGGACTTTCCAGCAGAACTCTGCACCTGGTCACAAGGCACGAACTGCCCAAGCCTGGCTTGAAACCAACGTTCCGGACTTTATAAGAGCTGAAGACTGGCCCTCATCTAGCCCAGACCTCAACCCTTCAGACTACTTATGGTCAGTTTTAGAGGTCATGGCTTGCTCTAAACGAAACGGCGACTTTGAGTCTCTTAAAAAATCTCTGGAGAAAGCAGTGGCGAAATTTCCCATGGAAACAGTGCGTAAATCCGTAGATTTGTGGCCAGATACATTAAAGGCCTGTATAAAAGCCAAAGGGGGGCATTTTGAAAAGAATATTGTTTTTATACTTTGCTGAGATGCATAAACTTATTATGTACATAATAAGTTTTAGTAATATTACATTACTTCATAAAAAAATGTATTTTCATTTGTAACAGAACTTATGGCCGGACTAGTTATACATATTTATTTTATACGTTTTCATATTCCTTGTTGAAACTGATTTCTGTAAGTGCTTTTAAAATATAAAAATATAAGTTCCTATGATAAACATTGAATAGAAAAGCTTAAAGTTCAATTATTATATATAAATAAAAAAAAGTGCTAGTAATACACTAAGCTTTCAAAAATACGAGGGTCCCTTGGACCCACGAGCTTAGATACGGGAGTATTTTTCATCACTGTAGTTAAAAATATTAGATTCATCTGACGCAAACTTAATTAACGAAGACGCTACAGACAAAAACCTTATAAAATTTAAAGAAAACTGGGATCGGATCGGGCAATATAATGTGGACAAGGGACGATAGGCATAAGAGTCAACAATTAAACAACTGAGACCTGCTTACTGAGAAATTGGTTTCAGAGAACTTGACTTTTGAGCTAAGGATAAGAGAGCGGAAAGAATAGATCACTGAATTCCAGTGTACCAATGTAGATGTTATAAAATTATACAACGTGTCCCAAAATTCAACGATAAGCCGGCACAGGAGCATGGACCTACTCATGACTACTCGGGAAAAAATAAAAATGTTTAAGTCCTTTTTTTATTACAGACTTTTTTACAAACATCAGTCAAAACATTTTTTTCTTATAATTTTCATAGAATTTTACATTGTATACACTTTCTATAGTCTGGGTTAAAAAAAAAAAGTATGAACACTACCATGGCAATCAATCAATCAATCAATCAATCAAATAATTTATTTGTAAAAACATAGGTAAATACATACAATGTGGTCTTATAAATAAATATTGTTGCGCTACGTTTTGTCATCCAGACATACAAATATTGAGCATTATATTAAATTAGATTATTAAAACATTGACTTACAAATTAGTAGATGTCATTGGATAATTAAATTGTATTACAGTAGTCAATTGAATCATAAATTAGTACATGTCATTAGTGAATTAAATTGTATTACAGATAAAAACAAGTCATGAGAATAAATAAAAAATTACAATATTATGTCACTTAAAAAGTCATTTATATTATAATAGCATTTGTCAACGAGTAGTTTATGTAATGCTTTTTTTAATTGGGCCAATTGTAAGGTTTTCAAACTGTCAGGTAATTTATTGAAAATTATTGGGGCCATACCATAAAAACTTTTTTGCATAAGTGTTGTCCTACATTTTACTTGGCACAATTTATTAGCATACTGAGCGCGTACAGGACCTCTTCGAACGTTTGATATTTGTTGAAATAGATGAGTATTAGTTTTAACAAACACAATAGTTTCCAGTATAAACAAGGAAGGAAATGTCAATATTTTTAAAGATTTAAAATATGGTGTACAACTGTCCGTTGATTTTAAACCACACATAGCTCTTATACACTTTTTTTGCATTTTGAATACAAGTTCTCGCTCTGTTGAATGGCCCCAAAATATTACACCAAACCTTAAAATTGAAGCTATCATTCCATGATACGCAGTTAACAGCGCTTCATTACTAACTTTCTTCGAAAGTTGTCTCAAAGCATAGGCAGATTTACTAAGACGTTTACACACCTGTTCTACATGTGCCTTCCAATTGAGTTGGTGATCAATAGTTGAATACCGGAAATAAAATAGGGTCTAAGTGCCAAAACATTCGAAACGTATTTTATCACAGAAATGTATTCTATGGACCATCGCCAATAACCTAAAATAAGCATTAGGTGCCTAGCGTATTTTTTTGATCGGTACTTACATTCATAAGAAACGCGAGGGAGCGAGACGCATAGTGCATTATTTTTTAAAAGGGTCTAAGTCCCCGGCAGCGAGCCGCCAGTGCTATGAAAATGGCGGACATTGCACCTGTTGTTGTAAGCGGTTCGGGAAGAAAAAGGCGTAAAAATGGTACAAAAAGTGTACAGGTTGTTAAAAAAGCATTAAAGGATGCCGGTAAACAATACACAACAGCGAGTGGTAAAGTGATTCCGGAAAAAAAGCCGCCACCAGATGAGGTAAGTTGATTTTGCAATTTTTCTAACCTAAAGTAAAAATGCGCGGGCCGGCGCATGCGACCGGCGTCTGCTGCCGGTACCAATACTAGTGATGTGCGCATTGTCGTCGATATAAAGAGATAATTATTTTATTATAGCTTGCATAAATATATTTGAGTTATTATTTTATTACACATACCTATTAATACATTTTAACATGAAATTATTGTAATGATTTAATTGTTAAATTGTAGTTTCTCTTTTTGTAAAATAGGTAAAACATTGGCTAGTAATATATCTGTTAAGTTTGATGGCGAGACGCACGTACAAATAATAATAATAATACAAAATGATTTTTTATGTTAACTTTTTATTTATTATAGCATTCCCCCTGTAAGGGAAAGATCGTCTCTTCAAGTTCCACTTGAGTCCTTCTTTTTCCCGGTGTATTTCAAATAATTATTATAGTTTAATATTTAGTTATACATAGTTTAATTATTTGTGCCGAATTATGTACTTAGATAAATTGTTTTTTTTTAAGGTACACTGCAAATGCCGTTACGGTTGCAAAACGTTAACTCCTGCCAATAAATTGAATTTATTTAGAGAATTTTATGGTCTGGCTGATAACGAAAAACAGTCTACTTTTTTAATGAATCTGATTAATATTGCACCGGTTAAAAGAAGAAGACATGGCAAATACGAAACGTCTGAGCAAAGTAGAAGACAATGTAGTGTATTTTATGCTGTACCAGATGGACAGGGCAATATTGTCTATGTTTGTAAAGCTACCTTTGCTGAAATTTTCGCAGTCTCCGTAAAAAAGCTGCAAGTGATAGTAAAAAAGAAAAAAGAAGGTAAATTACAATACACTGAGACGAGAGGAAACAAAAGAAAACATAGAAAATTTACAGAGAACAACGAAAGAAGCATCAGAGAACACGTGAAGTCGTTCCCTAGACTGGAGAGCCATTATGGTCGCGCAAGATCTCAAAAAGAATACCTGAGCCCTGATCTCAATATTCACCGCCTATTTCGAGCCTATAAAGATTCAAATCCCGGAACTTTGGTAACATATAAATATTACAGTACTATTTTTAAAAGATTCTTTCCAAATGTTAAATTTGGGCAGAAGCGAACTGATACTTGTGCTACGTGTGATGTGTTAGCTGCTAAGATGATTTCTGATTCAAGTAATAAAGCAATCCACAAACATCACTTACAGTTACACCAATTAAAAGCAGAAAGAGCTACAAAGCAAATGTCATTCGATATCAAAATGTCTCAAATGCCTAGTAGCACCACGTGCACGGCTGCCATGGATTTACAACAAGTTATAGTAACTCCCACTCTTACTCATGGAGCTATGTACTATTCTCGACAGCTGGCAAATTATAATCTCGGCCTGCACATTGAAAATACAGGTGATGGCTATATGATTCTGTGGAATGAAAGTATCACCGGCAGAGGAGGCAATGAGATAGCATCGTGCATTTATAAAGCACTAGATAGTGGCCTAACTATAAATAAAGATAATTTAATAATGTGGAGTGACAATTGCTGCGGGCAAAACAAAAACAAAATGTTTTTATTTTTATGGGCATATTTGAGTTTCAAGAAAGTTTATAAAACTATTGAACACAAATTTTTAATCAGCGGACATTCTTATCTGTCTTGTGACAGAGACTTCGCTTTAATAGAAAAACGAAAACGAGTGTCAAATTGTATGGTGCCTGATGATATCTCGCAGCTTATTGAAAAGACAAGATTCAAAAACCCATTCCGGGTTATAAAAATGAACGCGGAAGATTTTTATGTTTTCAAGTCGGCTGCAGACAATTTTTTGAATACTACGGCCTTGCAAATTTCAAGAGCGCATCACATAAAGTTTGATAGTGCCGAACCTTTCGTGATTCGAATCAAAGAAGCTCATACTTTTTCGGAGAACTGGAAAGTTGTAAATCTCCTAAAACGGAACAAGACGTTGAATGACGTTGATGGATACACATTACCCAAACTTCAGTGTCAAAGTAAAATTTCAGAAGAAAAGAAAAAAGATCTTTTGGCTATGATTCCGTATCTCAAAAACGAAGACCATCGAAGGTATTATGAAACCATTTTAAATTGAACAGTATGGTTAATATTTTAAAGCTTTGATTATTTATACTTAATATTTTAGTATGTTGATTTTGTTATCTACTTGAAAATTTGGTAACTTTGTTGTTTTCAATATTATTTACTTCTATAATGTCACGTCACTAGTTTTTGTGTGTTCAGATGGCAAAGTGCCAATACCAAAAAGAAATTGGAACTTAGATCCTTATTTAAAATATAATGCTAGGCACCTAGAGCCTAATTTAAGTTAGTGAGAATTGGACTTTGAGTTTTCTTTAGACTGACAATTAATATGTAAGTTTGCTGTACTAATTGATAAGTAAAACACCTAGTTGTTTCTACACAAAGAGATTATATTGTTATGTTAGTATTTCCCTTAAAAAAATAAACAAACATGATTCTGAAGATGAGTTATTATTTTAATCAACAATTCCTCTACATGTTGTTTTTGGCACAT
The DNA here is from genome assembly GCA_945859575.2 of Herminia tarsipennalis. Taxonomy (NCBI): domain Eukaryota; kingdom Metazoa; phylum Arthropoda; class Insecta; order Lepidoptera; family Erebidae; genus Herminia; species Herminia tarsipennalis. The sequence goes on along the minus strand of OX243833.2, from coordinate 10,435,912 downwards.
AGATCCTATTTTATTTCCAGTATTCAGTTATACCTAAGAAATTAGCCTGATTTACTCTTTCGATTTCACAAAGTTTATAGACCAAATTAATATCAGGTATTTTACACCTTTGATGAAAGTGCATGATTTTTGTTTTGTTAAGGTTTATTATTAAGTTATTATTATTAAGCCAATTTATTATGTTATGTAATGTATTAATAATGTCCATTGTATATGTATTTAAGTTAGTGCATTTGATGACACATGTGCTATCATCAGCGAAGAGAACCATTTGTTGTTCAGTACATTTTGGTAAATCGTTAATATAGATTAGGAACAGTAAGGGTCCCAATACGCTTCCCTGAGGGACGCCATAGTGCACGTGCTGTGACTTCGAAATATATTTTTTTTCTATTTTTGTTCTGAGGCAAATTCTATTAATTTCAGTACATTGCGTTCTGTTACTAATATATGATTTAAGAAGTTTGTGTGCAGTTCCTCGTATACCATAGCCATATAATTTATCGAGCAAGATTTTATGATCCACGTAATCAAATGCCTTCGTCATATCCGTGTATATCGCGCAAATAGGAGTTCTTTCGTCAACACATTTACACATAACATTAGATAATAAATCATATATAGCCATATTTATGGTTGTGTTTTTGCGAAAACCTTTTTGTTCATTGCAAAAAAGATTATATTTATTAAAAAAGTCGTAAATGGAGTTATATATAACTTTTTCAAAAATTTTTGAAAATATGGGTATTTTAGAGATAGGCCGGTAATTTTGCATATTATTTCTTTCACCCTTTTTGTAAAGTGGTTTCACCACGACCCTTTTTAAACCACGTGGATATACGCCTTCAATTATACCTAAATTTATTATGTGTGTTAGTGGTGGCGCTATTATCTCTTTAACAAATTTGATGACTTTAGTGCACACACCATCATAACCATAAGTATTTGTATTTTTTAGGTTATTAATTATTCGTACAATGTCATTTATTAATACTGGTAATAAAAATAAGGAATGTAATGTCAAATTATTATAGTTATTATTATTAATGTCAGGCTTAATATTTTTAACGAAGTCATCAATAAAATAGTTATTAAATTCATTTGCAATGTCTTTTGGATTTGTAATGTCAATGTTATTATTTTTAATAAGCATTATTTGTTCTTGTGGTTTATTCATTTTTGTTTTATTAATGATTTGCCAGGTTGCTTTACCTTTATTAATTGAGTTATTTATATAGTAATTATTCTGAGCTCTTTGGGTCAATTTCATAATTTTTTTGTATAAATATGTATAGTTTTTAAAAGCACTTCTATTTATGGGATTAGGATTTAACCTATAATTCCATAGTAATTTACGTTGTCTTTTGCTGCAGATTTTTATACCCCTTGATATCCATTTAGTTTTTATATTTGATTTTATACAAACAGTTTTTTCCGGAAAACACAACTTGTATAATAGAGGAAAATCCTCCATAAACTTATCATATGCGTCATTAGTGCTATTTGTTGTGTATACATCCTGGAAAGAGAGACATTGCAAATGATTTTTAAATTTGCTTAGATTATCTCTAGTTATATCTTGGCGTGTAGTTTTCCAGTATTTTAGTCGGCATATGTTTTTAATTGGCACCTTCAGCAACTGTGATGTGTGATCTGATAAGCACAGATCAACAATTTCATAGTCACAATCCTTGTGATAATTATGAGCAAAATTGTCGATACATGTTTTACTTGATAATCGAGTAGGAGCTCGAATTGCTAATTTTAAGTTATAGTTTAGCAAAAAACATTCAAATTCTAACGTAATTTTATTCAATTTTAATATATCAATATTAAAGTCTCCGCACAATATCACTTTTTTGTTGGTAAAATTAATTTTACTAAGAATGTTTTCTAGTCTCTCATAAAATGTTTCATAATTATGCCTAGGTACTCTGTAAATACAAATTATAACTATATGGTGATCCAGGAGTTCCACTGCGCAACATTCGATAATTCCTGAGATCGATTGTTTTGACACCTCTATTAATTCTTTAAATCGTATGCCCTCTCTAACAAATATACATGTTCCTCCTCGTTTTATGTTTCTAGAATAGAATGTGGCTGGATGGAAATTTGGTATGTATAGTAACTCTTCATTGCCCTGTTGTATAAAATGTTCTGTGATGCAAAGAATGTCGATAACCTTATTTTGTTGCTGAAGTTCCTCTACTTTTACCGTTAACAGATCAACTTTATTAATTAAACCTGCAATATTTTGATGAAGAATAGTTAGGTACTTAAAGAAAAAACTGGGAATTATTGTGCGGTTTTGTTGGTGTTATAGTGCTGTTAGTTTGATACATATAGTTATCTGCGAAATCGGTTTGTGTACTTACACTAATCATATTATTTGTGCATAAAGGGTTTGCTTTTTGTTTGTAATAAGTTTCGTAGTTTATTCTATAGGTATACTGAAGAATCTCTTTTAGTAGTCGTTGAGATATATGCGCTGGTAGAAAATTATAACTAGGTACATAAGTGGAATACCCCATGTTTAGATAACATACGTTTTTGTAACGGGAACATATAAACTTTATTGAGTAGTTTAACATTTTTTCATTTAAGTTTCTATTATAAGGTGCTTCAGATACAATTACTTTTGGGTTTGTCGTTGCAAACAGGAAACAGTCCAAGCTACGCTGAAATAATGTTGGGTTTTTGTCATTTGTACCGCCTAAAATAATTACAACGTCATTTTTATTTAATTTGCGTAATAATGCTTTCTCGCTACGTAGAACTTCACTTACATCTGCGCCCGGTTTCCAAAAACAGCTGACTGTGAAGTTATGGCCCAAAAGTTTTTGTAGATATTTTTGTATATAGCGTCCTTGTTCGTCTGCTAATATAATTATTCTGTTTTTAGGTAATGCACCAATAGCCGCATGTGTTGAATGGGTTTTCAAAGCATGTTTTGAATTCTCTTCCGTTTGTGAAAATGTTAGCTCTTGTGTTGAAGTTGATTGCTGAGTACTTTTAAGAAAGTCGTGGTTCTTATTTTTTTGTATACTATCTAGCTTCTCTGTGTTACTCTGTTTTTTTGGTACATCCGAAATACTTTGATTATTTTTTGCTACAGGGGTCGCATACAGTCTTTTTATTGCCATATTTATCGATCCTTTTCCTTTAGACATAGTTTGCTTCGTATTCGAGCAAGATTGCTCTTTAGTTTTTGTAGGCGTTTGGTTATTTTCCTGTTTCGATTTCCGCTTACTTCTAGAAAGTGGTGTTAGTTTTAAAATGTCACTTGAGTTAATTTTCTTATAGGCTTCTATAGTTTTTTTGCATTTTTGTAATTCTAATTTTAGTTTTTGATTTTCTAAATTAAGGTTTTCAATTTCTGTATGCGCACTTTCAATGTTATTTTCCATATCATGAAGTTTTTCTTGCAGATCTATTACTGTTTGGCTGGTATTTATTGGCGAATTCCGTAGACTCATTATTGATGTGTCAAAAAGCGTCGTTTGATCCGTTGATACATCCCTAAGTGAGCCAGTCTTGCGAGCCTTTCGAAAAGTTACATGTTCGTCCATGTTTATTTGGTAAAAGCGCCACCTATCAGTGTCCTTATACACTATTCAAGTATCAAAGTCGCGACGTATTGGTGTTAAGTTTTATTAAAAGTTGGCGCAACTAACTGAGATTCCAAAATGGTATTATATTGTAGGATAACTACTCACAAAATAAATTTGAACTTAAAATATGTTAAGTATAATCAAATGACTTTTACTGTGCGGCTTCCTTTGTGCCACATTCTTGGAATTTGAATGGGACACGGGCAACGTTAAAAAAAGTGCAAGTTACAGAGAGATAGCTAGATGTTCGTAGTTGAACAACAATAGGCTAATGGTTCGGCTCAGTCCTTAGGACGCCAGTACGCTCTGCTCCTTTGTTTACTGTGCACCGTTTCGTATTCAATTGATGTGCTGGTATGGCTTGACTTTTTGGACTGGATTAAGTGATTTATGAATTGAATTGACCTGGCATTATTTTGGACTGTGATTGTGTATTTTGTGATTTGGACTTTTGGCGAATTTAGAACCATTTAGCATTTATCATGCCACTACAATACAAACCATTAGAATACGCTAATATGCATCTCATTTATGGGGAATCCAGATGCAATGCTAACGCTGCTAGCAGATTGTATAGAGAAAGGTACCCAAACGCTGTAAGGTACCCGGATTATCGGGTTTTTATTAATGTGCATCAAGCATTTTCTGAGGGTCGATTACCATCGGATCGGAGAAACGCTGGAAGACCGAAATCAGATCGAGATGAAGATGTTTTAAACCAAATAGAACATGACTCAACCACCTCAGTGCCATAAAAGCAGCTACAGGAATTCCAAAAAGTTCTGCACATAGAATTTTAAGACGTCACAGGCTACACCCATATCATTACAGGCGTGTGCAGACATTATTACCGCGAGACTATCCACTTCGGCTCACATTTTGTCGTATCATGCTGCATAAGAATAGGGAAGATGACCATTTCTTAGATAAAATTTTATGGTCAGATGAAACAACTTGCAAGAAAGATGGCTATTTAAATCTCCACAATCTACATAGCTGGTCCAATGAAAATCCGCACCTGATGAGACAAGACAAATCCCAATATCAATTCAAGGTTAATCTTTGGACGGGCATATTAAATGGACAAGTGATTGGACCCTTTGAATTACAAGGAAACTTAGATGGCAATAGTTATTTACATTGTTTACAAAATCACTTGCCAGAATTAATAGAAGACGTGCCCATAAGTAATTTACAAAGTATGTGGTTCCAAAATAATGGATGTCCTGCTCACTATGCCAGTCCTGTGAGAGAATATTTAAGCCAAGAGTATCCAGGGCGGTGGATTGGAAGACTTGGTCCTATCTTATGGCCACCCCGTTCACCTGATCTAAACGCCTTCGGAGCAGAATGTACAAAAAGCAAAATGAGCACCACACGCAAAATGTACAAAACGCAGAATGAACAAAAGCAAAATGTTCAATACGCATAATGTACAAAACGCAGAAAGTGCAACACGCAGAATGACTACCACACGCGCAAAATGAACATTTTATTCTTAGGACATGTTCACAACAATTTTTTCCTTCTGATCGGGGATGGACCTGGGAGTTCACTAGTTTGATATGTGTGTGCCTTTAAAATAAACGGTTTCTATCTATGATAGTAATATCAAACACTTAGAATAAAATAAGTTTTTATCTACGTCAATAGGTAACACAAGTACTGGCACTTGAGAATGTTAGGTAGCTTCTGCATAAAAATATATAGGCAATCTGACACAAGTCTAATCATTCTAGTGTTTGTATTGAAAATGGACAGCATACCCATTATTGAAAAAAATCAAAAGGGCAAACCATCATTGTTACTTAATGGGTACCGAAACAATAGGAATTGTCGGCGTAATAAAAATCGCTCCATCCTGTGGAGGTGCGTAAAAAGATCGATGTGCACTGCATCGTTGACGACTGATGCAACTGTGTCAAATATTTTACGTCAATCCAGTCATACATGTGAGCATAATATACTATTGAAAATGAATTGTTTATTGCTATGAATAAAACAAAGAAAGAGGTGTGTGATACATTAGGCTCGTTACAAGAAATTTTTGAAAAAAAACTTCTCGCAATTTAAGGACAATGACTTGGATCTCGTTCCGACTTACATTTCCAAAAGAGACACGCTACTTAGATCAGTTAAAAAATCTTTAAAAGCGGAAAAGTTGGTATATGATACAATAGAAGAAGTATTTATTCCCAGTTCATTATCTAAAGATTTTATAGTGAGTACTGATAATGGTTCCAATGAAATAATTATATTTATAACAAAACAATCGCTGATGTTTATGAAAATCTGTGAAGATGGTACCTATTTTGGTGATGCCACTTTTAAATGCGTGCCCAAGCCATATTATCAATTATATTCAGTGCATATGGATATTAATTCGGATGCGAATGGCACTAATGTGGTTCCAGTTATTTTCGCTTTAATGGCAAACAAGAATGAAAATACCTATACACGATTATTTGAAATAATTAAAAATTTGGGAGTCAATATTATTTTTTTTAAGTGTGACTATGAGGTAGCTCAATTAAATGCTTTTCAAAAAGTGTTCCCGGGTAGTGATCTAAGTGGTTGTTTTCACCACTTCAATGCTGCTATTCACAAGAAAGCAAAACAGCTTAAAGCGAATTTGACGAAAGAAGAGAGGATGGTAGTGCGAAAGACATCAATTTTGCCATTAGTACCTGAAAATATGATTCCTGAAGCATGGTACCAAATCATTGAATCAGCTCCAAACACCGGTGCTATGACTGCTTTTAGGACATATTTTGAAAGAACTTGGTATCCCAGATTAAGCCCAAGAGTACTAAGTTGTGCTTACCAACGACACCGTACGACCAATCCTGTCGAAGGTTGGCACAGGCGCTTACACGCTAAAATCCCAAAAAAGACCAATTTATTGTTTTATATTTTTAAATTACGAAAGGAAGCCATGTTCAGTGACCGGAAAATTAATAAAAGTTTGTTTGCACCAGCACAAAGAAATCGCAGAAAACGTGATGTGGTATTTGACATTAAATATAAAAAAATATTGAACGAATTAAATTTAAAACAAATTTCCGTTGCGCAATTCCTTTTGAGAATAATTTATGCAAGACTTAAGTTCTAGTCGAGTCTTTAAATAATTCTTAAAAAAATATATATTAACATTAACCCTTACTAAGGCAGAGGCTATTTAAAAACCACAATTAAAATGAATTTACTGAAAAACCCTTCTAATTTTTGAGCAGAAATAAATATTATTTTATTACTAGAATGTCTACCTTTCATTTCGTATTTTCATTTTATTTCTCTGTTTATGATTTTGTGGTAAATAATGTCTCAACATATGTGGTAAATATATGCACTCTGCCCGTCTAGAGTAGCAAGTTACAGTAACAGTTTACATTATACCAACTTATCTAGGATATTTTGCTACGCAGCACAGGCCTACGCTGATTAGTGAGTATTTTTAGAATAGCTATCAATTTTACTATCGTAGTACGAGTATGTTACACTTTAGTGTGTATTATAATCTCCACGGTACATAGATAAGTAGGTAGGTACTGCAAACTATTTGCATTTGAATTTGACGTCTATAGGAAATAAACAATTGATAATAATTAATCTATCATCCATCACTCCTTCATAGTGCGCTTTGTAATTCTGAGTCTGAATCGGAGTCTGAATTATTTATTTATTTTGCATTGTTTTATAGTTTATGAGTTTTGAGACAATGAGCGAAAGTAATAACGACGAGATAGAAAACAATTTAAGGCAGTTGTTTAGCTCTTCAGATGAAAATAGTTTAAATGATATGCTGGATCAAATGCAAGCGGTAAATTACGATGTTGATGAAATCGAGAGTATCCTGACAGGAAACACACAAACAGGGCCACAACAAAATGAATCAACCTTAATGCAGGGACAAACCAAATCAAGAAATTGGGAACAAGCTACTGGTTCGTTCATAGAGAAAAACTTTGAGAAAGATTTAATGCCATCTAAGGACTATTCAAATTAAAGTCAACTTATTGATTACTTTCGCAACTTATTTCCAGAACAGTTATTGGACTTAATTGTACAAAATACTAATCTTTATGCAAAACAAAAAGGATCAGCAACATTTGTCGATGTATCCTACGATGAATTGTGTGCTTTTTTTGGTATGGTTATCTTAATGGGGCTTCATCCTTTACCAAGCCTAGAATTGTACTGGTCAACTGACGAATTCTATGGCAACCCCGTCATTCAAAAAGATATGACCTGTAAAAGGTTCAAAAAAATATTAGAAAACTTACATGTATGCAACAATGACGACATTCTTCCTCGAAGTGATCCGGGGCATGATAAATTGTCCAAAATCAAAGATATGATTATTATATTGAACCGCACGTTTTCAGAAAATGCAACGCAATCAAAACATCAGTCTATAGATGAAAGCATGATTAAATTTAAAGGTCGCAGCTCTATTAAACAGTATATGCCGAAGAAGCCAATTAAACGAGGATATAAAGTATGGGCACGCTGCGACTCCAAAACTGGTTATCTGTACAATTTTGACATTTATAAAGGAAAAACTGACAATAAAAAAGAATCAGTAGGGCTTTGTCGTACAGTATCTGTATACCTGCTCTGTACCTATCTTGTGAGTTTATTTTATCTGACTGTTGATTATTAAGTAAGTTACTTGTCATTTAGCTAAGCTAATTATTACTAGTAATTAAATAAATATATATTTAGAATAAATAAAAGACGTTTAATCGTACGATTTTAATAAAGTATTTTCATTTAACATTTCTAATCTATTTATTCTTCACTTAATACTAGAGGAAAGTGACCAAATATGGAATAGTATCCATAATATGGAATACCCCCATTTCTCTCAAATGCAAACTCACACACACAATAAACAGTGATTTTCTGTCTCTTTCTACTCCCATTTAAGCGTACAAGTTGTAGCATGTCAGTCGAGCCAGCCCTTTCGTCGTAGTGACAGTGTTTTGTTTTATCGCCGCCGCATAACTTTATAAGGTACGTAAAAAATAATTATTTTTCGTACAAAAAGTGCCCACAGTACTGTTTTTATAACTTTTAGAGACCCTTTAGATGTTCTTTAGTATGTTTTAGCGGTATTAGATAGTATTACTTTCTTAAATATAAATATGTGAATATCAGTTTGAAATAGTTGTAAAATCCAAATATGGACGGATCACAGTGTCCAATTATGGACTATTCCATAATTGGGTCTCTGACGTATCAGCTGACCTAATGACTTTGTTAATTATATTTTTTTCGGGTTTTATCAGAATGGCGGGCGTCAATTTGAAAACGAAGCGAAAAGAATGGAATTCAGAGCATATGGCAGAAGCTATAAAATTAGTACGAGAAAAAAAAATGGGTTATTTGAAAGCTGCAAAACACTTCGATGTGCCAAGATCTACCTTGTTTCGTTTATGTCAGAAAAACGAATTTTCTCCAGAGGAAACCGCAGCTACTACACTCGGAAGGAAAACTGTCTTAGGGACAACCCTTGAAAATCTTTTGGTAGACTACATTTTGACGATGGAGAGCAAATTTCATGGCTTGACGAGAAATGATGTTCGAAGAATGGCGTACATGTTAGCAAGTCGTAATCAGTTGAAAAATCCATTTGGTGCGACTGGCATGGCTGGAAAAAAATGGCTTAAATTATTTCTGAAACGCCATAAGGACAAGCTATCAGTGAGAAGACCAACTGGCACGTCTTTTGCTAGAGCCTTTGGATTTAGCAAAGAAAAAGTAGACTCATTCTTTGATCTCCTCGAAGACGTCTATGCTCAAGGAAACTATGGTCCAAGTCGCATATACAACGTGGATGAATCAGGGCTTACCGTAGTACAGAGCAAGATACCCCAAGTGATTGGACATAAAGGAAAACGGCAGGTAGCTTCTCTTACCTCAGCGGAAAGGGGTTCATTAATGACGATTGTTGTTGCCATGAATGCCACTGGTCACTTTGTACCTCCGTTTATTATATTCCCGCGCAAGAATATGAGTGATCAGCTAATGAGAGGTAGTCCCCCAGGTGCTGTTGGCATTGCGCATCCATCAGGATGGATACAAATGCACATATTCACAGACTGGTTCAAACATTTTATCAAACATACAAACCCTACTCCGGAATCGAAAGTATTATTGATCTTAGATGGCCATTTTTCTCACACTCGTAACATCGATATGATAGAGCTTGCTAGGCAAAACAACGTAGAAATTGTCTCCTTACCTCCCCACACAACTCACAAGCTCCAGCCACTGGACAAAACGTTTATGGGACCACTAAAAACCTATTACAGTGAAGAAATACGCATGTGGATTAGAGACAATAATCGAACACTAAGCCCTTATGATGTTGTCGAGCTATTTGGCAGAGCTTATTTGAAAGTGCAAACTGGTGAGATTTCAGCAAATGGCTTTCGTGTAACTGGCTTATGGCCATTGAATAAAAATATTTTCACTTCGGTCGACTATCTTGCTGCGCAACAAGATGCAGTTAAAGATGGTTGCACAGTCAACGTTACATCAATGGCATCAGGTCACCAACCTGAAGTACCATCGACGGCCAGTTTAAGAACACCTGATAATTGTATGCCTCTAACTGAAGCTGTCACACCCAGACAAGATACAAATATTGAACCTGTACCCTCAACTTCCGGACTTTCTCGTAGTGATTTAGGATTAGTGTCTCCGTATGACATCAGTCCCGTACCAAACAAGAAAAGGAAACCTTCTAATAGAGGAAGAAAAGCATCCGTTGCAGCAGTCATCACGTCCTCACCGTATAAGAATGACCTTACAGACAAAAACAAGAAAAAAGAAGGAAAAGAAAATAAATTAGCAAAAAACAAGAATAAAAGACAGAATGAGAAGAAATCAAAAGGAAAAAAACCAAAAGAAAAGACTAAGCCCATGTCTGATTCAGATGATGAGGAAGTGATGCTGTTTGATACAGACAGCGAACCCGATGCCTTGATAGGATGTACAGCTCCAGACTCTGAAGATTCGGAGTGTATTTTCTGTGGTATGCTGTTTTCGAATGACACTCATGGGGAAACATGGATCAAATGCCTCATGTGTGGGCTCTGGGCACATAATGATTGCGCTGGGCCAGAGTTTGATACCTGGATTTGCGATTTTTGTAAATAATTTGTGTTCATTTCTTTATTATACCAAAGTTTTCAAAGAGTCTCTTATAAGTTAAGGTTAATTTTTCATAGTGATTATAGTATTCCATATTTGGGGTACCTATTCCATATATAGGTACCTTTATCGTTATTTAGTTTTTGAAAATTTTTCTTACCTCAAACTGAACAAAATAACCTAAAATTGTTACAAACTTAAGTGCAAATATATGATTGTTAATAATTACCACAAAAAGTATTTTATTTATAAAATTTGTGAAAGTTATGTATGAAAATCAAAACGGTATTCCATATTTGGTCACTTTCCTCTACGTAACTTTAACAATTATTGACTGAACTTGCCACTCCTTATGTAATAACTACAAGCATGTTAGATGTATACTCGTCACGTATAACTTCGTTCTGAAGACTATACAGAGGATCAAGTTACAAATTATTTAACGGAGTTATGCCCAAAGTGCAAAGAGTTGGGCAGTCACTGCGGATATTTGAAAAACCAAACTAACTATCATTATGTGAAGAAGTACCACAAAGCACCCTGTTAGCATTTGACAACTTCTTCTCAAGCCTGCCACTCTTAGATGCTCTGTGCGAAAGGGGTTTATTTTGTGTTTGTACATTTCGAGTGAACCGAGTTGGGATACCACCATGTATAACTGAAAAGCCCAAGAGAAAAGTAGAACAATTAAAACCTGGAGAATTCAAGTATGAATATGATTCCCCGATATCTGTCATCAAATGGCACGACTCTAAAGACGTATATGTAATGACGAATGCATTTGATCCAAGGGAAGTCCAAATAATTCAGAGAACTCAAAAAGATGGAACTAAAAAAGACATGTATTGTCCCCGAAGGCTATTTGTAAATACACGAAAACAATGGGAGGCGTCGATAAATTCGACCATTTAAAGTCTTCGTATCCCATCGGCCGGAGATCTAATAAGAATTGGCATAGAATATTCTGGTACTTATTAGAAGCCGCAGACATTAATTCGTATATACTATACCGATACCATCATGACACTTGTGCTCATCGTGATTTTCGTTTAAGACTTGGAAGAGCCTTAATCAATAATATTATTACAATTCACGCAAACGGATTGCATCAACTCATACAGTTAAAAAGAGGGATCTTTTTGGAGTTCCTAAAGAAATACGCTTATCAAATGTGGGCCTGCATATGCCGATTCCTACAACCTCAAAACGGTGCAAATTTTGTAGTACTAGATGATCTATTTGCTGAAATTGTGCTACTGGCCAATGCCTTTTTTTTTATCTACATGACTTCTACATGTCAAAAGTACTTAAAATGGATTATAAAAATTTATTCCGTAAAAATCCGAAAAAATTGTATATAATAAGTTTACAAACAGTAATAAAAATCATGCAGACTCAAATACAGGAGCATTTAGAAAATTACAAGAATCCAATCCTCGAAAATGTGAGAATCAAAGCCCTTACGCCTAGCATAGCCTGTCTTCGTGGTGACCAGGCGTGGATTATTGTTCAACGATATATTTATTGTGTTGATATTTTTTTTGTATTTGTTTACAGTTTCTCAATATTCAATTAATATTTTACAAACTAAGACTACTAGCAACGGTTTTCGTAGATTTATTTTTGGAAATATTACCGGACGAAACAATATCGCTAAGGGATGAAGGAGTTAGGCCAGTGACATCCTGTGAAGAATACGGTCACAAACAATCGTTGAGACATTTTTTAAGCGACGATGTAGCTTTGTACGACTTGTACTGTAAAGTATGTGGTGGTGAATTATTTACTAAAATTACAGATATATAAATAGAGAATTTTACGTTGTTTAGTTTTTGTTTAGTTCACAAAAAGTTGTGTTTTTGTTAATTTTAAACGATGTCTGTAATACATTCTTATTTACGAAACGTATTTCATTATATAAATAGTTTTTTTTTTAAGTTTTACGCAACCAATAGAAAAAATATAAATTCAAAAGGTGGAAGCGTGTCGAAAGTCGGTGAGCTTGTCCAGATGACGCGTTTTTAATCGCGTGTTTCAAAACGCTCGTTTGTAAATACTACTAGAAAATGATACAATTCCGTCCACATGCAGTCGCGCGTTTTGACGTTCGCGCGTAAATCGCGTTCAAGCGGCGAGACTTGATTACTCGCGCGTTTGCTGTGCGATTTGCGCGCGAGTCGAGGTACTATAGCTTGACCACAACCGCTGTGCCGCTCCTTAGGTATCCGAGCGGCGAGACGGGGGGGCAGAGCCGCCACTGCGCTCTGTCATTCCGCCGTCGTCGCTCGTGGCGGCGTGTAGTGTTATCTGTTGCGGGCTGTCTATGTCAGACGCACATGAGATAGAATATCCAAAGATGGGTCGTGCTTTATCTCGAGATGTTAAAGCTGTCATTTTCAAAGTGGCCGAATATATTAGGAAAAGAAAAGCAGACAAAGATAGTTTCGAACATGAAAGTGACGCAAATATCGCCAAACTTGTGGCCGAAGCTACTGGGTACTGCCAAAGAACCGTAAGAAATGTGATATCTGTAGGAAATTCATCAATTGAAAATGAGGGCCAACCGAAATTTAATTCGCCCAAAAAACCGAAAGTTATAAAGAAAAAATATGTAATTGATGATTTTGACTTGGGAGTGATCAGGAGAAAGATTCATCAGTTTTATGAGATCGAAAAAACAGTGCCAAGTATTCGTAAGTTACTGTCAAGTTTGAGACAAGATGGTGTTTTGAATTGTGGACGAGAATATTTGAGAAAACTTTTACACACAATGGGTTACCGGTTCAAAAAATGTAGATCGAAAAGACATCTTCTTATAGAGCAGCCTAATATTACAGAGTGGCGGAGGAAATATTTGACAGAAATAAAAAAATATAGAAGTGAAAACCGCAACATATATTTCCTAGATGAGACATATATTAACGCCAGTCACAATGTTAGCAAATGTTGGCAATCATCGTCGGAACTTGGAATTCACACTGACATCGGGAAAGGACGACGCTTGGTAATCGTTCACGCTGGAAGTCGAAATGGCTTGGTCGAAGGTGCATTGACTATATTTAAATCCGATGCTAAGACTGGCGACTACCATGGAGACATGAACGGGCCTACTTTTTATAAGTGGGTGGATGAAAAGTTGAAAGATAAACTGCTGCCGAATTTTGTAATTGTGATGGACAACGCGTCTTACCACAGCGTTCAAGTTGATAAGAGACCGACCATGACAAACCTCAAAAGTGAAATGCAGAACTGGCTGCGGCGTCACAATGTTGAATTTCCGGAAAAAATGAAAAAAAATCAACTGCAGATTCTTATAAATGCCACTCAAAAAGAGCCTGTTTACAGAATCGATGACCTCTTAAAAGCTCATGGGCACACAGTCCTGCGTTTACCTCCATACCATCCAGATCTGAACCCCATCGAATTGGTATGGGCTGATGTTAAAAACAATATAGCGCAAAGCCATATTCATTCTTCTCTAGATGAAAAGATAAACGCACTGAATTTATTATTTTCGGAGTTCACGGCAGAAAAATGGCAGAGGTGTGATGACCAAGTCCAAAAAAATGAAAAACAATTACTGGGATCGCGACAACCGTTTCGACAATATTATTGACCCCATAATAATAAATTTGCAGGATGACAATGATTCAAGTTCCGGTAGCGAAATGGAAGATGAAGATAAAAGTGAATCTATGTCAGAATAGTCACTGTATTCATTAACTAGAAGCTTATGTTTTTTGTTTTTCGAACTGATTCTGTTTTAACTCTCGAAACTATTTATTTTTCCGATAATTACACATTAATTTGACTTATATTGGTTTTTTTTATTTGTGCTTACCTAAAAATCGTATTGTACCATAATAAAAATTGGATATAATAAGTATGTACCTATACAGAGCCAAAATATTGTACTTCGGTATCTTCAGATCTATCCGACACGACGACAGACTCTTGTGTGTCCGTGATCTTTCCTGCCCGCACCCCGCCTCCCCGCGCATACCTAAGGAGCGGCACAGCGGTTGTGGTCAAGCCATAGGACCACCATTGCCGCGCCCAGTACACGCGCGATAGTTGACGCAAGAGGACGTATTCAAAATGGAATTTATGTCGCTAACTGCTCAGATCCGTGCCAAAATGAACGCGTTATCTGAGCGCAACATAAATTTCGAACGCGCGACTAAAGCTAAAATTCAAAATCAATGAAGTGGTGGAATGGAAACAAACTGTCAGATAACACAAATCAACGAAACAGGCAGAGTGCAAATTTTAACCACATGTTTTTTTTGTTAAATTGGGATTTATTTTGTTGATATCGTATTCTACATTGCTTCACGAACATGAAACTGTATTCAAATTTTACGTAGCACATCTAGATGCATGGGGCCCGTGTAAGGGTTAAGATTATAAGGCCTACTTTGATTTTGTCGGGGGTACATTTGGTTTTTTTATCGTCTGAAGGCCTTGTTATTTTTTTTTTTTTTCAAAGTGTAATTTTGTAACAAGATAGTAAAAAAAACCTAACTATTTGTATTGTTTTATTTATAAATGCAAAACATAAAATAAAAACAGTGTGAATACGGGCGAAAATGTTCATTTTGCGATTTGTGCATTACGCGTGTGGTAGTCATTCTGCGTGTTGCACTTTCTGCGTTTTGTACATTATGCGTATTGAACATTTTGCTTTTGTTCATTCTGCGTTTTGTACATTTTGCGTGTGGTGCTCATTTTGCTTTTTGTACATTCTGCTCCGAAGGGATCTAAACCCCCTGGATTTCTTTTATTGGGGTTGTCTCAAGGAGAAGGTGTATGCAAAGCCTATTGCAACGTTAGACGAGCTTTGCCATAGAATAAATGAGGCTGCGAATAGCATCAGTGGCAGAAGATATTCGACAAATAAAACGATCTTTTTTACAAAGATGCCATGCCTGTATTAATGCCGGTGGCAAACAATTTGAACATTTATTGTAGTAATAAATATTAATAAATTGCAATAAATGTAAAATTACACCTTTTTTCTTGTTTTATTCATAAATAAATTAACACCAAACATCATAGTTTGTGTACAGTCGAGTTCAATAATATATTGACACCTCCAAGCTTCATAAATATATGAACGTTAAAAACGTTAATAATATTGTGACAACTTTATGCATCATTAAATTGTGGTCACGATTTAGATTAATTAATATATGACTGCTTTGTCTCAATAACATGTATACAGCCAAAAGCACATTATTATATGGACAACTCTAAGAACATATTATGTGAAGACTGTAGAAATCATAATTATGTATACACACATGAAAACAATAATATCTGAACAAATTAACGTAATTCAAATTCAACCTTAACACAACGTGATAAAGATCATTTTACTAGCAATCTTAAAATAGCAATGTCAAGGAGTTTGCAATATTATTAATTATCACTGGCCAGATTAACTTCAAATGACGTTATGTTTTCGTAATAAAATTATAACTAATGCACATGTCATTCAACGATTTGATGAAATTCTTCAGTTTACGATACATTGGTTGAAATAAAAATGTATAGAATTGATGAACACACAAAACATAAAATCGTTCATTTGTGTGAGGAAGGTGTTCCGAAATCAGCCATTGCGGAAGAATTAGGCATATCGGTAAGCAAAGTATTTTTATGTATTCTTCCATATTTGTGCTAATCTTTAATGTGATAATTTAATAAAACCGTTCTTTAACAGAGAAATACTGTTACGTTATGGTGAAAAATATGGCAAGAAGAAGGAAATCTTACGAAACATGTGTCTTTTGGTCGACCTAGGAAAACAACTCAAGATCAAGATATGGAATTGGTTGAAAGTGTACGAAACTCAAGATTTATCAGAACATCTACATTTGCAGCTGATCTGGCTGTATCCAGTTTAATTATACGAAGAAGACTTAAAGAAGCGGGAATTCATCACCGAACTCCAGCTAAAAAAATGTTATTAACGGAAAGGCATAAAATGTTACGTTTACAGTTTGCTAACAGATATTTAAATTATGATTTTCATGGACGAGAAAGTTTTTGTTTCATCGGCGGACGGGCGGATCTCTTTGTATCGTACCGCCAATACACGATATGATGAAGGGAATGTATTGCCAAATAGACGTAGTGGACGCATTACATTCGGATTTTGGAGGTGGATAAATTCGGGTGGACCCATAGAATTGTGCGAAATATCTGGCCGAATGAATAGTGATGCCTATTTTGATATTCTAAGAGACGTGATTTTACCAAGTGCAAAAATTGTGTATCCTGATAATCACCGAATAACTTTTATACAAGATAATAGTTCCGTTCACAATGCCAGACGAGTTCAAAATTGGATAACTGAGCAAGCAGACTTGGAATTAATAAAAATTCCACCGAAAAGCCCTGAGCTTAATCCCATAGAGAATTTATGGGGGTTAATGGTACAGAATTGGGACCCTAATGAGGCTCGCACGGAAGAGAGTTTAAAGGCTCATGCCTATGACATCTGGAATAGTTTTAGAAATAGTGATTTATGCTACAATATGGTTCAGTCAATGAGAGCTCGACTACAAGCAGTGATTGATGCGAACGGATCATACACAAGATATTAGCAACTAGCTATCATAAATTATTATCATAAATTACCTAATACTTGTAAGATTCATTTTAGTATAGGATACACTTTTGTTTGTTTTTTTAATGTAAGTCAAGTGGTTTTTAATTTTTTTTTTTAAGTTATACGGATCAAATAAAACAGTTTATTTTAAAATGTAATGGTATTCTTTTCTTTTCCATTGCGTGAAATTCAATTCACACTTCGTTAGTCCTAATAGTTGTGGCCAAATTATTAAATTTTAGGTTGGAACATATTGTTTTTACTAATCTTCGAACCTAGGATGGTTCCACGTGAAACACTATTGAAACCTAGGTTAGTGAATCCGCGGGCAAAAGCTAGTATATATGAGCGGATGTAATCCCTCCGGTAATATGTTACATATAAACAACCTCTCGAAAATAACATTAAAAGACACTCATTTCAAAAGTAGAAAACAATGGAAGCTATAACTGTCATTTCTATAACAATGTAAACTAGATCTTATTTGTACCAGGCATATAATTGACATTCCCATGCAAGTAGAGATAATTAAGAATCTTAGCCTGCTCAGATATTATTGAAGCCAATATAAAGGGTCTTTCAACAAAGACGGGTCGATGTTAAAATTGAATAAAACTAGATGTGTGTGAGATATTAACGAAATTTATTTTTTATTTGAAAGGCCCGTTTATGCCATTATGCATGAAATATGACATCGTTCAAATGTCCGCCGCGGCTTCGCATGGTGGCACAAATCCGAGAGGTCCAATATTTAATGACTCTGCTGCATAGATCCGGCTGAATCTGAGCGATGGCCTGCGTTATGTTGGCTTTCAGGGCAACGGTCGAATGTGGTTTATTGGCATAGACCTGCGACTTCAGAAAAGCCCACAAGAAAAAGTCTAGCGGAGTCAAATCACACGATCTTGGTGGCCAATTCACGTCACCTCTGCGAGAGATAACCCTACCCGCAAACCGTTCATGCAGAATGTCGATTGTGTCGTTCGCTGTGTGGCAAGTAGCGCCATCTTGCTGGAACCACATGTCATTCACGTCCATATTGTTCAATTTAAGCCAAAAGAAATTGTTTATCATTGATCTGTAGCGCTCACCGTTGACGGTGCTGGCCTCGCCAACTTCGTTTTCGAAGAAGTACGGACCAATGACGCCGCCAGACCAAAATCCGCACCAAACAGTTACTTTTTGTGGATGCATTGCTATCTGGTGAACCTCATGTGGGTTGTGGTCATCCCATATACGGCAATTTTGCTTATTAACAAAACCATTCATCCAAAAATGTGCCTCGTCGCTAAAGATTATTTTTTGGCCAAAATCGGGGTCCTCTTCCAAGCGTTCCGACGCCCATTCAGCGAACACACGGCGTTGTCTATGGTCATTAACTTTGAGCTCCTGGGTCAGTTGGATCTTGTATGGATGCAGACCCAAGTCCCGACGCAAAATTCTCCAAGTTGAAGTCTGCGAAAGGCCGAGTTCTTGTGCACGGCGAGAAATCGACTGCTTCGGAGTCTCCTGAACACTCTCACGTACAGCGGCGATGTTCTCGGCCGATCTGGCGTTCCTTTGACGTAAAGGTGTTGGTTGGTTGTTTACCGAACCGGTCGTCTCGAATTTAGTCACCAATCGTTGGAGAGTAGACTTTGAAGGGACACCGCGTCTGCCGTAAAATGGGCGCAATGCGCGCAACGTTTTCACTAACGAACACTCATTTTGATAATAAAGTTTTATCATTTGCACATGCTGCTCAACCGTGTAACTTGCCATGGTGATTTGGCATCAGTGACTGAATAAGAAAAAACAGATTTGACAGATGCCGCCAAATCAAAATGGCCGCCACAGATTATTAATATCGACCCGCTCTATTTGAAAGACCCTTTAGATTAGAATTTTTTGTTGAAAAGCGTGATCACAAATTATTGCTTAATACATATGAGCACATATTTTTGATCTATAGGTTCAATAGAATTTATTGAGCTTTCCAACGCTCACAATATATTGAATCCTTGGCAGTGCCAATATATTATTGAACTCAACTGTACAGTCAGCATCATATAGATAGCAGCTGTTAAAATCCGCAAAAATGTCTCAACAATAAGAATTGAAATTTATTTCAGCAAACAATTTGTCATTTTTATTGAAGCAGCTAAAGTGCCAAAAGTAACTCAGCAGCCACTGCTAAATTATTTAAGCATTCAGTTATATAATTTGTTCTCCACATCCAATCATTCATAAATATCGCCGCCTCCAATAGTAGCAATATCTACGCAGTCATAGTGTTCAAAATTATGTCATTTGACATGACGTACGGTGATAACAAAACTCTTTAATGTTAGAGAAGGTTATCAAAGATCAAAATGCAAATGTTTTCTTCTATACGTCACAAAATTTATCTATTCACATTTAAGTACATCTTGATTGAAGCATCATTTATTACAAAATTCTATAAAAAAATGAATTATCATTTAGATATTCAGACCAGACACAGGATTGTAAATCTTCACCGTGAAAGCGTCTCGGTCACGGACATCGCCAATGAACTTGGTATTGATGTAAGTAAAAAACTGTTTTACCACATTAGACATTGGAAATATACGTATCGAATCCCGTATAAAAAAATTATTATATTCATTGAACCAATCTTATTTTAACATTTTTATCAATTATTTATTCTTTGCTTACAGAGGAACACTGTTTACCTGTGGATCAATAGATGGTCTACTGAGGGAGATGTAACACGTCACGTTACCACAGGTAGACCCCGAACAAGTAGTGCTGCTCAAGATAGACGTATTGTTCAGCAGGCGCGTGAAGATAGATTTGTGAACACCTCCGAACTATCAATAATCCATAATGTCTCACAATCTACCATACGCCGTCGATTAAAAGAAGCTGGTTATCATCACCGTGTACCGGCCAAAAAACCTATGTTGACGGCTAGACACAAAGCCATGAGGCTAGAATTTGCTCGGACATACCTAAATTACAACTTTGAAAATGTGGTTTTCGTTGACGAAAAAGTCTTCACTTCTTCGGCTCACGGAAGGCTTTCTTTATGGCGGTTGAATAACACTCGTTATGAAGGACCTAATATTTTGCCAAATAATAGAAGCGGTAGGATTTCTCTTGGATTTTGGGGCTGGATGTCAAAAGCTGGACCTGAAGAATTAGTTGAGATAGGCGGTCGATTGAACGGACTAGGTTATAAAGAAATTCTAGATGAAGTGCTGTTGCCCACCGCTCAAATTTTTTATCCAAACAGTGTAATTACCTTCGTGCAAGATGGATGTTCTATTCATAATTCAAGGGTAGTACAAAATAATATTTCTCAAAATTCGGAGCTGAATTTAATCAATTTGCCGCCTAAAAGTCCGGACTTGAACCCCATTGAAAATGTGTGGGGTAAAATGATTCAGAACTGGGACAGCCAACAAGCTCGAACCACAGACAACTTGAGACGTCACGTTTTTGACAACTGGGAGACTCTGCGATCTAGTAATTTCTCTTTTAATTGTGTCCGCTCTATGAGACAACGTCTTCTAGACGTTATAAATGCTGATGGGGGTTACACTCGTTTTTAATTTCTAAGTTATTGCTCATTGATAATTTAAGATTTAAAAGACTGTTTTAGCATGTAGGTTTTCTTTCCGTTCGTTTTCAAGCAGTAAGTGTAGCATTTTAGTTATTCTTTATACAATAATAAACAGTTTATTCTTTAACTGTCTTCTTTCTTTTAACACTTTGACAGCCGATCACGAGTTCAGCTTCGCATAGTTTATTTAATCCAAGACGCCGATCACGAGTGGGACTCGTCATCGGATTTCATACTGTTTGTTTTAAATTCACGCACTGTACTCGTGATCGGCGTTATGGGAGCGTGTAGAGAATGTTTAAGCTACACGCACATAGAGTCCCGCAATAAAAAACAATCAACAATCAATAAACTTTCTTTTTTCCAAAATGTCGACTTTTGAACACCATGACTGCGTAGATATTGCTACTATTGGAGGCGGCGATATTTATGAATGATTGGATGTGGAGAACAAATTATATAACTGAATGCTTAAATAATTTAGCAGTGGCTGCTGAGTTACTTTTGGCACTTTAGCTGCTTCAATAAAAATGACAAATTGTTTGCTGAAATAAATTTCAATTCTTATTGTTGAGACATTTTTGCGGATTTTAACAGCTGCTATCTATATGATGCTGACTGTACATAGTAAAAGTAGTAGATAAATGTCACATTCATCAGTAATATGATTGTTAATGATAATGATAACCTTTTATTTTTTCTGGATTGTTGTTCAGAGTATCCTACCATTTTGGAATCTCGGTTAGTTGCGCCAACTTTTAATAAAACTTGCCATGGTAGTGTCCATACTTTTTTTTTAACCCAGACTATAGAAAGTGCATACAATGTAAAAATCTATTAAAATTATAAGAAAAAAAAATGTTTTGACTGATTTTTGTAAAATAACTACAAACTTTCAGTAATTTTAAAGGATTGTGGTAGATAGCCGTCTTTGTTAGATTGCTAATGCACAAAAAATATCAAAAATTGTGTTCATGGGAGTTGAAAATAGCATAATGGGTATCGAATATCGATAAAATTTATAAAAGTCTCTATAATTAAAAAAAAAAGACATTCATTTTTTTTTTCCCGAGTAGTCATGAGTAGGTCCATGCTACGGTGCCCGCTTATCGTTGAATTTTGGGACACGTTGTATATACTACGGGTCTTAATCGCGTGAATAATTTAAGGTAATCAATTTCGGTAGATGATAAATTAATTACCGTTTCTGTGTGAGTAGGTTGTGATTTTTGAGCGATTCTCCCCTCGCGCTGACAAAGCAACTTTTCGAATTTCGCGTTATGTTATGTACTGAAAAACTGTATCTGGAAGGCAACTTCTTCATCTACCAAGGACAACACTACATCTACATGGAGAGGTCGGGTCATCATTCGTCAGTTTCCTCAATCTGTCAGTTTCTCTAACCGGTCAGTTTCCTTATTCGTCAATTTCATGATATTCTCAAAGTCGTCAGTTTCTCTAATTAGTCAATTTGTTAACTAGTCATTTTCCCCATCTGGTCACTTTACATAATACACCAACTTTTGTCAATTTGTACAGTTATGTTCAGATACGATATCATTTTTTTTGGTGTATGTAAGAGCCCTGGGGGAATAAGGTTCAAGGCGTGGTTTAAGGTTATGGTAATGTTATAGCTTAGTTATGAAACCTGTAACAAGGATATTCAGATACAAACTCGTTACTCTATAAATAACTATGCACAGCAAATAGATAGGTAATGTCAATGCAATGTCAGGTATAATTCATTAAGTACATCGTGAATTAATTAATTTCATATTATTTCAAATTATTTTTGCAAAATGGCTAGTGATTTAAAGTTTATTGTGTCTGAACGAAATAAAAAAGTTCTTTTGAAGGACGGATACCGCTACAATCTGGCGCAGACCAACAAAAATGGATCTACCTGGTGGAGATGCAAAAATAGGTATATGTGTAGCGGTAGCATTACATTAAGCCAAGAATCTGTCGTGACAAGGCACAGAGATCATGAATGTGAAGCCGATCCTTCTTCCAACATTGTAGCTGTTGCTATTGACGCTTGCAAAAAGAGAGTGCAGGAGGAGTTTGGCTCAATTCGACTTATTTATGAAGAAAGTGTGGATTACCTTAAAGACGCAGACTCGGAATTCGTGGACGATGTTCCAAAGTTTAATTGTATTAAAAATTCTTTAAATAAAGCAAGATATAAAATGCATGGATTCAGTCAATCCACCTATAACACTACGGAAGAAATAATCGTACCCGAGATATTAGCCAAGGAGTTTTTAGTATTTCAAGATGAAATTCTAGTTTTCATGACGCCATTAGCGCGTGAAATATTAAACAGTCGGGACATTACTGATATATTTTTTGATGGAATTTTTAATACTCCGAAACCGTATAAGCAACTTTACACAATCCATGCCGATATAGGTAGTACAGCAACAGAAACCAATATTGTTCCTTTGATATACTGCCTTCTTCCCAACAAAACTGAAGATATACGAGGGTCGGTCAAAAAGTTCGCGGAATCGGGGTGTTGGCGGGGGGGTGGGGGTAATTTTTTTAACCTGAACGAATTGCGGGACTACTTAGGAGTATAAATACCAAGTTTCATAAAAATCGGGTCATTATTCATTGAGCTATCATCGATCAAACAAGTAAATCCGGAAGACTACTGCAAGAATGGAGAAAATCGAGTTTCGTGCTGTCATCAAATTCCTTACCAAGCAAGGAAAACCTCCTCAAACCATTTTAGAAGAGATGTCTTCCGTGTATGGGGACTCTTGTCCTGGTAAAACCATGGTTTACAAGTGGCACAACCTCTTCAAACAAGGCAGAGACTCACTAGAAGACGACCCCAGAGCAGGACGGCCTATTGAAGTGACCACTGCAGAAAATGTCGATAATCTTGAAAAATTAATATTGGAAGATGCACGTTTAAAGAAGAAACAACTCGCAGAAATGATTGGAGTATCAGATACAACTATTTTGAATATGCTACACAACAATCTTGGCATGTCAAAGGTGTGTGCAAGGTATGCCGAGAATGCTCACGCCACATCAGAAGCAACGACGAGTTGCATGTTGTCGAGAGTTTTTGGACCTCTGTGCTGACGACAAAGAAGCAATTTTGAACAGCATTGTGACTGGAGATGAAACTTGGGTTCACCATTATGAGCCTGAATCAAAACAGGAGTCCATGCAGTGGCACAAAAAGGGTACACCACCTCCCAAGAAATTCAAAGTGTCCCAATCGGCTGGAAAACTCATGGCGACGATTTTCTGGGATACAGAAGGAATTTTGTTAATAGATTACAAGGAAAAGGGTGTCAATATAACCGGACAATACTACGCTGCTCTGCTAGAACGCTTGCGAGATGCTGTGAAGGAGAAGAGACGGGGAAAATTGACCAAAACGGTGCTGCTTTTGCACGACAACGCTCCCGTGCACAAAGCACAAGTTGCGATGGCTGCCATACAAAAAGTAGGCTTCCAAATATTGGAACATCCTCCTTACAGTCCAGACTTAGCCCCCAGCGATTATTATTTATTCCCAAAAATGAAAAAAGAACTCCGTGGAAAGAAATTTTCTTCTGATGATGAGGTGAAGAATGCAATTTCAGCCTATTTTGACGACAAAGACAAACCTTTTTTTTTTGATGGTATATATAAATTAATCGAACGATCTGAGAAGTGTATTAGGGTTAAGGGAGAATATATTGAGAAAGAAAAATAATTTTGATTTTTATTTTGCCTTTTTTAGCCCCCATTCCGCGAACTTATTTACCTCCCCTCGTATACTTACGGGTTTTCACATTTCTGAAAAATATTATCCAAACACCACAGCAAGTTCATGTTGATTTTGAATTGGCTGCTATAAATGCCATTAAAATCGTGTTCCCAAGTGTGGCGGTCATTGGATGCCAATTTCATTATCGTCAAAGCCTTTTGCGCAAAGCATCTGCTCTTGAACTTAATGCTACAAAAGAGGGACGAAAGCACATTTCTATATGCGCCTCGATAGCGTTTTTACCAAAATACTATTTTCAAGAAGCATGGCTTGCTATCCTACATCATACTCCTACAGGTGATAATTATCAATTATTTAACTCTTACATAGAGGAAACATGGTTGCAAAGATATGTAGATGTCCTCAGCGTTTACAATCAGCGCCATAGGACCATTAACCTTGTAGAAGCGTGGCATAATAGACTACGTTCAAGGTTGCCATCCAGACGATGCAATTTAAATCTTTTTATTTCTGTTCTAAGAAAGGAGGCACGACACGTTGATTTTCGAATCCGTCAGAATACTATTTACATGCCCGAAAGAAACCGAAAAAAACGATCGGTGGTAGTAGACCAACGAATTTCAAGTATCGTATCTGGTTTTGTAATAACGGACGTATTTGAAGACAATTGCCAAGATCATGCAGATATCTACGCTTGTTTATCCAAACTGGCACTAATAAATTTAGTGCGCAGGAATAAACGAAAAAACTAGATGGCAACATGATCAAAAAGGATTATTAGTTAGCAACGTATACCCGTCAACGGGTAAACACTGATAATAAGAATGATTTTTTTTTTCAAATTTTATACTTACTCGTAGTTGTCCATTGGTTATTATAGCATATTTTTAGACCTGATTGTTTTTTTTTATCCTATGTATTTTTAGCATGATTGTACCGTATTGACGAATTGCATGAATTGACGTGTTAAGTTAAATGACGACTGAAGGAGAATGACGAGTAAGGAAACTAACCAATTAACGAATTATTTACAACTGACGAATTATGGAAACTGACCGGTTAGAGAAACTGACAGATTGAGGAAACTGACGAATGATGACCCGACCCACATGGAGTGGCCATGGGCAGCCCAGTGGCGCCGGTGATGGCCAACATCTGGATGGAACATTTTGAAGATACAATCGAGCTACAATTGTCCCAGGTCAAACTGTGTAAGAGGTACGTCGATGACGTGTTCTGCATTATGAAGGGTGGTAGACAGGAAGTTGAACAAGTTGCTAAAGACTTGAACTCCATACACCCTAAGACCAGGTTCACTTTTGAAATGGGGATGAACAGATCGTTAGCCTTTCTCGATGTTAAAATAATGGTTAAAGACATTGGTACCTTGGCACACACTGTATACAGAAAACAGACACACAGGGGGTTGACAGGGCTCCAGCTTTCATACGGTATATGAAAAGAGTAACGGACAAAGTTGGAACAGTACTGCGGAAATACTCCATTAAGACTTTATAGAGTCCGCACTCCAAGGTAGTTAAGCACCTACGTACTCCTAAGAATGTAATTCCTCTACAGACACCGGGCGTCTACAAAGTGGATTGCAGCTGTGGTAGTTCCTACATTCGACAAACCAAGCACACAATAGCAGAAAAGATTAACTTAATGGTGGAACGTTTTCCTCGTGTATAAGCACAAGATTGCCCACCTTTGGTAACTGTCTTTCTTCCACTTCATACGTTGTTGTAACGCTTGAATGTATTCGCGCTGCCAACGCTACCAAATGCAGAATTTTCCGTGTGCTATCATATCGCTCTAATTAGGTTTCCTCACAATTTAATAAATTGAGCCCAGGCAGTGACCGTAGGGGCCTGCCAATTAAAAAGTGCCCAGGAGACAATGGACGGTAGTCGTCTGGAGAAGATAACGGACACAATTGACGGCTGTCACGTTGAGGGACACGACTGCTGAGGACGTCGTCAATAGGGTACTTTAATACGGCGGGCGGCTGTACACGTCGTTTTTTTGGGCGTATTTATTTTATTTTGAACCTTATTTTAATACAAATACGAATACCAAGTCATAAAAATATATTCAGTGTCACATCGTAATCGATTTTTTTCCGTCTAAATGTCATATCGCATCAACTTTCGTGCGTTTCAATGTGGGCATGTCGCACGCACACATAAACCTGCGCGATAGCACACAACGGTCACGAACGTCGTATTTGTTCGCGTCAGTCGGGAGGTGTCACCGTACGGGTACCACGCGTGTTTGCCGGCTGATACCTACAGGCGAGAGTATTGAGGTTAGTATTTTCGTTCTTTTATTTCAAATAATGTTGTATAATTGACTTCACAAGTGTTTTATTTAGTTGATTGTTATTTAGTACTATGTATATTATAACTACTGGGCTACTAACATGGTTTTATAAACACAATATACCCACATAATGAAAAAGCTAACCTGTTTGTTCATTATTTCAGATGGATAACTACGAAAGGGAAAGATCTCGTATCCTGCGATTATTTGAGGAAGCATCTTCAGGGGAGGAGTCCACAAAGGACCCGTTTAGCGACCAAGATGGAGAATACGGTTCTGATCCAAATTACGACTATGAAAACGACCTTGATGTCGCGTCATCCGGCTCCGACGTGGCAGCTCTGCCAAAACGACGACGTGTTCGTACACTTTCGTCCGGCTCGTCAAGTCAGTCAAGCGATTCATCATGTACTGAATTTCAAGAAGTGACTGCCGAAATCGTAAGTGACTCCAATCAATTTATCCCAACAATTACCCAGTCAACTGATCATCTCGGCGATCAAGTCAATGCCACAGTTACAACTACTAACGATAGACCTGTATCTGTACCCTCCACGAGCAGGATTTTATCTACCTTCCATCTACCGTCAGACAATGAGTGGGAAGACAATATGCAGATATTCCTAATTTTGAGTTTGACAGGACCTCAGTAGGTATAAAAATAGATATAAATGATAGAAGTTCACCTCTTGATATTTTTCGTCTTGTTTTCCCTTCACATATTATGGACAATATTGTTGAGTGTACGAACAAATATGGGGAAAAATTGTGCCAGCAGACACGACCCCACACAAGACACAGCCGAAAAAGAAACTTCAAACCCACTACCCGTGAAGAAATTGAAAAGTTTTTAGGTATATGTCTTTTACAAGGTCAAATTAATGCACCGATAAAACGGAAACTGTTCACCCAATCTGGGGCCGTACCATGAACATTTAGATTATTTGCCAAGTACAGGGCAGTTCAACATCGTGTTTGAACCTGGCAGGTTTTTAATTTGTACCATGAACTTTAAAAAATGCTGTCCTGCAGCAACGTTCTAAAACACGTTTTAATTTTACTAATTTTATAAAGCTGAATAACAAAAACAAACTCAATAAAAGCTTGATTAATCAAAATAAACGATTAAACTTCTGTGCGTCTTTTAAAAATCATAATATCTACTTTAAATAAGACACTAGAATGAAGTTATGAATTCCCTTAGGGAGGATACGTTTTCGAACGAGCTTAGCTACATGTCAAAGATAGTGCTGTCAGCATATGTTTATATTCTATGTAGGGTGCTAAGACTATCGTGATTCCGGAAAATATTTAAATTTTATCTCTCTCAATCAAAATGCATTTTGTCTTGATACTATTGCATTTTTTTCTTCGAAGTAATACATAATGATGATAAGCAAAATTATCAATAGTTGTACTTACTTACCTACTACTTAGGTGATTTTATACATGGTATCTCAATACTACATGTAGGTACCTATTCCATTGCTACAATATTAAAATTTTAAAAACAAAATCGTAACTAGCACAAATAACGAGACCATTATAAAAATCCATTAGTATGGACAGCCCTATAGGTAGTATGTTTAGCTAGGACATTGGTGACCGTAGATTGTCACACCCTAATCTGTGGTCACACCCCTCGGTCCTGTGCCTAATCTCAGTCCGGTCGTGTCGGATTTATATCCAAGTGAGAGAATAAAGAATGCACTTGTATCTTCGCATACCAAATACTTGTGCACTATAATATCTCTAAATTAAAATACTCTTTGCTAGTAGGTCAACTATTTATACATCAACTGCATGCTTATACATAGCTTGGCAAAGATAAGGATATTAAGAGACCGTTTTGAAATTCAATTGCATAGACAGTATTCCTATTGATAGTAATAAAACACACAAGGTACTTAAGTTTGTTGAAGCTTTTATTAAGTATGGGCATTAACATAATTATTTTGTAGACTAAACATTCCTGCCAAATTTGGAGTTTACTACAAAGTTTATTACAATGGCTACAATTTCTTTACTGAGTTGATAACACTTAACAAATTTATCTGAGAAAGACAAAGTTTTGCTAAACTAAAGTAAATTTGAAAACAAATCAATTTATTTTTGCGAATATGACTAGGAACCTCTGTACATATTTTATATGGGAGCTACATAATACTATAAGTCTTTTTGTCATCAGTCAAAATATTGTAAGTAATGCTCCTTTTTTAATTACCTACATATTAAATTAGAACAACAATATATTGCGAAGTAAAATAATAGTATATAACATTGAATTGGATTTTGAGCTATTTATCACTGTGTAACACTTATGTATTACAACCTACTACACTTACTTGTTTTAATAAATGATTGTGTATTTATGACAGTATACAAAGAAAAAAGTTATTACTATTTAGGTACTTTTTTTCATTTGTGATGTTTCATTTAGTCAGACTACATAATATTTCACTATTATAATATTTTTTTACTTTTACACTACCTATTCAATAAAGTTTTATTAGTTGGTAGGAATGTGTATGTATGCACTTAATAGCAAAATAAATTGCTTACATGAATCAGTAGGTAAACTTAATTCTACAGTTTGCATAGATACATTTCTTTAGAGCTTTAAAGCCAATTTCTATTGAGTTGCTCTAAAAGGTGACATCATATCTTAAAAAGGACACAATGTATGGTATATAGTGATTACACTAAATTGGTTATCCACTCTTTGTGCATTTAAAATGCATAGGAATATTGTTTCAATTGGCTTTCTAAAACTCATCTTTAAGTGTATTTTCCAGTTAAAGTAATAGTCAAAATTAATACCTAAGAATTTTATAGTCTCTTTCACTTGATTATCAGAAAATTCAAGAGGTTGTTATTTCAATATTAAGATTTAAGTATTTTTTTTCTATTTCTACATTTTATCACAGTTTGTACATTCAACAAATTTCATGTAAGTACATATACTAGTAAATCATGTTAGGCATTAAAATTAATGTATTTATTGTCACATTTCTTGCATTTTCTAACTAGGCATGATTTACTGCTATAATAGGTGGTATCATGAGCAAATAAAACATCTTTTGTTCGATAGCTTTAAGTAGGTCGTTGATACACGTAATAATAAAGTTACTTATTTCACTGAATTCTGTCCAAGAAACATGAACTTATCTTCATCGCACTTAAACGTAAGTCTTATGAGTTTTGTTCACAGAAACACAACACTTTTTACATGGAATATACATCTCCATTAACACTGCTATCTTAAAAATATGTCAATAATTACTTTTATATTACGTATTGTATTGATAATACGATAAACATTTCAATTATAGTTAGTTTACAATAGCTGCAAAATTTGATAGCACGGCAGTTCAATTATCGAGTTTCAAGTGTCAAAAGGTCTAAAATAGGCGCATGTCAGTTTCTAACCTGCTGTCAAATTCAAAGAATTGACAATTAAACAATAGGTCGCTCGCCGGCTTTAGTGACGTCATCGCTGACTCGCCTGCTTTTTGGCAGATTATTGTTCGAAATTAGCAGGACAGTTCAATTTTCGTCTAAAATTGACCTGTTATAAGAGCTCATGGTACGGCCCCTGATGTTCTGTATTATCACCCAATATTTCAGTATGTTATGTCAGGACGCCGTTTTGAGCAGATACTACGATGCGTGTGTGTTAGTGATACGGAAGCTAAGGGAAAAGATAAAATTGAAAGCTTCATAGATACGCTCACTGAACATTTCAGAAAAATCTATTCTCCTGACGTAGACCTGTCTTTAGATGAATCTCTCATGCTGTTCCGAGGCCGATTAGCTTTTAGACAGTATATAAAAAGCAAGAAAGCTCGATACGGCATTAAATTTTATGAGTTGACAACTGCTGATGGGTATGTTTTGAATATTTACATGTATTGTGGCAAGGATCATAATATTGAACCAATTGATACAAATGCAAGTAAGCTTGAACAAACCGTGTTTCGACTATTTAAACCCTACTTGTATAAAGGACATAATTTATACATGGACAACTATTATAATAGCGTTACGTTATCGAATAAGTTACTAAATGCCAAAACTCATACCAATGGCACTCTACGGATAAATCGAAAGGGAAACCCAAAACTTGTTGTGAGTCGGAAACTAAAGAGAGGGGAACACATTTGGAAAAGGCACGGACAGGTATATGTGTCAAAGTGGCAGGATCAGCGATCGGTAATTATGATAACAACAAGGGACCACCCACGTTTGAAGGAAGTGAATAATAGGTACGGACAAAAGAAGATTAAGCCAGTTGAAGTTGAAATGTATAACAGACACATGTCAGGCATTGACAGAGCAGACCAGATGATTGCATATTACTCGTGTCCCCGTAAAACAATACGGTGGTACAAAAAGGTGTTTTTTCATATGCTAGATATCGCAGTCTGGAACAGCTTTTATCTGGCTAATCAATGTAGTGCAAAAAAAAAGAAATTTTTAGAATTCCGTGACCAACTTATTACTCAATTATTCAAGTTGGGTCCATGTTCTCCCAAAGATATAGTTTCTTTCAAAAATACTGTTATTTCAACAACAAATGATGTACCAATTACTCAAAGTTCATCAACCACACAATGTGTAATAAGTTTTCAAGGGCATTGGTCTACAGAAATGAAAAAGACAGCGCCAGAGACAAATAGAAAGTACATGTTTCTAAAATGCAGATTATGTACGAAAAAAAAGGCAAGGAAGGAGACACGATACATGTGTTCGACCTGCAAAGTGCCTCTTTGCCCAGAATGTATGGAGGAATGGCATAACATGAATAAGAGTTCCTAAATTTTGTTTTCTGTTTAATTTTTTGTAATTTTAATAGACCATAAGTGAGAAAAGTTGTGATTGTAGTAAGTAAAGAAGACTGATTAAGTTCCAAAGTGATTATATAATTAATAAGTAATTGATCTCATTTATTTTTGCGATTGTTTTTTAAAAGGTGCGAATATAACCTAAACAGTAGTGTTAATTGTAAGCATATTCTAAAATGTGTTATATACTGAATAATGTGACTAATGTTTGTTACTGATTTTGATACATTTTATTAAACGCGGAGTTTATTCATAATTGTTATTTCATTTCATTCCATAAAGTAAATACCAAGATTAGGCATGTTTACATGATCTAAAATTACATGGTGAGAGAACTGCTGCAGACGTCTTGTCTTATTACATGTACAATCGGCCTACTCGGCGGTCGTACACCCCTAAGACTATAATGGCTTGCGAGAAACGTCCGCTCTCTACGTAAGCGCACTCACACAGGAACATCTACGCCTTATCGGATGCAAGGGGGCGGGGTCCTTGTTTTTTTTAGTGCGTTGCGTTGTTGTTGGGCATATTTCGAGCCGATTAGAAGATTGTAAATACTATTATAGGATTGTGACTTTTGTTGTAAGCGCGCTTTTTGCAGTTGCGCGAAATAGCAATGAATTATTTTATTGTAATACATACAAATCTACAATAATGTTATAAATAGTTTATATTGTATATTTATTCGTTTGTGTTGTTGAAATAGTAAAGAAGTAGTTTAAAGCTTGGAGAGGAATATAGTATATTTTGCCTCAATACCATTATACATGTGAAACTGTGGACGGAGGTGCGGGAAACCGTTAGATTTTAATATTTTTTTAAATTACTTTTTGATCTGTAGTCTATCTTTTCTATAAATATGAGTTAGTAGAGGAGTTTAAAACTAGTGCCTGTAATGTATGACCTATTTTCGTTGTTTCATATTGTGCGTATGTTTTAGTATGATTCTGTTATGTAGGTTCATCGAAAATATTTAATTTAATTTTTGTAAAATTATTTTGCGTTTTTGAAACATATCCATACTATATAATATTATACGTGGTAAAGTAACTTTGTCTGTTACTCTTTCACGCTCAAACAGCTAAACCGATTTAGATGAAATTTGGTATGGAGATAGTTTGAGACCGGGGAAAGGACATAGGATAGGACGCGATAACCTTTATCCACGCGGGCGGAGCCGCGGGCTAAAGCTAGTAATATATGTTTCAAAAATGCGAAATGATATATATAAACATTTTTCAAATATTTAAGTTATTTAAATCTTTATTTTGGCTTGCCCTCCGTAGGTATTTAAGAGGTAGTTCAACTCATCAGCAACTATGAGTTCAATGATTAATCTATACTTAAATATAGTATGTTTGTTTGAACGCGATAATCTCAGGAAGTACTGGGTCAAATTAAAAAAATCTATTACTGTTGGATAGCCTATTTATCGAGGAAGGCTATAACATCACGCTACAACCAATAGGAGCAGAGCAGCAATGAAAAATGTTGCAAAAACGAGGATAATTGAAGCAGACGAAGTTTACGGGTCTTCGTCTGCTTCAGTCAGCTAATATGCTATATATAGTTGTTCCCAGTGACTCCGCTTGCGTATATCTTGATTCGAGTGATAAGAATCCTACGTCCTTCACCTATGCTTTAAAACCTATATCATTTTGTAAGTTCTTTGTTTAAGGTGTTTTATCTAAATTTAATTTCAAATAACCGTTGGATTGATTTAACGAAATAAAGATATTTGAAATTTAAAATTTAAATCGGGCTAGTAGCTTCAGGGTAAACCTCTACATACAACTTTAACTTTAATATTAATAGTATAAGTATGGTTTTAATTCAGCGAGTTATATTTAATTTTTAACCACAGATTATTTTAATATAAATTAATGTATTACCTGGAATGAGGGCAAGAAATAAAGAAAAGAGTCAATTGTTTTATTAATTTTATGGATCTGTCAAACAATTTCATAACACATTTGTGCATATATAAATCATTTAATGAAATGATGAAAAAATAAGATGAGGTATGCAAACTAAAACAATAAGCCAAAATCATATTAGTTAACAATAACGATATATTTTTTATATTATTAAATTATTATTTTATCATGCTATATAGTCATCAAAGTGCTTAATTACCAATTACTTCATCAATAAATATTATATTAATAACGTCTTAGTTAATGAAAATAGTCAGTTTCATTAAATTAAGTAACAATGTATAAATTATTAATTATCTCAGATGCTAGCTTATATTTATTACAGTAAAATAACAAAAAAGTTTAATTTAGATTAC
The DNA here is from genome assembly GCA_945859575.2 of Herminia tarsipennalis. Taxonomy (NCBI): domain Eukaryota; kingdom Metazoa; phylum Arthropoda; class Insecta; order Lepidoptera; family Erebidae; genus Herminia; species Herminia tarsipennalis. The sequence continues at coordinate 10,401,743 of OX243833.2, read as the reverse complement.
AATTTAAAATAATTACAAACATTTAATTTCTATATAATCCATTGGCTCTACCGTCAATACTACAACTGTGCTGTTAACAATAATTCGTCCTCACATTCAGACTTCCGGCTTCACATTTCTGGGCTTGTATCTAGTATTATTTACAAGCCATAAGTTCTGACCAATGTGTGCACTTGATTTAAAAAAAAAAGTGTCTGAAAATTTTGCGTGTGATAAATCAAAATCTGTTCTCGCGAGCGAAACGCACTCTTGCTTCTTGTAGTTCTTGTCCTAATTTTTGTAGCGGAATAATGCACACATTTTTTATAGCCTGCATGCCGTAGTCAAATAGTCTAGCGAACGTCGACGTCTTGGTAAATGGCTGCACTTCGTATGTGCTGACCATTTGCGTTACGTGATCCGACGTTAAGACAGTCCTCCTCAGCATCCCACTATAGCCAACGGCACGATGTAGATCTCTGAAAAAAAATACGAAGTTAAAATAAATGTTTAAAAGATCTTCGATACCCACTCATTAGAGCTTGAATGAATGGAACAGTCAGACAAGCACATTTTTAAAAAAGGTGTTATTTTATTATACCTAATAGTATTTCTTTACAAATCAACAGACAATGAACGAGTTGTCACTGTTAAAATTAGATACTAGTTCTTAAATAGTTGACATATGATTGAAAATAGAATAAGCGTTAATATGAGAAGCTACCGACTGCGAAAACAAATTCGCATGCAAACTATTTTCAATTCTATTTAATTGATTTTAAAGATGATAATTGCCTTAATCGTTTCCAGTTTTAGGACATTTATTGTGCGTAGGTATCATGAACCTATTTTTTCGGCAAACATATTTATGGCACCTGGAATTACCGAACCGTGGGAAAGCAAAAACTTATTGTATGCAAACTATTTTCAGTTCTTGTGTAACGATTTAAAGACGATAATTGATTAAAGGATTCTCAGTTTTACAACTTTTACTATGGGGATCATTTAACTATTGTTTTATCAACACAATATACGCTTTATGATTTCTAAAATTTACTAAAGCGTGTGAAAGAAAACAATTTATTTTGATAAAAGTAGTTTAAATTAATTAGGATTTTCAATACTTTAAAAAAAATTACATAATTTATTTTGTTTAAACATAAATATTTTAAAAAGAGTTATGCATAACATCTTTAATGTGAGAAAAATAAAAATGAAACGCCATGATTTAATAAGGGTGGATTTAAGTATGAATCATAGAAAAAAAATATAAGTGTATAAAAGCACGAAATTCCTACTCTTCACATTTAAGTTGAGACAGCCTTTTATATGTTTCCACTCGTTATACAAAATAGTTTTTGTTCCGATTAGTACTACGTTTCGTTATTATATTTCAGATTAATTGAACAAGTGAAAGTCTAGTTCCAAGAAGTTCACCTTTAAAAAAATATACGAATTACCAAGTGACTCCGAACACCATGTTTAAAGTAAACTAAATGTAAATATTATTGGACATCAAAAAATGTAAATGAACTTTCACTTTACATTGATTTATGAAAAAGACATTAACGGCATATGAATTTATCATAAATCATTTTTAATATTATTTATTTGTTGAAAATCATAAGTAGTCCTATACCTATGTATGATAATATGTATATATATATATATATATATATATATTAATTCTTTATATATTAAATAACTTATATTCTTATAATTTCGGTAGTAAATTAGTAGAATGATTTTTCGATAATCATCGTCATATTTGAATATATTTCATAAAATTTTAATAAACTAAGCACTTAAATCTTTCTCACCCATTGCACCGTCTATTAACAGAAACCATTTAGTAGTTATCGTTTTTTTAATTATATACGAAATAAATACATTTCACTACACTACATAGTAAAATTAAAATAATAAGTTTATATAAAATATTAGGAATAAATAACTGCGAATGATGAAACAACTAATCCTAATGTCTGCCATCATCATTGAGAATATTATTATATTATATCAAGGAAACAAACCTTAGCTATGAAATTAACCATAGTCTTCAGAAATATTGATTATATTATTATTTGGTCTCCCCCAATTACTTTTTAACCAATAGCCAATTCTATTGTTAAACATAATTAATAATTATTGTAATAAAATATAATTTGAATTTGACTTACCGTAACATTAGGTTTGTCCTGTATCCTTGGCCATGAAGATCCAAAATTTGATTCCCGGTTTAAATTTCGGTTAATTGTGAAGACTCGCAGAGGTCAGCAAGAAAGCACCAAACAGTCCAATAAAACACAGCCACCATAGGTAAACAGATCAAGAAGAAACGGTCCACTAATTCACACCACAAGTCAACGAGAGTTCAATCAGTAGTTTTGGGGTCAACAAAATGGCAAGATATCGGAATCCGTAAACAGACCAAGTCGTGAGCAAAATACAGTAAACACGCGCGCGTCATCATACAAGGAAGTGCAAATTGCAACTAAGTTAACAAAAATGTTTTATGTTCCCGTTCCCACACCTTAGCCCCGTCCTAATTGGTTGGAAGTAAAATGTGGGAGTGGTTTTTGCATTTGTGTGTGTGACCGACCGTTGTGAACCGTTCATAGTAAAAGATTTTCAGGTGGTCGAGCATCAAGTGGGCCGATTGTACCTATACGAATACATCATATTGTGACAAGACGTTTGCAACAGTCGGACTGCTGTGAAAGTCGTGTCACCACATTTATATATATTTACTAGTATTGTGCCGGGACGTCGTGAACCGTCGGGCGGTTGAGGACGTCCTCTTTATCACAAGCAACTTAATCATTTGTAAGGTGACAGGACGTCCAGCGCCGTCTATTTTTTTTGTATGGAAGTTGGCTGTGTCATATCACTATTTTTCGATGGGAGCCGAGTGTCCCTCAACGTGTTAAAATTGCTTTCACTTGAGCTAACAAAGTGGGAAGCTCTTTAAATGTAAGATGGGTATTACCCATAACTGTCCTTATATGATGTTTAGCTGATTTTATCCCAGCCTCCCAAATTCGCCAAAGTGAGGGGCGTGTGCCGGTGAAAATATAAATTTAATGTTTTCTGAACTTAGAGTCAGTTAAAGACACATGGTTTTGTTTTAAAAATGTTCCTATATCCTTGGCCGCAGCCGCGAAATTAGTACCATTATTACAAAATATTTGTAATGGCTTACCACGACGCGAAATGAACCTATGTAACGTATTTATAAATGCATCTTTGATAAGGTCGCTGAAGTAGCCTATTCGATGCTACTACACGTCTATTCGACGATACTACAGTGAGCCGCCTCCAAGGGAATGCACTTATAGCGAAGGCACACAACTTAACAAACATAACATTTGAGCAAATTAACCCTTACGATTAATTACGTAAAAAGGGCCAGCAAAATCTACGCCCACTGAAATAATTAGAAAGTCAGGCGTCACCCTTGATGAAGGAAGGTCTCCCATTTTAGGTTTGACCTCGAGCACGACAACATAAAACACAATTGTGAACCGTACTCCGAGATAACCTCCTGCCATTTATAGGACTTCCTTATCAGAGAGAGCAAATGCTGCGGACCAGCATGCATGTGACGCAAATGTTCTCTTTCAAATAAGTGTGTGGAGGGCAAGGTGTTAAGTCCCTCCAACACAAAGGGAGGATCCTCCGACCAGGCGAGGTGATCATGCCTGGCGGGCCGAGACGCAACGGTTAACGTTTTAACTTGTATTTATATGTAGTTAGCAGCTGTGAAAACTTCTATATCGCGATTCAGGATTTGACGAGAGATGTCAAGTGTCAATTTATTTATATTATTAAATATGTGGGTACCGCCACAAGTGTTTTGTTAAATCGGCTGTTCAAAATTAAAACCTAGTAACTCAGTTTTTTTGAAAAATCGTTTTATCTTCAATTTTTAACTAGTAAGTCATACTCGATAGATTAGGCTGCTTAAAACACCCATTTTCGTACGACTTTTCTAGTTAGTCACCTGGCAAGTCGGGGTAATTTGAAACATCCGTACAAACTCCTCAAAATCACAAATTTAAAACATAGTAAATCCGAAAACAATTTTAAAAACCTAGTAAGAGTTGCATACTTACTAGGTTTTAAAATTTTTACTGCTTGATACTCTGTTATGAATTTGTGATATTCATATTAAATGCTCTCAACTAATTCAGTAAGTCGACGGACGCCGTCGTATCGTAACCTAGTGTCTCTCCGTGTTTTTTATTGTTTAAAATGAAGCGTCAACAGTTTCATCGCTCCAAACTTATTTTTAGTGCTTTACAGAATAAAGAAAATGGGAGGTAAGTGATAATCTTTTGTTATTTATAGAATTATCTTAAAAAATCGGCGGTGTTTGAGATATAACCTCAAAATATTAAGATGTTCCTGTATTTTTCTTAACTTTTAGCTTGTTTTTTAATGTTATATGTAATTATTATTACCACATCGTATAACCAAGTTTATAGGCATCGGCATTCGTATAACAAGGGACGTATTTCACTTTCGAATGTCACAACGTCTAACTTATTATTTTGACAGATAGTCATTTTGGCGCGAGTAGCAAGACGTTGTCATGTAAATACTGATTTAGCCTTGAGATACAGAACACAAATTATCTAAATAGGTAAATTGCGTTTTATATCTCAAGGATAATAATTCATTAAATTAAAATCTTACTTATAATATAATAATAATATTATAAATGTGAAAGTTTGTAAGGATGGATGGATGTTTGTTACTCTTTCACGCAAAAACTACTGAACGGATTTGGCTGAAATTTGGAAAGGAGATAGGTGGAAAACTGGAATAACACATAGGCTACTTTTTATCCCGTTATAATGTTCCTGTAGGAATTTACGCGGGCAAAACCGCGCGTGGAAGTTTCATCAAAAATAAATTCGTAACTTGCGTGTATTACAAAAACTATTGATTATTGAGTTATATAATGTCCAGTTATATAGGTGCATGTTGTTATTTGTGGTTTTGTGTCAGCTTTTTTAAGTTGCATTGCGCTTTGATCTAATCCACGGAATGTGCGTTCCCGGTGCTCGTTAGCAATAATTCTGTTGACGAAGCAAATCTGCTAAGCGAATTTATTATATTACACTACCTATTTTTTTCTCATGTTAACGAATCCTTTTTTTATGTCTTGTCTTTGCTATGGTTGTGGGCTTTGCTTACTATTGATTCCCGCTTTCAGACCGCCAAATGAAGATAATCAAGCCCAAAAAGCCAAGGAAATTGCTATTAAGTTTGATAATTGTGTTCCTGGGACATTAGCAGTTGTTAAAGCTAACCTTGTTGCAGAAAGCGGGTAAGAAGAGAACATTTTATTAGTTTATACCGTAGTCACACATAAGTACTTCAGGTGGACAACATAATATTCTAAAATTTGTGTTAATCTTGCCATTCTACATTAATGAAATGCAACAAACTTTGCTCGTTACCTTCAGCATGTTAACATTATTATCTTCATATTGGTTAACTGAGACTTCTTCCTTTCTACCTCTGCAATGGTTATCGGGCTTTCCTTACCGTTGTTTCCTTTGCAGATCGAAAAATGAAGTCGAAAAAGCAACCACTGAACAATCTATAGATTATTATCGATACCTTTGGGCTCAAAGGTCGTAAAGGACATTTGGGCGAAAATTACTTTTTTATACAGTTTCACTCAGTTTTTAATTCTCTATCGATCTTTATATTTAGTTCTATGAAATTCGCAAAAAAAATGCCTTTACGACCCACATAATCTGTAACTTTAAGCAAAGATTAGCGTGAAAATATGGAAGTAAATAACACATACTTACTACAGTGAAATTATTTTGGTAGTATAGGAAAGTATAAAGAAACTTTTGGGTGCAAAATACATAAAAAAATTTAATTGTCTCATACTCCCTATAAATCACCTCAAAAATTTGGATGTAAAGGACATCGCCTTTGCAAATTGTCCTATACACCCCTACAATTTAAAATAAAAGAAAACTAGTGTCCTTTACTACCTAGTTTCATTTTATTTACGTATTTCCGCGCGGGAGTAAATAATCATAAATGAAGAATTGTCCCATATTCTTGAATAAACAACAAATTTAAACTATACTTAATACCTAACTTAAAATTAAACACTAAACTATTACTTAATTCACAATTTTGGGAAATGTATTTAAAATCTATCGAAATTATCTATAAAATGTTTAACCTAAACTAACTTATTAAAATGATACTAATAGTTATTCGTTATTCATACTTACATTCAAATAGCCTACTGTATAGGCTAGGTTGTAAATAACGTGTAGGTATAGTAAGGACGAAGTATAACCACGACACTTATTGTATAATGTCCTGTAAAACCCAGAAAAAATAAGAGCGCGATAACATTTGTCCTTTACTACCCAAACAATTTAGAAAAGTCTAATACAAGTCCTTTACATCCTATATTAAGCTCATTATTGTAAATCATTATGAACCCTAATGCCTACAAAATTATATTAATTTACAATAAGTTTCACTTACACCTATACACGTACCTATAAAAATGCATAGAAATATTATTTATACGCGGATTATCTCGCTCTAACTACAGTATAATATACTTTAGTTAGAGCGAGCGAGCTAGATAGTAGATTCGGCTGTATAAGTGATAGATTCCAATGAACCAGAGGCGCCTTGCTTCACTGTAAAATATGTTTTGTGTCTTAGACATAAAGATTACAATTATTTTGACCATTTTCTGTTTTGCGGGTTCATGTCAACGCGTGTTTTGTGCACGCGCCATTGTTGTCATAATATTTGTTTTGAAAACGAGGAACGTTGCGGTCTGGCGGCTATTTTATTCAATTAGTATCTTTTACATACATCTGTTTATCGAGCTCGACCTTAAACATTCAAAGGTATTGCTAGGTGTGTTCTACAGCCCTAACTGCCACATTGATTACTTTTCTACTCTTGAAACCAAACTCGAATATTTCTCTTCGCTTTATGATCACTTTATAATCCTCGGAGACTTTAACACGTGTCTTTTGAAAGATGATCTACGTAGTCGCAAACTCTGTTCTCTTGTCTCTTCTGTCAATATGCAAATTCTTCCTTTAAATGCTACTCACAGAGCTCCTCACTGTACTCCTTCACTTCTAGATCTTATTCTTGTTTCTAACCCCAGTAAGGTAGCTACGTATGGACAGTTTCCTGCTTCTTTTTCTTATCATGACCTTATATATCTCTCGTATAAGATTCGTCCTCCCAAGCGCAAGAGTAAACTTCTCCTGCTTCGCAGCTTTAACAGCTTGGATCTGGAACGTTTGAGAGCTGATGTAAATAACATTGACTGGACTCCTGTCTATAACTCCAACGACCTTGATGAGAAGGTGCTTATTTTTACTAACACCATAACGGCCATTTACGACAAGCATGCACCAAAAAGAGTAGTAAGGATCCATTGGCTCTACCGTCAATACTACAACTGTGCTGTTAACAATAATTCGTCCTCACATTCAGACTTCCGGCTTCACATTTCTGGGCTTGTATCTAGTATTATTTACAAGCCATAAGTTCTGACCAATGTGTGCACTTGATTTAAAAAAAAAAGTGTCTGAAAATTTTGCGTGTGATAAATCAAAATCTGTTCTCGCGAGCGAAACGCACTCTTGCTTCTTGTAGTTCTTGTCCTAATTTTTGTAGCGGAATAATGCACACATTTTTTATAGCCTGCATGCCGTAGTCAAATAGTCTAGCGAACGTCGACGTCTTGGTAAATGGCTGCACTTCGTATGTGCTGACCATTTGCGTTACGTGATCCGACGTTAAGACAGTCCTCCTCAGCATCCCACTATAGCCAACGGCACGATGTAGATCTCTGAAAAAAAATACGAAGTTAAAATAAATGTTTAAAAGATCTTCGATACCCACTCATTAGAGCTTGAATGAATGGAACAGTCAGACAAGCACATTTTTAAAAAAGGTGTTATTTTATTATACCTAATAGTATTTCTTTACAAATCAACAGACAATGAACGAGTTGTCACTGTTAAAATTAGATACTAGTTCTTAAATAGTTGACATATGATTGAAAATAGAATAAGCGTTAATATGAGAAGCTACCGACTGCGAAAACAAATTCGCATGCAAACTATTTTCAATTCTATTTAATTGATTTTAAAGATGATAATTGCCTTAATCGTTTCCAGTTTTAGGACATTTATTGTGCGTAGGTATCATGAACCTATTTTTTCGGCAAACATATTTATGGCACCTGGAATTACCGAACCGTGGGAAAGCAAAAACTTATTGTATGCAAACTATTTTCAGTTCTTGTGTAACGATTTAAAGACGATAATTGATTAAAGGATTCTCAGTTTTACAACTTTTACTATGGGGATCATTTAACTATTGTTTTATCAACACAATATACGCTTTATGATTTCTAAAATTTACTAAAGCGTGTGAAAGAAAACAATTTATTTTGATAAAAGTAGTTTAAATTAATTAGGATTTTCAATACTTTAAAAAAAATTACATAATTTATTTTGTTTAAACATAAATATTTTAAAAAGAGTTATGCATAACATCTTTAATGTGAGAAAAATAAAAATGAAACGCCATGATTTAATAAGGGTGGATTTAAGTATGAATCATAGAAAAAAAATATAAGTGTATAAAAGCACGAAATTCCTACTCTTCACATTTAAGTTGAGACAGCCTTTTATATGTTTCCACTCGTTATACAAAATAGTTTTTGTTCCGATTAGTACTACGTTTCGTTATTATATTTCAGATTAATTGAACAAGTGAAAGTCTAGTTCCAAGAAGTTCACCTTTAAAAAAATATACGAATTACCAAGTGACTCCGAACACCATGTTTAAAGTAAACTAAATGTAAATATTATTGGACATCAAAAAATGTAAATGAACTTTCACTTTACATTGATTTATGAAAAAGACATTAACGGCATATGAATTTATCATAAATCATTTTTAATATTATTTATTTGTTGAAAATCATAAGTAGTCCTATACCTATGTATGATAATATGTATATATATATATATATATATATATATTAATTCTTTATATATTAAATAACTTATATTCTTATAATTTCGGTAGTAAATTAGTAGAATGATTTTTCGATAATCATCGTCATATTTGAATATATTTCATAAAATTTTAATAAACTAAGCACTTAAATCTTTCTCACCCATTGCACCGTCTATTAACAGAAACCATTTAGTAGTTATCGTTTTTTTAATTATATACGAAATAAATACATTTCACTACACTACATAGTAAAATTAAAATAATAAGTTTATATAAAATATTAGGAATAAATAACTGCGAATGATGAAACAACTAATCCTAATGTCTGCCATCATCATTGAGAATATTATTATATTATATCAAGGAAACAAACCTTAGCTATGAAATTAACCATAGTCTTCAGAAATATTGATTATATTATTATTTGGTCTCCCCCAATTACTTTTTAACCAATAGCCAATTCTATTGTTAAACATAATTAATAATTATTGTAATAAAATATAATTTGAATTTGACTTACCGTAACATTAGGTTTGTCCTGTATCCTTGGCCATGAAGATCCAAAATTTGATTCCCGGTTTAAATTTCGGTTAATTGTGAAGACTCGCAGAGGTCAGCAAGAAAGCACCAAACAGTCCAATAAAACACAGCCACCATAGGTAAACAGATCAAGAAGAAACGGTCCACTAATTCACACCACAAGTCAACGAGAGTTCAATCAGTAGTTTTGGGGTCAACAAAATGGCAAGATATCGGAATCCGTAAACAGACCAAGTCGTGAGCAAAATACAGTAAACACGCGCGCGTCATCATACAAGGAAGTGCAAATTGCAACTAAGTTAACAAAAATGTTTTATGTTCCCGTTCCCACACCTTAGCCCCGTCCTAATTGGTTGGAAGTAAAATGTGGGAGTGGTTTTTGCATTTGTGTGTGTGACCGACCGTTGTGAACCGTTCATAGTAAAAGATTTTCAGGTGGTCGAGCATCAAGTGGGCCGATTGTACCTATACGAATACATCATATTGTGACAAGACGTTTGCAACAGTCGGACTGCTGTGAAAGTCGTGTCACCACATTTATATATATTTACTAGTATTGTGCCGGGACGTCGTGAACCGTCGGGCGGTTGAGGACGTCCTCTTTATCACAAGCAACTTAATCATTTGTAAGGTGACAGGACGTCCAGCGCCGTCTATTTTTTTTGTATGGAAGTTGGCTGTGTCATATCACTATTTTTCGATGGGAGCCGAGTGTCCCTCAACGTGTTAAAATTGCTTTCACTTGAGCTAACAAAGTGGGAAGCTCTTTAAATGTAAGATGGGTATTACCCATAACTGTCCTTATATGATGTTTAGCTGATTTTATCCCAGCCTCCCAAATTCGCCAAAGTGAGGGGCGTGTGCCGGTGAAAATATAAATTTAATGTTTTCTGAACTTAGAGTCAGTTAAAGACACATGGTTTTGTTTTAAAAATGTTCCTATATCCTTGGCCGCAGCCGCGAAATTAGTACCATTATTACAAAATATTTGTAATGGCTTACCACGACGCGAAATGAACCTATGTAACGTATTTATAAATGCATCTTTGATAAGGTCGCTGAAGTAGCCTATTCGATGCTACTACACGTCTATTCGACGATACTACAGTGAGCCGCCTCCAAGGGAATGCACTTATAGCGAAGGCACACAACTTAACAAACATAACATTTGAGCAAATTAACCCTTACGATTAATTACGTAAAAAGGGCCAGCAAAATCTACGCCCACTGAAATAATTAGAAAGTCAGGCGTCACCCTTGATGAAGGAAGGTCTCCCATTTTAGGTTTGACCTCGAGCACGACAACATAAAACACAATTGTGAACCGTACTCCGAGATAACCTCCTGCCATTTATAGGACTTCCTTATCAGAGAGAGCAAATGCTGCGGACCAGCATGCATGTGACGCAAATGTTCTCTTTCAAATAAGTGTGTGGAGGGCAAGGTGTTAAGTCCCTCCAACACAAAGGGAGGATCCTCCGACCAGGCGAGGTGATCATGCCTGGCGGGCCGAGACGCAACGGTTAACGTTTTAACTTGTATTTATATGTAGTTAGCAGCTGTGAAAACTTCTATATCGCGATTCAGGATTTGACGAGAGATGTCAAGTGTCAATTTATTTATATTATTAAATATGTGGGTACCGCCACAAGTGTTTTGTTAAATCGGCTGTTCAAAATTAAAACCTAGTAACTCAGTTTTTTTGAAAAATCGTTTTATCTTCAATTTTTAACTAGTAAGTCATACTCGATAGATTAGGCTGCTTAAAACACCCATTTTCGTACGACTTTTCTAGTTAGTCACCTGGCAAGTCGGGGTAATTTGAAACATCCGTACAAACTCCTCAAAATCACAAATTTAAAACATAGTAAATCCGAAAACAATTTTAAAAACCTAGTAAGAGTTGCATACTTACTAGGTTTTAAAATTTTTACTGCTTGATACTCTGTTATGAATTTGTGATATTCATATTAAATGCTCTCAACTAATTCAGTAAGTCGACGGACGCCGTCGTATCGTAACCTAGTGTCTCTCCGTGTTTTTTATTGTTTAAAATGAAGCGTCAACAGTTTCATCGCTCCAAACTTATTTTTAGTGCTTTACAGAATAAAGAAAATGGGAGGTAAGTGATAATCTTTTGTTATTTATAGAATTATCTTAAAAAATCGGCGGTGTTTGAGATATAACCTCAAAATATTAAGATGTTCCTGTATTTTTCTTAACTTTTAGCTTGTTTTTTAATGTTATATGTAATTATTATTACCACATCGTATAACCAAGTTTATAGGCATCGGCATTCGTATAACAAGGGACGTATTTCACTTTCGAATGTCACAACGTCTAACTTATTATTTTGACAGATAGTCATTTTGGCGCGAGTAGCAAGACGTTGTCATGTAAATACTGATTTAGCCTTGAGATACAGAACACAAATTATCTAAATAGGTAAATTGCGTTTTATATCTCAAGGATAATAATTCATTAAATTAAAATCTTACTTATAATATAATAATAATATTATAAATGTGAAAGTTTGTAAGGATGGATGGATGTTTGTTACTCTTTCACGCAAAAACTACTGAACGGATTTGGCTGAAATTTGGAAAGGAGATAGGTGGAAAACTGGAATAACACATAGGCTACTTTTTATCCCGTTATAATGTTCCTGTAGGAATTTACGCGGGCAAAACCGCGCGTGGAAGTTTCATCAAAAATAAATTCGTAACTTGCGTGTATTACAAAAACTATTGATTATTGAGTTATATAATGTCCAGTTATATAGGTGCATGTTGTTATTTGTGGTTTTGTGTCAGCTTTTTTAAGTTGCATTGCGCTTTGATCTAATCCACGGAATGTGCGTTCCCGGTGCTCGTTAGCAATAATTCTGTTGACGAAGCAAATCTGCTAAGCGAATTTATTATATTACACTACCTATTTTTTTCTCATGTTAACGAATCCTTTTTTTATGTCTTGTCTTTGCTATGGTTGTGGGCTTTGCTTACTATTGATTCCCGCTTTCAGACCGCCAAATGAAGATAATCAAGCCCAAAAAGCCAAGGAAATTGCTATTAAGTTTGATAATTGTGTTCCTGGGACATTAGCAGTTGTTAAAGCTAACCTTGTTGCAGAAAGCGGGTAAGAAGAGAACATTTTATTAGTTTATACCGTAGTCACACATAAGTACTTCAGGTGGACAACATAATATTCTAAAATTTGTGTTAATCTTGCCATTCTACATTAATGAAATGCAACAAACTTTGCTCGTTACCTTCAGCATGTTAACATTATTATCTTCATATTGGTTAACTGAGACTTCTTCCTTTCTACCTCTGCAATGGTTATCGGGCTTTCCTTACCGTTGTTTCCTTTGCAGATCGAAAAATGAAGTCGAAAAAGCAACCACTGAACAATCTATAGATTATTATCGATACCTTTGGGCTCAAAGGTCGTAAAGGACATTTGGGCGAAAATTACTTTTTTATACAGTTTCACTCAGTTTTTAATTCTCTATCGATCTTTATATTTAGTTCTATGAAATTCGCAAAAAAAATGCCTTTACGACCCACATAATCTGTAACTTTAAGCAAAGATTAGCGTGAAAATATGGAAGTAAATAACACATACTTACTACAGTGAAATTATTTTGGTAGTATAGGAAAGTATAAAGAAACTTTTGGGTGCAAAATACATAAAAAAATTTAATTGTCTCATACTCCCTATAAATCACCTCAAAAATTTGGATGTAAAGGACATCGCCTTTGCAAATTGTCCTATACACCCCTACAATTTAAAATAAAAGAAAACTAGTGTCCTTTACTACCTAGTTTCATTTTATTTACGTATTTCCGCGCGGGAGTAAATAATCATAAATGAAGAATTGTCCCATATTCTTGAATAAACAACAAATTTAAACTATACTTAATACCTAACTTAAAATTAAACACTAAACTATTACTTAATTCACAATTTTGGGAAATGTATTTAAAATCTATCGAAATTATCTATAAAATGTTTAACCTAAACTAACTTATTAAAATGATACTAATAGTTATTCGTTATTCATACTTACATTCAAATAGCCTACTGTATAGGCTAGGTTGTAAATAACGTGTAGGTATAGTAAGGACGAAGTATAACCACGACACTTATTGTATAATGTCCTGTAAAACCCAGAAAAAATAAGAGCGCGATAACATTTGTCCTTTACTACCCAAACAATTTAGAAAAGTCTAATACAAGTCCTTTACATCCTATATTAAGCTCATTATTGTAAATCATTATGAACCCTAATGCCTACAAAATTATATTAATTTACAATAAGTTTCACTTACACCTATACACGTACCTATAAAAATGCATAGAAATATTATTTATACGCGGATTATCTCGCTCTAACTACAGTATAATATACTTTAGTTAGAGCGAGCGAGCTAGATAGTAGATTCGGCTGTATAAGTGATAGATTCCAATGAACCAGAGGCGCCTTGCTTCACTGTAAAATATGTTTTGTGTCTTAGACATAAAGATTACAATTATTTTGACCATTTTCTGTTTTGCGGGTTCATGTCAACGCGTGTTTTGTGCACGCGCCATTGTTGTCATAATATTTGTTTTGAAAACGAGGAACGTTGCGGTCTGGCGGCTATTTTATTCAATTAGTATCTTTTACATACATCTGTTTATCGAGCTCGACCTTAAACATTCAAAGGTATTGCTAGGTGTGTTCTACAGCCCTAACTGCCACATTGATTACTTTTCTACTCTTGAAACCAAACTCGAATATTTCTCTTCGCTTTATGATCACTTTATAATCCTCGGAGACTTTAACACGTGTCTTTTGAAAGATGATCTACGTAGTCGCAAACTCTGTTCTCTTGTCTCTTCTGTCAATATGCAAATTCTTCCTTTAAATGCTACTCACAGAGCTCCTCACTGTACTCCTTCACTTCTAGATCTTATTCTTGTTTCTAACCCCAGTAAGGTAGCTACGTATGGACAGTTTCCTGCTTCTTTTTCTTATCATGACCTTATATATCTCTCGTATAAGATTCGTCCTCCCAAGCGCAAGAGTAAACTTCTCCTGCTTCGCAGCTTTAACAGCTTGGATCTGGAACGTTTGAGAGCTGATGTAAATAACATTGACTGGACTCCTGTCTATAACTCCAACGACCTTGATGAGAAGGTGCTTATTTTTACTAACACCATAACGGCCATTTACGACAAGCATGCACCAAAAAGAGTAGTAAGAGTTAGACATTTACCTGCTCCATGGCTGTCTGAAAACATAAAAGCATTTATGGCTAAAAGGGATAAAGCCAAACGTAAATATAAAAAGTTCCCAACGGAAGATAACTGGCTGCTTTATAAAAAACTGCGTAACCGGTGCGGTCGTATGTGTAGAGATGCAAAGAGACGCCACATTCATGACTCCATTCAAAATCTCAATACAAAACAAGTATGGCAATTTCTTAGATCCCTTGGCATTCGTCAAACCTCAACCAACAGTGGGAGCTATATAGACCGTAATGCACTTAATACTTATTTTGCTAGCTCTCCTACTACCATTCCAAATAATATTAAATGCGCTACTTTATTATATCTTTCCAGTCTTCCATTGCCGACAAGTACTTCTTTCTCTTTTCATCCAGTCTCAGAAGAAGAAATTCAGAAATCTATCCAATCCATATCAACTAAAGCAGCAGGCGAGGATGGCATTCAACTGCAAATGCTTCTTCCCATTTTAGAATATATCACACCAATTATTTCTCACATTATAAACTTTTCTCTGTATTCAAACACTTTCCCTACATCATGGAAGAAGGCTCACGTTATTCCGTTGCCTAAAGTATCGAATCCATCCATACCATCTCAGTTTCGCCCTATTTCTATTCTTCCCATAATATCTAAGGTTCTTGAGAGTATTGTCTATAGCCAACTGTCTTTCTATCTCTCCTCTAACGGCCTGTTAAGCCCATTTCAGTCTGGTTTTCGACGTGGTCACAGCACTGTAACTGCCCTTATTAAAATAACTGATGATATAAGACTGGCCATAGAAAACAAACAACTGACCATTATGGTTCTTTTGGATTTTAGCAGTGCCTTCAATTCAGTAGACTTTGACCTTCTCTTAAGCATCCTAGCTTCTCTGAATATTTCTTCTTCTGCAGTGTCCTGGTTTAATTCCTATCTTCGGGGTCGCTCACAGACTGTTCGCTGTGATGATCTTTTCTCTGAATGGCGAGATTTAACCACTGGCGTACCCCAAGGTGGTGTTCTCTCTCCTCTTCTCTTCTCCATTTTTATAATAAAATAAAATAAATAAAATAAGCCTTTATTGCTGAGTTTACAAGTTAAATACCTTAATTAATTTTAATTCTTATGTATCACTATGGATCGTTACTTTTCCCCAGCTTGTCCTTCGACATAGGCCTCCTCTAAAGATTTCCACGTATCCCTGTCCCTCGCGATTCTCATCCATTCTGGACCAGCAGTTCTCTTTAATTCATCTTCCCAGCGTTTTGGTTGTCGCCCTTTGCTCCTTTTCCCATCTCTGGGGTACCATTCTGATATTGTTTTTGTCCATTTCCTATTCCTCTCTCTTAACATATGTCCTGCCCATTGCCATTTTATTGTTTTGCATATTTTGCCCGCATCTTTAAATTTAGTTATTTTTTTAATATTTTCTAATCTTACCCTATCACGTCTTTTTACCCCAATTACACTTCTTTCTATTCCATTTTGGCATACATTTATTTTCCTAGTTAGTTTTTCCGTTAATGTCCATGTTTGGCATCCATATGTTAAACATGGCAAAATGCACATGTTATATACTTTCCTTTTCTGTTTTGTTGGCATGTCTTGATTTTTCATGATTTCGCTTAGAGACCAATATCTTTTCCAAGTATTGGCTATCCTTCTATCGATTTCCTTTTGCATAGTATCACTTGGCGATATTAACTGTCCGAGGTATAAGTATTCTTCTACATAATTAATTTCCTCCATGTTAACTCTGATGTTATAGGTTTGTGAACCGTTAGTCATAATTTTTGTTTTATTTGTGTTCATTGAAAGTCCTGTTTTCGCGCTTTCATCAGATAATTGTTGTAACATTTGCTCTAGCCTTTTCGGGCACTCGGAAAATAGGATAAGATCATCTGCAAAACGCAGGTGGTTTAAAGTTTCCCCGTTTATGTTAAGTCCATTTTTGTCCCAATCCAGATTTCTAAATACCATTTCCAGGGTTGCCGAAAATAGTTTGGGTGAGACGGGGTCACCCTGCCGGACACCTCTCTGAATGGGGAACTCCTCTCCTGTTGTTTCCAGCCTGACTTGTCCTTTGCTGTTTGAGTAGATATTTTTAAGTATTTGTATATATTTTCTTTGTATTCCTTGCATATGTAGTGCTTCCCAGATAGAATCATGTTCCAATGAGTCGAAAGCCTTATTATAATCTACAAATCCTAGATAATAGATTTTATTGTATTCTTTGTATTTTTGTAGAACTTGCCTCAGTACATGTATATGATCTACGGTTGAATATTTGCTTCGGAAGCCAGCCTGCTCTTTTGGTTGATTGAAGTCAAGTGTTGGCGTGATTCGAGATAGAAGTATTTTAGAAAAAACTTTATAAATATTGGACATCAGACTGATTGGTCTATAATTACCTATTTCACCTTTATCTCCCTTTTTATGTAGCAGTATTATTGTGGATGTGGTCCAATCGGCCGGGATAGTTTCAGTGTCTATAATTTCATTGAATAAGTCCGTTAATATGGGAGCAATCACCGGTGCGGTCGTTGTTAATATTTCGTTAGTTATCTGATCGGTTCCAGGTGTCTTACCTTTTTTTTGCGTATTGATTGCTCTCATTGTTTCTTGCAGTAGTATTTTTGGTATTAGCTCATCCTCTGTTTCGATACTTTGACTAGTCTTTAATTTGGGTTTCTTGCTTTTGTATTGGTTTCGGTAATAGTCTGTAGCTACTTTTATTATCTCATGTCTTTTGTTTGTATACTTTCCGTCTTGATTCTTAGCTTGTAGCATCCAATCCTTTTTGATGTTTAACTCTTTTAGAGCCTTTTTAATTCCGCCGGTTTTCTCAATGTGTTTTTTCAATGTTTCTTGCCTTTTTACTTTCCTATCTTTCCTCATATTTTCATTAATCTTTTTGCTGATTGCAGATATTTTTGAGCGGTAATCTGTATTTTCCTTTCTTCGTATTAGTTCTTTTCATTCCTGTAGCAGCTGATATGTCTCATTAGAAATCATCTTATTCTTATTCTTCTCTGAGTTTATTTTCTTTGTTTCTATTGTTAACAAGTTTATGAATTTGTCATACCTTGCCTGAATTGGTTGTGTACTTTCTTCTTCTTTTTTAATTAGAGCTTGTAGGTTAGTCATAAGTTGGTCACTGTTACCGGTGCATACTATGGCTGTTTTCCTGTCCTGAAATTTTCTATTATTTTTAATAGGTGCACCTGTTAGCTGGGCGCGTACCATTTTGTGGTCCGAATGAAAATTTAAGTTGTGTATAACCGATACATCTTGAAAGTTCTTGGGCTTGTTGGTCATGATAAAGTCAATTTCATTCTTATATAGTCCATTTGGGGAGATCCATGTCCATTTCTTAGTTTCTTTTTTCTTATAGAAACTATTGAGAATGCTTAATTTATTTTCTAAAGCGAAAGTGATCAATCTGTCTCCATTTTTGCTTCTTTTACCATATCCATATTTTCCCACTGTATGCTCTTCTCCATAACTATTACACTGACCTATTTGTCCATTGAAATCACCCATTACGATAATGTTTTTATGCGCGTTTTGTATAGTTGTCTGTAAGTCTTCGTAGAATTTGTTGATTTCTTTTTTATTTTCTTTTTTGTTTGATTCTATTGGTGAGTATGCTTGTATAATGGTCCATTTATCGTTTTTATTTAATGGTAGTACAATATTTAAAGTTGTTATTCTCTCCGATATGCCTTTTATTTCTTCGATGTTGTGAGCAAGTTTCTTTTTAATTAGAAAGCCTACACCATATAGACCTGGGGTCTCACCTTTGTAGTGTAGGATGTAGTTCCCATAATCTTTCAATTCCTTCCCCATATCTTCTCATTTCACTAATTCCTATTATATCCCATTTTATGTCTGCTATAGCTAGTTCGAGTTCATGGAGTTTTTCAGCAGTTCGTAGTGATCTTACATTGAAAGTAGCTATATGTATATCTAACGTAAATTCATTAATCTTTAGAGGGTCGTGGTCTTTTTCCCCCACGAGGACCAATCGGCTTGGGGGAGGGTGCTTAGTTTTGTTTACTTTATTGTTTAGCTTTGTATTTGATTTCCGTTTTCGATCGCATGTGTTTAATTGCTATTGTTTTTTCTCTGTTGTGATGGTTGAGAGGGAGTTAGATCGCCCCCTTATCTTATCAAATGCGTTAATTCTGTTATTTTTGGATACGATTAGTGTCTGTTGTTTTCTTGGCTGTAACTCAGCTTGAGGAGAGGTGGAATTTTCTCTTTTCCTTTTATCCTTGGCACTTGTATTTTCTTTAACGACAAGTTTATCATATTTTATGTACGCAAAATTTCCTTTTTTCTTTTCTTCCATGAGCTTAGGTTGTAGTGCTTTCCTTTTTTCTATAATTTCTTTTGAATAGTCTTCTGTTATATATATTTCTTTAAGTTTCTTCTTGTTTTTCAATAATTCACTTCTTTTCCATCCACTAGTTAAACCCAAGAGCGTAGGTCTTGGTTTCCCGCCTTTGTTAGCTTTTCCAATGCGGTAGATCTTATTTACGTCATGGCCTTCTATTGATATACCTAATTCGAGTAAAAAACATTTTTTCAGCTTTTCAAGTAACTCCAATGTAGACTTTTCCTCTTCTAATAGCCCGTGAATTATTATATTGTTGCTTCTCTTCTCTCTTTCTAGATACTCCATTTTTTTCTCCAAGTTTTCAAGTTTAAGTTTCAAATTTTTATTTTCTTCTACGATAGGTTTTAATTTCTCTTCTATTTTATCCATTATTGCATTACTTAACTCCACTGTTTGCTTTTGCATTTCAATTTTCATTTTATCGAATAATAATTGAAATTGATTTTCCATGTTTATTATATTTTTGCGTGTAAATGAAAGTTTTGATAATTAATTTGTTTGCTGGCAACACTGAGGTGACAGTTGACACTGACTGACAGTTTTATGAGTTGGTACTATTGACATAAAGTCTATATTGTCTGTTGATAAAAATTCTAACCTCAAATCTTTGTTGATTCTGTTTCTTCAGATTTTGGATGGAACCCAACAAAACGCGATGGTTATTAATGTTAACTTTCTAACTTCACTTAGTTTTTCGCTGTATGTGATTTAATTGTAAAAACTGTGGCTACAATGTATTTACTGTTGAAAACTTTTCTAGAGCGTCGACACTATGATGTTTACAATACAAGGACCGGAAACGGAACATTTTTATAAATGCTATCACAAATGTTTTATCTTCAAAGTATCATCTCTATGCAGACGATCTGCAACTGTATCGTCACTTTAAAGCTGATGAAATTACTGGTGCTGTTACTACAATTAATAATGACCTTGTAGAAGTAAGTTTATGGGCTAAAAAATTTGGACTTCTAGTCAACCCAGATAAGTCTCAAGCAATTATTATTGGTGGCAGATATATGTTAAATTTGTTGGATCACCAGAATCTTCCTCAGGTGTTTTTTGATGGAGTTAATATCCCGTTTACAAAAAGTGTAAAAAATCTTGGTGTCTTTATAGACTCAAATCTTTCATGGGATGTCCACATTACGGAATTAAGTAGGAAATTATTTTCCTCATTTCAATCTCTCAAACGTCTTCAGAAGTTCTTACCGTTCCAAACTAAAGTTACTCTTGCTCAATCTCTTCTACTTCCACACATAGACTATGCCGATGTTTGTTTTCTGGATGCTAGGGAGGAACTCGTTGACAAACTCGAACGTCTGCAGAATTTGTGTATCCGCTTTATTTTCGGATTACGTAAATACGACCATGTCTCCGAATCTCGGAGAAATCTAAAGTGGCTACCGATTCGGCAGCGTCGTAACTCACACATTCTTTCTCTTCTTTATACTATTCTTCACAATCCTAATTCTCCTTCCTATCTACGTGAGCGCTTCAATTTTCTTGTTCCCAGGGGCAAACCCTGTCGTTCCGCCTCCTCTCTTCTATTGAGTACTCCGGCTCACAGCTCCAGCTGTTACGATAGCTCTTTCACCATAAAAGCAGTGAGGCTTTGGAATTCTCTTCCTCACCCTTTACGTGACAGCCTCTCTCTTAACATTTTTAAAAAAAGGACAAAAGAATATTTTCACTCTATCTAATTATGTATGTATTATAATATTTTATTTATGTAATATTAGTATGTAAGTATATGTATTATCTGGTATGTATATATATAATAAATGTATTTATTTAGGTATATTATATGATTTTGAATTGACATACGTTTATGTATAATTTCTATGGTTTAATTTCTATTTTTCTTTTATTGTTACACTTCCGACTACTTTTATAAATACATCTTTCTACTCTAGAGCTCAAAGGTTTGCTGGTAGAAAACTCAATTTTGAGTTAAGCTCGCCTTTGTACATAATTACTTTTATTTTGTACTTATTGTCTGTATATTTTTTTTTCTATGTGTACAATAAAGAATTTGAATTTGAAAACTCGTGTGACACCATGGAAAACAGTGATGAAGATGATGTAGGAAATGACATCCTTGAGCCCTTACTCAAACGCCGTAATCAATTACTTGCTGTGTTAGCTGCACGAAAAACTATTACAAGGTAAGTCGTAACTATAATCACCTACTAAACTACATATTATTTTACATAATGACTTATAATGTTTCACAAACTTGCTGTCGAATTACTTGCTCAGTTAGGTACTTTGTATTAAATCCTTACTTACAGTTTATTACTTAAGATATGTACCTATATTATTTTCTAAATCGGTATTATTATCTATTCCCATAAGAAGGAAGGTATTGATTTCTGATTGTTGTTGTTTTTTTTATTTCAGAGTTTCTAACGTATTGCCGGCAAGAGATGATGGTAAGGAAAATCTGCATCCTATGAAATATACTACAGGAACTACTTCTGAAATAAATATGACCTCTCAAAATGAAATAGTTCAACCGAAGCATAGTATTAGTAGTGATATTATAGAGGACACTGATGAAGAAACGTCTCTGAATGAAATTAGCAGACCCAAATTGATCATAAATTCCAGTAGTGAAAACGATAGCAATACCTCTACGTTTTCGAAAAATGAAACACTACGTGACCCAAACAAAACGATAACAGTTTTGTCGAATATAATTTTGAAAAAGCCAAATGATTTTGGATCTAAAGGAAACGATTCAAGTTCTATTATATTACAGCCGAGAAATGAGATGTAAGTAAAATTACCGAGTATTTATGTTATTGTTATACTTGAAAGTAGGAAATATGTATAGATTAGGTAGGTAAATACTTTTTTATAAATTCTTAAAACGTCCCTTTTGTGGCTACTCTGCATTATTAATTTACAGGCAATTCTGTCCACAACCACTACGTTTTACTTATTTGTATGTTTTATAATGCGGTATTAACCCTACTGATAACAAAAAAAGGTTTAATTTTTTATGTAAGTTTTTATTTATCTTTTGTTTCAGTAGTCTGCAATCAGTTCATATTTCTAATCAAATTCAGCAGTTGACGCAAAATATAAAAAAAACCGTTACCCAAGAAGAGCGTCCTTGTTCTGAGTTACAAAATGACGACTCGGGTCCTACTTCTTGTATATCTCTCCAGCAACCTGCAATGACATTACCTACCTACTGCAGCTAAGTTTACTGACACTAGTATGATTGTGAATTTGGAATCTGAAAATCTGGAATATAAATCTGATGCCACTTTTTGTGACTCTCCGCAGCCGCTCTCAAACTCTCCTTCTACTGAAATTTATTGCGCGGATCATATTCATGCCGAGACACTTGAAGATAACAATGTCTTGAATGCAACTCTCGCTGGTACTTCTTTTCAGCCTGCAATCTTATCACCTTCGTTGGCTAGTTTCTAGTAAAATTGACTCAAATAAATCTGATTATAGTGACAATAGCACTGGTAAAATACCAAGGAAAAGGAAGAGGCGCAATTTATTGACAAAAAAAGCTTATATTGACTTTTTATCAGATGAGGATAAGAAAGATTATTCGTCATGTAGCTCAGACCTTTGGTCATGTAATGAATCAGAGTTGAATAGTGATAATGAGGTTCGAGTTATCAAAAAGAAAAAGAAAAAGACAAAGGAGATTAGTGAGACTAATAATATAGTAATTAAAAAAAAAGAGAAACCGATTAACAACCGCAAAGTAAATAAAAAAGCAAAAAATGAAGGCAAGGCTTATGAAAATAGAAAAGGAGATATTGTACCTGAAAAAAGAATAAAAAGTAATCCATGTATCCCTGGTAAGTGTGCCAGAGGATGCTATGACATCCCGGAAGAAAGGCGAATTTCTCTATTCCAATATTATTGGAATCTAGACTCGCAGCGTAGAAAAGATTGGATAGTTCGCTGTGCTCATCGGACTCCGATTAAGAGAAAAAAAACAAAGAATGATTTCAGCCGAAGAAATATTACGTATGAGTATTTTATCAATGACGGTGAAGGTCACAAGCAAGTATGTCAAAAATTCTTGATTGATACCTTGGCTATTACTCAAAAATTTATTACGTACACCTTACAGCATGCCAAAGAAGATATGGCCCAGGAAGATTTTCGAAAACCTAACGTACTTCAAAAATATACCGAAGAAGCTAAAGTGTTTGCAAAGAACTTTATCGAAAAGCTTCCAGCAGTTCCATCGCACTACAATAGACAAAAATCTAATAGGACTTATCTCCCTCAGGAAATGAAAAATATATCTAACTTATATCAAATGTATTTAAAATATTGTACTGAACAGGAAAAGCAGGCATTAAGTGACAATGCATTTCGAACAATTTTTAAAGAATATAACATAAGCTTTCACATACCGAAAAAAGATAAATGCCTACTTTGCGTCAAAGCAGAGAATAATAAAGACGAAATGAACGACAAAGACAATGAGCTACTGAACTCTCATCTTAAAGAGAAGATATGTACTTATAAAAGATTTAAAAATCATCAAATCCTTAATTCACCCAAGAATGAAACGGTCACCTGCAGCTTTGACCTACAAAAAGTTTTGAATACACCACATGGACAAAGTATGATATTGTACTATTCTAGAAAATATTCGGTGTTTAATTTCACTATTTATGAAAGTCGCACACAGGATGTTAATTGTTATACATGGGGGGAATGCGACGGCAAAAGAGGGAGTAACGAAATTGCAACTTGCTTAGTTAAATATCTTGAGGAAAAAGACAAGATGGGTGTAAAACATCTTCTGATGTACTGTGATTCATGTAGTGGCCAAAACAAAAATAAAATCGTATTGGCTGCCATAAACCAATTCTTGAAATCAGCTATTAATTTGGAGGTCATTCAAATTAATTATTTACTTCCGGGCCATACATACATGCCGGTCGATACAGTTCATGCTGTTATCGAAAGGGAAGTGCGAAAAGTTATTGTATGGAGTCCCTCCCAGTGGCCTACATATTTTGAATCGGCCCGCAAAAGACCAAGGCCTTACAAAGTCAATGTCATTGAATACAATGATTTTTTAAAATTTGACCAATTAGCTTTAAATACATTCACACCAAAAACATTAAAAGATGTTCAATTCAAAAACATCAGAGTCGCTACATTTAAAAAAAAACATATCGATAAAATGTTTGTCAAATATTCTATGGAAGCTCAAGCAGAATCTCATTGTATAAAATTATGTGAAAAATCTAAAGGGAAATCAAAAGGGAAGGGTAAGGGAAAGAAAAAATACCAACCTAATAATGAACCAGTGATTGGTGTAACTGTGTCACTGCATCCAGCAATGACACAGTTATATAATAGCAGATTACCGATAGCTGCTGCTAAATATAAAGATTTAACAAACTTATGTAAAAATGGAACAATACCTAAAAGATTTCATAAAGAATATACTGAGCTTCCGTGCAATTCTGAGCTACAAGAGACTTTGATCGAAACAGATGAAGAGGACAATGAAAACAGTGAGAAAGAAGAATGAAGTGCAGAAGTGAAAGAGTGAATGTGAAGTGTGAAAGTAAGAGAAGATTCAAGACTCAAACAGATTCTGATTATAAGTATAATTAAAGAAGGATGATGAATGATGATGATGAAACTGATTAAAGTGGAGAAAATACAACCAAAAATGCTAATGTTAGTTACTGTAAAACATGGTAATATTATCATTTAAAGGTTTTGTGTTCGAATATAGGTCGCGTCATGAGTTATGAGCTCTCTGTTTTAGTGGTAGGGATCTGCGCACGTGGATTATTAAGTGAAGTCTAAAACAGAGACGCATCATAACTCAGGACGCGACCTATACAAAATAATAAGGGATCTCAAAATAATAAACGATGTCAATTTGATTAATAACTGTTTTTATTTCTATAATTATATATTTTCACGATTATTTGTAATTAAAATACAGTAGTATACCATAATTCATTTAATAATTAAGTTTAATTAATAATGTAGCCCTTAAAAGTGAGTTACCAAGTGATCCTTATGACCTAAAAATTACTACGAGGGTCAAACTGAAAGTTCTTAGAACTGGCCACTTATAAACTATATAATAAAAAAATAATTCTAAAATTTAAAAATATAACTCTTTGCCAATATTACTGAGTACATATTTCATTCATTTGTCATTTGTTTTACGATTTGGCGGCAAATTGAAAATTGTCTGTGTCACGTCAACATGAATTTAACACGAGAAAATTTTCGTGCAATGATTTTTTATGACTTTCGATGTCATTTAAGTCAACAAGAAAGTTATGATAGACTACGATTGGCCTTTCACGAGGAAGCCCCATCTCGTGCGACTGTTTACAACTGGTTTAATGAGTTTAAACGTGGTCGCACTAATCTCACTGATGATTTACGTGAGGGACGGCCTTCTACGGCGACGACTGAAGATAACATCTGTGTTGTGCGGCGTATGATAGAGACTGACAAAAGAGTGACCTATCAGCAGATTCGGACAAGCTTAGGCATCGGTATGAGTCAAGTGCACAAAATCCTCCACGAACATTTAGCGGTCAGGAAGCTTTGCGCCCGGTGGATACCTCATAATTTGACTGAGGCTCAAAAACTCCATCGTGTGGACTGGTGCCGTAAAATGATTGAAAGATTTAACGGAGGTGACTCAAATGCTGTGTTCGACATACTAACAGGTGACGAAAGCTGGATTTACTGTTATGATCCTGAAACCAAAAGACAATCTGCTCAGTGGGTGTTTCCTTTCGAGGAGTTGCCAACTAAAGTGAAAAGAGATCGAAGTGCGGGAAAAAAAATGGTGGCCTCGTTCTTTGGAAGGATAGGTCATTTCGCAACAATTGTGTTAGAGGATCAAAAAACAGTTTCTGCAGAATGGTACACTACCAATTGTTTGCCACTTGTCTTGGAAAAAGTTCGAGAGAAACGACCTCGCAGTAGGATCCTCCTTCACCACGACAATGCCTCGTCGCACACCGCCAAGCGAACGATCGACTATTTGGCGACATCAAACGTTGAATTACTGGGTCACCCGCCGTATAGCCCCGACCTCGCGCCTTGTGATTTTTATTTATTTCCAAAAATTAAAGAAAAACTTAAAGGAAAGCGGTTTATGAATGCTGAAGAAGCGGTGTCTGCGTATCGCGATGCCATTGAAGAGACCCCTAAGAACGAGTGGGCAAAGTGCTTTTCCCAGTGGTTCCATCGCATGCAGCGGTGTATTGACGTGAATGGACAATATTTTGAAAAGATATAATAAAACTAATAACTGGCTAATGTAATCAGTTTTTGATTTTCTAAGAACTTTCAGTTTGACCCTCGTACAGTAGTCGAATATTACCTTATTTTCTTCAGTATTGTGCAGTGAAGTAGATTTACACCCTACTGTAAAATCTTACGATGGAAATTTTACGGGTGTAGGTAAATGTCTTTTATTTTCAAATTTATGGTCGTAAAGGAAATCTATCTCGCTAAATACAGCACTAGGGTATTTTTTTTAAACTGCCTCAGAAAATACTATAAATTCTAAGTACTTTATTCCTTGGTTTTATAAAAATAGCTCAAGAAACAAAAAAGTTAGAGTAAAAAACTTTTTTATTTTTTTGTTTTTTGCTTCTCCTGAAAAGTCCCATTTTGTCCTTTACGACCTTTGAGCCCAGAGGTATCGTTATGATAATCCTGTTTCTGGGACATCGTCTGCTATTAATGTACAAATTAGCAACGAGATCTTTCCAGACAATGACGTAGAATTATATTCAAGCGATGACTCTGTAACTGACCCCGATTTTGTTCCACCTTTGAAGAAGAGAGTTAAAAATATTTTTTTCGACGATAATGATTCAGAGCTCATTTTCGAAAATCTTGTGCTTCCTGAACCAACATTCCTAATAGAAGATCTACTACCTCAACCACCTCTTATTTCTCCTATTCCTGAACGATCAATCTTCGTAGCATCTTATCCTGACCCAATAGTTTTTATCAATTTTGAGCAAGCGGCTGCTTATCTTCCCCCTGCCCGCTTTTCGGCAAAGTATCCGGGTCCGATATACGATTTAGACAAATCTTCAGAAACCCCCGATGAAAACACGAAAGAAACTAAGCTTAAATTGAAGCACCCGATGAAGCCGATAGGATGTGATAATAAATGTCGAAGATCTTGTAATTTTTTCACCCAGAAAGAGCGAGATGATATTTGGAACAATTACTGGAATATGAACTATACTTCAAGGCGACAGTTTTTAAACAAATCCATTAAAATTGAACCAATTAAACAGAAAACTATATCTATCGATAACCCAAATAAAATGCATCACAAAAAAGAGTCCAGATATTATTATTTTTCGCATATGGGTAAAGAAATAAATGTTTGCAAATCGTTCTTTCTCCTAACTCAGGGTTATAAAAATGACAGTGTCACACATAACGGAACTGAGCAGAGCCATCAAGAGGAAACCTCTTTTTGAAGACGTCAAAGAAAATAGAGGTGGTAAGAAGCCTCAACTTCCTAAGGCTCCAATTCAAGAGCATATTTTGAGTTATAATCCTGCACTAAGTCACTACAGGAGGAACAATTCACCTTTGACTAGATATTTACCACGAACACTTACTCTTCAAACCATGCTCAATGATTATAAATCAAAAAATCCGGACTCCAAGTGTTCCATTGAAACCTACCGGAAGACAATGAAACAAATGAAAGTTTCATTAAATTATCCAAAAGGTGATCAATGTGTAGATTGCGGCATATTTGAAGAAAAAATAAAGAATGGTGATGAATCTTCAAAAGATGATTATGCAAGACACAAAACAAAAGCTGAGAAAGCTATAAAAAAATACAGAGAGGATGGGACATATAAGAATACTGCAGCAGATCATATTTATTCTATGGATCTCCAAAAGGTTACTTTACTACCAGACATGCCGAAAGTAAAAGACTCGTTTTTCCTCAGCCGTTTAGTGGCCTTTAATTTGACTTTCGCGCCAATAATGAAAAATTCTGACATTAGTTCCAAATGCGTTGTTTGGCACGAAGCATTGATGGGTCGCGACGCCAATAATATTGTCGATGCATTAGTTGCATTGATACAGTCAGAACGAGATGTTAAGCACTTAACATTGTGGTGTGACAACTGCACGGGCCAAAATAAAAATTGGTTTTTATTCACCGCCCTTGTAACTATAGTAAATTCTCACTGTTTTGATATTGAGACGATCACACTGAAATACCTTACGAAAGGCCATACCCACATGTCAGCCGATGGAGTGCATGGAAATATTGAGAGGGATTTTAAACGGCGAGAAGCAGTGTTCAACTACGACGATTACAAAGATATTATTGCACATTGTAGAAAAAATATAGACGTGATTGAAGTGCAAAAATCGTACCAATGGCCAAAAAAGAAACGCGTGGCAGCTCGTCGAAATGCTAACGATCCTTTAAGCACATTTTTACTTAATCCAGTAGTCGAAGCTAAGTTTACAATGGGATCCCGTAATCTTTTATATAAGACTGATTTTGAAGAGCCTTACTTAGAACTTAACTTTCTAATAAAGAAGTTCGATATATCGATACTTCCTCCTGCTGCAGACACCATACCACGTGGAGTGAAGTCTTCAAAAAAAGATGGCATAGTTTCCAAACTCGTGCCGCTTATGCCGACTAGTCGAAGAGAATTTTGGATTAATCTACCTACAAACGATCAATCTGCTGACTTAATTTCTGACGGGCAGGTAGTCGATAATGATTAAAATTAAAGTTAAATTTCTTTTGGTTTGCTACATTACTTTTATACTTTGTTTTACTTTTTTATATTTTGTATTAAAAATATTACGCCTAATTAGCTGTTTTATTAATATTGCACACGACGCGACGCGACGACGTAACGATGTAAAACCCCAGGTTATAATGATATAATGATTATGGTTTTGAATGATAGTACTTAGGTTGTGCCCAATTCCACAATATGAGAAGCTATACTTTTTAAATAGTTTAAGATTATCATACTTAAAAATTTTGCCAAATTTAAAACCTAGCAACTAAACTTACTATGTTTTGTTTTTGTTAGTTATTAATAATTGTTATCAAGAAACAAATAATTTTAAAGTAAACGAGTTATTACTTGTTCTATTCATTTTATTGCAATTTAAATTATTACCAAGCGCAAACGATTCTATAACGCATACTTTGGTCCAACTCCCATATCTCTAGGTTTGATAGTTTTGTTAGGGCAAGTGATCAAAGTGATCAACCTGTTTTTTGCGTCTCCTGAACAATTTTAAATTCGTGAGTTACTGTGTTTCAATTTTGAACAGCCGAAATGATGCGATGAATAAGTAATATGGGATATATTTTGTCATACCCATAATTTGACGAATTCAATCGTCCACCCACTTTGATTAAAAAGGGAGACAAAAAAACGTATTTTTGATTTATTATTTAAAACCTTGCACAATGCTTTATGTTCGGTTTCAAAATATTTATATTGAGGTATGGTCAAAGATAATGAAATAACTAAGTCAAGTCAATTAAAAGAGCGATCGAGCAGAATCGGGGGTCAAAAGTGTTCGTACAATATCTTGGAAGAAGCCACCTGACGAAGCTGACCACAGCATTTGGAGAAGTCGTTTCTTCGAAGCCTAAAAAAACTACTATAATAAGAAAAAGTGAACACGCGTGTCGGTCGCATTTTAATCAAAATAAAGTGGATATATTTGTTGAAACCTGTAAAAAGGCGATATCTTCAAATATGATACCAGTAAAAAAGGTTTTTGAAAAACATCTTTCTGACTTTCAAGGTGCAGCACAATCTATAACGCCATCGTTTGAGGAAAAAAAGTTCCCTTTATAGAAAAAGGTATAATATTTTAAATCAGCATATTACTGAATTCAATCGGTTGGCCGATGTGAAAATTCCTCAACTGATATCTGTCAATTTCCTTGTCATTGATGATGGTATGGAAGAGAAGATCTTGATTTTTTCGACTCAACAAGCCAGAAAATTACTCCATAATGACAATAAAAACAAAATGAAGTATGACGATGGAACTTTTCAACGAACTCCCCACCCGCTTTATCAGATCTTTACTATTAACATTGACATTAGCAGAAACAACGACACAACGAATGTAGTACCTGTTGTGTACTTGCTTTTACCCAACAATCTCAGGAGACCTACACCAGGATGTTTAATCGGTTGAAGGACAGATTGGGTTTGAGAATAGAATGCGTTCGCGCGCGGAATGAGTGGTCGCTTCGCGTCTCGCGTTCGACCGAGCGAGATAGAATGATTCGATCGCCTGGTCGAAAGACAAGGACGGACTTGTAGCGCTATGTAATATAAAACGTGCGGCGCGCGGCTGACCAGTGCGCTTATTTAAAACTGCATTGTTTTTATTTACTTCGACAAAAATATGTCCGCGCTCTAAATTACATAAGCAGTTTGCATTCGTGATGAAATAAGAGTGAAATAGACTAAATATTATGTTATTAACTCTGAATGTTATTTGACTGATTATATAAATAATAAGTGATTAGAGTGATTAAAGAGGTGAACAATTATTTTGTCTTTATATTTAAATATTAAGTGATTGAACTGTTATATAATTTATAAACAAAATGCATAGTGCAACTTGACCATTAGGGGAAATCCTTTCGGCGTTTAATGTCCACAATTGAAATAAACTACTTCTTAGAATGTCCACATCTAGAAATGACCACTCTTGGAATGTCTATTTCTGGTAATAACCACTTCTAGAAATGACCACTTCTTAAAAAGACGATCTCTCAGAATACCCATTTCTTAAAATGACCTCATTTATAGGTTGTGCACGATACGTGGTGGTGCTTCTTTGTTATCCTATTTGAAGTACTGGCCACTTAGAACATAATCTATAAAGATAATAATATGACAGTTATTCCCTTGCGTTTGACACCATCATTATGCTTGTTATTTGTTATATTTGTTATCCTGAAGTATTTTCTTAATTATTTGATAATATGTAAAATGGAAAAAACAGATCTAGAAGTAAGAAAAAATCAAAAAGGAAAAGACACTATCTTGTATAACAAAAACCGTTATAACTTTTCATTAAAAAACAAGAATGGTACATCACGTACGCAGCTCCACGATTACACTAAATTCTAGTAAAAATATAGTACTTCGATCAACTGCACATACATGTTTACAAAAAAAAAAAATTTAATGACATTTTTATTGCGGTGGATGATTGCAAGAAAAAAGTATGCCATAATTTTGGATCGGTAGAAAAAATATTTGAAAAGAGGTTTCAAAAGTTGAAGAAAAACTGCAAAGCCGATGATATAACGCATATTCCCAACTTCTCTTCGAAAAAAGATTGTTTATACGCAGCACGAAAATCATTTTTGGAGACCAAAAGTTTATCCTTTCAAACAATCGCAGACGTACATGTACCAAAAGGGTCAGGAAAAGATTTTCTTGTATGTGAAGAAGGTACAACAGAAAAAAATATTTTGTTTTGTTCAAGGACAGCACAAATGTTTTTGAAAAACGAAGAAGAAAACATTGCGATGTATTTTGGGGATGGCACATTTTATTGTGTTCCACAACATCATTATCAGCTTTATTCATTACATGTGGACATTGGTTCGAATGAGAATGTAACAAATGTTGTTCCTGTAATCTTTGCTTTGCTCCCAAACAAGAGTGAACAAATTTACGTACGACTTTTTGAGCTTATTAAAAATAAACTCTCTGTAGAAATGCCGACTTTTAAATGTGATTTTGAAACTGCAGTCATGAACGCTGTCAAGACAGTATTCCCCAACTGTAAAATATCCGGCTGCTTCTACCACTTTAATAAAGCCATTTGGCGTACTGCTAAGAAATTCAACTTAACGCTGTCACCAGACAGTAGAAAAATGGTGAGAATGGTATCTTACTTACCCCTTTTACCTTCAAGATTTATTGAAGACGCATGGAATTTCATTATTCGCGAGACTGATGACACAGCAGATATCCGAAAATTTAAAAAATATTTTAATAAACAATGGATTCCATTAGTTAGAGATGAAATTTTAAACTGTGCTTTTGAGCGGCACCGTACGACGAATCCCGTCGAGGGATGGCATCGTCGAATAAATGCGCGATTTCAAAAAAAGGGTCCCTTTTTTAAATTTGTTTTAAAACTGAAGAGGGAAGCGGATTACCAAGATCACAAAATTATGAAATCCTATTTTGATGTACCAAAGAAAAATAGACGGGATCGACAAATTTACGTAGACAAAAAAATTACACAATTCATGCAAGATGTTGAAACCGACATTATAACACCAATTCAATTCTTGAAAAAAGTTATTTACTTTAAGTTAAATCATTGAAGTGATTATTAGTTTAAGTGTAGCTTCTCCCTCTTGTTTTAATAGAAAAAGTGTTTTTTTTTTATGAGTTTCTTTTATTCCTGAATATTATTCAAACCTGGTATTAAACAGTTACAAATAATAAATAAATGAACGATATTTTTTAGCAAATGTGACTATGCCCATGCTGATTACATTTTCTAGAAGTGGTCATTTCTAGAAGTGGTCACTTCTAGAAGTGGTCATTTCTAGAAGTGGTCATTTTAAATTGTGGTCTATTTCAATTGTGGACATTAAACGCCGAAAGGGTGTAAATACCTATTATTTATTTTTATTTATTGGGAAAATAGTAGTTTAAGCCCTTTAGTGCACTTTCATAACTAAGTTTTGTTAACTGGTTAAGAAAAACCCTTTTTTATTATTGTTTTCACAACTGGTTTTTAAACAAGAATACGAAGTGTTCATTCATAACTGACAATCACAAATAGTTAAGAAACGAATAATTATGATTATGTTTTTAAAACTAGCTACAGTCAGCAATAACATTTTTCCTTTAACCTTAAATCAAAATAAAAACAACAGAGTTAGAGTTTTTATCGAGAGTATTGCATGCGGAAAACGGATGAGGTTCTTATCTCAATAAATTATTATCTATTATTGATATGTAAACTGCAATGGCATGACATTGACATTGTCATTTTAGTATTATTTAGTTTTCTATTGCAATTGAGTGCAATTTATATAAAATATATAACAACCGAAAACTTAAGTGATAAACTATGTCGCTTTCTAAGCCCATCATGGAGTTCATAACGACAAAAAGGGATCGCGAGAAACTACTATACGACGGCCGTCAGTACCATAAAATCAAAACTTATGTGAACGAAAATGTTTTTTGGAAATGCTACAATAAAACCGGTTGTAAAGGTAATGTGACATTAAGCAATGAAAACCATATAGTTAAGGAGGGCGTGCACGATATTGATTGTTTACCTAATAGTGCAAAATATCTAGTTTTGAAGAAAATGAAAGATTTGAAAACTAAAATAGTAGCTAATGTCGATCCAATACAAAAACAGTTTGAAGAAGTGGTATGCGAAATGGAAGACGATGGCGTGCACTTAGTTGCAGACTTACCAAAATTTGACAATATTAAAAGTGGTCTATACAAAGCAAGAAATAAGGCATTAGGAGTTTCTAAGCTCCTAGCATAAGCTCTAAGCATTTAGCTTCAAGTATTGTACGTGAATTTCGGGAGATAAAGTCACGCATTTATAGAAAGAGAAATAAGTTAGCACACGTAAAAAAAATAAAGGCAAATACTGTTAAGGAAGTTGAGGTTCCCAGTATATTTTCAGATTTCTTACTTGCTGATTTCCGTCACAAAAAAATGAGAATATTAGTATTTGGATCAAGTGATGCCGGTGAAATTATAAAAAAAGTCAAACACTTTTTTATGGATGGGACCTTTAAATCATGTCCAAGACCTTTTCAACAACTTTTCACCATTCACGGGGACGTCGGCAGTGACACAAATAACACGAATGTGATCCCTTTGGTATACGCTTTCATGAGTCACAGGACCAAAAAAGCATACTCAATTTTATTTGATTTAATAGCGTCCCAAATTCCAGAGTGGAAGCCTAATAAAGTCACGATAGATTTCGAAGAAGGCACAATGAAAGCGTTGCAAAAAATGAATGTTACAGTCAAAGTTGTTACATCTCATTCGCGCGCGCCCGCTACCCGGGCATACACGTTTAAACTGTCTACGTAAATTTAATTATTTTAAACCTAGAAAAGTTAAACAATTACTTAAGTATCTAGTACCATTTTCAACAGTGTAAAGTGATCGTTGCAGTTGTAAAATCAGTTTTGAAATACACAAAGAGACAACAAAGATATGAACAAAAAACATAATTAAAGTTTTGAAATAAATCAACACCAAGTAAACAACTCGCATGAATCATCGAAGCTGCTGCGCCCCTATTGGTGGTGAGTCGGAGTACATTATCGTCGAACAGATTACCTAATATGGTCACAAGTTTGAACTAGGGTTTGCTCCTGCACAAACGTTTTAATACCATATTGCTATTTCGCAAAGTTTTCCTAGTGACTCGTGGCTAAGTGCGTAAGATACCTACCTGTGAACGCGCAATGACTACGGAAGACTGAGTTCGATCCTGAGCAAATTTAAACTTTTTGTGTTTTATTTTTTATGAACTTTTATTCTTGAATACTCACTTTTTGTAAATTAATTCGATTCACATTTTTATATTATACATACAAAAATGAGTCTGCATGAAGAGAGTGCTTTGATTTCTCAAGACTTAAATGAGAACGTGACAATAAGAAAGCAGTATGTTATTAACATAAGCACCGAAAATTCTTTTGAATCATTGAGAGATTCCGAAGATGATGACGATGATTTCTTGTCGGAAACTGGACTCAATAGAAGTATACCAAATCGACAATTTGATGACCGGGAGAGATTGAAAGAGTTAGAGATATTAGTAGAAGCTTTACAAGGAAAATTAGCTTCCGCGGATAATGGAATCGTGAACCTGTTATCTGAAAACAGTTCACTAAGGGAAATTATAAGTAATAATGAAAAAACAATAAAAAACTTGAAGAAGATCTGCAATTCTACACCCAAAAGAGTCTCATCTGGCAAAAGAAAAAGTTTAAATATCTCCAGCCAAATTTTTCAACATGAACTGAAAACACTTAACGGAAAATCACCAATAAAGGACAGTAATCAATCTCAACAAAACAAAATACAAAATCTACAACATACAATACAAACACAAAACAACAACAACAAGGGCCGAACCTTCAAGGAGATTAAGCACACAGCAAATAAAATATGTATCCTTACAAATGCTAACAATTACGGCTCACAAAAAATAATTGATGACGCTTTTGGTCACAATTTTGAATATTGTCGATATGTGCTAAAAAATTGTAATACAAAACGGTTATTAGATAACATTAATAATAAGTTACAAAAATTTACCATTTATGATTATTGTATAATTATACTAGGCGGTAATGATGTAGTTAGGACAAACGATCAAGGAGGATTGGTAAGATTAATTAGAGAATCTCTACAGAATGTTAAAAATACGAACATCGTTATATGTACACCAACTTATATCTGTGGAGCACCTATATATAACTATAAAATCGAAACTTTTAATAATTTATTGTATCAGGATATACAAAAATTTCATTATGCTTATCACTTTGATACAAATTTATACCTTTCCTTGGATATGTTTTCAGATTTTACTGGTGTGATTAATTATAAAGGCATTAGAAGTATTCACAAATCCTTAGTGGAAAACATTAATATAGATTTAAGTATTTCTTCTCAGTTTTTTCGTAAGTAAATCTAAGCAAATTACTTACATTAATGCACCTGCTATTGGAAATGTAGATAATGCATATAAAGTCGATAATTGTGTAAATAATGTAGTAACGGAAGAATTAAATATATATCATCAAAATTTGTGTGGGATTCGTAACAAAGTTGATGAGCTGGAAATTTATACACAAAACATTACATGCAAGATGCACTACTTATGTGTAACTGAACACTTTTTGAATTCTGCACAGATATCCACGTTTTATCTAACGGACTATAAAGTCGCTTCTTCTAGTTCAAGGGTTAGCAAGTTAAGGGGTGGTTCTATTATACTTGTACAAAAAGATAGGGACTATGTGGAATTGCCAATTGTCAAAAAGCTAAATAAAATGGGAAGTTTTGAAATCTGTGGGGTAAAGGACATTGCCACTGGAATTTCGATTTGTTGTTGTTACCGAAATCCTGATGACAAAAATTATGATAGTTTTATGTCTAGCTTGAGAAATTGTTTGAACATCTTTTTAATGATAGCACATATCTCTGCGGTGACTTTAACATAGATTTATTAAAAGAGACCAAAAAAAAGAATGATTTTATCAGTTTGTTAACATGCTATAATTACATACCAATTATTAATGAGATTACATTCATTAGGAAGGAGGCTGTTTCATGTATTGATAACATCTTGACGAATATACCATCTAGTTGCTTTCTAATGACTGAAGTAGATCATAATGGCTTAGGGGATGGGCATGCTGCCCTATTATCTAGAATTGTAGTGTTAAGTAAGAAGGCTAGAAACAATACTGTTTCATACGTCAATAAACGAATATTTCATGAGAAAAATAAAACTATTTTTAGGAATAAGGTAGCTATAGCAAATTGGAATGGTTTAGGATTAGATACATTTGTAAAACCATTTAGTTTGATATTCGAACAATCTTTTAAAAAACAGAAAAAACAGACCAGATTGAATAATAATTCCTTGAGATGGATTACGAAAGGGATTAAAGTGTCCAGTCAAATGAAACGGTTTCTAGTTGTAGGTAAAGGAGTTAGTGATCTTGGTTATCTAAACTATAGGAAAAAATACATTTCAATTTATAAATGCGTAATTAAAACAGCAAAAAGAATGGCTATTCAAAATGAAATAACAAATTCTAATAATAAGTCGAAAAGAATATGGAACATTATAAATCGGCATAGAAATAAAGTAGATAGCAATAAAGGAAACATAGCTCTGAAATTGGAAAACAAGATGATTACTTGTCCATCTGAAGTAGTTGAAATATTTTCTGAACAGTTTGGTCACGTTCTTAACCAACCTCTAGCGTACTCGCAAAAAGCTGTTAATTATTTGACAAAGTATACTAACAGAGTCCAAAACGAAATAGAATGGTCTCCAGTCACACCAAAAGAAATTGTGAAATTAATTTCTAAGTTGGAATATAAACATTCTTGTGGTTTCGATGATATTCCAATTACAGTGATCAAAGATAACATAGATGTATTGGCTCAGCCTCTTAGTTATTTTTACAATCAATGTTTTGACCAAGGCATTTTTCCTGACCATTTTAAAATAGCAAAAATTATTCCAGTTCACAAAAAAGGGTCTAGACTTGACCCAAAAATGTACAGGCCAATTTCACTTCTTCCTTCACTGTCTAAAATTTTTGAAAAACTGATCAAGGTTAGATTGATGAGACATCTAAACATAAACAGCATAATAAACCATCAACAATTCGGATATCAAACTGGGGTCGGCACGAAAGATGCAATAGGCTCGCTAGTAAAAAGTATTGTATGTCATATGAATGAGAAGCATAAGGTAGCAGGAATTTTTATGGATCTTAGCTCTGCTTTCGATACTGTAAACCATGACTTATTACTGAAAAAGCTAGAACACTATGGCATTCGAGGCATTGCATTACAACTGTTTAGGTCGTATTTGCTGAACAGGAAAATGTTTGTAGAAATTAAAGCTTTTAACCGTGATGACATAATGAACGATAAACATGATTGCGAAGAACCTATTAAATCCAAATTAACTCAAATTAGTACGGGAATTCCACAAGGTTCGATATTGGGCCCGATCTTCTTTATCATTTTTGTAAACGACTTGATTAACTATATAATGGAAATGACATCGAACGCGACTGAAATAGTAATGTTCGCTGATGATACTAACGCAATTGTCACAGCAGATAGTGTTAAGAGTTTAAATTGTAGAGTGGATAAGACGTTACAGTATTTTAATGAATGGTTTGCGGAAAATAGTCTACATTTAAATCCTAGTAAAACCAATGTCGTTATGTTTCGCTCTACGGTCAGAAGCAAAGATAAAATTTGCTGTGCTGTAAATGGCGAATATGTAAATGCAGTAAGTACGGTTAAATTTTTAGGTGTTTATATAGATGAACATTTAAATTGGAAACAAGAGCTGGCTAATTTAGATGGCTCTATAAGCTCAGCCTGTTATGTATTAAGAAACCTACGTAGTGAAGTAAATCTGAATTATCTAAAACTAGTTTATTATGCATTGATAGAGTCGAAACTTAGATACAGTATTTTATTCTGGGGTGCTAGTTATAAGTATAATATCCACAGGGCTTTTATATTACAGAAACGGGCGATTAGAACAATGATGTGTATTAGGCAGGATGTTTCATGTAAACCATATTTCCTAAAACTGGGTATATTGACTGTTCCGGGTTTGTACATATTGGTAGCACTCACCAACTTTGCCAAGAATGTGCATGAATATAAAACTGAAAGTGAAAGGGCAAAGAGAGAGAGTACACGTAGGAAAGACTTTCAGTCCATAATCAGACCTAATCTCAATGTTGTCAAGCACTCCGCCTATTTTGCAGCAGTTGTTTTATTTAATAAGTTACCTATTCATGTGAAGAGCATGTTGTACAATGTAGAGTTATTTAGGGCAAAGCTGAAAAGCTATCTATTAGACGGGTGCTACTACTCCATTGAAGATGTGTAATTATTGTAACATATAATATTGTTGTTATTAAAATGTTGTAAGTCATAAATATTATTACTTTAATCTAATGTTTTGTTCTTAACTTTATTTGTGTTCTTATTTTTTTTTTTATTTTTTTTTTTATTTATTACTTGAATGTTTTATTTTTAGATTTTTAATTTGATGTTTATTACTTTTTTTAATTTAACAATTGATTTGATGTTTTTAAATGTCTAGTTATAATGTTCAATTGTTCACACACAATGTAAAAATTGTTCTTGGACAAATAAATAAATAAATAAATAAATAAAAGGCTGCTACTACCATTACGTAAACAGCTTGTGGCGCAAAGCAAAAACCCTAGGTTTAAGTAAAGACAAACGCAACAGAAGAATAATTTCACTATGCGCCAACTTGGCATTGCTGCCAGTAAATGAAATTGTTTCAGGATGGGTGTATATTCAAAATGAAATGATAGAGAATAGCGAATCTATGATGAAGTTTAAAAAATATTTTGATAATTACTGGATGAAGAATGATTTTCATAGAATTTGGTCGGTTTATGGCGAACGCCACCGAACAAATAATGCAGTAGAAGGATGGCACCATAAAATAAATAACCTTGTGACGAAAGGCCAGGTAAACCTATTGCAAATATTGCATATTTTACAGGACGATTCTGTATTGTCTTCATATCGAATTGATATTCTTCAGAGACCTTCCACATCAAACAAACGTTCTAAAAGGAGGAAAATTGATGTATTCAATGACGATTATATTATTGATTCTCAAATGCAATTAACATGCGGACAAATTAATGTAGGGCATTTTTTAGAAAAATTGCGGTAATTACACACATCAAAAGTGTCTAGGGATCAAGCATTTTTATGCGGATTTCTTGAGATTAAGATGTGGCTTTGTAATAAATTTATGATTTTATAAATTTATATGGATCCTTTTTGGTGCATTTCATAATTTGAATCAGGAACTGTGAATCAAATTCGAGTAAAAGATGAAAATCAGCTGTCAATATTTTCCCTATAAAAACATACAACGCATTGAAGACATTATTAGTGCTACTGTTTCCCTACTACTGATTAAAACCAACGTTATTATGGAGCGGCGACGTCATTTAAGCAGGGAAGAAATGCTCAGAGCCGTGGGAATGATAGAAGCTGGTTCCCGGCAACGTACTGTGGCTTTAGCTCTGAATACAAGTCAGAGTGTTATCAGTCGACTTTGGACACGTTACCGAAGCACTGGTACCGTGTCTGAGCGCCATGGAGGACGGTATCGCTGCACCACACGGAGACAAGACCGATACATTCAAATCTTAACTCGAAGAGGTCCAACAATAACCGCCATGATGTTAGCCGTGAGGCTTCATCACTCTTCAGGGAACTTAATTAGCGACCAAACAGTCAGAAACCGCTTGCATGAAGTGAACCTTCATTCCCGAAGACCGCTACGGGTACCACCTATAGCAATGCACAATCGTAGGATTCGATATCAATGGGCTCTTGAACACAGAAATTGGGCAGAAGAACAATGGCGTTTCGTGTGCTTTTCTGATGAGTCTCGTTTTGGTATGAGACCGGATACAAGACGTATACGACACTGGAGAACCCCTGGACGCCAACAGCGATTAAAATCCTGCCAGGAAGTCCATCCTTAAGCTGCGTATCGACTATGCGCTCCAAGAGAACGAACATTGGCGCGCGCTCCAGCCGCGCAAAATGGATACCACTTGGAACGCGCGCCAATGTGTTCGTTGGAGCGCTCGAACGCGGAGCGGTCCGTTCCGAACGGGTGTCGGTTTTTTACCGCGCATCAGTCGCGGCGCGCGCGCCAATTGAGACGGACGCGTTGTATTTTTTTGTGTTTGTTGCGCTCCTATTATGGATAACCAAAGTTGCCGTAAGTTAATACAATTGTATGGTACAAAAGATGTGCTATGGAATAGTAAAAGTAAATCGTATCACAATAAGTCGCTAAGAGAAGATGCTTGGAGAGAAATTAGTCATGAAATGGGAGTACCTATGCCGGAGCTAAAGAAAAAAATGACTGTACTTCTATCATCGTACAGAAGAGAAAAGTGGAGAATATCTAAAAGTGAAATCACTGGCTCTGGTAATTATTTTATATAAAGATTAACATATTGTATTTGCATGGTAACTTTTCGGAGAAATTAACTAAACTAGGACTAACTAAACTTTGTTTAATGATGATTGTTAAATAAAAATTCACATCTTTACATTTAAAATTTATTTGTTGATTGTTGACAGGTCGGGACAGTATTTACGTTTCAAAATGGTTTGGATTTGAAGACTTCAACTTCATGCAAGACAAGTGTGCACCAAACATTACAATTACAACAGACACTTTGCAAGACAGTGGGAATAATGAGTCAAGCGATACGCAGGTAAATAATGTTACTACTAATTTTTAATATCGATTTTGCCAAGGTATTGCTCCATTGGTTGCAAAATGTTGAGCGAGATGTAAACGTATTTCCTTTGCATCATTCCCACTTCTACGTGGCGCATGAGTGAGAGGGAGAAATGATGAATGTTCACCCTCATTTCGCCAACTACCTGGTGTGATTCCAGTTTCTGTTTCCGTATCTAAAGATCCATGTGGTGTGTAATTCTGGCTAGACTTCTTTCGCAAAAAATTGTGCAAATGTATAACAGCTAAAACTACTTTTGTAGCTTTACTGGGTGATAATAACATAGGTTTCCTTAAAACCCTGAAAACCGAGCTTGCAATTCCGAAAGCATTTTCCACTACTCTACGCCCTCTTGATAGCCGATAGTTAAATATTCTTTCTAGAGATCCCCTCTCTGGCTCCCCTTGGAACGGTTTCATTGTGTATTCGTTTAGTGCAAATGCTTTGTCTGCCAGAATAACGTATGGAACTTTGAGGGTATATGGTACTTGAAGTATCGATGACAGAGGTATTTTCATGGACTTTTCTTCGAGTCTTTTGTATAATGAAGTGCGTTTAAAGATCCCCCCGTCCGAAAGTCTCCCCTGAGAACCAATGTCAACGTATCTAAAACAGTAGTCCGCATCTACGAGAGC
This sequence comes from Herminia tarsipennalis, assembly GCA_945859575.2. Lineage (NCBI taxonomy): Eukaryota > Metazoa > Arthropoda > Insecta > Lepidoptera > Erebidae > Herminia > Herminia tarsipennalis. Next base: position 10,359,727 of record OX243833.2, on the reverse strand, counting down.
GAACAGTACAATACTAAAAAAGTGTTTGTAGTTATAATATTCCGTGCCGCTGTTACCAGGTGCTTGTATCATTACGTGTTTTCCATCCATGGCACCTATAGCATGAGGAAAATCCCATTTTTCTTGAAATTCTTGAGCAATTTCCAACCATTCTTTCTCGGTAGTGGGAATCTGTAAAATTACAAATAGTTATAAAATACAATTAAAATTAAATGCACATTCATATTTCAGGCCTCTACATTACAAAATGAAGGCGAGTCTTCCCGAAAAAATTCAGAAGTGTGTAATACCCAAGAACAATGTAATGATACTGTTCAAAAAACTACAAAAAAGACCTCGAAGAAAAGGAAGCATGAAGATGACGACGATAAAATGTTGACAGAAGCGTTTAAAATATTAACGGAAACGTCTCAAGCTACTGATTCATATTTCAGTTACGGCCAGCATATTGCAAATGAATTGAGAAAGTATGACAGCCATACTCTAATATATGTCAAACAGGCAATAAATAATATTATTTTTGAAGCCGATTTAGGCAGATACAGTCAACATTATGGGTATAGCACACCACAAGAACCTCAAAATCTCTCAAATTCAAACAATGATTCTTTGGCCAGTACGTCAACTCAAGATAATTAAATTTATAAAGTTAAATAATTATTATAATACTTAATTAAGAACTATAATACAAATTAATATAAAATTGTGTTTTACTTACCTTTACCCAATCTTTTAAAACCTCACTGATAGCATCACAAACTTCAGGGACTATCCTAGATATAGACTGCTTTGAAACTCTAAACAGGTACTGCAAGCTAGTATACGAGTCTCCAGTAGCAAGAAATCTTAAAGTTATAGCAAGTCTTTCAGTCACCGTAATAGCTTCGCGAAAGCGGGTGTCAATTTTTTCCACCTTTGGCTCTATCAAGTTTCTCAAGTAATAGAAATCTTCTGTTGACATTCTTGTGAAGTTTTTTATTGTGTCTTCTACCACTTCGAACTGCATATCTCTGATAAGTGTCACTCCGTACTGCATTCTTTTTCGGTACAGCTCTTTCATCCACCAACGCACTTTTCGTTTCTCCTTTTTCTTCTTTATGATACTGTGAATAATTATAAAAGCGGCTGCTGCTCGTACACGACTGGTTTCCATGATGAATGGTCGCACACTGGAACAGTTGCCACGCGCGCCAGGAGCGCTTAGTTGATATACTTTAAAAATTTAGAACGCGTTCCGCGGAACGCACTCTCGGCGCGGTCGTTCATGGCGCGCGCTCCAGGAGCGCATAGTCGATACGCGGCTTTATAGTGGTGGAACCATCATGGTATGGGCGGGTATTTGGATCGGCGGAAGAACTGAGTTGATTTGGATCAGAGGCAACCTCAACGCTCAAATTTATGCTGAGACGATTGTATCAGACGTCATCGTTCCTCTACAAGTGCAAATCGGTCCCTTATTTCAGTTAATGCATGATAATGCACGACCGCACACCGCAAGAGTTGTAAGACAGACTCTCGCCGCAGCTAACATCAATGTCCTGCCCTGGCCTGCTCAGTCGCCAGACTTGAACCCGATTGAGCATGCATGGGATATGCTACAGAGAAGAGCTCTGCCGAATATGGAGGGTATCCAGTCGCAAGAAGACCTTTTTTTGTTGTTGCAACGAACATGGGCGGCCATTCCACAGCGTGATTTGGATGAACTCATTTTGAGTATGCCAAACCGATGTTCTTGTGTTGTTAGTGTTCGCGGTAGAAACACGGATTATTAATTGTTTAAGTTACCCAATAAAATTTTAAAGAAAACTGTTATTTCAGTCTTTTTTTCGAACTTTAATGTTAGTGGTTCAAATGTCAAAAATCCCTTTATTAGGAAAATGGCAAATTTCTTTATTAATGCAAAGGTGACTTGGTTTATCGTTACTGTGACAAACGAAAACACTTTATTTGATGAATCCTTAAAGAAATAAAAAAAAAAATCAATCAGGAGAAAAGTTATTGCAAAAATATATGTTGATCCCTAGACACTTTTGATGTGTGTAGTTACATTTAGTATTTCATTATTACATTTTTTTTTATTTGATTATTAGATAAATAAAAATCAATATAATATTCAATATGTATCTTTGATGGAATACATATAATCATAGTTCTTTCTCTCTCTACTTATTGAGATAAGTAAGACAGAGAAAATTATATTTGATCATGTATATTTCATCAAAGGTTCTCTAAGATTCTAATTATGTATAATTGTAATTTTTGACGTTTACTTTATTTGATATTTGACTAATGATCATTAATTACACATATTATAGGCATTATTTTTTTGTTTCTGGCTAAGCTTGTTGAGATAAGCAAGGCAGAAAAATATTTTTGTAATTATGTATAGGTACTTATGACGAATGTGGTATAGATGTACACACATTATTATGTAAATAAATATAAACGGTTTTTAGTGAAACAAGCGTATTTTAAATTTTATTTAATTGTTTTTTTATAGATTAAAGTAAGATCGACGGTCGAACAAATGAGAAAAAAAAGGTCTCAGTAGTTCGACGGTCGAACTAATGAGAAAAAAAATTCTCACTAGTTCGACGATCGAACTAATGAATCGAACTAGTGAGAACAAATGTTTTGAATCACCAACTAAAGTAGAAATACCAAAAAAATATAAAAACTTCCTCCTGGCCGACTATAACGACAATGACACAAACACCAGGATTTTAATATTTTCTTCTTCTGATATAAAAACGTATATAGACAATTTCGAACATTACTTTCTGGATGGAACTTTTAAGTCTTGCCCTGAACCTTTTACACAAACATATACATGGACACATTCATGGACTACATAAAATAACAAAAAAAATTGTACCTTTATTCTTTGGTTTCATTCATAATAAAACTGAAAATACCTACAAACTTATATTTGAAATGATAAAGTCACAAATTCCTGAATGGAACTCCGTAAAATTGACACTGGATTACGAAATCTCAGCAATGAAAGCAATACGAAAAATTTTTCCGAATGCAGTCATGAAAGGATGTTATTATCATTTTTGTGCCAGCCTTTTTAAAAAGGCGAAACGATTAGGGATTAAATCTACAATACAAAGACGACATATTGCGAGATGTGCTGGCTTAGCCCGATTGCCATTGAGATATGTAATGGCAGGTTACAAGTATACAATGACCAAATCCCCGAAAATTGAAGCAGTGATAAAGTTCAACAATTACCTAAACCGTTACTGGTTCAGCGACGTAAATTTTATCAAGACTTGGTGCTGCTACGGCGAGGAAATTCGGACCACCAACAATCTAGAAGGCTGGCACGCAAGACTTAATAGAATGGTTGGACGCCAAAAACCGTCGCTAGCAAGAATTCTGAATGTTCTTATTAAAGAAACAAAAATTTCAATGTCGTTCAAAACAAACAAAAACACATCGAACAAAAATTACCAAGAGATTGACCAAGAAATTGCGGATACTATACATCTTTTAACAAATAAGTCTATCACTGTTGGACATTGTTTAGAAATAATTGCCCCATTTAAATATTAAGTAAAAGTTAATTTACCTAAATTACATTTTGTGTTTGATTTAAGGTTAACCCTTTTTAAGGTAGTGGCAACTATTTTGCCACCATAAATTTCAATTTTTTTCCAGTAATATTTCTATTAAAATAGTTTTTTATTTTGAGTATTCGCATCCCTACAAACCATAGACTACGCTGAAATTTCATTTCTATCGTCAAACGTCAACACTGTCATTTGAAGTTGACGAGTGCTCCGAAATTTGGAGGCTAGGCCCATAGCACACCACGTTTTTTAAACGCGCTGACGACGCGCGTTACAGGAACGCTCGTCTTCGGCGCCGTAGACGCAGAATGTTGCGTTTGCATTGATGATCAAGCGCGCCGCACGGCGTATTTTCAAGCGCGCGCATGAAGCGCGCATACGCGCGTTTGAAGCTATACAAACGCGCGTACAAAGGAGCGGAGTAGGGGCAGGGGGGGGAGGTGCGCTCACGCCACCACTGCACCGCCCGCGCCTCAGTTGCAATAATAGTTTATTGTGTGCTGCGCGTGTATTGGTTTAAAATGGAACCCTTCGACACCGACCGATTTATAACAGAAATAAACAGTCGTCCAACTACATGGAATTCACTACTGCCCGAATATTCAAACAAAGTGTTAAAAAGAAATGCTTGGGATGAATTGTGCCAAATTTTTTATAACAATTTCAATGAAAAAACCAATAAGGAAAAAAACCTGGCAGGTAAGATTTATTATATTTATTTAAAAATAATGTATTTGTTAGGACTACACATAGAATATCGCCGCGCCGTAAAGATAGCCACCCCATGTCGCGTGCCCACGTTTTAGGGTGCTAAATCGTTAGTTGTGATAAGCTCAAGCGTACCACAATCTCATAGCAGTATTATTATAATCTTACTTCGTCTTTTCGTACCTTAACACTCTTATTTGACAGCTTATTTTATTCCTGCTAATGGTAGACAGAGACAGCGCTATACAATTGATATAGCGGATATAGCGTTGTTTCTTTCTCGTTTAGCAGGAATACAATATCATTCGTTCTTTATGCAAGAATAAAACAATATTGAATTAAGCAGGTCATGGTACGAATTTGAGTAAGATTACTGTAATCTTGAAACCAAACGTTCTTGAAATAAGATTGTTTTGTAAAAGGTGGTGGTACGCACCCTGGTGTAATTTTCGTTTGATCTGCTTTCCTTCTTACGATTTTTTTTAATTGGCTATCAGAACAAACAAAATATTAAACAGAACAGACGGAACTAATATTATTTTTAGTAAATAAGCACTTTTAATTTTTTGTTTACTTATTGGAACTAAAGATTTAGCACCCTAAAACGTAGGCAAGCGACATGGGGCTGCTATCTTCACAACGCACGTTGGAACGAATCTGAAAAAAAGGAACTTATGAATTAAAAATTATCATCATATATAAAAAAAAATACAATTAATGAATGGTGATTGCATTGACGGCTTTTGTCGATTGGCTGAACAAAAAATTTACATTTCGAAAAATGATCGTAAGTTCATTTTTTCAGATTCGGCCTGCCGTGCGGCGGTACATAGAACAGTAAAACGTAGAACATGTAATTAGGTAGGTACCCTAAATTTTAGAATCTTGCCATGGTACTGCACCTTCATCGCTAATAAAATAATCAGTGTACATTATCCGTATCGTAGTTCCGCTTAATTGTCCCTGTGACCGTCTTGTACCAATCGAAATCAAACTTGCAGCTTCAGGAGGATCTTCTAAACCAGCTATACTCAAAGAATTATGAAAATTATAACCGTCACGTTCACGTATGAAATTATGCAGTACACAACAGGCTTTCACAATAGCCACACTGAAGTCCACGCTAACGTTCAGTGGTCGATTAAAGATTTTAAAGGAGGATGCAAATGTTGGGCCCACCTTCCAATAGCTATGTGTGTTACATCGTTTGATAGGTATTTTTGAGCTGAATAAAAGTTTCTATGGCGCCAAGTTCCTAATCTTAGTCCGTTCAGAGTTATTCTTTATTAAACATGGTAGTTTTAGCACTCAAGTAATTCTATATAAATACTAACATACAGTTATCATTTGCGTCATTGAGTCACAAATCTTTTTATCGGTCTGTCTCACTCGCACTCATTATGTATGATCAGGACTAGGACGAGGAAACTGGTTAGCGGCGCGGACAGGACGGGCGACGATGCGCTCAAGCGCAGGTAGTCGTTCGTATGTAATACGTGTGTGACTACGTCCTGTCTCTTTGTTTACTTCGCCGGCTTTCTCTTGGAATTTTTCGGTAATTGACGTTCGGCTTGAAATAAGGATTATTGAACTGCTTTTCGATTGGACTATTGTTTATTACTATGGAAGTTTTACGGAATTGTGTCATGTGTCGTAGAGGATTGTATCGCGGAAGATACCAGCGACATCTTTTGACTAATGAACTAACAAGAATGCGACCAGAGTTTGTAACATACATTCAAGAAAATGCATTGTTAGAGGTAAGTACTTTAAGAGATATTACGCTATGATGTATCTATGAAAAGAAAAATGTTTATTAAGTATACTTTTTTACAGGTTGTATTTGACAACACCCGGAGTGTGTGCCATCGGTGTTGGCAAAGGGTTGAGAGTGCAGTCAGACCGCCTCCTCCGCAAGAAGCAAACGACGAGCCACAAGCACAAATCGCAACTGTAATTCACGTGCCCGAGTATTCACGAGCACCAAACACTGCTAGGCATTGTATTTTCCTCAATTGTCGTAATATCACTCGTCATAGAATACCAGAAGTCATAAAAATACACACTTTCTGTGAACACAAGCTGTATATTCCCGATAGCGCCAGAGTGTGTCAAGAACACCTAAACAGTAACATCTGGGACGAATTACCACAACATTGCAATGTTACCCATGACTTCAGTGCAGCACAATTCAGTGATATTAGTGACATTATGAGAAAAGCTGTACAAAGAGGTACAAATAGATTAGATTTTAATACGAGAGGTGCTGTTACAAATGAAGAAATGCATTTTTGGACCGGCCGTAGTTTTGAGCAATTCGAAGAGATATTGGAACAAACTACATCATTGAGTCAGAGATGTAAAAATTCTAGAACCGCTTTAGCTGTCTTTCTAACAAAGCTGCGAACCGGTGACTCCAATGAGAGGCTTGCGACTTTATTTAATATGTCGAGACAAAACCTTGAACGATTGATGACCATAGCTCGTGAATGTCTCGTCAATGAGTACGTTGATCATCACTTAGGACTCGACCATATAAATAAATATGATATTTTGCGTCGAAACCTGATGATACCAAAAGCTTTATTTGGAAACAATGAAAATACGAAAGCCATCTTAATATGCGACGGGACATATGTATATATACATAAAAGTGCTAACTTCCTGTTCCAACGACAGTCGTACAGCTTACACAAGTTTCAAAATCTTTTAAAACCGTTTCTTTTAGTCACAACAGATGGCTATATAATTGAAGTGACAGGGCCTCATGCTGCTACAAAAACAGACGCAAACATAATGAGCGATATTATGAACAATGGTGAACATCCGATTCACTGTCTCCTTGAAACTAATGACGTGTTTATTTTGGATCGAGGATTTAGGGACAGCTTGGACGATGTAGAAGCCTGTGGTTACGAATACCATGTTCCGCCTTCAAAGAATAGGCACGAATCCCAACTTACCACTGACCAGGCTAACGAATCTCGATTGGTCACTATTTGCCGCTGGGTAGTGGAAGTGGTTAACGGCAGATTCAAACGCGATTTTAAACTGTTTCGCCAAAGATATTTTAACAATGCGTTGGCGCATATGTTTTCTGATTTTAGGATAGCTGCTGCAATCACAAACCACTTTCATATACCCATCGAAGATAGTCAATATGCAGAAGCTTTTGTCACCGAAATAAGGCAGAGGTTACATACACCTAATATTTTATATGAATATGTGGAACGGAAACGTTTAAACAGCAGAAGAGCTGATTTTACAAGAGTAGAAGCAAGTGATATTGATTTTCCGAGATTCAGCGAAGAACAAATCATTTTATTAGCTTTGGGAACCTACCAAATGAAGTTAGCGAAATCTTACTGCAGCGAGCATCTGCAAAATGGAATATATTCAATAGAAATATATCGTGAAGCTGCACTAGAGGATTTACCTGATTTTGGCATTGACGATGATGCTTGGCTCTTACGTGGTCGTATACAGTCGCGACACGTGAGAGCTAGAAGGTACTACTGTTACTTATTAGTTCACAATAATAATATTCTCCAAAGATATTGTACCTGCATGACGGGGCGACGTACTGTAGGGACCTGTGCGCATATTGTTTCTATCGTTTGGTACCTAGGGTACGCCAGACATGAGGGATTTGTAGGCCCAGCCTTATTTTTAAATGACGTCATTGTAGACTCGGATGATTAAATAAATGTTTATTTTTAAAATATGTTATCGTTATTTTATTTATAAAAAAGCATTTTTTAACGTTAACATCTGTTTAACATTAAATAAACATTTCTTAACATTGTTTTTGGATCTTGTTAAACTACTATGTTTAATGAAGAATAACTCTGAACGGACTAAGATTAGGAACTTGGCGTCATAGAAACTTTTAATCAGCTCAAAAATACCTATCTAACGATGTAACACACATAGCTATTGGAAGGTGGGACCAGGTTTCATAGAAACTCTGGCATCGTCCTTTGTTGCTTAATATACCAAATGTGCATTCAATGTATCGTCTGGCACGTGTCAAACGATAATTATATATTCTTTTTTCTCGTGGCAAGATGTTTCCAGCGTAAGGTCTCTGTAAATTTTCAGATAATGCAAAGCCTTCATCTCCAACAAACGTAAATGGTATTGGCACTCCATTATTAGATATTGATCTCGCATTTGGTATATTATAATTTCCTTGCCTTATCTTTTTGGTCCATTCACTACATTCATTTATAGTTGAGTCTGCAGCCTTTCCATAGCATCCAACATCTATATCAATAAATCTGTAATTTGCATCACATATTGCAAGCAATACGATGGAAAAATATTTTTTATAATTAAAATACTCTGATCCACTATGTTGAGGTTTTATAACTCTAATATGTTTCTCATCGATAGCCCCAAGTAGGTTGGGAAAATTTGCGTATTTCATAAATCCTTCAGCAGTTTTTAGATGTGATTCTTCGGTTGGTTCTGGCATAGAGATGTTTTTTAATTTATCCCATATTATTTTCACTGTTTCACGGACTATAATGCCTGCCGTCGTTTGTCCACACTTGAAGTCATAGTGAATATCTGAGAAATAGCAACCCGTAGCTAAATACCTGAAAAAAATAACATTATTAAAACTTCTATTGTCATCTTGATTAAATCACACTTGTACTTCTTCCACTGTATTTATATTAATTATTAACCTGACCGGTTTCGCCTTACGGCATTTTCAAAGGATGTATACCTTATAAGCTGGTATACTAATATTTAATTCTAGTACAAGTATGATTTATTCAAGATGTCTCATAAGTTCACCAAGTGCCAACAATCGACAGCATAAATAATTCTATTGTCATAGTTAATTTTACATATTTAATTAAAATTAACCTACAACTACTTATTTCAAATAAATTATAATTAACATAATAAATAAATAAACTATTAACATTATTATTGTTTTCAGTCATTGAACTTCAAAAAAAATGGAAGAGTATTAAGGACGCTTATAAAAGAGACAAAGCGAAGAACAATAACTGTGTCAGTGGATCTGGAGCTAAGCCTAGAAGACCCTACATATATTCCAATTTGCTAACTTTTTTAGACCCGCTTTACGAAATAAGATCTCCAAGTCAAAATGATGATGCAGCACTGGAGCATGACCAAGACTATGATTTTCAAAAGCCACATTCACCAAAGAAGTCTAAAAAGACTCCAAAACATGAAGACCCACAAGACAAATTGTTTGAAGCACTGACAACAAATCTCAAACAGTCTAAGGAAGCGAATCATACAATTTTATCTGAAAATCCCGACACACTGTTCTTAGTTTCCTTAGCTAAAGATTTTTCTGCCATCAAAGAGGAATTTAAGTTAGAGGCCAAAGCTGATATGATAAATTTAATTCGTAAATATAAAAAAATGGGACAATCATCGAGAATATTACATGAAAATAGATACCAAGGTGCATTTCAATATGAACATCAGTATGGATATCAGTCTGGATCTGGATATCACTCTGAATTTCAGCCTCAATATCCAAGTAATCAATCAGTGCCAAGAAAGGAATCTGTCAGTTCACTCCAAAATTTGGATAGCAATGAATCGATTACAAATGACTCCGATATCATATCTGACATGTATGATGATATGGAATAAATCTTTTTCTCTTATTCATAATCTAAGTGCACTATCTTATATCATTTTACTATTGATTTAAAACTGTAAAAGGTCAATAAATAAATAAATACCTACATAATAAATAAATACTAGTTGTTTTCTTACCTCAATGTGATGAGCAAACGTTCTTCTGCCGATATACATGATCTCATTACTGTATTTTGACGAGTTAACTCCGGTTTTAGAATCAAAAGAAGTTCTTGGAATGACGAATATGACATTCGATAACAATCATAAAATTTCTTCCATCTTCTATGTATTACCAATTTTTTAAACGTTGTGTGATAATGACCACTCAATCTTCTTTCACTCGTAAATGGGTCTATCCAATAGATTCGCTTTTTTTACATTTTTTTCTTTTCAAAAGAAGTACTAAGGCCAACGTAAGCAGTGTTGTCTCAACCGACGCCATTGTACAACTGAGGAGTCTGATCAAAACGCAAAAGCTACGAGCGACTACAGCGCGTCTGTATCGCTGTATCTGCGCGTATACGCGCAGTAGAGGCGCGTTTCATGATCGCCCCGTGTGCTTAGGTTACAAGGTTGCGATCGAATCTCGTTTGAATCGCGTATACGCGCGTACTCTGCGCGTCGTCAGCGCGTTTAAAAAACGTGGTGTGCTATGGGCCTTACTGAAGTTTTTTTCTAATCAAGTTTTATCTTAGAAGTGTACTTCTAAATTGGTAAGTTTTTTGTATTATTTTATTATTTTAGAATACTGGCTTTTATAATAAGTTATTATTTTCGTGTTTGGGTCGATAGTTTGTAAAATAATGATTTTTTTTAGGTGGCAATATAGTTGCCACTACCTTGCTATGTGTGTGCATGAATTAGTGTTGGAATCGGTGTTGTTTTTCTTTTTCAGATAAAAATGCCGTTTATTCTTAGCGATGATAAAATAGAAGAAGAGCTACAACGATTATTTGGTCTTCCCGATGAGCCCGAAGTATCTGAAGACGAAAATGAACCGGAACCTGAAGAAGTAATAACGGACTTAGATGTTAGTAACATGCTAAATGATTTTGATGTTCCTGATTTGCCTTTATCGTCCGAAGTTGAGGTGTCGCACCAGGAGGTCAACAACTCGTATGCTGAACAACCATCAACAAGTACAGTAGCAGAAGTTCACCAATCCGCCTTGAGTACCCCTTTACACTCTTCTCTGCCAGAAGTTTCAGCCCGTCATCGCCGCATTATTCGAACACCTTCCCCAACACCTTCAATTTCAAATACTGCCGTCGTATTATCTGATACTGATGACTCGGATACAGATGAAAGTCAATGGAAAAAGGTTATATATTCACAAAATCCAGATGAAGAATATTTTGATAGTATTCGCTTAGAGCACAAACAATATATGCCAAGCAGGACTAGGCCAATTACTTACTTCAGTAACTTTTTCGATCATAATGTAATTAATCTCTTAGTAATACAAACTAACCTTTATGCAGAGCAGAAACATAGCCGTGGTTGGACGAATGTTGATTCTGCTGAAATCAAAGCTTTTTTGGGTATCATTATTCTGATGGGACTTCATCCACTACCAACAATAGACTTGTATTGGTCGACTGACCCATTTTTTCGTGTAAATAAGATTGCGTCAGTAATTACATGTAAACGTTTTAAAAAAATACTAGAAAACCTTCATTTGAACGATAATACAAAAATGCCTCTTCGAGGAACATCTAGCTACGATAAACTGTTCAAAGTTCGTCCGCTTCTCGATTTCATCAACACAGCTTGTCAAACATCAGCAAAAAGTACAACATCTCAATCGATAGACGAATCTATGATTCAATTCAAAGGAGTGTCGTCACTGAAGCAATACATGCCTCTAAAACCAGTAAAAAGAGGCTATAAGGTATGGACAAGAGCCGACAGCGAGACAGGTTATGTATTTGAATTTCAAATATATACAGGAAAACGCGATGATCAGTGAACAGAATTCGGATTGGGTGCCAACGTAGTAAAATCTCTAACGCAGAAGCTAATCGATGAAGGATTCCGGGGTCATGTGACATTTGATAACTTCTTCGCATCATATGAAATACTACAGTATCTCTTCAATAACGGTATATACGCCACAGCTACTGTCAACACTAACAGATCAGATCTTCCTATTATATTAAAAACAGCAAAAAAGAAGAGCCTACCAAGATCCCAGAAATTAAATCTGACGAGGGGCGAATTTAGATGGCGCACTAAAAATAACGTTGCATTTGTCATGTGGCAAGACACAAAACTTGTCACACTTTTAACTACCGCTTTCCATCCAAAAATTAATAAAACTTTTTGTGATAGGAGACAGAAAGATGGATCCAAACAAGCCTTTCAATGTCCTTCCACTGTGCTGCAGTACACTGAGCGCATGGGAGGAGTTGATCGATTTGATCAAAAAAGAAGCACGTACGAAGTTGGTAGACGGAGTAAGCGATGGTGGCTCCGAATTTTTTATTTTTGTGTGGATCTGGCCATTACTAACTCATTTTTACTTTACAGTAAAAACAAAAGGTTGCATAACCCGCTATCCCAACTTCATTTTCGTTTATGCTTGGCTCGTGGGCTTATAAACAATTTATACGTCCAGGAAGAGGAGCTTAGATAGTCAAAGCCAATACTCTGCGAAACGGCCAAAACTTTCTACCAATCGCCAGAAAGTAGTAGGAGTCACTGACGAGATCCGTTTAGCTAATGTGGGTAGCCACCGACATGAACAACTGGGTTCATGGCGGCGTTGTCGTATGTGCAGCTCCAAAACTAACAATAAGAGGTCCAAAATACAATGTTCAACATGCAAAGTTCCACTTTGCGTTATTCCTTGCTTTGATTTGTTTCATACCCAAACTAACTAACTCTTTTCATATGCACTTTATTTGATAATAATTTTTTTTTCTTAAAAGTGTTTTTCATTGACAGGCAGTGGCAATTATGTTGCCACCATAATTTCCAAAATTTTCCATTAGATTTTCATAAAAACAAAATGCACTCTAGTTATCATAATTTTAATACCTATGATTTTCACTTTAACATACATTGCTATCATTTTTTGTTTCCTCGGCCTTATAAAGGGTTAAAGGAAAAATGTTATTGCTGACTGTAGCTAGTTATAAAAACATAATCATAATTATTCGTTTCTTAACTATTTGTGATTGTCAGTTATGAATGAACACTTCGTATTCTTGTTTAAAAACCAGTTGTGAAAACAATAATAAAAAAGGGTTTTTCTTAACCAGTTAACAAAACTTAGTTATGAAAGTGCACTAAAGGGTTTAAGCGCGTGTACCTAACTACTTGACCTACCTACTCACCAAGTGTAAAATTTTAAATAGGTGTAGTAGGTTTATGTAGGTACCTACTTATTTATTTACTATGGCAACGAAAAGGAAAAGTAGTCCTCTTTGGAACCACTTTGAAGAAATCGATCCCAGTAAAAAGGCGAAGTGTGGCTACTGCTCCCGTATATTAGCGATTTCTTCAAGCTCTATAGGAAGCTTGAGCCGTCATATGAAATCGCTACACCCGACCATTCAAGTAGATGGCAGTAGACAAGTAGCAGCAGTTACCGCCGTAGTGGATAGTGAGAGGGCAGCAGAGCCGGGTCCATCGTCTAGTCAAAACTTACCATCAGTTCAGACGGCCACTAGTGAAGTCTCGGTTAGAATTCCATTTCGGACTATTCAGCAAGCAGTAACATCTATGGCTGACTTAGTCATATCGAAAAAAGTACTACCTAGGAACAGAATGCAACAAATAGACGAGCAATTAGTCAAAATGATTGCCAAAGGCTATCACGCACTTCGAATGGTCGAAGAAATCGAATTTCGAAAATTCGTCGAAATGTTGAATCCCGGATATGGATTACCGACCCGAAAGACATTGTCAGAAAGTCCTGCTCCCTAAGCTATATAATAAAGTACTAGAAACAATGAAAATTAAATAAGCAAAAGCGGCAGCCATATGCATAACAACAGATGCCTGGACATCTATAGCTAACGATGGTTACGTTGCTATAACAGCGCATTTTATTGACACAGATACACACAAGCTGTGCACGGCAATGATAGGATGTATAGAATATAATGAACGACATACTAGAGCTAATCTCAAAAGCTTTTTAGAAACTAAATTTATAGAGTGGAACATACACCGATATATAAATGTCATAGTCAGCGACAATGCCGCAAATGTGCTAAGTGCCGTTCGGTTAGGCGGTTGGCGTTCATTGTCATGTTATGCACATACTATTAATTTAGTAGTCCAAGCAAGTATTTCTGAAATATCAGAAACGGTGCTTAGGGTGAAGGCAGTTGTAGAATACTTTCACCGTAGTAATCCAGCTAATAGCCGTGTGGTGCCGGCTTAAGAATAGTACCACCCCATCTCTACCCGTGGGTGTCGTCAAGGCGACTAAGGGATTTCACACCGGAGGACGGGCAGCAGCGTCCTCTGCGTACTTAAAGCCTTACTGCGATCGCCAACCCGCTCGCCAAGCGTGGCGATTATGGCAATTACCCCCAGGATCTACATACTAGTAGGTTCTACTGGGGAGACCCGTGCCCAGCAGTGGGCCATCTTATGGGTTGATATGTGTATATGTGTAATCCAGCTAAGAAAAAATTAGCGGAGATAGAAGATCAGATGAGTTTAACACAATTTAAACTCAAACAAGACGTATCCACAAGGTGGAATTCTACCTACGATATGCTAGCCAGGTTTTTGAAAGTCAAAGACCCTTATTGCAACATTGGCAATAATGCGTCCAGACTTAAGTTTACCTCAAGAAGATTGGACGTTGATCGAAAAGACGACAGAAGTTTTAAAAATTTTCTACGACATCACAGTCGAAATTAATGGCGAAGAATATGTATCAGCGTCAAAATATTTGGTTTTTTGCAAAATTATCAACCGAACACTGAATAAATACTCAGATGGTAATAATATGGCGCCAATCGAATTATTACTCAACGCATTGAAGTCCCAAATGCAACAAAGGTTTGGAGACGTGGAGAGTAATATGCTACTATGTGAAGCAACAATTTTAGATCCACAATTTAAAAAGATCGGATTCAGTGACCGTAACAACTTTAACAGAGCGGTATCGGCATTAAAATAAAAAATTGGCGCAGTCCGTATCCCGGAACCAGTCGAGGAAGATCCAGTTACACAACCGACACCTGCTGTTGCATCTCATTTATGGGAAGAATTGGATGCTGAAGCGGCTATTCTTGTGCCACAAAATCCAACTGCAGCCGGCATAGTCGAGTTTGACAAATATATGCAAAAACCGCTGATCAAAAGAACGGAGGATCCACTACTCTGGTGGAATCAACGAAAAGCGGTTTATCCGCGTTTATATAGATATATGTTGAAACGGCTTAATATAACTGCTACCTCCGTGCCATGTGAGCGTGTTTTCTCCAAACCAGGCCGAGTTTTAAATAATAATAATAAAAAATTTTGTAATAATTTCTCAAATTGGGTACAAGTATGAAGGAAGATCAACTTTGTATGTCCCTGCAAATACATTTACCACTAAAGTACCACCTACACGCACATTACTAATATAACGACTAATCCATACCTTACCACAGCCATGCATTGCAAAATAATTCTGTATTTCATGTAATAACGTATAACTATTGCTGGTATAATTACAGTCGAACATTTCATTACTCTAACACAAAAGCGATAGTCAACTTATGACATCACAGGTGATGTTTAAGGTGATGGTGTAATGCTATATTATTCGGTACGGAAAGTAATGTCATATGACATTACTTTTCAGTGCACTGTTTTGCGCATCTCTAGTTGTTACTATCATTACAACAGAGCAGTATGGAAACAAGCGAAAAAAATTAAAGGTAACCGCCACTATGGGGAATAGAGCATTAGTTAGAATGTGTGCTAATTTACCCTTATTACCCAAGGAAAAAAATCATAGTGCATGGGTGAATTTGGAAGCTTTGTTCCCCCAATCTCTTGAAATGATAAAATTTAAAAAGTACTTTGATAAGCAATGGATGAGTTTGTGTGCGTCTTTTCTTGGATGCGGAAATAAATAAGCGTCGTACGAATAATGCTGTCGAGGGCCAGCCCTCGACAGCATTATTCGTACGACGCTAGATTTAACGCACGTATGCCGCACAAACCTACTTCGGTCAGATTTTTATATATCAATTAAAAAAAGAGGCGAAATATCAAGACACTAGAATTATAAACTCATTGTTCAGTGGTGCAACTAGACGACGGCGTGATATTTTATTTGATAAGAACCATCAAAAACAGTTTCAATTCCGACATTGAAATAATGAAGACCTATAGAAAATCTGTAATTTCGGGAAAAGATCTTTTTGAAATACGTACATTATGTAGATCAGTACATTTTGACATTCAGACCAAACCACCCGTACGGCTTAAACAGCTGGAAAATGGAAAAGCCCCTGGAGAACTGGATGGCGTTACAACAGAGCTGCTAAAGCCTGGAGGTAAACCCGTACCCGGGAGCTCCAAAAGCTCTTTAATGCTGTCCTGTTTGAAGAGAGAACTCCAGAGGCGTGGAGTAGAAGTGTTAGTCGTCTTGTTTTTCAAAAAGGGAGATTAGACCCGGCTGAAGAATTACCGACCTATTTCCCTTCTAAGCCACGTCTATAAGCTGTTTTCAAGAGTCGTCACGAACCGCCTTGCGCGAAGACTTAACGAATTCCAACCACCGGAACAGGCTGGATTTCGGAGCGGATATGGCACCATAGACCACATCCACACAGTGCGGCAGATTATACAAAAGACCCAGGAGTATAATCAGCCCCTGTGTCTAGCATTCGCGGACTATGAGAAGGCCTTTGACTCGATTGAAATCTGGTCCGTTCTGGAGTCCCTGCAGCGATGCCAAGTAGATTGGCAATATATCCAAGTGATGAGATGTCTCTACGAAGCCGCCACCATGTCCGTCCAAGTACAGAATCAGCAAACAAAACCTATACAATTGCTTCGGCAATCACCATACAGTGAATACATCTCTTACTTGCGATTTGCAGATGACATCGTTATCATGGCAGAAACGCTGCAGGACCTACAACAAATGCTGAAAGACCTAACTGACTCCTCTGTACGTATCGGCCTACGGATGAACTTGGATAAAACCAAGGTCATGTTCAATGAACATGTACTACCGGAACCGACAGCGGTGCACGGCGCCGTTCTTGAAGTTGTTCAAACATATGTGTACATCGGGCAGTCATTGCAGTTAGGTTGAAACAATTGTGAGGACGAGGTGAACAGGAGAATTCGGTTGGGTTGGGCAGCGTTTGGGAAGTTACGTCAAGTCTTCTCATCGTCGATCCCACAATGCCTTAAGACTTTGTCTTAAGGCATTGACTTAAGTCTTCAATCAGTGCGTGCTTCATACGGAGCCGAAACGTGGACACTGGCGGTACGGCTGGTTTACAAGTTTAAAGTCGCTCAGCGGGTTTTGGAAAGGGCTATGCTTGGAGTTTCTCTTAGGGACAAAATCAGAAATGAGGTGATTCGACAGAGAACCAAAGTTATCGACATAGTCTACCGGGTTAACAAGCTGCAGTGGCAGTGGGCTGGCCATGTTAGTCGAAGAACCCACAACCGTTGGGGTAAACGAGTTCTTGAGTGGAGACCGCGTCTCGGCAAACGTAGTGTAGGACGCCCTCAGACCAGGTGGAGTGATGATTTACGCAAAAGGGCTGGCAGGAGCTGGATGCGAGAAGCCGAAGATAGAACAAAGTAGCGTGCAATTGGTGAGGCCTATTTCCAGCAGTGGACTGCGATAGGCTGATGATTGATTGTTTAAATGAACACAGAACAAAGTTCCAGTCTAGGAATAGTCATTATACGAGCTACCTTAGGCTGCTTGTAGACGTCCGTTTTTTTCACCGGATAACGGACCGTGTTTTTTGCCGGATTCGCGGTGGTGTATGAATTATAATGAATGTGTGTACATGCACCGGACATCGGTCCGGCGAACAATTTACGCCGGATGCACCACCGCTTCCCCTCGGCGCGACGGACACCGGTCCGGTGTAAGAAAGGGCGGTCATCCACGCCAGTGTATTGGTGCGTGTTGACGCTGCCGGACGTATTGCCTGTTTTCTTTTAATTGAGCGCCGTCTACCTGCGTTCTTTTAAAAATGGGTGATATTGACATGGAATTGTTAATAAGTTTGGTTGAAAATAGGCCTGTACTGTGGGACAAAACCCAAGAGTGCTATAAAAATAGACAGTCGAGTTTTGCCGCTTGGAGAGAAATTTGTCTTGCGTTAAATGAAGGTTTTGAAACGATGTCCGAGAAAGAAAAAAATGATTTTGGTAAGTAACATTTTATTTTCATTATTTTTATGCATATTGATTTTGCCATGGTACACGCCCTACTGGTGACATGAAATACTCTGCATATTTGTTACGAATCATATTTGCTGTTACATTACCTCGTGTTGAATGGGAACGAGGCAAATGGCATAGAGTAGACATCATGTGTGAACTAGCATTGTCAGTAGCATTATTAGCAATACCCTCTAATTTATGAATTATGTTTTGTAATAAGCAGCATGTTTTTACAATGTTAACAGCAGTATCTGTTGAAACATTTAATGGTCTATGCAAAATCCTCCATTTATTGGATAAAATACCAAATGCGCATTCGACGTAGCGTCGCGCTCTTGTGAGACGATAATTGAAAATTTTTTTTATTGAGTCAAGTTGATGTCCACCGTAAGGACGAAGTACGTGTTGATGTAAAGCGAAAGCTTCATCAGCAACAAATACATAAGGTAACTCACTGCCTGCACCTGGCAACTGCTTAGGTCGAGGAATATTTAATTTGTCGCCTACTATTCTTTTCCAAAATTCTGTTTCTTTAAATACTGCTGAATCGCATTCTTTGCCGTAGGCTCCAACATCAATAAAAACAAAATTATAGTTGGTGTCTACCACAGCCATTAATACTAATGAGAAATAGTGCTTGTAGTTGAAAAACATTGACCCACTTTCTTCTGGCTTGATGATTCGAATATGTTTGCCGTCAATGGCTCCCAAGCAATGAGGAAAATTTGCATTCGTCTCGAAATTTTTTGCTATTGTTAACCATTCGTCTTCCGATGGTAGTTTCATATAAATTGGAGAAAGGGTTTCCCACAATGCTTCAAATACTTCTTGTACAATACAGCTGATAGTTTTTATACCCATTCTGAAACTGTAATGTAGATCACTAAATGTGTTCCCTGCAGCTAAATATCTGTAACAATTTTTTCTTTTTTAGGCAAAGATATCATAAAAAAATGGAACAATGCAAGAGATAACTGGATGAAATATCACAAAAAAGTTAAGGAATGTAAATCCGGCTCTGGTGCAAAAAGTCTACGAAAATATAAATTCTACGATCAAATGCTCTTTTTGTGTAAAATTGTGACTCGCCGAACAACGGAAGCAAGTATTACATCAGAAAAAGACATCACACAATCTCACAACAAAGAAACTGACTCACAAACCAATAATGACCCTACCGCACCAGCCAATACTACCGATAGAACAAAAACAAGCAAGAAGAGAAAGACAGACTGTAGCGAAGTTGATCGACAAATGCTTACTTTAATTAAATCAGTTGAAGATGAAGACAAGAGTAAGAGTATGTGTTTTTTCAAAGGTATTGCTCCGATTGTAGACAAGTATAGTGACGACGATTATGTAGAATTTCAATATGAAGTCATTAAAGTTATGAGAAATTTAAGTCGGAGAAATCAAGCGTCCATGCAGCAGCAAAATTACAATTACAATATCAATCGAGGCTACACTACGGCTACACCCGACTACAGGATACAAGAATATCAACCAACACAACCCATTCCATCGGCATCCAGGATGCACTATGAATATCAGCCAACACAACTCATTCCATCCACATCCAGGATGCCTCAAGAACTCATACAGCAAGATGATTCCCAATCTTCAATTATTACTGAATTAAGTTCAATCACATCGCCTGATTACGATTTCGATTTTTCTAAAACTCCTTAATTTCTTTTTTGAGTATAATAAAACTACTACTACCTACTAAATTTTGTTTTAATTAATACAGGTAATCTACTTTTCTATAATTTGAAATTGAACATCTCTTTAACATACCTTAGCGTAACGGCTAATCTCTCTGCCGCGGAAATAGATTTGCGCATGTCAGTATCCTCGTGTCTTATTTTATCATATATGGCTGTTAATAATAGTTGAAAGGTTTCTTTCTTCATCCGAAAATAATTGTAAAATTTAGTTTCATCTTCTTCCAACTGCGTAAAAAGAGTTTGAAATGCACCATATTTTTCCCTTTCCAATAATATAGGATGCACCCACGATGACCTTTTACGTTTTTCTATTTCTTTTTGTTTCTTCTTGTATAAATAGTAGGCCAATACGAGTTTTTTTTTCTTATTATTCGACATTTCACACGTGTGTAATCTCTGACTACCCAGTTCAATCTACGCATATAGACGGCAGTCCATCCATCCGGTAAAAAAAAATATGTATACAAGGATAGCCGTTTATTGACGGTCCGTTATCCGGTGAAAAAAACGGACGTCTACAAGCAGCCTTAGGCTTAGCACACAATAACCTTATAATAGTCTTGATTATTAGCAG
Source organism: Herminia tarsipennalis (assembly GCA_945859575.2). Lineage (NCBI taxonomy): Eukaryota > Metazoa > Arthropoda > Insecta > Lepidoptera > Erebidae > Herminia > Herminia tarsipennalis. Next base: position 10,339,127 of record OX243833.2, on the reverse strand, counting down.
TGTTTCAAATATAAATACATGCGTCTTAAGCTCGCTGTGAAGCATCACTAAAGAAATAAATTTTTACTGATTTATGTGAGTCACACAAAACTCTCCGAGGTATGTGTAATTTTGACAGAGAATCCAAATTTTCTCAAAATTCTAACCATCGCTCTCTTAGATCTAAAAGGATATTTTCATCCCCGTCTATTTTTGTGACCCTTGTTATCACAAAAAATACGACTGGGATGAAGATATCTTTGCTTGAATTATGTAAGGGCATAACAGTCTTAAAGAATCAAATATTTTGAACGCACTAGACAATATTGTGTCGTTTTGTTACCTTATCACAGTGAGAGTCTGATTGAATAGGAAAAATGAATTGTCTGATTTTGGATCCCATCCTAAACTCAATGTTCTTGAAGCTTCACTGAAAGTTAAATTATCTTGTGAATTTATAGATGAATTTTGAAACAATTGCCTTGAATTACTTTTGTATTTCCTCAAATTGAAACATGCTGAACTTAGGATTGATGAAATTGAATTTTGAATTTAACCCAGACGAGCTAAGACGTCGCATCCAGTCATTAAATCATCAACGTAAAAATCATGTTTTCACACTCCTCGCCGATCTGCCAAAGACAACGAGTGCTCAAATAGCTAGCAATTGTGGTCCCATAAGTGAGAGTACGAGGGGAGGTCCAAAAGTTCGTGGAATGGAGGGGATGGAGTGGGGATAGGGATGCTTGCTTAGTGTCATACTAATTGTGGACTCATCATTAGTATATAAGCTGAGTTTCAGCCTAATTGCGTCATTCGTTTACGAATACTCGCCTGATAAACAAGTCAATCCGGAAGAACATTAAAACTATGGAGAAAATTGAACACCGTGCTGTAATAAAATTCCTTACCAAGCAAGGAAAGACCGCTCAAACCATTTTGAATGAAATGGGAACCGTTTATGGGGACCAGTGCCCTAGTAAATCAATGATTTACAAGTGGCATGGTCTTTTTAAACATGGTCGGGAGTCGATTGAAGACGACCCTCGCTCAGGAAGGCCAGTTGAGGCCACCACATCAAACATCATCGAAAAAGTGGAGAAAATTGTACTGGAAGATACCCGTTTAAAGAAAAAACAGATATCTGCATTAGTTGGAGTATCAGATACCACCATTTTGCAAATCCTACATGACCATCTGGGTATGACAAAAGTCAGTGCAAGATGGGTACCCAGAATGCTCACACCGATTCAGAAGCAGCAACGCGTCGATGCTTCAAAACAATTTTTGGAGTTGTGTGGAGACGAGCCTGCACAGATTTTGGAGCGAATTGTTACCGGAGATGAAACATGGGTTCATCACTTTGAGCCTGAGTCCAAACAAGAGTCCATGCAATGGCACAAAAAGGGGACACCACCGCCAAAGAAGTTCAAAGTGTCGGAGTCGGCTGGAAAGTTGATGGCTACTGTTTTTTGGGATTGTGAAGGGATTCTACTAATTGATTATAAAGAAAAGGGAAGGACCATAACAGGAGAATACTACGCAACGATTCTAGAAAAATTAAAGGAGTCCATCAAGGAAAAACGTCGAGGAAAACTGACCAAAGGTGTTTTGCTTTTGCAAGACAACGCACCGGTTCACAAGAGCAGAGTTGCAATGGCTGCTCTGCACACACATGGCTTCGAATCGCTAGTCCACCCACCCTACAGTCCAGATCTGGCCCCAAGTGATTTTTATTTGTTCCCTAATTTAAAAAAAGACCTAAGGGGAAGGAAATTTTCCGACGACAATGAAGTAAAGGAGGCAATTTTGGCTCATTTTGCGGCAAAAGATAAAAAATATTTTTACGACGGTTTAGAAAAATTAATTCATAGATCTAATAAATGTATTCAACTTCAGGGTGATTATATTGAAAAGGAAAAATAGTTTTGTTGTTTCATTTTATTTCAAACCCTTCCATTCCACGAACTTTTGGACCTCCCCTCGTATATCGTTTTAACCCTTTACGGCGCTGAATTGCAGTTCTGCATCATACCATTCGAACTCATTAAAAAGTTTAAACAAATGTTTTAGACGCCTTTAAGGCAAACAATGCAGTTTCGCATCGAACCATTCTAACGATATAATTAAGCATTTTTGTACTAGATGGCGTAACATGTATGCTTTGACGATTCCAAGTACGAAACCTGTCATAACTGTTTTGTTTTGTTTAAGAGCATTATGAATAAGATTTTTCTTATGAAATACTGAAAGATTCAGTCTGAAATTGTTAGGAAATAAAGGTAAGATATTATTATTCAATGATGACAATGAAATCGAATACAATTTTATTATGATGCAGTAACGCATCATTGCGCTACCGTGTCTGTTTTGTACATTGTTTCTAATACCTATTATTTTACTTCCAGACTCAACATGAGTTCGAGAAATCGAGGTGTGTCGTCTGTGGAATTCGTCGACAGACGACGATGATGTAGCTAATCCATCATACATGGTGGAACAAAAAAGCAATATGATTCGAATGACGAACAAGATTTACAAAATCCAATATACGAGGATACTGATGACTTGCCTTCGTATCCTGAGACCAGCTCCAACACTGCGGTTCATTGTAACTAGACGCCGATTGCTATTACCGGACCCAGTACCAGCTCTGTAACCACTTCAAATAGCGAAATTCCGACCTCTATTCCCGGACCCAGTACAAGTTATCCAACCTTTTCAAGTGGCTCACGTGTTTCTAAGCCCTATGTCATTTGGAAAACGAAAAATTTTGAATTGAATGAAGATCAAATGAGGTTCCGCGGATCTTCCAACTTACCACCTGAAATATTGGAATTGCAGACACCTTATCAGGTATTTTCTTATATATTTACCGATGATATTATCGACCTCATACGAGAAGAGACAAACCTATACACCGTACAAAAAGATTCAAGTAAACCAATAAATGTCACAAGCCAGGAAATAAGACAGTTTACATGAATTATTTATTTCATGTCCATAATTCATATGCCTAATGTGCTTATATAAAATTCGACCATTGATTGAAAAACTAAATCGCAACTTTGCCAAAGTACGAACAGGAATTGTCTGTGGACGAACAAATGTGTTCAACAAAATCAAGAAGTGCGCTAAAACAATATATGCCAGATAAACCCCACAAGTGGGGCTTCAAATGATTTTGATATGTCGTGTGAGTGGATATGACTTCAAGTTTGAAGTATACAGTGGACAGGAGAATGTATGCGTAGATGGCGAGCCTCAATTGGGTGCATCATCAAATGTGGTGGTTCGACTCACCAGAGAGGTACCTATAATATATGAATGCATGATTGTAAAAACCCACCTCAGACCAATTTTTCCGAAACTCTTTTTATGACGGATTTATATTCTCTATGGCAAGACGAACTGTTTGAGTGTAAAAACACACTTCGGTCATATACGCATCACTTAGTTATAAGGGCACGAAAAATTCAATGTATGTAAAAATCCACCTTATCCTGGATGAGGTGTATTTTTACAACCAAACATGTGGCAACACCTACAACTGTCAGCAGTGTCAGCTGTCAGTATTGAAGTTTTTAATTGACGTATAGGGTAGTTTAAAACTTTAATAAAGAAAGTTAGTTGGAACAACTGAAGTAATTGTAGCGGACGCAAATTTAATTAAATTGTATTGGTTGGTTAAAATGAGTGCGGAAGCGGCAAATTTGTTAAATTTAAATCCAGGTGAGTCTTCCTCAAGTGAAACTCGTACAAAAAAACGAAAGGATAACTCCGCTGATTATTCCCGGAATAAAATCAAACGAGCACGTCTTCATGGGCAGGCTTATGTGACGACCAAAAACAAAACTGTACAGGCTAAGACACTAGGACCTCCTTGCAAGTGTGCTAAAAAATGCTGTGAAACCATTTCCGAAAATGACAAATTAGAGAATCTCGCCAAATTATATAATCTGGGGACGAAAAATGAACAGGATATCTATCTCCAGGGATTAATATCCTGTAAGGACGTAAAACGACGCCGAGTGCAGAAGGACAACCCATTGAGACAGAAAATGTTTACATACACCATTCAAATTGGTAACGAGAAGAAAGATGTATGCCATTTTGCTTTTCTTAGCTTGTTTGGCATTACTAAAGACCGTGTTAAGAGGCTCCGTGACTTATTGGTCTCGGGTAAAATACCGGAAGACAAGAGAGGAAAATTAAAAACGGTTAATGCGATGTCTGGTGACGAAATTACTGCAGTAATTTCTCATATATCCTGTTTTCCAGCAAAAGAGAGCCACTACTCTTCTGGTATTATAAAGTATCTTCCAGCTGACCTATCAGTAAAAAAAATGTTTCGACTTTACAAGGAAAAATACCCAGGCACCAGGATTAAGTACGAATATTATAATAAAATATTTAGGGTGAACTTCGCTCTTCGTTTTGGACGACCAGCTGTAGATACGTGCTGCCTCTGCGAGAGTCTAGACTTGAGGATTTCTTCAAAAACACTGAATGACGTGGCGAAAAAGGTTGCTTTGGCCGAAAAACTAGTACACAAAAAGAGGGCAAAGAAGTTCTATAATAAACTTCAAGAAGCAAGGCAAAGATCCCTAGAAGATGAAACGTTCCTGGGAATTTGCTACGATTACATGCAAAATGTATCACTCCCAATCATCCCAGTGCAAGAAATATTTTATTTGCGTCAATTGAGCGTTTCTATCTTCTGCATCCACAATTTGAAAACGGGCAAAAATGTCCTGTTTTTATACCACGAAGGGCAAGCAAAAAAGGGACCAAACGAAGTATGCTCGTTTATTATGACATACATTAAAGAGTACGTTGACGATAAAGTGGAAGAACTAATGCTCTTTTCTGATAATTGCGCAGGGCAAAACAAAAATAATACTGCAGTCAGAATGAATATGGCTTTAGTAGACAGTGGGCGTTTCAAGAAAATTCAACAAATAATAATATTCATTTTTTGCCGTGTGATCGAGCATTTGGGATTATTAAAAGAAGCCTTCGTCGCAAAGAAAGGCTGTATAGTGTACAGGAACTGATGGAGTTAATCGTCTCTTCGAGCAGACAGAGTGATTTTTTTACAGTTCACTTAGTTAGCGGAGAAGATGTGACTGAATTTAAGAAATGGTGGATGCAACGCTTTAAAAAGACTGCACTATCACTTGAAACAAAGGATCGGCGAATTCCGAGGACGCATAAAGTGAGCTTCAGTATCTCAAAGTTCCATCTGCGTATGGATCAAGGCAGCTTTGCATTAATGCAAAAAAGATGCAAGACTTAAAAAAATGCGTCCAGTTTGTGCCTGAAGACGAGAAAATTAAATTCTGGGACAAAATATTGCAGTGGCCTACAGCTGACAATGTTGAAGATGAAGAATTAGACTAATTCACGTATTAAATACTGAAAATAAATAAAATAAAACATTAGTAAAACTTGACTTTGATTGTAAAAACACACCTTGTACAAGATGACTGTAAAAATCCACCTCATCCCAAAACTTAAAATAATAAAATAAAACAATCTAGGTATTATGTATAATGCAACCTACTTTTAAACATAGCACATTTTATATATTTTTAACATAATTAGCAAAGAAAATAAAAATATGCAGTTCATTTTTTTACACCAAACAGTTTTCATTGATTTTCCGAAACTTTTGCATTAGGTCTGAGGTGGGTTTTTACAATCATGCATTCATATAATAATAATATCTTGGGACAACTCACACAACCTATCAACTAGAATTGTTGACTTTTTGTCACACCGTGGCATTTTAGCCGCATTTCTAATTGTAAACTTCCTGAAGAGAAACAACTAAAAAAAACAACCTAGAGGGACATCAGTCGAGCAGGTCGGTAGTTATGACATATCTCTAGTAGCCTGGAGAGATAATAAAATTGTTAACCTAGTATCCAACTTTGCTGGCAATAATCCTACATCTGTCGTGACAAGATTCGACAAGACTCGCAAGGAACGTATTACCGTAGGAGGGCCTTTTGACGTACCGGAGTATAATCGCCACATGGGTGGTGTTGATCTGATGGACTGCGTAATGGGTCATTATAAAATTAGACTTCGAAGCAAATGTTGGTTCATGCGCCTTTATTACCATTTTCTGGACATGGCTGTCTGCAATGCCAGGCTTCTTTATAGAAAAATCCATGTGGAGACAAAAAGCAATGATACAGTCCTAAACTCTGCCGATTTCCGACTGGATATTGCTGAAACTCTTGTAAAATATAAGAAGGCGAACTTTTAGTTGACTTTATAGTTACATAAAATACCAAATAATTACAAAAATATATTTCCAAAGTTACTTATAATACTATATTATTACTATTAAATAACAACAGTACTTTTGAAAACAGATTTATACTTCCCAACAGCAGTATAACCAGTAATTTCAAGAATACACATAAATACATAACTACACAGGTACCTATAATCAACACTGTTTACATATTTAGAAGTAGGTATTACCATCAATATGTAATTCCTTTAGTTACAAATATACACAATGTAACAGAAACATCTGATCAAATTCCAGGGTTGACAAAAACACATTATACTGAGCATTTTCATCGAACCTAAGCACCCTAATATTTTATGATATACTTAATGATTCGTTTATTTATCAATTAAAAAGTTATAAATCTATGCCAAAACAAGGCAATCTCATTTGATACACAGTTGAAATTTTACAAAAAAAAATGCTAGAACTATGCTCTAAATAAGGCGCTGAAGCACACTGCCCGCAGTCTACAGTTCCGCGGTCAGAGTTCTGCGTGGTTTAGAATCCTGCACACACAAAAGCAGACAGACCGCGACAGTCATCAGCCCCTCAGTGGCGTCAGTGACCGCGGGACACAGAACTCTAGACCGCTGGCAGTGTGCTCGGAAATTTAAAACAAGGAGAATTGACATCATGGCATAGATTGTCCGCTGCTAAATTTAACGACAACTTGTTACATATTGAATAATGTTTGATGAATAGTTTTTTTGTTATCTTTTCACAAATCAGGAATAAGGAACTACACAATTAAAATAGAAAAATATCTTAGAAAACCACTTAATCATGGTATTCTAATTAAGCTATTATAATGATACTAGACTTTCCTAGCGGCTTCGCCGGTGATAAGGTTTTAACACACATATCGACTTGGAAAGGGATCGGCACGGTATCAACTCGAGCCATTCAGTATTCTTTGTATGAAACTACCTACTATAAAGTCACGATACAATTTGGATCACTTTAAAAACTACAAATACCCAAAAATCTAAATTACATTATATTTAATAGACTAATATTAACCGAGACTATACAATCATTCGTGATATACTGTCACCTGGGTACATACATAATATAAATCTTACCATTTTTTTATGCCTTCAATATGGCATTGCAGTGTGAAGCATGAAGATAGTTTCCATATAAATACACCATGGATTTGTTATAGTTTTAAAGTCGAAAATTTTGAACTCCTTATCAATAACATAGTCTATAAAAAATATTAAAACTTAGTCTTAATCTTATCTCAGGTTAATATTTTTTTATTTTTTTCAAATGATATGGAGTTCAAACATTACAGCGCCAAAAAGATTACAAATTCGCGGTGTAGAGTATCCTACTTGAATATTTTTAGCATAAAAATTTCAAAAACGTGTTGTTGATAATTTCAAGTAAATAACCGTAATTTGAGGTCCATTTAAATAAACATTGATGGATTATGGTACATAATACGAAGTAACTTTGATATACGTATCTCGCTCGAGCAACGCGCACATAGACATAGTTCAGAGACACAGAATCTCAGATCATTTTCTTTGGAAGGCGTCCCGAGATTTCGTGTATTACGAAAAGTAAGTACTTTGTATACTCAACTACTGTTTATATATGTAACACGTAAATTGTTTTTGAACTTTCGCGATTTATACACATATTACAATATTATCGGTACTTACACGGGTTACGATCGTTGCAATTAGATCGAAACGTCGGGTAAATAAATAGGTTCATACCTTTAAATATTTTACGCGATTAAGTCTCGATAATATTCTAATACGTACCACAGACACCGCAAGACCACACAAGTGGCATTTACCGCCAATATCATTGCTTCCCGCGCTTGCCGGGAGGCTTCTGCAGCTGGAAGCCGCTGCTGCTGTCAGTTTGTGCTGTACCGAAGCCGCTTGTATTCACTGATGTGTTGAAGCTTACTTGCGGCTGGGGTTGCCAGGTTGGACCTGGACAAATTAAAAAAGAAATGTTATTTTTGGTTTTGTATTTTCAACAAGGGAAGTGTTGTAAAAGATATTGACATGACCGGTAGTGATCACATTGAAATTTCTCTCACATTCCATAGTCCCGGTTTTATTCCATAGCTTTGGATTTATAATGTAGGACAGGCATATCATATATGCGGCCCACTGATCATTTTCTTGCGGCCCGTATATGTTTTAAAAACTGCTAGATAATGCGGCCCGCGAGCGTGTTAAAAACGTAAAACAGACGCACATTTGGCCGCAGTTTTAAGTTATTTCCGCTGACCACCAATTGACACCTTCATTGAAGAGAAAAGATTACAAATATCTGGCAAAAGTACTAATAGTATTTTTTTTCAATAAGATTTTCAGTAGTGATTAAGATTAAGTTTTCCGGGGCACCAAGTCTATGGTCTTCATGCTTTAGGCCCACCAGTTACGTTGTTGGGTTACAAATATGTTTAACGTTTAAGACTTAGGTGATAAAAAAATAGCGGAAGATAGGTGATGCGCCTCTAGCGCGTGGAGCGCATGAATCAGGTCCCCGTCGCCGTAAAATTATCCGAATATAAAAAGAAAAAATAAAATAATAGTGGAAACTCATAATTGGCCTTCATCATCCTACACAAATATTCTACTGTATTTTACCTAGCTGTAAGTTTCCCTAAAATTGTAAAAAAAAAATGCAACAAAAAAAATTTCCTAAATAATCTGCTGACTGACGTTTCTTGGTTGCCTCGACTCGACCCGAAGTATTCCGAGTGCTTGTCTCGCTCGCGCTACTGTCGAAACAAGTCAGTTTGGCTTTGTTATTCGCAATATTCATCTATACTAATATTATAAAGAGGAAAGATTTGATTGTTTGTTTGTATTGAATAGGCTCCGAAACTACTGGACGGATTTGAAAAATTCTTTCATCGTTGTGAAGCTACACTAACCCCGGGTGACATAGGCTATTTTTTATCCCTGTATTCCCATGGGAACGGGAATTACGCGGGTGAAACCGTGAGGCGTCCGCTAGCTAGTAGTGTGTGCATCCTTTTAGTTGATGACTCACAAGGATATTCCGCTATTTTGTTTTCATCTAAGGTTTAATACAATAAAATTTTCCCAGAAAATCATCACAACCTCGGTAGTTTTTGAGAAAATCACAAACATTAGACCATCGATCTCGCAATCGTGAGGTCGCGGGTTCGAATCCTACCCATTATACTACCGATGTGAACCCTTTGAAGAACCCTACACAAGCCTTTGAGCTTAGCTGGAGGGGTTAACAAGATTGCTGCTCTGACTGCCTCTGTGGCGCGTTAGGAGTGTGTCCGACTGCTACGCAAGAGATCGTGGGTTCGATTCCCAAACAAGACACCAATTTGTGTGATCCATAAATTGTTGTTCCGAGTTTGGGTGTACTTTGTGTCCGTGACTTGTATGTTTGTAAATTCCCCTGCGACACGGGGCTTGAACGCTAATGCGGGAGTCGTCTTTAAAAAGAAATAGAATGTGGGACTCAATCCCACATCACTAGTTATATTTTTATATTTTTTTTTTTTTAGAAGCGTGTTATAAAAGACAACTAGAGCACTGTCCCTGGACTTCACAACCACAACACTTTTAAGACTTACTATTAGCTAATTAATATAAATTAATTTCTGTTTATTGTAGTCAACTACCCAATTACCTAACACATACCTGTGTTGTCGGTTGTCGGGAACGGTGACATTGCACTGCCCACGTAAGTAAACGGTGTTGGTCCGGCCAAATGTTGCAAGTTACCTGCAAATTAATGTAAAACTGTAATGCTTGTTTCTAATTAAGGTATGGACTCATATGCCGAAGACGAACTCTTTTTCATAATACTTTTTTTTTTTTTTTGGGAAAACAATCAAATATACATTTAGCTTAATTCTAATTCTATCTTACAAATTAAATCTATGTACAATCCCACAGCGTTTCCACGTATTACAATTATATACGTTAATAAAAGATTTTTACTAGCGATATTTTTTAACAGAAGACAAAATACCTGTTAAAAGCTGTTATGTAATATGAATAAGAAAATTTCTGCTCATTTCTCTAATCACTTTATCGTGAAAATGTACGTCACTTTTCCGCCCAAATTTCGTAGATATTTAGAGATATAGATAGTTACTATCGATTTTATAAATTATTAACTTACGCTCGCCGCCCCACCCGCGTGGATGTCCGTTATAAAGATAACTACTATACATTCTTTCCCGAGAATCGAACTATCTGCATACCAAATTTCATCTAAATCACTTCAGATGTTTAAGCGTGAATACAATTCGTTTGGATTAGTGTAAATGAGATTACACGATTACTGTAAATCAAAAATAAAATTTGTCACACACGCACATTTAAGAGCCTGAATTGACATCAATTCTGCACTATTCCGGCTTCCAGGCCAAATTTTCTGGCCATCTGGTCAAATTAATATAAAGTTAAAGAATAGAATATTACCTAATGCAGCCCTGGGGTCGGCAAGCACAGCACTACCAAGACTGACGTCCGCTACAGACCCAGACTTCAGCTTTTTCTTGTTTGTCTCTGCATCTCGAAGTATTTGGTCTAAGCTTGTGCTTGCTGCAAAAAAGATTATGTTTTAACATTTCATACAAATTACACACGGCTGCCTATGGATGCACTTTCAAGCTCATCATACAACGATTTAGGTATATCGTTAGGTTTTCTTACAAAAGGAAGCGTTATTAGACTGATATCTCCGACTAATCTAGACTATACGATATATAGACTGCCTCTGTGGCGCGGTAGGAGTGTGTCCGACTGCTACGCAAGAGGTCGTGGGTTCGATCCCCACCCAGGATAAAACTTTGTGTGATGAGCACGATGGTTTATTCTATGTCTGGGTGTTATTTATCTATAATATGTAAGTATTTAGAAATATATAAGTATGTTTATCAGTTGTCTGGTTTCCATAGTACAAGCTCTGCTTAGTTTGGGATCAGATAGCGTTGTGTGAGTTCTCCCAAGATATCTTATTATTATTATAATCGCAGACTACAAATATGACCTATAGTCTGCTTTACCGAATCCTCGGCCAATAGTCGGCAAATATCTTTAGAGTTATAGTAATGGTAAACTGAGCGAATTCGAATTGTTAGTGCTCCCGTAAATTAAAATCTTATCTCACTAGAATCATCACTAAATCAACACTGATATAACAAGAAAACAGTTTCCACTGGAAATAAGAATAATTGGGCATCAACAAAGTGCAACGAATAGAAGATTTTTCCTGCAAATCGTCTCCAATTTAACGTAAGGTTCAGGTCAGGACAGTTTAAAAATGTTTTCTCTAGAAAACATTTTTAAACTGCCCTGTCCTGAGGGTAACTTTTCTCATCCATAACTGTCAACTTAAAGACAAAAGACACGTGACATTTGTCAATAACTGACATCTGTTTGGCACACCGTTATTATAGTGTGGCCATTAGTGCTGTGCACTCCCTGAGGTATGCACGGCGAGGTGGGGGGCGAAGAAAAAAGTGCATGAGTTCACATGAGGTCGATACATGTCGGACAGATCTTACGATATCAGTTTGCATTTCTAAGGCAAGACTTGTGGCGGGACGTTGCGTTGGTCGGAGGCTATCTATCTGTAATATATACTTACTTTGTTGATTAAAATGTAACCCAAATATACTCATATTTTATTAAAAATATGCAGGTGATAAATAAGAATTGAAAGTTATAATTCACAACAGGACTTGTTTTATTAAACATTTTTTATAATTACAAACAATTATATATTCTAACGAAAGTTATTCTGACATAGATTCTGTTTCAACTTCATCTTCCATTTCGTCATCATCTTCATCTTCCTCTTCGCCACCGGAACTTGAATCAGAGTCTTGCAAATTTATTATGAATGAATCGATAACATTATCGAACCTACTATCGCGACTCCAGTAATCATTTTCATTTTTCTGGACATGATCGTCGCATTTCTGCCATTTTTCCGCCGTGAATTCCGAAAACAATTTATCCAATAAGATTATCTTTTCGTCTAGAGAAGAATTAATATAGTTTTGGGCTATGTTGTTTTTAATATCAGCCCAGACCAACTCGATTGGATTTAAATCTGGATGGTACGGAGGTAAACGCAGAACAGTGTGTCCACTGGCTTTCAGGAGTTCGTCAATTCTATACACGGGTTCTTTTTGTGTATTTTTGATAAGAAGTAGCAGTTGAGCCTTTGACATGGTTCCTGAAAATTCTACATTATGGCGTAGCAACCAGTTCTGCATTTCACTTTTGAGGCTTGATATAGTTGGTTTCTTCTCAATCTGAACGCTGTGGTAAGACGCGTTGTCCATTACAACCACAGAATTCGGCAGCAACTTATCTTTTAACTTTTCATCTACCCACTTATAAAAAGTAGGTCCGCTCATATCTCCATGATAGTCACCGGTTCTAGCATCGGATTTGAATATAGTCAATGTATCATCCACTAAGCCATTTCGACACCCAGCGTGGAGTATTACTAGTCGCCGTCCTTTCCCAATATCAGCATGAATACCGGGTTCTGACGATGATTGCCAACATTTGCTGGCATGGTGACTGGCGTTGATGTATGTTTCATCAAGAAAATATATGTTTCGGTTTTCCGTTCTGTAATTTCTGATTTGTGTAAGATATTTTTTCCGCCACACTGTAATATTAGGCTGCTCTATAAGGAGATGTCTCTTTGATTTGCATTTTTTGTAACGGTAGCCCATTTTGTGTAAAAGCTGTCTTAAATATTCCCGTCCACAATTCAATATGCCATCCTGTCTCAAACTTGATAGTAACTTACGGACACTTGGTATTTTTTTTTCAACTTCGTAAAACTGATGAATTTTTCTTCTGATAACTCCAAGGTCAAAATCATCCACAACGTGTTTTTTCTTTAGAACTTTTGGTTTTTTTGGCGATTGAAATTTTAATTGGCTTGAATTTTCAATTGATAAATAGCCCGCAGAAATCACATTATGTACGGTTCTTTTGCTGTATCCCGTAGCCTCCGCAACGATTTTAGCAATATTCACGTCATTTTTAAATTCAAAGCTTTCTTTGTCTGCTTTTCTTTTCTTAAAATATTCAGCCACCTTAAAAATGACAGTCTTCATATCACGAGATAACGCACGACCCATCTTTGAATATTTATCTCGTGTGCGTCTGACATAGACAGTCCGATACAAATAACACTACCTGCCGTCACAAGCGTTGACGGCGCACTGACAGCGCAGCAGCCGATTCTAACCCCCCCGTCTCACCGCGCGCATACCTCAGGGAGTGCACAGCACTAATGGTCATACTATAATACCATACACAGAAGTGTTGCCACATAAAAAAAACTACTCGGGAAGTATGGAAAATCAAATGGAAGTTCTACTTCAAAAAATAAAAATGGCTGCACAAACAATAACAATTTTAGAAGACAAAATCAAGTTGATGGACGACGACAAAAGACGTAATTTAGGTTATTGTGTCTTTTGTCGTCGTCCGTCAACTTGATTTTGTCTTCGTCGTCTTTTCTCTTCGTCTACTTTGGTATACCCATTGACGTTTAGGCCTGGAGGCCTATTCTAATTCAATGAAAACGAATTTTCGATCAAAAATGAGGTGGTAATAAACAGAACCAGGAACATCTATTTAATCCACTCGTTCTTGAAAATCATCCTTGGGTTCGAACGTCTTGTGCTTATCCAAAAATTTATTAGAATAGGCCCCGTAAACTTAAGAAATTTAAATAAATGAAATAAATGAATTTCGTTTTAAAGAAAGAGAGTAGGCCTACTAGACTGCGCCATAACCTCTCGAGGTAGACCACTCTCTAGAAAGAGATAAAACTACTTTGTGGACAATACCTGTCAAAGAGACAGGGCTCTCTGTTTCACGTTTTACCATCAATATTTACTTTTTAATTGAAAAGGATAGCGCGTCAATGGGTATACCATAATAACCAAGCGAACATACTATGAATTGAATAATATCTATACATATATCAACGCAAAGCCTAAACCGGTAGGGTTACAAACCCGAAATTATTAACAGTTGATGCCTTTTATGTTGTAGGCATCCACTAAGAAAGAATTTTAGGGGTAATATAGGGGTTGCAAGTTTGTATGAAACTCCGTCAGTTTTGAAGTTAGATCGGTGAAATTTCGTATTTAGATTTTTCGTTTAACTTAAAGAAGCGCGTGTTTCAGTGTTTTTAAACAGCCAATATAATTAACGTAAAGAAGGTACGCAGATGGACATGGGTTTCTCCAGACGGTCAATACAAAAACGAAATTGACTACATCCTAGCTACTAGGTAGTACTAAGTCAATGAAACTTTAACAGCAACCACAGAATGCTTAGAGCAAAAATGCAAGTAAATTCAAACATCAAAAAGAGGCCCTTTACCAATAACCAATGTACATCGATAAATCTTGAAATAATTGTATAAAAACTCAAAGCTTTTTAGAAACTTATTACAAAGAAGGTGGTACTACAACAGATTGCACGAAATTCTAACAACTACGAGTAAAACGAAAATAAATAAAGAAACCAATTCTTCAATGGACAAATACAAAAACGAAACAACGCGAGAACTTATAAATCGACATACAACAGATACTAGAAAAAGAATAAGCACCCTGCGCAAACAAATTAATATAATCATGAGGAAACAAAGTCAAACACAAATGCTGAAAGCATTTGAAAATTATAAGAAAACTATCAAACATATATAAATATGTGATATATATTAATGATAGAAAAGAATGGACTCCTAAACTAAAATGTGTTCAAGGCACATGCCAAATAAAAAGACCTGACATAATTAACACTGCCACAGAATTTTACAGGAAACTTTATTTAAAGCAAAGAATAACTGTGGCCTAACCGTATTTGTTTGCAAGGATGGTTAGCTCCACTGTAGCAACAATGGATAAAATCTACCATCATATCGAAAAGCACCTACTACAAACAACAACTACAGATCAATATTCCTGACATCAAATGTGTACAAAATCTTTGCTAAGGTAATCCTGAATAGAATTACTAAAACATTATTATTAATTTGGCCGTGTGGTGCCGGCTTAAGAATAGTACCACCCCATCTCTACCCGTGGGTGTCGTCAAGGCGACTAAGGGATTTCACACCGGAGGACGGGCAGCAGCGTCCTCTGCGTACTTAAAGCCTTACTGCGATCGCCAACCCGCTCGCCAAGCGTGGCGATTATGGCAATTACCCCCAGGATCTACATACTAGTAGGTTCTACTGGGGAGACCCGTGCCCAGCAGTGGGCCATCTTATGGGTTGATATGTATTATTAATTTGTAACATAACTTTAACACATTGTAAATACTGTTGAATTACAAATTAGATTTGAATACTTTATTAAATATCTCTGTAAAACATTGGATAAGAACATACATACAAGCAAATATTTCAAAAAATTTAAAGAATTCTATACCCCTTTCAATTGCTGTTTTGTTAACTTTTGTTAGGCATTCGATACACTCCACCCCGAAAACATATGGAAAGCTCTCAAAACCAAGGCGTAGAGGATAAATACATAAGAATAAGCACAGCAAAGGTGAAACTGGAAAGGGAAGGTGCTGAAGTAAAAATAGAAAGAGGCGTTCGACAAGGCGACCCTCTGTCGCCCAACCTGTTTTAAGCCGTGCTCTAGCAGTAAAATAAAAATACATCCTCTAGGATGTATTTCGTCACTGGGAGATTCTCAGGCATAATATTTTTTGCAAACACACCTCACCAACCGATCTAATGAGGAAGGAAGTGGAAACACGTATAGGAAATGCATAGCGAAGGTATTAGGCATTCAAAGAAATAAATAATAATACAGAAGCAAGTATCTTTATCAAAACAATTTTTTTCAATGCATGTGCGCTCCCAGTCCTAACATATGATTGCCAGGCTTGGTCGCTAACAAACCAATAAAATAGAAGTATGTCAAATATATCGTATGCTTAACATGGCATCATTAACTGACAAAGTAAAGAACATAAACATTTATATTAATATTTAAAAGCTGAAGAGTTTGATTGCTTAGACACGATAATCTCAGGAATACTGGTCCGAATTGAAAAAATATTTTACTGTTGGACAGCTCATTTATCGACGATGGCTATAGGCACCATACAAATAACTAACTGGTACCATAGAAACACAAAAAGAAAACGAGAAAGACAATACAGGAGATGGGAGGATGACATAAGAAACATATCAGGAAAGACATGACCATGAGTGGCACAGGGCAGAATGGAATGGAAAAAGTTGAAGAAGTTTCCAAATCTGGGCTAACAGACTTCAATCTGGGCAAAAATATAATAATTGTAAATTTTAGTCTGAATAAATGCTATTATTATTATAAATGGTAAACTTACGATATGGCGTGTCGAACACATTGGTGGGATCTTTGAGTATGTACTTGCGAAGATTGAGGTACTGTTCCTTTTGTGCTTCAACTTGTGTGTGCACGGCTTGTAGCCGGCCTGCTAGGGCCACAAGTGACTCGTGCATACGACGTATGCCCAGGGTTAACTCTGTAAGTACAAATAACACATTTATTTTAGGTATCAATGATTGATGTTGTAATGTATCGAGATTGAAGCTGGCATGTAATGCATAGAAGTCCTAAAAGATCTATTGCGAAATCTCTTTCTTCCTTTATTATAAGATATCTTAATCTTAATGTTTAGTGTTTCTATGCAGTCGACTATATATATCGTGCAGTAAGTTATTTAATGTGGTAAATGCTTTATTTAAACTATGCTCTGTCCATTCGTTTAATTTCTTTTTGACAGTTCACAATAGTTTGGAATTAGTGACGCCCTCACACGTTACCGATTCGATTTGAAATAATAATCGATTTTATTTAAGAAAAACTTTCAATCAATATAATGCATCGAAATATTTTTAGTTTAAATATTAACTATTCGTTTATTCGTTTTTTAAATCATAATTATATGAAATAAATAAGTCATTAAAATTAAAATATTTATTATTTTTATTTTAATGATTTATTTATTAATAATATAACGTATAAGCGCATTATTAACAGGTTATAACTAGTTTGAACTTAAATTCCAAGATTTCGACTTAATTCGTTGCAAATAATTATTCATGGTGTTATAGATACTATTTTTATTTTCTTTATTTATTAAATTTACAGAAACAATACTTCTATAAAGTCAAATTATTTTTTTCATACGATCGATTCATCTTATTTTAAGACCTGTTTTATAGTCTATGGTTGTTTGTTATGCACAGGTCACTTCACTAAGTGGGCGTTACCCGCCAATAAAGTACGACATTACTCTAGCACATAATTCCGAAAAAAAAATACAGTTATTCATTGGCGTAAGCTGTCAAAAAGAAAATAAACGAATGGACAAACTATAAGTGATTGCTCATTCTTGTGGCACTTGACCATTGACCTTGTTGATCCTTGCAACCAGTATTCTCTGTCATATATCCTACAATGGCCAACTAGTTAACATTTCAGGGGATATTTATATAGTGCACAAGTGTATATACAGACACCAGAGCACTCTTTACTTCCCCACCCTCATAGTCCGGGGTGGAACTGAAATAACAAATGTTGACTAATAGACATAATACGATTTATTTGTAATTACCTTGTTCACTCAGAAGTTTGGGCGAAGACTGCATCTGTTTGTCTGCTATGTCCATTTGTCTACGGAATGTAATAATTTGCTGCTCCAATTCTGATATTAGATCCTTCACATATTGCGGAGGCGGCATGCCTTCTAACTCTGAACCTAAAAGCAAAACATAAATTATACTATACATTAATTGAAACGGATAATATTCTCTTTTTATTTAACCAAACATCTTGAAAGCACTGAAATCTGTTTTGAACTCTTTTTTACTGATGCTCTTTAACTTTTTATAATTTTAGCACGGTGGCATCAGTTAGGAGAGGCCACCATGCAAAAATTATAAAAAGTTAAAGATCATCAGTAACAGAAAGGTGTGGTCAAATTTCAGCAGTGTTATCAGTATTGCACCTACCATGGTGCCATAGCTGGTTGCATTACATAGTTATAGCATAATCTTTTTATCAACATTCAGTAGTGAAAGGCGTATGGCATAAGAATTATACCTCCCCTGGTACAAAATTCGATTGGATTATTATGGCATAAAACTTTTTAAGTCATACAATTAACTTTTTCATTCATAAATAAACGAATGAAAAAATAATAAATATTTTTTAGGGTTCTCCGATTTAGATAAAATTAGATATGTGCACTCAGTATCATGGGCACATACCAACCCTTGAATATGACCACACCTTTCTGTTACACCCTGTAGATAGTTAGCGTTTGATATACAGTACGATCAACGTAATTTGACCGGATTGAAGTTAGGTTTTTATCACTTTCGCGCATGTCATAGAGATGCGACCCTAAAATTACGAACGAAAACGATTAATTATGTTTAATCGATAAAAAATACTAACAAAATTTTAATTCAAAAATATAAAAACACTATTTAAATGAGTTCATAAAAGTTTAAATTTAGAACGGTTACAGTAAATACTAAAGAAACTATAAAAAAAAAAACAATTTCTTTACGAAAATAATCACAAAAAATCATGAGTTAGTAATACTAAGACAATGTGCTGCGTAATCGCATCTCTAATTCTCTCGGTTTAGTCACCGCCCCCGCCCCCAGCTGTCACCATTTACTTCCAAAAAACGCATCTGCGCAACGACTCGTCGCCTACTTCAGTCCGGTCTAGTTACGTCGATCGTGCTGTAGCCGTGTGCGAGTCAGTAGCAGTTACCGGGCGAGGCGTAGTCCCTGGCGGCGGCGTCGGCGGCCCCGAGCGCGGCAGCGGCGGCCGCGCGCAGGCGGCGCGAGTGCGCGCGCGCACGCGACACCTCGCCGCCCAGCGACACCACCGCGCGCAGTGCTGACTCCGCCTCGCGAGTCACCTGCGTACACGCACCGAAATACTTAGTCAACATGCTTATGAACGTCAGACAACATTTGGAATAGAATAACTAGCTGACCCGCGCAACTTCGTCGGAGGAGGCGGTCGGATCGAGCGCTCGATACAGAAGGCGGTACTTCTGGACACGGCTCGCATAGTGAGGAGGTTCCTTTCTTTGGAACCGTAACCGCCGGTAGCTCGGTCCCTGTACCCGATGCCGGTGGGACACTATTTTTTATATTTTTAAATATATTAAATTTTAGTTAGCTATATATGTATAAAAATGTAATTTATATGTATTTAATTTTAATAAAGAGAATAATAATAATAATATCTTGGGACAACTGACACAACGCTGTCTGATCCCAACCTAAGCAGAGCCTGTACTATGGCAACCAGACAACTGATAAACATACTTATATATTTCTAAATACATACATATTATAGATAAATGACACCCAGGCACAGAATAAACCATCGTACTCATCACACAAAGTTTTATTCTGGGTGGGGATCGGACCCACGACCTCTTTCTTGCGTAGCAGGCGGATACATTCCCACCGCGCCACAGAGGCAGTCAAAAATGATTCTACATTGTTTTGCCTAGTTCGCAAGAGTAAAGTTACACCTTTACTTTAACTGTGGAGTCTTAATAATCTGCCACTATTTGTAGTTTTTAAAATGTTATCTACAAAAACTTCAATTTCAAATTCAAACAGATTCAATCACGGTTGATTTGCTGGCATTTATTGAGGAGTTCCGCTGTCTGTCTCCGAAACTCATCATCAGATCTTTACGAAATTTAAATAGGACCATTTCGGAATGAACTTGTCAAAGGATTTTACAGCTCATCTAGGTATATTATGTACATTAAAAAAATATATAAACATCCGAATTGAGATCCTCCTCCCTTTTTTTTGAAATCGATTAAAAACTACTTCTATTTGGAATGCTCAGTTTACTGGATTGCATGGAAAAAACATCAACTAATATTACAAATCTGAAAAGATTACCGTCTCTCTGTTATGTTTCACACATAAACGGCTGAACTGATTTAGATGAAATTTAGTATGGAGATAGTTTAAACTCACACATAAACGGCTGAACTGATTTAGATGAAATTTAGTATGGAGATAGTTTGGATCCCGAGGGAGGACTTGGGATAGTGTTTTTTTAGTTTTGAGGGTACAATGATGACCGGTGCGTAAGCTGGGGCACTAGCAGGGGCTGGATTATCAAATGTGCCACACTGTTTAAGTTAAAGACTTTACTGTACTTGTATACCATAGACATAGAGACTGGATTGCCCCTTCCCTTTCAGGTGTGAAGTAAATTTAGACTGCAACACGTGAAAAAGACAAAACACTCGTGACCCTAGTTGTCTCTTTCTAGAAATCCGATTGGTCCACAACACAAGCTCCTGTCTATGTTGTCACTTTGACATTACAGAAAAGAGACAGGTAATGGCCGGACAAACGCGTTGTCTCTTTCTAGCGTGGTCATTTTTGTAAGCTTATGGCGCAGTCCAATCTTTATTCAAAATCCCATATTCAAAATGCGTACATAACGGCTTATAAAAATATACATATACAGCCTGTACTGCGAATCTGAACTGAAATACGAAAATGAGCTTCAAAATAGCTTCAGCGCTGAAGGATACGACACTACACAAGTTTACACTTACTCTACAACTACAAACATAAATTGCACTTTAAGGGTTAATATTTCACAAACGGATCCCTAAATCGAAAATGATATTGATTGATATTTTTTAAAGACCTATCCAACGCATATGTTAGGGCAGGTGAGAAAAAATAATCATATCACCACTGTACATACCGCATAGTGGACATTACCGTAGATTTTATTCTACCACTTTGTCGGCGTAACTAATATGTATATACATGCCATATTACAACTTTCTAGTACTAATGGCCTCAACCTGAGGACAGACAGACGGACTGCCCAATACGGCGAAACCATATATATATATGTATAAAACCATAGAACCGTACAAATATTAAAAATTGAAAAATAATAGGTACTATTTTATTATTGCTATACTAGGCTATTACCTACCTTATGTAAAGGCTTTATAGACACTCGCATAATTTCAGAACTCAAAGACTTCTGCTTCTTCACAAACTCCTTGAAAGAGTCCACTGTTGTTGATATTTCATTTGGCAGTTTGTTTTGTTTTGGAGGCTCACCTAAAAAAGAAGGTGAAAGAAGCCATTATTTTCACACATCCACATGTAAGCATGTAATGCATCTTTAGTGCACATGAAATACACAATAAATACTTGACATTGTGAGGAATTTGCTGAAAAATCTGTAGAAAAAGAACATGTTACTTACTTTTAGCACTTGTTGTAGTATTCGTAACTCCAATGCCACTAGTTGTAGGTGCAACACCACCTAGTCCAAAGCTTGGTGTTGCTGTTAAAAAAAAAACAATTATATTTAGGACTGAGATTATTAGACTTGTAAGCAATAAACAAGAGAGTATGATAATCTCTGATGTATAGTATATAAACTAAAACTCAGTTTTGAATGAAAATGTAGAAGTATGGTTCTTGTATTTCATAACTGCATGTGGTCTTTAGTTGTTTGTATGTTGTACTTGTGT
Source organism: Herminia tarsipennalis (assembly GCA_945859575.2). NCBI lineage: Eukaryota > Metazoa > Arthropoda > Insecta > Lepidoptera > Erebidae > Herminia > Herminia tarsipennalis. The sequence continues at coordinate 10,317,248 of OX243833.2, read as the reverse complement.
ATGTTTGCATGTGTGCCAAAAGCATTAAGATTAGTAGTAAATTAAAGATGAGTAGTGATTTATCTGTGTTTTTTTTAGTTCAGTGATTCTCAATCTTTTTGATCATGTTAGCCGTTTAGCCGTTTTACACATAACATTGGAAAGCAATATAAAAATTGGACCCAAGTGTGTGAGTAAGATGGGGGCTTGATTTAGTCAACACTTAAGGGGGAGGTAGGTTTATACCACCTTGTACCTCCAAATAGCTGTTTAACCCGAATAGGGGTTGGAGACTAAGGCTTTAGTCACTACTAGAAATATGATGGCACTGTGAAGACTACATTTAAAGTCTCACAGAGAGTGCATTTTACTTCTTTGCCATCAAATGGGTAAAAAGTACGAAGTACTTTACCTGAAATGGATGGTTGTGTGCCTGTGACAGATGTTGTACCCAATTTTCCACCTGTAATAGAAGTTAACTTAAAACTAACAAGTCGAGCTTATAATATGATTAGCCACAGCTATTGTGTTAAAGGGGTGTTATAGACTCCTCACTACTGTGACCTCTAAGATTTGTTCTTACATTTAATCTTAATAATAATTCATTTATTTGCTATAACGCAGGTGTAAATAGTAAGATCTTACATAAAATAGGCCCATTTACATTCTGCCACTATGAGACGTGCAAATATAATTTTATAGTCATTTTAGTATTAATAAAGAATTTTAAAACATTAATACTACAAAAAGAACTTTAGATTAAGTCATAAAAATATCTGAATAACAATTCAATATTTTAAGAATTAGATTTTTTTTTAAATTTAATTTAATTTACATAGGCATTACTTATTTTAATTATTTTGCTGATATTTATATTAAATTAATTGAATTGACATTGTATAATCTCATCAACAAAATTCACCAGTCAATCAGTATTTGAAAAACGTGATAGGTAAATGTTAAATTGAACCAGTCAACTTTTGTTTTTTTTTTAAATTTCAATCTCTTCCAAAAAGATATTTCGAAAATCGAGAAATTATAGTGGTTCTAAAAAAGTACATAGAAAAAATATGCCATGGGTCCCTATTATTGCAATCACATAAAAGCATAGCTCACCATAAGTTGGTGTGATAGTTGGATAGCAGTCTTTCTTGCTACTCAATAGCTTATATCCACAATCAGGCTCACATTGGATAGGACTCAGGTTAAAATTAGGACTTGGAGTTACAATAGAAGTGGACGGCAACATTTGAAAGGTCTGGGTCACCGGTATTATTAAAGGACTTCGGAATGGTGATGAGCTTGGAAATGGGATCATATTGGACTGGAAAAAATGAAAGAAAGATCACTTTTGTATAGTAGTCAAAAAGTTAACACAACATAGCATAGAAACTAGTAAGCAGATTCATTACCATTCATGTTTATAATATGAGCTCACGATTCTATTCTCATCATTTTCCTCATCTAACTATAGTGAACTTATATGTGAAGACTTAAAGTCTATATTTGACATGAATAAGTTCACTACGAATTTTAATTAAAAATATGATCATTGGGCAGTAGTTCCTACCATATTGCATTAACTAATCAAAAGTATATTTATGTTCTTGCTTGTGCAGTGGCAAATAAAGATCTAATGTAATAATGAATGTGTGTTTCAAACCTGTGACTTCTCGATTGCTGTTGCTTCCTAATCACTATATTATTTTGAAATTAGAGTTAAGTTAAAACATAACTCACCAAAAAGACTAGATGAAGTTGTAGCAGTACTTGTAGAACCGAAGAAGCCAAGTCCTGTGCTTTGAGTAGCTTGTGTACCAAAACCGAATCCCCCTAGTGTTGGTGCTGCTGATGTGGCAGCAGGAGCTCCAAATGATAACCCTAGAATGGATAGTTAAGTTGTTGTATTAAACTTGAACAAGCAATTTAAACCTAAAAGGCCGGCAACTCATCTGCTATGCCTCTGTTGTGGGAGATATCCATGGGCACTAGGATACTTACCATCAGGTGTGACACTTGTCTGATCCCCATTCAAAATAAAAACACGTACACATCTCATAAAAAAAGGATTTATTAATTCCCACATTAGTTGGTTTGACTGATTCCTCTATAAAAACTTTTTTACAAAAAAACATCTAACAGACTACTTCAATCATGCTGGCATTTATAGTAATTTTTATAAGCATACCTTGCCAATTACTTTATTAATACAATAATTGCATTTTAAGTAGTAGTAAGTTCAGACCCAGGAATCAAATCTGAGATGTCCATATGCCAAACCATGGTTGGCATTTATTGAAGAGTTTCAATGTCTATCTCCGATACACATCATCAGATCTTTATGAAATTTATATGGGACCATTTCAGATAAACCTCTTTCGAACAAATAAAGAATTTTGAATATACGTCCATATGTATTTGCTCAAATACACAACAAAATAAACATCCCGATTGAGAACCCTTGTTGAAGTTGGTACAAAATTATAATCCTGGGTACAAGTATGCCACGATTTAAGCTAGGGAGCTTGCCTGTATGAAATTAAACCAAACAAATTTTAAAATATTGTCACTGAATGGTTTTGGTAACAGCAGCAAGTTTTATCAGGGACTAGCCAACTGTAGTGCAGATATAGATCACTCACTATTGTTTCAACCTCATGGTCGAATGGCATTGGACTGTCAGAGAATAAGGAGTGCACTTGTGCGTGCATACACACTTGTGCCCTTTAATTTCTCTAGTGTAGGTTTTCTTGTCCGTCATCAGGGACAAGAAAACCTACACTTTCATAATTTCTTTCTAATCAGAAAGAAATTATGAAAAGCAAGGAGGAAGAGTGTGAGACCGGGGCCTTAACAAAACACTACAGAGGAAAACTAGCCAAATGCCAGCATGCAGTAGTGAAACTAAAATATAAGATCTAAAATGGAGATATAAGGTCAAAAACCAAACTCCCCAATATAGTAACATTAGTAACATGAATATACCAATTAAAGTGGAAAGTAGAGCAAACAAGTGATAAATTGGTATCCTTGAGAAGAGAAATGTAAGAGAGGACCCTCAAAGTAAATGGGAAGATGAAATCTGCCAAACCCTGGGACCTCTCTGGACAAAGCCTAGCTGAAAATAAAGGCTTCATAATTTTTATTTATAGGTTTTCTAGTCTTTGTTAAGATTGGACCTGACTATGACCAAAATTGGTTAGGAAAGCATTACTATTAGTATAAATATTAAGTATAGTTTCAAATTACCTGTTCCAGGAGCAGCTGTGTTAGTGCCCGTACCAAAATTGAGCCCACCAGTGCCAAGTCCTGTAGTGCCAAATGCTGGGGTCGTAGTGGCACCAAAGGTGGGGGCTGCACTGGCACCTAACGCTGGAGTTGTAGTGGCTCCTGCAAAATAATCATATTTTAATTAAATAGTTAATTGGCTGGTGAGAACTGGATGAATACTGCAAAAGACAGACAACAATGGAAGATGGAGGAGGCTTCCATCCAGATGGGGTCTAAACCATACAATAATAAAATGAATATAAAACTGGGCAAAAGCATGTCAGACTATGCTCAGTGTAGGGTGCCGCAGCCATGAATAATTGCATCAGCAGTCATCTGTCTTGTGTACTCTTGTACACAAGACAGACGGACATGACAAAACTATAACGGTTCCGTTTTTGCCATTTTGGCTATAGAACCCTAAAAATGAAATTGTTGTGTTTATTTCTTAAACAATGTAGTTTGGTATGGAAATAGTTTGAGTCCTGAGCAGAGATTTTAACGCACTAACCAACATCCATGGAAGTAGTGTCATTTGAATCTGCAAGTGGGATTTAGTCTTCATACAAATTTATCATATTGGTGACAAAATACAAGCAAACAAATGTTACCAAAAGTAGGAGCTGCGGCACCAAACGCAGGGGTGGTAGTCCCGAACGCTGGCGCAGCCGAAGTGGCCCCAAAAGCTGGCGTTGCAGTGCCAAATGCCGAAGTGCCAGAACCAAACGCCGGAGTTGTCGAACCAAATGCAGGAGTTGCTGTCGCCCCAAAACCAGGTAAAGTACCACTTTGCTGCTGCTGTTGCTCAGGCTGTGTTGTACCAAACAACCCTGTAGAAGCTTGCGAAGTGCCCCCTAGCCCGAATCCAGGCGTCGCTGGTCTAAAATTCAAATAAAAACACTGTAAAAATATTGCTAGATTTTGACAGTAGTTTTAAGGTTATGTTTGTACATTTTGTATTTTTTAAATGTTTTTGGTGTTCGTAAACTGGGGTCGTTGTTCTATTATATTTTTGAAGTAAATTACGAAAGAGGATTTATTCAAAAGGTTTTGTATGCCGGTTTACTTACTTGTTAGCGCCAAAATTAAAACCTCCTGTAAGACCTGTGGTTGCAGGAGCACTTGATGGAGTACCAAAAGAAAACGACATTTTATTTTATGGTACGTAATTCACTACTATGATAATATTAAAGTTTCTAAGTTTTGAGCATAGCCGAACAGCTATTTCATGTATATTTTTTATTTATTTTACACAAATTACAACGAACGGCCCTCCAATAAACTGACAAAGTATTGTAACGTATCAAGTGTTGCCATCTGTAAAGCAGTTAATCTACTATCATGTAAAAATTCTAAAACTTATTGGACCACTCAATTAATTAATCTACCATTTAAAAAATATATCTAATTAAAAATGATACAGTAAATGTAAGCTAAGCACAAATATCGAGTCGAGAGCGGTTTGACCAATTTGTCTTGAACCAATGGATGTTTTTTTAACTCTAATACCCATATTCCGTAATCCCACATTGCGAGATACCCTAAAAAACATATGATTGACTCGGCTCCAACAGCTTTATTTAAAGCCTGGTGACATATGAATTGTAATCGTGAAAGTTAATTGTAATAGGAGTTTTTGGAACAGTATTTTATGGTCCCACTTTTCAAAATTGTATGTATTATAAAAAAATATTTATATACTAAAGGATGGTATTGGAACACAGCCGCTATTGTCATAGTCATAACATAAGTTTGATGAGAATAAAATCCGAATTGAGACCGCCCGAATGTTGGAGCAGTGCCCGTCCGCAAAGGTGGTGATCCTCGGTGACTTTAACGCTCATCATAAAGAGTGGTGGGCATCGAGGACTACTGATCTTCCAGGTAGGACTGCATTCAATATGGCCTCGGCCAATGGTCTCTCACAATTGGTAATACAGCCCACCCGTATTCCAGACCTTCTGCTGACAACACATCCTCGCGAATACAGGGTGGTCTGAGCCGTCCGCTCTCCAGCGAATGGTTCCCGCAGAGTCTGGCGGTAAGAGTCCGCAGATTGGGAAGGACTCCGCAAATTTTTCGTGTCCTACCCTTGAAAGCAGCTATGCTTCTCCACAGAGGATCCCGACGCTTGCGCGGACTTTACCACGGATACGGTGCTTCAGTTATTAGAACTATTCATTCTCAATGCCCAAATTCCCGTTGGCGGTCGTAGTCACCTCTGGTTCAACCAGGCTTATTGAATGACCGCGCGCCTGAAACTGTCTGCGTACTTAGCTTGGAACGATACCAGGAAACGTAAGGATCTGAACCTGAATGTCGGGAAACGTAAGTTCAACGCCGCCTCCAGAAACAACAAGAAGGCTATCGCTGTAGCAAAGGCAGATCCAAAATCCATCAAGTGACCAAAAAGCATCCCTCTGGGAGTCGTGCTTTTTGGTCACTTGCCAGGGCTGCGCAAGATAACTTCTATCAGTCCAACCTCCCACCACTGCGCAACTCCGATGGCAGTCTCGCCCACAGTGTAAAGAGAAGGTCGATCTCTTGGGCCAACTCTTTGCCTCCAATTCGACCTTGGATGATAGAGGAGCCACACCTTCTTCCACCTCAAGGTTGTAAGAACTCCATGCCAGAAATACGTATCTCCCTTCTGCCTAACCGCACGTTGCGTGATACGTATTTAGGAGGAAATCGAGCGGGTCGGACGGCATCCCTGCAGTGCTACTTATGATGTGCGCCCGTGAGTTTACCCCCGTTCTGACGCGCCTCTACCGTCTCTCATATAAAAATTGAAGGGTTCCATCTTCGTGGAAGATCACCAATGTCCACCCTATTCCCAAAAAGGGTGACCGCTCGGACCCGTCAAACTACAGGCCGATAGCGGTAACATCCTTGTTATCGTGGCTTCCGTCACGGTCGCTCAGCTGGTGATTTTTTTGTGTACCTCACGCACCGCTGGGTTGAAGCCTTGGAAGGCAAGGGCGAGGCTCTCGCTGTCAGCCTCGACATCGCCAAGGCGTTTGTCAGGGTTCTGGCATAAGGCCCTTCATTCGAAGCTTCCTTCTCATGGAATCCCCGAGGAGCTGCAAATGGATTGCTAGCTTTTTGGACAATCGGAGCATTACGATTGACAGTGCTTATTTCGGTCTGAAAACCATTAATGCGGGCGTCCCACAAGGCGCGGTGCTCTCCCCAACACTGTTCAATGTCAAAGATATGTTGTCCATGGAGAACATACATTGCCATGCAGATAACAGCACGGGTGATGCGCTATATACCAGCTAACTGAACGTCCCTCGGAATGTTGTTCAGGAGAGACGGTCTTCGACTTCTGACACAAGTTGCTAACTTGTGTCAGAAGTCGAAGACTATCTTGGGCATTTTGGGCATTCAACCCCAGAAAAACACATATGCGCGTTCACTGCGAAGAAAGACCCATTTATCCTAGTACCAGGACCAGGACTTAATAGGTAGGAAGAAAATTTGTACGAAATGCGCATGCAAAAGGTAAATTTGTGCCGAAATGCTTCGTGTAACCACGGTCGGTAAGTTGCCCTTTTGCAACTTGGTTGGTACAGTGCCGTGTGTCTAGAGATAGATTCCCGTGTTGATCGAACTATTTACATACATAAAAGTTAGTACGGAACCCTCAGAGCGCGAGTCCCACTCGCACTTGGCCGGTTTAATTTAATGTGTTTTTGCCATTTAATATAATAATACTTTTTAAATATTAAGTTTGTTCTTTATTCATTTAAAAAATATATAATGTATTAATATGTTACTTTAAATTACAAAGCTCCTATGCCACACAAATACCTATATAACATTATTTTATGTATGTCTACATTTTAATTTTAAAAGGCCACAGTATCGTATAGTAGCCACCCAGTGTCCCTCTATTAAGCATGTTTCACTCTTACCGATCATTTTTTAGTATTACAGTCATAAACATGTCATACGCCTTTTAATGTGATACCCATAATGCAGTATTCAAAACAACTTTTTTTTACACACCTCTTTATTTTGACATCTCACAACCGCCATGTTTGTTTTTTTCAAACGTCGCACGTATATGACCTCTTGGGCAATCAAAACGAATCTAACGACGTCATAATTGTGTAAATCCGTTGATTGTCTTGTAAGTGCTAGGGTGCCCACTCTCTCTAGCTCTCTCATGTGACGCGGACGAAGTTGCGAGGATCAGCTATCTGTGTATATAAGGAAACTGTGATTGACTGATACATCAACACACAGCTCACACTTCTGAATGGATTGGGTTGAAATTTGGTACACAGATAGTTGTTATGATGTAGGCATCCACTACAAAGCATAAAGCAAATCTTAAAAGGGGTGAAATGGCCGCCCAAACTTAACACGGGCGAAGCCGCGGGCGGAAACTAGTCTATTATGTAGTTACTGTGCGTTAAGTAGGTTAGTAAAGTTAATATTATTTCTCACTACATTTGCCTACCTACAATATTATTATTATGACTTAATAAATTTAAGACGACTCCCACAGTAGGGTACAAGCCCTGTGTCGCTAGGGACTTTATAAACATACAAGTCACGGACACAAAGTTCACATAGACTCGGAACAACAATTTGTGGATCACACAAATTGTGACAAGCACCTCCACACCATCGGGTTGACGGACAGCCCGCTCTGCAGAGGATGCATAAAAACTGAAGAAACGCTTCGGCACGTAATTCTGGAGTTCAGCAGTGTGGCCGAGCACCAGGGCAGTTCCTGTCGTCCACACCATCCCTCCCGGAGGCGTGCAGCGGTCTGAGCGGGCTGCTGAGCTTCTGGGAGTGCATTGGTTGGCTGGAGTACGTAATCCATCAATGACTATTCAGTTATTCTTTATTCTTACGAGTTTGTGTACCTATTGACTAACAGCCGGTTTCAATAATCTATCTATCGATTGATTTGGCTACTAGAGGTAGAACTTTGATATATTTTGTATGGAGCTTATGTCAAATATACATATAACTCCAGTAGCCAAATCCATCGATAGTTAGAGTATTGAGACCGGCCGTAAACCATATTTATCATAGTGATTTGTGAGTGTAGGTATAATTACCTACGATCACAAATCAAGATATTAATGTTAATTTCGACTATATATTATGTTGCACCATTAGCAGGGTTACACTGTATGTTTCCCGAAGGTAATAAAATTGTTATAAAAATATCAATTTTATTTATTTTATTTCCATATTATAAGTACATATGTAATACATTAATAACTTTATTCATTGTTTTTGATGTATTACATACTTATAAGTAAATTCTTACGAGTTTGTGGACTATTGACTAAATACATAAATTATCGGCGCTCTTTTGTTATTGTCTGTATAGGTAAATAACTATATGATTCTTGGAAATATATATTATTTATATGTATATACAACGTTATTCTTGGTATAGTGCAAACCCGAAAGTCTGTCTGCCTGTCTGTCCGTCCGTATGTCGCAGGCATATTTTTATTATTTAGCTATCAAACTAAGTAGCGGCTACTACAAGACACCTTTTCATCAAATTTAATTGTGTAATCTTTGATAAATGCCTGTATCTAATGCTAACACCTACAATGCTAATTTAAAATGTCTGTAATGGGTAATATTTTTTTTATGATTAACGTTAAAAGTATAGTATATAGTAGTTAGGCTATTTTAGGGTACACCACACTATGATCGGTAAGAGTAAAACAGGCTTAATAGAGGGACACTGGGTGGCTACTACGATACTGTGGCCTTTTAAAATTAAAATGTAGACATTTAGTAATATTTAGGTATTTTTGTGGCGTAGTTACTTTGTAATTTAAAGTAACATATCAATATAATTAATATATATACATACATATATCTATTTTAAATCATTAAGAAAAATCGGCTAAGTGCGAGTAGGACTCGTGCACTAAGGGTTCCGTAATAACTTTTATGTATGTAAATAGTTCGATCAACACGGGAATCGATCTAGACACACGGCACTGTATCAACCAAGTTGCTAAAGTGCGACTCACCGACTGTCCTCAGGCTAGAGAGGCCCCAAACGTGCGTTAGTCATTGCGATAAGCGGCGGTAGCCAAGCAATTTATAATGGTTAAGATATCGGTCGGATAATGTGGGACCAAAACCCCACATTGCTACCTTTAAAAAAAAATGCATTCAATTGAAAATTTACGCGTGCAGCCATTGGACACCAGGCCCCAAACAAATTTTGATACCACGACATACTACGTTCCTAATATAGACATACATAAAATCTTAAGGTTTACCGTCACCTGAGCTTTTATTTATATTTGGACTTCATTTGTAAACAAAGTGTTCAATTCTCTTTGCTCATTTGTATTTAATAATAGATAATCTATGTTTTTTTTTTATTTTTATGAATTGCTATCAAAAGTCATAAATCTCTAAACATTTATTTGATTATTTCCTATCTTTTTAGTGTAACAGTGATTGTCAATCTTGTCTAAACTATAAAAACTACAATGTATCATTTGGCTTTCGGTGGACATTTACATAAATCTTGTAGATGTATTTACAAAACCACGCCTGTTAGTATAAAGGCTCGGCTATGGCAAACAGTTTACCCTGAACATGGGAAACGGAGACGAACACCGCAGCCAACTGTGTATGGAAGAGAAAAAATGCACGGACGACTGATAACGGGTAACTACAGAGTGGAGGCTGGAATATCAAGACCTGCAAGGAATTACATTTGTTCATCTTTTTAATAATTTCATTCGATATTAAAATATTATTTAATTATCCATGTAGAGGTATTTTTAATATTCATAACAGTACAATAAAAAGTAAAAGATGCAAGACGTTTTACAATTGTACTTTTAAGCCTAAATTCGCATTGCCTGACGAGCGACGAGACGTTTCGATATTGCAGTGGTGAACTAGTGGTCGTGATAAACTTTTACCTACCTAGACAAATATAAAAGAATACAAAAATAATAATAGTGTAGGTACTTACATAGGTGGATCCTGGGAGGGGGTGAGGCACGTGGCCCCCCAGGTGGTGATTTGTGTAAGGAATTAAAAAAACACGGATCCGACCGGCCATTTGCCCCCCTACCCCCCCCCCCCCCCAGAATGAAATCCTGGATCCACCCATAGATACTTACTATAGGTAACTACTTACTCGTAGGTTCGATTATCTTTACATAGTTAGTATAACAAATTCGCTTCCCGCTGTTTGATCTAATTTTCGGTGGATCTTCTAAACTAAATAAGCAACGATTTAGATGCGGCTTTCACAATCGTTCATATAATTTTTCCGGATACATGTATATTAAGTGTACCTATAGATAGGTACCTAGTATAGAAAACTACGTGCGAAGCCGGGCTGGGCCACAAGTAAGGTGAAGAATTGTTGGTTTGATTGAACTCGATAATCTCAGTAACTACTGGTTTGGATTTAAAAAATCTTTTATAGCTGGATAGCCCATTTATCGAGGAAGGTTATAAGCTATATAACATCATGCTACGACGAATAGGAGTGGAGCAGCAATGAAAAATGTTGCAAAAACGGGGTAAACATCCGCAGACGAAGTTGCGCGGGTCAGCTAATCAATTAAATGGGGCCCCTAGGCTACAGGGTAGCTCAAACGTGCGCTAGCAATTGCACCCCTTCCCCCCCGTGCTACACATACTGCCCGAGATGCACATTAGTCTTCGGGCCCCCAACAAAAAAAATCATACGTGGCCCTTCGAAGGCAAGCTACGTCCCTGGAAATACGAAACTTAAGTATCTACGTAATGTACTTGTCTTTAACACCCAACGAATTGATAGCTAATAGCTATCAATTCGAAGTTAGATATCCAAGATTCATTACGATTTCAATCCAAAGGCAACCCGGAGGGTCTCGAGTTCTGTCCAACTTTAATTGACTTTCAAGATTTTTAATCACAAACTCAAGAAAAGATACACCCGAGAACTCGATAGGTGAATAAGGACGTACTTAGAACGTTGCGTTGTCAGGAGGAATTAATTATATTTCATATTAATTCATAATATTGTTGGTGTCAGTATTTTTTAAAAGTGTGTGCTTAATTGTATTTATCACTTTACTAGCTGTCACCCGTGGCTTCGCCCTTATAGTTGTTTTTACCGATTGAAGGGTTTCCTAACTTATTTTAAACTAAAAAGCCAAGTACAAAATTTCACAGATTTAACTTTAAATTGTAATGGAGCTCCATACAAACTTTCAACAACTACTCTACCGGTTTAGGGGTTGATTTAAAAAAAAAATAGTTTATATAAAACCATTAAGCCAAATCCAAAATTTTACAGATCTAACTTCTTAAAAATAAGGGAGTTTCATACAAAATTGCAACCCCTAAATTACCTCCTTAAGGGCTAATTTTGCAAAAACGCTGAAACACGTGTTTCTTTATTTTAAACGAAGCCGCTAAATATGAAATTTCACCGATTTAATTCATACAAACTTGCAACCCCTATATTACCCCCATAAGGAACGATTTTTTTAAAATTCTTTCATAAAGGATGCCTACAACATAAAACACCTCAACTGCCAAAATTTCAGGTTTGTAACCCTAGCAGTTTAGGCTCTTCGTTGATGAATCAGTCAAGTGATTATATATCTATAGATTACAAGTGTTGAATCTTTGAAAATAAAACGGATTTCTCATTATCCGGTTGTTTTAACAGCACTTTTAGTTAAATAGCATCAAAACCAGTTCATCCGTTTGTAAGCCGAATTGCTAAACAGATAAACCGATTTGGGTAGGTTTCAAGGGTGATAAAGAATGGATAGGTTTTATAGTTCGTAATAAAACAGCGTTCTATTAAACAATTCCTTATTAACTAAACAAATTCATATTAAGTTGATGCCACAATAGCTAAAAAGAGATAAGGTTGTTTCTGATGTAAACGTGGCCTTAAACATGCATGTAGTTCGTGTAGCATTCGATAGATGGCATTTGTATACATTTCGACTACACTGCTTATTCTGTAAAAAATATCAATGTTTCTTTGTTTAAAATTTAGAATACAAAAATACTAATGTAGACTCTATACAGGGGTTTTTTTAAAATTTCATATCTTATGTACGGTAAAGATACGGCCCTGTCTCGTCCGCCATTTGTAATGAAAGATTTTACAATTCCTACAGAAAAAGTTAATATTTCATTCTGCCACTCGACCAGTTTTTAACGAACAAAGTTTCGTTCTATTTATCTTGTTTTAATTAGTGCATTATACTACGTTCAATTGCAGTTTTAGTGATTTGTAATAACTTTTGTATAAAATTTGATTAACAAACTATATTATTCAATCAGTTCAGAGAAGTTTTTCCGAGGTAATTTGAATAACTATCTCGGTGTGCTAGGATTTTATCTAATAAGGACAATTAAAATAAGATAACCAATGAGATAGGTAATCAATTAAACTCCGTTTTCGAAGTAGTTCGCGCTTTATTCACACAAACTGACCAATAAAGGACTAAATCATGGAATGAGCAGTCAATTTCTGAAAATAATTCAATTTATTTATTAACAAACGCCACGAAGCGCCTTCATATTTTGGGATAGCAATAATATTAGTATCATCATGTTGCTCTTTTATCCTTATCAGGTTCTTGTTTTTGAGGCGTATCTATTTGAGATTTTGAGGTATGAAATATTATTTTATAAAGGGTCTTTCAACAAAGACGGGTCGATGTTAAAATTGAATAAAACTAGATGTGTGTGAGATATTAACGAAATTTATTTTTTATTTGAAAGGCCCGTTTATGCCATTATGCATGAAATATGACATCGTTCAAATGTCCGCCGCGGCTTCGCATGGTGGCACAAATCCGAGAGGTCCAATTTTTAATGACTCTGCTGCATAGATCCGGCTGAATCTGAGCGATGGCCTGCGTTATGTTGGATGCATTGCTATCTGGTGAACCTCATGTGGGTTGTGGTCATCCCATATACGGCAATTTTGCTTATTAACAAAACCATTCATCCAAAAATGTGCCTCGTCGCTAAAGATTATTTTTTGGCCAAAATCGGGGTCCTCTTCCAAGCGTTCCGACGCCCATTCAGCGAACACACGGCGTTGTCTATGGTCATTAACTTTGAGCTCCTGGGTCAGTTGGATCTTGTATGGATGCAGACCCAAGTCCCGACGCAAAATTCTCCAAGTTGAAGTCTGCGAAAGGCCGAGTTCTTGTGCACGGCGAGAAATCGACTGCTTCGGAGTCTCCTGAACACTCTCACGTACAGCGGCGATGTTCTCGGCCGATCTGGCGTTCCTTTGACGTAAAGGTGTTGGTTGGTTGTTTACCGAACCGGTCGTCTCGAATTTAGTCACCAATCGTTGGAGAGTAGACTTTGAAGGGCCACCGCGTCTGCCGTAAAATGGGCGCAATGCGCGCAACGTTTTCACTAACGAACACTCATTTTGATAATAAAGTTTTATCATTTGCACATGCTGCTCAACCGTGTAACTTGCCATGGTGATTTGGCATCAGTGACTGAATAAGAAAAAACAGATTTGACAGATGCCGCCAAATCAAAATGGCCGCCACAGATTATTAATATCGACCCGCTCTATTTGAAAGACCCTTTATAACTTCTTTTTCCAAAAAAACCGTTTTATAAGTTTCATACAATATTTTACATCTAATATGGATTTTAAAGTTCAGGAGAAAATTAATTTGATTAAACGAAAGGATAAGATGTTTTCCAACACTACTTAAAATGTTATAGGTACAGTAGACATTAAGAAATACTTTGAAAAATCCATTAAAATTGAACAATAAACACCCTTATGGCTGTACCTGCTTCAAAAAATACTCAACAAATTATCTCGTCCGGGTAATCTACAAAGCAAACGATCTTAAGTGCATCCCGGTAACGCATCGATCGGACACACACAGACACACAAACCTGCGTCGCGACTGAACAAATAAAACAAAATGCACCCCCATCCCCCCAATAGTCTAGTCACTAGACAACAAAGGGTGCCCATACAAAGTTAACAAGATCAATTTCAAAGAAAAATAACTCTTAACGCGTTACAATTAAAGTTCATAGTGTTGTTAAATTTTCTTTGGTGTTGCCATGACGCGGTCTGTTAAGAGAAGTTATTTATATCGTTAACAGATTTTATGGTAGAAATATTGGTACCTTTGTATATTTGCTTTATTATTGTTATGAAATGAAATCTGAGTAATGATACTTGGTGTTCAGAATGGCTCATTGGATAGTCAACAGCCGTATAAATCGAAATTGCATCCACCTACTCGTAAGCGATTGCTGAATTCCAGTCTTTGGATTTTTTTGTTCTAAAACATACCTATTTCATTCTTTATTGTTTTTTGCCAGTGATGCCGTGGTGGCAATGCGTTTAAACCCGAGCCCTAGGGTAATGGCTCGCAAGTGAGGAACCATGCCACTGGACTTAAAAAAAATACAATTCAACGAAAAAACGTAGTTTAACGAAGCTTCGTAAAATAATTATAATAATATTAATATCTTGGGACAACTCACACAACGTCATCTGATCCCAAACTAAGCAGAGCTTGTACTATGGCAACCAGACAACTGATAAACATACTTATATATTTCTAAATACATACATATTATAGATAAATTACACCCAGACACAGAATAAACCATCGTGCTCATCACACAAAGTTTTATCCTGGGTGGGGATCGAACCCACGACCTCTTGCGTAGCAGTCAAAATTGTCTAAATTATTTTATTGAATTGGCTATGAAGAATTGACATATTTATATATCAGAAGAGAGTTGTGTGTCTAGTACTTATTATGCGTGATCGAGTGATCATACTTAAAAAAAATACAGGTCGACAAAGACAATAATCTTTTCCTCCACACTCAATAGACAAGCGAATTACTTACGTTTATGTAGTTCACTTAAATGTAATAGATACCTACTCGTTATGCAGTACTTTAGTAGAAAGGTACGTTTTTACCGTACCGTTTTCCGCCCTTTGACTTTTTCTACTCACATCGTTTGTTTGTGAAGGCAAGCATTGTGCTTCATTTATATTTCAGTAACTAAGGATTTATACATTAGCCCTAGGCTAATGGCCCTTAAAATCGCCGGCACAAAGCACCTGCTTCTACTCAGTTTATCTTTTTGTTTTGTACGGGTTCCAACCCGAGATACTTCCGCGAGCATTGACTTTGTCTTTAAGACCCAACAAAACTAAGTTGGTAGCAGTTGCTGGAGCGAACCACATCTAGCTTTCTCCCGCGGCTCCTTATCTCTCTCTATTTTCTATATCCTATCCCGGGACCCAAACTAAATCCATACTAAATTACGTCTAAATCGGTATAACGGTTTACACGTGAAAACGTAACAGACAAACATAATAATAGCTTGGATTGTTACAAGCCCATGACTGCACAAAGAATTAAAAAAAAAACCAGAGGTCTCTGTAACAAGCATGTTAAAGAGAAGCTAAAACATTTTTATCTATACAAATATTACAAAGCTGAAGAATTTGTTTAAACGCGATAATCTCAGGAATTACTGGTTCGAATTGACAATTATTTTACTGTTGACATCACGCTACAACTTTTAGGAGTGGAGCAGAAATGCGAAATGTTACAAAAACGGTAAAAATTTACGCAGACGAAGTTGCGCGAGACAGCTAGTTTAAAATACAATTACATCACCATTACAATTATCCAATTCGATGTTGTAAGTAACAGAGTAGAACTTATTAAACTAAAACGAACAAATTACAAGTCAGCAGTTAGTAAGGATATACCCCATACTCTTTAAAATAAAAAAAACATTAAAGCGATATCAAAGACCTATCATAAGTTGCTTTTACAAATGAACAAATTACTTTGAGAACATGAATTCATCAAAAAGTTTCCTCCTTTCGTATCATAAATATAGAATAATTTCCATGGAGGTAGTATTGGCAGAGCGTGAAACCAGCGGGTGTTGCATTGGTTCGTCGGCCTGGCCGTCGCGTCGCATCGATCGGCACCTGTGGCGGTCTTTGTGGCGGCAACTTCCCTGTTCCTGTGTGCTGTAGAACGTAACTATACTTGTATGAGAGAAGTCAAGTTCATTTTTATTTTGAAAATTTGTTTAGTATTTTCGGAATGAGAAATAATTCTATGTGTAACAAAATATGACAGACAAGAAATTGCCAAATAAGTAGTTGGTTTATATTCAATAGCTTTTTAGTGAATAATTTATTTTGAATTTATGTTTGCAAGTGTTAGGAAAGTTTATTTCGGAAGCTTAGGGTAATTTTAAACCTAGTCATAGGCAACTTTCTTGTCTTACAACTAATCAAATCTCGTCAATAGCCGTAGAACAAAAGATGTTCTACGGCTATGGCTAAATTCAATATTAAAAAAAGTTTTGCGTATTATAAGTGGGTACTAGGGATATAGAGTTTTATAAGCTACGGGTCTTAATCGCGTAAATATTTTATTTTAAGGCTAAATACCTTTGTTTTAATGTCCGATGTGTACAAATCGCGACAGTTTATGAACATATATGGTAGTAAGATTGTTAAAATTTAAAGTACATTGTATCCTCTCTGTCATTTCTTCGTGTTTTTATCACTATTCTCAATTTCATTATTGACAAAGAGTCAGTATGTTTTTAGTTTTTATGAAAAAGTCGTGGTTTTGAAGTCACAATAGGTAAGTAAGTTGTTATGAAGTCCTCTGTAAGAGGTTGTAGAATTTTATTAAAAAGGAAAGTGAAGAAAATCCTTAAGTAGGCACTTATCAGAAGTTTGCATTGAAACAAAATGACAGGTACTTAAACAGATTACGGGTATTATTTCCGTGGGGGAGCCCCACCATTTATCACTACTTATCAAGTAATCTTCATACCACGGTTGGAGAGGGGAATGACAGATAAGCTAGCTGAAAGGATAATGACCAAATTTTCTGCCTGGGAAATGATATAATGTCATTAACAATTTATGCGCCATTCTGGAGTTCATTTTTCATTATGTGATGAAGAGTTGAGAGGATGCTGAGGGGATCTTGATATCAATGAAAGTAGATTCGTACATGCAGGTATGATTTATTATTATAATTCATGTCTTCACTAGTATTTTAAAGATCCGCATGTAAGCTTGCAGGTTAAGTAGGTATATCATAACTACTATTAATAAAGTATACTAAACATATACTGCTAATATACATATGTATATTAGCAGTATATTTTTAGTTACTGCCTAAGTGGATATACTTCACAGACTTTTAGCAGTGAGTAACAAAAATTAAAACTGCGTGCTTCCCTGCCTTGCCTTCTCCTGCCTGCTTTGATCCTGCTATCTACACCTTGTAAGGTCATTCCACTAAGTCCACTATTCCTTCTTTATATAAATCCACTAGGCTTTGCGCGCACCGTTCTACTTCAGCTCTGATATTTATGTAGCAGTTAGTAAATCAGAGATCAAGCTATATCTACTAATCACTCTTCTTCTATCTAAGTCTACTTAACCGATTTTGACGGAACCGATTTGAACTTGTATCAGTAAGACAATATTGTGTTGAA
This sequence comes from Herminia tarsipennalis, assembly GCA_945859575.2. Lineage (NCBI taxonomy): Eukaryota > Metazoa > Arthropoda > Insecta > Lepidoptera > Erebidae > Herminia > Herminia tarsipennalis. Next base: position 10,299,461 of record OX243833.2, on the reverse strand, counting down.
AACTGCAATAAAGTATTTAAAATGTATTGTCAGAATTTTGCTTCAACTCCAAACAAACAAAGAAGCAGACTTGAAAAAACTGGGCAATAGTATGTCGGACCATGCTCAGTGTTGAGAAGGGTAGGGTTCCGCAACTTTTACTACATGTGAAAAAATACGATCTTAAAAATTACACCAGCAAAAGAACGTTTCTTCATGGCACTTATGTCCTTTTATTGAGAAATAACGGACGGACATGACGAAAGTGTAAGGGTTCCGTTTCACCATTTTGGCTACAGAACCATAACAAAGCATACTTAGTTGCTCATTTAGAAATATTTATTTAGTTGACATAGGTTAGTTTTTAAACAACCTACTTTACAGTTTTATGATAGTAGAGATAATATTAACATATTTTTGTATTTAAAATTGCGAAGTTTACATTCTATATCTGTCTGCATTTTATTGCGTTGTCGACCATTCGAGTGAAACGTTCGAGAGCAAACGAATTCTTTGAGCGAATAAATTTTGTACTCGTGCATCGGTCTTGTAAACACTACCGGGATCTTCCCTCTCCCTTCCACCCCCTAATAATGAGTATTTCGTTCTCAGACTAATTGGTTTAGGAAACGTCTGTAGACTCAATGAAACATAAAGTTCGAGGTGGCGGGAAGAGTCAATTGAGTTTATATGAGTTTATCTGTTTTTAAATGCCTTTAAAAAAGGTGGTTCTCAGTTTCTCGAAAGACATTGGACACTAGGTCCAATTTAGATAGGGTTTTCGCTATTCGACTTATTTTCTTTCCTGGGAAGGTTTTAGTGTATAAAACCTTATCCTAGCTTATAAAACACCAGAGATATAGACTAAAACATAGGAATAAGTCAGCAAAATTTGCATTGGGTGAGGTGCTTTATATATTTTTTTTTCCTTGAAGGTTTTGGTACAAATTCAATTGGCAAAAGGGAACCCTTATAGTTTCGCCATGTCCGTCTGTCCGTCCGTCCGCACCTTTGCTCAAAAACTGTTAGTGCTAGAAGGCTGTAATTTTGCATGGATACATATGTTATGTACGCCGACAAAGTGAAAGAATAAAATCTTGAAAATTTTTTTTAGTGTAACTCCTATATATGTAAAGTTAGGCTGGCCAGCTAAACAGTTGATGTTGGGTACGTGAAAAAAATCACGGTAGTAGTATATATAGTGAAATTAAAAGGAAAACTATCACAGCTAAGTACGCCTTACAAGTTTACGAGTAACAGCTGATCAAATGAGAAGTAACAAAATTTTCGTACAAATTCCATTGAAAAATATTATTAGGCAGTTTTAAGTATGAAACAAAAACAACAGAAAACCCACTTCTTAAGCAACATTACCTATCCGTATGGGGGTAGTGGGGGTACTACGGAACCCTACATTGTGCGTGGCCCGACATGCACTTGCCCGGTTTTTCTTATAAACGTAATTCAGATAGAAATTAGTGTCTTATCGACAAAAAGAAATAAGACGGTTGTAATTAAATTGTCGGCATCATTGTAGTAGTGAAAGGTTCATATTCTTTGAACGCAATTGTTAATGGTTTCCCTTTGAATCGTAGTTCCATAATATATTACGTATTAAGAATCATGTTCAGCAGGCCGGCAGGCTATATATTTGTTTAGAGTAATCTCAAAACCCTTCGCCTCTGCATCATTAGTAACATGTATGTACCTATACCACATTGAGTACCTATATTTTTCTTCGTTTTATTAATAATAATAATAAATTTCGATTTTTGAGGTGATAGCAATGTAGCCGATTATCTAGTTAATTTCTGCCAGTGTCAAGTATTTATTGTACAGATAATAACTACATAAAGACTCACTCTTATATACGGATGCAGGAAGGGGGGGGGGCGACATAGAGGCACATGCCCTCCCTCCCCAGACGGTTATTTTATGTACCGAATTTCTTGAATTGCATTGAATTTCTCTCTTACCTCGTCGTGCAGGCAACTCACACTTTACAGGTAGCGGGCGAAACTAAATGTGCCCCACTCCCAGCAGTGTTTCGAGATGAAGGTGCCATTTGCCTCTTGTGCCCCCCCCCTCAAATAACATATATTTTATTTTTTTATAGAATATTGTAAGCTACGGGTCTTAATCGCGTAAATATTTTATCGTAACGTTCGACCACGGCCGTTGCAATACGGTCGAAACGTCGGGAAATAAACAAAGGTATTTAGCCTTAATATAAAATATTTACGCGATTAAGACCCGTAGCTTATAAAATTCTATAATGTGTACAAATCGAGAAAGTTTACGAACATATATTTTAATTTTTTTTCGGACGTTACAAACGGAGCTGTGAAAAGGTGAAATTTTTACAGCTTCGCATGTATCGTCGCCGATCAAAATACGTGCAAAATTCATAACAGCGAGCTTAGAAATCGTGAAAATTTTCACATTTTCCTACCTAAATCATGATTATGATTAACTATTTTTGATGATATTGGGCAGATGTCGGCTTCATATTTATCTACCTACCTATAACTTCCTACTAAAATTATGATTTTATTTGTATCACTGCCTCGCGCATGATGGAATTCAACACACACATATAATAGTGTCTTAACCTAATAATACGTTACCTTGTAGGCACGTGAAAACCAAAATACTACACGCCAAAAACATGGTAAAACCGGGTTATAAAAAACCGGGCAAGTGAATGTTGGGCCATGCGCAATGTAGGGTTCTGTAGCTGCCCAGCACAACAATGCGGTATAAGAAGTGGGATTTTTATTGTTTATAACAACGCTACATAAGTATTTTTCAATTAAATTTGTACGAAAATTTTGCTTGGTCTGCTGTTACTCGTAAGCTTGTAAAGCCTACTTACCTGTGATAGCTTTCATTTTAATTTCATAATACTACTACCCTGAATTTTTTCACATCTCCAAAAACAACCATTTAGCTGGCAGGAGCAGGGTCACTTGACTCTAACAAAAAATTAGTTTTTTCATTTTTTTTTTATTTAAAAAAAAAAAAGATAACTAGCAATGTGGGATTGAGTCCCACATTATTAGTAATCCTGTTAACCCCCTCCAGCTAAGCTCAAAGGCTTGTGTTAGGATTGGGTTTACGCCGGTAGTATAATGGGTAGGATTCGAACCCGCTACCTCACGATTGCGAGACCGATGCCTTAGCCATTAGGCTACCGCCGCAAATTGTACTTTAAGACTTCATATTTCTCAAACGGTAGAGTGTAGGTAATACGTGCATTTAAGCAAAATTAGACTTTTTAGTACTTACAGTCTCTGAGCTAAGCTCGGACGAATGGACATCCCGAAACTATAAGGGTTCAGCTTTACCATTTTGGCTACGGAACCCTAAGAACGGCTCAAACTCACCGAGTGCTCACTTAAAACATGTTTTATTCAAAAAAGTTTTAAGAGCAATTCATATCTTTGATTCATAAAAGTTGAAGCGAAGTAAAATTTTCTGGGGAAAATAATAATTGAATCGGATACAGATGGTAGGGGGGATGTCCCATGCCACATTAGGGGGAAGAGAGAATAAAAAACACGTTATGGCGGTCGTGGTGATTAAGCACAACGAGAGAGGCATCTCCGCAACGATTGGACATTGTCGATGTGTGTGGCCATCAGAATTGCGAACATACTATGTTCTATGTAGATTAGATATATTTCGTTGCTTAGCTTTCTTTATAAGTTGCTTAGAAGAAGAAGGGGGGGGGGTGGCTGACTTCACATCAGGGTAACTTTTACCAGGTAAACACTAGAAAAGCATTCACTGTCTTTTGCTTCCTGAATTTTATTGACAACTCAATTTTAAATTGAATAAGGACGGTGTTTAATAAATATTTTTCAGCTTATTTCACCTTAAAGCGTGTCGTATGTATTGTTCGTTACCTAGTGCTGTTTAAGTGCTTGTTACTCCTAATATTGTTGTATTTTTTATAGTATATGTAAATATTATTTACACATATGATAATACATTAGTTGATTACAATCTAGCTGATCTGAAGGCCGAGACTAGTTCTATATCTTTAAACGTTAACGTCTAATGGAAAGGAACAAAGGATTTAATTTGACATTAAATTGAAAAAGAATGGCTTACAGAGCCATTACATCTTTCAAATCTACATGGTACATCTTTCAATTAACCAAAAACAAGTGATAGGTGATAAGGATTAGTCAATTAAATATTTTCCAAAGTTATTTAGTGTTATGTTAAGAAGCCAAGATCGGGATGTTATTAGTATATTAAAAATCACTCTATATGCATAATATTTTATGGATTTTGATAACGTTAACATTTGAAGATAATGGAACTTGTCTAGGTGTTCTAAGAAGTCTGCCAACCCAAGCCAAAACAATATAGCAAATACCCAAAGACCTTATTTTAAGAAATAAAAGACTAAAACCGCTGTTTTTCTAGCCCCGTTATTACAAGCAATTCAGTTTGTACAAACACTCGCCTATTCCCAAAAAGGCGGGCATCACTAACGGCGGGCCTAAGCCAACCTTGACCTCTTTATACCTACGTTTATTCTCTCTGCCCCATTAATGTTGCCATAGAAACGGCTTCAGAAAGATTGCCTTATCTTCTACTGAATTTTTTAAATAGGTAATTTGCAGCTAAAAATGCTTATATTCTACGTGTATTAGTGCTATGCCGCCCCCGCCCCGATACAGCATAACTAGAAGCAGCACGGCGGCGATAGCCTAATGGTGAAAACATTGGACTCGCAATCGTAGGTCTCGGGTTCGAATCCTACCCATTGTATAATGGGTAGGATTCGAACCCGAGACCTACGAGAGATGTCTCGTTTCTTCTAGTTAAAAGTCAAATATTCCTTTGTTTATTCGTCCGATGTAATATAAGTTGACCTTGGAAAATGTGCACCACTAATTAATAGTTCGTTTCAAATATTTAACTCGGTAACTGCGACGAATAAAAACGATTACAATTTTTGAAAACCGAAAACTCCTCATTTACCCGTTAACGAACGAACTAGTTAGTTAAATAGTTGATGTACCAAAAGAAACGGTTTCGTTCCGTTGAAGGAAAAAACGTCAACGACCCAAAACTAACTTGAAGTTATTATAATTCGCATCGATACCTATACCTAACAACGTCTACCGCGTATAGTAAGATTACCTTTTGTACTCTCTGTATTTTATATAATAATATCTCCAAGTTTTAGAGAAACTCATTGACATGACAAACAACTGGCTCATCATGAGTTTCGAGGCATAAATTTTGTTTGGAATATCTGTCCCGGTACGCTTTTAGTATTAATATCATTAACCTAGTTTTTATTAGTACTAATATCATAAACGCGAAAGTTTATGAGGATAGGTGTATGAAACTGTGTTACTCAAAACGGATTTGATGAAAGCTTACACATTTTATATTTAAAACAGTGGTGAAAGCTAGTATTTTGTAAGAGGAAATCAACTTTAGTTCTACATCGAATAGCCGTCTAACAACGTAGCAGTTCCGTAGCTCACATAAAGTGCTACGTGCACGTAGACAGTTGGTTACGTAGCAAAGATAACTTTGCTACGAAGTCTTCTAATACTATTCTTGATGTAATATACCAAACAGATAAATCATAAAAGTATATTTGATTTCTCTACATAATTTTAAAAAATAATTTTAAAATTATGATTATTTATACATATTCGAACAAATGATTTGCACTACACTACAAGGTGGACCAAACCAAGGCCCCATGGAGGGAATGTACCCAAAACATTTGACTAAGCAAATTTTACTCAAGGGAAACATTTCTTTATTTTTAGAAATAAAAATATTTGCTTTAAGAATTTTCTAACTTGCCCGAACCGGGAATCAAACCTGCCAAAGGTAGAAAAAAATCAAGTCTAAAATTAAAAATGGTTGTCTTTGAAGTCGGTTTACGGACGATAATTTTACGTGATAACGTCATAAGAAAACATTGATGACATTGTAATTAACAATCAAGCCTTTGACTTCTTTTTTTATATATTCCAATTGTATCGCATGTCACTGCAATCGCCAAAACACTGATGACATTGTAATAAACAACCACAGACAGCTTTACCTACCCACTTATTTAAGTAGTTAGGTACACAAATACTTCCTTGTGCCATTTTACTAAACAGAGTTAGTTTTATTACACTTTTGACCTCAAAAACTGAAAGATATTAAAGCGATGGCACCTTTGAGATGGCAGGACCTTGTTATGTAAGCTCGTTACTGTGATGGCACTCGCTCATCCTGTATATAGTGTTGGGAATACCCAGTATATATGTATGACGTAGTATGTGTGACGTAATTTTGTTCGTAATGTACTTTACTATCTTTATTAACAGTTGCAGTTACCAGCAGTCTGTGTAAAAGTGTTAGTTTATTTACGTTTTAACGCAAGTACCTGGAGGAACGAGCTTTTCTCTGTATTTTTTTGGTAATTTTATTATATTATTTTTAGTTTCTGTCTTAATAACTATAAATTCCTTATGCGTAAATTGTGGACGAAGGTATTTATTTAGAACTCTTTAAGAGGTATATGTTCGTAAACTTTCGCGATTTGTACACATTACATATTTTACTTAAAGGCTAAATACCTTTGTTTATTGCTCAACGTTTCGACCGTGTTGCAACGGCCGTGGTCACGGATAGATTGTCATCAGTCTACCCGTGATCACGGCCGTTGCAATACGGTCGAAATGTCGGGCAATAAACAACGGTATTTAGCCTTAAAATAAAATATTTACTATATATATTTATTAAGACTCGTAGCTTATAAAATTCTATAATCTTTAAGAGGTGCCTGATTAGTAGATAATAATTTATTTTAGTCGTCTATCTAATTATTGGAATACTCATCAATCATCATCATCATCATCTGCCTGCCCTTTATCCTAAGTATTTGAGATCGGTGCAACATGTATTTTGCCTTCAGATATTTGTATCAGGCGTCATATTTGTACTCAGTTCTATCTCGCCATATCAAAAGAATGAATTGAGAGAGATTAGCAAGAAACTTAGATTCATTTTGATACTAAGTCAAGGGGAAGTGTCCTGTAGGTTTTAATACTCTTGTCTTGATAGACGCTTTCCTCTTGAGCTACGAAACTACAAAAAATAGTTAACTGGCTTGTTGGCCTAGTAGTTAGTGACCCTGACTGCTAAACCAGAGGTCGTGGGTTCGATCCCCACCCAGAATAAAACGTTGTGTGATGAGCACGACGGTTTATTCTGTGTCTGGGTGTTATCTATCTAAATACATACATATTAATGTATGTATTTAGAAATATATAAGTATGTTTATCAGTTGTCTGGTTTCCATAGTACAAGCTCTGCTTAGTTTGGGATCAGATAGTGCTGTCTGAGTTGTCCCAAGATTATTATATTATGAATTTAATCCGGGGAGGATAGAGCCGGCGTCTAGTCGCCGTTTTTACACACTTGTAAAAACCAATTATTCTATCAACCGAAGAGCAAAAAGTGCTATCTTCATTAAAATTAAATCAAATAATTATTAAGATATTGATGCTTGACAGCCCGCGGGTCCGCCATCTTAATCACTGTCAACTACAAAGGCGGCCGCAAACGATATTAAATCGAGTCCTACACAAACTCATTATTTCCAATATTCCCTTTGGCAATAATTGAAACAATCTTTAATCACGTACCTCCTTTTCGTTTAAATTACCAGCCCTTGAATAAGGGATGCCCAAAAAGTCTATTGTATCGATATAACTGACTAGGGTTTGCCCGCGTCTCCGCCCGGGATTCAGATCGATCTTTTTTTTTTAAAGACAACTCTCGCAGTAGGGTACAACACCTGTGTTGCGGGGCAATTTACATTTAATCCACGGACACAATGCACACCCAGACTCGGAACAAAAATTTGTGGATCACACAAAGTGGTTTTCCATATGGGAATCGTACCCGAGACCTCTTGCGCAGCAGTCGTACACACTCTCACCGCGCCTCTGAGGCAGTCAAATATAACCTATGTGTTATTTTTCGTTTATCATAATTCGTTCAGTAATTATTGCATAAACAAATAAAAAACATCCATCATTCCTCACACAACTGATAGATGCTATTTGACTGTCTCGGTGGGGTGTTTCGGCGGCAGCGGGGTTCGATGCCCATATGAGACAGAACCTTGTGTAATTATTAAATGTTAGTTCCGTTATTGGGCGTACTTTGTGTGTACAACTACAAGAACTTTGTGTGTTTAACTACAACACAGGGATTATATCAAAAGAAAAAGAAAGAAAAATGAAATCTTATTATATGTTGTGAAATGCTAAACAAATCCATGTACGATACTATACTATACCGAGATATCGCAACACATCGAAAAAAATATTTCTATGGCATTATGTTGTATCGATATACCGAGTGAGTGGCGACCGAACATATCGAGATATCTGCGAGGTTAAGGAATGTTACCTGTCACACCCCTGCGTACCTGGAGAGCACGTGAAGCTGTCGGTCCTGCGCCTAATATCTCTCCTGTCGTGTCAGATATCCATCCCTTCGGACTATGAGAGTGAGAGAATAGAGAGTGCACTTGTGTGCTATAATATCGCCTGCGTAGTTGGCTAGTCTCTAATATGTTATTATTACTAAACCGATATACCTATCGTTTTTAGCGAGCATCCCTACCTTGATGGTATAAGGAATAATTGTCGGAGTGCCCAACGATTAATTGTTTGTGGAAATTGTTCCAATGAACAGTTCGACGGGTTCACGCCTCTGTTTAGTTTGACAAATCCGCTCGTTAATTGGTAAGCGCGTTCGGTTATAAAGTATGTGACGCGTTGGCGAGAGTAGCGGTGACTGTTTTGCGATGTCTTAGGAACGTTGACAACGCGTTAGACATCGCCTTAGTTATACATGAAAGCGTCGGATACGCTACAACCAAATATGCGCAAGCAGCTTACTCGTAATGTCGAGGCCACACTATCCGTAATAGGAAACCGATTACACAGCCGCTTAAGTAAGTTAATTGTGAACCTTGGCTGCTAAAATCGGACACCACTTTGATGTGATGATCCACAAATTATTGTTCCGAGTCTGGATGTACTTCGTGTCCGTGGCATGTATGTTTGTAAGGATCCCCTCGATACAGAGTTTGTGCTCTAATGCGCGAGTTTTCTTTTATTTTTTTTCAATAGACATTCAACATGAAAATTGATCCAGTCGTTTGGGAATGACGATGCAAGCAAATACTCACACATACACACCTTTTATTTATAACAACTTTTTTTACCTAGGATAAAAAAGTACCTAGGTATTTACTCTCGAGTAAACACGTTCAGAAAAAACTAGATACAAATCGCTTCTGTGTATACGGAGTAGGCATCCTTAGGTAGCGGTTATGGCTCTTCAAATAGTCATTCGCATTTATAGCTTTGAATTCCAATATAGAAATATTTGTAGAACGTTATTTACTTTCATCACAGAAGAACGTTCTGTTTTGTGTATATAATAAAATCTATTGTCAACTCGTCTATTTTCTTTGATGTAGTCTGTTCGATATCTATACATTTTGATATATTTTCAAGCGTTTTGTGGGAAGGGCACGTATGCTAGTACTTCATAACATCTATTTGACCGTGCCTATTTTTGCGTGCAAGGAGCTGTCATGCAAGTGTGCGGCATAATACTCAGACAAGAGTCGTTGAAATTACCAATTTAAACGAAAAATCATCATCAGAGAAAAAAGGCGTGAATTTGTAACGAACAATAATCCTGTAAGATTGTTACAGATATATGAAATCTCTTTATTTGGATATCCATATCAAATCGATCAGAAAAAAATGAGTGTCAAAAATATTGAAATTACCAATTTAAACGAAAAATCATCATCAGAAAAAAAAGTGTGAATTTGTAACGAACAATAATCCTGTAAGATTGTTACAGATATATGAAATCTCTTTATTTGGATATCCATATCAATTCGATCAGAAAAAAATGAGTGTCACGTCTAATGGCAACTTATATGAATGATTTTTATAAAAAATAGCCAAGCCTATGTTACTCGGAGTCACTTCAAACTCTATCAATTTATCAACCATTTAAATTCTTTCAGGATTTCGAAGATATGATGTAATAAATAAATCATAACTCATACATACATACATGTACCCAGGAATTAAAATAATAAAAAATAAAAAAATATCGTAATTACATTATAACACTCACAAAATGTCTCCATTACGATTTATCTTAAGATTACGTCGAAAATCGCACCCCAAAAAAGAAATGGCCGCCATAAATAAACGTCTTCCAAATGCACAAAAGGAAATGGAATAAAATACGTTGGGTAAAGCCTTAGACGAATTAACAATAGTGATAATATCAGGATGTCGGCACATCATTATGGAAGTTAGAGTACTAAGCAAGGAGAAGATAATGTTGAACGATGTCCCAATGAATTGTCGCCTGCTGTCGGGAAAATTGCCTCGAAAACAGTATAGTTTTATGTTAGTTTATTGTATGAATGGGATAATGGGTGGTCCTGATGGCTAGAAAATTGTGGAGATTGTTTGCTTGTTTTAATTATTTTTTAGATTGGACGTGTATGTGTAATGTAAGGCTTTCAGTAATAACGTTATTATTATTATTCAACAGAGTAGCGATTACCACTACGTTTGTTCTGACGGCTATCGGTCTTTCATCAAATTGCCCTTTTTCGCTTCTTTAATGATCCAGAATCTCAGAACTCGGAACACAACTATAGTACCTACTATCTAATATAAATGTAATTACTGGCTTACTAACAATCTGGTATAAAGAGTCGGCATTAATAAGAAAGTTTAGTTATTTGTTGGTAGCGCAAGTTAACGCTCCGCTTGTTCTCTCTCTAATTATTTTCCTTGTGGCCTGTTTAACTGAATTATCTGTGGCGTAGATAAAATTGTCTAGTTTATATAAGTTTCAATTAAATTTTACTAGCTACGCTTATATTAAAAGCATTTAAATGAAATGTGTATTATAAAGACATTAATTTTGGCATTAATAAAGGCTGGATCACTGATGTTATGTTGATGGAAACATGCAGATTGTGTTATGGTTAATAATTTAAATGTATCATTATATTAATCATTAGCTGCTGGATATCAGCCTGTCCTAATTTGTGCCATGACACCCGGTCCATGAGACCGGGTGTCTATTCCATGTATCTATTCCAACCCGGCAACCATCTTCAGGTCCAACCTTACGTTTACTTAGTCGCGGTCTCCACTTTGGGACTCGTTTGCTCCAACGGCCATCGGTACTTTCGCAGATATGGCCAGCCCATTGTCATATTGACACGCAGACAAAGGCAAAATAATTATAATTCTCTTTATAACATTACATTTTAGTGCATTAGTCATTTTAATGAGGCTTATTTTATTTCTGTTTTGAAAAATAGTGTGACAACTTTGTATTGTATTGAATATCACAATAAACAGCTCGACAGCTGCTTTGTTCTCAGAATTTTCACACTTACATCGAGAGGCAGCTCTAACAATGTGATACGCTTCAAAGTTACAATTTTGTTTTCTATACTTATAATAAATCTGTAGAGAGGTCAATTCTGTACATGAAACATATTTCCAAAATAACTATCAGGGGGTGATTAGGGATCGATACTGATGCCAAAAATGCAATCAGTAAAATTTTTGTCTGTCTGTCTGTCTGTCTGTATAACCGTTATAGAAACAAAAACTACTCGACGGATTTTAACGAAACTTGGTACAATTATTTTTCATACTCCTGAGTAGGTTATAGTATACTTTTCATCACGCTACAATCAATAGGAGCAGAGCAGTGAAGGAAAACGGGAGAAGTTACTCCATTTTTTAAGCTTTCGTCGCGTGTGCAACCGTAATGGTTAAAGCTACACAGAAATCACGTATGACGGAAATGTTCTCCTTAAAATTATATAAAAAATATCCCACGACAGCATATGTCTATCTTTTATAATTGACTCACAATATCACGTGTAACTCCCGATAGCTTAGTAGTTCGAAGCTTTCTGATTATATTTGTCTACTCTTACGATTATAACACTCTCAGTCATCCCTAATTAAAAAAGTTAACATAATTAACTATTCCATAAAAAATACTTATAGAAATCGGTATAGAAACACCAAAGTTATACATGAAATACGCTAATAATAAGCCATTGCGCGTGAATACTGAATCATGCTATCTATCTATATCTATACATATAATAAAATTGTAAATTTTACGTGTCTGTACATGGCCGAACATAGTGAAAAAAAATTTTGGGAAATGTTCGAAAAGAGTATTTAAACACATTCCTACATGTTTAGAAATGTCTGTCTGTCTGTCTGTTTGTTTGAACACGCATCACGCAATAACTATTGGACAGATTCGGTTGAAATTTTGTATGTGTATTCTAATAAGTCTGGATTAACATATAGGCTATAATTTATCACGCTATTTCCCATAGGAGCTAAGCAATGACGGATAATGTCTGTAGCTATTTATCGTTATAAAACAATAACTACTTGACGGATCTTCATGAAAATTTGCAGTTTTATTGTAAATACTTGCACTATAAATCATTATGCTATCGTCTATGGGGAGTGAGCAGCAACGTATGTTTAATTGAACCATTATGGTTTTTCACAATTTTTTCCACAATAAGACATTATTTACAATTGTAACCCATGGAAACAATAACTTCACGCTAAAACTATTAGGAGCTAAACACAACATTTTCAATTTTCTTAAGATCAGCTATTTTAACCGTGTTTGCATCAGCTGAGGTGGTCTATTGGCACAAGTAGCGGTATTAAACGAGCGAGGTCGGAGGATCGACTCCCTAATTACGAGTCTCTTTTTGTGTTGTGTTAAAATTATTTTTATTCTTTTTTTTAAGTATTTTTCTAAATGTATACTTATATAGACAAGCTTTTATTTTCGACTTTAACATGTTTACTTTGTTTAACAAATTTTCATATTAATAATCACTTCCAATAGGCACCTTTATCATTGTTTTGCATGAATAGTGATTATGTTATAAATGTAGAAATGAAAAACAATATTACATTACAAATAAACAGTAATTACTTGATATTTTCTAGAATTTATAAATGTTAATTGCTTAAAAAAAATGAAAGATTAAGTCCGCGTTACATCAAAATAAAACACGTGGCGCCATCTGTGATTCGATTTCTTCTGAGTGCCAAAATTGCTTACCTACAAATGTTAATAAACTTTCGCGATTTGTACACATTATAAAAATATATGTATTACGGGTCTTGATCGCGTGAATAATTTAAGGTTAAATACCTTGCTTACCTACGTTTAATATGCATGATAGTTTAATATAAAATCATCAAGTATAAAAATAAACTTATCCAGTTTTGAAAATAGATGGCGTTTAAATACAAATTAAAAAGAATCAGGAAAATTGATTTAAAAAAAAAACTGAAATTCTTACGGAGAGGGATATGAATATATGATGATCTTAATTTGCGACAGGTTGACACACCTATTTTTAAATTTACCAATGTAGACATTATAAAATAATATTTTAATCTTCTAAAGTGAGTGAAAAAAATATTGAAATAAGTTTAGAAATAGTATTTAAACACAAAAAAAGATATCTGAGTATATCTTTTAGAAACGTTTGAATGTTGTTTGTTTGTTTAAACATTGCATTCCCGCGGTACAAACACGGACTACTTACTGTACTGGTACTTTAGACTCGGAAAAGTTCGCTCGGGCAGGACATAACCTGCGATCATAGGGAATCTGTGAGAGTTTTTTCCATCATACCTTTATTACCTATGTATAAATTATCTTGAAGGAGCGGCTAGGTACCTCCGATTAAAAGGTCCGATTTAAAAGTGTCGGAGCCGAAGTTGGAGTCGGAGGTTTAAAATCAATCGGAATTTTCGACCTATCGGAGTCAGAATCGAAGCTCCTTAACTCAAAATTTCGCACGAGTAATTGGGCGGTTTCGAGCTTCATTTAACTCGAAACCGCCCCAGTACTCGCGTGGTGGGGGAATTTTTCAATATTAATAGTATTTGATGTGATGTAAATCACTTTTTTGTCGAGGTGTGGTCGTGGGAATTTTAATAATTTGTCTTCTAACCGTCTGGCGCCATAAACTTTGTCGCCCTTCATTTTGCTGCACTGGGCATTTGCCCAAATATCCATAGATGCCACAGAGCATTGTGGAGCATGTTTACAATATGTTTTACACAGAAGTTGAATTGTAATATAAACTACCTTAATATAAACCCAACTTCCACGCGAACGAAGTCGCGGGCACAGCTAGTATTAAATAAATTAGAAAACGCTTTTGTGAGTTACTAACTTGAACTCTCCTCTTTATATTGCAAGAATAAAACAATGTGATATACTGAAATATACATACAATCGGACTAATGTATTCTTTTAAAAATAAAAATAGTTTTTGCGATTTTTAAAAAGTATTTAAATCTCATAAGTTGTTTTAACGTCCGATAAAAATGTCTGTCCGTACCATCGGAATCAATGGAATCGAATGAATCAATTCGGTATGGTTCTTAGCTTTGTCTGATCATTATCGATTCAACTGTCGTGATTTTTTTAATGGGCCAGGCGCGAAACCAAGGAGGGCGGGGCAGTAGCAACAGACTAGACTGCAGACGCCCCCAGATTCGACTGAAACACCCTTTTGGGATTTTAACAATCAACCGGTCCGGTCTGTTTTGACAGGGTCTTCTTCTTCTACTTCTATTGCCAACCCTCCGCGGTGGTGGCTAGTGTACCGGTGTTAAATCAAATGCATCCCTCACCCGACATGATAGTGACTCACACTTGGCCAAATGTTGCCCCCCTGAAGAACGTTTTGGATCAGACTTCTGTCTTATTCATGACAGACAGAACAATTAACTTTTAAGTGCTATGTGAAATTAATCCAATAAGTAATTCAAATTACAAAAAAATCATATCTAATATAATATTCACACCCATTCATCATCATACCACGTATATCTACATCAATGCCTCGAGACCTCCGCGAACCTATTTATATGCAAATTTTAAACCTAAAATAGGTAGCTACGGTTACCCGCGTGACATAATACATAGGTACAGAAGGCCGGCTTCTTGCGACGAACGAAAACAGACTCACGCATACATAAACGCACCCTTACGTAGATCTTGGTCGAACTATCGAAAGACAACCGAGACACCGCATGTTGAGATCGTTGCATACACGTCTATGTGTGCGTGGATTTTTTGTTGAGCTGTGAGCCGACCTTCTGTACCTATGTAATTTGTGCCCCGTAGTTAATTTTGTTCAAAAGTCTCAAGATTTATTGGTGCTTATCGAGACAAATTTATTTCAAGTTGTTCGTTAGACAGAATGCCAAGTTGTCTGGCGATGGCTTACAGGGCTTCGCGTAGTGGAGTGGATACCTTTAATAGTTTTTCTTCAGGGATTTTTAGGGCTCTTTGGCTTGAGATTGAGTTTTGTAAAGTGATTTGATAGTTTAATATTGATAGTGATTCTATGTACTTGGTAACTTTAGGGTGTTTCAATACCCCAGATTAACTACTACGTCAGGCATTTTTTGCGATTTTTGACTGGGCAACAATGATTTTTGATTTTAATTGAAAACAAACCCTTTATGTACCTACTTAATTGATAAATTGGTTTACATCTCAATGAATTGTTCTTAAAATCCGGTTCATTAACATTTATTCTCATACAATAATTGCATTTTTGAAAGATAGAAAAATTTGAATCCAGACTCAGGAATCGAACCCGAGACTTCCGTAGCCAAACCGGGGCCAGAAGCTTGGCCCCGGTTTGGCTACGGAAGTCTCGGGTTCGATTCCTGAGTCTGGATTCAAATTTTTCTATCTTTCAAAAATGCAATTATTGTATTTGTAAAGTCTTTGGCAAGAAATGCCTATAAAAATTACTTCAATTTATTCTCATAACACAACTAAAAAATACACTTTTTTAACAATTACTGAGCGACTCAAATATAAAGAATTGAATAATCGTGGCTGATATTCGTAGTTTTCTCTTCGCCCGCGGCTGCGTCCATGATTGTATTGGTTATCGTAATACAGGGTATCCTAAGTTTAATCCAGATTTTCATTTTATTTGTTCAGCCGTTTTCTTGTAGAAAGGTAGAAACAAACAAATTCGTAGTTTAATTTAAATGACAACAACACCAACCCGTTGCTTTCTTTTAAAAAAAAAAACAATTTAATTTGCCCCATTTCTTAGCCCAGTGTTGCGGGATATTTTACAAGTATATAAATCACGGACGCAATGTACACCATGACTCGGAACAACAATTTGTCGTTCAAACAAAGTTGTGCCCTGTGCGGGAATCGAACGCACCCCCTCTGGTTTGGCAGTCACGATTACAAACCACTAGAGTCTAGTGGTTTGTAATCCTGATTACTAAGCCAGTGGTGGTGCGTAGAGGCCCTGTTGGTATAATGACTAGCTAGACCAACAGGGCCTCCAATCGAATAGAATGACAATTGAATAGATTGACAATCGAATAGAATGACTATCGAATAGAATGACAATCGAATAGAATGACAATCGAATAGAATGACGCCTCTGTGGCGCGGCGGGAGTGTATTCGACTGCTACGCAAGAGGTCGTGGGTTCGATCCCCTCCCAGAATAAAACTTCGTTCGTTTATTCTGTGTCTGGGTGTTATTTCTCTATAACACGTATGTATTTAGAAATATATAAGTATGTTTATCAGTGATCTGGTTTCCAAAGTACAAGCTCTGCTTAGTTTGGGATCAGATAGCGTTGTGTGAGTTGTCCCAAGATATTTATATTATTATATTATTATTAATCTTATATTAAAAAAAAACATATTAACAGTGTTTGCTCGCAACGACGTCATTCTATTCGATTAGAGTTTATGCCACATGTCTAGAGGCACCGGCCAGTTGCTTTTGCGCATTGCTTTATTGAATGAATCACAACCCTTAAATGCAACTCCAGATAATCTTCAAGTAAATAAATAAAACCTTGCTGATCTGTAATAAAAAGCAAACTAAAATATCCAACAGAGCAGGAAGGCTGTTTAATATTTGTATGTCAACAACCTTCCATCGCGAACGACTGATTTGCTCGATATTCGATTTAATCTGCGACACTATTCTGTAACGTAATTTCGTTTTAAAATTATTTTTCTGAGAGTATCATTCAATATTCTTTCAATCAGCTTGTGGTTGACATAGGCCTCTCCCAATTTACGCCAGGATATCAGGTCCTCCATCGCCATCTAGTCCATTCCAGTGACCTTCCTTAGGTCGTCGGTTCATCAGGCTGTGAGACGTCCTACCTTATATTTATCTAGTCACGAATCTTTAATTTTGAACTCATGTTCACCAACTGTCATCAGCCTTCGAAGTTCGAATTGAATTAGATAATTTTCTTGATTTTTTCTGCGCAGGATGTATGGTTTAAAATACGTTTTCTGCGATGTGCCATAATTTATTGTCCCAGTCATGAGCTAGGTTTGTATATTTAATATGTGCGAACAATGGGCTTATACATACCAAAGAATATCACTGAAAAGTTAATCGAAACAATAACGACTACAACCTTGCGGAGTTTAGTAAAATTAGAACATAGGTTAAAAATTGGCTGAATTGCAAAAAGAAAATAGTAATATCTGGCGGTTTTTGCATTAGTAACACCAATCATGGATTGCGCTTCTAAAGTTTTTCCAGCTACTAGGTCCAGATACAAGTCCCCAAAGTGAATCGTTAGGCTGCAGTCCGCCAGGCGCGGTGGCCTCGCCAGGTTGGAGGATTCTTCCTTCATGTTGGAAGTACATAACAGTTTGTCCCACTGACCTCTAAAATACTAGTACACATAACTACAAGACTTCTATTTGATTTTCACATTCGGATGGTCATTTGAAGTCTTCTAAAACTTGTCAATCAATCAATTTCTTAAATCAAATAGAAATTCGGCATTTGAAATTGGTGTCACTTTGTACGTGGTAGCCAGTCCAGCCTATGACGTATCATTAAAGGTCAGTGCCTTGGGCCCTATAAGAAGAAAGTTACAAGGCCAAGTTTAATAAAAATCCCGCCAAAATATATAGAATATTATCCCAAAATCTCATCAGTAATTCACATTCGAGTCGGATCCAATGATAATTTGCACTCAACTCGACCCCAGTGACAGGCGGCGATTAAAAGAGTTTGCACGTCACTCCAACAAATGGAGTTGTACATGGAGCTCTTCGTACGAACTCATCTACTTGTGAGTACAAGGATATACGTTTAAAAACGTTATTTATTTTACTAGAGCATGTTTCTTGAAGACTCGAGTTGAGAGAAGAAAAATAATTTGATTTGTACAACTTAACTTAAAATTACAAAAAAAAAATATTCCAATTTTCAAGTGGATTAAGTAATGAGGGGGGGGGGGCGTAGTCTAAGAGTCTCAAGCTTCGTTCGCGTGGAAATTTTGATCCTAGTACTCAGGGCTTGTCGATTCTGTTAAAAAACTTTGATTAATCGATTCTGTTACTGATGTTAAACTAATTTTAATTGATATGTTCGATACAGTCTAGACAAGATTTGAAATTAATCTAAATCTGCTAACAGCAGCCTAATGATTAAGGCATTGGACTCGCTATCGTGAGCTCGAGAACCTACTCCTAATAAGCTTTTTAGTTTAGCTGGAGGGGTTAACAGGATTGCTAGTAATGTGGGACCCACAACCTCATATTGCTAGTTATCTTCATTCAAAAATACAAAGCTTTTTAGTTACCCGAAACGTCTTGTAAGGCTGTCATGCGAACTTCCATTGCACCACTTTAAAGTACCTTCCCACATACCATATGTCTTTTATGAGAAAAATAACATAGGTTACCTCTAGGTTACCTTTGTAACTTAACAAAACAAAGTATACCTATCTGAAAATTGATATTTAAGTTCGATAGGATTTGATCAGATTTAAAATCATAAAGTATTTTCCTAGAAATTATATCATTTGTAAAAGCTTTTAAGACCGTCTAAAAATTAATATTGTAATTGTAAACCTTTTCTTTCTCGACGAAGCGAAAAATCAATTTAGTACCAACTTTCATTACAAAACATATAAATAAACAACCTCTGATATAATGTTCGTGTCTTTAGTTCATAAAATAACCATACAATTTTGTTTTCATCCATTAAAAGAGCCATAAAATCCCAAAATGGCGTCCACAATTTGTCTTTAATCATCTCTGAAATTAACTTATACGTTCATGAAAGTATATCTATATTATTATGGAATAGTAAAGAAAATATTTTGGGATAACTGAGATACGGCCATCTGATCCCAAACTAGACAAAGCCTGTGCTATGGCAACCAGACAACTGCGTGCCTAGTGCGAGTTTGTTTTACGTTAACGCGATCGACACGTTTAAGACGTTTGGCCGCTCCGATTGGTCTGCTCCAAGCTCTTAACCAATCAAAGAGCCAAACGTAGTAACGATTCGATTGCGTAAAGAGCACTAAGCACATTGATAAACATACATATAGATACCTAGAAGATAATCAACTTTATTATAAACAATATTTTGCATAACTTGAACGCTGATTATCTTCAACTGGAAGCTAAGAATCATGCCGACCAAACAAAATCCGTTCACCAGTTTGGGTGCCACAGACAGACAAATATAGACCAGTTAAACTTATAACACTCTTCCTTTCGGGTCGAGGTTTAGCGGCGGAGCGTATACTGAAAGTATACAAGGTCGGCACGCATTCATAGTGTGCTTACAGTGTATGATTACAGAATGCGTAGCAAAATAAAATTATTAGAAAATACACGAGATTTGTGCGTAATTGTCGCGTATATTTTCTAACGCTGATTCAGTGAATTAGTTAAGAGATTATACAAGGCTAGAACCAATATGTTTTGACATAGTATAGGTACGATGTAAACACGTAACAAGTCTTATATAAGTAAACCAGCTCAGAAAGTAACATAATGTCTTAATGATAAAAAAAAACATGCAGTCGTTTTTTTTCTTTTTAAAAAAGACGACTCCCGCATTAGGGTACAAGCCCTGTGTCACGGGGGACTTTACAAACATACAAGTCACGAACACAAAGTCCACCCAGACTCGGAACAACAATTTGTGGTTCACACAAAGTGGTGTCCCGTGTGGGTATCGAACCCACGACCTCTTGCGCGCCACAGAGGCAATCAAATTAGTAATCAACTGATCATGTACTTACTTTAACTGCTAATTAAAAGGTAACTGCTAAAATAATAAACTCTTTTATGATAGAAGATAGAAGATAAATATTTTTATTATAAATAATAATAATAACAAACACAAATGCTCGTGTGTACTTTTATATAGATAAAACCGTAATGACCATGTATAGTTTTAAAACAATACACGAGCAGTCCCGACCTGTGCGTACTGTTCTTGTATTATGTACTTTCAATATACGCAGCGGCCGAAGATCCTTAGACACCATTAATTAATTAATATTATAGTTATCAACAACGAAACAGATTTTACCATGTTTAGCAACATAGGTACTTATTTCATTATGTCAGGAAAATTATAATGCTTTCTCTCTGGCATTAAAAATTTCCGAGGTTAGGATTCTGCGCCTCTCACCTCACTTATTTTTTTTTTCACGTAAAAGACAGAGGTAGACCTGCAAATTAAGTTTTGCATGTCGTATGTAATGTAGTCTCCATTCTGTTAAACCTACATTCATGTATAAACTTAAAGTCAAAAACATTTGTTTATGGGTACATTGGGTACCCTTGGCGAGTGTAACAAGGACAGCCAAGGGCACCAGACTGCCACCATAGACCGCCATATACCCCAATTACACACACACTCACGCACACTCAGATATGCAACACATCACGTATCTACAGTTGTTACCGGGTACATAATACGTCACAGTTGAAATTGTGAATGGGTCATTTGAATAACTTGAAGTAATTTTTATAGGCATTTCTTGCCAAAGACTTTACAAATACAATAATTGCATTTTTGAAAGATAGAAAAATTTGAATCCAGACTCAGGAATCGAACCCGAGACTTCCGTAGCCAAACCGGGGCCAGAAGCGAACCACCTATCTGGACTATGTTACTAGATATCAAATTCTTCTATCTCTTAATGCTTTTACGGGTTAGGCCCCCGTAGCGCCATCTAGTCGGAAGTTAAAGAACTATCACGGCTTTTGTTATTGCTTCGTTACAGAGAGCATTTTAACAAATTATGATGACGCAGGCCGAATATTGAAGTAATTTTTATAGGCATTTCTTGCCAAAGACTTTACAAATACAATAATTGCATTTTTGAAAGATAGAAAAATTTGAATCCAGACTCAGGAATCGAACCCGAGACTTCCGTAGCCAAACCGGGGCCAGAAGCGAACCACCTATCTGGACTATGTTACTAGATATCAAATTCTTCTATCTCTTAATGCTTTTACGGGTTAGGCCCCCGTAGCGCCATCTAGTCGGAAGTTAAAGAACTATCACGGCTTTTGTTATTGCTTCGTTACAGAGAGCATTTTAACAAATTATGATGACGCAGGCCGAATATTGAAGTAATTTTTATAGGCATTTCTTGCCAAAGACTTTACAAATACAATAATTGCATTTTTGAAAGATAGAAAAATTTGAATCCAGACTCAGGAATCGAACCCGAGACTTCCGTAGCCAAACCGGGGCCAGAAGCGAACCACCTATCTGGACTATGTTACTAGATATCAAA
Source organism: Herminia tarsipennalis (assembly GCA_945859575.2). Classification (NCBI taxonomy): domain Eukaryota; kingdom Metazoa; phylum Arthropoda; class Insecta; order Lepidoptera; family Erebidae; genus Herminia; species Herminia tarsipennalis. Next base: position 10,277,716 of record OX243833.2, on the reverse strand, counting down.
TTCTTCTATCTCTTAATGCTTTTACGGGTTAGGCCCCCGTAGCGCCATCTAGTCGGAAGTTAAAGAACTATCACGGCTTTTGTTATTGCTTCGTTACAGAGAGCATTTTAACAAATTATGATGACGCAGGCCGAATATTGAAGTAATTTTTATAGGCATTTCTTGCCAAAGACTTTACAAATACAATAATTGCATTTTTAAAAGATAGAAAAATTTGAATCCAGACTCAGGAATCGAACCCGAGACTTCCGTAGCCAAACCGGGGCCAGAAGCGAACCACCTATCTGGACTATGTTACTAGATATCAAATTCTTCTATCTCTTAATGCTTTTACGGGTTAGGCCCCCGTAGCGCCATCTAGTCGGAAGTTAAAGAACTATCACGGCTTTTGTTATTGCTTCGTTACAGAGAGCATTTTAACAAATTATGATGACGCAGGCCGAATATTGAAGTAATTTTTATAGGCATTTCTTGCCAAAGACTTTACAAATACAATAATTGCATTTTTGAAAGATAGAAAAATTTGAATCCAGACTCAGGAATCGAACCCGAGACTTCCGTAGCCAAACCGGGGCCAGAAGCGAACCACCTATCTGGACTATGTTACTAGATATCAAATTCTTCTATCTCTTAATGCTTTTACGGGTTAGGCCCCCGTAGCGCCATCTAGTCGGAAGTTAAAGAACTATCACGGCTTTTGTTATTGCTTCGTTACAGAGAGCATTTTAACAAATTATGATGACGCAGGCCGAATATTGAAGTAATTTTTATAGGCATTTCTTGCCAAAGACTTTACAAATACAATAATTGCATTTTTAAAAGATAGAAAAATTTGAATCCAGACTCAGGAATCGAACCCGAGACTTCCGTAGCCAAACCGGGGCCAGAAGCGAACCACCTATCTGGACTATGTTACTAGATATCAAATTCTTCTATCTCTTAATGCTTTTACGGGTTAGGCCCCCGTAGCGCCATCTAGTCGGAAGTTAAAGAACTATCACGGCTTTTGTTATTGCTTCGTTAAGATTATTTGTTAAAATGCTCTCTGTAACGAAGCAATAACAAAAGCCGTGATAGTTCTTTAACTTCCGACTAGATGGCGCTACGGGGGCCTAACCCGTAAAAGCATTAAGAGATAGAAGAATTTGATATCTAGTAACATAGTCCAGATAGGTGGTTCGCTTCTGGCCCCGGTTTGGCTACGGAAGTCTCGGGTTCGATTCCTGAGTCTGGATTCAAATTTTTCTATCTTTCAAAAATGCAATTATTGTATTTGTAAAGTCTTTGGCAAGAAATGCCTATAAAAATTACTTCAATATTCGGCCTGCGTCATCATAATTTGTTAAAATGCTCTCTGTAACGAAGCAATAACAAAAGCCGTGATAGTTCTTTAACTTCCGACTAGATGGCGCTACGGGGGCCTAACCCGTAAAAGCATTAAGAGATAGAAGAATTTGATATCTAGTAACATAGTCCAGATAGGTGGTTCGCTTCTGGCCCCGGTTTGGCTACGGAAGTCTCGGGTTCGATTCCTGAGTCTGGATTCAAATTTTTCTATCTTTCAAAAATGCAATTATTGTATTTGTAAAGTCTTTGGCAAGAAATGCCTATAAAAATTACTTCAATATTCGGCCTGCGTCATCATAATTTGTTAAAATGCTCTCTGTAACGAAGCAATAACAAAAGCCGTGATAGTTCTTTAACTTCCGACTAGATGGCGCTACGGGGGCCTAACCCGTAAAAGCATTAAGAGATAGAAGAATTTTATATCTAGTAACATAGTCCAGATAGGTGGTTCGCTTCTGGCCCCGGTTTGGCTACGGAAGTCTCGGGTTCGATTCCTGAGTCTGGATTCAAATTTTTCTATCTTTCAAAAATGCAATTATTGTATTTGTAAAGTCTTTGGCAAGAAATGCCTATAAAAATTACTTCAATATTCGGCCTGCGTCATCATAATTTGTTAAAATGCTCTCTGTAACGAAGCAATAACAAAAGCCGTGATAGTTCTTTAACTTCCGACTAGATGGCGCTACGGGGGCCTAACCCGTAAAAGCATTAAGAGATAGAAGAATTTGATATCTAGTAACATAGTCCAGATAGGTGGTTCGCTTCTGGCCCCGGTTTGGCTACGGAAGTCTCGGGTTCGATTCCTGAGTCTGGATTCAAATTTTTCTATCTTTCAAAAATGCAATTATTGTATTTGAATAACTGGCAAATTATAAATAATTATACATTAATTAAAACATTAACATGCTTTCATTCACAATAATATTTTAACTAGCAAATGCAGCAATTTGTATTCGTTTTTCATTTTATTTTCAAATAGAATAGTATTATGCATAGTGTAAGGCATACTTAGTATAGTATTTTTTAACAAATAGGTATAAAACAAATACAAACAACTTAACTCCTAGTTTAATATAATTTTAAAGTATCACATTTTGCCCCCATTTAAGTTATGGAATTAAAAGTAGTTAAATCTGCACGAGGCTATCAACGATTACTTAACAAAATCATGATCATCCGTTGCATTGTCGCATCGTTGCATAATTATAAGTGTATTTATTATTCTTTTTTAAAATGTTTTCACATCTAAAATATAACACAGTTATTATGATAAGTTATTATTATTTTGATTTACTGGCATGCAACCAGCATGCACACTACTGATTTAGTGGCATGTGTATTATACTACTCGTACGTATGACTAGTGAGATCGACAAATAACAGTTTTAGTTGTTTACCCGCGACATACACCTACCCCATGCAATTCGGTCGATTCAAATGCAGATGTTTGACGAGGATGCACGGGCGGGCTATAGGGATTTAGAGGGCCGAACCCTCCCAGACAGATGTATTGATTTTTGTGTTCACTGCTCACCCCCTAGTTGAGGGCTGTTATTATTTAATATAAATGGCGCCGAAATGTTGTGGTGTAGGTGGTTTTACTGTCGATCTTACTTGGTCTCTACTTTATTACTAAATACTTTTTGTCTGTTACCGAACAAAACAACATAACATCAACCCGAACAGTGGGTTGATGTCAGACTGAGGCTGTTGTTGTTGAGAAGAGTGGTTTGTGACTCAGTGGCGACAGAGCAGGTCGAGATATCTGTGAGGTTAAGCATCTTTACCACTGTTGGTTCATAGATTAGGAACCGTTTTCGAAAAATGATAAAAGGCTGCGGAGGATGTTAATGTTGTTACGTCCCATCGGTCTATGAAAGTGAGGGAATAGGGTCCCTTTAGCCTCCCTCTTCGTGAGTTCACCAGGTGCGGAAGTCCACGTCCAAGTTCACACCAGACCGACATCGGCTGACGGCAGTTCGCAATTGTTCTTAATTGGTTCTTGAATCGTCGCAATTATTCAAAAACAAATGAAATGTTATGTTATCGCAACCATAATTCAACGGAATGAGTGGGTAAATGTTTCTTAATGAACGCATAGAATACATCTGCACCATCGTGTTTACTTTGGCTTTTGTCGACTTGCTAACACGTAAGAACTTATGAGCTCATTTTCTGGTAATAAGGTAGTTGACTATTAAATCAGTCTCTTTTTATGAAATGACTGCCTCTGTGGCGCGGTGGTAGTATGTCTGACTGCTACGCAAGAGGTCGTGGGTTCGATTCCCACACAGAACACCACTTTGTGTAATCCACAAATTGTTGTTCCGAGTCTGGGTATACTTTGTATCCATGACTAGAATGCTTGTAAAGTCCCCCGTGACACAGGGCTTCTACTCTACTGCGGGAGTCGTCTTTAAAAAAAAAATCAAAACTATCTGCAAGAATTTCTATAGAATAACACGCTATCATGAAATTTATCCACTTTTATCACAATAAATTACAAAGGAATATTAATTTTTAAAGCATTTTAAGACCCTCTGTTGTGTTTTTTTTCAAGACAGGAGTTTTGAAAATAAATTTGGGGAAAATACGTGATCATCTGGCAACACTGAACTCACTCAATTCAGCGGCTACAGCTCGGTAGGCGCTTGCGCGTTGTTACGGGGATGGCTGCCCTTCACATAGCGCCAGAGAAGAAGCGATTCCGGAGATCTTGGTGAGAACATCCGGGGGGGGGGGGGAGTCGTATTTATTTACTACTAGCTGTGCCCCGCGGTGTTACCCGCGGCCTATGTGTTAATCCAGGGTGTCAGCTAACTCCATAGCAAATTTTATTAAAATCGCTTCAGCCGTTTAGATGTGAAGAAGCAACAAACATACACACTCACATACTCACAAACTTTCGCCTTTATAATATTAGTGTGATTCCTTCCATTACCCTGCTCCTCTCCGTTTCTAAACTCTTTACCCACTCCCACCAGTCATCCACGATCATCTGGTTTTTTTCTGTACCTACTTGTTTTGTCCTATTATAGTATGTTGTACAAGACCATTCGATTATCTGTTCGCACTTTAAAATCCTTGACGTTGGTACTTCGAGCCATTGATGTAATATTCTATAATCGAATCGGTATTCACGATACCGAGTGAATATTCATACCACTTGACGCTGTAATTGGTCGATCGAGTGGCCAGTAGTAATGCCGATCGACGCATAATAAAATCCAAGACATTTTCTGTTCAAAATCTAGAAGGTGTAATCTTATTCGTATTTACATTAAGGATCAATTTTAAATGGGAAATTTTGTGAAAGGTGCAGATATAAGTTTGTAATGAATTGAAGATGAATACAAAGTTTTATTTACAGGGAAAGTAACAGTCTGTATAATGATGCTGGCTATGCGTTGGGAAGCTTTTTTACGAAGCACATATATAACATGCTTCAAATGCCAAAGTAACTTACATACCTCAATAGGTAGACAGACTATTTCATTTGAAGCATGTTAAAAACTAAAAAAACCGCCTGCAATAAGATAGAAACAAGATACCCATTAAATTTAATATCATGCAGTCGAATGGAGGCATTAAAGAATTTTGTTGAACTTAATGACGTGCGTCATGCATGATATTAATATCTTGTTTCTGTCTTCTTGCAGGCGGGTTTATTAGCTTTTTTTTTAAGATTACTAGCAATCTTGTCTATCTCTCCAGCTATGCATTTAACAACATACCATCTAGTATTATGAGTCTATAAGTGATTAAGTTAAAAAATGTAGCCAAAAATCATCTTACACATAGAGGTTATTATTCAGTTGATGAATATATAAATGATAAAGAAAAATGGATCTAGTTACTTGATAGAATTTTGTTGTCACTTTGTTTTAATTGTCACGTTAATTAGGAGCATGATTTGATTTTTGTAAGTAAATATTTTGAGATATGTCTTTCTTTCTTTTTATATCAAAATTAATATTTTATATTTAACTAGCTGCCTCGCGCAACTTCGTCTGCCTACATTTTCCCTGTTTTTGCAACATTTCTCATTGCTGCTAAGCTCCTATTGGTCGTAGCGTAATTTTATATAGCCTATAACCTTCCTCGATAAAGGGGCTATCCAACAGTGAAATAATTTTTCAATTCGGTTTGGCAATGAGAAACAAACAAACTCTTCAGCTTTATAATATTGGTATAGATTAGTATAGATAATTCGTTACCAGAATGTACTTTGGCCAATATTTAAGCACATATCGTTTTGTTTGCGAACTTGGCATTACATGTACATGTACAATCCCGACGTATCACAAGTATTGTTCTGCATCCTAAGTGAATAAAGAGTTTTGATTTTTAACTTATTTAAGTTAAAATTCATGACATGAATCCACTTCTAATACAAGCAATTTTGCTTGTATTAGAAGTGGATTCATGTCGGTAACATTATAATGGGTAGGATTCGAACCCGCGACCTCTCGATTGCGACACCGATGCCTTAACCATTATGCTACCGCCGCTTCCGCTATGTACCAGAATCACTAAAGATTTCCTACAGATAAATCCTCAAAATTTCAGTAAAAGAAGCAAATTCAAACACGTCAAAGTCCATCTGACTAATTGCAACGTAACTCTGAATATGTATGGAGAGCATAGACATAGAATATCTAATGAAGAGGTATTTGCATTTGTTCCGAGAGTGAAGGTGGAAGCTTACACGCATCTAACTCGACGCTCTGAATAGATTTACTCAAGATTTCGTCTTACCTATGTCGTAGGTACTTATATGTACAAATAGGTATAAGTCCGCCTTTTGCAATGTAATTGCAGGAAGTTTTAAATAAATATAAACCACGATAGATTCATAGGAATTTAAAAAACTTAGACACAACACGTGCGAAACGGTGGCGGCGCCGTGCCGTGGGGCCGCCGCTGCCGCCGTGTCCGTGGTAAAGCTTCCATAGTGATCCATATAACACTGATGATCGTATCTACACACGGCGAATCAACCGCGCTTTTTCACGCCAGAAAAACGTATGTGGACACAGGCCGGTATACATAATAAAACTGAAGAGTTTGTTTGTTTGAACGCGATAATCTTAGGAAATACTGGTTCGAATTTGAAATTATTTTAGTGTTGGATAGCCCATTTATCGAGGAAGGCTAAATCAATAAGAGCTGAGCACCAATTAAAAATGTTACAAAAAAGGGGGGAAATGACGCAGGCGAAGTTGCGCAGGTCAGCACAACATAAATACATTTACAAAGGGGAAATAATCGCGATTTAAGCGGGAAAGGAATGACGGCAAAAAATAAAGTTATGGATTGGATTGGAGATATTATAGTTCAAGAGTGTATGCGCAGACACAAGTGCATTCTCCATTCCCTCAGTCACAGCCTGATGGGACGGAAATTCGACACGACCTAAGAGAGATTAGGCGCAGGACCGACGCGACGGCTTAACGTGCTCTCCGAGCCACTGAGGTGGTGACGATGTTCGAAAACAGTCACTCATCTATAAACCGGCAGTGGTAACGTTGCTTAACCTCGCAGATATTTCGACCTGCTTGGTCGCCACTGAGTCAGGCATACTTACTTATGGTAGTGGTTGACATGGTCATTCTACATTTCCTTTTAATGCTTATGCCAAATTCACAAAACAACTTAATTTTCTTTTTCTATAGATTAGAATCGACCGAATGTCAAAAAATTAGAAAGAATATAAACAAACCAACATAATTAATATCACATTATCCGTTATCATAACCCAGAAGATATTTTGGAGAAACTTCTTCAGTAGATTACAACCATATTTACGAGGGTAGTTCGCAATTAGCCATGAAATACTGGCCTTCTTCATTCTCAGATTAATTTACTAGAGCGCTGAATCTCGACTCTCGATCGGCTTTAATTTCGCACCACACTTACTTATTTTAATCTACGTTACTGTACAGTGGTACAAACATAAAAATACATTTAAAACTATCTTAAAATGTATTATAACCATAAATGCACCGCGGCTTTGGTCCAGTGGATCGGGTCACGATAAAAAGCATGCTATCTCCATACCAAATTCTCACAAAATTGAACTATAGTAGGTATTTTCGAAAATTAGCAAGTTCAAAAAGCAAAAAAAGGAACTTCCTAGATTTATATGCTGTGTAGTAAGAGATGGAGGAAAAAAGCATTTACTAACTTGAGTTCCTAAACAAGTGACATAAACGCTAATCGAATAGAATGAGATTCGATGCGCTTGCAAGGGTGCGGATATGACAATTTTAATTTGAGATTCGCAGTTTTGCGAACTAGCACATCATTCTAGTCGATGTCATCAATTGACTATGCTACTTGGCTGCATCGTTAAAAATGATAACTTATCATCTCACATGAATTTGAATACATAACCATAAACTTTGAAATGAAAACTATAGAAGTTTATAAACCGATCATAAAGAAAAATACTTACTTTTATAGTTTGTCATAACATAAAGTAGTAATAAATGTACCTACACTCCTACAGTCGTAGTCTTTGCAGTAATTTAACACTTACAATACTATCTTGATCGACAGATATTATTTACTAGCGGTCCTGGCGAATGTCCTACCGCCCCGTTATTTTTTCATTTTTTTACGTAAGAATAATTTACGAAATACAGAGTATTAGAAAAGTTAAAAAAAAGAGTGAACAAAATCGATAAAGTCGTTCTCTAATTATCTCGTGACCAATCTTAATAGGGATTCATTTTTATATATATAGATTATTATGACTTTAAAAAAAAAATCGATAAAAAATAAAGTGGTGATAAACAGAGTCAGCAACATCAATTCAATCCACTTTTATGTCTCTTTTATAATACATCTAACCAATTAAACAAGATATTTACAGAATTAAAATAAAATAAAAAAGGAGGGCAGAACCGTTTAGGCGTCAAAGAATTCCTCCCCATCGATGACAACAGGTAACGTTCCCAGAAGGCTGGCAGCATTGCCACGTTGGATGGCAATGCTAATTCTTTGTGCAAAGAAAAGGCCAGCCTTCTGGTCACGGGAGGCACTGATAAGACGTCGATACGTCGTCGTAGATTATTATTGAATAATAGTTGTATGTAATCATTGGCGTGCCATTTGTAATTGTTTGAATTAAAAAAAAAACGAAACTTGAATCTTAGCTTAAGAAACTTAGCCAACACTGAAACATGTCGTGTATTGTCACCAAATCACTTCGTGATCATCACCCTGTATACTTTCATATGCATTTAGTAAAAAACTGTTATATTGACATTAGAAAAAGACACTTCAATTTTATTAATAAAACCTTGAGTAGGAATTGTAAATCCTAGCGCATTTCAAGTCCAAAGTTGTAAATAGTAAGCCGTTAAGTACGCAATAAAAACATATTAAAATGTTCATAGTTCTAAAACTAATTCTTAAGTGTTAGGTATACTGAGGTTGTAAAACTTAATGATCTCGTGGGAAATCAGCGCCACGTATGAAGCTCCAACGATTTGTCTTAAAATGAAACTCTACAAATGCCTTACCGTCTAAGACGATAGAGAGGTAGATACACGGTATAGATCACTCCCAAGTCCCAATGGAAAGAAAGGCTTGCCACGCACTGCAAAATCACGCCGCTTGAAATTTATTATTTTATAAAGATTATTCAATAGCACGCCATTTTTACAGCACCATGAACCGTAGTCTAGTGCGCATCTCCTTTTTTCTTTCTTGAATAAATTAAGGTTTCAAACTCGGCAAATCAAAAAGGCGCTTGAAGAGACCATGAGTGAGAGGAAACACTTGACCAAAGTTCGCCGGATGTGATGAAAACTATTCGGCAACTGATCACATATCACATTGTGTAATTTTATTGTCGGTTCGAGTCCAACATACCCATCGTGGTATCTTTGTTTTACCCTTGACGACATAGGGGATCCGTGGGGATTTTAAGACACCTAAAACATGTTTTAAACCTTCACTAGGTTAAACCTAACTAGTTAGGTATAGATGTACGTACAGTCTGCTTATATTGTGATTCAGTGAGTCCGCGCCGGTCTAATAGGATTATGATCATTCGTCTAGAGAAACCGGACTCGGTGGCTGTGATCTAGATTTATGAAGTAAAGATATTCTTTCTCTAAGGTCGCGTATTGTTATATAAAGTGTACGTAGTCAAATTGAAAACACACACGATATTTAGTACTTATAGTTAAAATTATATAAATAAATTTCGAAACTAAAACAAACAAACGAATTAAAAGTTACTAATTGAAAAAATAATATACCTTAAAATGTAAACGGATTTTGTATCAGGGGTGGTGTAATTATCATGCTATACTGTCACTATGACTGCTGAAATTTGATAAAAATCTAAATATATTATATTATTTATTTTTTATGTATGTTCATGAGACATATTGATATTTGTATATACCTAAAACAGAAAACTGTGCCTGACTGATTTATCAAAACACAGCTCAAAGCACTGCACTTGAAATTCGGCACATCGATAGTTATTATGGGCATTCGGCATCCGTTATGGGCATCCGTATTAGGCATCCGTTATGAATACATTTATGAAAATTGATCCCTAAAGGCATGTAACGGGATTTCTAAATTTCAATCAAAATCAAACGTATTACGGGTCCCAAATCTTAATGAAATTAAAATTATTAAAGTTTTATGTATTGTGAGTATAGCCGGCATATATGCTCTAAATGTTTTTAATGGCGTCTAATAAGAAGAAAATGTTAACCAACCATTCCAAAATTGCATTAGGTAACTCCAGTTGCATGATGAAATGATTTAGGTAACATCTGTAAAAGAACTTCCAATAATACACGTCGATAAATGGGGGACCAGTGTCCCTTATATACCGGTCTACGTCCATGGCAACCAGCACCCGTAGGTATATATTTAGGTTTATTTAGGGATATATACATAGGCTTTCGCCTAGGTGTATAGAGGCAGCCCAATAATAGAGGACCTGTGGCAATTTACGCGCGCTGTACGTCAAAGGGTTCTGTCAAACTCAATAATTATGAACGCACTATCTGTTAGTATACATACGTATAAAAGTCCCCCACATTGGTGGTACTTACACTTAGGGTTACCACACTGAAGTATTTGTGCAGAATTTAAAGAATGGTAAATTTAGACCAAATGAGTTCAGGGTTACAGCGGGAACAAGCGTTCTTTCGAAATCTTAAATGTGTATGTAATTTATTTGGCAAAATGGGATGTAAATTATAAATTAGACTTTAAATTAAAAACCAATAACTTAAATGATTTCCATTACTCTGTAATTTGCAATGTTAATGCCATTACTTTCTTATAAAATAAATAAATAAAAAACAATAACATAATAAACCAGTGATGTTTGCTATCACAAACATTTCGAATTTTAATATGAGCTTAAAAAAAAGTCTCGTATGGTATTCGAACCCACAACACTTAGATACTGCACCTAAACGAGGCTTTCATAGCTGTTCACTAGCTCATCTAATCCAAATGAAAATGACAGCCATACAGTATTGCAACGTTCACCAAATTACGTTAACACTGAAGCACACTCTCAACCAAATGTCCTATTTCTATCCTATCATTACCTATATTCATGGAGATCCTACAAACATCGGGATATTCCATGGGGAGGCAGGTATCGATTTTTGGCACTGCACCATGAATGCGACGGACAGACGGACATCACGATACCTAGATATAGATACGAACACCGTACTTTAATATATCTATAACTATAGTTATAATATTCAGAGTGATTGAAATGGTGACAGCCCTTGTTATTGGCAGTTCTCTTTGTGTTTCGGAGATCAAAGGAAAATGTGTACAAAATTATATTAATGAGGTAGTTTATTGATGTATAATTTCCGTTTTGTTTCAATATCATTAAGGGCCGAATGTAATCGAAACCCTGTTAGGTGGAATTAAGCAAAATAATCTTAAGAAAAAGTTATAAAATCATAAACGGAGTTTTGGTTGTTTGTTTGTGTGTTGTTTTGATAACATTTATCAGTTTAGAGTCAATTTGTCTTATCTTATCGTTTCTATATCTTCTTTACTAGGTGTCTAATGGTCTCATATATGTCGGTAACGGCGGCCATTCTCATAAGACGCTAGCCAACTACGCAGGAGATATAATAGTGCACAAGTGTATGCGCAGACACAAGTGCACTCTCTATTCCCTTACTCTCATAGCCCGATAGGATGGAAACCCGACACGATCGAAAGCGACTAGGCGCATGACCGACAGCCTAACGTACTCACCGAGGCATGAAAGGGGTGTGATAATATTCGAAAACGGTCACGGTGGTACCGTTGCTAGACAAGTAATTAAGGGTTTCTAATTATAAAAATTGCGAAAAGTAATACGCTTTATTGTTTATGTCTGTTTATTAGTTAGTTTGAGTTTCATGCAGATGTGGCTGACCTGATTTAGGCACAATTTTTTTATGGATGGTGCCTCTAAAACAGCTTAAGCTGTTTGTCTGAGAGGTTAGCTGGAGTAACACATAGGATACTTTTCATTGCGGTATTCTATACCTACATATACGATTGAAGCTGCGGGAGAAAGCTAATTAATTCCAAATAGTTCCAGGAGAAACTAGTCAAATCCTACTAATATAGAATGTTTGTTGCTGTTTTACGAAACAATCACTGAACGTATTTTGATGAAATTTTACCGTAATGTAGTTGATATATTAGAATATTATCAGGACTTAATCACGTGAAATGTTTAAAAGAACACAATATTCAATTTACCCGACGTTTCGATCAAATTGCTCCGGATCGATTGAAACGTCGGGTAAATAAAAGGTTCGTGCCTTTGAATATTGTGTAAACATCGCGAAAGTAATACATCAGAATAGCATACAGGCTATAAACCATAACGCAGGCAAAACCGCGAAAAAAGTTAGACACGCGGCGATACCGTTACGAGTTGCGACTATACGCTGGCGGAATAATCGCTCGTTCCTGTAGACTACCCGACGATAGAGCGGTATCGCCGCTATTTCTCGCCCCATGGAGACGGTCCCTTAGTCTACCTATAATACGACAGAACCTTGACTTGATATTAACTACGAACACGATACCAATTTAAATGAACAAGCTAAAGACTAAAACGGCCTGTATCAGAGTTTTCGTTTTAATTATTTAATTAACCACGTGTATTGTTTAGTTTCATTGATCGATAACTGTAATATTAGAAGATGCCTACTGAAATGATTTGTTCCACTTGGTACATTAATTCTATTTACGTTATGTACATAGCTTCACAAGAACATGCTAATGCGAACACAATAGAACCGATGATCTAAAAGGTTAAACTGATTTTATTTAATTCTTTATATTTTTAATTGTTGATCCAACCTTACTTACCAATCCTGTAAACTGCCCGCTGTAATAAAATGTACTTTCACTTTAAAAAAACCGGGCAAGTGCATGTCGGGCCACTCACAATGTAGGGACATAGTCACGCCCCCCCCCTTCCTCTCTATCCGAATAATGAAGTGGGTTTTCTGTGGTATTTGTTTCATACTTACAACGTTACACCTATTTAATAATAATTTTCAATGGAATCCGTACGAAATTTTGTTACTTCACTATACTTTAATTTCACTATACCGTGATTTTTTTACATACTCGACATCAACCATTTAGCTAGCAGAGGGGGGGGGGGGGGGAATTAGACTGTAACAAAAATTTGCACTTTAAATCCTAATATTTCACAAACGGAACCCTAAATCTAAAAATAGTCTTTCAAACCGCTAAACGTTTTGAAAAAAAAATCACATCCCCACTTTACATAAAGGGAGGTACCTAAAAAAAATGTTTTTCAAGATTTTATTATTTCACATTGTCGGCGTAAGTAATACTATACATTACAGCCTTCTAGCACTAACAGTCTTTAAGCAAAGCTGCGGACGGACGGACAGACGGATGGACGAACGGACATAGTGAAACTATAAGGATTCCGTTTTGGCATTTTGGCTACGGAACCCTAAAAACGCATTCAAATCGGTAGCTTATAAACTTTCCCATGGCTATTCTAATGTATACTCATCTTATCTTGTATCCTATATCAATCTCATCTTATCTTATCTGTGCCCTTATCTTGGGGGGGGGAGAAAATTGGAGGGTAGGAGGGTAGTCCCTATGCGATTTTGGATTAACTATTAAAGAAACAATAAAAAATATAAAAAGTTGGTGATGAAGTAAAATTCAGTGTTAAATCCGAACCTAGTGCCAAGATAATCAGACAAGAGCGTTATCCCAGTGAAACACACAATCTAAAGTCTATAAAAAAGTGTATTAGTGTACAAAGTGAAAAAGAAGAAACTCAGTTTAATTAAATATTTACTTTATACCAGGACTATCATAACTTTGTAGTGAAGTGAAGGATCATAAAAAAATAAGTGTAAACCGCCTCAAAAACACATAATTGGGACTTAAGACTATTAAAATAAAGTATAACAACAAATAATTATTTATAATGACGGTGCTTGGAAATTAAAAAAATCACGCGTCATCGACGTCTTTAGTTGTCTCAATAAAAAACTTACAAAGCGATAACCAATTTGCACTTCATTTCTATAGACCGATTGGCCTAGTGGAACACAGTGCGGGTTAGGACGCTTAGTGCCGGAGGATCGAACCCCGTGTACAAGTTGACTTTTTGTGATTAGATTGAAACTACTTCACTACTAAATCAATATAGAAAGTTTAAAATATATCGGAACTTGAAGAAACACCTAAAACTACTTACTTACTGTTTGCTTTAAACAGAGGGCGCTAGTAGTACCAACCACGAATATGGAAGAATTACAAAAACTTATTATAGAGATGAAAACGGACTTCAAGGACAGGTTTACCTCATTAGAATCGCAGGTGTCACAAATACCAAGTTTAGAAGAAAAAATAAGTACAAAAGTCACTTCCCATATAGACACAAAATTTAAGGAATTAAAATCAGACTTGGGAAATATAAGTCTTCAAATAGAGGAGCAGGAAAAAAGATTATATATATTAGAGAAAAATGCTGTGCAGAGAAATATTATGTTCTTCGGAGTTGAAGAAACGGAAAAAACATATTTTCAGCTTCAAAATAAAATCATTGAAATTATTAACAATAATATGAAAGTATCGACCTTGGAATTAGAACTACAGGCGGTCAGAAGGGTGGGCAAGAGAGGTGACCGACCACGACCAATCTCCATCACGCTTAGTACATTAGGAAAAAAGATAAAGATCCTTCAAAATAAAAGACAATTGGAAGGAACTAACATGTATATTAAAGAAGAATATCCTGCAAAGATTTTAAAATTGAGAGAAGAATTAAAGCAAAAACAACAGGAAGAAATCGATAAAGGTAACATAGCTATCATAAGGTACGATAAGCTAGTTATCAAGGACAAAAAAAACGAAACGAACACAAATAAAAGGCGACTTTCCATCTCCCCACCACAAACAATGCAATCCCACACTAATACACCAATAATAACACAACAAAACAAAGAACAAGTTGTACGATCAAATAAAAAATACAAGGCACAGAACTCAATGATGTCATACGTAACAAGAAATGATGAAGCATGAAAATTAAAAGGCCCCTCCACCTCCAAAATATACTTACAAAATCAAAAAAACATTATAGACAACACTAAGCTCCCGATAAGGCTGGTCACCGAGGGAGTTATTGACCGAAACCCTCCAGAGAAAGATATGGAACTACTAAATATAATTACCTACAACGCTAGAACTTTATCATCTTATGAACGACTACTAGAGCTTATGGATTCCCTGAAAAATACGAAATTTGATATCATCGGTTTGTCTGAAATAAGAAGAGTCGGAAACTTAATTCAAGAATATGACGACTTCATATTTCATTTTATAGGAGAAACTGTCGGACTTTACGGAGTTGGTTTTATTATCAAAAAACACTTGAAAAATTGTATAGAAGAAATAAGGGGGCTATCGGAACGGGTTACTCTACTTATGTTAAACATTGAAAAAATTGAACTAGCTGTTATCCAGGTTTATGCCCCGACTGAGTCCGCTGACGACAATAAGCTTGAAGAGTTTTATAAAACAATTGATAGAGCTCTGACACTGGCAGGAAATAGAAAAACAATAGTTATGGGTGATTTTAATGCGAAGATAGGTATGCCTAGCCCTGAGGAACATCTAATAATGAAGAAATATGGCTATGGAATTAGAAATAACAGAGGAGAAAAGTTAGTAGAGTTCGCTTATGAAAATCAGCTTTCTATATAAACACCTTCTTCAGAAAGAAATCAAGGCAAAGATGGACATGGAAATCACCTGATGGTAAAACCAAGAGGGAACTAGACTACATTATGTCAAACTTCCCTAAAAACTTCCAAAATATTGAAGTCTTAAACATAAAATTTCCATCGGATCACAGACCCGTAAGAGCGAAAATTAATATCCAAGTCCCCAAAAGAAGCAGAGCAAATTATGGAAAAAAATCGTCGTTATTACAGTCCGAAAAACAAAGGAAAATTTATTTAGAATATCTCCACAGCAACATATCCGACTTATTGGCAAACCGAACAAACGATACAGTCCAAGATTATTACGAAAAATTAACGAACAGTATAGAAAAGAGCGTAAATAAATCCCAAATTCACAAGCTAGACAGTGAAAAGTCATGTACAATAATAACAGACCACACGAGAAAATTAATGGCACGTAGAAAAGAACTTCAGAAAATAAAACCAAAAACTCAAAGCATGAAAAACGAATTAAAAGCACTCTACAAGTTAATAAGTAAGTACATCAAATGCGACTATAGAACCCACAGAGCACGCACAATAGAGAAACATTTGAACACTACTGGTAGCTTGAAGCGAGCATTTAAAGACTTACGAACTCATAAAGACTGGATCGAGCGACTAAAAGCACATGAAAAAACACATAACAGAAGAGATGATATATTGGATATTGCAACGACGTATTACAGGGACTTATATAGTTGCCGTACACAAGGACAGTCATCGGTTACTAACTTAGCTGAAAACACGAATGGACCAATGGTGGAGTTATTTGAAGATAAAGAAATATGCAAACAAATACAGAAACTTAAAAACGACAAGAGCCCAGGACCAGACGGCATCTCAAACGAATTACTAAGAATTGGTATGCCATTCCTAATTCAACCGATTACTATCTTATTTAACAAAATATTGCAACAGCAGAATGTCCCTGTGGCGTGGTGTGAGTCCAATATTATACTGCTCTACAAAAAAGGTAGCCCTGCTGACGTGAGCAACTATAGACCGATTAGTCTGATGTCCTCTATGTACAAATTATTCTCGTCTTGTATCGAATCAAGAATAAGTCCTATTTTAGAAACTTACCAACCACCTGAGCAAGCGGGTTTCAGAAAAAAATATAGCACCATCGACCATATTCACGTCATGGACCAAATTATGGAGAAATATCAGGAATTTAACAATAGACTCTACATAGCTTTCATCGACTACGCCAAAGCGTTCGATTCCATCTCTCACGAAAGCATATGGGACGCCCTACTTGCACAATCTATTCCACAGCCTTACATTAACATCTTAAAAGATATATATGGCAAAACCTCAAGTAGAGTAAAGCTGGCCCGCACAGGGCCACCTATCAAAATATGTAGAGGCGTAAGACAGGGAGACCCGCTATCACCGAAGATCTTCATTTCCGTTTTACAAAATATAATGAAAGACTTACCATGGACTATGAAGGGTATCTGGGTAGATGGCAAACGGTTAAGTCACCTTCGTTTCGCAGATGACATCGTCCTTCTCTCAGAATCACCATCGGAAATTCAGTCGATGTTAACCGAATTGAACTCAGTTAGCTCACAGATTGGGCTAGAGATGAATACTTCGAAAACGAAAATAATGACGAACAGTGCAACGATCCCCGTAGTCATCCAGGGAAACCATTTAGATTACGTGGACGAATATGTATATCTGGGTAAATTAATGACATTTAAAAAGAACAAACACATAGAAGAAATAAAAAGACGTATAAATATAACTTGGAAAAAATACTGGAGCCATAGAGAGGTCTTCAAGTCTAATTTACCTATTTGCATAAAAAAGAAAGTTGCTGATACTTGTCTTCTGCCCTGCTTGACTTATGGGTGTCAAACTTGGGTGTTTAACAATATGACTAGAAACAAAATACAGGTATGTCAAAGGGGTATCGAGAGAAGTATGTTATGCAAAAAATTAAAAGATAAAGTTCCTAACTCCATTATACGAAGAAATACCAAGGTGATAGATGCTTCAGAACATGCACAAAAACTAAAATGGAAATGGGCGGGCCATGTGGCTCGAATGGCCAATACAAAATGGGCAAAAATTGCCACCTTCTGGAAAGGCCCACAAAGCAAACGAAAGAAAGGGAGACCAACAGAACGATGGGCAGATGAGATTGCTAAAACCGCCGGAAAGGAATGGAATCAAGAGGCAAAAGACAGAGACAAATGGAAGCAACTGGAGGAGGCCTTCACCCTAAGAGGGGTCCTTAAAACTGTATAGTATTAATTGTATTTAAATGTTTATAATAGCGGTCACTAAATATACAAACATGGACTAATATAAACTACTTAGATTAATCAAATTCATTATTAAATTATTTGTTAGAACTAGGAATTATTATTTAAAAATTGAAACGACATTATTTATAAAATTGAATTTACATTTATCTTATGTATGGTACATTTAATTTTAAATCTATTGTATGATAAGTATATGCATGAATTATTTTGGATTTCAAGTTTTAAGGATTAATAAAGGCTTTTTTATTTTTATTTTATTTATTTTATCTTGGGGGGGGGGGGAGGGAGGAGACATTTATCCATCCTCCCAAATATACATTAAACCTAGTACCATCTCCAACATCGGTTACAAAACGAATAAACCTGCGTTACTTTACTGGGATTTTAATTAGCACTTTAGTACCTTCTCGTAATTATTGAGCTGATATATTTTGTATTACTTTTGTTTACCGTAAAATAATAATTTTCGTACGTGGGAATGTAACTCTTTATCTAATCTTATAGATTACCTACTAGAGGTGAGTTGTAATCGAATGGTAATCGGTTACAAGTTAGGTCTTAAACGGCTATTACACTAACCTGTCTCAGGTTTTTTAATCGATTCTGTATCATAGTCTGATCGCTCCCTGAAACGATTCGAATGACTAAATCGGGACCCTGTATAAAAATACTTAGATATAGATTATATATATATATATAATATAGGATATAAGTAGTACCTAACTTTGATAGTAGTCCTATCAAATAATTCTAAACAATTATGTTTTACCTCATTTTATATTCCTTTGATCTTTACTCCGAATGATCAAAGGAACATAAAATCCATTATTAATATTAATAAACAAAACTAGGTATTTGCGGGTTATGAAATCTATGAGAAAACTGAACGTTTGCTACAAAAATTACGTGACACTTTAATATAACCTTGGCACTTGTGCCACCGCCAGCGAGTAGCGAGCAACTGTCAACTATTTTGTCATTCTAGAAAAATCAAGAAATGTACTATAGATGTATATCCCGTGTAAACAAAAGAGATACAGTAAATGGCGAGTTCTCGACAATCAGCGTATTCTTAAAAGCACGTATGTACCTCTTTTGTTTGCGTTTCTTGAGCAAAAAATTGTTTTTAGTAATTTATAGTCGCCCGCTTTCTCGCCGTTGGTGGGACAATTGCCCAAAGGACCGTTTATAAAATAATAATAATAATAATAATAATAAATTTATTACAAAAAACTTTTTACAAAAAATAACATATACATAAAATTAGACAGCAGATACATAATAAAATCTAATAATAATATTTTGGTACAACACACACGGTCATCTGATCCCAAACTAGGCAGAGCCTGTACTATGGCAATCAGACAACTGTTAAACATATTAAATTTTAATAATTACAAATGTATATACTATATTTAGTTCATAAAAATCTTATATAGGGATAATAATAGGGTGCCTGTACTAGGGTAAAACCTGTGCCACAGGCGTTATGGGCACTTGTTGTGAACTATAATTTTTAACAATATTTATCAAGTAAAACATGTATAGGTAGGTAACAAATAAAATACAATTTAGAATAATTTACAATGTTTGAGTAACATTATGACGCTTTTAGGTGTCCTCGTTATAATCTATGCTATTTATATATCTCGATTCAGCAATCTTTTTCGCCGGACATTCTGCGTCACCTGTTTTGTGATCGCTCGGTTTTTTGAAGCGTACACATGTTGCACATTTTGGTGAGTCAGTTTTCTTAGTGCACTCATTTACCTGGTGACCTAGTTCACCGCACTGTCCGCACGTGTAGGTTGCTTCGCGACAAGTTCGAGCTGCGTGTCCATATTGTTGACATTTAAAGCATCTGGTCACCAACGTGAAGTCCCGAACTGGGCAAGACGTCCAGTTGATGAAGACACGATCCTGATTTATAAGGGTCTTTCTTATGCTAGCTGTCACTTCCAGTACAAAGTTGCATGTTGGTGCGTCTTTTTTTCCTGATTTGTGGCTCAACTTCATAGAGGACATGTACGACTCACGCGTTAGGTTTGGCAATTTTTCGGCTAGATTTTGGTCAAATATGAGGTCAAACACTTCCTGGTCACGTAAAGTAACTGGAACCCCGATGACTATGATTCTAGGTCTTCTTTTATGTGGCTCTTCCATTTTTAGTCCGGAACTGGTTAACTGAGTCGACTTTCGAAGCTTCTCTATGTCGTCCTTCGTTTCAGTGCTGATAATAACACCACCGTTCTTGGTCCTTCGTACTCCTCTTACGTGCAATTTCAATTGCTCTGGGCAGATATTTTTTTGGACTAGGGATTTGGTATCGTCACTAGATTTTTGACCATCTTTAGGGTAAATAGCTATTGAGCTCAAATTTTTAGGGCACACAAAATCATTGTTATGGGTCTTAACCATTGCCGCAAAGGATGGCTTGCCTTGTTGAGTCACTGGTTTATTGCTGTTTACTTCCATGGTCTCCCTGATAGATTTTTTGAAGTCATTAAGGCATTCAGCTAGGTCTTGGTTTTCCTTTAATGATTCTAGTGAAGTGTGGATCAAAATCGCTTTTTCCTTCAATGACTGGTAGTGCACAGCCATCTGAGAGACTCCATTTCCGACCTTCCGCGCAATTGAATTGATTCTCAGTTTTTGTTCAGAGTTCATTTTACCGTCTGCAGCAATTTGGCATACCTCATTCAGACATTGTTCTATTGTTGACATCCAATTCTTGATATCGCTGGTCCTTAAGGCTTCAAGGGTGAGGTCTTTCTTCTGTTGCGACTGAGGTGTGCTGGGAGGGCTGCGAGGGCTACTTTCCTATGCATAAAATGCAAGTTTTATGCATGTTGCATACACACAATTCAATTGGCAGGATGGCATCGTGTCTTTAATTTATTGCATTCAATATTGCTCTTGTGTATAGGGATTTCGTGTTTTTAAAAAATAATAACATAAGTAGTTTAATGTATTGATTAGTTTCATGCAAACACAGCAATACTTCATACTTTTTAATTTTTTTGAAAAATCTATTTAATAAAAACTTAAAAAACCGGACAAGTGCGAGTCGGAGTCGCCCACCGAAGGTTCCGTACAAATTTGTAGGTACAAATTATAAATAGTTCAGGAATCGAGTCCCGCAGTTTTTAAAGACAATATTTATTTATGATTTAATTACAAATTTAGCCTCCACATGAAGTTTGATTTCAACTTCCACAACAAGTATTTGTGCAAAATTTTATTTGTATTCATTCTTTAAAGAGTTGTTATTATATTCGTTGAAAAATATGGATTAGTATAGGCCAAATTATTAATTTATCATTTCATTCTTAAACTCCCATTTACACAACTAGACTAGTTGTGTAAATGGGAGTTTAAGAATGAAATGATAAATTAATAATTTGGCCTCCCTATTTTACCTACATCGAGCTGTCGTTGACTATATATAGTCTTAACTATCTAGTGTATAAAACCAACCCTGCACAAAGCGACCCTAAATTAGTTTGTACGAAAACTTTGAAACCAATTGAGTATCTCAACCTGGTATCAGATACCCTTCAATTTAATTCGTAATGGTACCACAAAACATAAAGAGTACAGAAGGTAACCTTCAAAAATTCGGCGCACATAACAACCGTCAGGGGGATCCGCCTGAGTGACCTATGGTTAAAACAAATGAACATCGATAAAACCGAATAAATTTGTTTTTAATTTCGCCGATTTTCGCCGATTTTATTTTGTTTTAACGATGTTCATTTGTTTTCTCAATGCGACCAACTATTAACATGTATCAATGTAACCATCGGTCATAGATATACTCGGGTGTTACACTGATGTAACCATGGGTCATATCTGTAGTGTATACTGAACCCAATGTAACAAAACAGTGCCGCAAAAAAACACACAGGAATCTAAGACCACTTCGAACTTTGTTTTGCAGATTTCTTGACCAGGACCGATGTGAGCATATGACTATATGAGCATTATATGAAACTTACCTTCTTTGTTCTCAATATTTTGCGATGGAACTCCCAAATTATTCGCACATGGGACGGCCATTACATTACAAACTTGTGCAATACTAAGTTAGATATCTATGAGAAGATATAAACTAAGGTTTGCCGATGTCCCTTAATTATAATCATCAATTGTTATCTAAACAATAGGTAGGGATACGATGCGGTAGGCGGTACTGCAGATAGTAATTACTGGAGGTAATGTTGTAGGAACAAAACTGATATTAATCAGGATTATATGTGTAGACAAAGACGTTACTATTGAATAGATATACGTATGGATATGGATTATATTATTATCCGTTAATGTTCCAAAATCTCGAAAATGTCTTGACTGATTGTGGTTTTTTTGGCTGGTATTTAATGGATGGTTTAGGAACGCTTTGGTAAAACCCAAAGGGACAGCAGAAAAATGAAATAAAAACCAGGTAAGAGTATGTCGGTGTCGGGTTCCATGCTCAGTGTAGGGTTCCGAAGCCGTTGCCGTATGAAACAATCCAATTGGAATAATTGCACCAGCTGAAGAGCCTATTAGAGATTAGTAGAGCGTAGGAGAGTTCATGGCATTTACGCCCTTTTGTTGAAAAACTCCGTTTTTCGGCAATAGCTCAATGACGGTATATACGATTATATCCAAAATAGTTTTAATTTAAAGTATTTGTTAAGCGCTACCTTTTAGAGTTGGGAGGGGGGGAGGACACAATCTATGCAACTTTCGGAGCGATTATTTCCAAAACTATTTACTTAATCAAAAAGTTCATTAGACCCCTTAAAATGTTTTTAAAAGATCTATGGAGTGCCCCTCTAAAACATGTATTTTTTAAAATTTAGCAATTAAAATATTTATTCAATTTTATCAAACTAAGTAGCGGCTACTACAAGACACCTTTTCACCAAATTTAATCAATATTCATAGTGTTGTCTTCGAGTAAAATGCCTGTGACATACGGATGGACAGACAGACAGACAGATGGATATGACGAAACTATAAGTACTCTTTTTTGCCATTTTGACTACGGAACCCTAAAAAGCAGAAAAATTGTGTGGGAATTGTATAATAAACAATTTTGGGTTCACACATTTATTCGATCTATTCAGAAATATACAAGTCGACCCGATCATAAAGTTTGCATATAAATTAAGACATATCACCCACTTCAATTGTAGGATAAAAATATATATACTTATTTGCAATATGGTTTCGTTTCTCTTTACATAATTTCTATTTCAAAATACTTCTCTTGTATAAATAGACAACCATTTCCCCTACCAAAGGCTTTATCAACAATTTATTTATAAACGCAAATGTACTCCAGATGCAAATCGTTACAATATTGTTGAGTAACATTTTTTATGTAAGAAGCTCGGCGTATACACATGAACAGACTTATGGAAACTGACAGGTACGAAACAGGGATTCTGTTATACAATGAGGAGTATGTACCACATTAAGTATTAATAGGTCTTTAGAAGTTCGTCTTGTAATATGTTCAGTTATATTCTTTCGCAGTCAAAGATATTTCATTTCTAAACTAGGTTCACGGCTCTGTTCACATGGATTCAAGTTATTACGACTACGGGATTACGTTTTCTTGTACTAATCAGGCAATCTAAAAAAAATCTAATGGAATTCAGTAACGGTTGATTAGCTGGCATTTATTGAGGAGTTTCGTTGTCACTTCTATGTCTTCGAAACTAATCATCAGATCATAACCTAAAGTAAATTATTTGAAGGCAACAAATTAAAAAAAATAATGAAATAACGGTACATTTGCTACCTCTAGATTCCACACTAGGATTCCTTGTGTCGTGTGAAACGTTTTTTTTTAATATGACCATGCACAGACAGCACAGCTACTTAATTATTTCATAAAAGAAGAGAAACAATAAGAGGTATATCTTCGGAAATATTCAACGGAAAATGTGCAGAGGTTTATTTTGTATTATAGACCAAGAATAAGAAAGGGTTCGAGAAAACCCAGCTCTAAGGCACCTGTCCAACCGTCGGCGAATAGATGTAGCGTACAATCCGTCCGTCCGTGTAAAAAAGATGCAGTATAGAGCGAGTACTCGCTGAAGTGTGAACGATCAGCAATCAACTTAAGCGGTCGGTAGCCTAATGGCTAATGCATTGGACTCGCATTTGTGAGGTTGCGGGTTCAAATCCTACCCATTATACTACCGACGTGAACCCACTCCTAATTGAAGACATTGAGATTAGTTGGAAGGGTTAACAGAATTGCTAGTAATGTGGGACCCACAATCTAAAAATGACTGCGTCTGTGGTGTGGTGGAAGTGTGTCCGACTGCTACGCAAGATGTCGTCGAGGGTTCGATTCCCTGACGGGCAGTACTTTGTGTGACACAATTTGTTGTTCCGGGTCTGGGTGTACTTTGTGTCCGTGACTTGTATGTTTGTAATGTCCCCCGTGATACAGCTTGTATCCTTACTGCGGGAGTAGTCTTAAAAAAAACCTACAAGTGTTAGCTATCTTTAAAAAAACACTCTTTATATATCTCTTTTGTTAACATAGTGTCTACTATATTTGTATGTACGTTTCTTGAACTGTACATAAAACAGTTGATAGCAGCTCGCTTTCTCGCCGATAATGGCACAAGTGCCTAAGGGAGTGAACTAACTTAACATACATTTAAAGCCAGTGTCACATTATAAATTGTAGATAATGTCGCGTACAAATTTGCAGAATGTGTATCTACAAAGTACGAAGTGACAGACTACTTATATAATACGTGAGCAATTGCCAGTCTAGCCTTAGTAAATGACAGTGAAGGGCACAATTAAGTCTCTAGTTTGACATAGGCCATTTAAATTACTGGCGCACTATGTCTGTGTAAATTAGTCTGAAGTTTACTTTTGTAAGTAAAGATTATGCGTGACGAATAAAGGCCATTCTTTTCTTCCTTTTGATATAAGAATTATTATTTTATATTTAATCATTCGTTACAAGTACTTTGGACAATTTTTAAGCACATATAGTTTTTACCTTGTTGTAAGTAGATGCTCCTATTATATTGTACCTAATAAGGCTGATTTTAGTTTATCTCATGTTTCAACTTTTTGATAATACAATTTGCATTAGTCCCTTAACATGGTGTATAGTATGTTAGTCGCAGCACCTTACCCCCATATCAAGTTTATAAACTTTCAAACATTGTAAAATTGGCAATTTGAAAAGAGTGGCAATTGAAAAGAGTTGTTTTAGCCAGGTTCTTTTCTCCGGCTTTACAGGTAACATGTAATGCCAAGTTCGCAAACAATAGGTTTGCGAACTTGGCATTACATGTTACCTGTAGAACCCCGACATATCACAAGAGTTGTTTTGCATCCTAAGTGAATAAAAAATTTTGAATATTCATTATTTATAGAATGATCCAATGTAAATTAGTATTAATCGAGCTAGATATTTGAACATAACATTGTGAAATTGACATCAATTCTATTCTCCCTTGAATTGAATTGAATGTTGCTGACTATAATACACACATCAAAAGTGTCTAGGGATCAACATATATTTTTGCAATAACTTTTCTCCTGATTGATTTTTTTTTTATTATTTCTTTAAGGATTCATCAAATAAAGTGTTTTCGTTTGTCACAGTAACGATAAACCAAGTCACCTTTGCATTAATAAAGAAATTTGCCATTTTCCTAATAAAGGGATTTTTGACATTTGAACCACTAACATTAAAGTTCGAAAAAAATACTGAAATAACAGTTTTCTTTAAAATTTTATTGGGTAACTTAAACAATTAATAATCCGTGTTTCTACCGCGAACACTAACAACACAAGAACATCGGTTTGGCATACTCAAAATGAGTTCATCCAAATCACGCTGTGGAATGGCCGCCCATGTTCGTTGCAACAACAAAAAAAGGTCTTCTTGCGACTGGATACCCTCCATATTCGGCAGAGCTCTTCTCTGTAGCATATCCCATGCATGCTCAATCGGGTTCAAGTCTGGCGACTGAGCAGGCCAGGGCAGGACATTGATGTTAGCTGCGGCGAGAGTCTGTCTTACAACTCTTGCGGTGTGCGGTCGTGCATTATCATGCATTAACTGAAATAAGGGACCGATTTGCACTTGTAGAGGAACGATGACGTCTGATACAATCGTCTCAGCATAAATTTGAGCGTTGAGGTTGCCTCTGATCCAAATCAACTCAGTTCTTCCGCCGATCCAAATACCCGCCCATACCATGATGGTTCCACCACTATAAGGATGGACTTCCTGGCAGGATTTTAATCGCTGTTGGCGTCCAGGGGTTCTCCAGTGTCGTATACGTCTTGTATCCGGTCTCATACCAAAACGAGACTCATCAGAAAAGCACACGAAACGCCATTGTTCTTCTGCCCAATTTCTGTGTTCAAGAGCCCATTGATATCGAATCCTACGATTGTGCATTGCTATAGGTGGTACCCGTAGCGGTCTTCGGGAATGAAGGTTCACTTCATGCAAGCGGTTTCTGACTGTTTGGTCGCTAATTAAGTTCCCTGAAGAGTGATGAAGCCTCACGGCTAACATCATGGCGGTTATTGTTGGACCTCTTCGAGTTAAGATTTGAATGTATCGGTCTTGTCTCCGTGTGGTGCAGCGATACCGTCCTCCATGGCGCTCAGCCACGGTACCAGTGCTTCGGTAACGTGTCCAAAGTCGACTGATAACACTCTGACTTGTATTCAGAGCTAAAGCCACAGTACGTTGCCGGGAACCAGCTTCTATCATTCCCACGGCTCTGAGCATTTCTTCCCTGCTTAAATGACGTCGCCGCTCCATAATAACGTTGGTTTTAATCAGTAGTAGGGAAACAGTAGCACTAATAATGTCTTCAATGCGTTGTATGTTTTTATAGGGAAAATATTGACAGCTGATTTTCATCTTTTACTCGAATTTGATTCACAGTTCCTGATTCAAATTATGAAATGCACCAAAAAGGATCCATATAAATTTATTAAATCATAAATTTATTACAAAGCCACATCTCAATCTCAAGAAATCCGCATAAAAATGCTTGATCCCTAGACACTTTTGATGTGTGTAGATACATTATAGTCAGCAACATTCAATATTAATCATGATTTGTACTCGTCACAAACAGCCTCAATAATAATTAAATATCATACCAATCGTCACCATCATCATCACTATTTGCAAAAAAATCTTTACTTCTATTATATACATTAAATACATTGTTGGCCTAGTGCGGTTAGTGACCCTGACTGCTAAGCCGGAGGTCGTTGGTTCGATCCCCACCCAAGGTAAAACTTTGTGTGATAAGCACGATGGTTTATTCCAGGTTTGGGTGTAATTTATCTATAATATGTATGTATTTAGATTTTTATTCTTCAAAAAGATAACTAGCAATGTAGGATTGTGGTCCCGCATTACTAGCAATCCTGTTAACCCCTCCAGCTAAGCTCAATGGCTTGTGTTAGGAGTGGGTTCACGTCGGTGGTATAATGGGTAGGATTCGAACCCGCGACCACGATTGCGAGACCAATGCCTTAACTATTAGACCACCGCTGCTTCAAATTCGATAAACATATTTAGAAATATAGAAATATATATCATTATTTCATATGTATGTTTATCAGTTGTCCGGTTGCCATAGTACAAGCTCTGCTTAATTTGGGATCAGACGGTGTTGTGTGAGTTGTCCCGAGATATTATTATTACATTACAATTTATTTTGTACAAATATCATTCAAATTCAAAGTAAGTACTTAATGATATTTGTATAAAATAAATAAATAAATTGTAATAATGTGTATTAAATATGTATTCCACAACAATTACCTACTTTAATAAACCATAATAACACTTAAATACATGACTACTAACCTACCAATATTCATACAGCTTAGCTCATAGCGCGTACCTAATGTGATTTTAAGACCGAATAGGCGAATAGTGTTAATATAGAATGTACATACATACCTATGTAATCTATGTATATTATTGCTATATGTGTTTAACTAAAAGGGTAATGGGTACCTGTTATATAGGCACAGAATACCGGCTCACAAGCTAATAACAAATCCACGCACTCAGACGCTCAGTGAGTTATTAGTGAAGACTGTAGATCGAATTCAAAATACGTAATTGTACCTAGGGTTTATCGTATCCAAAGAGAAAAGTTTCTTCCTACCAACCTTCTATTTATGGCTGGTTTTTTTTTCACGCTGATTGTCAGCGCTGATGTACTCTAGGTATGAGTGAGGAACCGACGCAGATCAGCGCTGTTCGGTCAATGTCACTCAGAAACGTTACATACTGTGTCAGTCAGCGCCGACAGAGCCGCAGATCAGCATGAGAGGAAAACCAGCCTAAGAGTATAATGTAAAATCATGGTCACGAAAGAGAAAGACGGTTTCTCAAAAACGTCAAATATATTCAAATTTGTTCTCTTCAGTAACAAAATTTGTAGCATTAACTCCAGTTTTCATTATAACCTTCTTGGGACGATCTCAATGTGCTCAATCTCGGTTGACATTCGACCGAGATTTGTGTACATGCGCGTGTATGTGTGTGTAAGCCTGTTTTCGCTCGTTGTTTGGAGCTGGTCATCTGTACGTATGTATTCTGTAGTAATGGAGCCATTACCGACAGCTATAATAGTGGGTACCATAACACTTAGCACTTACGCATTCACATTACGACCACTGTTTCTAGTAGGTACCTTATTACATAATATATTACTAGAGAATCTCTAGATCAGTTTTACTATTATAAGAAATAGAATATTTTACTAGTTTTTTGACAAAACAATATTTCTGTATACCAACAACAATAAAACAAAACGAATCAGCGCCTCTGCCGGTGACTGGGTAGCACTATTTTACGATATGGTCACTAATGTTTGGTTATATCATAAAACATGATTGCACGTTTAGCTAGTCATATAATCAAACACTGAGTATTAATTGATTTGGTCAAATCACATCATGATGTGCTCAGCGCGTATTGTGTTATATGTTGAAATTGCTACTCATACTACTCATTTGAATATTATGGTCGGCCATACCATGAAGTGTTTAATTCTATGATCTGACCACGACTGATACACATAGGTACCTATGTGTATCAGTAGAGTATGCTAGAAAAACATTACCCTCCTTCTGACACTGTCGTGTAAAAATGCTGATAAGTTCGGAACAGCATCTTATTTATTGTTTTGTGGGCATACCTATCAACATAAAAAGTCTACATAGTGAGTTTGGAATCAATCGACAAGTTTTAGTTTCAAAGTTCTTCTTGGCGTTTCGACAGCAAATATTGTAGGTTATAAATATTATACAAATGTGACCCTAAACGGCCAAGTGAACTGCGTTGTCGGAGGCAGCCATGAAGTCCTCCTGTGTGCAGGCGGTTGGGCACGCAGGAAGGAGTTTCAAAGTTAAAAGATGAAATAGAAGTTAGTAGATTGAATTAAATATCATCTTCTTCTATATATAATTCTTCTGTTCAAAAGCTTCCTTTTTCAAAAGCTAGGAGACACGGAAGTTAGTCGAACTAGACACAAAAATCGACTAAAAGTACCATAAATAAAATTGGAATTACATAAAAGGAACTCTTATTATATGTGCATAACATTGTATAATCGTCTTCCCAGCGGCCTTATATGTTTACCATTTATACAGTTTCGTAGAAAGCTAAACAAGCTACTACTAGAAAAGTTCTAGATGTCGTTGATCGCAGGAAACAATATTACATTATTATTATTCGTAAATTAATGATATTATTGATGACATTTAATTTAAGTTGATGTTGTTTTATTTACTGACATTTATTTTAATATTTTTTTTTTTTTTTTTTTTATTGCTGACTTTCAATTTAATTTTCTAATACTTTCACATATTTGTTTATTGGTGATTAGGTATTTGTGCTGTATTATTATTTTTTTATGTTCAAACGTTAAACATTTGCACGCCACATGTGGCAGAATATGCTGTAACACACACTTGTCAACATCTGTAAACCATATTCTAGGAAATAAATGTTTCTGATTTCTGCACGCGTGTATGTGACTGAACTCCTCCTATACGGCAGGACTGATTTTGGTGGTTTTTATGTGTATTCCAGGGGATTCGTGTACAAAAAGAGGAGGTACGAAGTTCACTGGGACAGCAAGTCCTATATAATACCTAATTGTGGATCAACACATATTTTTGACTTTGTAACAAATTAAAAATATATGAGTAACGTGTGTAGAGATTGGATAGTCCAATGTATATTTGACTATCCATATTCTATTTCTATTCTATCATACCCTCATATTCTCCTAACAAACTCAATACATTTGCCGTATAGCTTGAAAATCAGTCAACAGAACGAACCTCCCCTATGCCTAACCTTGAAACAACATCCCTATGACGAACTTTATTATGTACGAGTACATCGATCGATAGGTTCCCGTGGGTAATCCTGTCTTTATACACCCTACCATGACTACTGTATGTCCTTACATTTATAAAATGAATGATTGTTTTGATTTATTTAAAGGTTCCGTACAATAATTGCAATTATTTTATTTAAACAGTTATCGCAATATTATTTTCGTAATCTCTGCTATTTTATTCTCAAGGAAACATAATACGTCAATTTTGTTTCGAGTTTGTAAAGTTATTTTGAGAGAACGTTTTGCAAACATAAGCTTTTTTGTAAAGTCTTCTACAGAGTTATGCCTAACTGTACGACGATTGAGCCAATCGTCGTAAATACGAGCCAACTACGTAAGCATTCTTGCAACACCGCATTGTAAGACTCGATATTAAGGGTAGATTACGAGAAACAGGGTTCGGCTCTCTCAAAAAAATATATAGAAAACCTAAATATAAGGACACGAAAAAAATTGTGTCACTAATCAAAGAGTTTTTCTAGTATATGAATGCATTTTCGTATTGTCATAGTCATGGCGTTCGTAATCTAACATATGAACGAATATTCTACTTTATTTTGACCTGCGCTTCAGCGCACTGTGAAGTAATGGTTGTATGCGGAAGAGCGAGGCTGGCGGTCGTGTCGCTGTGTACGTAGCGCTAAATAAATATTTTTTTTTAAGATCAATAAATTAAGGTCAGTAATTTTAATAGTACGCAAACGTTCGCCCCTTACAATCTCATCCCTTTAATTTGTAATTTATTTGTTAATAAAATATAGTTATCTCTTTAACTTATAAAATGTTCTCTTTAAATTAAATATGTGGTGTAGTGGGAATGAGGCTTGCTGCTTTGAGAGAAGTAAATTTCCAGCGCTTAATGTCACTCTGTGTGATTCACAAAGCACTGCTTTGAGTGTAGGTGTGCTTTGTATCCATAATCCCCAAACAAAGTGATTATCCGCAAGTGTGGAAGTTGCCCTTCAAAAATGAAAAATAAAAATATATATTTTAATACAGAACTCTAATCCATCCCACAACCAGCATTTGTTATTATGTTCACGCAATAATCAATGCTATGTACAACTACTAGCGGTCGCAATAGCGTGCACTTTGATGTATGGATACTCATTATTTGTCATTTTAGGATTGCCCATACCACTCTATGAAGGGGAACTCCTATGTGTGGGTAACATTGATTTTTTAAAAGCATGCGTGTCATTTTACAGTGTTATGTAGTTTGAAATATCCAATTCGAATTTTAGATGAATTAAATCTCGTTACATGAATTCAGTCAATTAAAATCTATAATAATTCAGTTAATTAAAATCCAATCAAAATTCAGTTCCGTTGTTTTTGCGTGAAATAGCCACAAACATCCTTCCTCACTAACCTTTCGATTTCTAATATTGGTAGGATTTTATAGATTAATAAGTCTACTTCTTAGGGACCGTCTCCACGGGCGAGAAAAGCGCGGCGGTGTTATCGTCGTGCCACCTACTTCTATACACTCTCTTAGAACGGTCTCCACACGGCGATTTTATCGCGGCGTTGCGACTAGTGGCTGAGTGGGAGAGAAACGTCATCATCCGAGTCAGCGATAGCTTCAGTGTCATCGCCGCGCTCTCCTAGCGAGAGCGTTGTCAAACTCAGGCTTCCCGCCTCGAAAAAGTGACGATCATCGACACGCGGCGATTCCGTTACGAGTCGCGACGAGACGCTAGCGGAATAGTAGAGCGGTATCGCTGCGATTGTCGCGCCCATGGAGACGGCCCCTTAACTTATAAAAACTACCAAATCATATAGAAATTAATAGTTAGGTACAAGTGGAGTCGTGAGCGAAGATTCATATACTTACAACCAAGTACTCAAACGAGACGCTTTCACTTAAATGTAAATAGTAGCACAAGCGGCGGTGGCGTAGTGGTTAAGGTCTCTCGTAATGAAGCATCCGGCGCGAGTTAGGTTCCTAGCCTTAAAAAGACTGACGTGAATTTATTCATAACATGAGCAAATCAGGCTTAGCTACATTGTTAGTTAAAAAAAAATCGTTTATTTTTTATTTTTTGGAATAATGGTTTTAATTTAATTACATTTTTTACTTTTGTTCGATGCTATTTTAGCTTTATTACGTTGATGTTTCGTAAAACGTTTATCTATGCAGGCGAATCCGCGGGGTTAGTGCTAGTTATCAATAATTCACGTTTAAACGACCTTAGGATTTACTGAAATTCTCAATAGTTCAATAGGCTTTTACTGTAATATAATACAGATACACACATTCAGTTAGGTCACCAGTATATAGTGGCAACTTTTTATATATGTATAAATATATAAAGTGAACAGTCTGTCGCCTCGGTCCGTGGGATACAAATGATCAGGACGAATGGCCCTACCTATAACTCGACTACTTTATTTAGACTATTCAAAGGTGATAATAAAAGTTATATGAAATGAAAATATGTATGTTAGGCTAATAATAATGATCTGCTATACAAGTTGTTTATTATACTGTAGACGACTCTCAAGTAGTATAATTTAATTAGAGATACTACACAAACATTCTAAACTAATGTTAATGACATTCAAAGTGACTTACGAAATTGGTAACTTCCGGAATGATTCTACGGAGTTAAATATAAATAAAATAAATATTATATTCACTATTGTTTCTTTTTAAATTTTGGGTCTCATCTATTAAATTTCCACTATCACCGAACTTACATAAGTATCCTAGATTTCATCAGCTCAATCGAGTACTAACAAGTGGTCCGAAAAATGTGTTTATGTTTATATTGTATATTTTCAATATAAGTGCAGGGCGCTATTTCAAACTTAGTATTTTTCTACATTTTTATTAAGCTATTGCATAGCTTCTATCTCGGGCCTTGAGCGTGGAGTCCGAATCCAGAAATTCCGTAACGAAAATAACCTAACAGCCCCCACTCCGACCGGCAGCGGTGATACTTTTTAGTTTTGCCGTGTATCGATGAATAGCAGAACTTTTAATGACTTTTTTGAAATATCACGCTTGTCTCTTTAGTTCAGCAACTCGCCTCTAGGTGGCATTGGTTGTAAATAATTATAATTGCATAACTTGATAAAAAATGCTATGCAATAGCTTTACCGCGGCAGTCCCCGAGTGCCACACGTCTTTTTTTCTCTTAGGGACCCTTGAGCGCTTTGCGTGGACTCGTCGCGTTATCCACAAGGACAAGTTAAATCCTACACCTGACAAACGCAGGCCACCTCTCAAATAAGAATTAGGATCTCCCGAGAGGCTTTCACAGATTTTTACCTGACTGTTAGACAAAGTGGGGTTATGACTTGCGTTTTATTTAAAAGAGGTTTACTTAAAGAGTTTGTTGCGTACCTAAATCTAACTTTTTACTTTAAAAAAAGGAACAAACCACTTCAATTTATTGCTCGATTTTCCATAATAAGGTCTTTGTGAATTTTAAAAATAGACTCTATTAGATGGTTTTACTTCGCTGGGTAATCCGTTGTTTGGGGGGGATAGGGTGGTTGACACGAAAAGGTTTAAGTTTTGTCAAGATAAAACTATATACTTTTAAGGGGACATGAGTTCCTCAGCATACCTCCCCCCTCAATCTAATACTTTTGATATCGTTGAGGTTCATAACTAAGTTGACAAACAAGCTTACAACATGTCTCAAGCTGAGTAATTACAATATATTATAGTAAAAGGTAAAGTCAAATAAATCAGTTCAACAATAAATCTAGCAACTATATTGAAGCCTATAGTCGACACTTTAGCACTTGTCCCTATGACTTCAATTTAAATAGAAAGTGGTTACATAACCCGCCATAGTAAACACTGAAAACGTATTCTCTTTAGCGTTCAGACTAAGTTAACACTTCAAAAGGATAGTCATGAATTTTTCTACGGCGTAGTACTGCTACGAAGCTACGAGACTCGTAGCAAATTTTACGAACGTTAAAACCGTAGCTTTTCTACTCGTAGCTTTATTATAAAATCACAAAATGACTAGCTGTTCCCTGTGGCTCCACTCACGTGTATGTTGGTTATCCTGATGAAATGTATCATACGTCCTTTCTCAAGTTTTAAGTTAACGCTGTACCAATTTTAGCAAATTTGGCTAAGTAGCTTAAAAGATTACCCCCAAAGCAAATCTTTCATCTTTATAATATCACTAGCTGCCCGTCCTGGCTTTGTTCGGGTGCACGATTTAAAAAAATCTTTTATAGAATACTTGTCCTAACAATAACGAACACAACAAAAAAGAATAATCTAATTTGGTGCAGTCGTTCTGAAGTTATGCGCGCACATATATTTTGACGATTCATTTTCTATATCTGTACTAATATTATAAAGAGGAAAAATATGTATTATTGTATGTAACAAATAAACTCAAAAACTACTGGACAGATTTCAAAAATTCTTTCACTTATAGAAAGCTGCATTATCGTGAAGTCACATAGGCTATATTTAATTCTCAAAAAATGCGTTTATATATAGTGGAGAAAGTCCATGCGAAGCCGGAGCGGGCCGCCAGGTTATATAGATAGACTAGCTGACGCGCAACTTCGTCTGCGTAATTTTTCCCCGTTTTTGCAACATATTTCATTAATGCTACAAAAAACTCTTCAGCTTTATAATATTAGTATAGATAGACTAGCGTTATGCCGCGACCATGGCCGTGTGACCCCTCTAGATCTCGAATTGTCTAAAACCCTCTCCCTTGGCTACAAAACTACAACTCTATAGGTCCAAGGGTTTGGTTTGGGCGTTAATAAATAAATTTATCAGTCAAGATTTTAAAGAATAGTACCGCCGCATCTCTTCCCGTGGGTGTCGTCAAGGCGACTAAGGCATTTCACACTGGAGGACGGGCAGCAGCGTCCTCTGCGTACTTTAAAGCCTTATTGCGATCGCCAACCCACTCGCCTAGCGTGGCGATTATGGTAATTACTTCCAGCTTTATAATAAGTAGGTTCTACTGGGGAGACCCGTGCCCAAGAGTGAAATGAATAAAGTCAAAACTTTCGTCTTATAAAAGTGAAAGTAACTTTGTCTATTACGTTTTCACGCTTAAATCACTGCATCGATTTAGATGAAATTTGGTATGTAGATAGTTTGAGTTCCGGGAAAGGATATAGGATAGTTTTTAAATACAGAAGATGGATTTGATTTTGCTAATAACCTTTCTTATACACTATACACAATACTTACCCTCTAACGAAACCTACAGTAGTGTAATGTATGTAACGATCACGTGACAAGTAATGACGTCACCACAGCTGGTCCGACGCGCCGACGACTGCCTCTGTCAGGCGTATGACGAGGGTCGACGCCATCATTAACTTGCTATGTTCATTATGTACTTTAATTAATTTTACTAGAAAGAGGTAATTGTTACATTCTAACTGAGATACAAAGGCAATATAGAATAACTAGCTGTCCCGCGCAACTTCGTATGCGTAATTTTTCCCCGTTTTTGAAACATTTCTCGTAGCTTCACCGCTCCTATTAGTCGTAGCGCGATGTTATTTAGCCTATAGCCTTCCTCGATAAATGGGCTATCTTACAAAAAAAGATTTTTTCAAATCGGAGCAGTAGTTCCTGAGATTAAACACGCGTTTAAACAAACAAACAAACTCTTCTGCTTTATAATATTAGTATAGATAAACAGGTAAGGTAAAAATCGTCAAATTTGGGCGGTAAAATAAACGCTTGTTTTTACCCGACTGCACAAGAAGAAGGGATTTCTCGAGTGTATGAAGATATGTAAGTATGTTTGTATGTATGTTTGGCACGCTCTAGATTAATAAAAAAAATAATTGGAAAATGCATGTAAATGATGTTTGTAATAGACTAAGCACTATTCTAGAAGAATTTTATTAACTTAACAAAATGGTAAATAAACATACGTTGCGTATTGTATATTACGCACTTGCGGACTCATTAATAAACTACGGACTTGTGGTATATGGCCGAACCCTTAAAACATATTTACAGAATATAAAAGATCTACAGACAAGACTGATTAAGTATTTGGTAACCAAGAAATTTAAAGACAATTGTGATAAAGACTATGAGAAATTATTTTCTATTTGTAAAATTCTACCAGTAGATAAAAAATATAAATTTAATAGGGTTAGAACATTATAATAGTGAAGATTACAAGGTAAATATTAGCAACGAAACGAAATGTAAGAGAGAAACGACTAGTAAAACCGAAGGTCAACAATTATTATGTATATTTAGTACCCCATATATTCCTCCAAAAGAGTTCCTAAGTGTAGCAAAAGTGTTATAAAAACAAGACTGAAGGACTGGTTCCTCAATGCCGGATAGACATCATCCTCTTGCCACTGAGAAACTAGACCTCAGCCTTGTTATATGTATAAAATATAGGTAAAGAAGTACAAATTGTAACTAGATAATAGGTATAATGCATGATAGTAAATAGTAAGTTAAAATAGAGCGTGCTTAGATATGGGGCTACATGGCTATGTAAATAGCCATATATATAATCAATCCATGTGTTTGATATTATTTGGTATTGGGCTATGTGAATAGCCATATGTATATAATCAATCCATGTGTTGTATATTGATATCTACTATGTAGATGTGTGTTTTGGAATATTGATTGTTCCAGTTTATGTGATATTGTATAAAATCGAACGAAGGTTTGGTGGAACTGTTTTATAAGTTTGATACGTAGTCTGGAGTCTGATGACCGTGTAACCATCACAATGTATTGACTTTTTATCATAGCGACGATTATAAGATCATCCGTGTCTGCAAAACTATGTTTGGTAGTTATGTTATAGTGTATGAAATACCTATTTGTGGCACAGAACAATTCAAAGATCTAATAAATCAATTATTTATATTATAGATGTACCCACAGATATTTTAGGTTGATGTTTGTATTGTGATTAATATTGTGTCAGTTGTTTATGATGCTTATGATATTAGATATGAGAATGCATTGCAGAGGTTGAAATGAATATACTAAATGTAATTGCAACTGATAATAGCATTAATGAATTAGACTAGACTCTTTTATCACAGATGTATTAAACAAACTCTAATGTGGGATCCTACCCACATAGGTAGGTATCTGATGAAAAAATATTGTTATAACAGTTAATATTGTATTATTTGGATTGTGTAATCTAGTGTCTATCTGTTTATGTAAATTGTTGTATAGCGATCTAAATATAGAATGATGTTAGAAACACTGCTAGTATCTATAATGTACCTAAATACTTATAACTGTGGGATTCTACCCACGTAATAAAAATTATTATAGGAGCCTATATAGGCAGGGTAACATTCTGACCTATCAGCCATGTCAATCAGCTAATATACACAAACATATGTTTGTGTATATTAGCTGATTGACTGATGAAAAGATATTGCAATGTGTCTAATTGTCTATTGTCCTGTAAGTTATGAATCATCTGCCTTTAAGGAATATAGTAAGACATTGCAATGGTATATCTAAGTCTCAGTCAATTGGTCACATTGCAGATTTTTTATGTAAATATCATATTGCAAATGTATTTGGCAAATATTTTATTAGGAGACGGCCTAGTTTTTATCACTTGTTTTCTAGGCAATAGGTCCTCTTGGAAGTGACACTAGCATACCTCCCTACTCCAATTCCTTGATATAACCAGAGTGAACTGTATTTGACAATATAATGTTGATTGCCATTTGTTACTTTGTATTTTTCTATATTACCCTGAATAGATACCCCGACAATACTGAACTGAGTGATAGGAACCTTACACAATATACAGATACACACATTACATACTCACATATAATAAATACATCCTGACATTTCTTGAACAGAACAAAGTCTTCTAATTATGATACTGTTCTGTAGAACCATTATCCCTCAGTAAGTACTGGTTACGACTCATTAGGTTACATCAGCTATACTCTAAGTGTGTTCCGCGGAACCCTAGGGTTCCGTGATACCTCTGTCGGGGTTCCGCAAGAATTTAGAAATAAAAAAATCAAAACACCTCTCTCTGGTCGCTCCGCGGCTGTGCGGACTCCGCGGCCGCGCGGAGACAAAACGCTATGAATGTTATTTATTTATTTATTTGTATTTGTATAAGCTTGTGTTACATTAGCTGGTACAATATCTTATAAGTTTGGTCTCAACAATTTTATACTTGTACAACGCGTTCGCTCTAAGTTTGCCGGTCTGTGGAATGCGCGTACCCTCCCCCACGTGACAACAAAACTTATAATGTGTCATAGTTTTACCCAAATATCTACCGTACACAATTTTTATTGTTACAATTAAATAAAAAATTTCGAACGTCATACACTCATACCTATCGCCAGCGGCAAACTTAAAACGAGCGGGTAGTATACTTGTAAGCGCTCAGTCTCTTTGATAAAAGCCGCCTCTGAATTAGACGCTATAGTTGTCAACAAGCGACTTTCGTCTCTAACTTCAAAGGATAAAGTCGATATTGTTTACAACGCTATTTTCAAATTTCTGTTTTTATTTTTGCTTTTTGTTTATCAAAGGTGCCGACTCGAGTATTTTCGAGAATATTTGAGATCGAGTCTAGGACTAAGTATAAAAGCGGCGATCGCGCGTTGGCGTCGTCAGTTGATGATTAGCGTTCGGAGCGATAAGTTACTACCTACTTACAAGCTCGCTAGCGAGAAACTAGTGTTCATTGTTTTACTGCCTGCTGTATTCTGTTGTCTCAGTTTTATACATTTCTTCCCTGTAGGTTCTAAATTTAGTCTCTTATACGCAGTAACGATTGTGCATTATTTAAACCCCACTATCCTGACTTGTAACATTATAAATAAAGAAGAATGGAACGTTGGCTTAAAGGTGTTAAACGTGTTCCAACAACATCTTCTAATGACGCTGAATGTTCAAAAGCAATGCGCGCGGAGAATTTAGCAATCACCGATCCAGAAGATGATGCCACGAGTGCCACGACGTCAAGCTCGACGGTTTCAAAGACGAAAAAAAGGAAGTATGATGAATCTTATATCAGTTTCGGATTTGTTGATTCCAACGGCTCACCTCTCTGCATGCTCTGTAGTAAACTGCTTCCTAATAGTTCCATGGCACCTGCCAAATTGCGTCGACATTTAGAAACCGTACACCCCGAGACTAAAGACAAGAATAAAGAATTTTTTGTTCGCAAAAAAAAAACAGTTATTAGAAAGTCAAAAAAATATGATGCATGTAACACAAACTACCAACGAAAAGGCCACGGAGGCATCATATTTAGTTAGCTATCGCATTGCACAAGCAGGTGAAGCGCACACTATCGCTGAGAAATTAATAAAACCATGTGTATTAGACATAACAAAATGTATGCTTGATGAAAAATCTGCAAAGCATCTTTCTACTGTTCCGCTATCAAACGATACTGTTTCACGACGAATCCATGATCTGGCAAGCTACGTCAAACAAGAACTAGTTACACGTCTACAAAATACACGATTCGCTTTGCAAATGGACGAGTCGACTGATGTCGCTGGTTTGGCTATCCTGCTGGTTATTGTGAGATATCCATATAAAAGTTCTTTTGAAGAAGACATGCTTATGTGTTCATCGCTGCTTACAAACACTACCGGGGAAGAAATTTTTAATAAAATAAATATATTTTTTGAAGAACATAATCTCAGTTGGAACAATTGCATTGACATTTGTACAGATGGGGCCAAGGCGATGACAGGTAAAACAGCAGGAGCAGTGTCACGAATGAAAAATAAAGCGCCTAATTGTAGTTCCAGTCATTGTATTCTGCATAGACAAGCACTTGCGATGAAGCAAATGCCGTCTAATCTAAAATTAGTTATGGATGAAGCGGTAAAAATAATTAATTTTATCAAATCACGACCACTACAATCCCGATTGTTCTCATTATTGTGTGAAGATTATGGCAGCAAACATAAAACACTGCTGCTCCATACAGAAGTGCGATGGCTGTCTCGGGGAAAAACTTTAACAAGGCTATTTGAACTTAGAGCCGAGTTACAAATGTTTCTTTCAGCAGATACTTCTTTTAATTTGAAGGACCGTTTGTATGATAAAACTTGGTTGTTCCGATTGTCTTTTATGGCGGATATCTTTCAAAAACTTAACGAATTAAATTTATCGTTGCAAGGTAAACAGACAACAGTGTTTCAGGCCTATAATAAAATAACTGCTTTTAAAAGAAAATTAGATTTTTGGATCATTTGCATTGGTAAGAAAGAAATAGAAAGTTTTACGTTACTCAGTGAGTTTGTTAGCGAAAACGACTCAGAAATGTTTGAAGATAATGTGTTTGAAGAATTGGTCCAATATCTCAGTTCGATGCGCGCATCTTTTGAAAAGTATTTTCCCGAAGAACACAATACAAAAATTAAAGTGAACTCCTGGATTCATAATCCTTTTTTACCCAACTTGGAAAAGCCTGAAAACATGTCAAATGAGATATATGAATCTCTTTTAGAAATGTCATCAGACACAAGTATGGAGTCATTGTTCAAAACGACGCCTCTTAATGATTTTTGGTGCAGAATCCAAGATGAATATGCAATGCTTGGCCAAATGGCTCTGGATATTCTTCTCCCGTTCCCAACTACATATTTGTGCGAAACAGGATTCTCTACCTACGCAGCCACGAAAACAAAATATCGCAATAGACTGGACGCCGAAGCTGATATGAGACTCCAACTTTCTTCCATCAAACCTGATATCAAGCAATTGATAAAAAATAAAAAACAGTTTCATACCTCCCACTAGTTA
Source organism: Herminia tarsipennalis (assembly GCA_945859575.2). NCBI lineage: Eukaryota > Metazoa > Arthropoda > Insecta > Lepidoptera > Erebidae > Herminia > Herminia tarsipennalis. The sequence continues at coordinate 10,236,588 of OX243833.2, read as the reverse complement.
GATTTTTTCTTTTTTAATGTTTTCTATTATTGTCCTTACCAAGTGGTGAAGTAAATAATAATTAGTAACTGATACATTGTACTTTTATTATGCTGATTAATAAAGAATACACTTATAAAAATAATTGTTTTATTGTAGGGTTCCATCAAGTATTTTGCTTCCCAAAAGGGTTCCGTCATTTAAAAAGTTTGAGAACCACTGGGTTACATTCTCAAATGACATACAAGTAGTCAATATTCCTGATGTGAGATAGTATATTGTAGTTTGATAGAATTGCTACGACATACTCGTAGCAATTCTATCAAAGCTTTTCTTATAATTATCAGCTTACACCTTCTACAACCTCTACGTTCCCTACAAGCTTCTAACAAGCGCATCTCACCATCAAACGTTAAGTTTGGCGAGTTTGCTATGTGTTAATTATTGCAACTTTGTTTAATGAAAAAAAAAGAAAAAAAGTTGGATTTTAACTTGAGAGATTCGTCTTAGTTGTGAGATTGACTCTGGTTACATCCTAGTTAGAAAATAAATAGCGGATTTTTGACGCCATACGACTGCTGATATGCAGGACTGCCTCTGTGGCGCAGTGGGAGTGTATACGACTGCTACACAAGAGGTCATGTGTTCGATTCCTACACGGGACACCACTTTGTGTGATCCACAAATTGTTGTTCCGAGTCTGGGTGTACTTTGTGTTCGTGACTTGTATGTTTGTAAAGTCCCCCGCGACACAGGGCTTGTAACATAATGCGGGAGTCGCCTTTAAAAAAAAAACAGTTATTTATTTTAAGCAGCCGTGTGGTATGGTACCGGTTTAAGAATAGTACAACCGCATTACTTCCAGTAGGTGTCGTCACGGCGACTAAGAGATTTCCTAACAGAGGACGGGCAGCAATGTCCTCTGCGTATTTTAAAGTCTTACTGATCGCCAACTCGCTCGCCAAGAGTGGCGATTATGGCAATTACCCTCAGGACCAAGTAGATTATACTGGGGAGACCCGTGCCCAGCAGTGTGCAGTGGGGTATCATATGGGCCGATATTTAGTCGGGTTTATTGTTAAATATATTACACGACGTGGTACACGTCGTGTGTGTACTGTAAACATTTTACAGTGGTACACGTCGTGAACGAAAAACAGGCAACTGTTTGTTCAAATGAATTCGTCAGAACACATATTTATCAGAAATCACATGCATAGTAACCACAGCCTAACGTTTGACCGCCGTAATTTTCCCTTATTCGACCAAACAACAGCCAAAACTGTGGCCTATAAAGGCTATGTTTCCATTCAGTTGACATTCAGTCACTAAGATGTTTTTGGCGGGAGCGCGAAAGAAAGAAAGAAAATAATTGTATTTGTCACATGGTCGCAGTATAGAGTGTATAGAACAAACATAAACAAAGTACATTGATTTTGTGCCGGACAAATAGGACCTACGTCAGCTATCGTTGCAGTCCGAAAACTGCAACGCTGGTATTCTCGTAGGCACGATGACGAAAAGCGACGTGTTTGGGTCATCTGAGACTCGAAACATATAACGGTGGGTTAAATGTTTCGAGACTCAGATGAATCTTAACTTGCAGGTGGGAATTTTATGCTCTCACAGCCGGTCTCCTTATTTACCGTGATATATATGTTAAAAACATATTTTACAAAAAAAAATCTAACCGACTTTAATCACGGTTGATTTGCTGGCACTTATTGAGGAGTATCGTTGTATGTCTATTGACATTTTAAGACGCCAATATTGGATTACGCAATTTAACGATTTTTTGCTAACTAGCAAAAAATCATTAAATTTGCCGAATTTCCGATCAGCTTTATTAACCAATAAAGCTGTAGGGCCTACTTTCTTTCTCTAAAACGAAATTCATAAATTTTCATTTTCTTAAATTTCTTGAGTTTACGGGGACTATTCTAATTAATTTTTGGATAAGCACAAGATATCCGAACCCATAGATGATTTTCAGACACAAGTGGATTGAATTAATTTACGGCCGGCCTCAATAATCTAACTATCGATGGATTTGTCTACTAGAGGTATATATTTGACATAACCTCCATACAAAATATGTCAAAATTCTACCACTAGTAGCCAAATCCATCGATGGGTAGATTATTGAGACCGGCCGTTAGCCGACTCTGTATATTACCAACTCATTTTGAATAGAAACTTCGTTTTCGGAAATTGGGCTGCAGTAGTACCTATTGTTCACTTCGCGAAAAAATGGTGTGATATGCCTTTCTGAATAAAAGCTTCGGTCATGTCGATTTGATGGATTTTCGTCCTGAGTCCTGTAGGGCTGCGACTAGGCGCGCGCTTTTGCTTAATTATATTATTGAGAACATGATTTCTGGAATTAATCAACACCAACCTATTTGATTTAAGTATCAAGATGGTTAATGTATTCACTAGCAAACAAAGCAAGAAAAAAGCAATTAACAAAGAAACTTTAGTTAAATAGCCATCTTAATTTACGATTTGATAATCCCAGGATACTTTTGATTGTTGATTTGAAGGACATGTCCATGTAGCTCTCCAACTTCATGTACATGCACCCATGCACCCGAATTTCTGACCACTAGTTACCTATCTACTCTTTTTTCATAGTTATATTTGTATTATGAGTCCGACTGTAACTTATCTATAATTTGTATGTGTTTAGAAATTCATAAATATGCTTATGAATTGTAAGGTTTGTCATAGTACCTACAGGTCCTCCCCAGTTTGGTATCTGACCATGAGTGAGTCCCAAGATAAGGTATTCAACCATTTGACAGCTGTCAAAGTGCACTTTGCAACTGGAATGGGGTATAAGTATGTAAAGTTTAGTTACTTAAGGGCCACGTAAATAAAACTCAAATATTTTCAAACCAGTTTCTTTATTTCGTGTTCATCATTTTAATACAACATACAAGTAAATTTATCATCAGATATTATTTTATCGTTTCTTATGTTCTACCTTAACTAAGACTTGAATAACAAGTAGGTATGTATGAGTATTTATATCGATATATCGATACATAGAAACAGTATCGAAAATCGTACAGGATTTAAATGCTCAACCCACACATAGTTAATCCACAGATAAATAAACAAATTAACAAACTTCTTTTTTCAAAAAAACCTTAAATGGAATGTTCTGTATTAAAAAGTATCAATTCCAATAAAAGCCTGTATAAAAATGTATGGCTGATTTACAAAAGAAAACACAAAAACGCACAAATTCACACAATAACTAAACATGGAAGATGAATCTCTTAACTTTTTATGTTCCGCCATTTTGTGATGTCATTTGACGGTTATTGTTGTGGCAATATAGTTTCTAAGATGGCGTCTACGTTATGAACGAGTTTTATTAAATATTCAAAAGTTATGGCGGCTTCGGTGATTAAGCGTAAACCGCACGTAGGCTATTTTAATAAAAAAGAATGTGTACAATTTTAAGAGAAGCATTTTTTTGTCATTTTATTATTATTTCTGACTAGAAGACGCGAAATACGAATAAAAGAACACCAAATGACATCACAACACAACAGTTTAAAACAAAACCCGAAACTCCTTTTATCTCAAAGACAAATGACTGTTAACATTAATTCCAACTGCAAAATATGTACTATACAATATACTTTTTATTATTTTTAAAATAAAACAATAGGTACACAGTCAGTATTATTTCGACAACGATTAGCTAACAGAGAATCTAATTTTTCATATATTATTATACTTATTGAAGGGTCATTGAGACAGTCACAGCGAAGAAAAAGTACAAGCGAGAGGAAATACAGGCTGTTTTGCATGTAAACATGAAAGATCTATGAGAAAAAAAAACTTTTTTTATTATCACATTCGGCTCTCTACGATTGGAGGAATTGCTTGTAAAAACGACTTTCATGTTCCGATTAAACATTAGAAGACACACAGTAAGGTGTCAAGCATTGTGACTAGAAAAAGATTAAACTGTTTAAGGAAGAAATTAAAGTACACACTATTTAATTAAGCAGGTTTTTAAAAAGTTTCTTAACACGCGATTATAGCGAGAAAACTTAGGATCTAACCTAAATCGAAAGTTTGATGACTAGCGTCGGCGACACACGACAATAAATTACAAATAAATTAATTAATTAATTACATTTTAACAATCAAATTTAAAAAGAAACTGTGGGAGAATTAAAAGAACCGGTCAAAGGCTATAATCGTAAATCTGTATAAACAATCTGAATCAACTGAAATAAATTCAATATCAATTTTGGCTTTATCATATGGCAGTTGCATATGTTTTATAAAAAATACCTCAAACAGAAACACATAGTTAATTAACAAAGTTCCATTAAAATGACAAAATATGTTCAAAGATCTAATTTCTAAGTTCCGAAGGAGGCGTTCGAACGTTCAAATAATTAACTTTTGCATGTAATCACGTTTAATCCCCAATACAAAGTTATCCGGGCCTTATTGTTTATCTATTGTCTCGCAAGAGTTCGCGGATCAACTTGCCTTTAAACTTTGATTGGCTAAGTTCCTATCCAGAGTAATGATCATTTAGCCTTTGATAGATTCAATGTCAAAACAATGTGTTACTGAAGATTAAAAGATAATTTTGTGGTGACACTCTTTGGACTCAAACAAGATATATTCCAAAGAATTTTGGGTCATTTTTCGGTCCTGGCAGCATTGCCCATAAAGCATGGAATTTAGATAATCTCCACAATTTTATCTTTCACCTTCTGTACTCAATTTTGAAAAACGTCTATATGTTTGGAAGTCGTAGGAGTGATTGTTTTTACGCAGAAAAACATATGTCGCACTCATTATAATTCGCTTACAAAACCAATAATTAACAACCAAGGCCATATAGACATTTTTTCCTTAAATGTAACACAAGGTGCACAAATCAATCGATAGTGCTGTGAAAATAAACAGTGGGTTGATATATCGATAAAATTGAATGTGCTATAAAGGCGGAAACAGGTGTACCGATTTAGAGATCAGAACTGTCGAATACAATCTAATGTAACATGAACACTAAACAACTAAATCATTCTCCATGATTCCACTGTGTGACGAGAAATAGCTTCATTCCTCAAAAATTGCTTCAGTTATGCAAAACATCATATATATTTTCAAACCACACAAGATAAATCCATGGTATGGTTAGTAATTGATTTTTAATTGATTTTTTCTACAAAACACAGTACAAATCATGGCAACGATACATTTTATTACCACACGTTAAATTTAAATGCCTACACAGATATAAACCTTAAGTATCGATTAGCATTCAAGTTCATTATGAAAAAATATATCATTGGAAATATTTTTCAACTTCTCTCCTTAATTTCAAACCACCCAAGAACAACTTAATTATGCATGTGACAACCGATTTTTATAACTACATGTTTATTCCTAACAACACTTTGGCAACAAATAGTATTTTCATTTTTTTTTTCATTAAGATTTTTCCATCATTTTCAACTGTAACGTCAACATTATTGAGTTAACATTACCTTGGTTTACATCAATCACGATCATTTATCGATTTCTTATCATCGTCTTTATAGATAGAAGACATAGAATAGTATCGACAGAAGATTAATATCGATTGATCACTAGCGGCAGTTGACGAAAAGTGTTGCTCCCTTTCGTACTAAAATTTGGCTATCAATATTCACTACTCTTCCCTACATTTTCGTCAACTAACGCCAGCTTGAAGCAAACTTAAAGGTCTAAAAAAACAGTTATCCAGGAGTTTAATTTTTTTTTTTTGATTTTTTCTTTTACTGTCATCAGTCTTAAAATTGAGTCATACCATCTAGCTAAGAATGATGAACTCTTACATTAAGTTCCTAGGCCTGATCTAACATCGGAATTTTGCTGTGTTTTACTGCTTAGTGGAAGTAATAAATGGGAATGTACACGAGTAGCAGACAATTAACATTTAGATGTCAACAAGTGCAATTCATGTTTACACCATCGGTAGCCATCGGCGTCAAGGTCTAAGGAAAAGGTGTCTCAACTACTAAGGCTCTCGGGGAAACTATGTCACACAATCCTTAACACATACGTTATTGGTATTTTAGAGTAATCAACATTGAATAGTTTATATTAATATTAATTCTTAATACTAAAGAGTACAAAAAATAAAGGAAATATTATTGAATATATGAAAAACAACAAGTCATCAGCGAAAACCATCGCGTTTTCATATAAGAACAACATTGTTTTTTTTTCGTTTTCTGTAACATTTAATATTCGCTCCCGAAGACTTGGGAGTTGATCCTTCGTAGCGTCGCCGTGAGGCGTGCCCGTAGGGCGCTGCGCCCCGTCGCGGGCGCTTCGGCCCCACAGCCCCTACACTACCGTCGTTTCCCTTCGATTATCCTCAAAGTATCAAAAATATCTGCTAGAACATCCCTTTCCCTTAGTGAAAAATTCTCGATAGTACAATTTGAACAGTCTCAAAGTAACTAATGCTTAGGTAACAATCACAAATCTTCATTAAAATGTGGATATGCAAGAATGGAAATATATAGAAATTAACAATCGTTTCCCATTAGGACGAAGTAAAGCGATCCTACGTAGACTACTGTAAATATCTAACCTAAAGGGTTACGATACACGTCAATGAGATACATTAGCCCTTACATTAAAACATTTAATGATAAATGACAGAACATGTGAAACACAGAGGATCATAAGTCTGTACAAAATGTCACAAATGAACGATTACTTTTTTTCTTTAATTTTATCAAAGGTTTAACACATTCCTTCAAATTTAAGGCCACGGCGCAATATGGTGTTTCAGTAGATTACATAGTTAGATTACTGAATAATATTTATGTTTTAAGGATGACGATTTTACATCTAATATATGGCCTTATATAAACCCGTGAACGCTGTCCGGATAGCTCGACGATTGCCGTGCTGAGCGTTAGCGTGAAGTCCAAATGAAAGTGAGTGTGCGTAGGCGCAAGCGTGGCGTCGTCTCATCGTGACGTCATCGTGCTACACGGCGCGCGCGCAGCTGTGACCAAGCATCACGAGTCTTACAAACTACCTTGTATACTAACCGAAGTAAGCACGGCTTGAAACTTTACATTTAACATCACTACGTTCGTATCGTAAAAAATATTGGTGACAGACTTACACTGGTTCAAAGCTCACGATGTGCCTTACCCACTAAACTAACATAGACAATGCGATATCTAAAAATACACAACTACTAATACGCTATATAGGATATAATTTTAATTTAATTCATCATAAGCATTGTGTTCTCCTTATAACTGGCAGGATGGCATTAAGTGTGTAAAATCGATTTGTGTGTGGACAATTCAAGCTTCATATAACTAATTTATGTAGGTTTATAAACTTACGTGCATACACATATTATGATAACATTTAATTATCTAAAAGCAATTTCTTTGGCGACTAGCATCGTTAAGAAAGATTCCAAATTGTACTCGTCTTCGATCCGATCTTTCTACTCCTACCCACTGTGACAATGTCAAACTATAATCTGGATTGGTCTATCAATTTCATCTACATCACCACTATGTGGACGATATGTCGCGTTTCGTAAACAATTCTCTATTAAATATATCATTTGATCAACATTCGAATAATCCGTCAGTATTGTCAATTTAGAAACAGTGCTCAATATATTAACATCGCCAACAATTGCGTCACTAACCAAACCGCCACATACACTCATTTAATTTAAAACATTACTTGATATGTCATTTGCTACCAACTTTTTCCTATCATTTGGAATCTTTCCACTTGTAAAAATATTTATAACTAAAAATCACACACCTTAGATTATAAATTACCTACATGTGATGAGATAAAGGAAACCGTTACTGTATTTGCTTCATCTCTTTTCAATGCCAGTAATTTGAGAAAACTAGAGCGAGATGAAGGTACTTTAGTAAATACAGTACGCTTTCTAATCGTAGTAGCAACACCGATCGCTATGGTACACGAAGGAGCAAAGAAATGTATACGACAATAGATACACAATCACATTAACCTACGTGTCAATATTTAAGTAGAATCAATATTATTATATAAAACATTCAAAGAAGTCCCGTAACTTCGACACTAAAAATCGTCACCATTGTGAAAATAAACACTATTATATGCAAACGTCTCAACTAACTTAAGCGAATAGTAAAATATTTTGCTTTAATTTTTACAATAAAATGTATCATAAATTCAAACGTGAGTTTATTTAAAACATTCAGCATAGTACTTCTTCAAGGATGGATGGTTTGTGCTAATATGTGCTTTTTAATTCGCCTTAACTTACAATCACAATTTTTGAGACAAAGCGTTCTGACGGAACGAGGCCTGTCTTCTCCGGCCATTACAAGGCGGAGTTCAACATCATCTACAACGGAAGGTCCACTTCCGTCAAAACACATCAACGAATTTTACATTCATCATTCAAAATCAACATCAGTCGTGAATACAGTAAAATCATTGAATACACTTCACTTTCAAGGAAAAATACATCAAAAATTAAGTGAAACACCAACGTTCTGTGCAATTCACTAAAATTATTTTCAATCATCAAATAGCGTATTCTCAACAATGCCACAACATCACTTGACACATATAGAAGCGACGATAGAAAATAACTTGTCGAATGTATATGAAAATTAATACAATTCCTGAGCAATTGATCGCGTATATATGACTCGTAGTGTCAGCCAGTGAACCGAATGCAGAAGCTGCTATCATATTTACAAGTTCGCATGGCTCAACCAACTTATAAAATTTAACGACGCACTACGTAATGTAATAAGACCAAATCGTTAACCATATACAATATGATAAGCTAACATCGATACATTAATCTACCTTGATGAATACATTAACAGGTGAATCTTAACTGACACAAAATTATCGATTTCAAACAATCATCTTTAAGAATTAGAATACACTATCGATATGGTTAATGTAAAACCCTTATGTTATCCTGTCGAATTCGGTTATCTTTCCAGTATTTCTGTCAACAATGTACCAGCCCGAGTCGTTCATCCTCGCCCAACAACTTGTCGCATCTAAATAACACGCTACAAATATTTTGAATCTTAATTTCGTTTATAAAAATACTCTTTCACACTAAGTACCCTCTCTCGAATCACTCATTTCAACTTTCACAGATCCCGGCGCCACTTACAACTATTTAGTAATACTACCAACATCATTATTCTAAAACTATTTACATTTTTGCTCTACACACTTCCTGGCGAATTTATGGTGTTAAAACGGCAATAAAATTAAATAAAGGGAATGATGAGTGGCCGAAAGCTTGAAATTTCATCAATGATCAAGTCTCGCTTTCACTGATAAATACTAACAATGACACGCTCGAATGAATCAGTTCGGATTCAGCAGCAATCGAAACTCTAGTCGAAATTCTAATGGCGAATCGAATGAGATAGTTTAATTTTAAAAACGTCGATGTAAATTAGGAAGGACATGAAATAATTTATTCGATCTTAATTTTAACCTTAAGAAAAATGGCTGAGTATAAAATTATAAACGATCTTGTAAGCCTAGCTTGCGCTTACTTCACTAGTAGGTGCTAATTTAGTAGTAAAATGTTCCCTAGAGTAATTGACTTGGAAATATTGGTTGTTTGGGAGCGCTCTTCAAAAGCAGTGCTGCTGAGACAGGGGAACTGTATCCAAGGAGTCCTAGAACTCATATTAATAGCTACATTCTCGTAGAAAAGTAAAGCTTAGTTGGGATATTAGGTACTTACATTAGAATACAAATAGTACTTACACACGAAGATTTATAGCCTACATTCATAAGAATATGTATTTTTATGTAGATATTTTAGTGTCGTTGAGAGAATACCGCCTAATTCACTGAGACGCGCTGGGAATCGGTAGAAGTCATCCTCTGGCTTCAAGCAGGATTTTTTACAAAAAAATATTCATGTTTTATTCATATCAGTCAGTTTGCACAAAAATTACACAATTATTTTTTTTATTTTTGTGTTGTTTGTTAACCATAGGCATGCTCCAAGCGTGAATTTTATTTTTATTCTAAAAGATTTTTGAATTATTCATTTTTTATTGTTATTATTCAATTCATTATTTAAAAGTTTGTGCTGTAAAATTTGTGTTCTACCGACTGAAAGCTATTTTATGTAAATGCAGGATTAGGAGTAAATTCTTCAAGAATTAAAATATAGTATAATTAGGTAATATTATAAGGCTTTAGTGAATTTGGTCTAGGGAGTTGTGTTTTGGAAATTTAAGAATAGTATCACGAAATCAATATGAGATAGTAATGACAGGAATTGATTGAAATTTGATTCTAATCCAACTTTATGTAAAAAGGAATTGAAAATAATGCTTTTGAGTTACTCTAATTCTCCAGAAGTATATTATACTGTAGTAGAAGTATGTTACCTACGTATCAATTATAACATTTATATTAAGTGTAGTCAATTTTCACCAACCGACAATAGCAGGTTTATGGTACAAATAAAAGCAAATTGTTGCACAAATAACTCAAATTCTTATTAAATCTGTGCCTGTATCTATATTTATTATGAACAGTTAAGTAATGAATAAATAATCTATGTTATATATAACGTATAAACTGTTATTTTTCCGTAATTATTTCTTATTGGGATAATTAGAGTAACTCTTTACTGCGATGCACTTAAATCTAAAGCGGATACTTACGTCATGCCAGTTGGTCACCATCACCACCGGTCACCGGTCACGCACACACAATCACACAGGGGGCCTAACACCAAAACGTTTGTGCTAAAGAATCTATAAGTAAAAGTGCAGTCGAAGCTGGTACTAGATAACTTTAAAAAACAGGATTATTATACAATTTTGTTTTGCAAAATTTTAATTTGATTATTATAGTTATATTTGAATAGAGATTGTTTTTTTTTTTCAAATATAATTTAAATACTTAAATTTGAGATTCGAATGTTTCATCTATAATTATATAGGCAGTGTTGACTTCATTATTTGTGCAGGTGTGGTGTAAAAGGGTAAATTGAACAGTTATTTAGTTTAGAATTAATTACTTACAGCTTACTTATAAGCTAGCTGTTGGTTGTGGGGTGTAATCAAAAGCGGATTCATTAGCACAAACATGCATTCAGTTGTAATCAATTTAATCACATTAAATTAATCTCAACTGTGGGTATACTACTAAAGCTCTACATTGAAAAAAAGAAAAATAAAATAAAACACACATCAAAACTGCAATGAACTGGTATTATTATAAAAAGCAATTACAACAAAAATAATTCAAAACAAAACGATGTACATTAATTTAAAGAACAATTGTTTATACAAATAATTAAAAAAATATAATAATTATAACAACAAACATCGACAAAATATATTTAAAGACAAAACATGTTTCAAATTCAGTCCTCGAGCTTTAGAAATGCAATTTTTAAGAATGAAAATGTTTTTCGTACAGAAAAATCATTTCTTTTCACTAACATTATTATGCAAAAACACAAATATATGAACGGGAATTAAGTTTGTAATAATAATTATAACTGAAACTTAAATTACCATTATCTGGTTAAAAAAATAAAAAAATAACTACCGGTCGACAAAAAAAAAACTAAAAAATAAAATCGGATTACATACACTGCTTTACTAGGTGTAAAAGTGAAGTTGTCATAATTTGCAAATCTTAAAAAATTTCGATACACTATACTATACTTAATATAAATATAATACGATGAAATGATATCATTTAAGTAGAAGCGTATGTTGTTACCAAAATAAGAATTTCTTTAGTGAAAATTACAACAAATAATTACAAATACGTATTTTAAAACTTGAGTAATTTTCACAAGGAAATCCTATTATCTAAAATAACGGTACCGAGTTTTGGCAAGACCTCAGTCCATTACGGCGAATAGTGGATATCATTGGTGGATAAAATATACGTAATCAATTCGTCAGGATGGACTGAGGCGAGGCAAAGTCAGTGTTGTAACTTCCTTACAATCAATGTGTTCAGTGGTTTAGATGAAAAGCAAAAATCACGGCGTCCTAGGATATAGGAACAGGGCAGTCTATAATAAAATCATTGGTGATTAATCACTGAAATTTGGACACTAGGACGATGTGACGCGATTCATCTAATCCAGTGTTTTTTATTAACTATCTGATCGAAGATGCGTCCAGGCGTTAAAGAACTAAGCACGGTGGTAGGCAATACAGAAAACAATGCGAAGAAATCAGTTGCTCCCAAAAACATTGAACTTTTAGTGCAAGAATGGTAATTTTTATTTTTAGGTTAAAACCATATTAATTAACTGTTTCTTGGCAATTCTATTTTAAATTTTATTGGTATATATAATATAATATGTATTTATTGCCATAACTTATCATTATTCGGTGGTAAATAAATATAACAAATTCAGTATAACACATTACGATAACTCGCACTACAAGTTTAAAGATGAAAAATCATAAGTAATTCGATCAGACAACCTTACGATTAGATTTATATGAAAGTATGGTACATATTTACAAACAATACTAAATATCACTTATTAAATCACAACTTGATCTTATGGCACACAATAAACAGGTCGCCACGGTGCCGAGCTCTATGCGCCGACGCATCTTCAAACATTTTAATTTATTTAAGAAATATCACCAAAATGGAAACGCGTAACCTTAAACTAGCAGATCATTAAGATACCGACCCACAAGTCGCATCAGATCTCTCTATTGTCATAGATTCAGCGAAAAAAATACTAAAAAACATTATTTGCTAAGAAAACCAAAACGTTCTAATGAAAAAAATCAAACTAAAATAATTCTGCTAACACACTCAAACACACGGTAATGAAATAAAAAAATAATAATAATAGCGCATATTAATAAAATACAAAAAGAAAAGTATACGTTACTCATGCACCGTAATACTAAACACTACAAAAATAAAGTTGGTTCCGTATAAAAAATATCTTACCAGAATAACAAATTGTATAATTATTTTGCATACCGAGCTGTTAATAATACTCCCAGTAAGTAGATACGCTTACGCGCCATGAATTAAATCTGCTAAAAATCTCAAAAAATATAAAAAAAGATGCTAGCGAAACGACCATTTCCTAAGTGCTCTAGTAGTTACTACCGTGTCCAATGCTTAAAAACATACTCAATGCATAAAAACGAACAATATAATCAACCAAATGTTACTAAAAACAACATCAGAAGACAAGGGTCCGTGGCTCTCAGTGACTAGGCGGTATCGACGATAAATATAAATTTACTGCTTCAAGTACTGCCCTCCGACAAAATAAAAACAAGAAAAAACTTACAATCTTAGTAATCGAGTAATGCTTTATAATTCTCAAGAGAGAGATTTCACTACAAAGAGTGCATTACGATTTCGAACTAATTGAGTTCTATAAAACATTATTGATCGCCACTTTGTGATGTTACTATTACGTATAAAAGAAATAGTACTATTCAATAGAGGTTCAGAGTCATTGTTTGCTTATGTCCAAACGCCGCAGTCAACTTTGTCATTGATAAAACCCCTAACATCATTATTTCCCTAAAATTTAGTAACTACGTTAAGTGGGGTAGTAACTAAAGATTGTCCATTTCAGCTCAATCAATTTAACACTTACCTAATTAATAATGTAACAACTCCTTATTTAGATTTTTATATTCCATTTTCCATCGACACAGAATAAGTGCTAATTAAAAACAGGAAGTGCTATTGTGCCGTAGAAATAATCTTAAAACTAACAACAATACCGCTCGATGATCTCTTATTTACGATAAAATCACACGCTTAACGCCTAACAATTTGTTAAGTAATAATAGTTAAAATATTGGTCCAACAAATGGGCTAAATAATACAAATGCCCTTAATATTCATCCCTAATTTAACGATGTGGGATATGAAAAAATATTATTCAATAGATCAAAAAATGATAAGGGTTCGAGACCACCGTTCGCGCGAATGTACGGATAGATCCAACGGAATTAATCTCTAACGATCAATCAATAGGTACTCGAATAACAATGTCAATACTATAACTAATCTCATTACAGTTTCGTTTAGAAATAATTCATAAAGAGATCTTATGCCGAAAAATGTAGAGAATACCGATCGCTAGCTAGTATGATCACATCGAGACACCCACAACGGTTGCACCACTGCACCACTGCACACGTGTTACCAACGTTCCGTCAACATAATCGTCACTTGTATTCCAAAAATTGACACACACCGTCACAACGGTCAGTCCTTTCGCCGAATTAGTTACGCATCGGAGTGTCGATTCTTGGCCTGTAGTTCGTCGGTCATTCGGATCTCCTGTGATCAGAGCGTGCGGCTCACATGCCTATCGGGGGCACCTGCACGTAGCGATAGATGTACAGCCTGTAGTCCTTGCTCGCGAGCACCACGGACCCGTCGTCCATTAGCGCCACGTCGAAGCATTGAGCGTGTTTTACTTTACTCTCCAGCGCAGATACCAGCTGTCCGTCCTGGGTGAATATCGTCAAATTAAAGTTGTTATGGTTATCAGCGATCAAGATCTCGCCAGCCGCATTGATGCCAACACCGATCGGGTAGTTGGTGACACCCTCACCACCAATCTGGCGCAAGTAAATACCTTCGTAATTGAAAACTTTCACGCAGTGCGCGCGATTGTCGCTAATGAAGATTTCTTGCTTGTCATTAACCACCACACCATTGGGGAATTCTAGGTGTTTTGAGCAGCCAAATTTCTGTAGCACGTTACCGATTTGGTCGAAGATAATGACACGCATAACTTTGCATTCGACAACGACGATACGGCCTTTGTTGTCAACCGTGACGCCACGAGGATGCTGTAGAATGTTAGCGCCGAATTTGCGTACGAATTGTCCGTATTGGTTATAGATTTGGATTTGGTGTGTCGGCGATCGTTCAGTTACAATTATGTCGCCAGAGGTGCGTACGACTGCCACTCTGTTTGGGTATAGAAGTTGTCCGTCACGTTTGCCACACTCACCGAATTGGAATTTGAAGCGACCTTCCTTGTCGAATATTTGGATTCGGTGGTTGTTTGTATCAGCAACGATTATATCATTTTGAGCATTGACAGCTACTCCGCTTGGTTCTGTAAACTGACCCTCCATGACGCCGAATTCACCAAATTTGCAGTGGTAAATCATCTTTTGTCGTTTAATTTGCGATTTTGGCGGGAAAATGGCAGTAGAAATGAGCTTGTTCGTCAAGTCTAAAATAGGATCTGTGTGAGCTGAACTTGTTAGAGAGTAAGGATCAGTCGACGTCGGAGGGAAAAGCGTATCGCATCCGCCGTTAGACCATTTCTCGTAAGGATTGATTCCATTCAAATTAATATCTCCTATGGTTGTAGAGAATGGACCGAGGCTATTGGCACTGTTGAAACGTTTCGAGATAATATTTGACTCGAAGGGTGATGTGGACTGGCTTGTGGGTCCGAGGAGTCCATTTGTGTACGGGCGTTCCAGCACTCCGTTTAATCCCGATGGAAGGTGAATTCCACCATTTAAGCTGCCAGAGCTTCCGTTAACACTGCTGCTGCTTGACGATGAGCCTCCATTTAAAAGTGAGCC
Organism: Herminia tarsipennalis; assembly: GCA_945859575.2. Lineage (NCBI taxonomy): Eukaryota > Metazoa > Arthropoda > Insecta > Lepidoptera > Erebidae > Herminia > Herminia tarsipennalis. Next base: position 10,220,959 of record OX243833.2, on the reverse strand, counting down.
ATTGGTAGGCCGAGCAATAGGCGGTTGTTTAGTGGGGCCAACATTCGCTTCTGAGCTAGAACGCACGTATCCAAAAGTGTTTCTTACACCAACTTGTATAGCTTGATAGTTCGATACGAATTCGAGCTCGCATGCAGTCTGTACGCTTTGCTCCGGGTTAGAACTCATTAAGGATTGCAATTTCGTATCTAACAGTTTCCTGAACATTAGTATTTCGGCAATGTTGGCGCATTTAGTCAGTCGTTCCACAAAGTCACACGTCTGGTATATCTTATCAACAGTCTCTTGAGCTTTCTGCCCAACGACAGTGAGAGCAATTTGTTTTGTGGAAAATACGCTTTCAAGCTCCTTCAGTAATTCTTGTTTGCGCTCTTCAAGCATAGAGCGATAGAACTGGAACGTATCGTTTATTTCATTTTGAGCTTTGTGATACTGAACTTGTAGTTTGCCAGCAGCGTGTTCAACAGTTTTGACGACGTGCCTTATTTCAGTGGCGCGAGTCTTGGCTTCGGTAACGGCTTGTTGCATCAACTCTAATTGTTTCGGTCCCGCGTCGGATAAATGCTCGCAATCGTGCAAAGCAGCGGGGTGCTCAATTATCGTACATTCTTTGCATACCGGCACGGAGCAAGTGCGGCAGTAATATTTAAGGATGTCGTTCTTGTGTCTCGGGCAGAATGCGGTTTTATCGCCGCTCGTGGTGAGGGTTGTAGATCCGAGCATGCCCTTGTCATCTTTCAAATCCGTGAACGCCAGCACACGGTGGCCTTCAAAGCAATGCATGAATTGGTGCGCCATTACGCAGTTTGGGCAGAGGAAGTTAGCGCAATCGACGCAGCGGGCGACAGCGTCGGATTCCTTGGATTTGCAGCCCGTGCAACGAGCTGAGGGTGAGCTAGTCTGGCGAGCGGACGGCAGAAGATCTGCGTCTTGCTCGACGGCAGCGGCTATCACAAGGTTAGTGAGTAGCCCGTTAACGCCTGCCGGGGGTAGTTGGCTGTCTACGCGGCAGGTAACACAGGTGACTTTGTCTGGGTGCGTCTGTTCTCTATCCAGGCAAGCCCGGCAGAAAGTGTGGAAGCAGTTGAGAACTTTGGGGTCGACGAACGTCTCTCGGCAGATTGCGCAGGTGGTGTCGAGGCCGTCGAACTCGCGGAGGTCACATACGGCGGAGTCGCTCGCTGGGGGCGAGGATCCACTGAGAGTCAGGGGCGATAAGGAGCCACGCTCCAGCGAACCTATTGAGTTGGCACCGGGCAGCGACTCAAGGGACGGGGTGCGTGAGGCCATCTTCAGGAAACCGGCATCCCTGAAACAATAAAAACGAAATGTTAAACATATAAAATAGTAGATAAAAGAAAACGAAGACCGACACACCTTTCATAGCAATCTTGATATTCGTTGATTATATTAATATTATACAAGAGCATTCTCATTTTAGGTATAATAACTTTCCGTGAAGTTTGTATACGAAAACTAGGCAAGTATTCTCATTAAAACACTATCTATTATGCTCGTCTAATATTAGTCAAACATCTTTCATGCAAGCGTCGTTTTACGATGTAGCCTAGAAACGGTTCTCACACGAATAGTGGATATTACGTAAATGCATTTTCCTTTAGAGCCGTGACCTTAGATACAGGGGAAGCTACGCTATAAACTTGATAAATAGAAGCTTTACCCGATATTTTGGAAAATTTACGATCACTACAGAAAGGAGCGGTTCGGAGTAGCGAAAACATCAATAACGGTCTCGAAAATGCAGGGAGTCAGGAATGTTTACATCTGATGCACTTTCTAAAGGCGGGGTTGCCATGGTAACACATGGGGTGACTCGTAAGGGGATCTGTTCTCGAATTAGAGGGTGGATATTTCGGCTCCCTTTTTACCTTAGGGGAGATATATATTTGAGGTGAATGGCCGTAGAGAGGTAGTCAGTTGGTTTAACAGCTCTAATGTCTATTTTTAGAGATGCAATTCGGGTGCAAATTTAGAATTGTAATGACGTTAATCCTAGCTTGGTGAGCAACTTTATGAAATACGACTCTGTCTATATTTATATACATTTTAATTAAAAATATAAGACTATGATTAAGCTAGGGTACGGTGAGGCAAATTGGTAGGTAGAATATAATACTCCGCTAGAGACTGGAAGGGTAGAGTAATATGTTACTGCCTTTCTAAATATTAGAATATCGTTTTATTCTTCTCTATACACGAGATGAAAAGAAACAAAACATTGTTTTTAAAATTGATTAATTTCTATGTGTTTTTTTCAGGTCTATACGCAATTTAAACTATGTTCATTCTTCCTAGAAGTACTCGAAAAAACATATCTTGGAATTAGTATGATATTCATGCCACGTAGTCATACCTTTAACAATACATCACGAGATGACTGTCGGACGTGTATGCTCGTCTAATTCGTGATACGTCATACCAAGTCTGCCCCAAAGCTCTATAGGGCGACCAGATTAGAAGTGATTTTGAGATACACTAAGATTTTCACGAGGACACCCATTTGTCAGAAATTGTAGACGATTAGAGAATCTATATCGAGCCTACTAAGAGGTAAATATTAGTTTTTTTTATTTGTGGATTTCACGTTCAATGTGCCAATATTATTACAGGCTTTGGGAGCAAAGTTTAATCAAAATTCATATAGAACATTGATAAATAGTTTAGCTGGAATTTAAAATAAAATGCTCAGTGTAATATTTTATTCATTATATGTTTTTAACAAGTCTACAAACAGTGTTGATCTGATTTAATTAGATAATTTCATTTTAGCCGTACACTGTCTCTTAAGATACAGGATTATCCAAGTTTAAGAGGCAGGGTTTCACAATGTTGTAAACATCGCTTAATGTAAACCCTTTTGTTTTTTTTATAACATTGTTCCAATACAAACAGTCTTGTTCTAGTTTTATGTACCTATAGCTGTATTTTTTAATAAATAAATTATTATTATTGTGTGTACAATTAAAGAATTTTACATACAATTTATCGTTTTTTTTTTGAGTCACCATAAAAATTCTTTAACAAAGTCGTCTATTTATGTCGTTTAATAAATGTTATTTTAATCGTTACTTTAGTTATGAACACATTGTCCCGTGTTGTGTTCCCTGGAATTGTGTTCGTAACTAAAGTTGCGCTTAAAATACACTCGGCGGAACTATACTTAATTTTTTTCACACTCTCTAAATCGCAAACGAAAAGACTTTGCTAGATAATGGCAAAAAGAAGAGAATTTTATTCTAAATTCAGCTACGACTGTAACTCAATTTGACCAAAAAGTGAGTTAGCATGTTCTTCCTTGCAGGTGTCTAATACTAATAATAATGTAATACTTTTCATTTTCGTATCTTATCGCTTGCCTCCACATCTATCCTATATTGATCCGAACACACAAATTTCACAGGCCAAAATTCCCCACAAATTGGGAAGTTGTCACTGCAATATCTGAACAATGGATCAAGCTACTAGTTGTATGTTAGGCAGGCAGGCAGGCTAGGTTAGGCTATAGGTATTTGCGTGATGGATGGAAACGACCGCAATACATTACAGGGGCAGTTTAGTCCCAGAGCTCGATTGCAAACCCGACGCTGTTTGCATGTGAAATGACCGGGCGGGACTAATGAAGACATCGCATCGAATTTGTACGTTTTGGGCGACAAATTAGAATTGCAGTTGCATAGTTTAGAGGGGGTTAAGCGTTTGGGATTAGTTTCCATTGTTTCAAACCCTTCCTAATTGATTTTTAAGAGGGGAGGGTATCCAACTAGGGAAGGACAGACGTATTATAAAGCTTTGAGTTACAGAAATATGCAAGGTGCAATGCGACGCGCATTCCAAATTATTTAAAAAATATTAGATATTAGTTTGAGTAGAGACCGCATCTCGGAAAACGTAGTGAAGGACGCCCTCAGGTCAGGTGGAGTGATGATTTACGCAAAACGGCTGGCAGGAGCTGGATGCGAGAAGCCGAAGATAGAACAAAGTGGCGTGCAATTGGAGAGGACTATGTCCAGCAGTGGACTGCGATAGGCTGATGATGATGAGATATTAGTATGTCTTCTAATGTGATCTATATTCTATACTTACTAATATAATCAAGTTTTGAGAAGTTTCTTTGTTTGAATGTGCTAATATCCAGACATGCTGAGTCGACTTGAATGGAATTAAATATGGAGATAGATTAAAACGTGAGGAAGGTTACCTATGACATAATTAGCATGTAAAACTAGAAAACATTAAAATAATATTGCTTTTGGTTAATGTAAATCTTATGGTATACAAACAAAACTATTCAAATAGATAAAATAAGTTAAATTATCCGTAAAATTAACATTTATTTCGAATAATAAACTGCCGTATTTATAGCCATAATAACTAAAAAGACCACCAAGCGTTTCCTTTGCGTTATTGTTCAATAAAATGGGATTACGTTCAAGGTAATATTTTACCTTTATTTCTTGGTCTCAAGCTCACAAAAGGCTATCACTACGACTACGGTCTTAGAAAGGTAATAAATACCTAAGTACAAAATCTCTATAGTTTTAACTTGCAGTACCTGCTAGCGAACTTCCTAGCTAAAACTAAATAAGCTAGCAATCAGTTCCGCTTGACTTCAAACTTTTAAAATTTAGTATATAAAAAATTCGTGCCCCGGCGTTTGTGGTCGAACTCCTCCGAAACGGCTCGATCGATTTTAGTGATTATTTTTTGTATATATTTTATCGCAATATTAGTATATTTGTATGAATTACAGAAACGGCGAAAATTAACAATTCTAAATCTGCTAAACTACGCGCGTACTCTATTAATATCTGCAAAATATTATTTTTTATTGATTAACTCTGAAGTTACGCCGTGTATTCACATTTGAGAATTGAAAATAGAGTTGACACAAAGATACCCACGATCCAAGAGAAAGATATGAAAGCTTGTGTGTAGATTTGTTACTCTGCTACCCAAAAACGAATAATTAGATTTTGATGAAACTTTAGGTATTTTTTTTTAAATTTATATGTTGATATAAATATATATATTTTTTTTCATTTATATCTATACTAATATTATAAAGCTGAAGAGTTTTTTTGTTTGTTTGAACGCGGTAATCTCAGGAACTACTGATCAGAATTTAAAAAAAAAACACTGTTAGATCGAGGATCTCATTTATCGAGGAAGGTTATAGGCTATGTAACATCACGCTACGACCAATAGGAGTAGAGCAGCAATGAGAAAATTTACGCAGACGAAGTTGCGCTGGATAGCTAGTCTATATATAAATGAAGAGATTCTTAGCACTAGCCTTAAAGCACGTCTTTCAATAGGCAAGTCTTGCATACAAGTATGACGTTACATGTGTGTACAACTTGCTTGCATTGTAAACATGTTCAAACCACCAACAACAAAACACTATTGGTTTCAACCTTTTGTACAAGTTCGTACTAGGTACCTCATACAAGTTGTAACTTCTATACAAGTTTGTTCAAGTTGTATGCAATTAGCAACTTGCATCTACAAGTAACTTGCCTAATGGCATAGCGCCTTCAAACGCGTGAAACGCACAAAGAAACCTATTTTTATTTAAACCACTACACCTATATTTGTGGCTTTGATACGCAAAAAGTACTGAACCGATTTTGTTGAAACTTTGCAGTGTATAAAACAAAGTCGCTTCCCACTGTTTGTACGCTTAGATCTTCAAAACTACACAACAGATTTTAATGCGGCTTTTACTATTATTCAGATAATTTCTAACGGGTGGTTTGTATGAATAATAAATGTGTTATATATTATGTGACGATGAAGAAAAGTCCGTGCGAAGCCACGGGGAAAAGCTAATACAAAATATATCGACTGCCTCTGTGGCGCGGTGGGAGTGTATCCGACTGCTACGCAAGAGGTCGTGGCTTCGATCCCCACCCAGGATAAAACTTTGTGTGATGAGCACGATGGTTTATTCTGTGTCTGGGTGTTATTTATCTATAATATGTATGTATTTAGAAATATATAAGTATGTTTATCAGTTGTCTGGTTTCCATAGTACAAGCTCTGCTTAGTTTGGGATCAGATAACGTTGTGTGAGTTGTCCCAAGATATTATTATTATTATTATTATTACCGAAAATTGTTCAGTATGTATGGAATATACTGATATTATTTCTATTCGTGCTGCTGTGAATACAATTATGAAACTTTCTTCGATAAGAATGTACAAAATAATTTCCAACAATGTGAACGCACGGCATTATCTTTATAACAAAAGTTTAATTAGTTACGATTTTATATTCCACTCGTGTTTCGCTTAGCCATTTTGAAATTCATATCAAATATTTTATTTTATCTTTGAATATAAATTAGATAACGTTTGTTTTAGTAAAACTATTGCCACTTTAGTATTTTTAATTTACTTTATTTCTTAAAAGATAACTATTATAATGAACTAGCTGTCCCGCGCAACTTCGTATGCGTAAATTTTCAGCGTTTTTGCAACATTTCACGTCGCTACTCCGCTCCTATTAGTCGTAGCGCGATGTTATATAGCCTATAGCCTTCCTCGATAAATGGGCTATCCAACAAAAAAAGATTTTTTCAAATCGGACCAGTAGTTCCTGAGTTTAAACAAACAAACAAACAAACAAAGCAAACAAACAAACTCTTCCGCTTTATAATATTAGTATAGAGTTATCGTTGTGATTTATGTACGTGGAGCTCAGGTTAATAATTTTAAACGTAAATTCAAATAGTACTACTATACTAATTTGAAACCGATGTCAATTTTGGAAATAATAAAATGAGGTACCAGTGTATATGTAGCTTTTGAAATCAGAGCTCAAACGATAATTATTTCAGTATATAGCCTAAAAATTCCTTGATCGGCTTGCCTCTGTGGCGCGGTTGGAGTTTGTCCTACTGCTACGCTAGAGGTCGTGGGTTCGATCCTCACCCAGGATAAAACTTTGTGTGATGAACACGATGGTTTAATCTGTGTCTCGGTGTAATTTATGTATAATATGTATGTATTTAGAAATATATAAGTATGTTTATCAGTTGTCTGGTTGCCATAGTACAAGCTCTGCTTAGTTTGGAATCAGATGGCGTTGTGTGACTTGTCCCAAGATATTTTATTATATTATAAAGGTACATTCTCAGAAATGTTAAAAAGGACTTTATTAAAGGAAAAAAGAGTACCTATAGACAGTGTAATGGTTGAAAGTATATAAACATTAGGTAGGCATGTGAATAATTGATACGTGTTTTAGCAGCCAATGTCTTTCCTAACAATAGTCCCCAGTCCCTATCCCAGTACATTGTACCCGAAATAATTGTCTTTACTTCACGGCCAGTTTCTAGTAACCAAACTTACTAGACCTACCCCAAACTCTCAGTCGCACTACACACGACAGCCAAATATCCACCTAAAGCCTTACAAAATTGAGTCGATTTCAGTATGAACCTAGGTGTGATTTACGACACTCTGTAAGGGTTCGAGAGGTAGTAATCTGCCTCGACCCAATCGCAATTAATGGTTCTCGAACCATCGTCTTGTCTGGTTGGCATTTCATTCGAAGCGCCTGATATGTCGCACGTTATTAGATTAAGAGGACATTTCCCAGTATGGCCGAAAATAACCGGACGCATTTTATTTGTAAATAAAAACGACCAAAGTTGCATAACAGTTTCTATACTAATATTATAAAGCTGAAGAGTTTGTTTGTTTGAACGCGGTAATCTGAGGAGCTACTGATCCGAATTAAAAAAAAAACACTGTTGGATAGCCCATTTATCGAGGAAGGCTATAGGCTATACAACTTCTCGCTAAGACCAATAGGAGCGGAGTAACAATGAGAAATGTTACAAAAATGGGGAAAAATTACGCATACGAAGTTGCGCGGTACAGCTAGTTTAGAAATATACGTACAGTAGGTACAGGCGTTTATAAATTATACTAACACTGTACCTATTATGGGGTAAGTGAGGTCTATTATTCCGTTAAAACTAAATAACAACTACCCACGATATTTGTTGGTCTAGTGGCCCTGAATATAACTGCTAAGCCAGAGGTCGTGGGTTCGATTACCATTCAAGATAAATCTATGTGTGATGAGTACGATTGTTTGTTCTGAGTCAAGTAATGAAATATGTTAAATAATTGTATGATTGTCATATTACAGTGTGAGTTAAATAATACAAATAATTTTTAGAATTTTCAGAACCCACGTCCCAAAATGTCCTGAAAAAATATTTAATGACTTAATAAAATTTGGATTTATCAAAATAAATACTAAGCAATAGCATTTTATGACGTCATGAATCTTTATATGATACTTTATTGATATCGATTTGGCGTTTAATAAAAACAAACTGATTTGACTTGACAAGTCAAGTATCGTCGTCGGTCCTTCGAAAAACGATTAATTTCACTTTATTGCATAGAAACGCGAACATCTCAAATGCTTAGGGCAATATCAAATCACATTATTTTGTGGTTTTACGCTCATTCATAAAACGCTGATTGTTGATAGTGCTATGTCAGATTAAGGTTTCCTGTGCGTTTTACGCTGGTGTATGCCAAAATGAGCGCAAAACGCACACTACATTTCGCGCTTCAATCAACTTTGATTGAAGCGCGAAATGTAGTGTGCGTAACTATAAGATACCTACAATATTACTCAACTTTTTAGGTATCTTATAGTTTCACTCTTGTACGTCTGTCCGTTTGTCTCCAGGTTAGCTCAGAGACTCTTAGTACTGGAAAGCTGTAATTTGGCATAAATATACATAATATATTACTCACGCCGACAAAGTGGTAAAATAAAATTTTGAAAAAAAAAACATTTTTGTTGGGGTACCTCCCCTACATGTAAAGTGGAGATGTGTTTTTTCTCGTCTACCGCTTTGTTGGAGTGTCGTTGGATAAGTATTGCAAAAGGATTGCGGGTCTATTAAGACCTAGAAACCGAGATTTAGGAATCTGTCTATAAAATATTAAGCATTAAAATGCTAATTTTTGTTAGAGTCAAGTGTCCCCTTGCCAGTTAAACAGTAATGGATATGTGAAAAAAATTACATAATGGTAGTAGTAGGTATATATATATATAGTGAAATTAATAGGAAAACTATCACAGCTTAGTAGATTTTATAAGTTTACGAGCAATAGCCGACCAAATGAAAAGTAGAAATAATTTTCGTACAATTTCCATTGAAAATAATTTATAAGTATGTATAACGTTGTTAGTAGTAAGAAACAAAAACGACAGAAAACTAGTTAGTACGCATCGTAGTGATGGGTAACTACGGAACCCTACATTGTGCAGGGTCGGACATGCACTTGCCCGGTTTTTAATCTGAAAATAACTAGGTACACCTATTCTTAGGTTATAAAGCTGAAGATGTTTTATCATGTTTTTATCGCCCAATTCTTCATATATTTCTTTGTAAAAGATGTTTTAATTAATGTAGGTAACCTATAATTATAATCAAACGCGGTAGACTACGAGCTTACAAATGCGGCAAACTTAAAAAAAAAAAACATAGTGCTTCAACTGCAGTATTTTTAGCTAAAAACACATTTCATTGTAAACAATAAAAAGCAATAATATTTATTTAAAGTCAGTACACGATCTAATTTCGTTCCCCTTTATAATTATAGGACAGCCTTACTGAGGGTGGAAATTTCCAGAAATTATCTAAAAATATACCAACAGTAAGTAACTACGGGGAATGAACATTGACTTTTTGTATGCAATGAAACATTGGTCTTTATTTACGGTTTAGTATTTGCTTTTAAAATAAAGTATATTTTGGCCTCGTGAATATCGTTATCGTGATAAAAAGTACAAACGCCGTACGCCCCGGCCTACAAACCATTTTCATACCAAATTTTATCAAAATCAGCCTATCTTGGGGCCTAAAACATAACAGAAAGACCAAACAAGCAAAGTTACTGTCGCATTTAAAAATTTGTTCTTATAGATTTGACATTTAGTGTATGCCTGAAAACATTTTCGTTTAACGAACTTATAGGGCTGCCTAATTTGAACAAAAATGTTTACTATGCCCCACCATAATATTTAGTTATGCTACAGTAATTAATTAGGCATCCAGTCCCTATAACTAAAAATACCTCAGTTTTAGAAATGATAGACAAATGTAGTATTGTACTAGTAGTCCCTGAATAGTCTACATTTATCTTACCTTTTATCCGAACGTCCCCAACGTTGAAAAAAGATACGGGTATATTCAGACGACTTATGTGGGTTTATAATATAAATGGACCTCGGAGTTGTGGTGACTGCTATCTTTCTTTATTGCTACCTTTTGTTGCGGTAACGCAGTAATTTTTTAAATGTTAATAAGTTCCTCAAAAATAAATAAAGTGGGGCAAAATGAACAACAAAGGAAGTCGCATTCGTGTCATTTTGTTATTAAAGCTTCTTTTATAGCTTTGGGGTAAAAAGGGCATATTCATCAATATCAGTTTGCAACATGAATTTAAAGTGAAAAATGATTATCATACACTCGATATGATCAAACGGGCGTTAAAAATAGTCCATCGGATACAGGGTTGCCACACGCGCATTATTCAAAACACCCCGGCACTTGTAAAAGTTAAAATTCATGAGGGCCGTACCGGGACTGCGAGCATATATTTCAGTGACATCCCTGGTTTTATGACATCACGTATAACGTTAATGCAGGAGGCCAAGTTTTTTTGATGTAAATAAAAAGTGTGGATTATTTGGCACCAAAATGTTAGGGGATCATGTAATGTGTCCCTTTTGAAGGCAGGTTTATCTTGCTTTGGATGGAGTAAAAAAATATAGATAGGTGTTTTTGCTTCTACATGCAATGTTTTTATTTTTAAAATATTGGTTGGAATTTTAAGATAAATCCAGGCGTGTAATTAGACTGAAATTGTAATTAGAAAATTGTACATTTTACTTGCTATTTTTAAAATAAAGGAAAGTTGCGTACATTTTAAGAAACATCGATTGGTTATTTCTATTACAAGTCAATAAATATTTATTATTCGGAGTCTTGGCGCGCTAGACTAAAACAAACCGTTAATTCGGTAAGTATTGAGGGATCAAAAAGCAAATACATCGAGATGAGGAATATTAATTTTTAAGAATTTCACTTTAATATCTAGTTCGTATATTAAGTAGCTACTTATTAAAAAAGTCTCATAAGACAGTGTTTGATGAAAACTTTCATTACATTGTCCCAAGTTGACTTAATTTGTAAAAGAAGTCTACAAATATTCCCTATCTACAGTTTAATCTTTAATATTGAATGACAAAACATAAAAGTTGTTCAATATGCCCGAGAGAAATGCAAATCCCTTATCCTTACCAAATAAATAATGCATGAACATTCTCTCTCTATACGTTGCAAGATAAAAGTGCCACCCCTGCGTTTATTATTTACGGAGCACCAATCAGAAAGGTACATAACTCACAAATGCGAGGTTTTTACACTATATAAAATTACCTAAATATTTTTTGTAACGGTTCAAATTTTAAAGAATTATAAATTAATTTGCATGCCACAAACTGAAAAAAAATTAAGATAGTTTGTAAACGGATTATAAAGTTTATAATAAAATCTGCGAGCAGGTAAGGCAATCGAATAAAACTCAAGTTTTTTTTATTTAAAACCTGTGATAAATTGTTGACAGAATTGACACAATTTAACATTAACATTAATTATTTCATTAACAATTGCATTTGAAAGAATTAAAAAAAAATAAGTTTGAAGTCGAAGTTAACATTTTGTGTCAAATTTATAAGTAACGCCTTGGATAATTCATCCAAATACATTGTGCTTTAATCTCGTAGCGCATTTAAAAACAATAACAAACAATCAATGTTACATTCACAGAACAAAAAAATCCTCATTTGATTATTGCCAATACATAGTACTGAGTTCTGAATGCACTTCGCTTAATAAGATAATCAACTGATGACGTAATCAGCAGTCACTATATCGCATGCGTTAGCGGTTTTGGGACATGACCAATGATTGATGAGCTCTTTGCCCCATCTGACTGTTTGCCCCGTAATCCCGTTTGCGACGGATCATGCCGTTGACATTTCTGCACCTGAATTATAAATGTTGCTGTTACTGGTAATTGGAAGATAGTTACATCATTGCGTGTGTTCTCTTGTAAACTTGTCCTCTATATTAACATTTATTATATGACTAAAAATACCTTGATGTCTGTTTTTGTTATCTAAGGTAAGGCGTGAAAATGAATACTAAAAGTAATGATTTGACGATAGAAACTTATGACGTCATAGGTTCCTATTCCATACACATTTCTATAAAGCTTGTCGTTTTGACATTTCATAAAATGAGACTAATTTGACATGACAGTCAACATCCCTATTATATTTATCTGCAAAACTGTCCTAAAACCCACTAATAGGTACTTATTGAGAATTAAAACCTTACTTGTCAAAACAAAACATTAGCCTAACTTTTATCAGAACACAAAACGTAAACATTAACCATTATATGTATATATACGAGGGTTTAAAATATAACAATTTTCTACCTTCAAATTAATATAGTGCTTTACTCTCATTCACGAAACGTATAATTTTAATGTAGCTCACGAGCCGCGCACAGCTGTCACGTTATTTCACGTTGCCCTGTAATCCGTCACAAACACGTTACACCAAACGGCGACCGCGTGACATGACGTAAGGTACACAAATCCCGCCAACCTAACCACTCGGATCCCTACATGAATGTATCCCATCCCTATGTTCGCTATTACGAATAAATTTTCGATTAGATTTGAAATTTGAATAATTCCGGCCTGAATTATTCGGAGTTTATTGACGGCTTTTTATTCGACGCCATATTTTTATATAAATTCCGGGTGTTACGTACTTTTTATCCCTTTTTAGGTTAGGATTTTCCATTTCGGGTCCTATGAGAATAGAAAATATTGCTAGCTAACATTTTCCCTTTTCAAGAAAATACTAGAATAATATAGACTCTTAGGGACCCATTACTTATAGTTTTATACTTTGCTTTACGTTAAAATAACATTATGTATTTGAAGTACAAATAATATGAGTTTATTATCTTCGAATTTATATCTAACGAACGCCATATCGTAGTTAAATCTGTTTGAAATTAGAACATAATAATGTTCGTATATCAAACAACTATTACCCAACATGTATTTTGACGTCACGCACATATACAACGTCTATTAACACTTCATCTAATATTAATTATGACTTATAGACAATCATTTTCGCAAGCGATGATTACGTCACAGAGATAGCGTCACACGCCTTCGCAAATTGCCGCCATTAAAATTCAACGGAGATCTAAAATACGAAATTGTAGGTAATGAATCTAAACGCTCCCTGCAAATTGAATTTGGAATACATTGTAATGACGTATCGCTGTCTCACTCGCACTCGTTAATAAATACGCTGTTAATTCCCGCTCCGAAGCTGGAGTTCGAAATTATCAGATTTAAATTTGCGTATCAATGGAATATTACGTATTGAGCTGTAATCTAGCCGTGCCGTTGATTACGTAATTTCTAATCAACACTTACTTCATAAACGCAATCATCTTATATAGGTACGTAGGCAATTTAATTGAATTATGAAAATGGTGGCAAACTGAGCATCATTGCTACAATTTTACATTTAGCGCATACAAAATAATTTGTAATAGGTGTATCTGTAGAGTTGCGTGCAAACGAATAAGTGATAAGTACAGCATACTGGCTGAAATTAGATGAATAATCAGCTAAGAATAATGTAACTTATTTATCAGTAACTTCATAAATGCATGCGTTATGACTTATTTATTTTAATTATTTAAACTTTATGCATAGAATTGTAGATGCGGACTTAATGCTAAAAGCATTCTCGTATACAAGAACAGCAGCACAGGTGCTCGCTAATAGATACAAAAATTGTAATGAGCATAACTATTCTTAGAAATCGAAAATTATGAGCCAAAAATGTACTGCACTAGTTCCCTTTTGCGAACTAATCGTGTATATTTTCTAAACGCTACACGAGGTAACGTTCTTTGAATCTATAGCCATTTTGATTTATTGCTTTCTCTTTTTTCACAAGAAGTTGTAATCTTTTTATTCTTTTCATAATTATTGAATCATCATTCGACACAATTGAAAGCTATGTGCTTACTATCATTTGCATTTAAATCTAAAACAACAGACCAGGCACAGCACTTTTTACTACTTACTATACATAATACACCAAAAAAAAAATAGAAATGTGAGGATATAAAACCGTTTAGGCGTCAAAGAATTCCTCCCCATCGATGTCAACTGGTATGATATTTAATTTAATTTAAGTGTCATTTTTATAGGAAAAGAAAGTAGTGTTCTAAAGCTCAATAAAGAATACCCAATAAGTTACTTATGAAATATTTACATTCAAATTTTCATTATAAAGAGAAATTAAAGAAACAAAACAATCAAAATATTAATAAATGTACCGAACTAAAAGCTTTTCGTTTGCATAAACATCTTCAATCAAAGCTTGATATCGTTGTTAAGTCTATTTGCGCACTGTAAACAATCCCTAATTGGATAATTGTAAACATTTTACATTATGTATTATGTTTGTTTACAGAATTTAAACTATTTATTTGTCTTTGATGATGGATGTCTCGTGAACAAATAGATTCATTGTTTTGTTTTATGACAGTAATTGACGGCATTGTTTTAGCAAGTAGTGACAAAATTTGAAATATAGAATGTATTTTTAATGATTTTGTATTTACTACGTTCTCGCATAAATTCAATTTCAAAGTGTAAACACGCGTTTATCATTTTAATACAAAGAACTATTTACAGAATCCAATATTTATATTTCAGAATAGAACCTTAAAAAAAAATAAAGAGAAATAACGGCCTTAATATAACAATTTAAAAATAGTGACGTCGTAATTGTAAATAAGTCTGTGTTTTATAAATTTCAAGAATATATACCTTCAGTGAATTTTGCCTGTGCTCGTTTGATTAATCCCAATCTCAAATGGGATACTTACCTGAAAATAATAAAAAAAACATTAATACGCTTTCAAAGGAATACTTTACAAAGGCTCTTAAGCATTTATTATAGGAAAATATTTCTATTTTACTGACTAAGTCAGTACTCAAACGTAAAATATTATAAAAAGATTGATCGTAACTTTTGTCATTATAATATTAAGGTTTAATTTTAAAATCTTTTTATAAAAAAAAAACAGTAATTAGTAGATGTTACGGCCTTGAATTGTTTATTTTTCCCCCACACTTTTCCCTATCATTATAAGCCTACTTAGTCGAACCTTTCACCCAATGGAGACAAACAGAAAAAAGGTACAAAATTGTAAGAAACAATAACATTGTATTTCATCAACCCTAATCTAAGTAATATTAGAACTCACATAATCACTAGTGATGTGAAAAATATCGATATTATATTTTCCCAGGACAACGAGAGGTGGTTTTCCCATCGCAACTTTGACTATACTCGTTAATGTGAGTTACCAGTTTCCGAACGTGTCAGCTCGCGCAGGGAGTTCGATGAGACTGCGAACTTTGTTATATGTGACAGGTAGACCGATGCATCTTGAAAACAAACTTTTTGCCACGGAATAAGATTTAAAATTGTTTGCCGGACTGGACCCTTGTTTACCGTCTGTTTACGTTGCAATACAATTTCTTTAACACCTTTAGTTCTTCGTGAAAAATGTTGAGATAAAGTAAAGGTCCAGTTTCGTTAGAGATTATGTTTAAAAATAGTAGCGTTTTCCTTTTGAAAAGTATTCCTAGTATTTATATTTAAAGTTCGTAGGCGTGGGTAAATCCGGATTGCTAAAGTATAAAATATTATTTAAAATAAATGAAAGCTCTATTACCAAGAACAGTCATAAGCTAGAGTCGTTCAGCAAATATAACATTTAGATTATTCCTAATCGGTCCCATAATCGATACGCGATTACATAATGACCGTAACTGTCTTAGGTTGCGTAATAATCCACAATAGTCGTACTAACGGGAGAAGTCGGTAATTAGTACACAGAAATGCGGTACGGCTCAATCAAATACAACGACGACACATATCTTGATTGCCTATTGCGTCTAATCTACGCCAATGGTTATGCAGTGTTCTAATCGAATGGGAAAATTTGTTGATTATACACCAAAACGAGATAAGTTTGTTTCAATTGGACCTTATTCAGAACCACCCCACTTTAGTCAAATAGAGATAAGCTAAATTGACCGAAATATGTTGGGTATTTCATTATAATCCTATTTCTAACATTCATGGTCAACAAGTGGCGAGTACAGTAACTCTACTAGCAGTAATTCAAGTCAAGGTATCTTACTGCATACTTTACGTACAAAACTTTCCCAGTAGGTGTAGGCAGGTACTTACTTCACCACTATCATAAATCTTATTGAAACATAAAAATGCATTCTCCGCGAATCGATTGGGAAAAACATTGTCATCACATTTCCCAGCGGCTGTATCGTTTGAATTGTTAACGGTATTCAAATATCGAACGTTAAACGTAGGAACACGTCACTGCAAAACAATGTTTAGACAAACAAGGATAGTATATAACGAGCGTCCGTATGATTACTTTTGTTTCAAACAACAGATGTCCGGAATAGACGTCGATAACAGTTGTCGAGACGAATCGATTCAACTTAGTTTTGAATTATTACAAATACCTATTCAATTTCCCAATCGGTTCGAGGCGCGCTTTCAAAACAATCGTAAAATTTTACTATAATTGTAAACATTGTTATGATGAGATTGTCAACTAACGATAAATTTAAGAATTAGTAGTAAAATAGAAAATATATTCGTCGTGTAAATAGTATCTATTGTCGAAATTACATTCACAAATTTTTGATAAGGTTAGTTTAAATACAAAGGAATTTCAAATATATGCTTAGTTTTGATGGTTGAAATTTCGAGACTTCAGACGAGTCTTTTTTTATAGCAATAACCAACATCTATGCGCGTTTATATCTAACTAGCGTATGTATCTTCTCCGTGGTTACTACCGCATTAGATTTGCGCATAAAATTTTGAACATCCTTTAAGAACTTCAATTTACGAAAATCCGTTCTTAGCAGATGCCTACAACACAACTATCTATGTGCCAAATGTCAACTCAATCCATTCAGTGTTTTGTGCTATGTTTTGATATATCAATCAGTATATACCCTTTTAAAACTTACGTTGCAGGTTTCAGGTAAAGGTATTCTTAACCTCGTATCCTCAAAGCAACACAGTCACAAACAAAGCTACTAATTAATATACATACTGCTAGTATATACTAAAACTTAGAGACTGCATTAAGACAGTATGACGTCCCAGATTAACATATTAATCAGAACTAGGAACACTTCACACAAAGCGAGAATGTAGTTTGCAAACTTTTAATTACAGCCAGAGCATTACAAATTAACCTTTATTATAAAGGAAATACGATACAATTTAGGTGAACGTTGGATTTTAATAATTAATAAGAGCATTCGTTTGAATGTCACGTTGCTGCATCGCTCTAAGCGAAATATTTATGAGGGAGGTGGATGAGGGAATTCTGAAGTGACGCCAGATGGTTCTCAACGTACTGTGCAGAGATTCTGTAACTTTCTACCACTTGTATTTAAGTAACTAGCATTTAAATAACCCGCTTTTTGTAATTAAGCAACTCTAATAAGGCGAAACAGCGTTTAATTTTATTTTTTTAATTTTTGAAGCCAGGCGGCGGATATTTATTCAAAAAGTTACGAATGAAACAAAACCTTCTTTACACAACTTCGAATCACATTGTTAATTACTCGTATAGGCAGTCATATACTGGACTTAAGTCTTTACATAGTGTGAGATACCTCTCATACTAAGAAGATATTTTCAGAGTCATTTTTGATAGAAGGCTTTGCTAGAATTGAACAGTATGTCTGTAGATATGCATCAGATTTACAATAAAACAACTGACATTGAGTTTTTACTAGTAAGGTCGACAAAACTCACCGGGGAGTTACAATAATGACATCTATAAATATAAAGCCCACATTGTCCTTGGATGTATAATTTTGCCCTTTGAGGAATAATAATCAGCGAGGCTAGGCAACGTTACCACAGTCAGGTCCATAAATGAGTAACCGTTTTCCAAAGATCTTACACTCTTTCGTCCTTCTCCGAACGCAGTTTAAGGCATCACTCCTGTGCCTTATCTATCTCCAGTTGTGAAGGATTTTCATCCTACTTGAGTTTAAGAGTGAGGGAATGGTAAGCGCGCAAGTATTTGTACACTATAGTATCTACTTCATGAGATGGCTAGTATCCGCTAAGATAAGCCGTAGTAACCCAATACGGTTTAGAACGGTATAATATATCTCCAAAAACTTGGCCTTTAAACAGTCACATCATATCTCCAATCGAGAGATTGCGGTTTACGATTGGCTATTAATTTTGGCGGCAAACTATTACGCTATCCGAAAGTACAGAAAGTCTATCTCTAGGATATGAAGGTTTTCTCCCAAGATGTATCTCATCGGCGTTAAATCACGGCCGCCTATCGGCTTTGATCCACGAATGGATCATAAAAGCTGCGACATAAAAGAAATAATGTAATTTCGGCCCAGTCAACTTAGGTCCCATACATCAAATATCAGGTGAAAATAGTCCAATAAACCGGTGTCGACAAAACAAATCGAAAAACATCGACGTAATGACAACACTATCATTTGGCGCCATTTTTTGCACACACGTGCAAAAAGTCGAGTCGAATTTGTTACAAACGGAAAATCGTTAGTCATTCGAAAAAAATCGTGGAGAATGAATGACGTTCCACCTCACTCAAGTTCCCAGCTGTTTCCGCAGCACAGCTGATCGACCGGATATTGGCTGTTAGAGAGAATGTCTGCATCTCTTTCGCACTCATATACCCTTACTCACTCGCGGCTTTTAATTTTTCACTCTCCATTAATGAGGGTATAACGCATAAAATTTATTTTCTTTTAAAAAGCGAACGTCCATCGAATTTTGTTACGACATTTATATAGAGTCTACTTCAGCACTTGCTAAGCTTTTCAAATATGTAGTGATTAGACCATTAACGATAGTTATATATAACTCATAGTAAATAAGGAAATAGGGCCACCCCTACATCACACTCACACAATTATAATCAAACTTTGTCATGCGGTAATAGGACGGTATAATGAAGTAATTTACCAACTAATGTCGTGTTCGTTATGAAAAAGTTGCAAACTAAACTATTACTATCGGGAGCACGTAAAACGAACCATTTTCGCCGTTTCGCGTGATGAAGTCAAAACAAAAGTATTGCAACCCCGTTCCTTTACACGCGATCCAAATGCGGCGTTCGAATTTTAAAATTAAAAACGAAATATTTTTGCTGCACTTTATAAGAACTCTTGCGATTTCTACATTGTTGAAGACTGCTATACTTAGCGCATAAGCTTTTAATGATAAGCACTTGACCAACTATGTATTAATTAAAAAAGCAAAATTTATTCATTATGACCATAGGTCCCACAAGTTTTTTGATATTTCAAAGTAACTATGTAAGTTGTTGGAGTGGGAGTGTATTCGACTGCTACGCAAGAGGTCGTGGGTTCGATTCCATCCAGGATAAAACTTTGTGTGATGAGCACGTTGGTTCATTCTGTGTCTCTGTGTTATTTATGTATAATATGTATGTATATAGAAATATATAAGTATGTTTATTGGTTGTCTGGTTTCTATAGTACAAGCTCTGCTTAGTTTGGGATCAGATAGCGTTGTGTGAGTTGTCCCAAGATAATATTATAATATTTATTTTAAGTAAGCTATAAGTACCTACTCAATACAAAATGGGGTAATAAGGAAGTAATTTAACTACCTACATATTTACTTTCAAAGAGTGTAGTCATTTTCTATAAAACAATATCAAATTTTCCAACAATAACAGCATTCACAAACGAGACCGATAAATTAGTCCAGAATTACCCCGAACGGGGCAAAATAGGACGCGAAAACTTTGACAGTAAAATTTTAATATTTAGACAAATTGTTCGTAAATGAATACACAATGTGGTCGAACAATGTACAAATTTTCTCGTTTGCAGATTTATTATAGTTGCCCCGTTTCCGGAGGCAACTTTTTATTAACTTACCAGTTTACCAAACAAATATGATGTCATGCAGCGGTTAAAATTAAACAGGACATTGTTTTGGAGGTCCATTCTTGTAGTTTAGGCAGTCTTTTAAAAATAGACCTGCAATTTTATTTTTAAAATGTTGAATACGAGGTATTCTATTTTTGGATCTTATACGCGTAGATTTGTATTTATTAAGAATAACAGAAAGAGTAACAAAAAAGTAGGCGAACTGTTTTTGTGTACATATAAACTGAATTAATATAAAATATTTATATTTACTACTACAATAAAAACATGACAAAGAAATACTAATTTAATGCAAAAACTAAGGTGCAACAATATTCAGTAAAATATTCAAATTACACTAACTCTGCTTGTAATTTACAAACAATTACATTCTTAAAGTCTATCCCAATGCAATTTTCATATCAAACGTACACGAAACGAATTAAAAAAAGTTTTAAATGTTTAAGATAAATTAATGTTTCATGGGCATGCCATCACAACTAACACGAAAGCATAGTTCATTTTTTGTCGTTTCAAATCTAACTTTATTACTAACACGTGAAGGTGGAAAATCAACCAATTGTACTTGCTCCACAATATCGCGTGTATTGCTTCATTGAAGATAATTCTCAGGGCACTAACACAAGCGCCACAGTGTCCCACAGTGCTAACCTCTGAATAGAAAAGTGATATAGTAAGTAACACAGCATTACACTGTTGGAAAACACGAAATATTTCACCCGCTCTTATGAAAATTCATGTTGCACAGGTCGGCTAAAAGGATTTCTTGGTTTTGGGAAATGTGGATTTTAAAATGTCGCGTCGAGAGTTTATAGTCCTCTATATTTTACAGTTTTAACATGAAGTGATTTATGTACAATTTAGATGAAATGCAAAGATGCAACGAACACAACGCAAAATGTGAAGTGCACTTTGAAATTCAGCACATTTAAATATTAAGAAGCAGACGACGGGGTTACAGAGACTTATTTCTTAAGCTTTTAAGCATTTTCTGCATTAATTAAGAAAATGTACTCCTTTCAATATTCAATTAGTACTGGACTTGGCTCTTATCTCAAAAAATGAGTCGTTTCGTCACGTAGATTATGCGTATAACGTAATTATATGCAATTTTATTAATTAATATATATATTTTTTAATTTGAGCTACTACAAAAGCTATTGTCTTTATAAAGCAAGTTCCCAAATCAAATAGGATTAGCGGGGCAGGTTAAACAGTTGTATATTAATAATGAACACGATTATCCCGCTATTCGTTGTTACCCCATGTCCCAATGGGTACGTACGGGTTAACCAGATAGCTGCATTGCGGAGTAAAACACGTCAACCGTATGTAGTAATTATTATTACTTTATAAGTGTTTTATATTAATATTACCAACCTACCCCGGCTTCGAAAGGGTGCAATTAACTAATAACAAACTGGCAAATCGAACATTATGCTATTTTATTATAAGTTTCATACAACAACGAAAGAATTTGGAAGAAATTGATCTCAATACTGTTTTTTAGTGAAATTTCCAAATAAAAGATTAAAAAAAATTGTACTGGCAAAATTACACACTACGACAAAATAAAGCCCTTCCAAAATTGTGATCTTAAGATAAATTTAAACTGTGAAGTAGGGTTATTATTAAACATATTTTAGCAGAATTTCACGTACCACTTTTGTAATGTCTACAGATAAAATTGTCTATTGTGAATTTTGTACCCGATTCCATAATATTATCTTAAAAGCATAACCGGTAGAGAATCTCAAGTGACTGATTTCATATCCTAATATACATAAGATCTAGCCGTCCTGTGAAAAATGGGCCTTAGTGGGCGGCATCCTTTCTTTCAGGAAATACAAATACAGTATCAATTTTTAAGATTATATATAAAAAAGACGAAGAAAATTCTGAGTTGTAACCAAGCTTACCCCTCACAGACGCGTCCCGAGGGAGCATACATTATTCATATTCGGTTCAAAAGTACCCATCATTTTGACGATAACAGTACAGAAATAATACAAATATTCTCTTCAAAACGCATGAAAAATCAAGCACACATTTCTAAGAAATACACTAATTCGTCTTATAGTGGGTTACTTGCTGTTGGTAGCTAGGGCTTAGTATATACTACTTATACAGTCTCATAATGTACTAAAAAGTCATGAGAATGATTTCATTTTGTTTAAGAAAAAGGCGTACAATAATAATCATGTATGACGGGCAATTTACAAATATTTCATTCACAGACTAAAAGTACATACTTTTAATAGTATTTCTAGATTTAGACCTATACTAGGGTATTTGACTAAAGTCAAATCAGCCTCTTTTTAAGAAACGTCAAAAACGACCCGCTTCGTACAAATTTGTATGGAATGCTAGCATATGACGTCACGTATTCTATGGTCATATCATTTACTTTTAGTGTTTCTCTTTATGATAATAAATTGAGTAACACATTAAATTAATAAAATAACATATTTTTTAGAACACTTTATGACATATTTTTACTTGGTTATTTAAAAATATTTTATTTTCATAGTAGTCAAATACCCAATTTCGTTTTAAATTTGATTCACGGAACGTTGGTTAGACCAATTAATCAGATTTTTTTAAATTTCGAATTTTGGTTTAAAGGCTATCAGTACCGTCTGTATGGCCATTAAGTTAAGCCGTGGCACCATCAAATATGTTACCGTCACATATGAACATCTGCCAGACCCCCGCGAGGTACATTACAGCCTAAATACCCCCACACCGATAATAGTAGCATATAGTACTGATTTATAGTCCCTAGTCGATGCTATTGTTTATAGTCGGGACGTGAGTAGGTTGCATACACATGGTGAGACTATAAGGGTCGAATTGCGTTGACGTATAGTTGAAACGACTTTTTTGTTGCAGTTTTATTAGAAAAACAGTTACTACGATCTATGGATGTGTAATTGTTTTCTAAAAATGTGACGCCCTCTTTGCCTCAGAGAGCTGAGAACACATTACAAGCTGTCGCTCCTGCGCCTAATCTCTCTATGATAGCGTCCAACTTACGTCC
Source organism: Herminia tarsipennalis (assembly GCA_945859575.2). NCBI lineage: Eukaryota > Metazoa > Arthropoda > Insecta > Lepidoptera > Erebidae > Herminia > Herminia tarsipennalis. The sequence continues at coordinate 10,197,702 of OX243833.2, read as the reverse complement.
CATTGAGCTTTTAGAGTAAAGGTTGTATTTGCTTGTTTGCGCGCGCACTCACGCAATGATGCGTCTGGCTTTCCCAGTTGGTTACAATCACATAACTTAGCATAATTGTATGAATTTCTAAGAATCTTTATTTTTGGAACAATTGGTTACAATTGCGACATTATTTAAACTTCACACAATACTCTTAGCCAAAGAAATAAGTACGAAACATTGAACGAAGCTAAAACTACGAAAGCGTACTCAAACAATCTCAAACTTCCCTTTATGTACGCAAGAAGTCACATTTTTTCTGCGAACGTATTTCAACTGCCAAATAACAGACGTAAGGCCAATGACGCAAATTTAAGAAGGTTATGAAACCTTACAAGGGATTCAATAAAGTAACTTGTTTATTATTGTTATGTGGACGTCATTTCATTTCTGCCATGTTTTGTTTGTGCCACAAGGTGGTAAATAAACTTACGTCTAAAGAAATACCCATAGACGTATGCAATATCAAAACCCCGTGCCTTAAAATGCAATAGAGTAAGAATGAGAAGAAGAAAGGAACAATTTTTCAGAGCGACTGGCGTGGGTACTTTGGCTTTATTTTTTTGTATTTATAGAATAGTAAGCTAAGTGAATAAAGAAACACATATTTCCAAAATGTAATTTATCGTCGTAGGCACTATTAAACTTTAAATGTAGCAAAGGCTTTAAAATAAACATTTTACGTTTGTACGTGGTGTAGAACCATCTAATATATATTTTAGTCAGAAAGTGTGGTTAAGCGGTATACGTGTCCGGAGTACTTGCAGTTAGGTCCCGCAAGTTGCGATAGTTGTGCGGAGTTAAACTGTTGCTACGATCGCGTTTTAAGTGTTCACCATTATGTTACGACAAATGTTTTGTACCTGAATTTGTATTTAAATTAAACGTATTTTATGTGTTGTTTGTTTTATTTTTTAGTTTAATGTTGTTTTGGTTTATTCGTATTATGTTGGTGTCCTGAGACGAGTTTACCCCAGCTTACGAGCTACGAGTTTTCAGTACGTGAAGAGCATACTTGTGGGGTACTAATCCCGTTTCACCAGAAAATTAACTGTTTACGCGTCAGTACCTGTCACCACTTTTAAAATACAAAAGGTACAAACAAATGTCAATTAAACGAGAACAGGGCACGTAGCTTTGTACGTGACGGTTGGTTGGGGTGCCCGTACACCCCCTCAAACAAGTATTATAGGCTAAAACCCCCGTACTGCAGGCCCATCGGGAACTTGGAAGAAACTTCGGGAAATTCGTTTCGCATTCATGAATTATCCATTGCTTTTGATATACTTGACTGCATTAGAGCTTTGGTGAGCGAAACGTTGGAAAATGAAATAGCTTTTAGTGAAGTATGTAATTTATGAAGTACAGAAAATTAGAAAGATATGAAATGTGAGCTTTAACTTTGTAAGTATATTTTAGTAGAAATTTGTTTGATGTTTATTCTAATAACTAAAACTGGTTATTTTACTAAATAATAATTTTATCTACTTTTAATTTAACATAAAAAAAGTAGTGAGCTGTTCTAAATAGAACATATTTTATTTCATCAAGTAGGCTAAGTGCTTTAAAAAAACAGTAAGTAAAAGGGTTCAAATAATAAGAGTAAACTGACAAAGTTACCCCAAATCTTACTTCAAAAGTATCCCGTAGGTCAGTTACATTATGGTTATAGTACGTGTATAGTAGAGTCCATATGGACCGAAATTGTACATATATGTCATAGTCTTTATTACATTTTGACTGTGTCGGGTTTCAAATGCAGCTGCTGTACGCTATTTTTGGATGCTGCTCACGAATACTAGAGGGAATGGTTTTCTACGTGAAATGGGTAAAGCGCTCACACAGTGAGGATAATGTTTGGTCTGTTGTAATTTGCTCGTTGTACCTACATAAGGTAAAAGACTGTTTGTAATGTGTATTAAACATTTTTAATGAAATTCTTAAGGTTTTTTTGGATGTTTATGTACTGAGAGGAAACTAAAAAGGTGGAATATTTTGATGTACATGCAATAACTTCTCAAAAGAGTTAGGCAAACCGAGAGGGAAAAATGTGTGATACACAAACCGATTTGAAATGTATTTTACGTTCGTGAATATATTTCATGTAGTCCCCAGTGACACAATGACTCCTTTGAAATAAACTACATTATAACTGAAAAAGTAAACCATTGGGTTATAAAGGGTTCTTGAATAAAGATACCCGTTTAATTCGCGAATGTTTCTCAATTAAAAAGTTACTTACTCAATTTCGCTTATACACAAAAGCTGAACAAGCAACAAAAAGTAACATCACAATAAAAAATAACACAAAGAAATGCGATGTACTATATCGAATCAAGAAATTCGAGGAAACCAAGCATTGGGGATTGTTAGGAAGAATTCCTTTGGACCAAAGTTTTATAGCACAGAAAGCCAATAAAATTGTATAAAGGTTCCGGATAGTACGGACAATGGCACTCAGTGAATTGCCTTCTCTGAGTGACATTTGATACATCCAACTTGTACAGACATAAATTTTTTGCCCCAACTTTAGCCGAATTTACCCCAAGTGTCCGGTCTCTCCCCAATTAATTCGAGATTCAATTCTTGGATTTCTTTCGGCATTTTTTTTCTTTCTTATTTGTTTCTGTTGTGTATGCGATGGGTTGGAATTACTTTTTGTTTTAATGTGTTCTGACTGCCATTATACCGAATATTGAGGCATAACAAAGGTTGAATTGACTTTGTAGATAATATCAAATCGTCCCAGATGTCGGCCACTATGAATATTATCAAAATAAATATTAGGTGTAAAGCAAAGATATTACGAGAATGGAAACGTGCTTGCGTGTAGGCGAAATATGTGTGACTTGTGTAAGGTCACGTCATATATATATGCACGAACGATACTGTGTATGGGATATTTAAGAAAAAAGGAATCGTTTTTTACCTGATATGAAAAAGATATCCGTACTTTTCTTACAAAAGTTCTTTGGGCTACAATAAACGCTTGCCAATGTTTGCCATCTGTTCAATTTACTTACTCAACACACTAATGTTCGGCCAATCAAACAACATTTTAACCATTACAATTGCAGTCTATAAAACCGAAAGCGCCGAGAGCAAATACATTAACTGATTAAATTGCAACAGGGGTTGTCCCTGACGAGTTATGTAAATCGTTCTCGGGTACAGGGGTAGGTACGGATTTGTATTGTCTACATAGGTCCCCAAAGAGATTTGCGAATGAAACACATTTCACCGATAACTTTCTCATGATAAAAGCAACTTTGTAGAAAGATGCCCTTCCTGTAATACGATTTATACCCTTCCAGCAACAAAGAAACCATTACTATTTGAAAATAAAATAAATGATTCGCCACATTTCAAATAATCACTATCAAAAATCTCATACAAAAGCAGTGAAAACCCATCACATTCGGGAAATCTATTACAATTGAGCGTAACTCCTAAAAGGCTCAATCAATCATCGCCCATCATCCATCAAACATTCAACAAGTAAAAACAAAATGTTATCGGGCGGGCACTGAAAGCAGTGTCACACAATAAAGCAACACCCCTGCCAGCGGCGGGCAAGGTGCGTGCGCGTGTGTGCGTACAATCGAACGGTTTATACATTAGTGTGCGCGACAAACCGTGTCGGTATACGGAAGCGTGTGTGCCTGCTATCTATGTGTGCAACGTTAGGGCTGGCAGATGTACTGTTCACACGCAGCTGTCGACATTTCCCCCCTTAAGCTGTGTACTGTATTATAATACGGCACGCTTTCACGTAATTATGCATTATTATTACAGCCGCTTTTTAAGCTTATTATTGAACGATTGTATTTTTTGTTTCCAATCCTGTTGCTACGTTATTGTATGTATACTTGGCAACATGTTCGCAGACGGAGACAATGCAGTTTTATAGTAAAGTAATATATTTAAAATTCAAGTAATTATAGTGGTTCATAATAGCGGCAACTGGTTTGTTATAAACGTTATGTTGATAGTTAAAACAAATACATATGTTGAAACTCCGGAACAATCATGATAGTAAAAGTTCGTAGAACTAATAGTAATAATAATATCAAAGAGGGTTGTGAAAGTTATTACTAACAAACATGCACACCAAATATTCATCATTTACAGGGAATTCAACATTACAAATTCAACGACAAAATGTACAGAAATGCTTTCAGAATACAGTCAAGTCTATTAAATGAAGGTTTCCCGGAATATTTCCCTTTTACAGCAAAACCGATAATTTCTCCTCTTTTTTGATTTTCATTCACAACAAATTGGTGGAGTAACAACCTTGATGAAAAAAGTATTTATTCATCTTTGTTTGTGTGCGTCTGTAGGATATTATACACTCATGCACAGTTTGTGGTGTGCGCTACACAGGATGTTATGACCAAATATATACTTTTTAACTACTATTTATCTAAATAGTCAGCTAGGAAGCTTGTATGGACATAATGACAGTATATAAAAGCAAAGTATAACTTTGACGACTTAAAATTTATTTAGGAGATTTGAAGAAAAAAACAGCAATTGACGAAGTTGACGAAGTAAAAGCTGAAACGTTGATATAGCAGTAGTCAACTAATAACTGTCAAATCTATTGTCATCAATGTAACAATATATTAAACAGTTGTTGTCAATACATACATTTATTAAGTAATAGTTTATAAAGTTGTGTGGCAGTGATATGAAATAGCGTAGGTATTATGCAATTTTATGTCACTGCCACGCAATTTGCCTACATATCTATTAATGGGTACTTATGCATATTACTTCTTTCATTTTCGAATTGGATCTATAAGAGATTCACAAATTTGGAAAATAAAAGAAGAACACTACTGCTGTACAGCTAGTCAGCTGGGAATAATTTTATAATTATGTAAATGCGATGTACCCCGACTTTCTAATCAAAAACGAAAACATTGCGTGTAATTACTTTTAACATACGCATCACGAATCATTAATAAAGATACCCCACGCCATATTTTATTGTGGTGAACTAGACCCGCGCCACTACCGACATCTATAAGTACCGAAATACATTCCCAAAACACATAAATTAAGTTAATGTGTTCATTTTATCTTTCGTGTTCTCGTATAAGTCTGTCTTTGTCTAAAATTACCCTCTGTAAGTCCATAGGAGTGTGTTCTAACAAATACTTGTTGAAAAATTGCTCTTACGCTACATAGATGGCGCTGTTCTCAGTTTTTACGTGCGTATAAAAGAAAATAACATTTTGATGCGAGTGTGCTAACTTGTACGTCATATATCATATTATATTGTTAGTTATTAGCTTGTATACACAGTCCATTCGGTAAAATCCTTGGAATGATGGAGAGGTATCATTTTTTACGTCAAATAGGGCTAGAGAAACGTCCACCAGTATATTTTATTTAGCGATGTGTCGCGTTCCACTCATGAAGACCTAAAAATGTGCGAAATATTCCCTCGACAACATTACTCTTCATTTTATAACTGGTTTTTGCCACAAACTTGACTCTTTAGACCGTGGTCGTTAAAGCTTTTAAATCCTATATCTTTCTTGATGTAGGGTTTAAAAGCTTTAACAACTATTTAACAAACCAACTGAACGAATTTGAATGAAACCTAGACAATAGAAGATATCATGGGGTTACCAAGGGGGTTTGGGGGTTGAACCACAACCCCTAAAATTGCCAAAAGGTAGGTTTTAGTTACACAGTGTGAGTTAGCCGGTCTTTAGTCAAGTGTAGGTACCACCTAAAACTTCCCCCAAAATTACAAAAAAACATCCCCCGAAAAGCTATCCTGGGTATAGTATAATTTATGATATTCTAACTATTGTTTGTAATATAATAATATCTTGGGACAACTCACACAACGCTATCTGATCCCAAACTAAGCAGAGCTTGTACTATGAAAACCAGACAACTGATAAACATACTTATATATTTCTAAAAACTTACATACATATTATAGATAAATAACAGAATAAACCATCATGCTCACCACACAAAGTTTTATCCTGGGTGGGGATCGAAGCCACGACCTCTTGCGTAGCAGTCGGATACACTCCCACAGCGCCACAGAGGCAGTTATGTTTTAATCAAATTGGTTCTGTTAGTTTAGGGTGATTAAGAAGGAAACGTTGACATTATATTAGGAGGCTATATCCATCGTGACAGGAAATCATTATAATAAATTAATATACAACATAATTAATTTGTGATCTTTTAATAATAAATTCAGTTTCATTCTCACGTTTAATAGTTACCTTTACCTAATTTCTATATCATGATTTTTCAAAGAAAATCGATTAATACTCTACCCTAACCTGAAAAACAAAACAATGCACTTGAGATTTTGAATTCCGATTGATGCAATCCCAGCATTCGCTCGAGGCTCTATCTGAGTGGATCTTGTTTCTCCATACAAACTTTGGACCCCCGTTTCATCCCCTTAGGGGGTGAAATTTGAAAAATCGTTTCTTAGCTAATAATCTGCGTGCGGAATTTCAGCGCAATCCTTTCAGAGGTCTGAGCTGTGTGTTGATATATCAGTCGGTAAAACATGAATAAAAACTGTTCATTTACGAAATTTACACCCTATTAATAGGAATAAAAGTTAGGAAACAAACCTTGGCCGAACAAACAGTACACAAAGGCACTTAAAAGTGTATGAGGCGAGGTCACCGCGCCAGAATATTGGTGTCGTGACGTGTAAACAAAACTTGTGCAGACAGACGCGCCCTAATGATCACGTTACAATCGATACACGGCCACTGCGTAAATTGTATCTGGACAACGCCCTTATGTCAGTGGAAAGTTTTGTCTATGGATTTGCACTTCAATTTGGGATCGATGACCTTTTTTTTTTTCAAGATTTTAATCTACTGCGTCAGCTTAACTAATTCATATATCCATGTCGAATTACTGTTTTCTAGTACTAGTCTCTGATATACATGGCGAAACTATAAAGGTTTGTTATTGTCTATGATTTTTAGAAATTTCGCATTCCTATGTATCTACAAGACAGAAAAACAATTGACTATAAGGGCGAAGACACATATGCCAGGTATGTAGCATTGTAAAGTTATACAAGAATGACCTGGCCGGTAATTATCACTGCATCGAAACAGCACATAACTTGCAATTAAGATACTACTTTAAAACATGCACGCTAAAGTAAATTTTAAAATGATAAGATACTCGTAAAATAGTTGATGGCTCGTCGAAGAGTCACATATCATCTTGTCATTTTTAAATTAACTTTAAATCACACTGATTAAGGTCGCAATTTAATTGCATTTTATGTGCTGTATCGGAATGGTGTTGTGACTGTGGACGATGACGACGACGCGTAGCAACAAAAAGCTTATCTTAAATACAGATTTTCATCAAACAAAACAAAGAACTATTTTTATTAAACTTGCTGTCTAATACAAAAACCGTATCAAAATGCGTCTATAGGTACATTAGACGACAGAGATGTCGGATACGGCAGCTAATCGCATTAGAGAATAGTTAACTACTCAAAAAATATTACAGTGCACAAGTGTATGCGCAAATACAAGTGCACACTCTATTCCCTCACTCTCATAGCCCGATGGAACGGAAATTTGACTTGACCGGACAGAGATTAGGCGCACGATCGACGTTTTAACGAGCTCTCCGAGGCACTGAAGGGTGTGATAATTTTAGAAAACGGTCACCTATCTATAACCCGACAGTGGTATCGTTGCATAACCTCGCAGATTTCTCGATCTCCTCGGTCGCCACTCAGTCAGGAACCCTTTTGCTATTTAATCTAAACTCGATAACTTTTTTAATAAAAATAAACCCCCTTCAAATAAATATCAAAGAAAAAGTTTATTAAGCACATCACTGAATGCAAATTTCGCCGACTAACTCCTATGTTTTAGTCTATATCTCTGGCGTTTTATAAGACTGCCTATGTGGCGCGTTGGGAGTATGTCCGACTGTTACGTAAGATGCCGTGGGTTCGATTCCCACACGGGTCACCACTTTGTGTGATCCACAAATTGTTGTTCCTAGTCTGAGTGTTCTTTGTGTCTGTGACTTGTATGTTTGTAAAGTCCCCGCAGCACAGGGCTTGTACCCTACTGCGGGAGTCGTTTTTTTTTAGGAAAAAAATTAAAATAAGCTAGGACATTGTTTTATACACTAAAACCAAAAAATATGCAGTAAAATAGCGAAAAATTAGCTTTCGAGGAAATAGCGAAACGTGCCTTTTTGAAGGCGGTAAAAAAACAAGTTAACTCCATTTATCTACATTAGTCAAGTTAAATCTATAGATCATAAGCAAAACGGATCGGCTGGGATGAATTCATTTAAACTTTGCAGACTGCATAAGCCTGGACTCGTGAGTTTTTGTTCATCTAAATTATTCATGAGGAAAGCTTTGCATTTACTTCATGTACCTAGTACTAATCTGGTTATTCTACTTACAAGTTTTGTTTACTAGTATTCAATGCCTTGCTTTTAATATGTACAAGAAACTTTGTATGAGATCAAACAAATGTTTATAAGAAAAACAAGCCGACCCTCGCAACTTCGTCTGTGTGAATTTTCTCCGTGTTTGCAATTCATACTTAAAACCTATAAATAAACGTATTTTAATACCTACCCAAATATGCAAAAAATAAGTTAAAATCGGTCGAGCCGTTTCGGAGGAGTTCGACCACAAACACCGTGACACGAGTTTTTATATATTAGCAGTCGAAAGTCCTGACTTTTATTAATCAGCGTAAAACCCAAACCAGTGGACCTAAAGAGGTTTCTTTTGAAATGTTTGGAAAGGGGTGAATAAATTAAATGCGAGCGAAGCCGCGGACATAAGCTAGTTTATTGAGTTAATGTTTTACAAAGTAAATGAGGTAAAAAGGCAATGATTCAAGTAAAACCGTCGTACAAGCATAATTGGTGTCAACGATAGCAAAAAATAATTAAAACTCTATAGTTAATACGTTTTTTTTTTGTGTTTTATATATTAAAAATGGGCTACATATTTTGATGTAAAAATTACAGTACCTACTATAAAGTTTTATAAAAACCCGTTTAGTAATTTTCGCGTGAAAGAGCAACAACATCTATCCATCCCTACAAACTTCGCATTTATTATATTTGTGGAATTTTCTCTAAGAGCGTATCCTCAGTACCTAAGCCTATTATAAAAAATCACTGTAAATATTGACCAGTGGATGATTTAAAATGTATATAATAAAATGTAACATATACCTATTAAACGTATTTGTTTTTTTTGTTCTCGAGAACAATATACTTAGAAAAAAATCAATATCTATCCTAATATTATAAAATAAACTTAAAAACTACTAGACCGATTTCAAAAATCCTTTCATCATTAGAAAGCTACATTATCGGAGAGTAACATAGGCTATATTTTATTGTCAAAAATGTACTCAAGGTAAAAAAAAACTACGATATGACACCCGTGCGAAGCCGGGGCAGGCAGCTAGTATTAAATAAAATGCTTTCTACGAACAAAAGATTATTCCGAGCTACTTTCTTTTACACGTTCCACAGAGAAAATGACATTGCATTTTATCCACTAATTATTCAATTTAAAACGAAGGGTGAGATTAAATGGTACAAATTAAACCGTTTAAATAACGCGTTCAACAGCCATTTTGGATTCCGAACTGTCACTTTTGGCGCGCATTTTGAAGACCAATTAACGGTCCGAATTTGAAAGTGTTTGTGTGGAATGTTTTAATTGAAACAGTGAACAAATGAACGAGTGAACAACTTGTAACGACACTTTGTTATACAGGGGGATGCAATTTGCTACAGTGACCATTTTCTGCTTACTCACCCATTAAGCAATATACAGGGTATCATGAACATGTGCTGGTGTCATATACACTCCATTTTTGTGAACCTCATTAGAGTTTTATTTGTCACTAGCTTTTCCAAGCTTCGCCCGCGTCATGTTTGATTTCTATAGCCCGTGGGTTTTTCTGATATATAAACTACATTACTGTAAAGTTTCATCAAATTTCGTGCAGTAGTTTTTGTATGCAAGGGCAATAAACGATTAATAATTCAGAAGGCTGTTGCTAAACTAAACATTCAGCCAATTATATTAGCTACTGAAGAAAAATGAATCACTTTTTACGCGTGGATAATATCGTAAAGAATAAATTTAATTAAAATTCAGCACTTTTAAGGCATTATGCTAATAATATGTTCATGCAATATAACAAGCCAAAAAAGTGCTTAGTTCTACTATATTTAAAGCACCTAATAACTTTTTTCCACAACACGAACGCGGGACATCTTTATTACTTTTGAACCCTCGTAGAATGCCGGATTACATAGGCGTCTCTTTCACACGTGTCTGATTTAATAAAAGTGTGAGAGGGACGGATATATTAGGCTTAGAGAATACAAAAGGCAAATTGGTTTCGCTAGGCACCCTTCCGTCGTACCCCAGCTTTGCATGACACGTGGCCGCTTTAGGGGATGAATTTGAAAGGGGCTGTTTATTTAAGCCCTATTTCGTACAGTTCGGTGGCTATAATTTTTATTATTAATTGTGAGTTCACAATAAAATATACTAAATACTATCAGGCTATCGAAACCCGAGAACGTAGACAGACTATAGTGAATGTAGACAGACCGACAGTGTTCAAAATTGATTTTGATTGAATATGACTGAAGAAAATAGACCTTCTAAAAGTAACCCATCTATAGACTAAGCTTACACATCATGCTCAATTTCATCGGCCAAATCGAAATCATCCACCAAACATTTCTCTATACATTTCATCAATGCCAGCAAACGAAACATTCAAAATGGCTACCTTCACAAAAGTATCAAAATAAATCGTTCATTCAGTCCACGCGTATTTTATAGTGTGACGTCAGCATCCCTTATATGTTAGTAATCATTGTATTTAATCAACGGGCGGTCACGTGCGGGGTCGGGATCAAGGGGTAGTTTACTGTGGACCATTGTATCGCCAACTGTTGGGTTCGAAACTTCTACGATACAGATCTAGTATGATTGCGGGTGTAATTGGTTCGTGTAGTTTAAATTATGTACGCGGCCCTCTATAGGAACAATGAACCCAACTTTTAGAATAGGCTTCACAATAAATTGCATTCAGGGATTGGAATATAGTATCGATGTATGTATCACAAAGGTTACATTGGTTAAATAAAACTTGTATTTGTACTAAATAATAAAACAAAGGATGCTTGCGGATCATGAGATAAAACTTTTTGTGGGTTGGATAGATAGAGACAGACATAGTATGATATTTAGATTGGTTAGTGTCAATAATTGCGAGTGTCATTACAAATAAACTTTTGCCACAGTCGTACTAGATAGGACGTCAACCTTACAAATACCGGTCACCTTGAAAACAAGTAGTGCACAGTGTATCAATAATTCAAAATAAGAACGAATGAGATGTTAACAATGAATAAATGCGTCAATATAATTTGACTTGCAAATGAACGAATGAAATATTCTTATTTTGAAACAACTTGTTAAGAGAAGTCTACCCGGTAGAGATGCTCAGTAAGTTTATGTGCCAATTGAGCACAATTATTCCATCGTTTTAACTACAGTTATGAATCTACTTTCATTCTAATAGACATATCAGGACGTAAGATTAATGACCTAAGTGCGACTACTTAAGAGAGGAGGAGATTAAATCCCCAATTTAGCAGTCATAGACGGAACGATTCCAATCGTAACAAAAATACAAATCTTTTTTTAGAACTGTAAGCCTATTCCAATTTAAAAGAAAACGAAATTCGAACGAAAATTGTATAAATCACATGATAAAATCCAGAGCTAGCAACATCAATTCAATCTATTTGTTGAACGATAATTGTCAATGGATTCAACCTTCTTGTGCTTATAAAACAGTGCTGTGTTTTTGCTTATGTTACAACCTCGCTTTATGCTGAGTTGAAGCCTCTTTGTCGCAGATACGACGTGCATAAATATAAAATCCATAACACCTTTGTATCTGTGACAATAAATGTTTTTTCTTTCATAAACGAAAAAATTTAGTAGTCTCCGCAAACTAAAGACATTTAAAGATACAAATGTTTATGATTTTGAGGTAAGAGAAAAGGCCTACTGTATTACTTTTGTTTACTACATAGAAAAAAATTGGAAAAACCATAATTCAACCATAAATCATTTACCGGAGACACACAAAGAACCGAAAATAACCGCTAATAGCGATGATCGTCACGTAGCCTTACCTTTTCTATTTACCCCCAATAGGATTTAATATAAGCTCCGTAGCCATAAATAAAAAAATACGCACAAAGTGAGAATAGAAGGGATGAAATAGATTCCGCTCGGGCGATATCGAAAGGGACATTAATTTTCTGCCTACTTAAATTGCTGGTACGTGTTAAAGGAAGAGAAATGAGCGATGTTTAAAGGAAATACTAAATACGAGTAAGTTTAATCTCTCCAGTCACATAGTCAGTCCTCTATCAGTTCTACAAACGAGTAGGTATAATAAAAATCCGAACTAATTTAGTCATATTTTATGATAGGCAATAAAATAGTTAAATGAACTGTTTAAAGATTTATTGCAACTTTCACATGGATTTAAATCTAATTGAAATAAAAAAATAAAATAAAGATTTTAACATTTCAACACAACCTGTATATAGTTTTCGGTTAGGTTTAACCCTTAAAATGCTATATGAGTTTTTGAGTTCAATTTTAACTTGTCGAATTTTACCAAAATTTTAAAGTTGAACTTTCAACCCCTCGAATGCTATCTGAGTTTTAGAATTCTAAGTCAACTCTATCAACGCTCATAGCTTGTACCGCTTACACCTTGGGACACAGCTTTTCGCCACCTGTCACTGTTAAGTCCGTGGCAGAGGATTTGCAAGCCACCTTTTACGCTCAACTTGTCTCTACCATATAGAATTTTTTCATGATAAAATTGCGCAACAAATTTTGTCTGTCAGCGTATTATCTTATCGTTTATTCAGTGTCAGCTATTTCTAGTGATTTCTTTAGAGTGGAAACATAGATTCCAGGAAAATGGTGTAATTTTGAAAATTGTTTATACAATTGAGAGGCGCTTTTCCCGTTTAGTGTGTTTAAAAAATATAGTGACAAAACAGGTGTAAACAGTAAGTTGATTAAATATGAATTTGACACGCGTCTATATCTTATGTAGTAGTTAAAAAAACTGTCTAATGTTATAGGTTTAAAGATCTTTATTATTCAAAGAACATTACAGTCCACTTATTAATAATATAAGACTAAGTAAAATAAAAAGACATTAGTTCGACCGTAAATATGCTTAAGTCAATAACTCAAAAATGTAATCGCAAACGTATAGTTTCTAATAGTAGTTTGCTTCACACAATTCTTAATTTTTTGGTAAATGTAGGTGTTTACAAAAAAATATTCATACTGAGAGCATCGACGACGCGTCGGTGTCCGCTCGAACAAAAGGTGTTTACTAAGGCCTATGATACTGTTGGAATTAACCGAAACTATTTTTGCACGGACTTATTTATCAAAATCAAATCTAGATTTAGCCATGAACACGTAATATAAATCTAAAGTGACACATACTTGCGCATTTAGGTACAGACTGGAATTAAAATTTCAATTACTCAAGTAAATCGGAAACCTTAGAAAGGTTAGTTTGATGCCTACGTCTTATTATAAGGCTTTACTTTTTGCTTTATACCTTTTTGTTTATGTTACCTCATAATTCGTGGAAAAAAATGTAGGAAAATTTAGCATTTCAAGAGATATTACCTAATATGTAGGTACATTATATTAATACGGATTTCCAGATTATTTATTTCTGCCTCGCAGATTTTAATAATCGCATTATGAGGGTTAATGTTTCATTCCTATTTTTAATGTAGCCATAATATATGGATGGTTTTAGATCACGAAATTATTTCCCAGACGCAGAAATATATTATTAGTTTGATATGTAACTGCCTTGGTGGCGGTATGCACGACTGCTGCGCAAGAGGTTGTGGGTTCGATTCTCACAAGGGATACCATTCACAAATCGTTTTTCGTTGTTATTTGGATGTAGTTTTTTTACAATCGAGACGTCATGGGTTCGAATCCCATCTATTATACTACCCATGGGGGGATGGGGTTTGTAGCCCCCAGTGTTTGTGCATACGCTTTAAATATGCCAACTAATAATTAATAAATAAAAACCAGAATTTCAAATAAGAAAAACAAAAAATATCGATTGAATCTAAATTAGTTTTCAAGTATTTGAACAATCAATAAGTTATTTTGGACTCCCAAATTGAGATCCTAACTTTCCTTGAAACTGGGCAAAGCAATATTGAAAGAATTTCAACAAGTTAATAAACAATTCGTTTAATTAAAAATTAATTGTCGAATTAATTACCGCTGTAAGTTATCTATCATGTTTGAAGAAATTACTGAATGACTTTATAATGTTTTATAAAACTATGTCAGCATATAATAAAACCCTTTCGTTTTAGGGTTATTGTCAATAAGTAATTTAGAGCCGCCGAGCTTATAAAAAACCGGACAAGTACTAATCGGACTTGCCCACTGATGGTTCCGTACAAATTTGTAGGTAAATGTTATAAATACACACATCAAAAGTGTCTAGGGATCAAGCATTTTTATGCGGATTTCTTGAGATTGAGATGTGGCTTTGTAATAAATTTATGATTTTATAAATTTATATGGATCCTTTTTGGTGCATTTCATAATTTGAATCAGGAACTGTGAATCAAATTCGAGTAAAAGATGAAAATCAGCTGTCAATATTTTCCCTATAAAAACATACAACGCATTGAAGACATTATTAGTGCTACTGTTTCCCTACTACTGATTAAAACCAACGTTATTATGGAGCGGCGACGTCATTTAAGCAGGGAAGAAATGCTCAGAGCCGTGGGAATGATAGAAGCTGGTTCCCGGCAACGTACTGTGGCTTTAGCTCTGAATACAAGTCAGAGTGTTATCAGTCGACTTTGGACACGTTACCGAAGCACTGGTACCGTGGCTGAGCGCCATGGAGGTCGGTATCGCTGCACCACACGGAGACAAGACCGATACATTCAAATCTTAACTCGAAGAGGTCCAACAATAACCGCCATGATGTTAGCCGTGAGGCTTCATCACTCTTCAGGGAACTTAATTAGCGACCAAACAGTCAGAAACCGCTTGCATGAAGTGAACCTTCATTCCCGAAGACCGCTACGGGTACCACCTATAGCAATGCACAATCGTAGGATTCGATATCAATGGGCTCTTGAACACAGAAATTGGGCAGAAGAACAATGGCGTCTCGTGTGCTTTTCTGATGAGTCTCGTTTTGGTATGAGACCGGATACAAGACGTAT
This sequence comes from Herminia tarsipennalis, assembly GCA_945859575.2. Lineage (NCBI taxonomy): Eukaryota > Metazoa > Arthropoda > Insecta > Lepidoptera > Erebidae > Herminia > Herminia tarsipennalis. The sequence continues at coordinate 10,182,294 of OX243833.2, read as the reverse complement.
ACGACACTGGAGAACCCCTGGACGCCAACAGCGATTAAAATCCTGCCAGGAAGTCCATCCTTATAGTGGTGGAACCATCATGGTATGGGCGGGTATTTGGATCGGCGGAAGAACTGAGTTGATTTGGATCAGAGGCAACCTCAACGCTCAAATTTATGCTGAGACGATTGTATCAGACGTCATCGTTCCTCTACAAGTGCAAATCGGTCCCTTATTTCAGTTAATGCATGATAATGCACGACCGCACACCGCAAGAGTTGTAAGACAGACTCTCGCCGCAGCTAACATCAATGTCCTGCCCTGGCCTGCTCAGTTGCCAGACTTGAACCCGATTGAGCATGCATGGGATATGCTACAGAGAAGAGCTCTGCCGAATATGGAGGGTATCCAGTCGCAAGAAGACCTTTTTTTGTTGTTGCAACGAACATGGGCGGCCATTCCACAGCGTGATTTGGATGAACTCATTTTGAGTATGCCAAACCGATGTTCTTGTGTTGTTAGTGTTCGCGGTAGAAACACGGATTATTAATTGTTTAAGTTACCCAATAAAATTTTAAAGAAAACTGTTATTTCAGTCTTTTTTTCGAACTTTAATGTTAGTGGTTCAAATGTCAAAAATCCCTTTATTAGGAAAATGGCAAATTTCTTTATTAATGCAAAGGTGACTTGGTTTATCGTTACTGTGACAAACGAAAACACTTTATTTGATGAATCCTTAAAGAAATAAAAAAAAAAAATCAATCAGGAGAAAAGTTATTGCAAAAATATATGTTGATCCCTAGACACTTTTGATGTGTGTAGTTCAGGAAATGAGTCTCGAAATATACGTTTTTTGCAGCATAAATGGCTGTATCTTTTTTTTACGTTAACTTAAGGGCCCCACTGAAGATTCACCTATCAATCCAAATGGTGTGGACGTTCTGGTAAAAACTTATCGTGAATGTCAAAAACGTAATCCATTTTAACAGACGTCGTTCGGTTTTGAAATTGCAAAATGACATTCGTCCAGTCCAAATGGACGTATATCACGCCACGCCATTTGATAACGGACGGACGGACAACAAAGTGATCCTATAAGGGTTATTTTTTTTTTCAGGTACGGAACCCTAAAAACGGTTAACGCACTTTTAATTTTTTTCTGTACAGTATTATTCAATTCGTTTTTAGTTTTTTTTTTTTTTTATTTAAAGGACTAAATCTTATTTCCATTTCATTAGGTACATTCTTTTGAATATTTTTTCTCGGAACACCGACTTTCTTTGTTTGAACTTCAATTATTCGATATAAATATTACAACATTGTTGTCTAAATATCAATTACGTCTTAGATCAAATCGATTCTAAATTTGCGAGTCCTTGACCCTTTCAATAGCTATCGGTTCATAATATCCGAGTTACGAGATCCTAAATATCCGCCGAATCGAATATTTTTTAATTGAGTAAGCTCCCCCTTGGATTATGACGTAGTATCTCATTTCAAATATCTCGTAAAATATTAACACAAGATGATATCACGATGCTGAGATTTCTTATTAAAATTATATGGAAAAATATTATCTACATACAGTTTTAATACCAGGGTTAAACGTCTGTTTCAGTTCAGCTACTTACCTGCAAAGAAAAAGATAAAAATTAGTAAAAAGAACATGGTCTTAGGAAACTAGATTAAAAAATAAATTGAATATATCTTGTATTGTCTATGTTTTGTGAACGTTATCTGAATGTTTGTCAAAATATACTTGGGTGTCTACCTTATCTATATCAATATTATAAAGCTGAAAAGTTTGTTTGTTGGATGGAGCCCATTTATCGATGAAGGTAATAAGCTATATCACATTACGCTACGGCCAACAGGAGCTGAGCAGCAATGAGAAATGTTGCAAAAACGGAGAAAATTTACGCAGGCGAAGTTGCGCGGGACAGCTAGTTCTAAATATTCAAGTAACACATGACACGGGGTTGAAAATAGAACCTACAAAAAGATACTATAAACAAAATAGTTTAACATAACACCGCAATTAAATGGGAAACAATGTACAATTTTATACGAATTGGGTAACTTTGCCCATATACTACATTAAATAAACACAAAGGGCAATTCTCTCTGGCTTACGTAGTATCAAAACTTAAGCCCAAGAATCAATAAGACGGTGGGAAGACAAATAGAAAATTAATAAAACATTCCGTTGGGGCGAAAATTATTTGCGGAAAAATTAATTACTTTCCGAAGAATTTCTATTACGAAGTCGAACGTCGGTGTGAGCTTTCCATCGATGGAATTGAAAAGTACTGCTTTCGGGAAATGAGGTGAGGACACCAATTACAGGCCGGCTAATTATTTTTTTAGTGTAGAAAGCTAATTACGGAAATAGATACTTGTGAATTATGGAACGGAAAATTATATTTTTATCTCCCGAAGGTTAATAATAAAGATCGATAATGGAAAAACGTCAAGGTTGAAATTATTTATGTGCTTTAAATTTAAATCTATGATACTGTTAATTAATCCGGTCGAGCGTCGATAATTGTGGAAAAAAAGTAAAGTCAAACACAAAATCCAAAAATTCCGATAACAGATTTTTCACCTCACTACTTTTTTTAAATTGGCATCAAAGGGGCAAATCTTTCTGGCTCAACTCCAGTCCTTTCTTTGCACTTAAAATAAAAGGTGAGACTAAGTGAACGGTTGGGAAATAGTGAAAATTCTATTGCTAAAGTATAAAAGAACTCTTTGGTTCTCTTTGTACCCAAAACCCGTGGAATAATGGTATCGAAATAGGATCGATCCGACGCGACAAAGCTCAAGAGGATTTCCAATTCCGATCGTGCATGTAATGTTTGTAGAGTTGCGTGGCACTGACGTGGAGTACTCAACCTAATATGCGGAACCCTTAGCTATAACGAGAGCTAAGATATTGAGTGATATTTCAGACTTTACTTCGTCGATCTGTTTGAAATTGCGATCACAGCTAACGCCATCTAGTAGATGCTGCTAGGAAACTGTCCTGAATCGCACTATTGAAATTTACATGGCATAGAATAAAAATAAATAGTCTGGTATATTCATAGTTGTCTGAAATAGGGTGGAAATACAGGTTGTATTAAAAATAATTGGGCCATTTTATAAGTAGGCGCAACAGCATGCAGCCATGAGCTTGCCCTTCGCTCGACAAGCGCGAGTGTCAACAGCACGACGCATACGTGTTGGCCTTGACCTCACCCAATATTTGACAAAACTTGAAAGCTTGCAAACAGATGAAACTCGACGTCAAATAAACCTCAATTGGACGAAAAACGATATTGACGGTTTTGGGTTTGTCGTATACAGAATTACGGACCTTTGTTTGTGGCAAAGGATGAAATTCGATACTACTTCGAGATAAATAGTGTGACTTGCAAAAGTTCCAATTTTTCGCGTCCGGAATAGTCCGGATTTTGTTTGTGTCCAATTTCTGGTAAGCCGCCTATTTTGATGAGAGGGCATTCAGTAATTCTATTGAATACGAAGAAACGTTCAATATAGTTCAGTTTCGTACTATCATTAGAGAAGCTACTGGCTTATGTACACAGCTTAATACAGTCCAGGCAAACTTAAAAACTAAAACTAACATGTTATAACTAACAACGACGTTTACACGAATCTACCATAGGCTATTACGTACATCATTCCACTATGGTCAACATGGGCAATGTTGACCATAGTACTTGCCTAAAATGCATGCTACCAAACAGAAGCGTATTATAGCCCATGTTTACAAAGGGTTAACGGTTCGGTCAATGAAAACGAGTAGCGTCCGCTGTACAGAATTCAAAATGAAGTCCTCAGGCAAAAATACATAGCAAACTTTGCCCAGCCATTTTATATTACTGCAGTACGTCACCTCATTTGCGACAAGATCAAAGGCAACATCGTTAGACCTATGTAATATTTTATAAAGTTTTACAAAGACGATCCGACAGGAAACGGAACGGTTTGCAGTGAATTGTACGACTTCAGATGAAAATGTACTGTATTTCTGTATGAAATGGTTTCATAAAGTCGCGGGTTTCTTATAAGGAACTGAACAAATATATTTTTATTACTTGCATTGTATTGAGCCATGGAAACATTGTTGGTTTGAAACAGTTGAACTTCGTTGGCCGTGAAATAAAATACTTATTTATAGTGGCAAAGTAAGGATGTTTTCGATTTCACAGAGGAAAGTAGTTGTGTAATACCTCTCTGAAACGCACGTATTTTATCAAATAAATACACTGGTATTAACATAATGCTGTAACTAAAACTAAAATTAACTACGAGTAAGTAAAGTTGCTACAAGTAAATATTTGTCTAAGCGCAAAATACGGTGTATGAGTTCATATAGTAAGGTTTATATTTTTACAAAATAAAACGTAAAATTCAGAGCAAACTTGGTTTCGCCTGGTACCTGTTGCGACCCAGATGCAGTTTGCGTTGGGACTTTTATTTAACAGTAGGTAATGTTGTTAGTTCAAATAGTAAAAAATCGCTGTGCACGGTAAATGTAGGAAATGGTACAGAGGAAGTTTCGTATACTATACACATATATTTATGCAATTTTTGTATGGAGGGCGTAGGCGAGCATTTTTTTTTGTAATGACACGATGTTGGGCAAAGTTAGCCTAAGGATAAATATGGAAAAAAAATTACAAAATGGCATATTTACAAAAAAAATATGTATTATTTTTAAGTACCTTATGCATTAAGTGGTTTATTATTCTATAATGAGTATTTATATGGAGAGGTATATATATAAACAATTTTTTATGTCAACTATGGCAATTCAGTACCAAGAACTAGTTACCAATGAACCAGCAATTCCTGTTTGCCTACATATCCAAGGGAAACTTGTTACAACGGAAGTACTTAATATATTTTTAAAGCAATCATACAAAAATGCTTTTAACCAAGCCAACCGTACATCGCGTTACTGGAGCGAGCATTGCGCTACGTGATTTCGAATAAAGCCGTCCGATATCTCGATATGCGAGCGAGTACAAATTAAAATCGATGCTAAACGATGCCAAATGGTGTAGAAAACGGCCCAACTTGATAATGTACGGCTAGGGGTGTGTATGTGAAGTTTTTAAGGGTTTTCGAGACCCCACAATCCAAGTTAGCTAAATCATTTAGTAGCTTAATATAATTTAGGCATTTTTTTCAGGTAGATGATAATACCTATTATCTCAACATTAAGCATAAATTTATTCTATTAAATTGATTTTATTCTTTTTTTAATTTTACTGTTACATTTCCTAATACCTATGTACAGTCAAAAAGAATTATAATCTAGATCTATACTGCCAGTTAACATAACTAAAACTTAGAAAAAGTCTGTCATCATGTCATTTGGCATGTGTAAAATTGTCAACCCTAAGCATTTATCGTCACTTTGCCAACTCGGTCTATCGCTCCAGTGGCTCCAGTTATCACATAATCTAACGCTGAATTGAAAAACTTACATCGAGCATTAAAATATCGCTTTTCGAATTTCGAACTAAGTTCGCTTGAATAATTCCAGATAATTCGGCCATAATATACCGATAAAATGTGTTCCAAACTTGAATAATCGGTTTGGAACGCTTTTTTTTATTTTATGCTTTGTATGTAATAGAGGAACTTATTTTTTAAATATTATTGTGGATGTGTGTTTCTATTTTTAAATGTATAATTCCTCAGTAACAAATTATTTAATAAAAAAATGGCGTTAGGACCCAAGAGACGAAAGTTACACGACCTTGTTAGCCAGTTAGAATAAAAGCAGCTATAACATGTTAATTATGTTAAACATGTCACGAATTGTAAAAACATGAAGAGAAAACATAATTAATTCGGTTTAATTACCCACACTGCTGCACTGAAGGAAAACAAACACGTTGCAATTCAAAATGGCGACACAACAAGTTCTGAATTAAATACAAACGGCCGATTTATTATGTGATTAAATTAATTTATGTGAATGTTAAGGTTTCATTACATAACACAAACCTAGGATGTATATTTTGATTTATGGATGATATTGAACTAACAGCGGAACAGGCATGAAATAATAAATTTCTGCGTAGAATGATACACTAATAAAAAGTTTAATAACGACGTGCGACGTTTTAGTTTGCCTACTTCTTAAATTTTATATCACATTCAACATCAGGCTTCACTAAACATTCAGTTTAATAACTAAACAACGCAGCTTTTAATGTACATTATCACGGCATAGTTAAAGTGGCCATAAAACATAAAGATAGCATAAACATAGAAACCGGCCTGGTATAAACCTAAAAAAACACTTTAATACTTAAAGTACAAAACCACATAACCACCCTCTTTCCTGTGAAAGTTTAAAAAAGTAATTAATGAACTCCGTTAACGCTGTTCTTAACAACCATTTTAAGTAGACCCGCAGTGGCCGAGTTAAAAACTAAATGTTGCTTTCAATGTTCGCATAGTCTTAGTTTGTTAGTGATAACTAGCGCTGTTGTCGGGGTTCAAGGTTTGCTGGTGGTTGGAAGGGAAGTCGCGGCGTCCGTTTACGGGGCATGATTTAAATACAGTGCCGCCATGTTTTATCTGGCATCTGCTACGTGACGGAACAACTAAGCACGCCCGTTTTGACGCTAATCGGGAGTCAGGGTGCGTTCTATGTTTAAACAAGCAATATTTTTGACAACATGCCTGATTAAGAATGATAGGAATTAATTGTTGCCCACAATGTAAACATAGGTATATTTAAATTCGTAACTGAAACTCCAAGGATTTGTATCTTTGAGCTTCATTTAAAACATATTTGAACCGCATTCGATTTTCAAACTTATCTGTGAATAATTTGATAGGTTTTTTTTTCATTTACCCCTGTAGCATCTGTGTGCTACAGGGGTAAATGAAAAAAACCTATTAATTTCCTACCATTTGTATACACGAGTTCATTTGCACATAACTTCTAAAAGGAAAGTTAATCTTCAAAGATAAATAACACGATGAGAAAATTTCTCAACACAAAATAACGCCCGCCGCCCTAAGAGGGTTATTTCACTCCGTGTAACAACATTTAACGTTCTACGTTATTACATAAATTCTATCAAAATTTTGACTTCATTTCGCCAACAAATTATAATCATGGCATTAAGTTAATGGAAACGTTGGCTTTTACAACTGTTTCAGGGCTTTGAACCACTCATGACCTTGTTTTATGAAAAATGTGAAAATGATTATAGCTTAGTTTGCAGCCATATCAACAACTAAAAAAAAAACTAAGTCGTTTCATGTATTCACACGTTTTATATTCTAAATTTCAAATGAGGAACAGTGCTGCCGCATTACGTCGAATAATATAGCTTTATTATAGGTAGGTATAGATGCGTGCGGTAACCGCAGCGGGCCAACATCTAGCACCCCATAAGGCGCAACTTAGCAATAAATAATACGGGATTTAACAATATCACGCTAACGTGTTCCGGAGTTAAAAAATTAAGTTGACGAACAGCCCACGGAACGAAGGGGTAAATAAACAAAATGGAATGTTTACCGAGCCTTGATATTAACCCCGGAGTTGTAATTCGAAAATGTGGTTTAGTTTTTATTTCAGCTTAACCTTAATTTGTTCAGAAACAAACCAACTTTCATAATATCACGAGCATAATACAGCAAAATCTGGAAATTGACAAAGCAAAGAAGTGACTTATATTTATAACATCAGAACTTAGGAAATAGCTAATATGTAATCTATAGAAAATATGTTTCGATCTTTTCAATAAATATCGAAAAAAGGTCTTGGTACACACATTTTGCGAAGTTTATAGTTATATTCTTTTACATAAGTAAGGTTGAAGTTCGGATTCGTCGGCTTCCCATCTGCGCAATATTATCATGTACCCTCATAAACATAATAAAGTAAATACATAAGTGAGGAAAAAAATACACCGGGATATCCAACTCCCGCCCTATCATGAAAGTAATTCTAATTCTAATCTAAATGTAGATGAATTTTCGCAAATTCGTGCCGTTTCGTCAGTGCAAGGCCGCGCTTACTTTGTTCCAATTTTAATTGGGGTACTGGTAGGCCGTATTTATATTTTGATATTTTTTTTTAATATTTGCTTAATTTTTATATTTCAGAACGAGAAAAAGTGAGAATAGAATAGATTTTAATTGATTGGTCGAGTTAGATGGAATGTAACGATTGTGGTAATTTAAAATTGGAATACGATTGTATACGAGTAGTCAATCACAGTGTAAAAATTCTAATTGATAGGCCCGGTTATCTAAAAATATTATACGACTACATTATCTATGACCAGTTTGCAAAATCTATATTAAATTAAATCAAACCAAGACAAATTTGTTCTAAAACCTGTTATATACTATTTCCTGTGGCCGGATGTGGCCGAGCTATGTCCATTAGCCGTTGGAAACGTTTTTAATTTAGTCGAAACCCTCGTTGGATTAATGGACTGTTACCGTGACAAGACGTGATAATAGCCTTTTAAAAAAATCGTTACACTTTTCCGTATTTTTAAAGGCTTTTGTCTCTGTTTTTGTAAGCGGCTACTGTTTTTTCCACCAAGGAGTTAGGTACTTAGTCATTTTTTTGTATGTTGCCAGTGGTACCTAAACGGAATCAAGTCTTTATTATTTTTAATTTTTACAAGCAAAACGAAATATGGTTTCTTAGTAAAGTTTTATATTTACGATTAGCTTTTAAAGATTAGCTCCAAGGTCATGAGTGGTTCAAAGCCCTGAAACAGTTGTAAAAGCCAACGTTTCCATTAACTTAATGCCATGATTATAATTTGTTGGCGAAATGAAGTCAAAATTTTGATAGAATTTATGTAATAACGTAGAACGTTAAATGTTGTTACACGGAGTGAAATAACCCTCTTAGGGCGGCGGGCGTTATTTTGTGTTGAGAAATTTTCTCATCGTGTTATTTATCTTTGAAGATTAACTTTCCTTTTAGAAGTTATGTGCAAATGAACTCGTGTATACAAATGGTAGGAAATTAATAGGTTTTTTTTTCATTTACCCCTGTAGCATCTGTGTGCTACAGGGGTAAATGAAAAAAACCTATTAATTTCCTACCATTTGTATACACGAGTTCATTTGCACATAACTTCTAAAAGGAAAGTTAATCTTCAAAGATAAATAACACGATGAGAAAATTTCTCAACACAAAATAACGCCCGCCGCCCTAAGAGGGTTATTTCACTCCGTGTAACAACATTTAACGTTCTACGTTATTACATAAATTCTATCAAAATTTTGACTTCATTTCGCCAACAAATTATAATCATGGCATTAAGTTAATGGAAACGTTGGCTTTTACAACTGTTTCAGGGCTTTGAACCACTCATGACCTTGGAGCTAATCTTTAAAAGCTAATCGTAAATATAAAACTTTACTAAGAAACCATATTTCGTTTTGCTTGTAAAAATTAAAAATAATAAAGACTTGATTCCGTTTAGGTACCACTGGCAACATACAAAAAAATGACTAAGTACCTAACTCCTTGGTGGAAAAAACAGTAGCCGCTTACAAAAACAGAGACAAAAGCCTTTAAAAATACGGAAAAGTGTAACGATTTTTTTAAAAGGCTATTATCACGTCTTGTCACGGTAACAGTCCATTAATCCAACGAGGGTTTCGACTAAATTAAAAACGTTTCCAACGGCTAATGGACATAGCTCGGCCACATCCGGCCACAGGAAATAGTATATAACAGGTTTTAGAACAAATTTGTCTTGGTTTGATTTAATTTAATATAGATTTTGCAAACTGGTCATAGATAATGTAGTCGTATAATATTTTTAGATAACCGGGCCTATCAATTAGAATTTTTACACTGTGATTGACTACTCGTATACAATCGTATTCCAATTTTAAATTACCACAATCGTTACATTCCATCTAACTCGACCAATCAATTAAAATCTATTCTATTCTCACTTTTTCTCGTTCTGAAATATAAAAATTAAGCAAATATTAAAAAAAAATATCAAAATATAAATACGGCCTACCAGTACCCCAATTAAAATTGGAACAAAGTAAGCGCGGCCTTGCACTGACGAAACGGCACGAATTTGCGAAAATTCATCTACATTTAGATTAGAATTAGAATTACTTTCATGATAGGGCGGGAGTTGGATATCCCGGTGTATTTTTTTCCTCACTTATGTATTTACTTTATTATGTTTATGAGGGTACATGATAATATTGCGCAGATGGGAAGCCGACGAATCCGAACTTCAACCTTACTTATGTAAAAGAATATAACTATAAACTTCGCAAAATGTGTGTACCAAGACCTTTTTTCGATATTTATTGAAAAGATCGAAACATATTTTCTATAGATTACATATTAGCTATTTCCTAAGTTCTGATGTTATAAATATAAGTCACTTCTTTGCTTTGTCAATTTCCAGATTTTGCTGTATTATGCTCGTGATATTATGAAAGTTGGTTTGTTTCTGAACAAATTAAGGTTAAGCTGAAATAAAAACTAAACCACATTTTCGAATTACAACTCCGGGGTTAATATCAAGGCTCGGTAAACATTCCATTTTGTTTATTTACCCCTTCGTTCCGTGGGCTGTTCGTCAACTTAATTTTTTAACTCCGGAACACGTTAGCGTGATATTGTTAAATCCCGTATTATTTATTGCTAAGTTGCGCCTTATGGGGTGCTAGATGTTGGCCCGCTGCGGTTACCGCACGCATCTATACCTACCTATAATAAAGCTATATTATTCGACGTAATGCGGCAGCACTGTTCCTCATTTGAAATTTAGAATATAAAACGTGTGAATACATGAAACGACTTAGTTTTTTTTTTAGTTGTTGATATGGCTGCAAACTAAGCTATAATCATTTTCACATTTTTCATAAAACAAGTGCAAAATTCGTAAGACTAAATATTTGTGCTGTAAGCGTACCTGCTACAGCAAAAATATTGGGTATTACTTCAGTAAATAGTAAGTAAGTTAGTCAATTTCTGCGTGTATATACTAATAATGATAGTAATATATGAATTTGACCGCTTTGGAGAAACATAAGCCCTGTAGCGCTCCCTGGCGGGCTAGAACATAAAAAGCTAGCTACTTAGCTAAGAACTTCACACAAACACCTCAAAGGCATATACTGTCTCTGTGGCCGTCGCGCGCAATCGAGGGTACAACGAGAACTTATGCTAGTGATTCCCTAATATTTACGACACTTAATACAAATAATATATGAACAGTACTTTCAACAATAAAGTTAACGATAAATAAAAAAAATTAAAATCATAATTTACTAAAGCCACAGTAACAAATAACGCAGCAGTTTTTTTGTCTATAAAGTTAATGTTAAAAATAATAAAATAAAATTTAAAAAAGAACTAGAATCCTTACAAACAAAGAAAAAAAACTTGTCAACGGGGTTCACCGACTTCCCTCGTGAATATCAAACAAAGACTGTTTAAATCTATCCTAGGATCTCGACCTACGACAACAATGGCTATCACATCTCACGTACCCATTAAACGTAAAGTCACCCCAAAAATACCACGACAAACAATCATGCGTGAACTCACATAAAAGGTCATGAAAGAAAACCGTTAAGGCGCCATATTGAGACAGGTCTAGCCCAAGATATTGTTAAATAGGCACCTGATCGTGAGAAAGGAATAGACGAGGGAAATAATGTCTTGGGGTCGGGTAAGAATGGTCTCTATAACTATAAAGTCAACGGTCTGACCATCCCTAGTCATAGACACAAGATAATATATTTTTTACATTCTATTGTTGTAGCGTAATTTGTAAATGCGTTTTCTTGTGTTCTTTGTTTGAAATTTCGTGAGAATATTGTAATAACGGTCAAGTATGCGATCTATGAGATTCTGAATTTGAAATTGCAAAGGTGCATAGATTAAGTATTTTTTTGTGAGATAGTAACGAATTCTTTTTATGGCTTGGTGGTATTTTTATTTACATTTCTCATAGAGATTTTAATTAGATGCCATGATATATAACCATCTTAAATTAAAAAAAAACCCTTTACAACATTTACCTACTTATATTTATGTACTAACATATTTTATTTAATACCAACCTTACATCATTAGATAATCTAATATAACGAGATATTTTATTCACAACAAAAAACGCAATTTTATCTCATAAATAATAAAGCGTTCCAATAGAATCTCGGCACTCCATTGCTTCCATATTACAGAAGTAATTCACTTAACTCATGCGCCTACGTCACACGCCTCATATATTTAACTTAGTTCCATCTAATTGAGTTATACCTCGCTGCCGACGCAAATACTCAGAAATCATATTAATCTATTGCAAGCAAGTGGCTAACTTGAAGTTTTAGTTAGCTGTATGTTATATACGTTAGTTTGACGTGTAGGTAACTAACCCGGTCAAGTTGCAGCGAATGAATTGACTCACACTTCTGGTACTTAACCTATGTCCTATGAATGTCACTGTCGAAGGCTTTTATAAGAATACACTGTCAATATCATATATATAAATTTAAATAATAATAATATGAAAGACGTTCTAAATGCGCGTCAACGCACAATCTATACTAATATAATAAAACTGTAGAAATAATGTGTTTATTTGAGCTCGATAATATCTAAAGATAGTGGGCCAATTTAGATGAAATATAGCACGAAGGTAAACCTCAAGCTGAATTTTCAGCTTAAGCTTGAATGTTTACCTTCGTGGGGGGGTTATCGCAGGGTTATCGCAGTCTGATGCAAGGGGGCAAAGTCCCTAGCAAAATTTAGTTAATATTATAATAATGCATGTATAAAATATTTTAAAAATGTATAATTAAAATGTTAGGTGAAGTGTAATGAGGTCCGATGATATTATTTCATACATACCAGACAGGGGATCAAGGGGATTCCATTTATATTTAAATTGAATTCCTTTATCCTTCTTTATACCCAGATTTTGTTAAACCTCTCTCCTAAAAATTAATATTAAATACACACATTTTATGCAAAATATCTCAGTTTTTTTTTATCCCATAGACTAAAACACTTAAGTGCAAAGATTAAGATATATTTTAAACAGACTAGACAACCACTGGTTACAGGCAGAGAACTAGGGCAGAAAATTCCGAGAGTACTTATTTAATGAAAGCGTCATTCAATCGCATTCGAGTAACGCACACATAGACAATGTTCAAGGACTCGAAATCTCGGACCACCTCGGACCTCTTGTTCCGAAAGTGGTCCGAGATTCCGTATACATGAACGATGTCTATGTGTGCGTTGCTCAGAAGCGCTGACCGCTGACAACAACAAGACTTTGACCATTTGATTTTGACATTTGTCATAACAAAAAGTTCTCAGGACGGTCATACGATTCGGCATTTGAAATTGCTGTCACTTTGTTCGGGGTTGCCAATCGAGCGTACTCTACTGTAGAGGTCTGTGCTCGGGAGAAGTAGGTACGTATAAAGCTAAGCTATTGTTGTTGGCGCTTTTATGAATCCCACACGAACAAATACCGAAAGATTTTCCCCAAATTCTTTTTAATTTACGGCTTTTCGTACAATGTGATTACAAAAAATAATCAAAGATAAAAATCAGCATTCAAAAAATGTAATTTCCATCTGGTATGCATACCGAGCGGTTTAAGGCGACAAGTGGGTAAGGGTGTTAAAAAGCCCCTTCTCCACTGGTCGAGAACCTTTGGAATTAAATTCGACGTAGGTTTAATAAAATTTTCCTTTTAAAGGTTTCAACGAGTTCCTTTTCTTAAATTGAACAGGCCGACTGAAAAAGTTCCTCCGTCCTCCACATAAAAAAAAAAACTGCAGAGAGAATAAAAGATACACAGTTTTCTATTGTTTCTGTAGATAAAGGAAATTGTATGCGGATGGTAAAAGCACCACCGCAAGGGGGAATCCCTCGCGATAGTTTCTACCATAACTACAGAAAACCAAAAATACAGAAAGTAATCTTCACGCAATGCGTCATCGTACACGCATTGCGTGAAGATTACTCATCACATCACAGGGCACAGATGACTTTGGACCACTTCGAAACGATATCTATCAAATTAAACAAAACTCTAATTCATCCAACCCAATGTTTCTATAACACCCACGTCAAGTTTAAAAAATATATTTTCATCAATAAAGTAAATATTTTTTAAAAGATTTTCCAAGATACTTAAGATTTTCAATATCATATTGCTGGAAAAATCGGCGTATTATTTATCCTGTGACGTCACTACGCCAGTACGCCTTAAGAATCTCTCGTCCTAACCACGGTCTCCCAAGGCTCTTACACTGGGAAATGAACGTAATTAATTTGATTAATCTTGAATGGCGTCTAGAAGGCATTCCAGAGATGAATAATGGCGAATACTTGTCTTTTTTCTTTACAATGATCTATAGTTGTGAAGACCAAAATTAAAGACGTGCGAATTATTTTTGAGAGACTAATAATTTGGTAAAAAAAAAAATATCTAAATCTTTTGCTTCCGGCTTTTCCTTCGTTAGATCATAAATAACTTACACGAAAAACATATGCAAAATTTCAATTATCCCTAATCAGTCAGTCGGTTTATCTATTTCTCACATCTTTTATGTGAAAGAAAATAATTTTCTTCTCTTTTACTTGAGATAAGATGTGAAATAGGTTTGAAGGATATCTTGTATATAAAAATAGAAGGGGCTTTTTAACACCCTTTTTCATTCAGCAATGCCCAGCTCAAACGTGGACCTAGACCGAATGGAATGGAATTTGAATTCTGATTGCTTCTGTGATACACAAGGGATAAAAAGGATTTCAAGAAACTCAAGCTGAGGGCTAAAGGGGTAAATTTTCACACCCTTAGAGTCGTAGTCGAGATTAAACGAAGTCGAATACGCTAGCTAAATAATAATTGGCAAAATAAACTTGAAGTATTCACCTTGTAATATTTTAGGAATTTATCCCTATTTATCGAGTGTTGTAAACTTTCAATGTTGATCAGGTACTTATTTTATAATTGGTCGCTTAATAAATCAAAGAGGATTAGGTCGAAATTTAAGATGAATGCCAATTAAGGGAAAACTGTGTTTACCTTCATATTTTACTAATTTTACGATAGCTTCTCCTAAAATTGTTTTACTACTTTACGCTGTAGTTTA
The DNA here is from genome assembly GCA_945859575.2 of Herminia tarsipennalis. Lineage (NCBI taxonomy): Eukaryota > Metazoa > Arthropoda > Insecta > Lepidoptera > Erebidae > Herminia > Herminia tarsipennalis. Next base: position 10,167,141 of record OX243833.2, on the reverse strand, counting down.
ATTTTATCGAAATCGGTATAGTAGTTTAGCCGTCAAATTACATAAACCGAGAGACGAAGTAATTTTACTTTTGTGATATTTATCGAACGTTTTTATACTTCGTTACTACCTGAAATCCTTTCAAAAGGACAAAAGAACGTCCCAAATTGGGACGTCCCAATAGAACAGGTAGCCACAGAAACAAACTTACTTTATGCCGTTACAAAAGCGTTTAGTAAAAGGATTAAATAGTGAAACGTGTTTTTAGAAATGCAAATTTATGTTTGCAAATCATAATCTTCTAAGAAAATAGTCTCAGATTGTTGTCGTGGGAACTACTGTGAGACAATGACTTAATTCTATGTTGCCATACTTACAGATAGCTCATCAAATGTAGTGATAATACTATGTAGGCGTTCTCTATTACATATTTGTACAGAAATAACGTTTTACCTGAACGAAATAGACGCTTGAAGAGAATAATTACAAAAGAACGCCTGCCAGTTTATACCTAGCAATAAAAAAAGACAATTATTGCTATGATATTAGCATCAGGCGTCAACCTAGACTTCGGCATTAATTTTGATCAAACAAAATATGAAGTTGATTTATGTGTGACTATCTATTATTAAACAGTAATCATTGTTAACGATTGTTAACCAACGCTCAGGTTTATCATTAATGAGTATTAGTACCTTTTAACACAAATTTAAGTCGCAAAGTAAAGTTAAAAAGAGTTGAAATTCAAAGAGAAGTTAAACAAGTACGCGGGAGAACTGTTGAGCATAGCCGCGGGTAAAAACAAGTCTACAAGCGTAAACAACAATTCTTTTGATGGATCAAAGAAGCAATTCTTCAAACAAAATAACCCCTTTGTGACACGTTGATTTTATGAAAAGGAATAAGTTCTTTTCGTAGTTTTTTTCTCTTTTGAAACTGTTAGGTCACAGCAATTGTGTCGCGTGGAATATCGATATAATTCATATTGTTTAAAAGTACCTGGTGACAGACGATACTTTTAAAAGTTTTCGAATTTCAATTTATGCAGCTAAAATAATGGAAATTGATAGATAGCATGATAGTTTGGGGCATTGAAAGTTTGAGGCGAAGTAAGATATATGTATAGGGGTGCATCTAATATGGGCTGAATTTGGCGGCCATTTTGGATTTCGTGGATATAAGCGACCCTTGTTCTCATTGAACATCAAACAATCGTTGATAGCGGCAATACAGCGTATAAAAACATTATTTTTATATTTATAAATTGAGCTAAGGATCTCATCTCAACTACGCAACTAAAACTAACGGGAAAATATTCAAACATACCTCAGTTTTGAGACGCTGTTAACTCTCATGCTGTCACTGTCACGCAAAGAAAGAAAATATATTTATTTGTCATGACAAAAGATACTATCCCCTCAAACATTGAAAATTAATATAGGTAATCTGTAAGACACTCAGCCTATTGCTGCGTTATGATGAAAGACCAGACCACAGCGCTGATTTTCGATGTGAGCCCAGGGAGGTCGCGGACATGACAAATCAACCTCAACAAAATTTAAGTTACCTAGTAATTATAGCTGCAGCTTGAATACTTACTTTGAATAGTAGCGAGAGAAATAAACTAAATGAACAAAGACATAGAAAGATCTACTTGAAGACGAGCGAGTACTGATATCATCTTAATTCGGTCATCAATTCAGTTTCTCAACGGAGGATGCACATCTGAAGACGGCATTATCGATACGATTCAGTTGCATAGCACCTAGTAGACTTTAATGCATTGTGAATATAAGAAAGATAAAGCATACGTCTTTCGACCGCCGACTATTAACACTAAGGAAGAGAAAAATAAAGAAAAAATATAAAAATTCAAGGAATGCAACCTAACGAACGAATTCTAGGTCCGTTTTCATAAAATCCCGTATGAAGGTGATTTGAAATCTTTGAGAAGATAAAACTACTAGAGAATTAAATCCATTGCTAAAGAGACTATGATATCCTTATTGGTTGTTTGTTATTATTAAACAGGGGTTACCTATCTGTACACAAAGACACAAAATCTTTCAAGTCAAGTCGTATATTTTTTTTTAAATAAGCCGGTTTATTGCAATCAGCTATAAAATTACATGTAACATATTCAAATCAATTTTAGTATTAATCATATCATTGGACGTGGTTTGGTATCACGTTATTGTACGAATACTTATTAGAAGTAGCGCCAAGCGCCGTCTCTTTGGTACCTACGGGTGATTTAACATTTCATAAGAGGAGAGATTCGCTCCTCTCCTAATAAAAATAACAAACATACTGGATGCCAATTTAGTTAGTAGAATCCCTGCGGTAGGGGGATCACTACGATACTTTATAGATATCAATAAAAAAAAATGTTAAAATATACGGGCGGAATAATGTACCTACTAACAATACAAATAAGTTTATAAAAAAGTTACTATTTTTATACATTATGGTAGAGTATCGTGAATTTATCGCCCCCCCCCCCATTAACGACTAACTAACGGCCGGTCTTAATAATAATAATAATAATAATAATATATACTTTATTGTACACCAATATAAAAACAAAGAATACATTGTATAACATAAATGTACAATGGGCGGCCTTATCGCTAAGAGCGATCTCTTCCAGGCAACCTTTGGATGGACAGAGACATAAATACACGAATTAGGTAGGGGTAGTGTACAGCGTGATATTAATTTATGGTTAATAAGAACAAGAAGAGGAAAGATAGGTAATTAAAAAAGTTTACTTAGAGAGATAGTAGTCCTTCAACATTTTTTTAAATGATGCCAATGATTGGGCTCGTCTTATAGCAAGAGGCAGTCAATAATCTACCTATCGATGGATTTCGCTACTAGTGGTAGAATTTTGACATATTTTGTATCGAGCTTATGTCAAATATATACCTCTACTAGTCAAATCCATCGATAGTTTGATTATTGCTTGAGGTTGGTTTGATCAGACGTAAATCGTCATCCAGTATTTTTTTTTTTTTTTTAAATCCTCTCTCGCAGTAAGGTGCAAGCCCTGTGTCGCGGAGCACTTTACAAACATACAAGTCACGGACACAAAGTACACCCAGACTCGGAACAACAATTTGTGGATCCCACAAAGTGGTGTCCCGTGTGGGAATCGAACCCACGACCTGTTGTGTAGCAATCGGACACACTCCCACTGCGCCACAGAGGCAGTCAAAATAAGTAAAAAAAGTATTTGGATAATAACCTTTAGGTACAACAAATGACATTCACGCGGGCGTTTCCTAAATCCTACAAAAATAAAGAAGCAGGTCATTATACGAGAGATACTGTATAATAAAAATCAATACAAAAAATATCGGTTGAATTAGATTCAATTTTGACTACCGACAAAATACTAGTTGAAACGAAAACAAAAAATATTATTTATTAGTCATTAAAATGTCTGTTTGACCTTCTCCTAGGTCCATTCACCTAAGTTCAAGGTTAGATGCGTCACTGCATTTGATAAAACATATCGGAATACATACTTTAAACGAATTATATAAAACTTGGAAAATACACTTAAAAATTTCACAACATTTTGTAAATTGTGAAACAATGCCAATCGACTATAAAATGTTATGTTTTAGAGAAAATTCCTAATACCGTTTTGAAGTTAAGAGGCATAAACGTTTAGTTCTAGATATAATTGAAATGGATTTGGATTGAGTGGCATTAGCGACCATGGGAGTGTGTACGACTCCTGGGTAAGAGGATGTGGCTGTATTCCCGTACGGAGATACAGTTTGTAAAGTTCCAAAGATGTGCTATATTAACAAACTAAACACGAGTTGGTTATCTACAAAACACCTGAACCGATTTTCGTCAAACAAAGTTAAGAACCATCCCGATTAAATTAGCTTTCTAATAAAATAAACTGCACCTAAATAATTAAACTTATAACCCTGCTCCTTTACGTGGGGGGTTAAAAAAAAGAATGTTAATAAAAATGCATAGGGTACCTACTAGATGTCAATTATAGTAAATATTTTCTTGACAGATAAGTAATTATATAATATCTCAAGAAGCAAAAGCTTTATTAAGATAAAATGATTGTTTTCTAAATCCCTATAATTTATTTTTTGAATTTATAGAAAATCGTTTTCTACCTTTAAATTCAGTCAATTACAAAAGCGTATATCCGCTATATTCTCCACTAAAGTCGTGCCATTTCCTGAGTCGCTGGGGATTTGCTATTCAGATTTCAGTTAGCCGTTCGGTCTGATTTGATTAATAGCTTCAGCAAATATCAGTGCACACTTCGTTATGACTACGAACCAACCAGGCCATGAAACAACTCATTCGGGACCCGGCCTTTTAACTTTTGAAAATGGAATATACCATACTGATTATTTCGACTGGGATTTTTTAGTTTTTTGAGTTTGAAAAACTAAAATGGTAAATGTAAATGTGAGGTTTTTGTTTTGTTTCAGGGCTGAATAGTAGATCAGGTCTGAATGAAATTTGGCAAAAATATATCCTGGAGAAGGATACAATATACTACGAAGCCGAAAGAAAGCTAATATGATATAACTGATTACATTAGTGCTACATTATTTTTGGTTTCTACTTACTCCAAAGCCTATTTTAAAGAACTCTATACATTACTTATCTCCCGGGAGTTTCGGCCGCGTTATGTTTGATTTTAATAGCCTAGGAGCTATTCTGATATATAAACTACCTACTGTAAAGTTTCATCGAAATCACTTCAGTAGTTTTGGCGTGAAAAAGAAACAAACATTCATTCATCCATTTTCACAAACATATTAGTAGAATTTTACGCGATTTGACTCCAAAACGATGTCAGGTCAAGTACTTATTGTTGTGGAGTTTGGTGGCATTAGTTATTTTACGCAACTGCCCCAAAAAAGGTGAGTAACGTTTTGAACACCGGTCTTAGCTTCAGGCTAAACACCTGTAGATGTTGCCTGCATGTTAATCCAAGATACAATCTACCTGCATGTTAATTATATGCTTGATTTTTCATCTCAATGTGATACGAAATTATTTATAATACGTTATGCGGCTCTGCTACAGCATTTTGAATCCCCTTTGTTTATGGAATTTTCAAAAATCAAATTTTTGAGAACAAATTAATTTCTTTCTAATCTTGAAAAATCTTTTTCCATCAAAGTATTAATTGTCTTTTTTATTAAACAATTACAAAAAGAAAAATAACTAGATACACAATGATAAAAAAACACACACACAAAATTTGGCTAGTATTAATTTTATTTTAGTTAGTGCAAATGTTTAACCCATACAAAAAGAAATATGACTAGATTCACAATAATAAAAAATAGAGACACACAAGATTAGGCTAGTATTCATTTTATTTTATTTAGTGCAAATAAATAGAAATATCAACACAAAGGACCCATGTAATAGAATCAATACATAGTTTAACATAATTTACATCAAATGCAGATGGACTGAATTCTATCAGTAGTTTGCAACTAACTTATTATATCTGCCGAAAGCTCAGCTCTAACTTCACAAACTGCTATTAAATAAGATTAACAGATGCAGCAAACACTCAGATACTAGTCTACAAATCATTAAACAAACCCCGATACCATTTTGAAGCAAAACTCATTACTTTAAACCCCTGAAGTTCTCGAAACAGCAACGTAAAGAACGAGATAACATAATGCGATTAAATCAAGTTGGTCACGAAAGATAAACCAGTTGATTGGGCAATATATCTTTTCAATTTATACGGGTTATAAAAACGTCGCGCCGTTTGAGCTCCGTGACGTTTATTGAAGACCACCAATTGAAATGGTTTGATGACGTCATCGGGGCCTTGAAACGAATTTGTATTTTTTTTTTATTATAATAATGCCTACGTAACTTATCAAGGAGTGCTAAAGTTGCCAATAAAAATAACATGTGCCGTGACAACAGGTGTGGTGTTATATAATGTACCTATGTTCTTGTGATATTATTGACATTTTCAACGTTGCTAATATAATATTACGTTTTATTAATCCCACTCAACTTATACACCACATGTTTTAATTAAATAAATACCTAAATAAAGTCCGCATAAAATATCCATATTAAAGTTGAAATATCTTAAAGTTGAACGAAACTTACCAAAGCAAACCAAATCCGTTCATTAAAGTCAGTCTTCTTTCATTAAAACTATATTAGAATTATATTTAAAATCACACAACCGTTAACCGCTAAATTTAATAAACTAAGAACGTTGTAGTAACGTTCAAAAACACTAGATAAAACTAAGTAATTTTGGACACAATGACTAGAATTCAAACGATAACGGAGCACACAACCGCTCGCGTCGACTGTCGAATCATAACTGAATGTGGGGGTCAAGTTTTCGAAAAAAAAAAGTTGGGCTGCAGGCAAAGGCACCCATACGTTACGGACGAGATCATTACAACAAAAAAGAACCCTAAATATTATCGGTCGACAAAAGTAGTTCTCAAAGTTTCTTTGTTATTTGTTTTAGTTTCAATAAAAGTTTTATTTTTTTATTAAAATATATCATAATATATTCAAGCAAAATTACACAAAACCAATTTCAAACAAAGTATTGAAAAACATATGTAATATTTATAAAATGAATTTAATAAATATTTATTCGCATTACATTCGCGTAAGTGTCTTAGTAACAGTTCAACGAATTTAAATACATCTATGCATAATAAAACTAAACCTTTTTTGTTTTGCGGGTAATTTTCTACAACTTTTCAAGGCAATCAAGCTCCGTTCATTGTACTCGGCTTTATTACATTGCCAATATTAAATTATATTATTAGAAAAAAAAAAACAACGTACCTAACGTGTTTCGGCGTAAACAATTTATATCATACTTCTTGCCGATTTTTCTCACAGCAATCAAAGATTTATGGCTATTATTATTTCTTATTTTTTCCTACAATTAATAGGCATATGAATTTAAGAGGACAAGCCGTTTATAAACAAGGACATGATGTTATTATCACTTTATGTATACCTAGCATGATGTAACGAATACATATAATAAGCATTTATGTGACAAATATGTTATGGTTGAATAATTTTGCAATAATATTCAAGATTATGAGTCATAAAAGAAAATGGTTGTCCATAGTAATAATATACTACATACTTACAAAACTATATACTAAACAATAATACGGATAATTTTGTAAACGAAACCAACTCATAAATGTTTTATTACATAAATAAATTAAAAACCATCTTTATGCATGTTTATAATAGTTTTTCCACAGGAAGTTTCAAACATCATTTGCACGTACAATATTACGTTATCAAACTACAAACAAAACCCCTAAAAAGCTTGGAAACAAATTATTAATTCACGAACAACGCCTGGCGCCGCGGTAGTTAATAATAAAAGTTTGATGTTCGCAGGCGGTTAGATTCAAGTTTTGCAGCTGGCGTCCCTAAGTGTACATATACACAGTGCATGTGTGCGAAGCACGCGAGCTTTGTATGTGTGTGTGTAATACGTAGGGGTGCAACGATAATTTATTGATTTTTTTTTCACTGGCACATAAATTGATATTTTATCGAGTAACGAACTTTTTGTTCATAATTTTGGCACTGTTCGTATGAGAAGTTCCCCATGTGACTCACAACAACTGCTTTAAATGACTGCAACTGTTGTTAATTGAGGTAGTGACAGCCGCTGTAAATATTGTTTTAATGATTGATTATTGTATATATTTACTTATTGCCAACAATAAATATGCGAATTAAATTAAAACCTGACTTTCCTACAGTGTTTCTGAGTTATGCTGCTACAATTTAATATTGAACCAATTTTGAAAAATACCTTGAACAAAGTATTTTTTTCCTAAAATTTTACTCCACATTTTTTCTTTTGTTGCCTATTCATGTAACTAATAAAAAAAAGTAATACGTAGTTAAGGTCCTATACTTTAATATGATCTCATCATATTAAAGTATACCTTAACTACGTATTACTTCACTACATAGTATAAAACAAAGTGGCTTTCTCTGTCCCTATATCCCTATGTATGCTTAAATCTAAACTTAAACTTTTTTTATAAACGAGAATTACTTTTCAAAGTCTAGTTGATATGAATAACAATGTTACCGAACATGTCACCTGTTTATTTATAGAACGAGCTGATATTTCTTACTTTGAAGGAGCTTAACGCTGGCTTCACGCGTTGGTCCCAACGTCATTCGTCCAACGTTGGCGCCAACTCTATTTTCCAGATCCACACGTTGCACGAGTGACGTTGGGACCGATGTTGGGGCCAAGGTGTGCCGCCGTTAAAGAAATAGATTGTCATCTGATATCAGGAAACTGTCAATATTTTTTAAGCACATTTGATATCGGAGCGAGAAGATTTATGTAAGTACGAGTACAAATATGACGTAGTGATAACCGAGCATATTGATAGATAGTCAGACTTAAAGATGGGTCACCAATTCTCAATAATCACACTTGGACAAGTGTCTGACATGTGTATAAAGGACACAATGTAGGGGGTCGTCCATTAATCACGTGAGGTTCGAAAGCGGAGGGGGGGGGGTTCGAAAAAATCACTATCACCAGAGGGGAGGGGAGGTATAGTGGGAAATCACGTGTATTTTTTCGGATCGTGATCAGACTTGGAAAATTGTTGGATTATTTTTTGTACCCAAAACACACGTGATTGTGTGACAGGGGGGTAAAAAGTGGTAGAGGCTGTACCTACGTCCGTACAGCCTACATTGTGTCCTTTAAATATTATCCAAACTAATATTATGAAATCCGCATGGGTGGAGCCGCGGGCAAAAGTTAGTATGGTTATAAAGACACCCTCAACACAGGAAAAAAATAACAAAACTATCAGAATTATTGAAAAAAAATATCAGCATCAACTCGTGTACCTAATGCTGACGAATTTCCTAATTCCAAATTTCAAGAAAATGACATTGATGTTATCGGTGATATTTGTATATCTTCGAAATGTTGACTCATTTCACTGGAAATGGTGAATAAGCGAAACCACTAATTTTTTTAAAAACCTTTTATTATTTCCGGGAATGCAAGAAAGAACGAGGAATGCAACAAAAAGTTCTCTAGGATTACTAACAGGTGGGATAGAGACTTACGAACTGTTTTCAGTCGTTAAGTAGATACTTATACCTTTAAAGGTAAACCAGTATATCCCACATTATTTAAAAATAGAAGATCTATTTTAAAAACAAAACGTTACAGTTTTAATTAGCGTCTTAACAAGCTACTTACAACCAACTGCCAATCAAAAATGAACTGTGATAGCAAAACTGAAAGTATAGATTGCATTGTCAATTGTGATTCGCGAACAATGTATGTAATGCTAGAATCATTGTTGGCATATAAAATAAACGCTTTTAAGTAGTACGTTGAGGCAGGCCGGATGCATAGAATATATACGTAATAGTACGCCAGCTCCCTACGACGAGGGAAAACAAGCTCGCGTACACAGACGCGAACGTACACAAATCTCGGTCGAACTCGGTCGTATGTCAATGGAAATGTGAGCTCATCCGTACGTATGCGTTTGTGTGTGTGAGTTTTTTGTTCAGATGTGAGCCGGCTTTTTGCCGGATGCCTAGTTAAGTATAGGTATATAGGTAGGTAGGGTCGACAGTCCGGTGAGTGACCTTAGGTGACGAATGACAGACAATATTTATGCTTTGTTGATTGGAAAGGTCATTGTGTGGTCATCTCGGAATGCAAGATGGCCGATTTTGTGAACGTTTTATATGATGTTCTTTTTTTAAACAGTCTTCTGGAGCAAAATTGATTTTTATTATTTTTCACCCTTCGTGTGTTCATAACCCATTATAAACCAATTTCCATGATGATTTTCAGCCTGGTAGGGATTGTCGAAAATCTGTTCATAGAAATACTGCAATACAAGCTTAGCTATCTTACAAATCGTAGTGTATCTGCCTTAACTACTATTGGAATACCCCCTAATAAAAAAAACAGCTAATAATTCATAGTAATAAGAAACGCTTCATTTCAAAGAAAATCTCACAATAAATCATTAAAAAGAAAATTAGCTATCAAACGAAGCCTATTCAAGGCTTCAAGGTTAAAAAAAATAAAGTCAACACACTGTATAATAATAAATTCTATCTATAATTGAAACCCATAAAATATTAACTTGGCACTGTCAAGTCCAGCCTACCATAATTCCAAGACAAAGTAAAAAAATAGCCTAAACTTAGCATTAAATTAAAACTATTAAAAGCCTAAACTGTCTACAGGGTGTCTAACCCCTGAAAGTTCAATGACCGGGTAAACGACCCAGCCAGATGACTCCAACCGTTTTCCATCAAGTCATATGATTCATTCCATATAAAATTATATGTATACAAAATGTTTATCCAATGAATAAGCGTTGTCCGAATTTAGGGTTGTCAAAAACTGATTTTGTTCTAAAAACAAGATTAGGTGGTGAAGGTCGTATTGGTTCTGGGGAGGGATACAAGAATAACATCTTAAAGTGCGGAACAAAAAGGGTTGGCTATAAGGAGACGTTTGCGGCTTGCGTACTTTAATTACAATTACACAGTTCGCAGATAAGGCTTTGCTAATGGGATGGGAAATGGATCTTGGACACATGAGCTACTAAGTGATTTGTATGATTAAAGCCTTAGAGAAATCAAAAGATAGTAATAAAAAGAGAGCTTTGATTAAAGTCAAATTTTAACTTCATTCCTTTATTTAAAGAAGTAAAATATTACTACTAAGGGTCAGCCTTGTATGTCTCGAAGGTATCATGAACTCCTATGATAGCCGATATAGCCTAACAATTGATCTAACCTTAAACCTAGCAATTTGTTTGAATTGCTATCAAACGACATCACACTTGTTTCATGGGGACTATAATAAATTTCTATTTAAATTTTATTTGCTTATATGTTAATCTCAAAAGACTAAACCACTTATACAAGTATTTCTGCAATATGAACAGGTCTAAAAATGCTGCACAACGCCATCTACTGTCATTTGTCGACGGCTCATTAGATGTCGTAATGCAAGTAATATTATATATATTTAAAAAAAAGATTACTTCGCAATCTTGTTAACTTAGCTATGCTGAAGTGGGATTTAAAACTTCGACGTCTCAATTCCGAATCTGATGTCTTAGTTACTAGGCTACCATCGCAATATAAAATCGTATATTAGAGAATGTCGCTATTTATTTAAAACTAGCTTTCGCCCGCGGCTCCGCCTGCGTGGATGTCGGTTATCGCGATAGAAACTATCCTATGTCCTTCCCCGGGACTGAAACTATCTCCATACCAAATTTTATCTAAATCGGTTCAGTAGTTTGAGCGTGAAAGGGTAACAGACAGACAGACAGACAGACAGAGTTACTTTCACATTTATAATATTAGTATGGATTATTCCATTGCTGTCAGTTCTTACGCGTTTAAAATTATATTTCATTCGGACGACAATATACCCGTGAAAATTTTATTAAATATTCGAAAGTATCGAACGCTTTGCCCGCAAATTCTGTGCCTAGTACGAACACATCCTAAAATAAGGAAAGGCAGTTAAGTATGTTATAAGTTGGGGCTGTCCGGAGTCCAATCATGTAGTAACCCTGTGAGGGTCGACACGGTGTCAAGTTCGAGACGATATAAACTTTTTTTTTTACACAAGGATAAAGGCTGACACTCACACACAGTTCGCTGCGCATCTTTAAAAAAAATGTAAAGTAAAAGTAACAAAAGTATTGGAACAAATCTTTTCCTCTTGTGAAATGGGTATTACACAAAAATAAATAACTTTAGAACATCAAAAAACGTTCAGTCAGCTTAAAATGTAGACCTTGTCTACTGCTAATTTAATACAAATCTGGATTCATTGTTTATATTCATGCGTGTGTTCTTTTGAGATTTTAAGTATGCTAAACGTTTTTTTGTGCTTCCAGTAAAATTACACATTTGGAGTTATACCTTTTTTTACCTGTGGCACAGAAATTAGATATTAATAAAATGATTGATCGGAGATATTTAATTTAAAATGTGGTATGGTTTTTATGGTTTTGTTGACTCATTGGGTTTCATTGGTTACCGTATCTTTTAAGTTCTTTGTTTCAGGTAGTCTTGTAAATTTGACCTTGTTTTTTAAATCAGCTTTAAATAAATAATGGATTTAACCTAGCTGTAGGTCTTAAAGGTCTTATTAGTTGAGCACTAAGGCTGATTCTATATAGCGTGCTTCAGCTAGTTCATCTTAAGGCAGTGGGTTCAATTCCAACCCAGGATAAATCTTTATTCTTAATCTGTGTGTAATTTCTCTATGACATTTGTGCGATATATATTTACAAATCTATACTAATATTATAAAGCTAAAAAGTTTGTTTGTTTGTTTGGACGCGATAATCTCAGGAACAACTGGTCAGAATTGTTTTTTTTTATTGTTGGATACCCCATTTATCGAGGAAGGCTATGGGCTATACCATCACGCTACAACCAGAAGAAGCGGAGCAGCAATGAAAAATGTTTAAAAAACGGGAAGATTTATGTAGACGTTTTTTTTTATAAGTGTCCGATTGCCATAGTACATGCTCTGCCTGGTATGGAATCAGAACGCCATATTATGTCAGTTGTCCCAATATATTGATTGATATTTAATTCTATATGATACGATAGTCATTCTAAACCAAAAAAATACTGTAATTCCTAGTATACTTAAATATTCATATTATGTGTATCTTTACCTGTTGTCTGTTAATGACGTAATTCAGGTGTATATGACTCATTAAGTTGATGACGCCATAAGGGTTGTTGAACAGAACAAAGAAATCAATAGAGACACCTCGAAAGTGTTACGTATATACACACATTAATGAATACCCCCTCACTATGTTATTTTTAGACATATCAAATATTAATGAGAGTCACTTATCCTAAATGTCAAATTACAAAAGGGATTTAGTTTACATTCAGTACGGAGTTAAATGGCCACATGGAATTCGTAATTTTACTCGAAATTTTAAGGACCAAGCTTTTACCCGCAACTTCACCCTTTAGGGGATGAATTTTCAAAAATCTGTTTTTGCGGATCATTGTCAATGTCAGCCCGTATCGGTCCACTGCTGGAGTTTTTTTTTACTTTATCTTTGTGGATTTTTTTATACTATGAAATGAAGAATACAGATAGCCGACTCCCAATTTTTTTTTTTTAAAGACGACCCCCGCATTAGTGTACAAGACATGTGTCGCGGGGGACTTTACAAACATACAAGTCACAAAATTACACCCAGACTCGGAACAACAATTTGTGGATCACCAAAAAAGTGGTGTCCCGTGTGGGAATCGAATCCACGACCTCTGGCGTAGCAGTCGGACATACTCCCACCACAAAAAGAGACTCACGCAAACAATAGACACAGGTATATAGATATTGGGAGTATTCGGTCGCATTGACAACCGAAATCGCGCTCGTTGAGAGCTCAGTGTGTCTATTTCGTTTTCACGAGTTGTTCGAGAGTTCAACGTTAACGCGATCGACACGTTTAAGACTTGTGGCACTCCAAGCTCGTAACCAGAGAGTCAAACGTCCTAAAACAAACTCGGACTAGGGACAAAGTACATGCGCATCTGTGTGTGGATTTCTTGTTGAGCTGTGAGCCGTATGTATTCTGTAGATTCCCTTCTAACTAACGCGAGAATATTCCTACATTTTCCAATGTTACATGGAAATAGAGTTTCTCCGTACAGTTGGGACCATGTTTAACGAAAGGAAATTTGAATAGAACTGCTTCGATAATAATATAGTAGATATGTCTAAAAGGATTTTGTGAAGGAAATTAGTAGCAAATGAGATCGTGATTCTATGAATGTTTGTTAGTGAATAGTTCGAGTGAAAGATTTAGGAAATTTGTTTGTTTAGCAACGAATTTCGTTCTTACTATGAGGGAATTGTCGGAGGGAATGGATGCGGAAGGCTGAGTCCCGGGTGTCGTGGCGTGAATTAGTAGATGCTATGTCCAGCAGTGGACCGATGACAGCTATGATGTAGAAATTAAAAATTTCACGATTTATCAAGTTAAATTATTACACAACAAAAACCCAACTCAAAATTACCTAATTGAAATATTTTGACACTACAAATCCGCCATTTTTTTTTAAAATTTTGATATACCTAGATGACGATCATGATCAGTGTCACTCTCAAGCTAAAATCTACCAACTATCAAGCCATTTAGGCTCTAGAGCGTGCTATAATAAACATAACCCTCCTTCTTACGCAGTCGGGTAAAAATTTACCTAACTCTAAAACATCTAAACTGATTTTCACCCAACAAAGCTAAGAACAATCCTGATTAAACTAGCTTTCTTTTTGTAAAACCTCTTTCAAATCCATCCACCCATTTCGGGTGTATGACGTCACATATAAATACATACGTTGAACTAAACAAAGGCACACGCCCTTTTGTTATCATCAGCATTTAAAAAACATACAGCAGTGCCACAAATTCCCACTTGTTTTAGAATTACGCAACTTCGTCTGGTTATTTTTTCCCCGTTTTTGCAACATTTTTCATTACTGTTCCGTTTCTATTGGTCGTAGCGTGATGTTATATAGCCTATAGCCTTCCTCGATAAATGGGCTATCCAACAGTAAAATATTTTTTAAATTCGGACCAGTAGTTCCTGAGATTATTGCGTTCAAACAAACAAACAAACTCTTCAGCTTTATAATATTAGTACTCGTATACCTAGATAAGAGAGATTTGAACGGATGAGGAAATGTTAACCCTTTGCACGAAGATAATATTACTTATTTATACATTACCGTGCCCTTTGCTTCTGTTAAAAATTATAGCAACGCTACCTATCCAATGCATCACAAAAGCCAGACAGCAACACTAAACCTTGCACTTGATCCAATTAGCCGGATTGAAACGGATTTCTCTCCGTTCAATACTTGGTACTATTTCCTACTATTTTTGCTCACAATAAGGTTTATCTTTCCACTGACCTGATATAAACGGCTTATGCAATCGGTATGAAAATCGGGATAGAACTACTCGTACATATTATTATTTACTTAGCTCGGATTATATGTCAATACGGAATATCATATTGAAGGTTAACGACCGCTTGGTTGATTTGACAATTTAATAACTATTCTTCTTTTTTAAGTCGATTAAAAATTATAATTATTTCTACTACTATTAAATAAGAATAGTACCACCCCATCTCTTCCCGTGGGTGTCGTCAAGGCGACTAAGGGATTTCACTCCGGAGGACGGGCAGCAGCGTCCTCTGCGTACTTAAAGCCCTACTGCGATCGCCAACCCGCTCGCCAAGCGTGGCGATTATGGCAATTACCCCCAGGATCTACATACTAGTAGGTTCTACTGGGGAGACCCGTGCCCAGCAGTGGGCATCATATGGGTTGATATGTATGATGTAATGTATGTATATTATACGTCCAAGCGGTATTATATTAGATATTTTTCAGCACTTAATCGCTGGAATTATTAAAAGGTTTTACCTTTTATTTACCCTAAGTTAGTACTTTTAAATAATTCACACGATTAAGTCCCGAAATATATCTAATATGTATAAAAATCGCGTTGTACCTACTTAATCTTATGTTTTAGGTTTTATGTTATTCAGTTTATATTTCCATGATTACTTCTAAACGCCTAAACAGATATAGATAATAGAGATATTGTTAAAATCGGTAATGAAGTATAGGTAACATGGGATAAGTACTTTTTGTTTTAACAACATGGCTGCCGTCAGATTTGACATAAAGTCGTACTATAAAATGTATAATGGAGGGTGGTTGAAAGTTGGAAGGATATGGTGTATCTTAAATTGCAATGCCTGATATCCAAGCGGGAATAGCTTGCAGCTTATAAATTGAGTTTAACATTCAAACAGTCCCAAATTCCGCCTGCCAATTTAACTGTCAAGGGTATTGACAGACGGGTACGTGTTGTAGGAACGGCTAGGTGTTTTATACGTTTTCGTAGCGTACAACCCTGAAATACCGAGAGTAAAGGAAAAGCTTCGTACAAACGCACAGAAAGATGTCGCTCCCTGACACACTTTGGTCCACAGGTGTTCCGAGATTGCGTGTACATTAACGATGTGTATGTGTGCATTGCTCAGCGAGGTAGGTACGTATGAAGCTAATTATATGGCATATGCTAATGTCAGTTTACTATAGAGGCCTGACTCAGTAGCGACCGAGCAGATCGATATATCTGCGAGGTTAAGCAACGTTGGTAACGTCTCATAAATAGGTGGTCGTTTTCGATCGCATGGTTATCCACCCTTGGGTTGTAACCCTCCCCGAAATGGTATAACCTCTCCCCCCCCCCCACCAATTATCTATATTAATATTATTTATAAAGCTGAAGTGTTTGTTTGAACGCGATAATCTCAGGAACTACTGATCCGAATTGAAAAATTCTTTAACTGTTGGATAGCCCATTTATCGAGAAAGGCTATAGGCTATATAACATCACGCTACGACTAATAGGAGAGGAGCAGCAATGAGAAATATTGCAAAAACGGGGAAAATTTACGCAAACGAAGTTGCGCAGGACAGCTAGTAATATATAAAGCTTTGTGAAGTGGTTAGTAGGTAAGAAAGGTATATGCTCAAGCCATTGTGCTCAAGTGTTTAGTAATATAAAGTTCCAGAAACCTCGCAAATCGCCGATAACTACACTGGCTCACTAGCACTGCCAGTCCTTCCGTTTGGAATCTTATTACACCACACGTACATACATGTGTAGGTTGGTAGAAGTATCTATGTCGGTAATATGAGCTGTTTGCATCACTCGGTGTCGGGTGCAGGTTGGGTGCCCGAGGTCTAATAGATCTAGAGTTCTAGACTATACTTTAGTGATGTGAAATGTTTAATAACAAAGTTGCTTAGCAACGACTGTCAGAAGTAGTCAAAGTTAGGGTTGTCACTTGTTTGATCAACGTCGAAAATTGATAAATAATGTATTCTGGGCAAATTCATAACCTTTGTGCTACATAAACAGTTGATAATGTGAAATTAAAACATGGAAGAGCAAAATATCGTTGTTATTTTATATTAAACTAGCTGACCCGTGCAATTTCGTCTGTGTCTTTTTTTCCAGTTTTTGTAACATTTTTCATTGCTGCTCCTCTCCTGTTGAACATTACACAAAAAATACACTCGATCAATGGGCTATCCAACACAAAAATATTTTTTAATTCGAACCAGTAGCTCCTGATATTATCGCGTTCAAACAAACAAACTCTTCAGCTTTATAATATTAGTATAGATTTATGAAAATTGCAGTTACGTGATAACCCTACAATTTGGTTTGTTAGTAAACATTTCACATCTTGTGCGGCTTTGACATAGTTCAACGAGTTTGAGAGAGGAAGCTGGGATGTTGGTAGTTTTTGGATAGAAGCGGGAAAGGAATTTGTGTAGTTTCACTTAACACACCTCATGCCTACTCTTTTACAATGAAAACGAAGTTTCTATCAAAAATGCGGTGGTAATATACCTACAGAGCTAGGACAATAATCCACTCGTTTCCCAAAAATAGTCTAAGAGTTTCGTTAGGTGGACTTTTTGTGTTTAACCAAAAAAAATATGAATTTGACTAAAACGAAATTTCGTTTTAGAGAAAGAGTAGGCTTACAGGTGGAAAGGAGATGTTTCTATATACAATACTAGGTGACCCGAGCAACCCCGTACGAAGTGACAGCAATTTCAAATTCCGAATCGAATGACCGTTCTGTCAACTTTTTTGACACTAATGACAAAATGGCCGTTATTGTTAACCTTGTTACACACTTTCTTACATTCGATTTTGTCAAATGTGCTTCCAAATGTCAAAATCAAATGTAATTCTGGTTGTTGAAGATAGTCTGTCCAGTATACTAGTAGCTACTATGGAGGTCAATGCTTCATGCTCAAATACGAGTAAACCGCACATCAACACCCGCAATAAAATTCACTTATTTACTCATAAATAATGTTGGCGAAAAAGCAAACAGAATCGAAATTAAATTTAAAACGTTGAATATACATGTATGTTTGGATGCGTGTCGATACGTCAGCCATTAAAACCCGCATAAAAAAATAAACTGAATTCATTTGTGGTCCCGAAATGTAATTTATTCCCTCCAATGTATCGAGTGTTGAATTTGAATCGAGTGTGTACGTAAATCGATTGTCATTTGTATAACTAGCTTTGTCGTACAGCTTTAGGTGCAGAATCAGTTATTCTTTGATGAAATAGTAATGTTATTGCATCACTGTGTTTCGGTTGAAGGGCACTGTAGCAAGTGTAATTACTGGGCTAATGAGAGTTATGAACTAAGGTCTCAAATGAGGAGTGCGGTGTACATTCAGATCTTTGCTAAACTAGGATTTGGGTGGTACTGATACGCTTATGAGCTAGCGTGATAGCGTGATGTTATCAGGCACACGACCTGCTCAACTTCTTATTACGTAGTATATAAATAAAAAAAGGTCTTAGCATATAAAAAGAGACATCATTTTGCGAGAGTAGTCTTTTTGTGCCCATGTAATCGCCATGTATCGAAGGGGATTTTAAAAACATATAAATAACAGACACAAAGTACCCCAGACTCGGAACAACGGTCTAAGTGGTGTCCTGTGAGGAAACGAACCCACAACCTCTAGCGCACCAGTCTTACACTCATCCAATACGCCATCGAGGCAGTCAATACTCATCCGTGATTTGTATGTTTGTTATAGGTCCCCGCGATATAAAATGTGTACTAGCCTATCGCCTAATAATACTTTTCTATATTCATATAAAAAATAATGTTTATCTGTATGTCCGCTATGCGTTTCGAAACCATTGATCAGAATGTGATGAAACTTTGGTAGGGTATTCTAGAGACTCCCACGAGGTTTAGTAATGTATAAAATTCTAGCATTGAAGCCTGCGGTTGAAATTGTATGAAAATCTTAAGTTGATTTCTATATGCTTCGAAAACTAAAAAAAAATGGCTATAAAAACATTTTTTTTTAGTTTTCGAAGCATATAGAAATCAACTTAAGATTTTCATAGATGTAATAAATAGCCTTAGTCCTAAAATTACTATTACCCCTAGAGCCTAAAAAGCCCCTTTAAGTGCGATATTTCCAAGAAAATCTATTAAAGACGTAAATTTTGGAATATTCGTTTGTGCCTGTAACCGCAACTCCCTAATTATAAATTTCCATGCCATCCTTTGCGTGTTCAACAAAGAGAAAGTTTATAACAAAGAAAAGGAATAAATTTCATTTGATTGACAAAACAATTAGTTAAATTAAAGGCGATGTTCACGCGACTTTACTGAATTCAGATCGATCAAATTATGTTCTACTTTTAGATGTAAATTAAATTCATATTAAGTAATTGTTAATAAACGAATTGAAAGTAGATTTTCTGACGATTTGTCCCCTTTTTAAGAAAATGCGACAACCATTTAATGCCTTTAAAAAAGGCGACAAGAAAATTTTGAATTTATTTTTATTTTTGATAAGTTGAACCCCACGACTTTGACATTTTTATCTCATTAACTAAGAATAATGAGCACACGAGACGGGTGTTTCACTTATCGTATTTGAAATAGAAAACTATAGATCTATGGAATAAAAAAGGCATATCCGATTTTAGGGCTTTATGAAACGCTATGCTTTTGGCTCTGTGGTTCGAGCTTGGAGCGGGCTAATAGGAGCGCCAAAGTCTTTGAACGTGACGATCGCGTTTACGTAAAACAAACTTGCACAAACAAGGCGAATGAACTAGACCGTCTTTAGAACGGTCTGAAGAGGTCTGTAATTCCGTAAGATACGTATTCTGAACGATATCTATCTGTGTGTGCGTTGCTCGAGCGAGGTACGAAGTTTACCTTCTGTATCATCTTGCGTTTGTGCTATTATTATTTTCTTTTAATGTTATGTTTCACATACTAAGTAGCTACCTATTTTGAAAGACAACGTCGTCATATTCCTATATATATCACAATAGCTGACCCGCGCAACTTCGTCTGCGTAAATTTCCCCCGTTTTTGCAACATTTTTCATTCCTGCTCCTCTCCTCATAGTCGTAGCGTGATGTTGTATAGCCTATAGCCTTCCTCGATAAATGGACTACTATGAAGTAGTAGTTCCTGAGATAATCGGATTCAAACAAACTATTCCGCCTTATAATATTACAGTATAGATAAACCTTATGCATAATATAATGTCAATATTACAAAGGAAATGTAAGACAATACTGAAATACCTATTGCCTAAATTCCTCGTGATAGATATGTATCAGTCTATCACTGGTATTATGTAACTGTTGCTGACCAATACCTATGATATAGATACATTTCATAACTACATAATACTACCTAACTGCAATACTTCGAAGTTATAGTTCATATGACATTGTTCTACATGTATCTCTGACCTCTATTAGTTCTAGAACGCAGGACAATACTTCAATTTGATTTTGAAATTTGAGACAATCATTTAACAAAATCAATTGAAAGTATACACTTGGGTAACAACGGCCATTTGTCTTTAGTGTCAAAGAAGTTCACAAGACGGTCATTCGATTCGATATTTGAAATTGTGGTCACTTTGTACGGCGAAGCCATTTAAGCGTAGGTACCTACTAGTAGGTACTGAAGAAGTGAGTTTTTTTTTAAATGTAGGTAACAGATTATCATGTACCAGATATGAGACCGATTTGTTAGAAAGCTAGCTTAATTAGGATGATAATTAGCTTTGTTAAATGAAAATCTGTTCAGCCTTTTTGATATTAACTCTTGAAAAAGCTATTTACCTAAAAGTGCATGCTTACAATATGAGGGTTAACCTCGTCTTGTAGTTGAATTTTGACAGTAGTGGTGATGTACTACTTGTGAGTGAAGAAACAAAGAGACTAGTGTACTACTAAAACTCTACTAGAGACACAAAAAGACTAGTGCACTACTAACAGCCTACTAGAGACTCACAGAAAGACTAGTGTACTAGTAACAGTGTACTAGTGCCTCACAGATACCCAAGATCAAGTTATTCACTGCGGTCTTCAGCAAAGTGAAGGCACTTAGTCGACCAATTCAATTTACGCAAGGAACTCTCTACTCCCTCTTAAAAGTGTAATTAAATTCCACTCCACCTGAGCCTTCTATAAACGTGACGCTTACTATATACGTACCAAGTAATCGAATTCGAATCCTCGTTGCATTGCCGGTATGTAAACAGGGAAGCGCAGTAGATCGATATGGCGGGGTAAACACGGCGGTTGCTATGACAACGCGGCGGGAGTTTCGTCACTTCCGCCCCTCCGGTCTTTACCCCTTACCCAACGCTACCCCATGCCCCAAACCCCGCATGCCTCTCTACCCCGCCGCTGTCCGCAGCAGGCTATGTCGCACAGTAGGCACGCCACAGCAAGTTAAATTGGCTTTGTCCTTGAATTAATGGTTATTTCGATGCTAGTCTGGCTCGTGCGAATAACGAGATTAGACTAACAAAGACTGCTGCAAAATTCTGACATGCATCCAGATTTTTTAGCACTCATTGCAATGTTCAGGTTCGTCGGCATTTTTGATGAGCTGGTTTTGTTTTGGCTACATCTAGACAGACTAACAATAACTCTAAGCAGATATTGTAAATAAGATTGTTTGTGACCATCAAATTATCGAGAATCACTGAGATCGTATCTCAGATTGAGAATTAGAAATGGTAACCGTAGCTGAAGATGTTGTCATTAAAAAAAAGGTTATGTACCTCCTATTTTTTAATGACAACATCTTCAGCTTTATAATTGTAACTAGCTGTGCCCGCGACTTCGTTCGCGTGAAAGTCGGGTTTAAATTAAGGTAGTTAAGGTAACGAAATAACTTCTGTGTAAATATGTTGGAAATAGTCCTGTTGACTAAATACTTACTAAATAAAAATCGATCTGTTCTATTCTTTTAGATAGTTAGTTTGGTGTGCGGCTTAAGAAGTGGGTTTTCTGTTGTTTTTGTTTCATTCTTTCAACGTTATAGTACCTAATACTTATTACCTAATAATTTTTAATAGAATTTGTACGAAAATGTTGTTACTTCTCATGTGATCGTAAACTTGTAAAGCCTAAGTACTTAACTTTGATAGTTTTCCTTATAATTTTAGTATTTATACTACTACCCTGAATTTTCTCACATACCCAACATCAACCATTTAGCTGGCAGGGGGACACTTGTCTCTAACAAAAATGTTCACTATAAAGCCTAATATTATACACAAAGGAATCCTTAAATCTAAAAATAGTCTTCACAAACCCTAAACGCTTTTGAAAATGCGCTTATTACACTACACTGAATCAGGGACCCTGAATCCTTAAAAAGAGCGGTGTAATAAGAGTTAGGGCCCTAATTCTCTAACAAATTTTCAAGGTTACCTCGATTTAGGGCCCTGATTAAGGGTAGTGTAATAGCCGTTTATGACCTATCTAATGATGCCACACACGATGGGGTAGGTAGGTGAGAAAAAAATCACATCCCCACTTTACATATAAGAGAGGTACCCTTAAAAAAATAATGATTTTCAAGATTTTGTTCTTTCACTTTATCGGCGTTAGTAATTTATTCATGCAAAAGTTGCAACCTTCTAGCACTAACAGTCTCTGAGCTAAGCTGCGGACGGACGGACATAAGGGAACTATAAGGGTTCTGTTTTGCCATTTTGGCTAAAAATGGGGTGTATTTCATATAGTGTTACAACGCAATACTAATAATAAAACTGCTGTAACACTTTAGTAAGCAAACACAGAGCGTGTCATGTGTGTCATGCCCGCGAAAATGTCAGATATACCTAAAGGTACGGTTGACAGACAACGACCCCCCTCCTCCCGTCACCCGAACTACTCACACTTGACCGATGTTGAGCCATTCATTATCGTTGAATTGATGAACACATGATTTCCAACCATAACCCCAAAACATGATCCTCGATGCACCTGTGTGATGCGTGGTCAAACAAACGGACAGACAGACAAACATTTCTAAAAATCATAGCAATGTGTTTCTTTTTAAAACTTATTTTACTAAGTATAGAACGTTATTGAATACAACGCCATCTACTTTCAAGAATGTTGAAATAAGGAATTATTTGATCACGGTGAACAATTTGATTTCATAGATGGCGCTACATGTTTTTTTTTTACGTGTGTTTATGTTTTTTTTATACGAACACATCATTTCTGAAAAATGTGGAATACTTTTTAATTATAATGTAATATTGTTTTTCATTTCTACTACGATTAATTCATTACTCTCAGCAGTGCATGCAATACCTATAATTAACTTACCTAGGTGCATAATTTACTTGATTTTTAATATAAAAAAATAATAACCCAAGTAAATAAGTTACTTACGGTCGAAAAAATAACTAAAACATTGAGAAAAATATTAAAAAAGGATGAAGACAATTTAAAAAAATACAAAAAGAACATAATCAGACATCGGATTCGAGCCCGGGACTTCGTCGTCAGAGTCCGCTAGCATAGCTTCGAGGCTATACTGTTCGCTACTTACCACGTCAAAATAACTGTTCTTATGAAACTTAACAATGTTGTGTTTAGCTCCTTTTAGTTTTAGCGTGAAGTTATGTATTCCGTGGGTTACAATTATAGATAATGTCTAATTGTGGAAAATTTAGTGATAAACCATTATGGTGCGACAAAAAAAACGTTGCTACTCGTTCCCCATAGACGTTAGCGTAATGATTCATAGTGTAAATAATGTCCTATAGTATTTACTATAAAACTGCAAATTTTCATAAAGATCCGTCTAGTAGTTACTGTTTTATAACGAAAAATAGCTACAGACATTATCCCTTACTGCTTAGCTCCTATGGGAAAAAGCGTGATAATTTATAGCCTAAATGTTAATCTGCATCTATTAGATTGCACGTGCAAAATTTCAACCGAATCTGTACGGTAGTTATTGCGTGATGCGTGTTCAAACAAACAGACAGACAGACAGACAGACAGACAGACAGACATTTCTAAAAATGCAGCAAAGTGTTTGAATACTCTTTTCGAACATTTCCTAATATTTTTTTTCACTAAGTTCGGCCATGTACAGACACGTGAAATTTACAGTTTTATTATATGTATAGATTATACAACTTAAAAAAAAGTTAAAGTTATAGAATTATATAGATGTCAATAGATGTTATATAGATTTTAAATTATTGTTTTTAAACTTTCGCGATCTTTATACATATTAGACTTAATCGCGTAAATTATTTGAAACCTATTATTTACCCGACGTTTCGATCGAATTGCACCGATCGTGGTCACGGTACGACTGACTCAAAATAAAAGGTTCGTACCTTTAAATAATTCACGGTTTAAGTCCCGAAATATACCTAAAAAGATCATGAAAATTACAAGTCCTGGTTTGCAATCCATAACTACGACACACAAGTCTAAGTACATAAGCTCTTATTTTTATAGTCAAATCAATTGGTTTTCTGCTAAACATTTATTGTGGCACCCCGTTGTAGACGCGTCGGCGAATTTTAAATTGTTTATTACGCAGTGACGACCAATTATTTAAGCTGAGATAATTAGTCTTTTGTAAAGCATCAACATTTGTTTATAATGGGCTGATAGCTGATGGGGTTCGGGTTTTATGGGCACGGTGATGATTACAAAACAAGTGTAAACAAAGGAAATGAAATTTACATTCGATTTTGACAAGCATTCTTTTTATCATGTGTTGTGCAACAGTTTTGTAAAGAATACAGCTCTCACAACGTCATCTGATCCCAAACTAGGCAGAGCCTATATTATGGCAACCAGACAACTGATAAACATACTTATATACTATAAGTGGAAGATTGTAATTGGCATGTGATTGGCTATCTATTTATTATTGTGTAGAAAAAAATAACATAAAAATATATTTCCACCCAGACACAGAATAAACCATCGTGCTCATAACACAAAGTTTTATCGAATCCACGACCTCTGGCTTAGCAGTCAGGGTCATTAACCACCAGACCGACTGGCATGTGCCAGTCAGAATGAAATTGGTAGTCAGATTACATTACGTACTGATCGATCAATACAGTGCTTGTTGTGATAGGTCGTGTATTGTTCGTCAACACGTCATGACAACAAAAAATAAGTCAAAAACCGCCAAAAATATCTTAGTCCCCCGTAGTTCAAAATCCCCCATCCCCCTCCCCAAAAAGATACACCCACTCCACTCAGACATTCGTTAGATTGTAGTTAGAAATATTTGTATCAAAACTTTCGGGCCATAAATGTAGAAGTTTGAGATAAAGAAAACGAGGGATGCATAGTAAGGGTTTATTACTATTTATCGAATAAGTTGATTTAGTAAGTTATGTACTTAGATAACTATTTTTTGTTATAAATTATGTAAGTATTATACAGGGTGATTTGTAATAGGTATACTAATAACCTCCCACTCGTAGCTTCTTTAAATAACACTAAATAACTTTGCAATATCAGTTTTCGAAAATATTTACTATATTAACCCTTAATCGGCTACCACTTGTTTTTAGAGTTATGACTTTAACCACCTACAGACCATTTTACTGGAGTGAAATAGTTGTTTATTGTGAGGTTTAGGCCCTAAACCTGACAAAGAAACATCGATTTAACTCCGGGGTCTCTCAGGTGTGTGGTAAATAATAATAATAATATCTTAGGACAACTCACACAACGCTATCTGATCCCAAACTAAGCAGAGCTTGTACTATGGCAACCAGACAACTGATAAACATACTAATATATTTTTAAATACATACATATTATAGATAAATAACACCCAGACACAGAATAAACCATCGTGCTCATCACACAAAGTTTTATCCTGGATGGGGATCGAACCCACGACCTCTTGCGTAGCAAGTCGGATACACTCCCACCGCGCCACAGAGGCAAATGGTTGTGTGACAAAACTAGGTGGTAGGTGGTGAAAGGTTATTTTTTTTTTTTATTATATAACGAAGTTATTTGGTTTCCGCGCGACGGCCAATCTTGGAGACTAACCATCTACTCTAGATATTGGACTGTAGAAGTGTCTACGCAGACAATTCCTTTACTCTTATAGTCAGAATACCGTCACAATCGATAAGATTACACGCAGGACTAAAGTCGGCACGGGACATGCCCGCAGGCACCGAAAACGATCACCCATCTAATCTATGTGACATTGGTAACGTTGCTTAACTTCATACTATTTCTCCATCTACTGGTAGCCAATTAGCCACAAACCTCTACAAATCCAATAACTAACATAGATAATACTTACAGGTTTTGACAGTTACGTAAGTATACAGTTACGTAGTTGTTTGGAAGCTCAGTCGACTTAAGCAATCTCAAAAATATTATGTACCCGGGAATCGAACCCGCGAAACTCCAAAACGAAGACAGAACAGTACTTACCTGCAACAAAGACATGAATTTATAAAATATTTGAGTAATATATTACCACAAAATATAGAAAGTACAGAAGCTAATGTTCATAAAACGCGACCTCGAACAACGCACACAGACACATCGTTTAAGCGTTCTTGTTAATGAAACCGAACATGTGTAGTAATTGCTTCGGCTCGGCTTTGTTGTTCGGCAAATACTGCCGACCCGCTTATGTATGTAGAAACCCTAATTACGTTTCCATGAAAAATGTCTATTTAGGTGTGCATTGCACGAGCTAGGTATCTAAAAATCTCTAAACGCCTTCCATACAAAGTGGTCCGAAGTGGTCTGAAAGTATATATCTACGAGTGCGTGCGTCAAGAGGGTTTTTAGCCGACTGTAAGTAAGGGTTATGTTTTTCGCGCGTATCTTGTATGTATGTATGTAATATTCTTTATTACCTGATATCTCACAATCTACTGAATGGACTATGCAACTTGTTATCTGTTCGTGTATAATCTGTGTGGTAGACATGAAGGTTACCTTCTGTACTCCCGGTATTTTATGCCTATTATTATTTTAGAACAAAGTCGTGAAGAATAATTGGGGCCAAATTCAAACAAAACATTGGGTAACAGTTAACCCTCACAATAGCTTTGTTTAACCCTCCGTAGGGAGCCTTTATTTCTGTTGCAACTCGAGGTCTAATAGACCCTTCAGACTTCAGATAAAAATGTCCGTTGTACTAAAATTGTTCAAATTTTAATATTGTTCTAACGTATTTAATTTAGTTGTTTCGTACGTTTTATTGTTGAATTGTTTCATTGTGAAATAATTAGGGGAGGTTTTGTCTCAGTATCTATGAATAATTAAATTTACAAGAGAAATTCATAATTTTGATGAAGATATTAATGAAATACATTTTGATTGTTACATGGAACATAGCCTATATTGTACAGTCACGTTTAAGACGCTTAACATTTACAAATAGGTATTCAAATCACCTTTGTCGTCATCAGTATCTTCTAACTCTGCGTTTCTTAAACTGGGTTCCGTCGAAAAGTTATCAGGGAGCAACGAAATATATTTTAAGAAATTTTGAAAATGACTGATTGCCTGCATAGAAAGAATAACAAGAAATTACGTTGGATAATTGCCTCAAAATTCGTAACAAAATATGTTAGGAAAAGTCAGGGCGTAATCTAGCGTTCATGTTAACCTAGACTTAAACGTAGTTGGCTTGTAAAATAATACTTGTCATATAATTTAATTTTAAGTGCTACTTAAATCTTTTATAAAAATGAATCCCGATTTCCCTTGATCACACGTTAAGAAGAGAACGTCTTTACCGATTTCATTCATTCTTTTTTTTTAGTTTTCTTATGTTCTTACGTAAAAAAAATAAGAAAATATCGAAAAAAATAATAATAAGGTGGTACAAAGTTCGCCGGGACAGCTATCCAAATAAAAAAGGAGCGGAACGGACCATGAATTGACCAATGACAGTCCTTGAAATAATCCTAGGTATGATTTCAAGCACTGTGATTGGTTTATTGACGGTCGGCTCCAGTTCGCCCCTCTAACCGCCACTGGTAACTGCACTAAGAGGTAGTTAACTTCAAAAACCGAAGCCACAAACTTCTTAAAACCAAAGTAATTCAGACAAAAATACGATTTGTAAGTACAACGGAATTAAACAGAAACCTAGTACGGTCAGCAATGTAAGTCGCTTAACAGACTTACAACTTTTCGGTAAAACAAATGACTTTATCATTATGGTTTTTATAATTTTTGCTAATTTTTACTATAAATTATTATTTTATTTATCTTTTCTATAATTTATTATATTATTTATCTATTTATACTATTAGTATATTTATAAAAAGGGGCTAGGTGAAAACCAGCGTCAGGCATCTTGCCTGGCATATGCTGAACTAGCTTCTATTTTGCGGCTTAAAGTGTTGTCAAATTGTATTTAATTTAGTAGCTACTTGTTTTTACACGTACATTACTCATTTAATTTTTTCTGTTTTGTCGAAAATAAATTATTTTTTCTTTCTTTTCTTTCTTTCTTTACACATAAATTGGTGAACATTTTATAATCCAAACTAATATTATAAGTGATAGAAACTCTGTCTGGCTGTCTCTTACGTTTTCACGCTGAACCGCATTAGATGAAAATGTGTACGGTACCTCCGTACACATTTTCATCTAATGCGGTCGAGTCCCGAGAAAAGATATACTTGGGATAGTTTTTATCGCGATAACCAACATCCATGCGGGCGGATCCGTGGGCGGAATCGCGGGTGAAAGCTAGTAAATTATAATTAGAGAATCTATTAGTAGATAAGTTAGTATTTTTTTCAGAATTAACCGACGCCCATTCTAACATTTCACGCGAGAAGGCGTGATATTCGCCATCCGTAAGTCAATTTTAAGCAGTCTTTCTTTGAAATCCTAACACTGTTTAGACATGGTAGTTTAAGATTTTAAAATGTAGGATTCCTCACCATCTTCTCTATAGCTGGCATTTTATTATATTATTTTATAATTCCGACTCAATGAAGGGGTGTTATACATTTAACTACTAAAACATACTTTAACTAAAATAGATGCATGTCTTTAGCATCACAACGGCCAAACAGATGAGCGAATTTGGATGCGTTTTTGGAAGCTGGTTTAATCGGGATGGTTTCTGTCTCTGTTTGATAATAATTACCGTTTTGAATCAATTTTGATCGACTTTCGTCTCGTGTAGTAGGTTTAAGTTATGTAACATTATCTTGCTAACTGTTAAGTGACATCTAAGCTTCAGTTGCTATCTGTACTTATCTTTCAGGGTTGCCCCTCAACGATAATTGGATAAAATCTCCTCACCGCCACGGGACGCCGTGTCTCTTGTTTGCTAAAAATCGGTATCGGAGTTGATAAGTAAATAATTTAGAATTGGGTTACACGTGTAGGTGATTTATAAGGAGTGTTGTTTTGTGCCCATTTTCAGGAATTAGAAGATAAATTCGGAGTTAAAATCTTGTTGAAAATCTTCTTAGTGTTTTTTCTTGAAAAAGTATTATAGGAATGGTTATTCCTTTATCTTAGTTTAAGCTTTGTGGTTAAACCGATATACTATGTCAAGGGAGGGAGCTATAAGGGTACCGTAGTGAAGGAGGGGTTGAAATTTCGGGGTGGAATAATGGTTTATCGCTGGTTTTATTGCTAGATTCAAGCGTCATTCACTCCTTTTACTTGGACAAAATCTCTACGACTAATAATCTCAGGGTCATCCTGGGCTTGGTATATGTATACGTAGATGACGGCTACCAGTAGGTTTCAGCTAACCAATGGTTGTAGGTCTTTCTCAAATTAACCAATAATGAATTCATGAAATCATGATGTTCTTCTTTTATCTGCCTTTGTATTTTATTTATAACTAGCTGTGCCCCGCGGTGTTACCCGCGGTTTATTAGCCTATGTGTTAATCTAGGGTGTCAGCTAACTCCATACCAAATTTCATTGAAATCGCTCCAGCCATTTAGACGTGAAGAAGTAACAAACATACACACTCACATACCCACAAACTTTCGCCTTTATAATATTAGTGTGATTATTTTAAATTTATATTGTCGACTGGTTGCTTCGCCCCTTTAACGCAAAATTTCAGGCGATTAAGTCTAGATAAATATTCCCATATATATAAACAATTCTTTCAGAAGGTTTATACATATATTTCTAAGGTTTATACATATTTAAATATATATACCTATGTGAAATAATACATGCATTGTATGTCCCTACATTTTCCCTCGCAAATGCTTCAAAATTCAGTCAACCCAGGATGGTTTTATGCAAATGTGCGCACACACAACGCGAATCTTAATTATGTATGATAATTAATTACATTAGCTGTTAAACTCCAAGGGCTGTTAATTTGCATTCGCTGACAAATTCAAAACTATTGTCTATGGTATAACAGTGTTGAGTCATCAAATTGCGTTATATTATTTAGCGGATTTTGAATTAGAGTACGAGGCGTCATTTTAATATATATGTAATCGGGTCACTTTATAAAGCGTCCATTTTGTTGTAAAATGACGATGTCGTGCGGATTATAAAAGATGAAGAGTTTGTTTGTTTGAACGCGACAATCTCAGGAACTACGGGTCCAAATTAAAAAAAATATTTTATTGTTGCATAGCCCATTTATCGAGGAAGGCTATAGGCTATATAATATCTCGCTACGACCAATAGGAGCAGAGCAGCAATGGAAAATGTTCAAAAACCGGGAAAATTTACGCAAAGTTGCGCGGGTATTCTAGTAGTAAATAAAATACATATAAAGAAATGAAAAGTCCGACTCATTTACACTCTCAACAACCTAGGACTATTTAGGTCCAACGTAGGACCTAGAGAGAAATTTCCAGAGGTTTTATTATTAGATAAGAGACTCTATGAGGATGAAGATACTTAACGCGAGCGAAGTTGACAGACAGAGTAGACAGGAATCTAATTTAAGTGAACGAAATTCGGAAGAATGTTTATAAACATAAGTCGTATAGTCGTTATTTTTAACTGAAACTAAAATGGTTAGGGTTAAGGTCAAACATCTGTTTACAATCAAAAGCTCAAGTGTATAAAAAAATAAAGCACTCGAGACACAAAACGACAAGTTCTTTGAATGTAGGTACTTGAAAGAAATAGTAAGTAGATACAAGCTACTGTTTTGAAGTGTATTTTTTTTTAAATAAATCCTTATTTAAACCAACTGGCTTTTGTAAAAAAATCTTTTTTGCGGCTCATCAAAGAATTCCAAAGATAAGTTTAGTGCCCTCTTTAGAGTTTTTTTTTTAAATATCTTCAAAGAGGTTATTTGCTAGATATAAGTTAAGAACTTACCTACGTGGTGTTGGTAATGTATTTTATTTCGTTTTTAAAGATGATTATTTAGAGCATTTTTTTATATTCTGTCCCTTTGTGTATAGCAAGCGTACATCCACCATAGTTGCGCTTTGCTTACTCAATGTAAATATTATCTTGTGTTTTTTTTACATTACTAAAAGAAAATTGAGTTTTATTTGAATTAAGGCAACCCTACTTTACAAAAAAACTCATCTCCGTCTTAACAATATTTTAACTCGCAAATGGCACCTACTTCTCATTTTCGCGAAATATAATTGCTAGACGAGATTTTAGAAAAAATGGATGTTAGAAAAATAGACTATTCTTTAAAGTACGCTACAATTAAACGGTTCTTAATCATAATTATGAACTAAACAAACTGACATAAACTTGGCAAAGATTTCAGTGTGTATAAGGTCTAAAAGCTGTAAATAAGCTAGAAATACAATTATGTGAACTGGTAATAAAAATAAAAAATGTTAAAACGACAAACACTAGCATAATAATATTCGTTATTGTTCAATTTATGTAACCTTTGAGAGAAATAAATAAATTTATTATTATTATTATAGAAATGTGTAGGTATGCCGTGGGTGTCGTCAAGGCGACTAAGGGATTTCACCCCGGAGGACGGGCAGCAGCGTCCTCTGCGTACTTAAAGCCTTACTGCGATCGCCAACCCGCTCGCCAAGCGTGGCGATTATGGCAATTACCCCCAGGATCTACATACTAGTAGGTTCTACTGGGGAGACCTGTGCCCAGCAGTGGGCCATCTTATGGGTTGATATGTGTAGGTATGGAATAGCAACCTGACGTCATAAGTTCCTATCGTCAAATCATTAATTTTAGTATTCGTTTTCATACTTTTAAATTTAAAAAAAAACATGTTAAATTGTAAAAGAACACTTATTTTCAAAGCATTTTAAGATCTTATATTACCTCATTAGTATAAAATAATTTACTTTAATTGTCAGTCAACTGCGCAATTAGGTATTTTTTTAAACAAAAACGAATCACATTCCAATTTCAAAAATCATGATGACAAGTCTAGGCAAAGAAGTTACATAAATTTAAAAAGCGAATACTGTATTCTGGAATATCTAACGTCATTGTCAGTGACCAAGCGTTGGTCGCCGCGGTTTTCTATGACGCGCCCGACGTAACCGCATCCGTGCGAGCCGAAAAGAGAATTAAATATTAAATCCGTATTTAACCCTTCATTCTGAATTCCGGATCACCCCGTGTGTAGCGACTCTAGTGTTTCCTAGTATTAACATGTTAAGTTTTTGACAAATTGAATAATGGGATTAAAATGTGGACGTTTGTAATTTGAATGACACCTGAACGGTTCAGGCGAATTTTACCTATTAGTATACCTAAATCTGCATATCTAAACAAATTGGGTTGAAATTGGCACGCAAATAGTCTTTATTCACTTCCAACGGATTTTATAAACTCCAAACCCTAAAAGTCAATGATAAATGGAGGTTCAAACTTAACGCAGTTTAAATAGAGTTTGGCACACTCATAGAATATATTCTAGATCAATAAGTTTATGCCACAAACCTAATGAATAGAATACGAACAAGCTTATTATATAAGAAACGGAAACATCGGTTTTCAAAATATAAAAGCTTTTTTTTACTTTTATTATTTATTAAGTGTAATTAATGGCAATATTTTAACCGAAAAATGGTTCTCTATTTGACCCGTATGTAAGTATGTATGTATACAAGTATGTATAAAAGTATGTATGTAAGTACATACATACATAAATATCTTTATATTTTTTTGAAAGCTAGTGATCTGATTTAGATGGGGTTTTGGCTATTCGACTGCTTAATTTTCTTGCTTAAAACTTTGTCCTAGCCTTTAGGTGCATAGATAATACATAGAAATGCGTCAGCGAAATTTGCTTGATGATCTTAATTTTTTTTTCTTAAATGTGGTTCATTTTTCTTAAAAAAGTTGTTTAAAGTATTTTTTGCCAGTATTCCTTTGACGAATCTTTATACGGCAAAGTGTACTCAACGCACACTTTGACGCGAAAAAGTCGTCTTTATCAGCTTCATATGTTGTGCAATTTTATATGTTAAACTCGAAGCTTTAAAAAGCTATTTGCAACTAATTCGCATTAATAAAAAAATATAATAAAGCACAGACAATATACCGTTTATACGCCAATGCAATATACAGAGAACATAGAGAAACAGGTAATATTACTGGCTCTATTTGATTTAAACAATTCTAAATTCGAATTTCTGGAATTGTTTCAAACGATTCTCGCGTTACTCGGAGACAAAAGGGGCGTCTGGTTCCCTGCCTTCGGGAGTATTAAAACAGTCTTATTGAAACTTGAACGTTATTATTTACGCGATAGAATTTATTTCCGTAAAATAAAGTTTCTCACAAAATCGATTCATTAAGGAATGGCAAAAGTCATCGTTTTATTTGTTGAAGTCTAGACGATTGTTTTGAGAGGGACAATGTTAACCCTTTAGGAATTAATGAGGCTTATAGGGAGTAGTTTCACATGCATTTGTCTATGTAGGTATATGCATCTATACAACACATTCGTTTTTGTAAAGTTAAAAGAGTCTAAATAGGTTCAAACCCGTGAATGTAAAGAAAAAGCATTGCCTATGTATGATATCTTTGCCCAAATTAAAAAAAAAACGAAAAGAAAATTGTACAAAAAGTAGATTTAAAATGTTGTTTTCGTGAATGTTAAATAGAGGCATAAATACGATACCTTTGCCTAAATTAAAAAAAAAAAAACAAAAATTAGGTCTAAAAGTATACTTCAGTGAATGTATTCACAATCAACCCACAAAGAACAAGGGTAAAATTACTCATGTTCGACGTCAAATTTATTTCAACCGCACAAATATTATTTGATTCGAATTTCGAAGAGCGGTCACGTAATTATACCGGACGCGGGCCCGGTATTGGTAAATGAAGAATAAACTCACGATGTTTCCGTTACACATGGGCCTATAAATAAATAATTTATTTTTACTTATTTTGTATTAGAAATGTTCTGGCAAGTTTACCTTATAAAATTATGAGGCATTCTCTCAACGGATGATATTGGCCAATCAGCGATATTTCTTTAAAATCAAGGGTAGATGAGGATTAGGTGGTACCTGAAACGTTGGAAATCGTAAAAAATAATTTTGTAAAACTCGAGTCGGTAGTGAAAAGTTTCGAAGCGCTTATGGAAATGAAAAATCCCACCACAAAATCGATGAAGTGAATGAGACTTTGGTGAATAGCTAGACCGAGCTTGAATTCAACTAGTAGGTACCTATATAGAAATGAATAACACTCCGACGTTCAATCGGAGTAAATATTGTGTTTTGGCATGCGAAGCTGCTATGAAAAGATGTTTTAAGGTTAGATTTTAAATTGAAAACTATCGATTTGTATTTACATTGGTAAAATTGTATTCCGAGCACCTTACGAGAAATGAATTTAAGTTTCCATTTTTCAAGGTATAAACTTTAAACGGTGACTTTTCAAAGGGTAAAATACAGGTTTGTTTTGACGTTTAAAAGCTCCAGCTGGGCGCGTACTCTGTTATTTTTATAGGTTATAAAAATGGTGCCAGTCAGCTTAGTTGCGTTTAGCCCCTAGCCACAAAACAACGAGAGTACAGTAAGTGAACTTCATAAGAACTTCCATTCGGCAACGCATATATAGACAACTTTTACGTACACAAAATCTCGGACGACTTACTACCGCAATTGTTCCGAGATTTTGTGCCCATGTTTATGCATGCGTTGTTTAGGTGCTTTTGTATGACGTTTACACCCAGTGTCGTAGCCACGCTGTTACTTTGAAAGTCTATACCAGCTA
This sequence comes from Herminia tarsipennalis, assembly GCA_945859575.2. Lineage (NCBI taxonomy): Eukaryota > Metazoa > Arthropoda > Insecta > Lepidoptera > Erebidae > Herminia > Herminia tarsipennalis. Next base: position 10,131,952 of record OX243833.2, on the reverse strand, counting down.
GAAACTGTCCAACTAACTTACATAACAATTGCAATGACGGCAATTTATGACGTACAGGCAACTGTGTATATAAAGCAAAATAATTAATAACAAAGTATATAGAACAAAGAATGCTAAATAAATATGGTGTATAATTAATCTGAAATTAAGGTCACGCTTTCACTAGATAATCAAGTTATTGCATACTATGTTATGCTATTAATGGCTGAATTTGTGAACGAATGCTGAGTATATAAATAGGTAATAGAATATTACATTCATTTTTGAAAAGAGTCTCAATTAAATTCTATAGTGGTAATTAGCCACTAAAAAAATATTATTTTTGTGTTCAATCGTGTCAAAATGCATTCAAATTTCCCGCGTAATTTGTCGAAAACGCTGGACGCAGTGGACGCCATATTGTTATAGACGCTTATGACGTCAGTTGGCTGTGTAAACAGATGTGCTGACATTTTGAATGACAATTACGCCGATCAGTTGACAGTTGACATTTTTTAGTTTACATCATAGACGTGTAGACCAGGACTGCGGCATTCCTTTCAATTTTATTATAGAGTAAATATTGTTTGCAGAGCGTGGAAGAGAGTAAAATCTCGTGCAGCCTTTGACAGCCAGTCCACAAAGTAGCGTTGTCTCTTTCTAGAGAGTGGTCAATTTTGTGAGGTTTGTGGCACAGTCCTGGTCTCTACGTCAATGTTATAAACAGATTAAAAAAAACTGAAACTTTGAATTGAATTTTTAAATTTATTTACTTATTTTACGAATTGATACTAACATTTTCGGGCTGTATATTTATCATTTTTTTCTCGTATACAGTAAAATACCATATTGTTAATAATAAGGTCACAGCAGTCGCAATATCATTCATCTCTGGTTTAATGCACATTGGTGCACACTGGTAAATACAAAACACAGTAGTAGGTATAAAGGTTGTTGTTAAATTTACATTTGTGTCAAGTTCACGAAACAATTTTATTGGTAGGTTGGTACTTGTTATTTTCTCGCTGAGGAATGAACTAAACGTAACAATAATATGACACGTTTCATTTGGAAACGTTTTACAAATTATATTTACTGACAAGTAGGACCAACAGACTTGTGCTAACAGCTTTTCAATAAAATCACACTAATATTATAAAGGCGAAAGTTTGTGAGTATGTGAGTGTGTATGATTGTTACTTCTTCACGTCTAAACGGCTGAAACGATTTTAATAAAATTTGGTATGGAGTTAGCTGACACTCTGGATTAACACATAGGCTAATAAACCGCGGGCAACACCGTTGCGGCAGTATAGTATAGTATATATATATTGCTATTGGGTTTATTTAATTTACATAATATAAATTTACATAATAAAATTGCTTATTTACTTCTGTGACCTTGACCTAATGACCTTGCAATTACTTTGACCTTTCTTTAAATGTTTGTTTTGCTTTAGAAAACTCTCTATCCATAAGTATAATAATAATAGTAATATATTGGGACAACTCACACAACGCTATCTGATATCAAACTAAACAGAGCTTGTACTATGGAAACCATACAACAGATAAACATACTTATATATTTTTAAATACATACATATTATAGATAAATAACACCCAGACACAGAATAAACCATCTGGCTCATCACAAAAAGTTTTATCCTGGGTGGAAATCGAACCCACGACCTCTTGCGTAGCAGTCGGATACACACCCACAGCGCCACAGAGGCAGTCGTTGTTTTGATAAATAAGAAATACCATGTAATAGTGATCTCTTCCATAGGTACCTACTTCTTATTTAAAACATCCATGTGCCATTAGTTATTTTATTACTGTTTGTGTCCTTAAGTAAAACCTGTAAAGAGTTGTCTATCAAATCAATCTTAACTGTAGAATTCCCTTAATACCCTTATGGGACTTTAACTGTCAAAATTGGAGTCAATTTGAAAACATAAATTGTAGACGTTCACAACCATTAGGTCAAAAAAACGCCATAGCTTCCAGACACAACCTCGCGAAGTTTAAAAGTATTTCTGTCGCTACTATTGACTTCAAAGTAACAGAAACAGCATGAGACTTAACCTCTTCTCTTTCAAGTATTCAGGAATAAGAACCCGAAGACTTTATCAATAGCTTACACCTCAACCCTATCTGACGGCGAATGTGATTTATGTCTACGATGCGACCGCGCGACAGGTGAAAGGCATTGGAGCGAATACCCCAACCGTAATGGGAGTAACTCGGTGTTAGCACAAATATATAGAAACAGATGGTTGGCTCCTTACTACGAGCAAAAACAGGCTAACGCACACTTAGCCGCACACATACACATATCTCGGTCGAACTCGCTTAAATAGTCAACCGAGAGCAGTCGCGGCGCAGGCATTTTAAGATCGCTGAATGTGCGCGTCTGTGTGGGTGGATTTCTTGTTGAGCTGTGAGCCGGCTCTGTATCTATGTATTGTGGTGTTAGTCTTATAAATCATCGCTTTGTTACAGTTTTGTGGTGTGTGGTGAGTGATGGCGTAATAGCGAAAGGATAGAACACAGCGATGAAGCAACTTGATGTTTTGTTTTGGCAAATGAGTAAGCGCTTTTACTGCTATCCGTGCTAAAAGATGTACAGTAGTTCTAAAACTTCCAAGTTGCTAGATTCCAGAGAGCCACGAATCGTTGCCAAAACCGAACGGATATGATACCTCTGGCACAAAGAAAAACGTTGCATGTTTTTCGGTACCCGGAACCCGGTAGACTGAAACCCAGAAAATGAATCTACAGCGTGTAACCACAATATAAGCCACTCCCTGCCTTCCACTCAAAAAGATCCCAATCCCGATGTCTAAGAAATTTTTGTTGTCGGTTGGCGTATTGCCGTTTCATCCTCTATCTAGCGTATTGCGATTAGAATAAATAAAAAATTAAAGAATTTTCGGGACTATTCTAATTAATTTTCGGATAAGCACAGGACGTTCGAAATCATAGACGATTTTCTGAAACGAGTGGATTAAATAGATGTTCCTGGCTCTGTATTTTATCACCTCATTTTTGACCGAAACTTCGTTTTTATTGAATTAGAGTAGGCCTCCTGATGTGTCTCTATTTCTATCACATAAGCGACAAGTGTTAGTTGGGAAAACTTAGGTATGGCGATATGTGTAATATCCTATCAGTAGAGCTATTCCGGTAACATACAGCCAAAGCGTTGCCACAGCGACAAAACACCGATTATGTATTCCACTTTACTGTCACCTTGTCTACGAAACAGCGATGAGAAGATGATCGTCCTCAAGCACATAGACGCTTGTGAATACAGTATATAACAGCGTTGCGCTCTACGACCATGTTGAGGCTGTCTCGACGACAAGCTCGACGTACAGTCTTGAAATGTTGTTTACAGGAATAGGAAGTACAGAACGATCAACGTATCTTGACCGGATTGAAATTAGGTTTTTATCACTTTCGCGCATGTCATAGAGATGCGACAATAAAATTACTTACGAAAACGATTAATCGATTAAAAATACTAACAACATTTTAATTCAACAATATAAAAACACTATTTAAATGAGTTCAGAATAGTTCAAATTTAGAACAGTTACAGTAAATAATAAAGAAACTTTGAAAAACAATTTCTTTACCAAACTAATCACAAAAAAACATGAATTAGTAATACTAATTATGACAATGTAATGCGTAATCGCATCTCTAATCCTCTTGGTTTAGTTACCGCCCCCGCACCCCGCTTCCTGTCACCATTTACTTCCAAAAAATGCATCTGCGCAACCACTTGTCGCCTACTTCAGTCCGGCCTAGTTACGTTGATCGTACTGTAGCAATATATTGATTCCAGAACTCCTATTCCCATCGGCCGGTTAAACTTTACTTGTTTAACGGCTAAGTGATCTAAAAAGCCACATAATGTGTGTGACATAAACAGTGCTACTTAGATCTCGATTGCGCACACGCAAGCAGTCAAGCCCATCGCCCAAGGCACACCCAGTTCTTTACATAATGTGTGACGTCACGACAAGAAACTAATGTCACTTTACATGCTCTATAAATTGAAGAGAGTGATTAAGTGACTGTTTACCGGTGACCGGTGACTTACGGCCGGTCTTAATAACTTATTTACGGTTAACTGCCTGTTAAATAGCTAACTCTAGTACAGAAAAACTGACACTTGTATATTTTGATAACCGTCGATAGATAGAAAACACGAAAAGTTTTCTTATTTTTTGAAGGCACAATTGACAGTTTTGGTACTAGAGTTGGTTATTTTAACAGATAGTTAACATTAGTGAAGTATTAAGACTGGCCGATAGCTAAAAAGCGCTGAGTATATGTCAGTTTTAAAATAAGCACATTGAGGTCAAAGTCAGGGATCGAACTTGAGCTTTTATTACGCAAGTTTCGTTTATTTTTAGAAAGTTTTGACATATTGAGAGTTAATCCACTTCGGTCCGGAGGACACAACACACCAAGGCTACAGAAGATCACACGACACTCGCTCGAGCCAAGCACATATAGACATAGCTCACAGACATGAATCTAGGAATCACAGGTTCTAATTTAGGGGTTTTATCCTTTGTTTAGAGGGAAATAAGGTGGATAGTATATAGGTTTTTTTTTCTCTTCTTTTCTTTCCCTCCACCCCATTTCGTTGCGCGGGCGATTAACACTTGACCGCTCGTGGCCGCACTTGGTTTGACTTTTGTTTAGGGGAGTTTTCACATTAGTTAGTGGTTTTTAAAACTAGGATTGGCAACCCTGCTCGGAATACCATTGAAATAAAGTAGTCCAATACTCCGTGTCTTCTTCTTCTCCTTGTCCTGTTTCCATGTTAATGGGGGTCTTCATCGTCGCTTTGGTGGGGGTGGAGGAGGTAGCATATCCAAAACCTTTTGTGTCATGTGTGCAGTGTCTCCGTGTACGTGAATAACGTCTTTGCGAGTGTTTGTCAAGAGCGCGTTGTTTTAAGCTTTCTTTCTGTAATCTTGGCATTTTGTGACACGAGCTTACTTATTGCGTATTGGTGGGTGTCACAACATGTCTTCGAATTTTTGGTTTCTTCATGATGTTTTTCTTTTATAAACTGCAAGAATGCCTGTTTGGATTATGACTTATGACCAGTCGGGCTAATTACTATTAGGTCACCTCGAGGCACAAATGTCGCTCCTAGGGGGGCAGTGTTTAAGGGGCACTTAATTAATTACATATATTAATTAATTTAATTCATAAATTTATGTTGCAATTGAATTGAACGTCGTGGGAGACACTGTGGGTAGTCACAATTGGTTGGTGTCGGGTAACACCAAATACACCCCCACCCCCCTCCAGCCGTAAGCACGTTTTTCGAGGTGAAGGGGCTCCTAATGGTGCCGGATCTAGAATTACCTACTTCGAGGTGGGGCAAAAACTTGATAATTCAAGTTTTTGCCCCACCTCTAAATAATCATAGATCCGGCACTGCTAGGCGCTCTGATATTCCTAATTCTCAACCATATACCTACGTAATAAAATACAATTTCAAAAAACTGACATCTCCAAAGCATCCAACATGTAGTCTACATCATAATAGGGACTCAACTGCTATGTTGAGTCCGTATTTCTCGAAACTCGGACTCTGTAACAGATTGCCTCGCTCTTATGTAACTTTAAGGGCAGAGTTAAGATACGCCTACATTGCATCGCTATGTTTTTGTTTTATATGAAATTGGAACCTATGTTTATGACAGTAAGATACATATTTAGTGTTAGATTAGTATAGTAGTATAGCTTTTGTTTAGGTGTTTTATTATGAGGTAAAGCTTTCCTAATTTACCTGTAAGTGTGTTTATAGTGTCTAAAATATGCAATGGAATTCAATATAAAATTAATTAATTTATAAACTAACTAGTTTATGCCCGCGGCTTCATAAGCGTGGCAATATACGCTATACTACGCTCAGTTCCTAAGAAAGTAGCGTGACGATAACTTAATCCGAACATAGGAGATAATGCTCCTAAAATTTGAATAGAATCTGGTCAGTAGTTTTGGCGCAAACCCCGAACAAACAAACAAACAGACACGAAAAATATAAGTACAGTTTTGGATTCAGAAACCCTTAATTAGTCGATCTAGATTAGTTTTTTTTTTTAAATATCTGCAATGTACCTACCGACACAGCTATTTTACAATTTTATATTAGTATAGATAGATTCCAATAAAACGAATATCCGAAACGCTTAGCAAATAGAACTTTATTACCAACAGCATACTATACAAATTAGTAAATACTTAAAAAATTCGCACATCAGCGCACGAATTTGTGCGTATCTTCTAGCTAACTGCAAAACTGCACTATACTGCATAAGCAATAAAGATCAATATAGCTTGTAAGAGAATTCGCTTTAAATCGACAACGTAAATTAAGCCTTAGGTAGGTACTGTTACGTAAAAGTCTAGGATGAAGTTACTCTTACGTGAGTAAAGGTTACACGAGGTCATCCAGACTACGACAGTCGTGGAGCATCCACGAGACTAGTTCTATTGGACTCGAGAGTTTGCAACAGTTTGAAACATTCATATCTGTGCTTGATTTGTAACTAATCTCTGGTTTTGCAAGTTGAATCGTTGAATCTATTCTGGAGGGATTAATTTTACATTATGAATGTGAAAGTTTTGATTGATCGATGTTTTAGACATGAAGTTACAATTCCGAGGCTGAATAGTATTCGTTATTTCCTATTCCTAGTAGTTGCTAGTGATGTGGGATTTTGATCCCACATTACTAGAAATCCTGTTAACCCCTCCATCTAAGCTTGTGTTAGGAGTGGGTTCACGTCGGTATTGTAATGGGTAGGATTCGAATCCGCGACCTCACGATTGCGAGACCGATGCTTTAGCCATTAGGCTACCGCCGCTTTTATAATAATAATAATGGTTTGATTGCCAAGAGCCTCGACAAACACCTTGAGAGGCTTGCGTTAGACGGTTGGATCAAGGGCTTGATGCAGTAGGCAGAAGTTCTGGACATGGCTCGCATAGTGAGGAGGTTCTGGCCGGCTCTGGGGCCGTCACCACCGGTAGCTTATGAACCAAGCTACGCAAGCGTACCCGATGCCGGTGGGACATTATTTTCTATTATTTTATTATTTATATTAAAAAATGTAATTTATAAGATAGAAGATTAATAAAGAGAATAATAATAATAATATCTTGGGACAACTCACACAACGTCATCTGATCCTATACTAAGCAGAGCTTTTACTATAGTAACCAGACAACTGATAAACATACTTATATATTCGTCAATACATACATATTATAGATAAATTACACCCAGACCATTGTGCTCATCGCACAAAATTTTATCCTGGGTGAGGATCGAATCCACGACCTCCGGCTTAGCAGTCAGGATCACAAACCACTAGACCAACAGACCAGGCCAATACAACTTAGGTATTGGTAAATCACCTAACGTAATTAATGAATAACGCCTTACCGGCATGCCAATTATAGATGCCATGAGAACTGCAGCAGACAGAAGATCCTGGCGTAATGTGAGACGGAAAGTGATTGACCCCTTCAGACTAGACACAACCTTTACTGAGTGAAAAATACGACTAACGGCCGGTCTCAATAATGTACCTAACGATGGATTTGGCTACTAGAGGTAGAATTTTGAGCTTACGTCAAATAAATAGCTTTAGTAGCTACACCCATCGATAGATAGATTATTGAGACCGGCCGTAAAAAGAAGAATGTTTAGTTCATAAATAAGCGGTTATTACACCACACTTAAAAAAAAGACGACTCCTGCATTAGGGTACAAGCACCGTGTCGCGGGGGACTTTACAAACATACAAGTCACCGACAAGTACACCCAGACTCGAAACAACAATTTGTGGTTCACACAAAGTGGTGTCCCATGTGGGAATTGAACCTTTTGCGTAGCAGTCGGACACAGTCCCACCGCGCCACAGAGGCAGTCAACACTAAAACGGCTATTACACTACCCTAAATCAGGACCCTAAATCGAGGTGACCTTGAAAATTTCTAAGAGAATTAAGGCCCTAACTCTTATTACACATCTCTTTGTAATATTCTCTGTAATAAGTGCATAAATCACGGTCCCTAAATCCTTAAAAAGAGAGGGTTAATAAGAGTTAGGGTCCTAATTCTCTAACAAATTTTAAAAGCCACCTCGAGTGTAATAGTTGTTATAGCCCTAAGTAGTGATGTGCATAGTGGTCCTAGGTGGTCCGAGATTACGTGTACGTGACCGATGTGAATACGTCAGTCAAGCGCTTTTTGTATAAAGCTTGCCTTCTGTTCTCTCACTGTTTTGTGGTTAAAGTGTTAAAAACTTTTTCTTACAAATTTTTACAGAATAGATTCCGCTCAATAACTTTCCCTGTTGGAAGTACTTTAACGATGAGTTTGTAACTTAAATATGTTCTCAAAGGATTAATTTTTAATAAGTTATATCTTGTGTTTTCTTATAACTTCGATGGCGTAATACTTGTTCACTGCCTTGGGCAATGGACTGTTTTCAAAGATAAAGTTTGTTTAGTTACTTAAGTATGAAATTTGTAACAAGAAGGGATACCTAACTGTAGGTAAGTATCGGTATAGGGTATTCACGATATAACCGGTTTCGAAGGCGTTTAAAGGTACAATACAACTTGGGCATTGTCCATAAATTGGTGATAGAGAGCTCAGATACTTCGAGTGGGGGGGGGGGGGGGTTGACTTTAGCTTCTTAGCCAACGCCACCTTCCCGTGGAATTCCTATAACGACTTACAGCTAGTTTTTTGACAGATCAGTTAAACCATTTAGACGTGAAGAGTTATTAAATAGTTCATTTTCGCATATATTTATTTTGACTGACTTGACGTAAGAGGTCGTGGGTTCGATCCCTGTCCAGGATAAAACTTTGTGTGATGAACACGATGGTCTATTCTGTCATTGTGTCTGGGTGCTGTTTATCTATAATATGTATATATTTAGAAATATATAAGTATGTTTATCAGTTGTCTGGTTTCTATAGTACAAGCTCTGCTTAGTTTGGGATCAGATGGCGTTGTGCAAGTTGTGGCAAGATATTATATTAGCTATTATTATATTATTATTAGGTACATGATAAGAAAATGCTATTAGTTGGACAAGTTTAAGTTTGGTGCGCACGGTTGTAAATTGAAAAACAGTACATCATTATTCTCTTGGTAATCTATACTAATATTATAAAGCTGAAGAGTTTGTTGGTTTGTTTGAACGCAACAATGTCAGAGGAACTACGGGTCCGAATTGAAAATTATTTTACTGTTGGATAGCCCATTTATCGAGGAGGCCTATAGTCTATATAACATCACGCTACGACCAATAGAAGCAATGAAAAATGTTGCAAACACGGGGAAAATTTACGCAGACGAAGTTGCGCGGGTCAGCTAGTTAATGATTTTCTATAAATATTAATATAATTTACTAATGATTTATACTAAAACCCTTCATTAAAATAATTTTATTTATTTAAATCGTACGTGTCAAATAAAAAAATACCTTAAAACAAAGTACTAAAGTCCAAAATAAAAAGTCGTTGATTCATTAGTACAATTAGGCCCTAAGCTAACATTGTACCGTCGGATTTGTTTGAATAATTATTATTTCTGTTTGAATTATCCTAAACAACACAGTGCCGAATGGAAAACTCTTGCTCTGTGTATGAAATCTAATTAAGGAAGGTATAAACCATGTTTAGTGTGCTTTCGCGTGTCACAAGTTACAACAACTAAGCGGGTTTTACCTAGAATACTTCAACAAATTAATAAATTCATAAGTGTATCAAATTTCAACTTAAGGGGGCATTACACTGAGAGAATTATTCATTTAGCGTTACACAGCGACACGATCGCCGGCCTCGCTCTTCCGCACACAACCATTACTTCACAGTGCGCAGGAGCGCAGGTCAAAATAAAGTAGAATATTCGTTCGTACATATGTTAGATTACGAACGCCATGACTATGACAATACGAAAATGCTCGTTTTTGCATTTTTCCGCAACTTCAAGATTTATTTGCGGGATCATATTAAGACATATCCTTAAATTTTTTTATACCATCTACTAGAAAAACTCTTTGACTAGTGACACAATTTTATTCGTGTCCTAATATTTAGGTTAACTATATAAAGTTTTGAGAGAGCCGAACCCTGTTTCCCGTAATCTACCCCTAATTGGTCCAGTATTTTTGTCAGAAAATTAGCTGTGACAAATGGACAGACTAAAAGAAATACTAATGATTCTTTATGGGTTTTGTTTTTCATTTTATAAACAAAACATGAAAATCGACTTTTACTTGTTTATAATAAGTGGTAAGCTGTAGCGTGTAAAACAAAGTATTTACTTTTGTAATTCTTTTTTTTAATATTTTGAATATTTAAGTTGTAATATTGTAGTCAGAATTTGGCAACTGCGAGCGAGTCACTATAGCCCAGCTGATTCAAAGCGCTACAAATGAAACCTACCCTACTACATGTATTGGACGCGATAGAAGTAGGGATTATTTTGTATACATTTAAGGTTTTTTTTTTTAATTTACTAAAGTAAGTTTTAAACAAATATTATTGCTATTTTAAAGTATTTCGATTCTGTGTAAATGCGATGGAGCCTATTTAAACATATTAAATGTATAAAGAAGTCCGCAATCTTATGGGATCTACGCCTTGAATCACTCCGGCAAGGCACCGAGACAAATTTACTCGTATGATTTGACCGTTGCGTTAAACAAGTTAAACTTAAATATTAAACTTCTTATCCAGAAAACGCTGATCAACCTCCATACAAAAAAAAACTAAAATTGACTTATTAGGTGTTAAAAAATATAGCTTACATTAAACCGCTTACCGCTCGCACTTGGACCGTAACCAAAATTGTTTGGAAACAAAACTGGGGAAAGCATATTTGTAGTTTGTTAACGAATCAAAATTTACTAGACGTTTAATGTACTAACAGTAATGTGTTTTTACATTATAATGTAAAAACGAGGTATTCGCCAAAACTACTATTTGGGGGTAGAATAACGTATCTTTGATATTATTTTGATGACCGATATCCCCGCGGTCAGAGATGGGGTGAAGTTAGTAATTTTGATAAAATAATACGAATATATATACGAGTATGCAATATACTACTCCTCACGAATATGCGCGCGTAGTTGATCCTCTTAGGACGAAAATACACATGCTTGCATGTACTACCTATTTGCTAATGTGTAGATACACTGTCCCTAACTAGCATACCAAGGCATGCAAGCTTTCGAGCAAGGAACTGTTATACAAGTATGGCAGCCACAGGCATGGGTATTTTCGCTCTAGGCGTGGAATTTATTAATCAATGTGACGTTATTTTGACGTTGTATATGTTCGTAAACTTTCGAGATGTGTACACGGCCGTGGTCACGGGTAGACTTAGGTCGTTTGTAATACGGTCGAAACGTCGGGCAATAAAACAAAGGTATTTAACCTTAAAATAAAATATTTACGTGAATAACACCCGTAGCTTATAAAATTCTATAATGTTATTTTGATGGTAAATTGATGTGATGATGAAATGTAAAGCTGGTATCAAAATATCGTAAAAATACTTACGTTTCGATATCGTTGGAGCGATATCTAATTCATGTTTGGCGGCCAGAGCGCCTCGTCTCTTGCGTTGCTTCAGTTCTGAAACAATACAATAATAATATGTTAATAATTTTAATTGCATGTATAAGTTCTTATTATTCTTAACTGATAGCCTAGGAGGTGAAATGTGACACGATATTCGACTCCGTGCTAGAGGTTGTACCAAGGTCTATTCCCGCACGAGATCACTTTATGATCCATTCAAACCTTCAAACAAGGATTCCTTCCTAGTCCGACTCTAAAAAAATAAAAAAGGTACAGAGGAAACAATAGATCAATAGCTTTTACCGACTTGGTACAGCGTCAAAGCACACACAAGATTTAATAAGATTTCAAGCTAAATATTCTATGACTCGTAGTTTCATTTTCGAGTCTGGCAGTATAAGATAACACTATAAAAAAAAAAACTCATTTCATACATTTTACCGTACCCTACCCTCAGCTCCTAGACAACGTTATTCCCCAAATCACATTCTGTCGCTACCTGCAAACGTTTTTTTTCAAGGCCGCATATTCTTAAGAGGCAAAGGCAAACGTGCTTGATGCCTTATACACTGGATAACGGACATTTGGCTGTTAAATGATCTCAGCCCATTTGTTGGGGCTTTTTTGTCGCTCGTGTATTAAAAGTTTTATTGAATGGTATTTTGAAAGCAGAATAAAAAAAATAACCGTCATTAGAATAGAATATGGTTTAAATATTGTTATGTGTTTTGTGTTCGCCATGTGCATGTGAAGGTTTGAATTTGGAACAAATGAGAGAAATATTTTAAAAAGAAAGAATCAATAATGTGGTAACCTACATAAAATGTTACCCATTGTAAGTAATATTTAATAAGTAAATTTGATAAAAATAAATATAAATTAATTTTGAATGTAGGTTAGTAGGTACAACAAAATATTAAAATACAACAAATTTATTTGACGCTATACAAAGCCCCATTAATTTATCTATTAATTTATTTTAAATTATTGATATTTTTAAATTAATATCTATGCAGTAGTTACGCTGTACACTACCCATAGCTAACTCTTCACTTGTCTCTTCTATCCATCCAAAGGTTGCCGGGAAGAGATCGCTCTTAGCGATAAGGCCGCCCATTGTACATAATTTAAGTTAAACAATGTATACTTTGTTTTTTTGTATTGGTGTACAATAAAGAATATTATTAAACATTCCCTTTTTATGCACATTAGATACATATAATATTATAATGGTAAGATTTAAATTGGAAGCATCGCGCGACATAGCATAAATGAACTAGTACCATTATTATTAATTAAATTTACTAACCTTTCTTATCGTTCGTATGGAACCCTAAAAGGGTTCCGTACGTCAAACGAAAAAACGGAACCCTTATAGGATCACTTTGTTGTCCTTCCGTCTGTCTGTCTGTCAAGACCCTTTATCTCAGGAATACATAGAGGTATCGAGTTAAAATTACTAAAACTATACATATTCTCCAGGCCCTTGAAGCTGTGAAAATATCTAACTTTTATGTTAACATAAAAAGAAGTTACGGCCGTTTATGCTACAAAAAACTTACATTTCGACACTCTCTACGAATCAAAATTTAAAGGGTATATTTTCGTTTACCTAGAACTATGAAATTTGGCAAGTAATACCGTCTTAAACTACAAGTACATTTGTTATTAAATCATAAAAAATATAGTCTTTAAAAACTGCGAGACTCGATTTCTGAACTATTTATAATATGCACTTACCTATAAATTTGTACGGAAGCCTCGTTGGGCGAGTACGACTCGCACTTGACCGGTTTTTTTTTATTTGACGCGTATCTTGTAAACTATTGTTATCTGTGTTTAGGTGTTCTTTAAAAAATAAATAATACGTCGTATGTATATAAATAAAAGACAATCTTAACTTTCAGCAATTTCAGATTTATTCTATTATAATTTAGTATGTGTATTATATGATCAATTAATAATGAACAACTCACAGTTTTTTTTATAAAAAACACTTTTTTTTAAATTGAGAAAAGCGCCGTCTAGTAACTAAGAGTAGAAACACATGCTACAAAACACGCCAGAAGATGGCGCTAGTTCACAATAGGGTCAATACATGAAGATCGTTTGCGCGAATGTAAGCAGAATTTGAGAATGACGATTTCTAATCCATTGTTAATTCTTGTACGCAATATTATGTAATACACCACATGTTTGCAATTGGCTTGCGTAAGGATCAATATCAGCTAGGCCCACTTTGCTTGTTATAATTAGGTAGGTACCTATTTCTTGTTTGATTTCAATCGTTTGTAAGTACAATTTAATTAAAGAAGTTGCTAACATACTAGTCAGCTGATCTAAGTTATGAAATTGACCAATGGCATTCGTGTATCGTTCATACCACACGCTCAGTGGTTCATACTAACAGCAGTTAAAAACGGAAAAAATCGTAGTTTGTATTGGAACAAATTAGGTATCTTTGACACTACTGGACAAATTCTAATGAAGTTAGGTACAGAGGCAGCTCAAAGCTCGGTATTTTATCGCGATAACACCAACATACACGTGGATAAAGCCGTGAGGAACAGCTAGTATAAATTCTGTAATATCAAAGCTTGAGTCAATTACCAAATTATTGAATTATATGGAAGCTGAAGTGGCAGTGGGCTGGCCATATTAGCCGAAGAACCGACAACCGTTGGGGTAAACGAGTTCTTGAGTGGAGACCGCGGCTCAGCAAACGTAGTGTAGGACGCCCTCAGGCCAGGTCACCTGGCCTGAGGGCCCAGGTGGAGTGATGATTTACGCAAAACGGCTGGCAGGAGCTGGATGCGAGAAGCCGAAGATAGAACAAAGTGGCGTGCAATTGGAGAGGACTATGTCCAGCAGTGGACTGCGATAGGCTGATGATGATGATGATGGACAATATCCAGTTAGATTTCATTAAAGTTGTAGAGATATTATATGTACCATGTATTATATTATGTACGTCTTTCACAAAACATAAAAAAAATAATTGTTAACGAACAAATGGCGCAAAGTTCATAAAATATAAACATTTTGTAGTAACAAAATATTAATAAAAAATTTAATTTAGCCGTGTAACAAGTTACTTAGGGAGTTATTTCGCTCGGAGATAATACGGAGAAATTTTAGTACAGCTATTGTCTTTTAAATTAAGATTTTGTAATCACGTTCTTTGTTACGACTGTATGGCTCAGTTTTCAAGGTTAACCTGGAATACCGGAGCTGACAGTGGCGTTCTTGGTTTTTGATTTGGGAATTGCTTGATGAAGGAACCAAGATTTTGAGTAAGTATAGGAGGAGATAAACCCCCATGTCCCGAAAAAATATTTTATCACGAATATTTTGTTATAGAATCAAAAAACTTACTCTGTATGTAAAATATTTTTTATAAGCAAACTAATAAGTACCGAAACTAGTTTATAAGTGCCTAAATAAACAGTTCCACTTATATGTATTTTGAAAACGAATAAAATTCATCATATTTTCTACATTGTGATTAAAATTTGATACTTATTTTATATATTCCCGTTGTATGATATACAACGTTATTCTTGGTATAGTAGTAGTATAGTATAGTATAGTGCAAACCTGAAAGTAGTTTGCTCAGAATCAGTGACGCAATCCATTGGGGTAGTTTTTGGGCCAGGTTTTATTTTTCAATTAATTAATCAATCAATCAATTTGACTGGCCTGTTGGTCTAGTGGTTAGTGACCCTGACTGCTAAGCCAGAGGTCGTGGGTTCGATCCCCACCAAGGATTAAACTTTGTGTGATTAGCATGATGGTTTATCCTGTGTCTGGGTGTTATTTATCTATAAAATTTATGTATTTAGAAATATACTGATAACTAGCAATGTGGGATTGACTCCCACATTACTAGCAATCTTGTTAACCCCTCCAGCTAAGCTCAAAGGCTTGTGTTAGGAGTGGGTTCACGTCGGTAGCATAATGGGTAGGATTCGAACCCGCGACCTCACGATTGCGAAACCGATGCCTTAGCCATTAGGCTACCGCCGCTTCAAAAGTATTAGTAGTATGTTTATCAGTTGTCTGGTTTTCATGAATTAATTAATTCATTAATCGTTATAACAGTCCAAATCCTGTTCACAATGTGATGTGAAATGTGATCATCACTTATTTTTCAATAAAACCATGGATTACGGACGCATTGCGCACGATAGCGCAAAGAACACAAGACAACTTCAATGGCTTTTAAATATTTTTTTATATGATTTCTTGAAGTAAAAATCTTGTTGGGATATCTGAGCTTTGCACTATACCAAAAATAACTTTGTATTAATAATTCGGGTCGATTAACAAAGTTGTAAACACGATCGGTTCAACCTGTAAACGTTGAAACGTAGTTGTAATAACGCAGTAATCCATATGGTAGCATAAAAAAAAAATCACAATTCCATACAGGAATAACAAGTGGATTACCTTGTCGAATGGTTAAAGTTTGTTTTAATAAAAAAATTAAAACCCATTCTTTTGACGGAAATGATCGACTACCATATCTGCTAGTCCTGGTTTGTAACTAAATCTATACTAATATTATAAAGCTGAAGAGTTTGTTTGTTTGTTTGAACGCGGTAATCTCAGGAACTACTGATCCGAATTGAAAAATTCTTATACTGCTGGATAGCCCATTTATCGAGGAAGGCTATAGGCTATATAACATCATGCTACGACCAATAGGAGCGGAGCAGCAATGAGAAATGTTGCAAAAACTGGAAAAATTGACGCATACGAATTAACTCCAAAATTTAAATATTTCCATTAATGCCCAAGCTTTTGGATTTCAAATTGATTCTGTTCAGCAACTTTGTTGTCCGCACAATGAAATACGGAAGCCATTGTTTACCTACATAAAAGGCACAACAAGACATACAGACCTTATAGTATATTTACCTAAAGGCTACAATATCACCTCTATATAGCGTTGTTATTGTAAATTATAATGGTAATAAGACAAGTTTACCTTCGATTATAATAGGAATTGACTTTTACACCTGCTTACACTACAATAAGCACAGGGTGAACATGCAACCTTAAGATGAATTAAGGTTTAAGAACGTCTAACTTTGATTTAACAGTGTTAAAATTGTGTCATAATGGCATCAGGATGACGCTCAATATGAATCAAAATAGAAGGTCGAGGAGTCGCAATTTACATCTACACTAATAATATTATAAAGAGGAAAGATTTGTATTTTTGTATGTAACGAATAAACTCAAAAAGTACTGGACTGATTTTAATAATTATTTTTTTGTTGGATAGCCCATTTATCGAGGAAGGCTATAGGCTATATAACATCGCGCTACGACTAATAGGAACGGAGCAGCGACGAGAAATGTTGCAAAAACGGGGAAAATT
Organism: Herminia tarsipennalis; assembly: GCA_945859575.2. Taxonomy (NCBI): domain Eukaryota; kingdom Metazoa; phylum Arthropoda; class Insecta; order Lepidoptera; family Erebidae; genus Herminia; species Herminia tarsipennalis. The sequence continues at coordinate 10,114,933 of OX243833.2, read as the reverse complement.
TACGCATACGAAGTTGCGCGGGACAGCTAGTGTAGATATAATTTTAAAAAACCTATAGGTACTTATTTAGAACTTAATTACGATACGTGGTTTAAAACATACTGGGACAACTCACTCAACGCCATCTGATCCTAAACTAGGGGGAGCCTGTACCGAAACCAGACAACTGATAAACATCTATATTATTATAAAGCTGAAGTTTGTTTGAACGCAATTATCTCAGGAACTACTGGTCCGAATTAAAAATTTCTTGTACTGTTAGATAGCCCATTTATCGAGGAAGGCTATAGGCTATCTAACATCACGCTACGACCAACAGGAAGACAAAGTTGCGCCGGTTAGCTGATACTTATATATTTGAATACAGATAAATATATATACTTTACAGAAAGTTTTATCCTGAGTGGATCTCCACTCAGGATAAAACTTTCTGTGAAGTATAGTATAGTATATTTATCTGTATTCAAATATATAAGTATCAGCTAACCCGCGCAACTTCGTCTTCCTGTTGGTCTGAGTGAGGATCTAACCCACGTCTTTCTATCTAGAAAGACGTGGGTTAGATCCCCACTCAGGATAAAAGTTTAAGTCCGGTTTAGTAGTCAGGGCCACTAACCACTAGACCAACAGACCGAAACAAATACACAAATAAACTAATACACAAAAAAAATACACAAACATAAATAAATACAATAAAGTATTGTATTTATTTATGTTTGTGCATTTTTTTTTGTGTATTTATTTATTTAAAACGAAACCTTGGATTCAGAAAACTTTAATTACTTTAATAAGTTCACGTGATTAAGTCCCGAAATATATCAATATGTATAAAAATCGCAAAGGTTTAAAAACAATAACTTTAATAAATTGTTTTATATTAGTTTTTTAAATACCTATCTTCAATGTACAGGCACAGCGACTTCAAAATTTTATATAATATAAAGTACCTACAGATAATAATTTCAGAAATATTCGCAAACAATCATTCATAATACATACGGCTTATTCCAAACCCTGTTTCTTTAATTAGGGTCGACATCGGCACATTCAGAATACGGTCTTGGTAATGAAAAGGGACGTCAATGTCCAGTAAATAATGGACCCTTGTCACACCCACGACACGTTAAACTTCAAGATATACTAACCTTATATTACTAATGAACTATATTACTAAAATTGTTGACTAAATTGGACGATTATGGGACTAGTTTGGTTCTTAGTAAGTTTGGTTTGTCTTCAGATGTAGCTTGGTCATTCGATTTTAGGCAGAATTAGACATTACTAGCTTTTGCCCGCGGCTCCGCCCGCATGGATGTCGGTTATCGCGATAAAAACTATCCTATGTCCTTCCCCAGGACTTAAACTATATATATCCATACAAAATTTCGTCTAAATCGGTTAAGCTGTTTGAGCGTGAAAGCGTAACAGACAGACAGACAGACAGACAGAGTTACTTTCACATTTATAATATTAGTATGGATATAGCCTATAGCCTTCCTTGATAAATGGGCTATCCAACAGTGAAAGAGTTTTTCAATTCGGACCCGTACTTCCTTAGATTATCGTTTGCTTTATAATATTAGTATAGATAAAAATAACTATTATATATTCTACGAATATAGATTATTATCTGTAGGATATATTTATATATTAATAACTATGAAATTGAGTCTACCCGTGACCACAGCCGTTGCAATACGGTCGAAACGTCGGGCAATAAACAAGGTATTTTACCATAAATTATTCACGCGATTAAGACCCGTAGTGTATATAGTTTTATAAAAATAACTAGGCAATGCAAGTATCAGTATCAGTTTCAGCTGAAAATCAGCGCTGCAAATTTATTTGTAGCATTCATGCTGAGCTGTGAACCTTTAAAGACACAATACCTACTAATTATAACTGAACATTGCAATACTTGTCTGTGCCAACCAAGCATCTATCGAGTACCTCTGCATATCTCTTTGTATAATTTAATGTGTTTAGTATTTGTTCGTTTTGTTTTTATTTGTTTAGACCTATATTAATTTTGTTTATTTTAACTTATTTATATTAACACATTTAATTATACAAAGAGAGTGCATGTCTCTTTGTATAATTTAATGTGTTTGGTATTTGTTTATTTTATTTTCATTTGTGTAGACCTATATTAATTTTGTTTATTTTAATTTATTTATATTAACTTTGAATGTATTGTTTACTTTATAAATGTTCCTTCTTTTTTCTTCTCAGTCAAAATTATTCAAATTATTTTATAGTCTAAAGCAAAATTAATTTCTCTATTGTACCTCCCTTGTCCAAATCATAACTTTAAACTAAATAATCACTAGAACAAAATTGAAGCAATTGAGGACAGTTTCCAACACGTACAGTCAACAATAAATGTTAACTTAGTTAAACTTGTAGCCGCTAATAAACTGTTCTTGTTGCTAACTATATTGTGTTTTATCACAAATATTTGACTTGGTTGAAGTCAAAAATACTATAATGATGCTAACCAAAGGAAGGAAGGAGTAATTTTTTTTCAAAACAGACAATTTGGGTAGATATAGATACCTACCATATCTAAATAAAACACCTTTTAGACTGTGGGCTACAGCAAGCATACAAAAAATATACGAATTCAAATAATTACGCTTAATTTAAAAACAATACTAAAAGATGACACAGCGTTACCTCCAAACGAAAAAATAACTCATTTACACAATTCAAACCAAAACGAAATAAAAATTAAAACGAAACGTTAGCGAATAAAGTAGAACGAACGAAACGTAACGTCAGGCGTAATTACCTTGTGCCCAGAAAATGGCGGACGAATCGAAATAAATTTTAAATTAACTCGCGACAGAAGGTGGGCTAATTAATTCTGAAAACTGCTGGCACAGAATGTATAGGTACAAAAGGCCGGCTCTCTACAACGAGTGAAAACAAGCCCACGAACACGTAGGCCTCTATGTGTTCATAGGCCTGTTTTGGCTTGTTTCGCTACGTTTCGCACGTACACCGCTCTCGGTCGAATCTCAACCGAAAATTCCGTTGACCTGTTGGTCTAGTAGTTCACTAACCACTAGACCAACAGGCCAGCTGAACGAGCGAAAACACCCATGACCTTTGGCTTAGCAGTCAGGATCACTAGCTTGACTGCGAAGCAAGAGGACATGGGTTCGATTCGATCCCAACTCAGGTCAACCACTAAATAATCACCCACTAAAACTATGTGTTTGATGAGCACGATGGTTTATTCTGTGTCTGGATGTAATTTATCTACAATTTGTACGTATTTAAAAAGATATAGGTAAGTATTTATATCAGTTGCCATAGTACATGCTCTGACTAGTTTCGGATCAGATGGAGATGTGTGAGTTGTTCCCAGATATTATTTTTCCTAAATAGCACAAGTTTAGTGTAAGATCGTCCGTATGTGCGCGCCTGTGCGTGGATTTGTTGTTCACATGTGAGCCGGTCTTCCGTACCTATGTATTTTGTGCTGCTGGCGTGTGTACGTATTGTACAAATTAACTTATAAACCGAATTATGTTCGTAAGTTTTTTGAGGGTAGTTTTTTTACAACTACCCGCAAGTTGGTAAATTTTGTCTGTTCGGTAAATATATCTTTAGTATAAACCTCATCTGTTTTATGATGATGTTTGATGGGTTTTATGTCAATGTCATTTCAATGATAACCCTCTTTCTCTTGCCGTTTTGACTGACTTTATCGTTGTATAATTATTGATTACGAATACAAGGAGAAAGGGAAGGGAGAAGGGGAGGGGAGTAGGGGAGCTCGTATGTGATTATGATCGCTGCAATTTGGTCGAAAAGTCAAGCAATATCAAGGAAAATAATATAATCGTATTAAACTCCGAATTCTTCAAATTTATAAATTATACAGCTTGTTGATACCCAATTTAGTTATACGGTTGGAGGTAGTTAGTATTTTCCTGTGATCCAATTATCACATTATATTTAACACCATATTATTTGGAAACTAAGTAGCTCTATCAATTATGTTGAAATTTGCGAAAGCCATAGGTAACATATAAGAAAAACTAGATAATGTTCCTTAATGTTAATTAAATGTTACAGCGGAAGCCTAATGGCTAAGCTATCGCCCTCGCAAGCACTGTTTCGAATCCTACCAACGTGAACCCACTTTTAACACAAGTCTATGAGCTTAGTTGGAGGGGTTAACAAGATTGCTAGTAATGTGGGTCCCAATCAATATTTTATTTAAAAAAAAAACAAATTAAATATAGTAGTGTAGTACATACAGCCGTACTAATTATTTAATAGAAAAAACCGGACTGCTTAAAAAAAATAACTAAAAAATTACATAGCCTATGCCACTCGGACAATTCAGACGAATCCAACGACACGTCACAGTAAAAAATCTGTCAAGCCGTTTGAGCTCACAATATGGTCGAAAAACATAACTCTCTTTCTCCCATAATCGGGTAAAATCTACCAAATTAGTCCATGCGTTGACAGATACACAGATAAGTTAAAATTATAACCCCTCCTTTCTTAAAAATAAAACCCTCTAACAATTTAATTACACCCAAATTCCAATCAGCCTCCAAACAAGACGGCAACATCTCAAGATAGGTACTTCAAAATTAATTCAATGAGAGTTCAAAAATCGGATCAAGTTGAACAATAACAGATACATAATATTGTTATAATGAAAAGTAAAACAGAAAATACAAGAGAATCTGGTCGTACCATGTAATCGTATTACAAAAGGCAAATTAATGATAAAAGCTACCAACTTCACAGACATCCATTAAAGCTCTTGAACAACTTTCAATAAGTTTTTGGTAGGAAACAGAGTTATGGAGTTTGTTTATTATTGTTCAAAGGAAAAATAAAAGATTAATATATAAATGTTGATAAACTTTCGCGATTTGTACACATTATTAAAATATATATATTACGGGTCTTAATCGCGTGAATAATTTAAGACCGTCACTATTACTCCAGGATGGCGAGGGAAGCGGTTGAAATCAAAAAACATGTCAATTTCAACCGAGAAGACGGATACCGTTTGTCAACATCGTGGAATCCCGTGATCGGCAAGTGTATACACCGCCGAACAAACATTACACGCCAGTGTGCAGATGTCCTTAGTGTTGTGTGTCGAAGTACCGACAGTTCCGTAATAGTAAGTGATAAAAATCAAGCGAGGGTAGTTTCCGAAACCCGCGCTTCACGGAGGCGACGCTGAGCTCAACTAGTCTTCCCGTGACCACGGCCGTTGCAATACGGTCGAAACGTCGGGCCATAAACAAGGTATTTTACCTTAAATTATTCACGCGATTAAGACCCGTAATATATATATTTTAATAATTAATATATAAGTTTTTTTTTAGAGACAGCTGTATAATTGCCACCAGCTTAGAATTTAAAGTGAGAAAAATATTAAACATCTACAATACCTACATGTAAAACCAATAAGACCGAACAGGAGGCCTACTCTAATTTACTGAAAACGAAGTTTCGTTCAAAAATGAGGTGGTAATTCATCAAATCGTTTTCGAACATCGTCTATCTATCGGACTTCTTGTGCTTATCCAGAATTAATTAGAATAGCTCCCGTAAACTTAAGAAATTTAAGACTTCGAAATTTTCTGAATTTCGTTTTAGAGAAATAGAGAGTAGGCCTTCTGATCTTTGTGCGGTTGAAATTGCCATCAACTAAAAAAATATTAATATTTTTTTTTTTGTTTGAGCGTTTCTTCATTCGTTCCTACAAGTACAATGTCTTTAACGAAAGAAATTACGCTGAGATAGTTTTAGTGCAATTTAGCATAAATACCATCATTATCTCGAATGGAAAATCGGGCAAAAACAAAGAGAAATTGACTATTTATTTATGGTAGACGTATATTAACCCTTAAATACCAATAACCTATTTTTGGCATTCATTGAGACCTCGGGAGTACAAAACCATCTATACACTCAAGTAGTCTATGAGACGTCGGGGAGTACAAAACTATAAATACACTCAATTAGTCTTTAAGATGTCGGGAGTACAAAACCATCTATACACTCAAGTAGTCTATGAGACCTCGGGAGTAAAAATATAGTGAGAATCTGTGAGGCGCATTGCTTAAACAAATTATATTATTTAATTTACAGTAAGTAGTTATATAAAATTGTTTTTATGTATAATATTATGGTTCAGTAATGTGATATAACAAAGAAATGTGTTACTGAATCGAATAATATATTACGTGCTATGTTTTGATACGTGTTTTAAAACGTGGTTTTTGCGCTGATTCATTTATAATAACAATTTGTCCTTCGCATTACTATGGTCACAATATATCTATAGTATAGCCAGGTACTTCATACTGTACATCCCAATCTTGAACTATACGCTAACCAACTTCATTTATCCAACCATTTCACCCATCGTTATCATACAGGCTAAATTCATAAGAATACTTTTACTTTCCGCTTCGTCGTAGTCGAATAAAAACCTAAACTGGCTAGCTTCGTAAATGATTCTTGCTCGATTAATTCAAGGACACAACCTAAGGATTTAGAAGCCTGAAATTATGCATAAAGTTTAAATCAGGTCTTAGGTGAATATGGCGCAGAATTTGAGCAGAACCATTTTTTAAACAATGAACATTTCATCTCTGTCCTACATAATATAAAGAAAAGAGAAGGCACTATACCTTCAATTTTTCCGTGAGGTTGGCCTAGCTTATAATATCAAAAGAATATCTACATCATTTTGATGCTAAACGCTTCCTAGCACTTCAAAAACCATGTGAGTCTCAACCAAGTTCTCTAAACATTCTATGAAAGACTTTTGCAAGTTGTTATCATTAGGTAAAGTTCTCTCAAAATATGTCGTAGAGCTTATGAGACATTCGAGATCGTTCGTCTATGAATATAATTGGCGTGGACCCCTCTTGGCGTTTAGTTTGGGCAAAGTTGGCATCTTTGATCTTTACTGATGGTGATACGCATGATCGCACGCTGTAATGATAAAATGGGTTGGCGTAACTTAGGTTTTGCTGTTATAAGATGTAGAAAATACTATTTGTTTTAATGTGGATTTACACCAAACAGAGTAAGTGCTAGTTCAGGAACAAGGAAGCCTTATTTATATTCACCAATGCGAGCACGGTTGCAAGTAGGTATACGAACATTCATTGTTTGTATTAGTGTGGTATTACATTACATAATATTTTGATTAGATATTGAAATTGACATACATTTGCTGACTTTTGACTGACCTTCTGGTTAGTGAACCTCACTGCTAAGAGGTCGTTGGTTTGATTCCCACCCCGGATAAGATTGTGTAATTAGTGAAACTCAGTGTAATTTATCTAAAAAAATGTTTGTAATTAGCAATAAATTTATCAGTTGTCTAGTTTGAGATCAGGTGGCAGTGTATGAGTTGGTTTAAGATATTTATTCCTGGTTTAAGATATTCCTTTACCGTTAAACAGATCAACCAAAGAGACATACAACTAGAATGACGCAGTACTAGGATGCTGATTAGTAAGCATTGCAGTAGAGAGGTCCACACAAAGAATATTGAATGGCTCGATGAGAGGCAACGCAGATCTGTTTTCGAAGGGATTAGTGTGTGTTTACCTTAAACAGACATATAGCCCATTTGATGGTAAGCGGTAACTGTAGTCTGTTTTGCAGCTTACATAACATTCAGGCTTATATTGTTTCTGCTGTATGGGATATAGGACTTCGAGGTAGCTCACTTGGATTTATATACGCTAGATGCGGCAGGCTACATCATTTGTGAAAAACAGGAAATATTTCCAAAATCTTAAGTAATTTATGTTAGAGACGTGAAAATCCTATCACAATCAAACAAGCAGCAAACGCACAAAAAAGTTAAACAGATGGTCTTTGGGTTAAAAAAATGCTGTGATTTAATCACAATTAACTGACATTCAAATATTATTTATTTCTACTGAAATGATATGATAAAATAGACACATTATACTTAATATGAAATTCACAAGCACTTTTCAACCAAAAAATACTCCTAAACACACTACATTATTCCCAGTATTGTAATATTTACCCCGTAAAATACAGGATTATAAGACAAATATGGAACTAAAGTGGCTATCAGATCCTTAAAAAGGACATAGTTACAGGCCTAAATAAACACGCCCAACGCAGAAATAAATATAATAATAAATGTACTATTTACATTTATTAAATTTAAGTGTTTACATATGGAAACAGAAGGGTATAGGATTTTCATAAATTTTTTATCAAGTTTACAGAGCTGCCAACAAAATATTGTATACTTTAAAGAACTATAGAAATACGTTTACAACGTTAAAAATCCAAGATTAGTCTTTTCTGGTCAAAAGATGGCGGTAAAGAAAAGTATTTGACTGCGAAACTGATTTTTGTGTTACCTATTTAATAAGTTCTGCACTTAAAAAGCTGAAAGTTAAAAAGCTGCTGTGCTGTGTCCAGAAGCACCGAAAGTGTCCGGTAGATGACAACCCATTACTGTGTCCGGTTGTCGACACCGAATACAAACACACGACGGTAATGTGAATTGTCTACATTTGTGCAACTCCTATTCAGCTGAAGTAGTTAGTCTATACTAGTATTATTATCTCTTGAAATATTTGTATGTTATGGGTAATCACTGAAATTACTTGGCCGATTGTGACGAAATTTGGTAAACCGGTAGCTTAATACTTGAGGAAGGATATAGGTTACATTTTATACACAGTTGGAACCGCGTGTAAAATCTAGTGACCTTCAAATAATTGGTGACGCACATTTATAGTATTCTTTTAAATAAAAAATAATAATAAAATTAGCAAGAAAAATTAAAATAAATAACAAACAGTACGTGATTTTTCTTTAACAAAAATTAGTGTGAAATTTTGAACGGTTATCTACTTAGAGCGAGCGGCAAATGAAAATAATATTCATGATTCTTTGTAGGCACCTCTTTGTTGAACAGAAATAATAGACTTGGATTTGTGTGATAAAGGATGATAAAATTAAATAAAAATAACTGTCTTGGTATTTATTAAATAAGCTACGTTTTACCGTCAGAGCAACTAGAGATAGGCAGTTATTTACCTTGCTTTTAGGGAAAATATTTACTGCCTTTATAAAAACCCTGCTCTATATAAAAATCCAATTTTTTACCCAAGGTGCCTGACAGATTGAAAATATATTTGTGACTAATTAGACCAACATGCTGTACAACTCTGAAATATAAGGCACACGGGCAGTTCTTAAGTCGGACCGCTGACCGCTAACAGGCCATCTTTTGGACCAATTTGCGGTCACTTGTTAACCCTACAATGTCCGTCCAAATCCACTTACACATACAAACCGAGAGAAAGATTTAAAGAGGTAACATCTTTCGAGTAATTACAGTCAGTAAATTATAGTATATTAAATGCTTCATCCTTTAGTATTATAGTTTAAAACGATTAAACCTATTTGGGTTAAAATTAAATATGTAATATAATATTTAACTTACATATAAATCGGGTTAATCATTAAAAAAACTTTTATTAAAATCAGCAGTAAAAGTCGTACATTATCTTTTTTATATCTTCAGCTATTTTAAATATATGGGTAATAAATGGGTAGGACACGAACCCACGACTTGTCATTTTCAATTCCAAAATCAGTTCAATTAAAAACAATTTGTTTTACATTTGACAGTTAACGGCCAGTCTCAATAATCTATCTATCGATGGATTTTGCTACTAGAAGTAGAATTTTTACATATTTTGTATGGAGCTTATGTCAAATAAATAGCTCTTGTAGTCAAATCCATCGATAGATAGATTATTGAGACCGTAAGTCATTAATTGTCTGGATGGCACAGTGCTTGGTTGCAAAGTCTACGTCAAACGAATTTCCAAACGTGTCGATTGGATTCCTCTGTATAGTAGAATGAAAATTCAATAGGTGTCCCGCAGACCATCTGCCATCGCTAGTGTGAAGCCAAAACTATCTATTGAACCAGTGTAGGGTTACCATACAAACGGTTATACGGCTTTTTATTTGGATTCTAGCAGGATTGAAAAAAACTAGAATACTGCACTCAGAAACACAATGTCTTGTACACATTTCTAGATCAAATATTTAAATGGCCCTTGCGTGTCGTACTAGCTTTTACTGGTGGCTTCGCATCTTCCGTGAATCGTGTATCGGATCAGTATAAAAAGTAGCCTATGACCTTTCTCAAGCTTCAAGCTACTTCATCAGAATATTATCTAAATCAGTCCTGTCTTCGGTGATTAACACGTTATGAAATTGAACAATGTGAAATTATTTTTATTGAATATGTAAGTATGTACACTTTAAAATGCATCGATAGTCAGTCGAAAAAGCATTCTGTTATTTATTATTTTCATATTTATATGGCAACCCTAGTTTTGAATAACTATCCATTCGTTTTTGTTTCCCGTTAACTTTGTTCAATGAATTTTATAGAACGATTTTTTCGTTCCAGTTGGTAATAATAAAACTACACTATGTCAGAATAAAATATATATTGCATATATTGTATTTTAATATAAGCATAATATCATAAACAGCCATCAAGAAAATTGCAATTAAATAACCTTTCTGATCGATATAAACACGATCGGCATTAACTGCGAATCGCAAATCGCATCGCGCGATTTTTTATTTTGTGTAAATCGAAATTACGTGTAAAATAAATTTGGTAGGTTATTTTTTTGCACCCGTCTCAGTCCTGCGCCTAATTATTCTCCGACAGTGTCGGATTTATGTCCCATCGGTGGGAGCTCGTACACTTGTGATCACACTTAGCAGTTCGCTCGTCTCTTATGAGAATGCCCGCTTAATCAGTTAAAAGAACCTACTTAAAATGTCAGACCTCACAAATAAACTGCTTCTGTTTACACAACCCTCTTTGTATACATATCTTGTATATATATATATATAAAGTCGTTCACTCCATACGTCTGTAGGCCACACGCGACGCTCACATGTCGTCAGCTGTGATCGGCATGCGGGCACTCGTCAGTACTTGAGTGACAGCTGAAGATCACCGCTTGTACACCACTTAGCACTCTATCTATAAATAAGAGCTATAGTTTACAAACTTTTTGTTGTAAAGGGTTTAGGTCAACAGTGGTTATACGAAGTATTTGATTTATTTTATTTTAATCAATTGTTGTTCAGCGCAAACACTCGAAAACGCTTTAACCGATTTGAATAATTATTTTTTGTTTTGTTTGCTCTAATACTAAAATGGTTAAAAAAAACAAGAAAAAATAAGAGATGAAAATGTAAAGATTAAATATATCGATAGTTTTATTATAACATTTTAATGAAGCTAGGCAAACAATTAAAATACATATACTTTTAAAGGCTTTTAAAAGATTACAATTTTATTATACTTAAATGCTTAGTAATTTCTACAATATCCAGGTTTCAAAATAATTTATTAAAAAAGAACAATAAAAATTGGTCTAAACGAAATCTAAGTGTTAACTCGGTGTGGAATCACGAACACCATTGGTTGATTCCATTCATTAGAACAATGCCAAATTTCGTATCATCACTTAATGATTGATGACAGAGGATTGGCCCCGCCATTCATTGGGATTATTGCCCAATTTGCCAAGCCACTGACAATAAACGCAACGAAACAAATTTATTTGATTTTCAAAGACATTGAACATCAACATTATTAATTTAAACGACACTTTAAAATATCGTCACAGTGATTAATAATTACGAACTCGAAAGCTCTCAGGTTTCAATTTAATTTAACAAAACGTAGGCGCCATTACTCCTTTTGAGACTCTTCGAAATAATGGATTTAATCGAAGGTTTAACGATTTTCTAAGAGAATGATATTGTTTCGCGTTTGATTTTCATCTTGTAAATATTTACTAACTTTTGTCTGTAACTTTTCACACATGAAAAACATTTTTCAACAACCTTTACACCAAATCTTATCAAATCGGCACAGTGGAAAAGCCAAAAAACAACAGGTTTCTATATCAATCAAAAGCTAAATTTGACATCTAATAAAACATTATAACTCACTACAGTGAGTTATAATGTTTTATTAGATGTCACCACTGCTTTTGTGTGTAAGATCATAGTTTGTTACTATACAAATAAACATTAACTCGTCATAAACGTCAATTAAAACAATATATGTCCCAATTAAAAGTTTACTAAGCCCTATTTGCATAATCTGTTCGTTTCTAGCTGCTTATTTCTAATCAAACAAGTTGGAAAACACCGTCGAAAAACCTTATTACAACTGATTAGAGTTCAAAGTTCAATGATTCTCAATATTCTAATAGGAAAAGTTATCTTGGCAGGGACATACGGGTACAAAAGTGCTTATGAAGCCCTAACGAGTAGTGCACATGTGAGACGATACGGGCGCCCTCTATACTGAACAATACCTTCATTATTCAGACTACTCAAGTACAAGATTATACCTTATCTATAAAGCAATAAGTTGCGAAGTTGAATGAATCTAATACGGAACAAAGGCGAGAGTTTAACAAAGAAAATCAACAGATGGCACTGTGATAAAGATGGGCACATCTCGAATGAGTGTTCATTATGAAAATAAAGGGTCATGGCGCGAGGATTTGGACGCATTAATTTTTTTCAGGAAGGGTCTGCGGGTTCCCTGGGTTCGGTGAGGAAATGTTGGGATTAAGTTGAAAAATATACCGAATTAAAAATAAGTATGTTTACTTCGCACGGCGTTAATTAAAATGAAAAATACCAGGAATTACTCCGAGGCAGACTTGCATAAATAGCACTTAAATATACACGAGTAGTAATTAAGTTAGTTTCGTGGAAATACTTTTAAACTGAGTAACTTACGAGAATGGGTGGTTGGAAAAACATTATAATGCAATATATTTGCATTATAATGTCACCATTTTTCCATCGTATATTAGTAGCAGCAACCTTACCCCATATCAAGTTTTATAAACTATCAAACATTGTAAAAAAATATCGATTTGAAAGAGTGGCCGTGAGTTTTTATTGGCATGTTCTTTTCTCCGGCTTTACCTATTGTTTGCGAACTTGGCATTACATATACATGTAGAACCCGACGTATCATAAGAGTTGTTTTACATCTTAAGTGAATAAAAAAATATTTTAATTTTTTTTATGCAGCTTCAGCGCATTTTGAACTAAATACAATTTTATTCTGTGGCATTATTATTAACAGAACGGATGGAGTCGCGCTACAGTAGGTATAGTTATATTTTTTATTTCCCACTTCAAGAAAAAGTCTTACTGAATTTAATAAAATACTTCAGAAGCTTAATATAATACAAAGGAAAGAACTATCCCCTAGAGGCGTTTAATAGCTGTAATTAAAAGTAGATTTGCGTCAAAAATAGTTTATTTTATTTTTGATATATTTTAGTCTGTAATTATACTTTGATAATATCTAAGCAAGACACTGGATTATTTTAACATTATGATTTCTTTTGAAGGTAAATTAACCCTAAATAAGTATTAATAATAATTCGAAGTAAACAATATTACATTTGTTTCTTTGTAGTCTACAATAAGGAGAATAGATTCGTTCTGGGAAATAATGCTGCTTACATTCTAAGGATGTTATGAGAATATTTAATTTCTCATGTAGTATAATAGACAGTGTCTACCTCCGCGATACACGGATGGCGCAATAGTCGTTTTAACAAACTAACCAGTGGACTTTAACAAATACTTTGACACATGGGACAAATACTTGAATAAAATAAGTCAATCCATAAGATTGTTTGATGAAAATTAAGAAGAATACGTCACAGATAAATACACAGATATAAATAATATGTACAATTTAAAAGTTTAAATTGTATTTCAATGAAGAAGTATAAAAACTCATTTTAACGAAATGGGTAAGTACCCATTTCGTTAAAATGAGTTTTTATACTTCTTCATTGAAATACTAAATAAAACTTACCTAACTAGTCCGTAATTCAGAACGTACCATTTTCAGAGCTAAGTCGGCCTCGTCAAATATGCAACATATGGTACATACAAAGACATAAATAAGATCGACCAGGAAAACGGTAAGAAACAAAATAACGGACGAATAATATAAAAAGGCCTAGGTTTATGTGAATGCCCACATTAATAATTCATTCGTAATCCCCCAAAGTTGGTGGTTGGATCTAAAATGTGTTTTACGACACAATCGAGCTGTTTTATACACAAGGTACAGTCGCGTACCAAGGTGCTGACTTGACAATTGCCTTTCTGTTCGAAAAGATTATACTGTGACATTTTTACATGACTGGGCCAAAAAAGAGTAATATTTTTAGGGTTCATGTGTGTATATGTCTGTGAGTTTCTTTATTCCACCATAACTTCTAAATGTCTAAGTGGAATTAGATGATTGGAGTATTGCTAGATTTGTTAAAATGTCCTGATCACTGGCTAAGTAGGTTTTTGAACCAACTTATAAAGAACGTGTCGTTTTTGAAGTCAATGATTTTATTTAGCCTAAGACCCCATTATTAAATCCAACTTGGTATTGTTATCAAACCACATAGGATACTTAACGCCATACGTCGATTTCTCTGTAAACAATACCAAGTTAGATCGTAGGTCCTGTTGGCAATTTTAAAAAGAAATGAAGTCATCTGCCAAGTGAAGATAAAGCTTCGTTTTTTGTCACAAATTCTACAAACTTTTTCGTTGCGAGAACTTCAATGGATTTTTAGTGTAGAGTTTCTTGATGGTTTTAGGAAGCGGAGCGGTGAAGATTTAAAAAAAATAAGGCCAGAGCAGGTACGAATGCCGGAGATAAATTCTCAGATGACGATCCCAAAACGGCGCAGTATCATAAAGGTTTTTTTGTTTTAAGACCGACGGAAGGGATGACTGTGGTTAATTTTGTAAATTATGGTGAAACTCTAAATATAAAGCAGATAGGTAATTTGGTACATAGCTGAACAGAACATAGGACAACCCACTGATAGGCCAACGACCTAAAGATGGTCTCTAGGGTGAACTAGGGGCAAGCGGAGGACTGGGTGTCGTGCCGTAAATTGGGAGAGGTCTATGTCCAGCAGTGGACCGATAGAAGCTAATGATTGGCAATTGATAGCGGAACATTGTATAATTGTGTAGATAATTCACACCTTAGTTTTGGTTTTTTTTCTCAGTCCAGTAAAAGAAAGTTAACACTGTCATGTTGTATGTAATTTTGGAGTACCAAATGCGTTTTAGTTCATATTAGTACCAAAAAGGTACCAACTATTTATTTGGTGCATTTAGCTCACGAGTTGAAGGCACAAAAAATATTAGTACAACCGGATAGTTTTATGTTAAACAAACATCTAAATTACCAGAAAAATCCCAAAGACCGTAACAAAAATACGCAATGTTAGGTTGTCAACAAAAAATCGGTATGTTACAGCGACAACTAACAGAAAACGCGTAAAAATAACTCATCTAACGTTTTTATGATTTTGGGGAACAGGGATGGCGTTCATTACAATCTCGGGGCTAAAGTAAACAGCGTCGCTGGAATTTTTTCATCAAAACTTGACTTACACCATCTGTTTCCGCGGTAATCTCGACTACAGCAAATATTTGTACCGTCTCTGTAGCGAAGGTTCGTAATTAAGGTCCCGGACCACTACAGCGTGTCTGTGAAGACGAGCCGGCGAAAAGAGAACAATGGTTTGCAGTAAAATTTTATTATTTCGATTTTAGTAGGTAACAGATATGGAATAGAAAAAAAGAAGAGATATGCTATCTATTTATATTTTTAAATAGCTGACCAGCGCAACTTCGTCTGCGTCAATTTTCCCCGTTTTTGCAACACTTTTCATTGATGCTTCGCTCATATTGTCGTAGCGTGATATTAAATGAGCTATCCAACACAAAAATAAACTTTTAATTCGAACCTGTAGTTCCCGAGATTGTCACGTTCAATCAAACAAATATATAAAAATACTCTTCAGCTTTATAATATTAGTAGATATGAAGAAAACGTTTAATAGTCAACCGAAGTGCTACTGCAATTTACTATTTATGCGCATTTATGAAGTTATTTATAACTGTAACACAATTCAATTCTATAATTTAATAGATGAAAAGGTAAATTATAGTGCCTAGTCCAATAATTAGCACACAATTTGTATACAAACTATTACTACAAATCAATAAGTAAGACAAAGCAGCGGGCAAAAGCAACTAAACAGCAACTTTGACTGCCTCTGTGCTCGGTGGGAGTGTGTTCGACTGCTACGCAAGAGGTCGTGGGTTCGATTCCCACACGGGACACCACTTTGTGTGATCCATAAATTGTTGTCCCGAGTCTAGGTGTACTTTGTATCCGTGGCTTGTATGATTGTAAAGTCCCCCGCGACACAGGGCTTGTACTCTAGTGCGGGAGTCGCCATTAAAAGAAAAACTCATAATAATTCTGTAAACAACTTATCACAAGTACCTATCTATTGTATATGCTACCTAATTTATTAAAATATATTAAGTTTTAATATAGACACAAATATTCATAAAAATATTTCCATTATTAAAACTCATCCTCTTCATTGGAAATTTTATTATTATCCCAATGGGTTCGAACCCTAATACCCGCTCCATATTACGGGCAGGTCATTGCAAAATCTCATTATCCTGGCTTTGTGTCATCAGGGACTGCGGTGCGATGGCTACATCAATTATATTGCGTTTGAGCCTTTTGATTTATTCGTACCGCATTTAGCTTAGGATTAGTTCTGGCTAATTTCGCTTTATAAAGTTTAAAGCTTATAAAGAACAGGTTAGAGTCAATTCACACAAGTAACCGCGATTTAATAACTGAATATGTATTTTTGAAAAGTTTGATTTATTTGTTTCAATATGAGAAAAGTTGCAAAAATTGTTAAATTTTATAGTTTATGTAAGATAATATTTTATTAATGTCAGTTTCAAGAGCTAAATATTTAAGATAAAATCAAAATGTCATTATCCTGTCTTTTTGAATTACATTAATATTTATTTCGCTTTATATAGTTGGAAATAAGTTATGATCAATTAACACATGTTATCGCGATTTTTGTCGTATTTTGAAACGTTAAATATTTATTTAAAACAATATCAACTGGTTTCAGTAATATATCTATTATACCTACATATCTACATATGTACATAATATTGATGTATTATACATAAGCCTTCCGAAAAAAATTACAAGTCAGTAAAAACGGTATCAAAATTGTTTGCATAGAAGTTAGCGGTAAAATAAACATACCAGAATAAACGTTCAGCCATGTTTAAACTTGTGTAATTACCTGAAAATAAAAATAGTTTCATTAGTTATTGATGACAAAAAAAAATATGACAATAATAGTATGTACCTGCTGGGTCATCACCCCCCCTCCACATCATGTCCGTAATAATGAATGTACTGGGTCATTCATTCGGTCATGAAAGTTCAGCCCAAACTCTTGGACCTACTGGAATACCTTAACGCAAGCGAGAAGGTAACATTTTTATAAAATCAATGTTCAACAAACCTATAAAATCAAACAATATCATCTCATAGAAATATGTATTACCTTTCAATATCTTACAGTGTTAGTCAGCTGATAATAATGTACTCCTCCAACGTAGAATAAGCTCAGATTTATGTAATCCTACTATACTGCTACTCTTAGGGTTGACTCAAGTCTTACAAGACGGAAAGACGACGCGGCTTCTAAGCTTATCGCTTGAAAATTGATCCAAGATATTACTCGCGCGTTGCAGTTTACCTTTAGAGTTTAAGTAAAGACAAAATGGTAAATATGTTTGGTACGTAAAGCTATACCATGAGTATCAAGGTGTTATATAATTAAAGAAAAATAAATTACTTAAATTTAAAATTGATGACGACGGAATAGATGTCCTGTCCTGACTAATTGATTGCAATAGGCACATTGGAAAATGTATAAAAATCGGATAAAAAACTGTGGCACTCGGGGACTGCCGCGGTAAAGCTATTACATAGCATTTTTTATGAAATGAAATTTGTTTTTAATAAAAAAATATATATAAAAAAAAAATAAGTAAAATAATAAAAAAAAACTAAAAAGTATCACCGCTGTGCTGGTCGGAGTGGGGGGTGTTAGGTTATTTTCGTTACGGAATTTCTGGATTCGGCCTCCACGCTCAAGGCCCGCGATAGAAGCTATGCAATAGCTTAAAAAACCATAGTATAACCATAGTTTAAAATACCTCATCAAATCATCACAGATCATTTATGGTCTACTTTTTATTAAAAAAGTGTGTTTATTTTTTTTAACTATATTTAGAAATTGCTATATCAAGTGAGACTCAACCCTAACCATCTTAACGAGATTTTTCAGTGACAGAGTACAGCATTTTTAAAAGAAATCCTCTTCATTCAAAGGTTCTCTAATTTAATATATTTCAATTGTAAGTATTTTTCACTTAACATAACTTCGAATCTATAGTCAAGAATAAAATTTCAGAGAAACAATATTTGAACAAATTCTATAGTCGAATAGAAAGTGCAACGTTCGCCCGATACCCAGAAATAAATATAACATTTTCAAACATAAATATTCACTTTCCCACTATGAAATTCATAGAATGATATTGAAAGGACAAATAGAAAAGAAGGCGTTAGGCAAGATTGAAACTGCATTCAATTTTTAGTCCAATTTCTTTTCTATTCATATCTGATGTCATTGTGCTTCAATTTTTTAAACTTTAGATAACAATTGATTTTTACCTATGGTTAACAATAGTTTAGTGCAGTTGTATAACTAAAATAATTGTATTTTTCAATTGATTAAATTTCATTTTGAGCATTTATTAAATCTGTTTGTTATTTAATGGTTTTTGGAATGAAACTCATATAAGGCAAAATTCTATAACAATGAATGTCACTCGGTGGAATTGGAACGGAACTCCTATGTCAAGGGTTCAAGTCAATTTCGAGGATTTTTTTTCCTTCATACATTTAGATAATTCAGTAGGTAATATTGGTTGTTTCACACTTAAGGTCTGGTTAAGGTACTAGCCATATCAGGAGACATATTTTAGGAGGCATGAGCCCCGAAATCTTATACCTACCATTCTTATCAATTAAATAATAATAAAAAAATCTTATAAATAACAAAAAACCGAGCATGGAGTACCATGCTCAATGTAGGGTTCCGCAGCTGTTATTATTACATATTAAGCAAAATCTGATTTGAATAATACACCAGCAGAAGAGTGTATGTTCATGGCACTTACGCCCTTTTGTTGAGAAACACAGTTTTTCAGTAATAATTCAATGACGGTATATCCGATCATGTTGGAAATAATTTTAGTTTAAAGTGTTTATTAAGCGCTACCTTTCTGATTTTTTTTTATATTTATAGGTAACACGGTTCAAAAGTTAAGAGGGGCACAATTTATGCAACTTTCGGAGCGATTATTTCCAAAAATATTAACTTAATCAAAAAACTATATAGGAACCTGTGTGTGGAGTGCCCCCCCTAAAAATACTTAGTTTATTATTTAGCTATCAGACTAATTATTTAATTTAATCAATATTCAGTATATAGTCTTTGAGTAAAAGTAAAATGCCTGTGACATACGGACACACAGACAGACAGACAGACATGATGAAAAGTTTTTGCCATTTTGGCTATGGAACCCTAAAAACCTCAAAAAATATAAACATTACAATAACGGAACTGTTTCAAAAACAAATGAGAACAACGTGACTGATAAAAATCTAAACCTAAAACGTTATAAGTACTACATTCGTCTCGAATTCAAGTCTCAAAAGATCACAAATCTAGACCCGAGTGCAAATAAAGACGTATCAGGCTCTCAAAGAAAGTTAGAAGATTATGTTGAAGAGGATCCAAAATTGTTCTCGAAATCGGAAACGAACGTTTAGAAAGTGCTTTCAGCCTTGGAACCAAGGCGTGAGAGAGACCTGGTGTCAGATAGATTGCTGGCTCAGTACAACGAGCGAAAACAAGCTCACTCACACATAGACGCGCACGTACACAGATCTCGGTCAAACTCGGTCTAATGCCAACTGAAATAGCCACAAATCTCTATATAGCTGGCATCCCTTTCAAAGAGTGAAAGAAAGGCGTATATCTTTGACAGGTTTGGCCACAAATTAGCGTTGTCTCTTTCTAGAGAGTGGTCAATTTTGTAAGGTTACGGCGCAGTCCAGGTCTATACGTCAATGGTATGCTGGACAAGCTAACGACAACATTTGACATTTGTCAAAATCAAATGGAAGTCATCTAACATCCCTCCAAGGGGGGGTAGGAGTCCCCGTGCCTCCCCCCCTGCCCCTAGATTCGTCGGCCATTTGTAATAATTGTCAAAAAAGTTTCCATCCAGGACGGTTTTTTGATTCGGAATTTAAAAATGCTGTCCATTTGTACGAGGCAGCCAGTGGAAACAATGTAAGTTGAGATCATCCAAAAGTGCACATCTGTAGGCGTGAATTCATTGTAGAGCTGTGAGCATTTGGCAGTGTCAAATAAACAAAAGGTTCGTGACCTAAGATAACACAAAAAAACTTCTGAAATAAAACCTGAAATACAAGTAAGGCTAAAAGTAATTGATCAGTATTATTTAACTTCTTTCTAGTTACGTATTTTTCTCAATTCTGTAAGGCTGGCCCTTGAAAGGAATACGATCAATTTGTCATTATTGACATTTACAGAGAAAATAAATTGACTCAGCGGCGTCTTGGAGCGGCCATTTTAAAACTTTAGTTTTTATAAGAATACATCTTCAAGAATGTGTTATTGGTTATAAATATGTATTTGGTGGAAAAAAACAATGAATATCAAATCCACATTGTGCTGCCGGTACAGTAAATTCTAAAAAGAAGTCGCAATACCGCGAGGGATACTTATGGTTTTTCTGCCGTCCTTTGACAGCAGTGTTCCGAAACGTACGATATCTATCGTACAAATATCGTACGGTCGTACGGCTTATGGTAGGTATAAATATCGTACGTGTATCACCTAAAATGCGAGTTCACTTCCCCGTGCTGATGCTGACTATGCATAATTAGTAGATACGATATTTTGGCAAATTTAATCTATTTATGATACTTTTATTGACACTTTAACTACTTCTCTTTCGAAATATGTATAAAGGAATAGGCATCAAGCTTTTATCCCTGCTTATAAGTCAAGCTACTGAGATATCGACTGCCTCTGAGGCGTAGTGGGAGTGTTTTCGACTGCTACGCAAGAGGTCGTGGGTTCGATCCCCACCCAGGATAAAACTTTGTGTGATGAGCACGATGGTTTATTCTGTGTCTGGGTGTAATTTATCTATAATATGTATGTATTTAGAAATTTAAAAGTATATTTATCAGTTGGCTGGTTTCCATAGAACAAGCTCTGCTTAGTTTGGAATCAGATGACTTTGTGTGAGTTGTTCCGAGACATTATATATAATATATTGTTTTTTTCTGGTTTATTTTATACTTGCTAAAAACCATTCGTAAGTTACGAATATATGACCTTATTGGTCGCTATTACCGACAACTCCATGAAATTAAAGACCAAAAATGTCAAAAGCGCAAGAATGTTAACAGAAATCAAAGGGCATGACATCTGGTTATTGAGGCACAACGCACTAGCACTACGCAGCAGGCCACACGTGGTGAAACACACTGTGAGCGCCAGAAATACCCAGTGTAAACACCGAACATGTTCTCAAGTAAACCGAACACTTGGCCGGACTATAAATAGATAAATAAATAACTATACGTAAGTCCGTTTATGCGTTCTGCCACTATTGGTCTTGAACACCTTTTTCTGATCTCTTAACGACCTTTCGCATATGGTCGCCTTATTTCATAGACTTGTTTACAAAGATCTATAAAAGCTTTCTATGGAATAATTAGTTTCGCCTCTGGTTACGCACGTGTGGAATTAATAAAACACATTTGAAAAATAAACACTAGCTTTTGTATTTTTTTATAGATGAAGTTTTTTTTCTTAATTGTGATTCAGATCTTCATCAAATCTGCTTAGATTAAATCAGCAAGTTAAAACATATATCAAAAGATAAGAGGACTTGCAGGCCAATGGAGTAAGAAGAAACAAAGATACTACAGTAATATAATATAGTGCTTCATTAGATGAACGCAATGCGAGCCTTTTACTTTTCATATCCATTCTAATATTATAAATGTGAGGTATCTAACTCAGCATAATTGTAGCCATGGTGCTAGTGATAACATGAAAACTAGGATAAATCCAAATTGATATTCATGCAGGTTTCCTTATTCACTGATATCAGAAGTAGCATTATTATTATTATTTTCTTTTTTTAAAAGACGACTCCCGCATTAGGTTACAAGCCCTGTGTCGCGGGGGACTTTTACAAACATACAAGTCACGGACACAAAGTTCACCCAGACTCGGAAAAACAATTTGTGGATCACGCAAAGTGGTGTCCCGTGTGGGAATCGAACCCACGATCTCTTGCGTAGCAGTCGGACACACTCCCACCGCGCCACAGAGGCAGTCAATTATTAATTTCATGTGGAATTAAATATTCTGCTTCTGATATCATAATCCCCATGTTGAAGGAGTAAGAATACAAAGTGTCATTACCCTATCTTACCCTAAGGGTGTCATAAGAGGCGACTAAGCAAACAGTGCGAAGGGAGATGAAGTCAAACCAAAACCCGATATGGTAGCTCCCGTAAGACACGAGTCAAGTCCTGCAACCGATCTAACGCCGCACGTATTGACTGAGTTCTGTCAGTTAGGTCGAGAGGCTGACGGAGGTTTTAAAGCGTTTTTTTTAAATCGCGTTCAGGCGATACAGCGTTTGTGGGGAGGGTAGTCACCAGCGAAAATGCTAAGGCTTTTGTGACGCTGTTTTAATCATCTGATCAATATGGTATAGGCCAATGATGATGATATCGAAAAAAAATAATTCATAATTTTGAACCAAATTGAGTCAGTTGAGCGGTTTATCTGCTAACTGTATTTCATTGAAGTAATTTTTATAGGCATTTCTTGGCAATTAATTTACAAAAACAATAATTGCATTTTTGAAAGATAGAAAAATTTGAAATCCAGACTCAGGAATCGAACCCGAGACTTCTGTAGCCAAACCGGGGCCAGAAGCGAACCACCTATCTGGACTATGTTACTAGATCTCAAAAAAAATTCTCCCTTGATGCTCGCGAGTTAGGCCTTCGCAGCGACATGTAGTCGGTAGTTAAAGAACTATTACGGCTTTTGTTATTGCTTCGTTACAGAGAGCATTTTAACAAATTATGATGTCGCAGGCCGAATATTGAAGTAATTTTTATAGGCATTTCTTGCCAATTAATTTATTGTATTTCATGTTTACTCAATTACTGATTACAAAAATACTTAGCAATCTATAATTTGGTCAGTCGAATTTAACTTGTCCAAGGGTTTCTGGCGTTGTGACTTTGACAGCGGTCGAAGTGACGTCTGCGCCTACAGAGGGCAGACCCGAATCACTTGATAAACTTAGATGTATTGTTTTTGGAGGCAGATCTCTGAGGTGAACGCGGGGTCTACATTAAACGTGTTACGAGATAAAGGGAATTATTTTGGTATATATTATTTGTTTTAGTTTCTAACTAGATAGTATTAGTAATTTAAATTTTAGAGTACAAGTACAAACGGTTGTCTAAAACTAGTAATGGACGATATAACTTACAGTGGAATCTGCGTGGAATAATAAAAAAAATTGGAAATTTAGAATAGGTTAAGATAAAAGTCCTTTTAAAATAAGATTAAAAAATTACACTGTAAAGCTGTTATTGTCATCTTAAATAATAAAATGAAAAAACGACAAAAAAAATGTGAAAACTTAAAACTACTATAATAAGTGTAATTTTACCAGTAGCGATAAAAAATATTTAGTTTTGTGCTCTACTCGCTATCGAGCCAAAATACTGTCAAAAGTAACTTCCCAAAACCATTCAAACTAAAAACCTATTAACTGTGAAAATAAAACAAAACTTAACACAAAAGTAAACGTTAAGTGAACTGAAGCAGAACTTTAGAACATCTCGGAGCCAACGCTCTTTAGAAAAAATAAACAAGGCAAGCCTACAGACCTTTGTTGTGGTGGTCAGTACTTCTTGCAAAACAAAAATAAGACAAAACGAACGGGACAGAACAGGTCGGGACTTGCCAAGACCAGTCCGACAACTTTTGACCACTTTTCTGGTCCCATATCCCGACAAACTTGACTTACAGACAAATCCAACAACCAAGAACCTTATTCCTTAAGGCAAAAGGTTCATTTTTTTCTGATTGAGGATTTAATATGTTGCTTTGGGTCCTGGGCTATGATTTAAGAGCATTTCGTTTTCTTTAGGAATTTCTGTGGTTAAGATTACGACTATCCGTGTTTTGGTGTGATGTAAGTTTGTCTGTGCGTTCGCTGTTCATTTTAGTGACCACAGAGACCATGAATTTAATTGTGTAATCAATGTAATCATTGTAATCAAGATAGGTTGCATTAGGTGTTGAAATAGCACTTACGCATTTTGTTGAAATTACTTATTACAGTTTGTTGCCAATTGAAAGGCTGATAGCAGAATAGATTTGGTCATACTCAAGATACCAAAGTTCTCAGTTTATATAGGATTAAATTGGAAACTTGCCGTGCAATTGGATTTCTGAATTGAATTTACAAATTATCTAACTTCAGTTTGTAAAGAAAGTGCTTTATTTAAACTTAGTTTAATAATATATGATTTTTTTAAATTTTCGACCATTTTTATCTGAATGCTGTTTTTCGTTTTCTTTCTTTAGAAGGATAACTAGCGAAAGATTTTTCTTATATTTTATTTTGACAAAAGAGTGAAAAATAAAGGTAGAATCTTTACAGAACTTAAAAGCAGCACTAAATGGTCCACTTCATAAATGTATAAGAATGACGCAGTAAGAGCAAGACGACAACTTGTTAAATGTGTCACCAACCCTGACAAGACGACCACGACAAAGAAGAAGAACAACATAGTGGTATTTTGACACTAAAATCCAGTTACAAAAAAAACAGAAATATTTTTAAACTATTAACTTTTTGATATGACCACTTTCTAGATATTTCAAAACATAGACCAAAATGTGAAGTTACTTAATCCAAGTAAAAATAAGGGTTATTTAGACTAAAAAGCATAGTTAATATGATTGTAATGTATTGCTCTCATACAAAGAAGTAGGTATAAGAGGATAAAATATCCATTATAAAGGAACGAGAAAAACTTATAGATATAAATAAAGATACATCAACGCGTGGAGCACTAACCAGACATTCTTTCAAGGCCAACAAAACGACCAGAAAACATATGGTTGAAAAAAGAAACCAGTAACATTCATGCGCAAACGCAACCAGTTTAACCTGACACCCGCCATCCAACAAACTTCCTTTATTTCACATTTTAAAATAAGAACACTAAGGATAGAATGGGTCGTTGTATACTGGATTTGTGGTATCCATGGCTTTTGTAAGATGGTCTGTGGTGTGGTTGGTTTTTGTTGGATGGTGGGGTCTGGTGATGTTGGTGGAACAGTCACCCCAAGGAAAGGTCCCTTGTGGTCAGTGACCATCTTGTTCGACGAGAATAACGCAAGTACCTTGTACCTTGTATTTATGACGTCATTGCATGGTCTCAACTCGATTTATGGGAACAAGATTGAACTTAAAGGAATGTAAAAAAGACTTCATTAGAGAAAACGAATGATTTATTAAATAAATACTAGAGAAAAGGCGAGGAATGTTTAATGTTCTCATAAAGCGTTCTCTTGGCGAGAAACATAGTTTTTTTTCTAAATTAAATCCTGACATTTAAAAAAAATGTGACATAAAGTTCATTATATATATCAAACATCTTACTGCTGTATTTTTTATACTGTGGCATTTAATGTAACGGTGATCAATAGGTATGTGGAAATAATAATTATTTTAAAATTTATATTTTCGTCATTAAGAAGTATGTATAATAATATCTAGCTTTCCCGCGCAACTTCGTCTGCGTAAATTTTTCCCGTTTTTGCAACATTTCTCATTACTGCTCCGCTCCTATTAGTCGTAGCGTGATGTTATATAGCCTATAGCCTTTCTCGATAAATGGACTATCCAACAGTGAAAGATTTTTTCAATTCGGACTAGTAGTTCCTGAGATTACCGCGTTCAAACAAACAAACTCTTCAGCTTTATAATATTAGTATAGATTGGTTTGGAATAGTTTGGATTAAACTTATAAAAGTGAAAAAGATGAAGAATGTGTACGCTGTCTATATTTTACCCTTGGCAAGGTATTTGACCTTAAAAGTAGTACATTTAAAGCACCAACCTCTCCGTTTAAACCTATAATTCTTCACGTGGCAAAAATTTGCATATTTTCTGAGCTAATCTCCTTTTTAAACCAGATTACTTAGTTATTTACATATTTAATTTTATTTACATACAAAAGGTATGTTTTTGTGTGTGTAATTATTAATTAAAAATAATACTAATTTGAATAATTTTTATACCACGCCAACATTTCGACTGCCTTAGAAATCTTTTGTTTTTCATAAAAACTGATGCTTTTTAAAACCCCTGATGAAGATAAAAGCTGTTGTAATTTTTGTAAATTTGACGACAATGTGTCTGAAACTTCTATACTTCGAGGAAGTGGAATATTGCGAGTTAACAAGGGTCCGAAGGTGCCTACCACAAGATTTGGTGAAAGGTATCTGCCACTAAATTTCTTTGTTGCATATTTCTCTTTTGGTGTTCGGTCTGTCAATCTTTTTCGATTGTTGCATAAAGGTTCATTTCCGTGCATCGCGACCGATCGCGAGTCGCGCGCGGCTTACGACAAGCAACTGACGCGCGCGGCCGATGCGACAATACTCAGAGTATGAGAATGTACGGCGCCGTTTCCGAGGTCTGCGACAGACGCGCGCGGCCGACGACTGTCGTAGGCTGCGCGCGTCTCGTTGTGCCCAAACCAATGGTCGGATTTAAGTATTCTAAATTCTAGGCAGACTTTTGAAAAAGTAACCAGATAAGCTGTAGTAACCTTTCTCAATTTTTTTTTTGTTTTTAAAAAGATCTAGCAATGTGGGATTTTGGTCTCACATTACTAGCAATCCTGTTAACCCCTCCAGCTAAGCTCAATGGCTTGTGTTAGAAGTGGGTCCTCACGTCGGTAGTGTAATGGGTAGGATTCGAACCCGCGACCTCACGATTGCGAGACCGATGCCTTAGCCATTAAGCTACCGCCGCTTTTAATTTACTTGTCTTCAGTAGGTAAGGCACAATAAGGCAGTCATTTAAGCAGTTTGGATGCAAAATTAAAGCATGAAGCTCGCACCATACCTCGTTAGTCTCCTAAATAAATTTGAATTTAGAAACACTGCGGGTATTTCAAAAACGGTTTTCTCATTTTCACATGCGGCAACTTACCTACCCGAGTGTTGCCAACCTCTGCGAGTGGTGTGACGTCACTAGCAGATTTATAGCCCAAGGAAATTAACCTAAAGGTGTCGTGCCGAGATTTATAATGAAGGAAACGAGGTATTTTTGAGGGTAGTTTAACAAATTCTGGAACGGTAGTCTTACGTTCCTATGTACCTAACTAGGTTTTGAGATGGATGGGTGGCTAGAATTAATGTTATTAAAAATTCTAGAGTTTTGATTTAAAAAAAAAACCGATCTACAGAATGATTTGTAATGTACTATTAACCTCCCGCTCAATAACTTTGTAATATCAGTGTTTATAAAAAAAAAATGATAATAATAATATGAACCCTTAATCACCACTTGTTTTTGGTATGACCTTAACCACCCATAGACTATTTACTAGAGTAAAATCGTAGTTTATTATGAGGTTTAGGTCCTAAACCTGACAAAGGAACATCAATTTTACTCCGGGATCTCGCAAATGTGTGGTAAATGGTTGTGTGACAAAAGCTGGTGGTGACGGGTTAACTTGTAGTTTTTTTTTCAGAAATTATATTACATAGTTATTTGGTGTGGTTATGTAAAGAAGCCAAGAGCGAGAGGTTATTAGTATAAAAATGTATTTTCTAAAATAATTTGAACCATTTTTTTGTTATAATTGTAATGTTTTATTCGAATACTGTTTATTTTTAGAAATACTGTACAGTCATAAAAAAATAATATTCTGATCGTGGAAGTTTGAAATAATTTGAACGATTTCTTTGTTGTAATTGTAATGTTATTCTCCGAAAATTGTTTATTTTTAGAAATACTGTACAGTTACAAAAATGATATTCTGATGGTGGAAGTTCACCATACAAATAACTTTTGCATCCGGAATGGACATAAAACGTTTTGAAACGATGTCATATGCAACTCGATCTATTATAGCATGTTCTAAGAAACGACAGCTTCAGATGGTTTCCTTGAAATCTCTAGTCAAGAGTTCTACCCAATAACGAAGAGTCGAAGACATTTGAATCATCGAATTTAAACCAAATTTCAAAAGATTGGGAACCTCCCTCTCTCTCTTACTCCCTTTTCGACACAAAGAAAAAGTGTTATACATAATATCAATGTGTATCTGTTTGTACCATTGTAGTGCCTAAACAGATCGACAAGTTGGGATTTGTTATTAGAAAACTACATAGTTTAATTACGTTCTTGGCATTCTTTCAGGATTCTTTAAGGACGTTTTGAAGGTAAACTAATTTTTATCTGAGGCCAGGACGAGAGAGGTAGTAGGTTCGATTCCAATCCGGATAAATCTTTGTGATGAGCACGATCGTTTATTTTGTATCTGGGTGTCATTTATCTTTAATATATATGTATTTAGAAATATATAAGTATGTTTATCAGCTGTCGGGTTTCCATAGTAGGTACAGGCTCTCCTTAGTTTGGGATCAGATGGCCGATGTGAATTGTCTCGAAAAAGTTTTTGTTCAGTAGTTAACAATATATTTTAACTCCATGTTAAGCGATACATCCGCTTAAGTATACAATTAACGTTCGCCTATTGATGTGTGGCATTTTAAGAATATTGTATTAAATTTATTAACTTTCAAAATTGGCCTTCAAATCTTATAGACTGACCTACTTCCTTGTTATTATTATATATTTATATATCTTCAGATAACAATAAAATAATACTATATAAATATCTTTTTTTTTTTAAGACGACTCCCGCAGTATGTTACAAGCCCTGTATCGCGGGGGACTTTACAAACATACAAGTCACGGACACAAAGTATACCCAGACTCGGTACAACAATTTGTGGATCACACAAAGTGGTGTTCCGCGTGGGAATTGAACCCTTGCGTAGCAGTCGGATACATTCCCACCGCGCCACAGAGGCAGTTTTGGTAGGTACTCAATTACATCCAAATCACAACTAGTAGATTGCTCAAAATACCGGGTACTATAACCGACATCTACACGGGCGGAGCCGCAGTTATTAACTAGTTTAAGAAAGTTACAACAACACTAGTAGAATTATAGATATTAGTTGTAGTATTAAAAAAATAAGTGGTAGACATAAATTTTAATATAAAGTATAGGAAATCTTTCTTTCTAGAGTGGCAAGTAACGATCGAATAAACTGAAATAAACAAGCAGAAACACGTGCAAAAACAAGTGTTGGTATCTATATTTACGTTAATAAACAAAGGCGCGAATCCTCTTCAATATTCATGACTCATTTCAAAAACAAGAATAATTTTCAGTAATCTTTACCTACTGTAAAACGTGAATTTGTATTGTATATATTTTTACATAATATTGTTGGACACGTGCGTACATAGTACATACCTTAGAAGGGGGGGGGGGGGGGGGATTTTTGGGATATAAAGTGTAGACCCCCCCCCCCCCAATCTTAATAGGTAGACTTAAAAAAGATGTGCACAGTATTGCCTCCCCCCCCCCCCACTTCCGTAGCGCGAGCCATTGGTGTTGTGTATCCTGATCCTGTTCTGCCAGGTTGGGCAAGGTTACCGCTGTCGCTCCATAAATAGGTGACCGCTTTAGAACATTGTCACACCTTTCCGTACCTCGGAGACCACGTTAAGCCGTCTGTCCTGCGTCCAATCTCTCTCCGATCGTGTTGACTATGAGAATGAGAGAATAGAGAGTGCACTTGTGTCTGCGCATACACTTGTGCACTATAATATCTCCTGCGCAGTTGACTAGTCTCTAATGAGTTTGGCCGCCGTAACCGACGCCGGTTAGGAAACCATTACATATCCTGATATATTCTGGAATGATCTCCCCTCCCATTTACGCCCGTGGTAATGGATGTTTAAAAACATAATCCTCAAAATGCTCTAAAGAACCTTTCAGACCCATCCAAAAAAACAATTAAGCATTCCCTTCTCGACGTCGTTTAAGGGCCCGGGAGGTACAAATTTGAATTTCAAAAACGCAAAGTTAAGCCTAGGGTTTTGAATTTTAACATAATTTACATACACAAATGAGTCATCTGTGTTCGTTATGGTGTCTGGACCGTGCCTCTACTAAAAACTCTCGAATATCACCATATTAAAAGCATATAATGCTGGTTATGTTTGGAAATTTTGAAGCTTGGTTAAATAACGATGAACTTAGCACGCAATGAACGTTAAAACTCTGAAATTGTCGGTTTTAACTGGCGGGATGCTCGTTTAATATACAAAGCAAGTGAGATCTCTCAATAAAATCGAAAAAAACATCAAAACCGTACATTTACATACACAACAGGATGATTCAATGGACGGAAGTGGTGATTTGGTACAATGGTTTTCTGGAAATGTGTATTGTGGACGGAAACGGGGCTTGGTCATGTCCAAAAAGAGTAAAGCTGACAGATTTGGAGCTTAATCATTTTTGCCTAAAAATGTACTACACAGAACTGCACACTCTGGGAAATATTTGTACACTGGATACAGTACTAATACCTATTACAATAAAACAACTGAGATGTTTCTACGATTAGTTTCGCTATCGCCAGAGCTCTCATGGACTTGCAGGGAAAAATCGGTCAAATAGAAAATTATAATAAAAAACTCGATTCAACTCAACTGTCTCGGTGGCTCAGAAATTCGATTCCTACATGAGACAAATTGGTATTTGTGAATTGTTTCATGTCCAGGTGTACTTTGTGTCCATGATTTAGGTATATGTTAGTAAAGGGTACTTTCCAAACAAAAAAGCTACTTTTTCAAGATTGATATTTTTTTTTGCATTTTAATGCCCTCTATATACAAAATATTCAAATAGTTCCAAGAAATAAACAGATTCCAGTAACCTATCTTGTACTTAAACATATTATTTATTCACATCTGTTGAACAAGAAAACAAGGCATCGTAACGAAAAGGAATTTCCAGTGGAGTAACGAGTCCCTAAGCCCACATAATCAGGAAAAGAATTATAATTTTATTACATCTTGGCTATAACTTGGCCCTCAACTTATTCCCTCTGACCTCGGAGTTTATGGTCATGCCTCAGAGGGCCCACTACGGAAGAATTAGAAGGCCTGAGAAACACTAAAATTAAATATTAATATCACAACATGATGATTACAAAATGTAACGTTCAGGAATTTGAGAGTTTATTGAGGAAAAAACATTAAAAAAATGGCAAGCAAACAGTAGGGACTCCGAACCACCGTACTAAAGGGTATATGCAAAAACAGAAAATGACATGTTTTTCGGAGACTTCCTGGGGATGTGCTGTAAATATCAACAGTTTATCTTACTCTACGTATATAAAAAAATACTATTATATTAGAAGTCGTTAAAAAATAATCACAATACAGTTTGGCTTAAGACTTTAAATCAAATATGTTGGCTAGATTTTGGTTAAAAATGTTTGGGACTTTTGGAGTGACGGCACTCAAGGGCAAATACGATATTCTAATCCGGAAATTACTTCTTACTCATCTTATAAAAACTACGATAACATACAAACTTGTTATAATATTTGGCGACAATCCTGTTTAATTTGTCATAATTTGATTACGTGTCATAATTCGATAACGTTTCATAGTAGCATTTTGTTATTCAGATAATTCCCCAGGGTATTTGACAGTGGTGCCATCTAGTAATCGCTATTTTTTTTCAGGTTATTTTTTATGTCTATATTTAATACCTACATCAATATTATAAAAATGGCAATTATTAAAATTGAAGACTCTATTAGATACTCTTAATTTATCAGAGCCAATTTAGCTAAAAAAATTACAATTTAGTAAACTATAAATAAAAATTAAAAGTAAACAGACCAACGAGTAACATAGTCTTTTATAAAATTATTAAATATGAAGTTGACTGATAATAACGTTACTATACATAAAGCACCAATAGATGGCGTTGTTAGACTGAATAGCAATATTGATAGGTTACTTGTAGGAGTGCAACCTGCAATACAAATTTTCACTCATTTCTTGTTTATATCAAACCCAAATGAGCATACTCATACAACTTTACTTAAAACCCTCTTTCCTCAAATCTATAGCTAATCTTCAAAGAAACCACTGAATAATTTAAGAGGGTATTTAAAATCATTTAATGAATTCTTGAGCGACACCACAGGAACTCGCTTATCCTAAATCCTTCAAGGTTTTAATAATAAATACGAGAGCGCCCCAATTTGAAAATAATAAGCATTTAATATACAACGACCATTACAGTTATACTAAAGACTGAATTTGTTTAAATATATTTTACATTGCGAAGAAAATTGTTTTCCTTTTGTTCACAATAGACGTTTTTATAAAAAATGAAATTACCTTTGCTGTTATTGGCAATTTATGATTCTGAAATACGTAATGTTTGAGTTTTTGAGGAAACTCATTTAGTTATTTTGGTAAAATATTCGAGTTATTGCGTCCTTTATTTGAATCCGATAGAATTAAATGTTAACAATAAAATTCCATAGCCATTACTTAGATTAAAAGTAATAAAAGTTCGAAATACTCTTTTAATTATTTTCATAAAGCTTTTTTTCTTCAAACCAAGTACACTCTTTTATCAGTCAGCCTAGGTTAAGACGTCTCACTTCTGAAATAATCCTTACACACCCGACGATCCTCAATGTTGGAGTGACAATGAGTATTTAAAATTTAAATACCATTTAAATCAAGAAATCCATATCACTACTTTAAAAGGCTAACTTATTCAATACCAAAACGAAACAATCAACAATATTTTTACCCTCTCGCGTGATTAATAACCCACGGTATTCCTGTGACAGGTTAAAAAAAAGCATCACGTCACATCATCCCAGATCCCAAATCAGGTTCTATTCAATAGGATTTTTGACAAACGAAAGTACCAAAAGACCTTTATTCCGAACATCGTAAAGTTCATTTTATACTTCTCAATTTGATTAGAACTTTCGATTTTCCACTTTCACTAGTTGTTATAGAGTTTATATTTGTTTGGGGAGAGGTGAAAGGAATTTCAATATGGCGTACGAAGAAAGGATGCGTTCGGGATATAAAAAATACGGTTGAGCGCACGTGGGCGGTCGCATTCTATAAGGGAATGGTATTAGTTAGATACACATCTTCACGCTATAGAGGTGTAGTGGAAGAATGTGACATCGTATGAATCATGAGCATATTTCCAGTTGCCTGCTATATAAACAAAGGATTTTCCTCAATTTCCTTTGTGTTCACTTCCTACAATGATATCGACATAGCGTTGACCAATGCGGGTGACTGCTAATCTATACAAAGCAGTTTAACCTTCATGTATACATGACCTAACTAGTATGCCGGTAGTGGAAAATTTAAATTCAATTAGCTCTTAATTCAGTATAAATATTTATATACCAGCCACCCGCTCTGATTTCACACGACTATAATTTACTAAAACAACACGCGCTATCAAATTAAAAGTCAAATTTTTAATCAAACAATTTGGTAAAGGCATTCTGAAGTAATTACGACCATTCAATTCTTTTATGCAAATAATGTATTATTCTTTAGAAAAATAAAGTTTCTAAAACCTCTATTCATGCGGCAATTGATTCTTATTTATATAGAAAAAATATATATTTTACACAAATATATACAGATTTTAAACTTTAATCTATACTAATATTATAAAGCGAAAGAGTTTGTTTGTTTGTTTAAAGCGCTAATCTCAGGAACTACTGGTCCGATTTGAAAAAATATTTTTTTGTTGGATAGCCCATTTATCGAGGAAGGCTTTAAGCTATATAACATCGCGCTACGACTAATAGGAGCGGAGCAGCGACGAGAAATGTTACAAAAACGGGGAAAATTGACGCATACGAAGTTGCGCGGGACAGCTAGTCATAACTATAAAAATCACTCGCAAACAAATCATAAGAACTGGTATACGAGTTCCAGAAAAATTCGTGCTTATTCAAACGCTTGACTATTTTCTTATTTTAGTAGTTATTTCGTCAACGTTTGTATGTGCGTAAACCTTTTTGAAAAAGGTCTTTCCTTCCTTTCAAAAGAAATCTGTTACAAAGTTAACAAAACTGTCTACAAGATATCAGAATGTTGCATCTCATCTCCGGACTCCGGACCATAGCGTGAGCCATTGCCTCCCATTTTAATAACATTTCATATGCTATAAAAAAGGTTTTTGAAGTGTGAAGTGGGACACAACTTTATCTTATCTTTTACTTAAAATATACGTATCTCATTCTTGTTTTGTCTCATTCTATTACATCTAGTTTATAAATCAGTAGAAGAAATCAAAGCATTTATTAATCAACTCATAAATAGTATTTTAGTTATATTCATAACTAGCTAACCAGCGCATCTTGGCCTACGTATTTTTTTTTCCATTTTAGCAACATTTTTCATTGCTGCTCCGCTCCTATTCGTCGCAGCGTGATGTTGTATAGCCTATAGCCTTCCTCGATAAATGGACTATCCAACAGTAAAAGATTTTTTCAATTAGGACTAGTAGTTCCTGAGATTATCGCGTTCAAACAAATAAACTTTTCAGCTTTATAATATTACTAGCTGTCCCGCGCAACTTCGTATGCGTAAATTTTCCCCGTTTTTGCAACATTTCACGTCGCTACTCCGCTCCTGTTAGTCGTAGCGCGATGTTATATAGCCTATAGCCTTCCTCGATAAATGGGCTATCCAACAAAAAAAGAATTTTTCAAATCGGACCAGAAGTTCCTGAGATTAGCGCGTTTAAACAAACAAACAAAGCAAACAAACTCTTCCGCTTTATAATATTAGTATAGATTTATTCATAATTTCATAATAAAAAAAACAGTATTCATACCATGATTTCCACAGATTTTTTTAACGAAAAAAATATACCAAACTATGAAGTTTGTATATTTTTAACTACAAAATGAAAAAAACGTTAAATACATACGGTTAAGTAAGCATTACATCTCTATGTTAGGTTGAACATACAATAGATTGCATGAATTGATATAATGAAAAATTACACCATCCATTGCTTTTTTAATAAAAAATAGTATATAACAATTAAAATATATAATGCAATGAACATTAGTTTGAAATTTCAATACATTGCATCGCATTTTATGTCATAATCTTACATATACTTAGTTGATATGCTTGTATGCAATTTTAGGTTTAATGTCGTTGGACATAGAGTTAATTTTTATTTGTTTTTACTAAGTAAGAGTTGCAAGATATGAAATATGAAACTTGTGGCGAACGATGCACATGTCGTGATAATAAGAACTATAACTAATCTTAGATTTTATGGTAATTTTGTAATAGGTCGATCGTTTATTGTGTTTAGTGTGTCCGACTGCTACGCAAGAGGTCGTGGGTTCGATTCCCACACGGGACACCACTTTGTGTGATCCACAAATTGTAGTTCCGGATCTGGGTGTAATTTGTGTCCGTGACTTGTATGTTTGTAAAGTCCCCCGTGACACAGGGCTTGTACCATACTGCGGGAGTAGTCTTAAAAAAAAAAAAAAAAATTAAGGCTAGGTACTTCCGCAATCCGCTCTAGGTAGGTAATGTTATAATGTAACGACTCATGTAGGCCTTTTAAGATATTTAAATCACGTATTCAAAGTACATCCAGAGTTGGAACAATGTAATTTGCGGATCACATAGTGTATTGAACTTGGAGCACTTGTTTCCATTCGTTGCCAACATGTCTTAATAGTGTGTTCTAGGTTTGTGTGTTGGGTGTTTCACCCGATTTTCAAAGACAATATTATTTTGATGGTGTTTTCGTATTTCATAAATCATACAGGTTTGCCTCTCAAAGTCCTAATCAGAGTTTTAAACTTATTTTTTGAAAAACAAACTTTAGAAAGCCAGTTTAATCGGTATGGTTCTTAGCTTAAAAACTGCCTCTGTGGCGCGGTGGGAGTGTGTCCGACTGTTACGCGAAAGGTCGTGGGTTGGATTCCCACACGGGACACCACTCCAGCCTTCCTGCGATTGCGAACTCTCTCACCAAGCGTGGCGATTATGGCAATTACCCCCAGGATCTATAATAAGTAGGTTAAGGGGAGACATGCCCTGCAGTGGGACATCATTTGGGTTGATAAGAAAAATCAACTTTTTTATGGTGGTGGTCCTATTTGCCGCTACAATCATGGTAATGCCTGCCTCTATTTGCCCCTATAGTTGTATTTTCCCCAACCCAATATGTTGTATAAGTACATCTACTTAAGTATTACCACTGTATATGAGTATTGAGTGCTCAAGTTACGAATCATGTGGCTAGATTAAGTTACATAAGTTGCACCACAAAACACCGAGAGTACAGAAGGTAACCTTTATACATATATCATTTGGCAACACATAACGTCGTTTATGGACACGAAATCTCGGAACAATGTGGTTTGAGATTCCAATGTCTATGTGTACGTTGGTCGGTAGAGCAAGTTGTATGCTTGTATGTAATACTCATCACCTACGGTCTGTAGGTACTTAGGCGTTTTGTGGTTACGCTATAACTATGGAGGGTAGATTTAAGGAGGAATAGGTTAAAGGAGACAAATTAAAAAAGTGTCTCAAGTTTTATAGTGTACTAGCTGACCCGCGCAACTTCATCTGCGTTAATTTTCCCCGTTTTCGCAACATTTTTCATTGCTGCTCCGCTCCTATTGAGCGCAGCGTGATGGTATATAGTCTATAGCCTTTCTTGATAAATGAGCTATTCAACAGCCAATATTTTTTTTAATTCGGACCAGAAGTTCCTGAGATTATGGCATTCAAACAAACAAACTCTTTATAATGATAAATAGTAGTTCAAAGATCCTCTGAAGTCTGAAGTGGCTTTGTTGTTGTAGACCGTTGATAATTGTGTATCAATTGGAGAATTTAGTCCATACGTTTAGGCGCTGCGATGTCACAGACAGACACAAAATAGCACCCAACTTATTTGTTAACGCATTTCGACGGCTATTTTTTTATACATAGTGAGGTTCCTCCTTATATCTATCCTCCATAGCTGTAATGAAATACTTGTAATATAATTACACAAAGTTGGTACAGGTATAGTAAACGGAACTATACTTCTGGTTATGAATCATAGTACAATTTTTCCATAGACGTTAAGTCACAAACAGATTAGCGGTTGTGTTGAAATTATAATAGGCACTTAGTTCTTAGGAGCTGATACATTATTAAAAAGTAAACAAAAACAGGGAAAGAACATGTGGGACCATGTTTAGTGTAGGGTTCCCGAGCCGTTGCCGCATGAAAAAATCCGAATGGAATAATTACATCAGTAGAAGAGCCTATGTTCATGGCACTTACGCTCTTTTGTTAAGAAGTATATGCAGTCACATCAAATTGATAGAAGTATTATTTTGTTTCTTTAATGCTAATCACACTAATATTATAAAAGCGAAAGTTTGTGAGTGTGTATGTTTGTTACTTCTTCAGGTCTAAACGGCGGGAGCGATTTTAATAAAATTTGGTATGGAGTTAGCTGTCACCCTGGATTAACACATAGGCTAATAAACCGCGGGTAATACCGCGGAGCACAGCTACACTATACCTAAATTATGAAGTACGTAGGTAGTGTAACAGTAACCTAAATTATATTATTGTGTAACACAAACCAAGAAAATATGCAATAAGTAGCAAGTTGAAGATGCTTTGTGCATGTGTATTCTTTATTACTTACGTGCCATATTGCTAGGGTTGGCAGTGCGAGAATTTTTACTATTTTGAATTTCGAAATAAATAATTGCAATTATTACATATTTGTTTGTGAGGGGATAGTTGTCTGTGGAACCCAATATTTTAGTTAGGGGGGGGGGGGGTGGTCTTGACCTGAGTCGATATCGAAGAGAACACGAAATATCTGATATCTTTGTGACAGGGCTTGAGCCCTTTATTTCCCTTTGCTGGATTCAACACTGTAAATAGATATACAACTTGGCAAGTTGGCATTGTAGAAAATTAAATTGACGAATGACATTCGCGTACCGATAATGTCGCTATAGTTGATAAGCAATACATTAACTTATTTTTTATAAAATTAGTTCATTGTTAAAACAAAACAACTCTTGTACTAGCACAAGCCCTGTGTCGCAGGCAGGATATACAAAATCTTGAAACAACTACATACTAGTTTATTTTTAAATGTTATACATAATTGGTAATATTCAGGCGGGACTCGAACCGCGACCTTAGGAGTACCGGGCCTAAGTCGTTACTCCGGCATCGAGACATGTCGGCAAAAGACGAATTTTTCCTCCATAGCCTCAACATAACATGTGACAACCCTGAATATCACTTGACAGTGTGTTCGTTATAAAGACAACACTGCATATTTTCAAAGGTTACTTACAATTAAATGTAGGTCACATTACTTGTATTTTTATTACCTATAGACAAGTCAGCTGCACACTTATTATAACACTAGCTGTCCCGCGCAACTTCGTCTGCGTATTTTCCCCGTTTTATCAACATTTCTCATTGCTGTTCCGCTCCTATTGGCCGTAGCGTGATGTTATATAGCCTATTGTCTTTCTCGATAAATGGGCTATCCAACAGTAAAATATTTTTTTCAATTCGTACCTTTAGTTTCTGAGATAATCGCGTTCAAACAAACAAACTCTTCAGCTTTATAATATTAGTATAGATTATTTCGGTCACGCTGGCCAATCTCAACACCGTAGTTCTATTACTTATTCTGTGTCTTAACTAAGGACCAAAAACGGCCAAGAGTAGGAAGAAGGCATGGACGCCCAGAGAGGGGATTTGGGGGCAGCAAGCCTCCGAAATTTCATTTTGTACAAATGGCCTGTGTTTTTTTTATTAGTAAACTAGCTGTCCCGCGCAACTTCGTATGCGTAATTTTTCCCCGTTTTTGCAACATTTCACGTCGCTGCTCCGCTCCTATTAGTCGTAGCGCGATGTTATATAGACTATAGCCTTCCTCGATAAATGGGCCTTCCAACAATAAAAGATTTTTTCAAATCGGACCAGTAGTTCCCGAGGTTTAAACAAACAAACAAACAAACTCTTCCGCTTTATAATGTTAGTATAGATTGTTCGATTGTTTATTCTGTGTCCGTGTGTAATTTATCGATAACTAGCGGCCCGCTCCGGCTTCGCACGGGTATAAAATATATGGATGTTCTTATACATATAAACCTTCCTCTTCAATCACTCTATCTATTAAAAAAAACCGCATCAAAATCCGTTGCGTAGTTTTAAAGATATAAGCATACATAGGGACAGAGAAAGCGACTTTGTTCTATACTATGTAGTGATACTAGTTGTATGGTTGCCTTAGTAGTACAACTTATTTTCAGATCAGATGGCTGTATGTGAGTTGTCCTAAGACATTCATTTATTTTAAACAGTCCCTTCTTACATTAATTTCGCTATTGCATCTCCCACATTTGTGTTATTTCTCTAAGAAAGTGTGGGAGAACGGAGGAGGGGTAACAAAGGTCAAATCATCGTGCAAGTCTAGTCTAACTTCCCAAAGAAATAACAGGATGTTATTCGACTATCCGGATATAACGATACTTAGTTCAAGGAAACCATAGATAATGTCATAATTTACCTTCGTACAATTTTTGAATTTTCTGTTATAGGTACCGGAACTTACCTGGAAAATAATAAAAAAAACATTATTAGACTGCGGATTATTAATATACCTAACTAAGATACTTCAGGTATTGTGTCGTTTCATACCACGATCTATTCATCCCAGTGTGAATTTACAAAAGGACCCTTTTTAAAGGTGTTGTTTCCACCATGGTTGAATCGTGGTATGAATCGGTAAATTAGTTTTTGTGGCTCGGCGAGTCATACTGTGGTATGAAACATCGAAGGATTACTTTAATATTGTTGTTAGTTTAGTTGGGCATATGCACTTCCAGGGTTCAAGCAACTCGATTTGCTCTTAGA
Organism: Herminia tarsipennalis; assembly: GCA_945859575.2. Classification (NCBI taxonomy): domain Eukaryota; kingdom Metazoa; phylum Arthropoda; class Insecta; order Lepidoptera; family Erebidae; genus Herminia; species Herminia tarsipennalis. The sequence goes on along the minus strand of OX243833.2, from coordinate 10,074,583 downwards.
ACCAGGGGGTCAATTCACGTATTTAAAGCAGTGCAGTTGCAATTCAGTTGCAGTTAAGGTTCGATTAAAACTTAACTGCAACCGAACTTAGCTTCTTGTAACTTTGGGATCGATCTCAAATACTCTTGCGTCAAGTATGCGTCTCGAGAGCGCAATGACGACATTCTATTACGGTGCGCAAGCATTTTTAAGATCGATCCCAAAGTTACAAAAATACGAAAATGGCCGTTTTAATCGAAACTTAACTGCAACTGCACTGCTTTAAATACGTGAATTGACCTGCAGAACACTTATCTTACTACGATCCACTTAAAACAAAGGATACATCCCCTGAGTCGATCGTCAAGTTGATTTTAAACTAAGGCTTACATCTACATATATTATAGAGATAAAAACTGAGCAAACATAAGGCCGACCGCACACAGCCCTCCCGCATTTCGTCACAAGAACAAAAACGTTGATCACAAAGATTAACAAGTTAGTGGGGGCCCTAAACACACAGACCTTGTACCTACCACCTTGTATGTGGCTATGAAACCAGCGAACATTTGCATATGTGTGTTTGTAGGAATAAAAAGTATAAAAATGTTTTCAAAATATAATAATATTAAGACAACATAAGACCTTTGATCTCACATGTTTATAGGAAATTTTGTATTATCTATAATTACTTTGTACGTACAAAACTAAACCCTTAATCAACATATTTTATAATAAAAACACTCAAAGTTATCTAACCTATAAAGTAACCATCTTGATTGATCGGTCCGTTATTGCTGACAATAATATACCAACCAACATTGGGATACTCATTAAAAAGTTTTGCGTTATCTTTATCATACATAAAAAAAAAATACAAGTTGACTTAAAAACCTTCTTGTTGTCAAACCTCCGTTGTTTCTCGTAAAAGAAATGACTTAATTTTGCTACTATCTACACCCTTCCACAGGCTTCAATCACCTTCCTATAATAATGTCTCCAAAATCGTCCACTGGTTTATCCATGAAGCCGAGAAGACAGACAGAAAGAATCACTTTTGCAATTATAACATTAGTTTTACGTATGTAAAAGGATGACCAGACAATTCTTATGAATAAAACCAGTATCATACTTCCAAAGAACATTACGTCAGTTTGACAAAAAAATTGTAATTTATATTCTAGACAGGCGCACGCGCAGGGACATAGTTCATTCAACGAAAATTATACATCGAATTATAGACTGTGAATATAACAGACAAATTATATTAACACCTGCTTCTTTGTAGTAATTTCGTTAATATCGATGTGGCGCGGTCAGAGTGTGTCCGCCTGCTACGCAAGAGGTCGTGGGTTCGATTCCCACCCAGGGTAAAACTTTGTGTGATGAGCACGATGGTTTATTCTGTCTGGGTGTTATTTATCTATAATATGTATGTATTTAGAAAATATTTATCAGTTGTCTGGGTGCCATAGTACAAGCTCTGCTTAGTTTAGAATCAGATGACGTTGTGTGAGTTGTCCCAAGTTATTATTATTATTATGGACCGAGGACTTAAAGAAGGTCGCTGGGATGCATTGGATGCGGAAGGCGGAGGACCGGGTGTTGTGGCATAAATTAGTAAAGGCCTATGTCCAGCAGTAGGCCGATGCAGGCTGATTGATAGATAGAGGATTATGTTTGTCTGTCTGTATTTAGTATCATAGCGTCTAAACAGATGGATTAGTTTGGATACGGTCTATTTTATTATAAAGCTGGTTAAATCAGAATGGTGGTTGACTTTGTTTGTGGAAAATCGGTTCAACAGTTTTGAACATATCTTTTTACGTATTTCTTTTTTTCTTAATTTCTTTCCCGTTTCATCCTATTGGACTAATTGTATTTTTTTTTACACTAACTTTCCAAACAACACATATATTTATGTAATAGGAATAAAAAAGTAACTAGTAGTTAAGACAAATATCGCTTAATTTCTTTCAGAATTTGACAGCTCTCCTTACCGCTATCGCTTCAGCTTATGGCCTCGCTGACTTCAAGGCCCAAGCAGCCCTATATAATCCTCAGCTCATACTCCAAGCAGACTTATGTTTATGTTACAGTGTAACAAGAAATTCGACCAAACGGTCGCGGGTTTACTTACAGCCAAGATATAACACGTTGCTATGGGATTATCAGCGTTATCACCATTTACGAAAAGCCTACGGCTTACTTCTTCTATAATTTTGAGTTTTAGAAAAAAGGCTTTTTAAAGTTAGAAATCTTTGATAACCTAACATACAAACATTCCCCGTGATAGGTAGTAGGTACCTAGGTAAGTGACTGCCTCTGTGGCGCGGTGGGAGTGTGTCCGACTGCTACGCAAATGGTCGTGGATTCGATTCCCACACGGGACACCACTTTGTTTGATCTACAAATAGTTGTTCCGGGTCTAGGTGTACTTTGTGTCCGTGGCTTGTATGTTTGTTAAGTCCCCCGGGATACAGCCCTACTGCGGGAGTCGTCTTTTTTAAAGAAAAAAGTTTAGTTTGCATTTCAAGCCACCTATGACAGTTTATTGAAATCAGACCAGCAGTTTTGGAGAATATCTCTATCAAACCAAGAAACAAAGTTCAAAATAGTTTGGAAAATACTGTCAGCTGTGCAATGTCAAACATTAACCACCTGCTACTAACTACCCAGTTAATACCCCAATGATAGAAACAAGTCCAAATAAGAAGAATCATTTTCTGTACACCACATACATCATAATTACGTCAACAAAACATTTCGTTACGCATAAACATAACATTACGCTTAAGCACCAAATTATTTATTACAGAAATGATTAATTACCTAACAACAATTTCTCTAATATTTCGTATTAACTCGCAGGAAATTGAGATGATAGCATATACGTAATAATTTGAGGCTAAGGCTTTTGAATTGGCGCTTTGCTATTAATAATATGTATGTTTATGATCTGTAGATATATATCTATATATATTTGACTGCCTCTGTGGCGCGGTGGGAGTGTATCCGACTGCTACACAAGAGGTCGTGGGTTCGATCCCCACCCAGGATAAAACTTTGTGTGATGAGCACGATGGTTTATTCTGTGTCTGGGTGTAATTTATCTATAATATGTATGTATTTAGAAATATATAAGTATGTTTATCAGTTGTCTGGTTGCCATAGTACAAGCTCTGCTTAGTTTGGGATCAGATAGTGTTGTGTGAGTTGTCCCAAATAATTATTATTATTATTATTATATAAATATGTTTACAAATTGTCTGAATGCCATAGTACGGGCTCTGCCTGGTTTGAGATCAGATGGCCTTGTGCTACAGAAGAATCCAGACGAAGAGATCAGCGAGGTTAAGCAACGTCATCATTAACAGACTAAAGAGGCATTTACATGTCATTCTCAAGCGTCAATCTGCATTTTTCAAGCGCTTAATTTACCCTGCTAAGAAATACTTTTACACTATCAAATACATGTTAAAAATATACCAATCTTTAATATTGATAGTTAATGTACCACATTCACAAATATTGTTTTGTGTCTTTTGTAATGATCAATTTCCCACACCCCGTTTTAAGCAAAGTACGTGTATTTCAATTGGCTAATTCTTTCATTAAACCTCTTTAAATCTATTTAAAGTCCACTGTAAAAAAAATACCAAAACATCAGATATATAAATTTATTGACGCATAATGTTTCACAATTTATTTAATTCATTACCTATATATTAAACTGTAAAAAAATGTTAAATATTTACAAATAACATTAAATGACAATTAGCTTTGATCTTCCAGTAATAAAATTATGCTATTTTATTTATTATTTTTTCATTTATTATCACAAACCATACATATTATAGATAAATTACACCCAGACATCAATGATCCAAACCCAGAATAAACCAACGTGCTCATCACACAAAGTTTAATCCAGGGCGGGGATCGAGCCCACGACCTCTGGCTTAGGAGTTAGTGAGAACCATAAACCAACAGGCCAGTCAGTTTTGCGATGCTCATCAACTAAATAGCAACGAGTGGTCGAAGTTAATGTGCATAATGTACTGCATAACATAAGTACGAAAACACTGGACAAATCCATTTTTACAATAACAACAACAATAACAAGAAAAAATAGGTATTTAAAAACATCATTGTGTATTCTCAGTCTGGTTGTAATTTATATAATAAAATAACAAAATTAAATAACATATCTACCGTATTGTTCAGAATCACACAAAGACTACAATTAATCGATACGAATTCAACTAATTAATCGATATAAATTTATCGATACGAGCTCTTCCCTTTACCAATTTTACCATAACAAAGAAGGTTGGTTGTCATCAAGCATTGTTTGGACCAGACGTTATTTAAATATACCGACGCAGACGGTTCTGTCTGGCTCCGGGCTTATTTCTTTTCTTTTTTTTTTAAGAAATCTGACACGGCATGTTTCTGATGGAGCTTTATGTGAAAATGGATTGTCGATGATTTTTTTTTTTTAATTTTAATGTTATGTTCGAATTAAAAAGAGGTTGACAATTATTATTATTAGCTGTTATTCTCATTTTCAAATGGATGGCAGTTTTTGATGTAATAACTATTTGACATTTATTTTTCACAAGCTGACCTGCGCAACTTCATATGCGGAAATTTTCCCCGTTTTTGCGACATTTTTATTGATGTTCCGCTTCTATTGGTCGTAGCGTGATGTTATACCAAACATTGCAGCCTTCCTCAATACATGGACTATCACAATACAGACACATTCTGTGTCTGCGTGTAATTTATCTACAATATGTATGTATTTAAAAATGTATAAGTATTTTTATCAGTTGTCAAGTTGTCATAGTACAAGCTCTGCTTAGTTTGGGATGACAGATGACATTGTGTGAGTGGACCCAAGATATTATTATCTATTTTTTATGTTTTACGGCCATATGAACGCTACAGGTCGAAACCATTTAGTTTTTTTAGTAAGAATTATTTTTATATACACAATTTATAAAAATTACAAACCTTATGAACCGACGACTACGACAATTCTTGTTACGTCTATTAAGTCTTGCATCTTTATTAAGAACATACTAAAAAAAATACAACTACGCAAATTACATTATCGACTTAGTAACTGCACCTCACTAATTGAAATAAAAGCAAGTGGTAATATCCAAAAGACGGTCGACTCATACATTTTTGCCAAATTCACCTTACACACCATTGACCCTTAACTACTAAGCAACAAGGCTTATTTTGCCTTGTATAACTGTTATATTAAATTTGCAACCACTACCATTGTCTCGAAGATTATATATTTTGACAAAAGCTGACACGTGCAGTTTATATTTTTTATATGAGATATATTAATATCATGTATAACTACCTACATATGGGTTATTAATGAATGCAGTGTTTTCAAACATACTGAAGACAAAGGAAGTACGTAGGTATATATTACAGAATGGCACAGTGAAATATCTTTATGCTGTTTCGAGAACGAGGTCAACATGGTATGAGGTATTTCTGAAATGTTATGTGAGGGAAAACTGAATTTCACACTTAACCTTAGTTTATTAAACCCTCCTTTTTAAAGGGTTGTAGGTTCGATTTCCACCTACTATAAATCTTTGAGTGATACCCGCACGTGTAACTTTATTTTAGAAATACTTTGCTGCCTCTGTGGCGCGGTGGGAGTGTGTCCGACTGCTACGCAAGAGGTCGTGGGATCGATTCCCACCCAAGATAAAACTTTGTGTGATGAGCACGATGGTTTATTCTGTGTCTGGGTGTAATTTATCTATCATATGTATGTATTTAGAAATATATAAGTGTATTTATCAGTTGTCTGGTTACCATTGCACAAGCTCTGCTTAGTTTGGAATCAGATGACGTTGTGCGAGTTGTCCCAAGATATTATTAAGTATATTTATCAGTCGTCTAGTTGCCTAGTTTAGGATTAAAGTTCAAAATTCAATCACACACGATTCTGATAAAAATCCTGTATTTTAAAAAACCTAGCTTTGTGAAGTATTTTATTTAAAGAGAGCCATAATAATCTTTCCCAGATTCTATTGTTAGGTGATGATACAAAATGGATGGACCACAAAGTATGTTATTTCATGGTGTGTAATAAGTGAATGAAGGTGCCGAATGAATGGTGTTCATGTACCTTTACGGGTAGATTACAGGGATAATCCTTTGATATCCCATGATGGGTACACTGGCATAGTTCCTTAAGCATACATCCTGATAAGATATCTGTATTAAGCCTCCTATCTGCTTACTATTAATACCTTTAATTATGTTCATTCATTCCTACTAATATAATAAATCCGAAATTTTGTGAGAATGGATGGATGTAATGGATAGATGTTTGCTGTTTTTATTCGCAAAAACTAATGAATGGATTTCGATGAAATTTTACAATAATGTAGGTTATACGTCAGACATAGCACACAGGCAATAAAAACCAAACATAAAGCGGGTGAAGCCGCGGAGAATTAACAGTATTTCACATTGCAGAATTCCTAAACATAGGACATTGGTAGGACTTTTCTTTTTGGGCGAAACTGAATATTTTCGAAACTTATGTAACAATAGCCACAGCAATCTGATACCTACCTAACGTCATAATTACTTGTTACGACGTTAGGTATAGGATTGTAGTTGTCAAATATTTAGTTAAACCGCTCGAAGTTACTTAAAGAAACTCTTACTCCATCTCATAACACTTACTACCCAAAAACTGAGCTCTGCTGTATCAAAATTGAGTTGTTATAGTCCAAATTTCATCACTCGAATCGTCTCGAAACATCGAGCAGCGTGACAAGGACAAAAACACCATTCATACGGGAACACCAGCAGTTAAAAAAAGACAGAATACCGATCAAAGGGAGCCAGTGAACCGCTAAAACTAAAACGGAAAGGGTAATAAAATGTATAGCCAAGTAAACTTGGGAACATTCAATTTATTTTAACTAACGAAAATAGCTCGGTGTTTCCGCTGCAATGCTTGGGGTTAAGGGCATTGCGTGTATACAACTATGGCGACGCGGACGGTTCTAACTTCAACTTGGTTTTAAACTTATTTTTGAGATTTGTCCCGGGTTTTTTAAGCCGCCAATGCGAAGGGAGGGTTGTCTATCTTAGTGTAATTTAAAGATAAAAGCGGATAATGAATTTCAGTTTTTTTTTTTTCTATACTAATGTTATAAAATAAAGCTGAAGAGTTTGTTTATTAGAATGCGGTAATCTCTGGAATTACTGATCCGAATTGAAAAATTCTTTCACTGTTGGATAGCCCATTTATCGAGGAAAGCTATAGGCTATATAACGTTACGCTACGACTAATAGGAGCGGAGCAGCAATGAATGTTGCAAAAACGGGCAAAATTTACGCAGATGAAGTTGCGCGGGACAGCTAGTCCTACTATAAAATTGTAATAAAGTCCATTTAAGATACCAAAAACGTATCATAGATCAACTAATTAAGAGTTCAACGAGAAACTTTGGTTGTCTGTTCGTTTGTTGGAGGTTGACGTTCGCGTCAACTCTGTTATTAGATGTCGATCGTTAAATTGCGTAGTTGGTATTAAGTAGATTGTTATGATGATGTTTTCAAACAATCATTGATTTGGTCTTACGAGCTATGGATATGTTTGAGCGTGATATTTGTCGCCATTGCCGCCATGACAGTCATTGTTTTTCATTTAATCGAAGACGACCTCTTGCGTAGCAGTCGGACACAACCCTACCACGCCACAGAGGCCGCCAAAATTATAACTAACTGAGCCCCGCAGTGTTACCCACGGTTTATTAGCCTATGTGTTAATCCAGGGTGTCAGCTAACTCTATACCAAATTTTATTAAAATCGCTCCAGCCGTGAAGAAGTAACAAACATACACACTCACATACTCACAAACTTTCGCCTTTATAATATTAGTGTGAGTGTGATTAGGAGAACACAAACATTACAGCTGAAATATCTATTGGCACTTTTAAGATATTTAAAGCAGGAGTTTTGCAAGCGTAGGCTTAAATAAAATAAAGTAAAGAAGAACTATTACGGACATTTTTAACATAGGCTTGGAGGCAGGGTACTAAGTGTTCACCGTTTGATTTACTGTCTGCAGAAAGTACGATACCCGGGCTCCCGGGACACCTGCTAAGCGAATAAATTGGTAGGAACAGCTTTCCGGATATTATGTTACACAAAATTATATTGTGAAATATGAGATAATTTCGTTTTATAAATATAGAACCTTGTTTTTGTTTAATAACGCAATGTTTTAGTGTTATTTCGTGATTACCGTAGTTTTACATGATTTGCAACAAGTAGGTGTTTGCCCGCAATTCTGTCTGCAGGAATTTCCATTTTTTTTGATGATTTTAGATTACAATTGGTAATAAGTTGAGTTTTCTTATAAAGTACTAGCTACTAATGGTCTACGACATAAGTAGATATGATTTATAAAATATAGCAATAACATTTTTTTTTTACAATAAAATATAGCTTAAGTTACTTCCCGATAATGCAGTTGTCTTTAAGTGAAAGAATTTTTGAAATCGGTCCAGTAATTTTTGAGTTAATCGTTACATACAAAAATACAAATCTTTGCTCTTTATAATAGTACTAGCTGTCCCGCGCAACTTCGTATGAGTAAATTTTCCCCGTTTTTGCAACATTTCACGTCGCTACTCCGCTCCTATTAGTCGTAGCGCGATGTTATATAGCCTATAGCCTTCCTCGATAAATGGGCTATCCAACAAAAAAATAATTTTTCAAATCGGACCAGTAGTTCCTAAGATTAGCGCGTTTAAAGAAACAAACAAACAAAGCAAACAAACAAACAAACTCTTCCGCTTTATAATATTAAGTATAGATAGACCAGAAACGCTCGGGTAGAAACAAACCGAAGCGCCTCTAGGCATTACATGCATATAATCACGTCGCCTAACGTAATTTTGTGTGTGTCATATTTTACATGACAAATGCAACATTGTCCTTCTGCCACCCAAACTTTGGCAGACATATTGAATTTATACTAACATTATAAAGCTGAAGAGTTTGTTTGCGGTAATCTCAGGAACGAATGATTCGAATTGAAAAAATCTTTCGCTGTTGCATAGCCCATTTATCGAGGAAGGCTATAGGCTACATAACATCACGCTACGACCAATACGAGCGGAGCAGCCATGAAAAATGTTGCAAAAACTGGGAAAATTTACGCAGACGAAGTAGCGCGGGACACTAGCTGTCCCGCGCAACTTCGTCTGCGTAAATTTTCCCCTCCGTTTCATAATATTACTATGGATAGTATGGATTATTAAAACACCAAGAGTAAGCTTCACAATATTAAAACGCCTCTACCTCTGTCGCGCAGTGGGAATGTGTTCGACTGCTACGTAAGAGGTTGGGTTCGATTCCCACACGAGACACCAGTTTTTGTGATCCACATTGTTGTTCCGAGTGTGGGTGTACTTTGTGTCCGTGACTTGTATGTGTCAAGTCTCTCGCAATACAGGGTGTTTACCCTACAGCGGGAATCGTCCTTTATTAAAAAAAAAATAGTCAACACTTTCGGAACAAGGTGGTCCGAGATCTATGTATGTGTGCGTAAGTACGTAAGAATTTTACCTTCTGTTCTCTTTATTTTGTGGCAAAGATCTCACTTTCGATTATGCCGTGGAAAAATACCAACGATTAATGCCTGTACCTTAAGGCTGTTGCACAAAAGGGGTGGGATTAGTTCAATCACCCAATATCTGATTGGTTGTTTTAGTTTTATTTTGTTTTGAGACGATTGGCATAATTTATCCGCTCACCCACAGTGTGAGGTCAAGACTCCCACATTTGTATTACCACAAAATAGCGAGAGTACAGAAGGTAAGCTTTATACAAACGCGTTTGAATAACGCACACAAAGACATCGTTCACGGAATCTCGAGCCACTTTCGGTTTCGGTATTATTTAATTATTTAAAATCTTTATGCAGTTATTGTACAAAGGCGGGCTTAATGCTAACAGCATTTTCTACCAGTCAACCTTAGGGTGATGTAGAGATAGAAATTGAAGTTGGTACAGTAGGCAGTTAAACTATAATATGTAATTATAAACAATTTAAAAACAATGATAAAAAATAATAATATTAGTACCTACACACATACATACATATAAATATACATACAATGGTTATAATTATAATAGATGCTTTTACTAAGTTGCTTAAAAGAGAATCCGCGACATTAAAAAAAATATACTTATTACTTTGTGAACGTAGCATTGCATGTACCTGGATGTAGAATCATGACCTATCACAAGTGTATCTAATATCTTACTTTCAAAGTAAATTAAAAAAAATTAATAACATGGAAGTAGGTACGAGAATCCGTAGTACGTATGAATCTTACCTACTGTACTCTCTATGTTTTGTGGTATTACTACTTTAATAATGTACAGTCGGCAGGAGAGAGGTAGGTCGAATTGTTTTTTTGTTTCGGTCTTGTTCTAGATTGAGTAACTATAGATCGTGTGTGGTTAGACTAGTGTTAAGAGTGATTGTAATAATGTTTGTACGATATTCTTACAAATACACAATTTGATATTAGAAAGGTGTTAATGTTTTTGCTAGAATCTATATTATACGATGTCTGTAATAGTGAACCAAGCGGTATTGTAGTGAAGTGTACAATCCTGCACGAAGTTTTTAAATATATTACATTTTTAAACAAATAAAGTAGTTAGCCTATAGATCATATACGAACAAGCGATTGCTACAATTTTATTCCATTTTCAAACATATAGGTATAATTATAGACAATTCAAACGCAGACGGCGCAAACCGTCACATGATTATAATCTCGAAATTTAAATTTCAAGTTTGGAATTGAGGAAATTCGCTGCCAACTGCCATGCCAAGTGCCGGTGAGGTCAGTGACATAAGTCAAATTGTTGGGTAGTGACAATGGACCGCAGATTATATCCTTGGACTGAGGTCGCAGACGCTGGAAATGACCGGTAACTTTGTACTGAAGTGAAATTATGGTTTATTTACATTAGTATTTATGTGTAAAACTCATTACTAAAAGTTTCGTTGAATAGTGATGAAAAAGAAAATTAACTATTATATATAGTATTCAGTAATGAGTATGCTTGTATTATTACTAATATTTTTTAATCTAACAGAGTGGAAAAAGCTAAATAGTGGGAACTTGGCCTAATAATACCTAATTACAATCTTTCCGTGGCCCTTTGATATGAATGTAAGAACGGTTTTCAACTTAAATCTCGTAATACAAGATTTTAGATTTTTTTACTTTTCTCTATTTAATTTACATATTTTGATGGAATAATAACAAACTAAACAGCATGAAATTTTATGCTCCTGGAATAAAATGTAAGCATTTTGAAAAATAGTTTTATAGTGAAATAACTGTAATGCGTTATAGTTACTAACGTAACCTTCTGCATACGGCTACAGTGGCCGCGATATCAACCTCAGAAACCGCGGAGAGAAGCTACTTCACATTTACTACGTAGTAATATTATTATCGCCGCTCACATAACTCAAACACAAAGCAACAAAATCTATTCACTATAACCTCAAAACCGTCCCACAGCACAAAATGACGCAGCAAATGTTAAACAAAGCCTATGTCTCTTTTAAAAATAAACCCTTAAAATTAAGATGCCCGAACATCGATCCCAGCAATAAGTTACCAACCTGTTGGACGAGGTATAATAAATTCTTAGCACTTGTGTTCCTGACTGTACCCACAGACCACAAGCCAGAGCCGGCTCCCCACAAAGAGAGGAACCAGACTCACACACGCATAGATGCGCACGTACCCAGATCTTGGTCAAACTCCGTCGAATAAGAACCGAGGCTGATGATTCATGTACGTGTATGGATGTGTGCGTGGATTTTTTGTTGACCTGAGAGCCGACCTGTACCAATACATTTTGTGGCACAATGACTCACACCCGGCCACAGGGATGGTCTACCTGCGTACCTCATAAAAAAGAACAGGTAGTAAAAGAGATAGAAGATATCACCTCTCGCTCGCACCCTCTTGTAAATTAGGATGTACCGCCACTACCCGTAGTCTATGAATATCTAATAGTCCAAATTTTTCTTTTTCACTTCTGCATTGTATTTCTTTGTGTACGATTTTATTTTATTCAGTACGCTTAAATTGCGTTTATTTTTAATGGTCTCCTAACCAATTTTCTATCACTAAGCCGATTGCGTCAGAGATTAGCTAACTACGCAGAAATATCCATATTTTCGTCTTCGTAGTATTAAAACCCGACTTAGACGCAGATTGGACGCAGGATCGACAGCTTAACATGCTCCTTAAGACACGGGTGTCAATTTTCGAAAACGGTCACCCGTCTTGGACCGACAGTGGTAACATTGCTTAACTTTAATGATCTCCCTGTGCTCGGTCGCCACTTAGTCACGGATCCCTTAAATGTAGTATATTTAAGTAGTATTAGTAGTTATGAGCCCTAATAAAATATAATGGAGGTACAACAACCTTTTTTGTACAATGCCCTTGAAACCAAAATCAATCGAATGTTGCTAACAAAGAAGGCTCGATAAACCTTTAACATCTTGAAAGGATCCCAAATTATTATTTGAGCATGGAATCGACCAATAAGGTTCGAGTATTAACGTCGATATAATTTAACTAGATTTCGTACGCGTGGACGTCGGTTATCTAAAAAAAAATCTATGTCGTTTTCCGGGACTTAAACTATCTTCATATCAAATTTAATCTAAATCGGTGTAGCCGTTTAAGCGTAAAATTTCAATTTTTTTTTTATATAAGTACTATTTATATTTCCAATTTAAATGTAATAAAAAAAATACCTTAACGGGAATGGAGCTCGCGACATATGGACTCTGTTTCAATCATTTTGAACCAACCAACCTATTAAGTCTAGTCTGTATGTTACAAAATACAAACAAGAAATGAAGACTGGAAAAAAATAGCACGTGCACCAATTAGAACATTCGAGATTATGACTAATTAAAAAAAATAGTTTCTGGGCACGTTATTTTAGCAAAACTACCATTGCGTAACACATGATGGGTTTCCATAAACATTTCCGCGCTAAACATCAAGTGTCGTTGACCCCGCCCCCAAGTGCGCCTCATTCTTAATACTGAGCCATAAAGACGTAGGTACAGGAGTTTATTGACCGTTTTCATGTACCTGTTTACATAAAATACTGACAGAACAGAAGGTAACCTTCACACTAGAGCAAAGCACACAGACAACGTTCAATGTCACGGAATTTCAGACCACTTCGGACCATTTTGTCCGGAAGGCGTCGATTCTGTGTCCGTGAGCGATGCCTATGGTAGAGATGCCGCCATTTTTTTTTAAGAAAATTTAGTTTTTTTGTCAAATTATGATAATAAAAAATAAAAAAAAGGTACCTAAAGTTTTTTATTATGTTTTTGTTATTTTGACGCAGCAAATGTGGTCTCAAGTTTACAGATAATATTAAAAAAATATATGGTATTTCATACTAAAATACATAGTACAAATGGCTAAAATATAATAAATGTATATGTAAATATTATAGTACAGATGTCAATGTGTGTTGCTCGAGCGCGCTTTGCAAGAACCTTACTTTCTGTACTCTCGGTATTTTGTGGTGTTTACTTGCGAAGTGTGAATTATTGACACATGATGAGTTGACCGTAAAATTGTGCATTAGTAATTTTGTTTGAGACTGTACATTATATTTTTTTCGTTTTGTTTTTTTGTCGATGGTAGCACTCTTGTACTTTTGTGTAAACGAGGGCAAATTAGAACATTCGAGATGATGACGTTTTTTAAACAACGCGTTCATAATATCGTTTTAATCTCGAATATTCTAATTGGTCCTTATGTCACGTACTTTTTTATAAGTTTTTACTATTTGTAACACAGAAGCAAGACTCGGTAGCTTAGTAGGTTTAACGCAATAGGAACGAAATCCCTATGTCGCAGGTTTTATTCCATCAAAAGTAGATATTCTCATAATAAATTGAAAATGAAAACCAATGAAATCAACTAATAACATTTCAAAATTGGGCACCAAACTATATCAACATAAATCCTCGAACGTCATTGGTTGATTCCATCGCTCAAAAACAAATGTTTTGTTTTACCAAGCTGGATCCTTTCAACCTCCGTTTCACAAATATTTAGGTATGTTACATCAGTTTTCTATAATTCAAGGACAAAACTAACAAATACTGTTTCCTCATATTAGTCTTGCTCTTACATTACATTTGAATAAACATTAAGTAAATTGATTAATAACATATTATGTTATTTTAATAGTTTAAATTACAATAAATATTAGATATTCAAATTCAATATTTATATTAATAATATATTTTTCGCCGCGGTTCTGCCTAGTTAAATGTGAAATGTACCGTCAAAATGTAGCGGTTACATCAAAATCTGTTTAGTAGTTTTTGCGAGAAAGTAACTAATTTAACACATATGTGCATGCAATTATTATACAGTCAAACTGTAAGTTGTGAAAATGGTGGCAAACTGGGCGGTTATCATTTCGAAAATGCGAAAATCTGTAAGAAAATGTGAAGTTAAACTGTACAATAAATACTTGACACTGGCAGAAAGATAAAGGAATTGTGATAAGACTAACGTCTGGTCTCAATAATCTAACTATCGAAGGATGTGGCTACTAGAACTATATATTTGACATATGCTCCATACAAAATATGTTAAAATTCTACCTCTAGTAGCCAAATCCATCGATAGGTAGATTACTGAGACCGGCCGTAAGACGAATTGCGATGCGATTGTGGATTGTGGTACCCCTGAAGCTCTTAGAAATGGTTTGAATTGGGAATGACATCCCGTAAAAAAATGGTTATCTGTAAAGTCAGTTTACGGACGATAATTTCACATGATAATGTCGTGAAAAAAAAAACATTGATAACATATCAACATTCGCGTTGCTTAGCAACCAATCAATAAAGTTACTTCCAATTGTATCGCAAGTCATGTCGCTGCAATCGCTATTTGCTATTACTTAGCAACCAATCAATAACGTGACCGTTGCTACGTGACACTTTTTTCGTGCGTGCCGTCGTCATCGTTTCATAAGACGTTATAACGTCAAAAAACACCAATAACTAATCATGATCAGCCTGTATCGGTCCACGGCTGGACATAGGTCTCTCCTGATTTATGCCACAACGTCCTAGTTAAGTCCTTCACAGCGACCTTCTTTAGGTCCTCGGTCCACCTGGCTGAGGGCCATCCTACGTTACGTTGCTCCAAATAAATATGAAAGTTAAAAGATCAATTTCCAAAAAGATAAGAACACCTGACTCAGCCACCGACCTTATGACGTCACGATCAATTTTTACGCTACGTTACGTCATCAATATTTATATATCCTTTGCAATCACGCGATACATGTATTTTGTTATCGTGAAAGTGAAATTCTTCGATCTTAGATGTTCGCCGGTTGAATCCCGGGCGGGCAATCATGATTCTCATTCAATTTATCCAAAGAAATTGTATTTTTCCCCCCGAAATACACATACATGTCCTTACCAGATTACATAGAATTTCTCCTTATTGTATATTAGTACAAATTGTATGATAATTTAATAAAATAAGTAACATATACGCCCAATTGACGACGGTATATATCGTTAAGAAAACGACATTTTCTAAAAAAAAACTTCGAAGACATTTAACGTAACCAATCCATAGTTTATTAAAATATATATATTACGGGTCTTAATCGCGTGAATAATTTAAGGTAAAATACCTTGTTTATTGCCCGACGTTTCGACCGTATTGCAACGGCCGTGGTCACGGGAAGACCACGGCCATTGCTAAGACCCGTAATTTATATATTTTAATAATGTGTACAAATCGCGAAAGTTTATCAACAATCCATAGTTTGCTCTCAGATAGGAAGCTTGTAGGTATCTCAGCAATGAAAAAGTTGTAAAGCTGATTGTTTTACGCCCTTATGCGTTTGGGGCGTAAATACATAACGAACCTGCCAATACAGATGTTCGTTAAGCGACTTAGTTTTGTTCCAATAATGACGTCTATAGTCTGTGTATACAAGTCATTAGTGGCGCGAAAGTTCTGGGTGTAAGTACAAAATACATAGTATGAAAAAACATTAATCAGTAAACTTCAATTATGTGAAAAAGAAAATGGCGGAAAACAAGCACATTCTACTGATATTATAAAGCCGAATGTTTGTGAGTGTGGATGTGTGGATGTTTGTTTCTCCTTCACGCAAAAATTACTGAATGGACTTTAATGAAACTTTACAATAATTTAGCTTATACATCAGAATAACACATAGGCGATAATTTATAAATAAATTGTGTAAATTGTCCAAAATATAACGATAAGTGTCAAGTAAGTAGGAAAAAATCTACAATTGGCGACATGTTTTGGCGTGCGCCGCAAATATCGTTGAAGTTACACATATATAATGTATGAACCTAACACACACACATAGCCTACTTTTAACCCGATATTCCCACGGGATGTAGACTTACGAGGGTGAAACCGCGGGGCGCAGCTAGTATTTTTATAAAACTAGATTTTGGCGAGAAGTTGTTACTTTAACATAGAATAAAGTGCTATAAATACCAGTACCGATAAAATCTGGCGACAATAAAATCACTTCACAGAAAGGCAAACACAAAATGTCTTGTTTTACTTTTCACACATGTGGAGGTACGCCCATATTACGCCATAGTTGGATTAACCTCTCCCTTACGCCCTACATAAAGGAAAAAAAATCGTATCCCTGTGACCTTTCCTTAAAGTATGTTCCAAATATAGGCGGTATCAGAAACTATCTGTTGTTGATACCGCCTATATTTGAAATTATATCTGTAAATTTTAAACTAAAGGCTAAACAATTACACGACTCGGACCTCGTTGTACTGCGGAGCAAATGCATAATCAACTAGGTCACACTTTCAAACTTTTTTATGACACAGCATTATAATAAATTAATGTTATAACTACTTACTTTTTTGTCATAGAGAAACACTTTGGCAACCTTGAGCGACTTTTTGTTGCGTTGGCAATGTCGTTTATACGATAACTGTCAAGTGAACATTATAAAACTGATTATAGGTAAGATTTCAGTTGGGGAGAATTTGAGCCTATAAATTGGGTTCCTAGATTTCCTTGTGCTAATAGACTGCAGCCTGTTATTGTCCAACTTATGTTACCAATCAGTAGCTTTCGTGAGTTGTTCATCGTTCTCCTGCCCTTATTTGGGGACCGCGCAATCTTTCCTCTAAACTGTCCTATCAGATGTCTCTATGCTTACATTGTTTTGGCCATATCTCCATCTACTAGTATCGTCATCAAACGATATGACATGAAAGATATGCGAACGCCATTATTTGCCCATTCCAACGGTTGAACAACACCAAATAGGAAGACGGAAGCAAGTAAAATGAAAATAAACAAAGGAATATTGTTTGTAATATTACCTTTAATCTAAAATACAAATAAAATATTAATCCAAAGACGTTCCTACAATATTTAAAGCCTTCTCAGAAGCTCAGAAAGTGATCATTCGTAGGAAAAGATGACTTAATCCGAATCATTTAAAAGGTCGTAAATGCCAGTCCAGTTTCGTAGAATCGTATTTTGATAGCCCATCTTTGGCACGTACATCTTAATTTAGTACTCTTGTTCTTGTTTATAACGTAGTTCTCTAGTTGGGTTGTTTAATTTAGGCGTATTGTCGCATTTACAAAATACCAAGAGTACAGAAGGCAAGCTTCATACGTACTTCCCTCGAGCCACACGCACATAGACATCAATCACGAACATGAATCGAAGACCACTGCGGGTTACTTTGTCCGGAAGGCGTGCGATTGCTATTGTCGCGCATTATATCAAGTTCTTTGGCCAATAAAGTTTTTAAGCACGTAGTAGCTACGTTTATGTTCTCATCTTGCTTGCTGGTGTCTTCTTCTTTTAAGTTTTTTATCATATGTCTCTTTCCTATAATATATTATAAGTACAACGTCATTGTTACTCATCCTGGCTAACGTACATAATGTACAAAAACTAAATGTGGAAAAATGCTATTAAAATTTATACTAATAATATAAAGCTGAAGAGTTTGTTTGTTTATATCGCGTCCAAACAAACAAACTCTTCAGCTTTATATTATTAGTATAAATTTTAATAGCATTTTTCTACATTTAGTTTTTGTATAAGTATTATGTACGTTAGCCAGGATGAGTAACAATGACGTTGTACTTAAACTAAAGATACGAATTTAAAAAAATCTTTCACTGCTGGATAGCCCATTTATCGAGGAATGCTATAGGCTATATTACATCACACTACGACCAATAGGAGCGGAGCAGCATTGAGAAAGGTTGCAAAAACGGGAAAATTTACGCAGCTAGTGATGTATAATATTGTGGTGGCAGCACCTTACGTATGTACATTTACATACAGTTTATAAGCAAAGAAACATTGTTAACATTGTCAATTTGTAAAGAGTGACGCGTTTTTATTGTCTTTTTCTTTTCTACCTATTGTTTGCGAACAGGCATTACATATACATGAAGAATCGTAACTTTTCACAAATGTAGCATTTTGCTAAGTGATTTTGATTTGTTATTATTTGAAGTTTACGTTCTGTGCTTTTAGTATTTTTGTGACGCGCTGTCGCTTACGCCCTTACTTCGTCGTACTAAGTCGCTTACAACGTCACGTGGTCACAAGTAATATAAACAGCAATTACCCTAAATCAGGGCCCTAAATCGAGGTAGCCTTGAAAATTTGCTAGAGAATTAGTGGCCTAACTCTTATTACACATCTCTTTTTAAGGGTTTGAGGTCCCTGATTCAGTGTAGTAATAAGCGCATTAGTTTAACATTAGTGTGGCTATCTATACTAGACATTGCGTATGTCTTTATTATAATATTTCAACGTTCGCTTATCGGTTATTACCAGTAGGTATTGTACAATTGTCCGGAATTACTCGGAAATGGCGATAAGAGGTATCTCCATAACATTGTTATCGCATTGTTTTAGTGTTATATGCGTACCTATTTATATTGGTTGTACCTGTTTTTATATTTGTTATTAATAATATTATTATGTATTAAGCCGAAGGGTTTATCTCTGTTGATGGAAAGTATGGTTGGAAGAGGAACAGAATTATATATTTTAAATGGCAATCGTCATTGTTACTCATCCTGGCTAACATAATCTACAAAAACTAAATGTAGAAAAATGCTATTAAAATCTATACTAATAATATAAAGCTAGAGAGTTTGTTTGTTTGAACGCGATAAACTCAGGAACTACTGGCCCGAATTAATAAAAATGTTTACTGTTGGATAACCCATTTATCGAGGAAGGCTAGAGGAAATCATCGCGGGGGTCCCCAGAACATTAACAAAGAACATTAATTTTCCATTACAATCTGATCAATGGAGGTTTGTGAAAAAAAAATGGTTGTCTATAAAGTCAGAGATTGATGACATATCGCTATTCGCGTTGCTTAGCAACCAAGCAATAACGTTAGTTCCATTTGTAACGCATGTCATAATGTCACTGCAATCGCCATTCGCGTTGACTTTTTTCTTAGGCACTTTTTCGTGGTCATCGATTTATAAGACGTTACCACGTAAAAAAATGGTTTCGGAACACATAGTGGACAAACATACAAACATTGATTTTCAATTATTAAGTTTTTTTTTAACAGCTAGTTAGTTGACATTTACTTTACCTTTCATAGACCGGCGGTTTATTTTCATAGTTGAATTTTAAGTTAAGTTATAATAAGCATGTTAAAAACAATTTGATTATTTAATTTATGTAAGCAGTAGGTACCTACACATTATTTATACGTAATGAATAAATTTTAATTAAATAACAGCAAACTTGTAATATTTAAAAGATATTAACATCGACTAATAAAAACAAAAATATGTGAAATTTTTGTAAACACAGGATAGGTAATAATGCCACTAAAAAAACCGTGCTTATAATAAAGCCAATAGGTGGCTTTTTGGTAGATGGTTACCCATTAATGGACCTAACTGGGGCAACGTTGCTTAACCTCACTATAAGCTGGTGAACAATTTATCCCAAGGTGCGATCACTGTATTGGTATAAAAAAAGAGAAATGAAAGAATTTTAAGACCCTAACCGCTGAATACTTAAACGTTACTCAATTTTCAGACGCAGTTAAGTCTCGTGCTGTCCCTGTTCACTCAAAGGTGCATAGTGGAGATGCAAACCATGACTGCCTCTGTGGCGCGGTGGGAGTGTGTCCGACTGCTACGCAAGAGATCGTGGGTTCGATTCCCACACGGGACACCACTTTGTGTGATCCACAAATTGTTGCTCCGTACTTTGTGTCCGTGACTTGTATGTTTGTAAAATCCCTCGCAACATAGGGCTTGTACCATAATGCGCTACGCATCTTTAAAAAAAAAAAAAAATCACGCCTTAACGTTTAAGCATTTGGGGGAAGGTGTGGTAAGGTATAGCAGGTATTCAATAATTTATAATATTATGGTAACACAGGTACGATTCCTTAACAAAACTATCCTGCACAGTGCTACGTTGCCTCACAGTCGTGGACAAAATAAACAATTATTTATTTATAATGCGCATAAGAACGAGTGTCGCCCGTCGCCGGCTAGACAACCGTCGACCACGTCCGACGCGCCTCCCAGTTAGATAAAATGAATTATTATTACTACGCGCTCACGATTCCTCGTAATACATATGGACCGACTTTAAAAAATATTCCAAGAGTTGAACGCAATCGAGACACCCCATCGGACAACAAAACACGAACAAAACATAAAAAAAAAAACATTTAATACCACCTCTTTATGCCCGCGATAAAACATTGGCCTCTCTAAATTGAGACATTTTATTATTAGAAATACGATTTTGACAGTCGTAAAGCAACGTCGATCCGAAGTTATTATATCAGTTTACGAGTCGAAATATCACAATACGAGCTAGGAATAAAGGGAGAATTTTGAATTACGGCGCACGGGTGAAACATGATTCTGAAATATTTAAAATTTTATACTCAGGGAATAAGATTTGTGCCACTGGGCGAGGCCCGTCTTCCGTTTTCCGCGTTGACTTCGAGCCAATGTCAATGCCATTCTCTTCGCAAGGTTATCGCTATGGCGCGTGTTTTAAATCAGTCAATTGCGAAAACTTCTAATGGCCGTATAGTGTCGTTAGTTGTCAACAAGATGGCAGCACATGCTAATTTGACTGGCAGGTACTACGTGATCGTGAGTCACATTTTTTTCGTCTGTGACGCAGTTTTTCCTGTCGCTCGCTGCGTACGACCGTGACATTTGTTGTCTGACCGATTGCACGGCCTTCGCTCGCGGTCATCAACTCCGCGTGTGAGTCGGTACCTTACCTTACGCTGTGTTTTCACTAGTCTAACAATTGTTTGTCTCGCTCGCACTTGTGTAAACTCAGGTCAAAGATAAAAAGTGTTCGTTTGTTCCTCTGAGCGTAAAAAACTGTGCTCATAACATGTAAAATAGCTTTAAAATTGTAATGGTCGTTGCCACGTTGTTTGTTGGTAGGTATGTTATACTTAAGAAATCGTTATTAGTGAATAAGTCGGTCGGTTTGTCAGCCGGAATGGAATTTTTAGGCAGGAAATGGCCGGCACATGATGTAAATGATAGATTTGAGATAATACTTAAACAAAAAGTCTATTTAATTTTTAAAACAATGGGTGTAACAAAAAATATGTTTAAAGTGTAATGTCCGTTAAAGCATGGAGCGAATCGTTGTTTGTCATTGAAGTAAAACATGTTGAGTTACTTTAAAATCAATTACTCCATGATACACAGAAAAATCAATTTAATATTGTACACCATTCTACTCAATTAAGCATTTGAGTCTACACAGCGGAATAAGAATGACAATCCTGCGTTAGTCATTAGTTATGTTACATAATAACAAAATTTAGATTAATTACATAGTTGATCTCTGTTCCAAATGTGTATTATTAATGACTGCACTAAACTTAGACCACACACATAAACGTTAAACGTTGCTTCGAACAGACCATTAGCAACGGAATTAACTACAAAGTGTAGAGACCAGTTGCAAATCGTCTGCGACCAACAATATGGCTTATAGATACCAAGAAAGGCTACAAAGTGTTTGCGGAACTATTTACAAGGAAACGCAAAGTTCCACGCATTCTATGCTCCTACATCAACAAGGTTAGCTGTGAAGGTAGTTCGGATATTTGAGAAATATTCTTTCACTATACTCCGTGCTCCATTTAGACAGTTAAAATGATAAGTTGACTAAACCTTTTAAGCGTTCAGCTGCTTGAATAAAAGCGTGTGATTTATATGATGACAACGTGACAATATGACTCGACTAAAATCCGTCACGCTAGGCTCAAAAACAATTGTTCCGAGAGGTCACAAACGAAGTCAACGCTCTTTAAAAGATTGTATCTTTGTTTGGAAGATTCTAGAAAGAAATGTGTACGTGGCCGGAATCTGAATATAAAATGATCATCGCGTCAGTGGAGGAGTGTATCTCCCGTTGAAATAGTACATACGCAGTGTTTACGCACTTGGCGAAGTAAAAAATTGGCGCCGGTTTCTGGATAAAATTCACTTCATAATATGAACAACATATTTCATTCATGTTTCCAAGAAATTTAATTTAGGAAACATATTATTAATAGACTAAAACTACTTGTTTAATGCCTTTGTTTATAAACTCGTGCTGGTTTAGAAGATAGAAACATTAGCGATTATATTCCAACCAAATATTGAAACCGCTTAACGCAAACATGTGTTCATCACACACTGTAGACTATAGTAAACATAGGCATGACAAGAGGCCAACGGAATCAACAAAGAGATGTATGACTAATTTTACTCACTACACATGACTCAACGGGCCAGTACTAAATCAGTTCGAACGAGGCTCGGGCATGAGAACTAACTTGCGTGGCGTTACGCTTCTTGAACAAAGAAAAAGGGGATGCTAAAACACGTCCAATGACTATACTATAAAGTCTGAGAATTTGTGTCTGCCCAGCTTAATGGGGCACGCCCTACCTCCCGCGTGACACTTAAAAATTATATAAGGATCGGAGTCAAGACGGGAGGTCGGAGGTCTTCCTTGCTTGGTTGATGCTAACGAATAAAAGGGGAAGGTGTGTTAGAAAAAGAGCTACCTCGGTGACTGATGACTTCGATTCCCATGTCTGTTTAAAGCGATTAGTTGGTAATTGCCAGCCGGTTGAACTGAAGTGATCGCACTGTTTTTATCTGTTTTTTCAGAAGCTAAGAAAATAAATTGTTGAGAAACGAAGGGTTTTTCAAGTAAACAATTTCGTTAATGATTGCCTTCTTTATAATGCGCTTATTACACTACACTAAATCAGGGACCCTAAATCCTTAAAAAGAGAGGTGTAATAAGAGTTAGGGCCTTAATTCTATAACAAATTTTCGAGGCCACCTCGATTTAGGGCCCTGATTCAGGGTAGTGTAATAGCCGTTTAAGTTGATTGTAATATGTTACGTATTTTTCCGTCATATCTAATTCAAGTCACATTAATTTCGTTTTGCGGTCTCTACTTTTTGCTTTGTCTAAATACGTAATGTCATTCGTTTCCTATTTATGTAACAGTCATTAGATGTAACAACTACGATTCTACCTATAATGTAAATGTGAAACGTTGAAACTTTAGATCTGTTTATTACTCAATCACGCCAAAAGTGCTGACTGAATTTCGAGGAATAGTACAAAGACAGCACATATAAAAGATTTATTAATAATTCTGACTTTTTCAATAACATATTAGATATATTTCGGGACTTAATCGCGTGAATTATTTAAAGGTACGAACCTTTTATTTACCCGACGTTTCGATAGAATTGCACCGATCGTGGTCACGGGTCGACTGAACTGAATGTTCCTACCTTTAAATAATTCACGCGATTAATTCCTAAAATATATCTAATATGTATAAAAATCGAAGTTTAAAAACAATATTTTTTTCAATAACGCCTAAACACGAAACTGGAATCTTTACAAGCGAAGAAAGCTAATTAAACTTAGTAACAAAAATGAAATGTCATACTAAACCAAATAAATGTAAGTCAACATTTATCGTACAAACAAACTATAATCGGTTTTATGGCAACTGTCATTTAACAAAATTGGTTCTTCGTAATGTGAAAAAAAAACTTCGACATGCCGCCCTAACGTTGTCTAATTGAATGATTGCCTCTAATTGCACGGTAGCCCTTATGTTACATTACTGGGTTTGCGGTTTAACGGCCACATACAGTAATTTAAAAGAGAAAATAATGTACTACACAGTAAGTTTTAGTAACGACTGACCCAAAGTGAGCTTGATTGTAAACTTTTTAGGGTTCATCTATGTCTATGAGTTTCCCTATTTTGCCATAATTTCGAATTTAGATGAGAGTGTTGCTTGAATCGAGTGAGAAAAATGAGTAGGTAGGTAGGTTAAATAAAAAAAAAACAAAATGGATGCCCGCACACGTAGTTAATTAAAGTCACACTCGATTTATTCTTTACTTCTGAAGAAAACAATATATCTCAAAATAAAGACCACATAACAAACAATTTTAAATATTTATAACACTTAGCCGGTATGTGTTAGTTATTTGTTCTGGTGTTGTATCGCCGAGGCGCACTGTGCGGTGCGCCCACGGGATGTATTGAGATAGGTCAGGGCTTTGAAGATAAAATAAAATTTGTCACATAAATACCAGTTGTTGGATAAATTTAGATATTGACACTTCAGACTGTTTTAAAGCCAGGTTTGAGACCAAACTCTTCTATGACTGTTTTAAAGACAGAATTGTGGCAAACATCTGTTCTGACCGTCTAACTACAAGCTAGGGTTGAGCTACTCTCTGCTAACATCTATCTGATCGTTTTAAAGCTAAGATTTCTTCTGGTTATTTTAAAGCCAACCTCTCTTCTGACGCAATGTTGACATCCGCCATTGTTAAGTATAAAACGCCTACCTACTCTGTATAATTTATTCGAAGAACAAAGAGTTGAATTATAATGTTTGCAGACAGCACCCGCCGTTGAGAAATGTTAATGTTTTATTCATTTCTACCTATAAGGTGACGATGAATAGTCAACGTCTTGATATAGAGTCGTAGTATATCAGGCACGGGTATTCTGTATGGCGACGGTGTTACTAACGCATGTAAGACACGATAGCGTTTATCTACTACATAATACTATGTTTTGGAATCATTTAAGTTGGGTTCTGTGTAGCCTTACAATGTTTGTTACCGATATTTTGTATGTATGAGTACGTAAGTTTATAGACTCAGAGGCGACCGAGCAGATCGGAATATATGCGAGGATAAGCAATGTTGCCACTGTCTGTCCATAGATGGGTGACCGTGTTCGTTTAAAATCAAACCCGACCGTGCTTCGGCAAGCACGTTAAGCCGTCGGTCCTGCGTTCTATCTCTCTCCGGTCGTATCGGATTTCCGTCCCATCGGGCTATGAGAGTAAAGGAATAGAGAGTGTTCTTGTGTCTGCGCATACACTTGTGCGCTATAATATCTCCTGCATATGTGGTTAGTCTCTGATGAAATAGGCCGCAACCGATATCGGTTAGGAGACCATATTATGGTTTGAAACAAATTTAAATGAATCAAGTGGAAACTACAAGCTCAAAATTCCAAGAGTAGATCAGCAAAACTTCATACAACGCCCTCTCCAAAAATGGACACAGACATGAAATCTCGGGACACCGTCGGAACAAAGTGGTCCGAGATTAGTATCCTAAAGCGATGTTGCATTTGTATGAAGTTTTCTTTCTATACTCTCGGTGTTATGTACTTTAAACAATGAATGATGACGATCTGATTTCATTTTTTCCTGTTTCGTATTGACGAGTCGTCGAAGGTTTAAACATTATAGTGCAATTGGTATTTATAAAATGTAATCAGTAGTTAATTACTAATTATTTAATAATAAATAACTACGAGGTAAGGTCTTTTTTTATTCTTTTTTTCAATATTATTTTTATAGGTAAGATCTCTCTTCGCGTGCCTTTTATTATTACTAGAAGACTAAAGTTTTAATCCACCGTTCTCAGAAACTAGTGATCCAATTTTAACAATTGATTAAATTATTATTTGCTTTAGATTAAGGAAAGTTACAGGTTTAACAAGATCAGCGAGAATCCAAACGAGTGGAGCTGAAACCATCGTAGGAAATAAAGGTCAACCAATGTAGAAAAAAACAATACATATTATATAGCTATAGGTACATATATATCATTGCTGAATTGGCATGAATAAACCTTAAAAGATTACTAGTTTTAAACGGCATCGGTGGCGCAGTGGGAATGTCTAAGACCGCGGGTTCGATTACCACATAAATTGTATGTTTGTTAAGTCTCCTGCGACACAAAAATTATACCTACCTTATGCCGAACACGAAATTGCATTACTCACATAATAATCATTTAAAGTTCCTATCCACATATCAACGGATATGATGTCCCACTGCTGGTCCCGGGTCTCCCCAGTAGAACCTACTATTATAGATGCTGAAGGTAATTGCCATAATCACCGTACTTGGCGAGCGGGTTGACGAGTACGGCTTCAAAGAACACAGAGGACGGTGCTGTCCGTTCTCCGTTGTGAAATTCCTTAGTCGCCTTGATGACACCCAGGGATGAAATAGGGTGGCACTATTCTTAAACCGGTACCACACGGCCATTCCCATCCCCTTTATCTAAAATAACAAAAAACTTAAAATCGATCAATGGCGTTTTCGTATCGTACTTAATATTATAGTTTGAGGATTAATGGGGAACAAATAAACCGTCAAATACTGAAACGATACTTTGAATTGTGTTAAAAAGTATTTCCATCACCACTATTCATTATTTTATTTATACCTATATGTGATAGTAATAGCATGAAATTAAAACAGCGTCTCAAAACTGACTCAGTATTCGGCCGTAACGCTGTTGGTCGATTTCATCCGTAGGACGATAGCAACGTAGATCGCCTATTAGCAATTTAACGAGTTCATTATACTACCCGTATATCTAGTAATTAAATCATACTATAGTTTTAATGGCTCGATAAACTTCATTATCAATCAGACTGTCTTCGGAGAGGCAAAATGGATTAAACTTGGGCGCTTAGCACATAATCTAAGTGTTCTAATAGTTTTGTTTTATGATCTCATCAGTAAGTTTCCGTCCCTTGATCGATTTTCGAATATCGGACGAAAATAAAGGCTTGATGTACCGTTAGGCATAAACATAAGGTCGGTAGATTAAACAAAGTAGTTACGAGTCTGCAGATATTTTTAATCTTTGCCTTGCCTTTTTAAAACTCATACCAAAATGGGAGTAAATTCTAAGTAATTTTTTGTTCGTCTTATTTCATTTTTTTAAAGGTTAATTAAGTGATTTAAATACCTTATAGCATTATTGTTTTAACAAGGATCATAATAAATAGACCGCTGGACTTAAAGAAACTAACAAAGCTCTGTCCAGTATGAAATTCGCACCCACAACCTCTCAGGGGTCGTCTATTCATCAATGTACCACTTTACCACCACGTCTCACACCGACGTGGTGAGATTTTAGACGACCCCCCCCCCTTCCATCACGTGTATTTTTAGTACAACGTGATTAATGTACGACCACTTACTCAGCCTGCCGCACTCCCAACGCAACAGAGATAACTACAAATTGACAACATCTCTGCTCAACTCCCCATACTACGGCAGTCGTGAAGATATTTGGACCCGTAGAAAAGGTGCGCGTTGACATAATGTAATGTAATTCACGTAAGACTGGTTATCAAGGTCAGGGACAGAGAAAGTGCGCGGGCGCAAACGTAGCTGGTTTATAGTTTTCTTTGGTCAACTTTATAGTGTCATTTTCTTAGTATTTTTACATAACAAGCATGGTTATTCTACACCCAATTGGATGTGAATGATTAATAACGAAGTTGCTCAGTAACCAATGCGAAAGTATTAGATTGAATGGTTGCTAAGCAACTTTGTTATTGTGTCTTAGGGACTTTACAAACATAGAATTAAAAGATACCCATTACGTCCAAACTCGGAAGAACTATTTGTTGAACGCATAAATTGGTTTCCCATTAGGAAATCAAACTATAGACCTTTAACATGACAGTCGTTCATACTCCTGCTGTGCCACCGAGACAGACGAACATACTCTCTAATTTATAATGCGGAAGTATGTCTGTGTGTTTGTTATCTTTTTACAATCAAACGGCTGAACGAATCTTGATAGAATTTCAAAATGGATGGTACCCTGGGGAACGAGGGTACACCACGCGGGTAATACTAGTTTTTACAAAATTTTGTCTCTTGAGGATTCGGCCTCGATGCTTTAACCACTAGGCTGTACAAATACATAGATATGAAAAAATCCACACTTTTTCAAAACAATATAATAATAATATCTTGGGACAACTCACACAACACTATCTGATATCGACTAAGCAGACCTTGTACTATGGAAACCAGACAACTGATAAACATACTTATATATTTCTAAATACATACATATTATAGATAAATAACACCCAAACACAGAATAAACCATGCTGCCTTTGTCCTCATCACACAAAGTTTTATCCTTGGTCCCCACCAATACACACACCTCGTCCCCACAAATCGAACCCACGACCTCTTGCATAGCGTCGGATACACTCCCACCGCGCCAAAATAAATAATAAATGTTAGGAATTTATTAGCTGTAATATTAGTTATAGCTGACCTGCGCAACTTAGTCTGCGTAAATTTTCCCCGTTTTTGCAACATTTCTCATTGCTGTTCCGCTCCTATTAGTCGTAGCGTGATGTTATATAGCCTATATTCTTCCTCGGCAAATGGGCTATGCAACAGTAAAATAAATTTTCAATTCGGACCCGTAGTTCCTCTGAGATTGTTGCGCAAACAAACAAACTCTTCAGCTTTATAATATTAGAATACATTATTATTGCGATTATTTTCTTTGTTCTCATGTTAATTCCGTAATGTAAGCGCGTTGTATCAAATGGCAAGTACAAGCATGACAGATAATAATTAAAGCATTGTATTACATACCTACCTACTTATTATGATTATTTTTGTATTTTTTTAACGATGTAGTATTATCTATTAATGTAATGTATAATATTAATAGATAACACTGCCCAGTTTCTGAAAAGATTGAACAAGTTACTGTAACTTACATTAAAAAAACACGCGAGTAAAAATCATGTCTGAAAGTAACCATTTTGTTTTTCTAATAACTTAGCCTATATATATTAAGGTCAAAGCATACTGATCAACGCTGAAAGAAATCAGCAACTCGATCATTTCAGTATTATTTGTAGGAAACTCGCTACTGCAACGCATACTAATCGGATTCATAACGTAATCGCCTTTCCTCGGGACAAGCTCACGAACGAACTTTCTGAGTTGATCAGTGTGATTTGACCTTTATGCTAACAATACGCCAATCATCTAAATTGTTTAAGGCGTTTAGAAGTTATGGTGGAATAAAGAAACTCAGACATGAACCCTGAAAACATATTTATGACGTGATAATGTCTTATAAATAGATGACCGGCTGCCCTCACAAAAAGGGTCTGAAAAGTCACGTTATTGATTGGTTGCTAAGCAACAGTGAATGGCGACTGCAGCGACATGACATGCGATACAATTTGAACTAACGTTATTGACTGGTTGCTAAGCAACTCAAATGGCGATATGTCATCAATGTTTGTATTATCGTCCGTAAACCGAGTTTACACACAACCATTACTTTTTAAACGTCTAGGAACGTACAATTTATTGCTCAATCTTATAAGGTAGGTAGCTGATATTCAAATAGGGTAAATTTATCAAGTAAATCAGATTATTATTTGTGAAACATTAAAAGATAAGTTCTGTAGAAATGTGTAGGTAATAAGTACTTGTGTAAACATGAGAAATTAGTTAAATTTATGACGTCATAATCTAATTAGTTTGTGAAACATAATTTGCCTTCTTGTAATATTTGATTTGATAAGAAATCTATAGGTACCTACTAATATGTACGAGTATTATAAAGCTGAAGAGTTTGTTTGTTTGTTTGAACGCGATAATCTCAGGAACTACTTAATAGTCCGAATTGAAAAAATCTTTTACTGTTAGATAGTCCATTTATCGAAGGCTATAGGCTATATACCATCATGCTACGACCAATAGGAGCGGAGCAGCAATGAAAAAGGTTGCAAAAAAAGGGAAAATTTACGTAGACGAAGTTGCGCGGGTCAGTTACTGTTATAAAAATGAAATCCCTATGTCCCTTGGTCACGAGATAACTAGAGAACGACTTTACCAATAATATTAATTCTTTTTTTTAGTTTTCGAATACTATGTAGAAGGTTTTACGAAAAAAAAAATAACGGGGTGGTACGAAGTTCGCCGGGACAGCTAGTATACCTATTATATTTTTCCGAAGCAAAAGAGAACTTCAAAGAACAAACAAACTTAGAACCTCCTTTTTCAAAATGAAAATAGCAGGCAGAAGTACCTATTCTCAGTCCTACAGTTGTCATATATTTTGACTGTGTTGGTCGGTGTTGTGGTTAGTGACCTTGACTGCTAAGCCGGAGGTCGTGGGTTCGATCCCCAGCCAGGATAAAACTTTGTGTGATGAGCACGATGGTTTATTGTGTCTGGGTGTAAATAACACCCAGATCTATACCTAGCGGCCAGCTCCGGCTTCGCACGGACTCTTCTCCTCTATATATATAAATGCCGTTTTCGTAAGGATCTCTATTTTTTTTTCTTAAGAACAAAATAAAGCCTGTGTTACTTCCCGAGAATGCAGCTTTCTATAAGTCAATAGTTTTTAAGTTTATTATTGAAAATACAAATCATTTCTCTCTGTAATATTAGTACAGATACTATTTAGACATAATATATAAGTTTGTTTATCAGTTGTCTGGTTGCCTGAGTACAAGCTCTGCTTAGTTGTGTGAGTTGTCCCAAGATGTTATTATTTAACAAACTCAAAAAAGAAAGTGATATTTATTAGTAGTAGGTACCTACCTAATGATTAACCCCTGCTCCGTCCGCGTTAATTACAGTACATTGTAAATTACAGCCTGGTACTTAAGCCGAAATGTATGTGGAAAATTTAATAGCAAAGTTGTTAAGCAACCAAAAACAAAATTATTAAACATTGAATGGTTGCTAAACAACTTAAAAAAAACATTTCACATTTATTTCGGCTTTCTTTGAGTTTATAGCCTATGTGCTAATCGATTGTATTAAACTAGGTATATTAGGAAGATGTTTTTCGTGAGAATCTTTATGACCGTTCCGCGAGTCGGTATTGTAAAATTTGATTAAAATCCGTTTAGTAATTTTGGAGTTAAATAGCAACAAACATCCATCCATTATCACTAAACTTAGGATTTATAACAGTAAGTAGGACTTGTCGATTAAAGATGTCAATCCACATTAAAGTTACTGGAACCAAATACTAAGTATATCAACATAACTGAACCGTGAACCACGCAACAAAATAACTACCTATGTAGGTAGGGACATCAAAAGTGGCCATGTCGCATGCGTGGGTGACTACAGCCGTGGGTAGGACCCATGGCCCCACGGCACTAAGCCATACGACTCTACAAAATATAAACTATATTGTCATGCTCAATTTACTCGAGACTTTCGCTATATTTTATATAATAACAAGCATTTACTTAGACACTAGCTTTTGTCATTATGTGATTTATGTTCACATGTGAATAAAAAAAAAAAATCAAAGCCTAATACGCCCTATGAAATTAGCTATTACCAATGAAAGTCCTATTAAAATTCGATCAGCCGTTCTGGTAATTTATCGGATTTTCTTATATCTTTAAGCGAGCAATTCTTGTATATATCTGTATATAATCTGAATCTCGGCAACGGCTCCAGCGATTTTCATAAAATTTTGTATGCAGTGGTTTTCGGGGGCGATAAATCGATCTAGTTTAATTTAGAAACCGTCGTTAAAAAAAATACTTGCCTTGCCTAAAAGCCTGAAACAGGTTTCAAGCTAGTTCAGGCAAATACTTAACAGTGCTATTTGTTATTTATATAAATGTACCTATAGATAAGTTTATTGTACCTTTACTTTCATGAATAAATTATTATTAATTATTAGGTATTATAAAGAACGAAGCTCGGTCATATAGATACTATTCATTGTAAGACTAAAATTTTATGAACTTTTTTTGGACGAAATTACTAGCCTATGTGTTTATGCAAGCTTCAAACTACATTAATACAAAATTCCATCAAAAAAACACTTATCAGTATATACGCAAAAACCAAACCGACAGTCATTCGCTTTCTGTTGTATAAATCAAAACAAAAATAAATTTGATGAACGTTTACAAATGATAAATATTTTCCTGTGGATATCAGACTTGTGATTATAACCTTGAGCGGACGACTTTTGGGCCATTCACCCTATTATCAACGAGAATAACCTACTGCAACGTCTGCCCATTTTATTCTGATCTATGAACTACAGTGTACCAAAAATAGTTTGTTTGAAAACAGATCGACCAAAATATGTTACTATAACAACATTACCTATGCCAACGATTGGAAGCAACAAGTAAACGATTTATTTAGTAGCTTATTTGAAAGGCTTCGACATCAAATGTCATACTAAAGGTTATACATTATATAAGGTGCGCGGAGCCTCGATTCCATGCTATGGCATGCAACACAATACTTTAATTACTCACAAGTAAAAAGATAAAACGTTACGTAAAGTACACTCAATTGGCGCAAAAAAATATAACTTCTTACCTACTTATGCATAGACAATGAGGTCAATGACACAAAAACGGATTACGCTTCGTTTCCGTGCGACAGATACGTTGTAGGCATTTCAAATTGTAATTAGTCATGCGGTCGCCACTTTAATCTATGGACTACGATTTGACATTTGCACATTTAAACAACACCAACACGATTTTGATGAGCAATTACAATTTTGAATTTTAAACTTCTAACGATTAACTCGAGTTCTATGTTTAATTTGAAAATGGGATTCGAAATTCAAAAACGTGTGACCTGTAGGCGTATGAGTGTGTACAGATGAATGAATTTCTTGTACAAACATACCTGTAGCGAGTCGAATGAAGATCGTTCACCTTCCGACAATGTAAACCTTTGTTTCAACACAAGTCAACGGCTCCCAATCAATCCCAACAGTTTATCTGGAAATAGAAACGACTTATTCAATGTGGGTACTCCGCTTTATGATTCATCCAGCGCGTTCAACTATACCCGTTTATTAATAAAATCCTTACATTACGAGGGATAGTAGGAAAAAAACTAAACATGCCTATAACTACAGATGTAAACAATGAACATGTGTAGACAAGACGGGCGGTTACAAAAACTCCCGGTATTCAAATAGGATACGAACCGTTCGAGTTAGATAAAAATCACGTTCACAAAATGTCCACAATCACGTAAAATTTAAGAGCGCACAGGAGGCGGTATGTCGTACCGGAACAAAACTAGTTTATTTTTCCGATCATATCGCGCGGAGCGACTGACGTCCGACCGAGGCGGTAGCCGGCGCGAGACTGAGCGACGGTAGCGCCCTCTCGGAGCGCCCTGCGGTGCGCGTGTGTGCGTGAGCGGAGTGCCGGTGTGAGGGTGCCGCCCTCTGCTCCCCATGTCGCGCCGACCGACCGTTTATTTATTTTCGAGTGTGGGGTGTACAAAAATGGTGCATTCATCATATACGTGCATCACGCACCGAAGATTCAGCTCGCAACGCGTCGGTATATTACAAGCGTACAAGGATAAAGGCGTTTTTAAAACATAAACGTCTTTTTATAAACGGCCGTGAACCGAGCACCGGTCGCGGTCATTGCCACAAGCGTCAATATAAAATTATTCACGTCACTACAACGCGTTGTGGTTTTTATAAGTTTATCATTTTAATCTTACCTAATTGTAAATTGTTCCAACCTGCCATTGTGTTTTTTTAAATTTGAAACAAGTAAGTACCTGCCTAAAGAATTAAAAAAACTTGCACATTTTAAATTTATTGCTCGTTATTCTCATTTAGATTTATATTAATGAACCACCTACGTGTTGAATTTAAAATCATGTTTAACTTGCAACTTTAGCTATAATTTTACCAAAAATTTTCAAATTTAACATAACATAAGTACTTACTACTTAGGTACCTAAGTAGATAAGCAAGCTAGCTTAAACGCGAAGGTATTTATCTACTTGAGTAAAAAAAAATAGACTGATCGACATTAAATGAAATAGAAGTTATGTTTTGAGGTGTTGACCCCTGCACTGCATCACCGCCACTCGTGTTATGGCGGGAATTTTGAAGGAAAGATAGGTAGTTCCGAGTTCATCTGTTACTTAAAAGAACAAACTTTGATACCACCTGTCACTATTGTAACGCTCTCCAATGAAAGGAGATCTTATTCTCTTGTTTTATAGGTACAAGACGAATGTACCTACTGTTCAAGTTGCTCTAGTAAGTACTTTTAGCTGTAAGACAATCTTACATCTAAAAGTACTGGAGCAAATAATGGTAACCCCAATAGTAGATACCTTTATACTTGTACGCATAAAAAATGCATCGTAAACCCTTAAAATCCTTATTCGAATTTCAAAAAATTCAACAACAAATACAATTCCAAATTTAAAAATAAAAAAAAATATTTGATCTTCAATCAATCGTTTGGAAATGGAATCGTCTGTACTACTCGTTCCGTTTGTAAACTTTGATTAGTTGGCGGGTAACTCAAATAAACATTCGGAAATAGAACTCACTCTTCTAAAGCTGGCGAGCGTATTCATTGAGAAATACTTTCCTTTGGGAACGAAGAAAATTGTGGAGATACCGTACTTACTATCTGTAGTAAGTACCAAAGAGAACGAGACATTCATGTAATTCTGTCAATGAGATTTATAAATCGAACACTGCGCGTCTGTCGTCGATTGAGGGTGGGATTCCTTGGTATGCTAAATGGCCCGCTGTCAATGACAAAATGGTTTACGTTCGATATTTAAAATAATTCGTTTATTAAATTTAAAAATACGCTTTTTAGGCTTCCGTTCCTTACAAGGAATAAAATCGCGATCGCTTACAGACACGGAATCAAAATAAGAGGTCTATAATCGAGCGCGCGTTGTATGAAGCTTACTTTTTGTACTCTCGGTATTTTGTGGTATATTTGTTACATTGTGTATAATTGTTTTGACTGGCCTATTGCTCAAGTGGTTAGTGACCCTGACTGCTAAGCCGGAGGTCGTGGGTTCGATCCCAGAATAAAACTCTGTGTCGATGGTTTATTCTGCGTCTGGGTAAATAACACATTTAAAAATATATAAGTAGGTTTATATATACAGCCCAATTCCTGTCATTCTTCATTCATCTACAGTTCAATTTCTGAAACCGGTATTTGAAGTCAAAGCCTTCATAGGCGGATCCAGGGGGGGGGGGGGCACGGGGCACTCCCCCCCCGACAGTTGTTTTATGTACTGCATTTCTTGTATTGTACGATTTTTTTGGGGCGTCCACCCCCACAAACCCCAGTCGTGCATGCGACTCACACGTTATATCCAGCCCTGCTATTTGCTTCTCGTGCCCCCCCCCCCCCCCAGAATAAAATCCTGGATCCGCCCATGAAACCCTTCACAGAAAAAAACCACAATATTTTTCCATAACCAAGCAACACAAATACAAAATACGTATTTACAGTGTGAACAAATGCTTGTTGCGTCGTTAGAACCCTTTTCATTACATTCAAAACATTAATTGAGTAAACAAAAGCACAGCCCTAATGGAATTATCATGTTGAACGAACCATAGCCAAAATAAACTTTTAAAATCGACTGTAATAACTTATAATCACCTTTTTGGTTAACCTACCTTTATAATTAAGCAAAATAATAAAAATTCAGAAGGTAAATTTCTTAAGCAGGTACGCCTTAATTTGCCCCGTTTTTGCAACATTTTTCATTGCTGCTGCGCTCCTATTCTGCAGTTGTAGCGGGATGTTATATAGCCTACAGCCTTCCTAGATAAATGGGCTATCCAACAGAAAATTTAAGTAAATTTTTAATTTGAACCAGTAGTTCCTGAGATTATCGCGTTCAAACAAACAAACTCTTCAACTTTATAATATTAGTATGGAAAAAATAAATAAAAATAATTAAGCGTTGCCTGAACGCGTTTATAATGGACCGCTTCGGACCACTTTGTTACGGAGGTGTTCCGAGATTCCGTGTCTATAAACTATGTCTATGTATGTGTTGATCGAATACCTAAGTTTCTGTGATACTTACCTTCTGTATAAATTATTTTGTGTTATTAATTTTAAAGCGCCATCTGGACGAAGTAATGAGGAACTAAATTTTTTACGTTCGAAAAGAAAAATGACGGTTCATTTATCAATCGCCTTCTAAGTTTCATAAAATCTGCCAAATTTTAATTAAATTACTTCATTTTATTAAGTAATTAATTAAAGTGAACGTACCTTTTAATCTTAATTTTTAATGATTGATTAACGAGGATTAACTTCGTCTGTATAGACCTATAATTTTGTGTTAAATTTTGGAAGTTTTGCAAAATCTAAAAAACTAGGTGACAGTAGGTTCACTTCGAACAAGAATATGATGACTGGAGTATCGGTCCAGTGGTTATTAACTGTGACTGCTTAGCCACAGGTCGTGGGTTCGATTGCCTCTCAGTGACGGGTTCGATTGTTTATTTCATAGTTGTATAGACCAGGACTGCGCCAAAACCTCACAAAATTGACCACTCTCTAGAAAGAGACAACGCTACTTTATGGACAATACCTGTCAAAGACCGCACGAGATTTTCTCTCTTTCACGCTTTACAGTCAATATTTACTTTTTGATTGAAAGGGATGTCGCGGTCCTGCGGATCAATTCACGTATTTAAAGTGAAAATTCAGTGTAGTTGCAGTTCAGTTGCAGTTAAGTTTCGGTTAAAACGGCCATTTTCGTATTCTTGTAACTTTAGGATCGATCTTAAAAACGCTTGCGCACCGTACTAGAATGTCGTTATTGCGCTCTCGAGACGCATACTTGACACAAGCGTATTTGCGATCGATCCCAAAGCTACAAGAATACAAAAATGGCCGTTTTAATCGAAACTTAACTGCAACTGCACTGCAACTGCACTGCTTTAAATACGTGAATCGATCCCCTGGTCTTAAAGTCAATGGTTTATTCCCTGTCCAGGTATGTGGTCTGTGTCTAGAGTAGTTTACAAAAAAAAGTTTTAAGATAGTCAAAATAATATGCCTACTTACTTGTATAAATGTTTGTTTAAACATTAACCATTACTTATATAAAACAAATTTTGTAATGGTTGCAGCACCATCATATCATATCATGGGATATCTGCATATATACAAATATATTGTAAAAAATAACAATTAAAAAAAATGGTTATGAGTTTTTATTGCCAAGTTCTTTTCTCGCGGCTTTACTCTTGGCGACCTTGGCATTAAATGTAGAATCATTCTATTACAAATTTTGTCTGACGTTTATAAGAGTTCTGTAACCTAAGTGAATTACTATGACTTTGACTTGAACTAATTGTTGTTTTGGTCTGGCTTTTAGCACCTTTGAAAATATATATATTACGGGTCTTAATCGCGATAATTTAAGGTAAAATACTTTGTCACGGGTAGACTACCGGTTCTACCCGTGACCACGGCCGTTGGAATACGGTCGAAACGTCGGGAAATAAACAAGGTCCAAACCTTAAATTATTCACGCAATTAAGACCCGTAATATATATATTTTCATAATGTGTACAAATCGCGAAAGTTTATCAACATTTTAGCACCTACTAATTAATGTCAGAAACGAGAGCTAAAGAGTTAATGTTTAAAGGTTCATTTCCGTGCAGCTTGCAGCGGCTCGCGATCGGCCGCGATGCTCGGAAATGAACCTTTAGGAGTGACTAAAGATAAGCATTTAATTTCAAAAATATTTTCTTAATTTCACGGTGTCGAAGACGCGAAACACAGTACATTAGTTGCAAAACTAGCGCCGATCCGTCTGTGTCAAGTACTATACATATTTTTTAAATAAAAAATACTACTTGTATGATATTACCAAATTAGCAATAAATATAAAAAATACATTCTCTAATTTGATTTCATATTTTTTTATTCAATTACTTATAAATTTATTTTTAAGCTTAAGCCAATTTCAGCCACTATGAAAATTAGGGATCATATTGTAACGACATAAATTAAATAAATACCTTTATATTTATGAAAAAAAATATTATTTGAAAATTAAAAAATAACTATTTTCAATCTCCATCTAATAAAGGTCCGCCCACCTTCATTCATCAGCTTTTAAAGTAATATATTTTCTGATAAAAATACCAATTTAATAACGTTTTAACGAAACTGTTTCAAACCAATATGGCCGCGGCGATAACAGCTTGTACTTTATAAAAAAAACCGGGCAAGTGCATGTCGGGCCACGCACAATGTTGGGTTCCGTAGCCCCCCCACAAGTTTCACGAGTAACAGCTGTAGGTACTCGTGAAACTTGTAAAGAATACATAGCTGTGACAGTTTTCCTTTTAATTTCACTATATACTACTACCGTAAATTTTTTCACATACCTAACATCAACCATTTAGCTGGCAGGGAGGGGGGGGGGGGGGTGAGACTTGACTCTACCAAAAAATCACACTTCAATGCTTAATATTTCACAACCCTTAAACGTTTTTAAACGACCTATCTAATGATACCAAACACGACGGTGAAAAAAAAAATCACATCCCCACTTTACATATAGAGGAGGTATCCTTAACCCCTTCTGTTTTGCCATTTTGGCTACGGAACCTAAATATTTGAAAACTAAATATTTTAAAAAGTACATTAAAAATTAAGTTTTATTCGACTGCAAGGAAGGGTTATGTTTTTCGCGCGTATCTTGTATGTATGTAATATTCTATAATTCATTATATCTTACAAACCACAAGACGGTTTTAAACAATTAAGACGTCGTAAGATGCGTCTTGACCGCCCAAGTGTTCTTAGACAAGGGAATACCGAAAAAAAAAAAATCGAACATGGCGGCTGTGAGATGTCAAAAGCATGAGGTGCGAATTTTTTTTTTTCGAATATCGCAATATAGGTTTCAAATTAAAGGACTCATCGTAAGAATTTCAAAAAAGTATAACATGGATTATGACTGTAATATTAAAAAAGTCAAATAACAACCATTCTTTTTTCAATATTTGGCAATAGCTGTGATAGAAGTTAGTTGTTACATCGATTACATACTACAACCACTAAAAAGTATTAAATAAAAAAATATAAAGCAGGCAGGCGTAATTTTTTATTTTAAATTATTTTTGAGCCATTTTATGTCGTTATGAAAATTATGTATATAAATCTCGAGATTGGGTGGTCCTAATTAAGTTAAATTTTAAATTAATTTAAAATAGTGTTGGAAAATTTGTTTATATTTCCTACCATTTTATGTTTTATTTTTAAATTACAGCTAACTAATTCGAAAATTTAAAAATCTTAACTGCCTTCATTTATCAGTTTCTAAACTGATACATTTTCTAATAGAAAATCCAATTTAATAACGTTTTCGTTCATGTCGTGAAGCGTTAGTGGCGTGAAGCTGTTTCGAGGCAATATGGCCGCCGATAACATCTACCCACATTTATTATCAACTGAATTCTATCAGGTTTACAGCAAAAATACATTACTTACATAGTTTAAAGCCCGAGTTCATAACATAGGGGTATTTGCCTTAGGGGGTAAAATAGTTTTTCTTTGGGGTAATAAGATATTTAGCATTTTAACTAGCAAATATTTTGTCTTTGTTTTTCAGCCCATTTTCGCGACAGTTTTCATTGATGTTCAGCTCTAATTGGTCATAGCTTGATGTCATGTAGCCTATAATCTTCCTCAATAAATGGGTTATTCAATACTAAAAGATTTTCAATTCGAACCAGTAGTTCCTGAGATTATCGTTCAACCAAATGTCTCTTCAGCTTTATAATATTAGTATAGATAAATTACGGAATAAACCACTGTGTTCATCACACAAAGTTTTATCCTAAGTGAGGATCGAACCCACGACCTCTGGCTTAGCAGTCAGGGTCGCTAACCACTAGACCAACGATATGTCGCATCAGGAAATCAAAGGCAGGTAATCATGGTAATCAATTTTAAAATAACCGGAATGAATGACATTTTAATGAAAAAGTAATTATGTTTTTTGAAGCGCTCTCGTGCGATTTCGCTGCAGCTGTTTTATTGCAATCAGTCGTTCATTTTCATTCGTTCACTTGTTCATTCATTTGGTAATGATAATATGGGGGCTTAATTTCTTTTCGCCATTCTCTTGGTTATATTGTTATGTCCTTATATGTAATTTTGTTTATATCTATAACTAGCTGACCCGCGCAACTTCGTCTGCGTAAATTTTCCCCGTTTTTTAAATATTTCTCATTACTGTTCCGCTCCTATTAGTCGTAGCGCGATGTTATATAGCCTATAGCCTTCCTCGATTAATGGACTATCTAACAAAAAAAGATTTTTTCAAATCGGACCAGTAGTTCCTGAGATTAGCGCCTTTAAACAAACAAACAAACAAACTCTTCCGATTTATAATATTAGTATAGATAGTAGGTATTAAGGATCGTGTCTATTTCTGCCCTGGTTTCTTGCTCCCTCAGAAAATGGTGGAGACAAGAAACTGTTGCACATCCCAATTTTAAGTCCTGGATTAATTGTCTGTTCATGACATGTATTGTTCTTGTTTATTACGACGTAGGAATGAGAACTGCAATTATAATTGTAATTTATTTATTTTTTAGCCTATTATTATGTTATATTCAAATAAAATGGACGACTATGACTGCGTTTTAAGTCCTAGTTAGTATAGCAACAAAAATGTTACTATACTGCTTTTATTTTCACAATTCTCCATTACGCATACGCTCAAAATCCGACGAACACAGAAACTGACCTACGAATTGAATGTTTTCCCTTTAACGGCTGGTCTGAATAATCTATTTATCGATGGAAAATCCATCTTAGCCTCTGTGGCGCGGTGGGAGTGTATCCGACTGCTACGCAAGAGGTTGTGGGTTCGATCCCCACCCAGGATACAACTTTGTGTGATGAGCACGATGGTTTATTCTGTGTCTGGATGTTATTTATCTATAATATGTATGTATTTAGAAATATATAAGCACGTTTATCAGTTGTCTGGTTTCCATAGTACAAGCTCTGCTTAGTTTGGTATTAGATAGCGTTGTGTGAGTTGTTCAAAGATATTAGTTTCTACTAGAGGTTATATATTTGACCTAAGCTCAATACAAAATATGTCAAAATACTACTAGTAAATATGTCCAAAGTCTTCTCTAGTAGCCAAATCCATTGATATATATACATTACTAGCTGACCCGCGCAACTTCGTCTGCGTAAATTTTCCCTTTTTTTTTTTTTACAACATTTTTCATTGCTGCTCCGCTCCTATTGGTCGTAGCGTGATGTTATAACCTATAGCCTTCCTCGATAAATGGGCTATCCAACAATAAAATATTTTTTCAATGCGGCCCAGTAGTTCCTGAGATTATCGCGTTCAAACAAACAAACAAACTCTTAGGGGGATGAAAAATAGATGTTGTTCGATTCTCAGACCTACCCAATATGCACACAAAATTTCATCAAAATCGGTCAAGCTGTTTCGGAGGAGTATGGCAACGAAAACTGTGACACGAGAATTTTATATATTAGATTTAGACCACGGAAGAGATAAATATAGTATACTATATTTATCTCTTCCGTGATTTAGACCAACCGTAAAGGAAACCAGACAACAAAAGGATTCAATAACGGTTTTTTTTTTAAATACGAAACTCACAAAGAACGAACACCTTCCAATTTCAAAAACAGTATCACAGCAAACAGTATGGTATATCAACATAATAATTACATCGAAAACCCATACATAAAATCGACGGTGAAACATTCCCTCCTGATATCACCTAGCAACTATCCAGTCCCTAGTACAAAATACGTAGGTACAGGTCGGCTCCAGTCCTACAAAAAAATCCTCGCGTACTACTACACTTCTGCAGTCTCGGTTGACGATAGAATAGAGTTCGACCAAGATCTGTGTTTGAGTGCATTTATGTCTGCGTGAGTCTACTCTCGCTAATTGTAGGGAGCCGGTCATCTCCCCCCTTTAGCCCCCATGGTGGGGTGATGCCAGACGGCGAGACGACGAGACAGGGGTGCAACCGCTTAATGAAATCACCACACTATACGTGCACACTAAGTATACAGCGACAATGAATTTTGGAGGCCATTTTAAACTGGCTTTGTGATTCGTTATGATGGTGTAATGAAGTT
Organism: Herminia tarsipennalis; assembly: GCA_945859575.2. Lineage (NCBI taxonomy): Eukaryota > Metazoa > Arthropoda > Insecta > Lepidoptera > Erebidae > Herminia > Herminia tarsipennalis. Next base: position 10,032,055 of record OX243833.2, on the reverse strand, counting down.
TTATTGTCTAGACTAGACTTACACCGGTAATGTATTAATATTAGTCTTAAAATGACTTGGTTTTTTAGTTCCGATTATAGTCAAAATCGGCAACGACTTAAATCATTTTTTGTTTTGTTAGTTTTTTTTTTTCATAACTCTTTAAAATATTGCTTAAAAATAGATCTCTTGCAAGTGCCTACTAGAACCCTACCTACTAGAAGCAAATACTGCATTCTTTATAAAACATGCTTAATGCAGGTCCATCAGAGTTCAAAACTACATATATCGTAAAAGGTAAATATAAATGTTGGACTGCCTCTGTGGCGCGGTGGGTGTGTGTCCGACTGCTACGCAAGAAGTCGTGGGTTCGATTCCCGAGGACACCACTTTGTGTAATCCACAAATTGTTGTTCCGAGTCTGGGTGTACTTTGTGTCCGTGACTTGTATGTTTGTAAAGTCCCCCGCGACATAGGGCTTGTACCCTATTGCGGGAGTCGCCTTTAATAAGAAATAAAAAAGCATTGTCTACACTGTTGGAAACCACCTTGGTTTGTACGTTTATTTCCAACCGTCTTGAAGACGCTTTTATATTGAGTATAGAGTAAAAAGCACGGAAATGGCTGACACCTCTTTTACCTTAAAATACTTCAACAACGTTTAACTTAAGGTACTTAGGTTATTATTATTTTAAGCTGGATCTACCCAGACACATAGATCAAGTAGCAGCACAGACGCGACGTCTCGCCAAGAGATTTACTGTCTATTGCCTACAATCTCAAATGAACTTAACGAGTAAAAGGATTTAGTTTTTTACCTTTGTTGTATGTTTTGGTACTAAAGTGCCAGGCAATTTAGAAATAGTTTGAAAAAAACTGTGTTGATTGAGTACACACAGGAATGTTGTATTTTTTTTTTTAAACTGTCGTGTTATGTAAAAAGAAACCTTGAGCGGGATTTTAATATATTACAAATCATTCTGTATATTATTCTAAACTAGCTGTCCCGCGCAACTTCGTCTGCGTAAATGTTCCCCGTTTTTGCAACATTTCTCATTGCTGCTCCGCTCCTATTGATCATAGCGTGATGTTATATAGCCTATAGCCTTCCTCGATAAATGGGCTATCCAACGAAAAAAGATTTTTTTAAATCGGACCCGTAGTTCCTGAGATTACCGCGTTCAAACAAAAAAACTCTTTAGCTTTATAATATTAGTATAGATATTATTGTATACTGGATTATATTATAATATAAATTCTAAATATTATTGTAAACTGGATTATATAATGTTTAAAATATGTATCTACCTGCTATTATATAGAAGCACTCCAACAAATTGTTAAAATATGCATGCCTACAGGTAGATTAAGGAGACATAGCATTGTAACACCTTACCTTTTACCCATTTTCGCAAATAAAAAGATTGATTGATTGATAAAAGGAAACCGCAGGAAACAGGAAGGTTATTAATATATAATATATAATAATATAATAATAATAATAATAATATCTTGGGACAACTAACACAAAGCTATCTGATCCCAAACTAAGCAGATCTTGTACTATGGAAACCAGACAACCGTAAACATACTTATATATTTCTAAATACATACATCATCTTGTATAAAAGGCAACCGTTTTTTACTGCCTGAGCTATCAATACCCAGCTCAAACTATAGAACGGATTGCGCTGAAATTTGGCACTGAATTTGACACAATTGCATTTTGGAAACTACTTTCTTAGCAGATGATAAAAAAGTAGTTTTCAAAATTCACCTCCTAAGGGGATGATACGGGGGTCCAAAGTTTAATGCGAGTGAAGCCGCGGGCAAAAGCTAGTAAATCTATGTAATTAAACATCAATTGCCGAATGTATGTAATCGCATCACTTCAGAACTGCTGTCCGCATTAAGCTACTCCTGAAAGATGAAAAAAAATTGTTGAAAAATCTGCTAAGTAGTAGATTTTACAACATTTTTTTTAAGATCTTATTCTTTCAATTTGTCGGCGTAAGTAATATGTGCATCCATGTAAAATTACAGCCTCCTAGCACTAACAGTCTCTGAGCAAAGGTGCGGACGGACGGACGGACATGGCGAAACTATAAAGGTTCCGTTTTGCCATTTTGGCTACATAACTTTTATAATAAAGTATTTAAATATCAAAAAACAAAGTCTACGAGCTACCGACAATGAAGCAGCCAGACAAACAGACATAAAGTTTCCTCCAAACAATTAAGCCTCTCTTTTGCGTCATTTAAAAATAGCTATAACATTTCACAAGTTATTTCTTCAAAGAGAGTAAATTGTGAAATAAAATTTTATTTTATTTTACTGAGAGAACTGTCCTGATTTCTCTACTTAAAGACTTGAGTTGAGTGGAGTGGAGTTGAGTGGAGTGGGTAAGTTATTAAGTAAAGTGTGATTTCATAAAATGAAACGTAGTTAAAGGTCAAACGGTCAATTTCAACAAACTGTGTACTTTGATACGATTATACTCAGTTGTTTACACAAAATTGCTTTCTCTAGCACGTAATCTTAGTTACCTATATTACAAACTGGATTTGTCAGTTATCGTACTAAGGAGCTTAGGTATGTCCTTTACTAGACTTCAAGTGCTTAGGACTTTAAAAAAATGGTTGTCTGTAAACTCGGTTTACGGACGATAATTTCACGTGATAACGTCATAAGAAAACATTGATGACGTTGTAATAAACAACCCTGCCTGTGACAGCTTTAGTGCACTCGGGTGCAGTCCACCAACCAGTCAACGGAACGTGAGCGGTGACGTCACATTATTTTCGTGCGTGCACCGATCATCAATTTATAAGAAGTAATCACATCAAAAAAGTTCGATGGGATGGAAATCCGACTTGACCAAAATGAGATCAGACGTTGGACCGATGGCATAGGGAACGTGCACGGAGGCACGGAGGAGTGTGACAATGTTCGAAAACGGTCACCCATTTTTATTTATTTACTAGCTGTCCCGCGCAACTTCGTATGCGTAAATTTTCCTCATTTTTGCAACATTTCACGTCGCTACTCCACTCCTATTAGTCGTAGCGCGATGTTATATAGCCTATAGCCTTCCTAGATAAATGGGCTATCCAACAAAAAAAGATTTTTTCAAATCGGACCAGTAGTTCCTGCGATTAGCGCGTTTAAACAAACAAAGCAAACAAACAAACTCTTCCGCTTTATAATATTAGTATAGATTTAAAGTTTACCAATAGATGTTACAGTTAATACTTAAAATGAAAAAAGAAACTATATAAGTAAACCTTATGAGTACTGTACATCTAATTATAGGTAAACACTACATGCAAAGTGTTTTACAAAAAAAAAAACTTATGTATTTGTACCCATCTATGGATAACAGTGGTAACGTTGTTTAACCTCTACCGATCTACTTGGTCGCCATGTTCAAATCCCCTCTTAACGAGTGCTAGGTCTAAGACATAGGCCGTTTTGTTGGGTACCATATCAGTATCAGTTATTTATAAGAAATAGTGATGTTATCGCATCACTATATTTCGGTTGAATAAAGATATTCGAGTTTGACGCAAGCAAAATTAATTTCAATAATATTTTCTTTCGAGTCTGTTAAAAATGAAAATTCATATTTAGTATCATCAAGATATTATAAGAATTTTCCGTGTGGTACCGGCTTAAGAATAGTGCCACCCCATCTCTTACTGTGGTTGTCGTCAAGGCGACAAAGGGATTTCACACCGGAGGACGGGCAGCAGCGTCCTCTGTGTTCTTTAAAGGTTCATTTCCGAGCATCGCGGCCGATCACGAGCCGCTCGCGGCTTACGACAATCGGCTGACGCTCGCGGCCGATGCGACAATATTCACAGTGCGCGCGCAGCCTACGACAGTCGTCGGCCGCGCGCGTCTGTCACTTACCTCAGCCGCTTGTCGTAAGCCGCGAGCGGCTCGCGATCGGTCGCGATGGGATCGCCAACCCGCTCGATCTCACTTCTCATTTGCCTAGTAATTACACTTGCTATAGTGCCCCTGTAGCAAGTGTAATTACTAGGCAAGTGAGAAGTGAGATGCGGTGTGGTGGCAGATCTTTGCCAAATAAGGATTTAGGTGGCAATGATTCTGTTATGGGTTAGCTTGACGCTTACCATCAGGCACTCGACCTGCTCGTCTCTTCATTACGTTGTATAAAAATAAAACATAGAATATATTTACAAAAATTGAACTAAGAGTCCTTATTGATACTGCATTGTGTACTGCTACAATTAATTTAATCGTCAAGAGTGATTGGTTATTGCAGTCAAACATATTTTACTGTAAACACCTCGGTGATATATTTTAATTCAGCGATATATTTTATTATACTATATACTATATATATTATTATATTTATATTGTTGAATGTGAAATAGTTTGTTGTATTTCTGATAATGAGTTTGTTCGCTAGAGCTTGTCGGAATGTCATAAAGTACAGTAGATAATACAATAGTTATGTTTTTAATTACTAGTTTATTTATTTGTTTGTTTATAAAATACTAGTATTTATTACACTTATAAAAATTATCTTTTAAAAAAATTAAATATATATTTTTTCAAAAAAAAAGAAAGTGTTTGGCGACCTTTCTTAGTGATATGGCCCATTAGACAATCGACCCCAAAATTAAATGCCTTATCTTCCAATACTCATGATATATGCATACATAGGTCGCTTAACAAAACTAGTGGCAATAATTGAATGACCTTCGTAAATCTCCATAATTTGCTGAACGCTATATGATTAAAAAATAACCAAACAAAGAAGTGATACGTTAATTTTATAATTATGTTGGGACCCAGATCACCCACACTCAGTGGGTGATCTGGGTCCCCGAAGAGTAAAAACAATGCTGTGGCGGTCAAGGCGATACACAAAGGGGTCCTCCTACCCGGCAAGGTGGTTGCCTGGCGGGCCGTGGCTACCATCGTGGCGGCCTCGGCCTAGGTTTTTTTTAAAGTGGTACGCAAACAAATGGATATGTTTGTGTAAAATCCCCTCAAGCAGAATCACAAAACTGCAGTCTAAATTGATAAGAAAATAAGAGAACTATAGTCCGTGTGAGATCACCTTAATAACAGTGACATTCCATGAATGCATTAACACTGACCGAGAAATCAAATTATTCAAAATAATATGAACTAGACGTAATTTATTCTAAGAATATTAATCAAGGGATAATTAGAGTAAGACAACGAGATTCTAACTATGACAGAAAACATAAATTTGTTTCACAAGAAGTATTTTTAAGACAACTCTCGCAATAGACTACAAGCCCTAAGTCGCGAGGAACTTTACAAACGTACAAATCATAGAAGTAATTTATATAGGCATTTCTTGCCAATTACTTTACAAATACAATAATTGCGAGGGCCCAAACTCGCGAGCATCAAGGGATAGAAACATTTGAGGTCTAGTAACATAGTCCAGATAGGTGGTTCGCTTCTGGCCCCGGTTTGACTACGGAAGTCTCAGGTTCGATTCCTGGGTCTGGACTCCATTTTTTCTATCTTTCAAAAATGCAATTATTGTATTTGTAAAGTACAAATCATAAACAATATATTCCCAGAATCAGAATAAGTACCTATTTACGGATAACACAAAGTAGTCGTGTCTCGTGTAAGAAATAAGTCCATAACTGCATTGTGCAGCACTCGGCAGCCTTGGCAGTTTCGAGGCTTTCGTGCACTTGGAACTGCCGCCTAACTTCATTTTTTTTTTTTAATTTTCATTTTTTTTAAAATTCTTTTGGGATGTATTAATTTGACGTTGTCACATAACCATTGGTTTGGATTTTCTGTACTAATATTATAAAGAGGAAAGATTTGATTGTTTGTTTGTATTGAATAGGCTCCGAAACGAGACGAGCAGGTCGACCTGCTCGTCTCTTCATTACGTTGTATAAAAATAAAACATAGAATATATTTACAAAAATTGAACTAAGAGTCCTTATTGATACTGCATTGTGTACTGCTACAATTAATTTAATCGTCAAGAGTGATTGGTTATTGCAGTCAAACATATTTTACTGTAAACACCTCGGTGATATATTTTAATTCAGCGATATATTTTATTATACTTTAAATAAACTTCAATATGACCATTTAAATGTCGGCCACGACTTTATAAATCACAGTAAAGAGAATTAACTGTTAAAAGAGCAAATACTCATCTATACTAATATTATAAAGCTGAAGAGTTGGTTTGTTTGAACGCGATAATATCAGGAACTACTGATCCGAATTGAAAAAATATTTAACTGGTGGATAGCCCATTTATCAAGGAAGGCTATAGGCTATAGAACATCACGCTACAAGTAATTGGAGCGGAGCAGCAATGAGAAATGTTGCAAAAACGGGGAAAATTTACGCAGACGAAGTTTCGCTGCTAAAGGACTCAATCCCAGCCCTCAGATGAGTACGTGAGTCTTCAATTGTATGTATGTTTTTGATCGTCACCATACCAACCCATATGATGTCCCACTGCTGGGCACTGGTCTATTTATTATATATCCTGGGGGTGATTGCTATAATCGCCACGCTTGGCGAGCGGGTTGGCGATCCCAATAAGGCTTTAAAGAACACAGAGGACGCTGCTGCCCGTCCTACGGTGTGAAATCCCTTTGTCGCCTTGACGATACCCACGGGAAGAGATGGGGTGGCACTATTCTTAAGCCGGTACCACACGGAAAATTCATATTATATCTTGATGATACTGAATATGAATTTTCATTTTTAACAGACTCGAAAGCAAATATTATTTAAGTTAATTATGCTTGCGTCAAACTGAAATATCTTTATTTCGTACTAGCGGACGCCTCGCGGTTTACCCGCATAGTTCCCGTTCCCGTGGGAATACAGGGATAAAAAATCCTATGTCCAATGCCTATGTCACCCGGGGTTAGTGTAGCTTCACAACGATGAAAGATTTTTTCAAATCTGTCCAGTAGTTTCGGAGCCTATTCAATACAAACAAACAATCAAATCTTTCCTCTTTATAATATTAGTACAGAAAATCCAAACCAATGGTTATGTGACAACGTCAAATTAATACATCCCAAAAGAATTTAAAAAAAAATGAAAATAAAAAAAAAAATGAAGTTAGGCGGCAGTTCCAAGTGCACGAAAGCCTCGAAACTGCCAAGGCTGCCGAGTGCTGCACAATGCAGTTATGGACTTATTTCTTACACGAGACACGACTACTTTGTGTTATCCGTAAATAGGTACTTATTCTGATTCTGGGAATATATTGTTTATGATTTGTACTTTACAAATACAATAATTGCATTTTTGAAAGATAGAAAAAATGGAGTCCAGACCCAGGAATCGAACCTGAGACTTCCGTAGTCAAACCGGGGCCAGAAGCGAACCACCTATCTGGACTATGTTACTAGACCTCAACCGCCTTATTCCAAAAGCTGGACTAAACCTGGTTTGACGAAAATCCTAGTTTAAACCATGGATCTACGAAAATCTTTATTACAAAACGAGGTTCATCGCTTAATCGATGATCATCTTTGGTCCATAGCTTAGTCTTTCAATCACCCTAGTTTAACTATGGTAATAACCTTAAAATGTCAAAAACTTAACAATTTAAAAGTTAGACCATTTACAATTTTGCGTATTTTAGTTTCAATTAATAATGACGAATGTTGAATTTAAATAATTAACTAACTAAAAATGGTGTGGCAACAAAATAAACCCAAAAATCGAGTGAAATGCAATGTGTGACAAAAGATTTAAAAATACATGCATAATATTGTTTTTCAAAACATTTATCACAGCTTGGAATTGAGAGAGAAGATTGAACATACAGAACTCAGAGATGTCCTAAAATTAAAGTGGTCTGTGCAATGTTTGGGTCAACCAGACTCGGCGTGAAGTGTACCTACGCAGTGTGGAAAGTTGAAGGCCCACACAGATTATTTTTGTTCGACAATAGTATCATTAACTGGTGCTCTATGTAAAACAAACTGATGCATTCCACTTATATGTCACATTATTAGATTGAAGTTGGAAAATCACATTTGGAATGTCTGATAGGTGGTCTGGAGTAGTGCGGCAAAAACTAATGTTGAATACTTATACTCAAAATGCACAAAACAAAGTAATAGAAACATCATCTTACCCAAAACTTACTAGTGAACTATATAGTGGAACTAAATAAACATTGATCAATTTAAAATTTAGTTGGTGAAGTGTAACCATGGGTATACCTGTCACTCACACACACAACACCTCCTAGAAACAGATTTAAACTTAGATTATAAGTAGGTACCAAGAACTGAATATTATGTTTATAGGAGCTCAGCTAGTTAATACTTTGCTACAATGTTCCTTTAAACATAGATAGAGAGTACAGATTGGTTACAGGTTATTGAAATTGTCATGTAATAACTATTATGCACTACTTAACAGTTTAGATAATTATATTTAAGATTCTCATGAAAATGAACTAACACTGTTTATATAATAAACAAAAAATGCATACAATTTAAAATTTATTGTAAAATAAATAACTATACTAATATCATAAAGCTGAAGAGTTTGTTTGAACGCGGTAATCTCATGAACGACTAATTCTTTTGAACTTTTTACTGTTGGATAGCCCATTTGTTGAGGAAGTCTATATAATATCACTCTACAACCAATAGGAACAGAGCAGCAATGAGAAATGTTGCAAAAACAGGGAAAATTTATGCAGACTAAGATGTGCGGGAAAGCTAGTTATGTATAAAGAAATAGGGATATAAACTCAATATTCCTTTTCAAACATAGTTTGAACAGGGAGTACAGATTGGTTACAGATTATTGAAATTGTTAACATCCATTTTGTTGTCAAATGGAATAACTAATAAGTGCTACCTAACAGTTTAGATAATAATATTTATGATTCTCATGAAAATGTACTCTGTTCTTAGGAAGAATAAATGGTATCTAATAAATAATGATTCTATGTAGTTATTTGAGAATTTCATTTCATAGCAAGCTCACTGATATTAAATAATAAATATATTCATAAAATTTGTTTCAATTGTTTGTTGTGCTTCAGCCGAAGCTTCAGTACCTATGTTGAATCTAGGCATACTTTCCCCCAATACATTCAGAACAACGAGTGCAACAAAGAAAACAGTAAGTATATTAAAAATGCATTATCTTATTGAGTAAGTATCCTTAAACTATTGAACGAATTTTCATCCAACCATGCTAAGAACTGTTCCAATGAAACTAGCTTTGTAATAAAAACTCGCATCCAAGTTCCTATAAGTGTTTGGGCGCTATAATTACTCAGATTGAACTTATAACATCCATAATAATGTCGTGAGTTAATAAAATTTAGGTTATCATCATTTGTTTACATTTTTAGTACTACTGACAGCTATATATGTAACGTTCCGATCCTGACAGAATCTATTTTATTATTCGTAAATTGCAGGCCGAGGACTTTTATGTCAGGTTTATATTTTGAAAATTACGTAGTCCTGGCGAATAATTTAGCTAATAGAACGTCTAAATATTTTTTTCTCAATGAAAACTATACTTTCAAATTATATTGGCTTAAAACGGAACGTTATTTTTGAATGATAAGAAAAATGAATGAACTAAATTGATTATAATCTGTGGCTGATTGCAAGATCCTTTGGTATCAGCTGGTCCACGGATTATCTAAGCTTTGTAATAAGACCAATAGTACAGTACTAAATCCTGGACTTGAAAGTCTTGGCCTAAACCTTGATTTAGTCTTCTCTTTGTAATAAGGCGGCAAATGTTTCTATCCCTTGATGCTCGCGAGTTTGGGCCCTCGCAATTATTGTATTTGTAAAGTAATTGGCAAGAAATGCCTATATAAATTACTTCTATGATTTGTACGTTTGTAAAGTTCCTCGCGACTTAGGGCTTGTAGTCTATTGCGAGAGTTGTCTTAAAAATACTTCTTGTGAAACAAATTTATGTTTTCTGTCATAGTTAGAATCTCGTTGTCTTACTCTAATTATCCCTTGATTAATATTCTTAGAATAAATTACGTCTAGTTCATATTATTTTGAATAATTTGATTTCTCGGTCAGTGTTAATGCATTCATGGAATGTCACTGTTATTAAGGTGATCTCACACAGACTATAGTTCTCTTATTTTCTTATCAATTTAGACTGCAGTTTTGTGATTCTGCTTGAGGGGATTTTACACAAACATATCCATTTGTTTGCGTACCACTTTAAAAAAAACCTAGGCCGAGGCCGCCACGATGGTAGCCACGGCCCGCCAGGCAACCACCTTGCCGGGTAGGAGGACCCCTTTGTGTATCGCCTTGACCGCCACAGCATTGTTTTTACTCTTCGGGGACCCAGATCACCCACTGAGTGTGGGTGATCTGGGTCCCAACATAATTATAAAATTAACGTATCACCTCGTTGTTTGGTTATTTTTTAATCATATAGCGTTCAGCAAATTATGGAGATTTACGAAGGTCATTCAATTATTACCACTAGTTTTGTTAAGCGACCTATGTATGCATATATCATGAGTATTGGAAGATGAGGCATTTAATTTTGGGGTCGATTGTCTAATGGGCCATATCACTAAGAAAGGTCGCCACTTTCTTTTTTTTTGAAAAAATATATATTTAATTTTTTTAAAAGATCATTTTTATAAGTGTAATAAATACTAGTATTTTATAAACAAACAAATAAATAAACTAGTATTTAAAAACATAACTATTGTATTATCTACTGTACTTTATGACATTCCGACAAGCTCTAGCGAACAAACTCATTATCAGAAATACAACAAACTATTTCACATTCAACAATAAAATCAAATAAATTATTTTAACTTCATTCTCATCGAGCATCGTTCACCTCAACATAGTCACCGTCCGTGTGAGTCCACCTTTAGTCACCATAAGGTCCCATCTCAATTATGGTAATGATAATCGGTCACATTCCACACTACAAGATCATTTGTTACACATTTACTACACCGTATCTTCGTCAGGATGCATTATTACAATTAGTTTCATATTTTTTGTTTCGTGCAGTATTATTAATATCCTGTCTTTTATATCCATTCCCACTGATATGACTGATGTAAAAAGAGGGGTGTTATGTGTTTCAAGTCTTATGTTTATCAGTGGCAAAGTAGCTAAGTAAATGGAAATCTGACACGACAAGGAAGACATTAGACGCAGGTCTCTTTCTAAAACAAGGAAGGGAGGGAAAGCTTTTGAAAACTCATCTTTTTTTTTTTTAAATAAAGGTAACTAGCAATGTGAGATTGTTGTCCCACATTACTAGCAATCCTGTTACCCCTCCAGCTAAGCTCTATGGCTTGTGTTAGAAGTGGGTTCACGTCGGTAGTATAATGGCCAGGATTCGAACCCACGACCTCACGATTGCGAGACCGATGTCTTAGCCATTAGGCTACCACCGCTATCATGTGGTAACGTCAGGCGCGGATTCAAGGGGAGACCCCCCAGACTCGACTGAAAGGTCTTTTTTTTTTATAATTTGGGACAACTCACACAACGCTATCTGATCCCAAATTAAGCAGAGCTTGCACTATGGAAACCAGACAACTGATAAACATACTTATATATTTCTAAACACATACATATTATAGATAAATAACACCCAGACACAGAATAAACCATCGTGCTCGTCACACAAAGTGTTATCCTGGGTGGGGATCGAACCCACGATCTCTTGCGTAGCAGTCGGATACACTCCCACCGCGCCAGGCAAGGTGTAAGCATTAAGGTACACCTAGAATTCACTAGCAAATGTATTGCTAGGGTGAAGCAATCAAGGCTTGGCTGCATTATTGGTTTTCATTTGTTTAACTGGGGCGGGGTCTACTGTAGCAGTTTTCTATTGTACCTATTATTGGTTGAATAGTAAGCTTCTTTTTTAATAAATTGCGATGCTGTGGCATATTTTTACTAAAATAGTAAGAAAACCTAAGTAACTTTTAAGTAACAACTTTTTAAAACGTCAAAGCGTTTATTAGGATATCCATACTTATATTATAAAGCTGAAGATTTTGTTTGTTTAAACGCGGTAATCTCAGGAACTCCTGGTCCAAATTGAAAAAATCTTTTTCGGTTAGGTAGCCCATTTATCGAGTAGCTACAACCAATAGGAGCGGAGCAGCAGTGAGAAATGTTGCAAAAACGGGGACAATTGACGCATACGAAGTTGCGTTGCAGCTAGTAAATATTATTTTGGGCAGCAAACAAAAACAATGCATCAATTTCATTTAGTCCTAGTTTCAATATCAATTATGATAAACACAACACATTGATATTACTAATTGTATAACAAAAGCAAAATGAGCAAAGGTATAAAACTGTATAAAACAGTTTCAATTAAATAAATGAATAGTAAATAGATATGATAGATTCTGCGTTATTTACCTATCATTGAATTATATTATAATAAATTTAATAAACATGGGAATTAACCCGCATTTTTACGGTTCCGTACCTTAAAAAGAAAAAAATTAAACCCTTCGTCCGTCCTCACGTCCATCTGGCTGTCAAGACCCTTTATCTCGGGAACATGTATTGAGTTAAAATTAAAACCATATAATCAGGTACAGACCCTTGAAACTTGCAAGTAATACCGTCTTCTTAATCCGTGTATAGTTAAATCATAAAAATATACTCTTTAAAAAACTGCGAGACTCGGTTCCTGAACTATCTATACTAATATTATAAAGCGGAAGAGTTTGTTTGTTTAAACGCCCTAATCTCAGGAACTACTGGTCCAATTTGAAAAATTCTTTTTTTGTTGGATAGCCCATTTATCGAGAAAGGCTATAGGCTATATAACATCGCGCTACGACTAATAGGAGCGGAGCAGCGACGAGAAATGTTGCAAAAACGGGAAAAAATTACGCATACGTAGTTGTGCGGGACAGCTAGTTTATAATATGTACCTACAAATTTGTACGGAACCCTCGGTGGGCGAGTACGACTCGCACTTGCCCGGTTTACCTTTAAATTGCTTGAAGGTTCGACCAGGTTGCTACGGCCGTGGTCATAAGCGGACCATTAACACGGAGTCAAAAGTACTTTATTGACTTAGGTTACAAAATTTAAAGCCATGAGAAAAGAACTTGGCAACAAAAACTCATGGCCACTTTTTTTAAATGCCAATTATTTACAATATATTTGTATATACACATTTAATCAGTTATGCCAGTAAGGCGCTGCAACCATTACATCTTGTAATGCTCTTATTATACTACACTAAATCAGGGTCCCTAAACCCTTAAAAAGAGAGGTGTAATAAGAGTTAGGGCACTAATTCTCTAACAAATTTTCAAGGCCACCTCGATTTAGGGTAGTATAATAATAATAATAATAATAATATCTTGGGACAACTCAAACAACGCTATCTGATCCCAAACTAAGCATAGCTTGTACTATGGAAACCAGACAACTGATAAACATACTTATTTATTTCTAAATACATACATATTATAGATAAATAACACCCAGACACAGAATAAACTATCGTGTTCATCACACAAAGTTTTATCCTGGGTGGGGATCGAACCCACGACCTCTTGCGTAGCAGTCGGATACACTCCCACCGCGCCACAGAGGCAGCAATAGCCGTTTAACTCACGTAAGCAGTAACCATAGTACATAAAGTGGGTATAATGTTCACCTGACCACTTTATACAATACATTTTCTATACTAATATTATAAAGAGAAAAGATTTGATTGTTTGTTTGTATTGAATAGGGTCCGAAACTACTGGACGGATTTGAAAAATTCTTTCATCGTTGTGAAGCTACACTAACCCCGGGTGACATAGTCTATTTTTTATCCCTGTACGGGAACGGAAACTACGCGGGTGAAACCGCGAGGCGACCGCTAGTGGTTAATAAAGTAACGCGAACGATGCCGGAGCATAAAGCTAGTAACCTATAAAATTATAAAGACCTTTCAGAGAACCGTAAAATGAGTCCATCCGGAGAGTTTTATGTAACAGGCCATTACACAGAGATATTCAATGGGTTCGAACCTGGGTCTTTAGGTCCACATTCCGAATTTATGATCTCAATGTCAAATATTATGGATATCGTAAAATGAAAATGTGAGCTGTAAATGTTGATTGTTTGATTTGTGGATGGTAGTTCAGGTCGGGGTCCTTATTCACATTATTTTTTTTCGTTTTCGTGGCAAGCCCGTGCGAACTGTCAAAATCTTGTCATAATGGTAAATAGAGAGCTGTGTTTAGAAATGCATCAACGCGCATGCGCGGCGGACATCTTTTAGCTTTTAACAGTGTAGACGGCTGTTGCAAACCAAATTACTTGGTACTTGGTTTGCAACAGCCGTCTACACTGTTGGAAACAAGAAAGGTCACCTTGGTTTGTACGTTTGTTTCCAACCGTCTGGAAGACGCTTTGGTTTGGGTAGTGTGTCTATACACCGTGATTTTATAGTCGAGTTGGAGCCAAAAGTGTTGGAAGTTTCGGCTCTAAAACGACTACAATATCACAATGTATAATATCATAATGTATACGACTACAACTTCACATTACAAACGCATAACTTTCTAAAACGGCTATTACACTACCCTGAATCAGGGCCCTAAATCGAGGTGGCCTTGAAAATTTGTTAGAGAATTAGGGCCTTAACTCTTATTACACCGCTCTTTTTAAGGGTTTAGGGTCTCTGATTCATTGTAGTGTAATAAGCGCATAATCCCTAAATATTCAAGCGATACTTAAGTCTCTATGTGAAATATTTTAAAAGATATATTTTTTTAAATTGTACACAATTCTTGCGCACATTTTTATCACCAGAATAGGGAACTTGATAGTGATTTTAACAATTTTCTATATTTTAGTAGATGCTATCTTTTCTACTAGTTTTTTTTAATGAAAACAAATCCTTCATAAACGAGAACCTCATGCACGTTATTGTGGCGAAGTCAACATTGCATAGCTGAAAAATACACATTGTTAAGTCCATAACGGCCCTGGACTTTGGACCAAGTAATTATACGTCACTCAAAACATTTTCAATTGATTAATGGTTTTCTAATTAAAAAATCCATTGAATCTTAGGTACAGCCTGCTATTGACGCTTTCTTCATTAAAGAACATAAAGTTTTTACTAGTTTTAGGTATAAATGATGTTCTTTGTTCAAAATGTTTAGTAATAAATGGCATTAGTTTACTTTAGGTAGTAAAACTATTAGAAAATTTAGTTTTAGTTTTTGTTAAATAAAGTTTAGTTTTAATTTAATTTTGGAAATTCTATTGAAGAGATGTATTTTCAAATGATTTATGTATACGTTTAATTTATTTAATTTTCGTACCAAATTATCAATTTCTTTAAAAAATATCTGTAAATTTGACTTAGGACGATCTAATGATAATCTATACTAATAATATAAAGCCGAAGATTTTGTTTGTTTGACGGCGATATTCTCAGATACTACTGCTTCTAATTGAAAACCAATACGAGCTAAACATCAGTAGCGAAGCTTTAAAAATTTCTAAGGTAACCTGACACCATATATCTATTTTGATGGTCACAGTTCTTTGTACCTAAAGTATTAAGTAACTACAATTCAAAGGGAAACCGAAAATAATGGGGCCCTAATGACCCTCCGCCTCTGCTTAGCATCAATTAAAAATTTTTGCAAAAAACTGGGGAAAATGACGCAGACGCAGTTGCGCGGGTCAGCTAGTTATAAATATATCTCATAAGTTTTCCCAGTTGTTTGGTTGCTACAGAACAGGCTATGCCTAGTTTCGGATCAGATGACCGTGAGTTCTCCCATCAAGTCCACTCTTTTGCTGACAATTACTAACAAACGACTTTATTGTTAGTAGGTGTTTATGTGAGGCCTCGTTTACGAAGACGCGGGGCGTCGCGCGTGGCGTTGGGCGGCGCGGCGTATGGATACGCATATGCATACGCCGTTGTATGAGTGCGTTCAAGAAGTAGCGATTTTACACGCGTTTATTTGAAATGGAGCGTTTTTTGCGGTGATGCCCGCGTCGATACCTTCTGCCAGTCTTATTTGGAAATCGCACAACCTAGCCTCGACTTTTTTTTAAAGAAAATTCTATGTTTAAAAGTGAATTATTTCTTATAATTTAATACTATGCGCACCCCGCGTGCGACGCAGCGATAGCTGCCGAGTGCTTTGCTATACGCTTGAAGATTTGCTGCGGTTGCAGCGGTGGGCATCGCCCCACTTCCCGCCCCGCATCTCTATAAACAACGTCATATATTGCCATATGTTTGTGTTTAGGTACGCGTGCGATGATCCGTGAATAGAAAAAACGTCCAACAAGACGCGAGACGCCACGCCACACGCTACACGCAACGTCCCGCGTCTACGTAAATAAGACCTGAAATAAGTTTCTAGTGCGGTGAGTGTCTTCATGGAAATGGCTTGTGCTATGATATAGCTAGGAATAAAGAATGATCTTTTAAACATTGAAATACATTTTGAGTTCGGTCGATGTTTGTCAACAATTATTCCGACAACGCCAATCTCAACTGCAGATTCAAATATAAAGATTGTCATAGCATATGTGTAAGACAATTTTTATATCGAACGAATCAGAATTCTGACTAACAGTAACAAAACACCTACATTAGTTAAAAAACAAACACTTCACATTACACCGCACATTCACCCATTAATTTCACAATATGAATACCGTATTTAATTTAAACGATCCAAATTAAACAAATTATCTGATTGCTTATATCTATTCACCTAAAATGAATATCGCTTTTAATTAAACGACGTGCACTGTAATTTAATGTTTCGATAATAGAAAATGGCATTATCGATATTTCCCAACACTACAAACTATATAGGTACAATAGGCCGCTTCATAGGTCAAAAACGAATCTACGCACACATAAAATGTACTTACGACGATCATAACTCGCGCTATTTCCGTTGAGCAGCGGTAGCCTAATGGCTAAGGCAACAGACTCGAAATCGTGAGGTCGCGGTTTCATGTCCTAACCATTACACTACCGACGTGAACCTACTCCAAACACAAGCCATTGTGTTCAGCTGGAGGGGTAAACCTACATTGCTAGTTATCTTTTTAAAATAAGAAAGATTTCACAATATACACATATTTAATTATTACCACAACGTGGGTTAGGGGATATTGTAATGTATTTATTTTAGCCAAATATATGTGCCAATGCACCTATAAGTATATATATATATATATAAGTGTGTCTGCCTTATATAAACGCGTAAATGCTTCGATTTTTATGGCGCTTTGGAAGTCCATTTTCTCGCGGGCAAATGCCCGCGAGAAAATGTATCCCTTAAATTTAATCTAGTGCTACATGTTTGAATCGTTAGATTAGACAACGTTAACGCTGTAGCTAATTTTAGAAAAAAAAGAATGTAGATTTTTGTTTCAGACAGCTTCTCTAGTGCCTTAGCCCATATTTATCTTTACGGATTCGATCGAGATCTGTATAAGTTTGCGTCTATGCATGCGTGAACCTTTTCCGCGTGTTGACGAAGTAAGAATACAAAGTGTCATCACTGAAACTCTAAACAAAACCCGGTATGATATCAAGTCGAGTCCTGCAACCGAGCTGACGCCGCACGTATTGACAAGTCATTCCTGTGGGTTCTGTCCGTGACGCAAGTTCTGGGCATGCTTGAGCCATCTAAATCGCGTCCCAGGCGATACAGTGTCCGTTGAGAGGTTAGTCACCGAAAATGTTGAGGTTTTTGAGACGCTGTTTTGATCATCTGATCAGGATGGTATAGGCCAATAATGATGCGTGAACCTGTTTTTGCTCATTGTAGGGAGCCGACCATCTGTACCTATGTAACCTGTGCTAACACTAACCCTGTTAAAAGCTATTAACTCTGCTCGACACGTCGGGTCTAAACACTTTAAATCGATGTTTGCCCGCATAAAAATAGATATAAGGGTAAATATTATATCCGATATTTGTTTTCCTGTATGTAATGATGTTTGTCAATTGGCCCAGTTAAAGGACATGTCACATTTCAATGATTAACAATCAATTAGTTACATTTTTTAACCCTCAAAGCCAATTTAAGTTTTTATTGTTAGTGAACGTGACTGCTAAGCCGGAGGTCGTGGGTTCAATCCACACCCAGGATAAAACTTTGTGTGATGAGCGCGATGGTTTATTCTGTGTCTGGGTGTCATTTATCTATATGTATTGTAGTGAAATGAAAAGGTAGGTTTAAGATAGGACTACATATATTTACAAGAACTTAAAGACTACTTAAAATTAAAGATAATTTAGAACCGATGCTGGCGGAGATGCAGTGCTGGTAGGTAGAGGTACGGCGTCCAGGCGGAGATGCGGCACTCGTAGGTAGAGGCGCGGCACCGATAGGTAGAGGCGCGGCGCCGGTATGTAGGGGTGCGCCGCCGGTAGGTAGAGGCGCGGCGCCGGTAGGTAGAGGCACGGCGCTGGTAGGTAGTAGTGGCGCGACGTCGGCCGGTAGAGGTGCGACGCGTCGTAGAGGTGCGGCCCGGTATATAAGAAAGGCGGCCCGGTAGGTAGAGAGGCGACGCCGGTAAGTAGAGAGGCGACGCCGGTAGGTAGAGAGGCGACGCCGGTAGGTAGAGAGGCGACGCCGGTAGGTAGAAAGGCGACGCCGGTAGGTAGAAAGGCGACGCCGGTAGGTAGAAAGGCGACGCCGGTAGGTAGAAAGGCGACGCCGGTAGAAAGAAAGGCGGCGCCGGTAGGAATGGTCTCTTTCTCTTAATTTCCCACTCCTTCTCTTTTAGAGAGCTCGTTCTTCCTCCTTCTCTTTTAGAGAGCTGGTTCTTCACTCCTTCTCTTTTAGAGAGCTGGCTCTTCACTGACTCTTCTTCGGTTTTGTATTCATAAAGAAAACTCTCTAGAAGCAATTTAAAATTTTAAAGCTTAACCTTTTTATAATTTAGAATTTACGCACAGCCAGTTTCACAATGTAGTCCATACTTTAAGAATAACTCTATGCTGCAACCATAGAAAATATTTGTCGACATGACAGATTTGAAAAATAATGTTTAAAATAAGTCTTACAGAGATATTTATTACGTTAAAAATGGCGATATATACACAAATGCCACGAAATAACACTACAAGGACATATATACATATACGAGGTAAGAATTATCACTACAGTATGTATGTTTATAAGTTGTCTGGTTACCATAGTACAAACTTAGTTTGGGATCAGATGGCGTTGTGTAAGTTGTCCCAAGATATTATTAATATTATTGGTAGCTTAGGTTGGTATCCAAACGGATGAATAATTTTATAAGCGTTTTTTAAAGCCGGTTCAACCGTTACTCTTACCACTTAATTTGAAAATATTTCGCTTTTTATTTAATAGGCGAGCCATATGGCATAAGAACGTTTCAGATAACATGTCAAACAGCCGGTACTACTAGTACTATGTCCGACTTCTGATAAAAATAGCCTCATGTCCTAATTCTTTAGACTAAGTACATTTTGGAATGAGGGAATAGAGAGTATGCATTCTTATTCTTATAGTACATTATAATATAAGCGCACGTATGTCATACGACGTTTTATAAATAAAAAACTACAGCCAAAAGAAAATGCGCGCGCATCAGCGCCTTTTTTTAAGGCAAAGGCACAAAAACAGGCAGAATTACTAATAAAGTATATTAATATTTTTGTATTTTGTTACAGATAAATGGTTGTAATTTATGGTCAAAATAATGAAATAAAACAATTAAATGTTTATTTAATTTAATTTATGTCAAAGTTAATTTTATTCATAAACAGTTGACCACTTTTCTGACGTAAAAACTCTTTGCTAAGATTTAAAAAAGTACTGTTCGTTTCAGACGGAGCATCTTGATAAACCGTGCTTTTTACATTACATTATCGCACAAGTACGAAATGAGATACATTACGATATTGAAATTGGTGAAATAAGAGACCCTTTACGAGCAAATGTGTCATAAAATATATTACACAATACCTTAAGAATTGTGCAAACTAGAAACTATTAAATAATAATAAACTGACAATTTCCCTATATATAAAATAAACGTGTGACATTGCACAGCTACACAATGTAAGCTCATAAGTACTCTTACCACACCACTTTGAGAAAGTTGTGTTCGGAAACTATCGAGTGCCGATATTTCATACAGCGTGTATACATCCCTGGCCGAAAGGGACCTGTAGGTGTGCTATTAATAATAGTAAAATAATAAATGTATTGTAATGTATTGTATACTAGCTGCCTGCCTGCTGAGGTTGTAATTATTCCGCACAATTAAAGAAAATATTGTATACAAACCTTGTGTTGACCTTAAGACACGCAACGAAAAAGAGTAATTCAATTTGGTGCAGTCATTTTGAAGTTATGCTCGTACATAAATTTCGGCGATTAATTTTTATTTACAGTTAATTTTGTCGAAATGTGACAATATTTCAAGATTTTTTATCACCATTATTTGTATATTTTTCGGGGTACATTTGTCATTATTTAATAACGTAAAAAAACAAATCGTATTAGATCACGACATCTAACAACACATTAATGGATCGTGCAGGGATGTTTAAACATGTTGTATAAGTATTTTCAACAAAATGTACTCGAATAAGGACCAAGTGTTTCGATACATTGAACGGGCTATAAGGACCCCTCGTTCGGAAACTAAACAATGCCATCATTATTGTACCCGCATAAAACATGGGAGTTTACTACCCCTATCGCCAGGAAGTGTCCTTTAAAAAGGACAATTACTGTAACGGAAAAAAACGGCTCAGAATAGCTGCTTAGATTTTATGGATCAGTAGTCAATTTTTGAAAGAAAATCTGTTTAGTTTTCGTAACAATTTTAGGAAGATAATGCGACTCTTATATATAAATTTACTCTAGGATCTAATCCTAGTGTAAGTTTGTGTGAGCCTTTTTTTTCTTTGCGAAATAATTAATGTTGGTTGTTATTGCCGCCCCTATGAAAGTATATAGGAATCTGATAATTACAAACTGTACTAAGTACTGTAAAGATTAACAAAAATCCGTCTTATAGTTTTTGTGAAAAGTGAAAAAACATCCATAATATTCATCCTCCCAAAATTTCGCGTTCAGTATTTCTAAGCTAAATAAAAAAACAAAATTCAAATTTTAAATATTGAATAGTCGAATGCACGTTCCAAATTTGAATTTATAAAAAAAGAAACAATGGCCGTCATCTGAACCGGACGGCGCGTTCCGGCCGGCGAGCGACGATACAAGTGCATCGGGCTATGATCGCGTGCGATGTATACGGACAGATATAAATAACCGGCATCCTTCAACAAGCGAAAACAGGCTCACGCACACAAATACACAGATCTTGGTCGAACTCGGTCGAATGGCAACCGAAACGGTGCAAGTTGAAACGTGCGCGTATGTGTGCGTGGATTTTTGCTGAGCTGTGAACCGGCCTTCGGTACCTATGTATTTTGTAGGATGCACGATCCACCGAGTTTTTACGTGTCTGTTTGTGTTTCAACGCACAAATCATTTGCTAACAGATTTTGAGTTAAAAAAAAAACGTTTTACTAATATGTAGGTAATAAGTAAAGTAGGTAAAAATTAAAGAATTTTAGATATTTGAAATTCGAAAATCTGTTTTTAAAATTAAACGAGAACAACAAATTTCAAGTTCAAGTACATTTTTTTATTTCACTAGTAGTTTAGTACCAATATCTTAGTACTGCGTTGATTACTAGTCTCTGTTATGATTCGCCAAAGTAACCAAAAAAAAAAAATAAGACACATCAACAGCTTTTGTTAAAAAAACCCGAATAATTCAATATTTAAATCCCTTAACAAAGTTTTGATACAAATCGTTCCATATTCAAATCTATAACGTAAAAATTTGAATATCGAACACGTAACACGTCCGTGCCTGACCTATCGCAACCCTAACATGATTTATTGTGAAACCACTTTGTATTGGTCGTTAGGGTCAAGGGTTGCCGCAGAATAAAATTGCCATTGCCACGAGTAAGAAAAAGAATGAACAAAAAAATATGATAGGTTGGCTTATGGCTAAATTTACAAACATCACACAATTTTAAGAAGAAGTTAACACTGCTGTCACCACAAAATATAGAGAGTGCAGAAGGACTAGAAATTACAAATCACTTTAGTCGGAAAGTGTAGATGAATACATACTTGAAGTATATTTGACGTTGTTATTCTTTCTCTCTCTTTCGGCTGGACTTAGATGTCCAGATATTTTGTATTTTAAGTAAGTCTTCGTAACGTCGTGTATTCCTAGCTTTTGAATTCGTAACGTAATATATATTAATAGATTTTCCCCGCGGCTTCCTCTGCGTTACTTTTGAATTTTATGGACTATGCGCTATACTGATGTATAAAGTACATTGATATAAAGTTTCATCAAAATCCATTTAGTAGTTTTTGCGTGAAAGAGCGACAAACATCCATCTTTCCAAACTTTAGGTTTTTTATATCAGTCACATGGGTACCTAAGTAGGCCTTTTTACTAAATAAACATCCACTTCTTTTATAGATTGACATCCTTCGCCCTTGTTGCCTTTGCCTACAAAAAAAACGTAAATAAAATTAAAAAATAAACATTCTTTAATTCAAATTAATAGTCATTTGTCGGAAGCCTGTGCCTTTGAGCGTAAAATATAGTCTGTATCGAGTTCCATAGAATTTAATAATTTCTTTGATGTGTTCGTTGATTTTTTAAAGGTACGTTCCATACGAGTGCATGAGAACTAGGAGTAATGTGTGTTTATATTCTATAGCTATTATTTTAAAAGACACGTATTATTGCTGACAATATTATATACCAGCCTATTTATGATAGTCTAGTCATCTAGTGTGAGTAATATAGGTAATGTGGAGGTTCTGAGATATTAATTATGATAAAGTGTATATACTTATAACTTTTAAACTTACGCGTTGCATTACAAATACAATTTGTCACGGGAATAAACGCGTTTAACCTAGTTAAAGTATTTACCTTATGACGTTTCGAAGTGTACTTCCAAAATGTCAATAGTTAAAAAGGGAGGCAAACGCCGAGTACGCTAAACACTTGCAAATATTGAAACCAACACACATATAGTCTCTAGCAAAACAAAAAAGTCACATTTAAGAATAGGTATGTAGGAATTTCGATGGTTAGAAGCATTGCTTTTGTTAAGCCCTTGTTCCCTTGTTCTTTATGACGTGCAAAAGGAATTTCAACCAACAGGTAGACCATATTTTTGGTCGATTGTACCGTACGGTCGTCCATAAATGACTACTTGTTGAGGTGGTGCGGTTTCAGTCTACCCCCCCCCCCCTCTACCCAAGATCACGTGTATTTTTTATTGTAGAAATAGGCCGCTATTTTTAAATTCAATCAATTACCTATTCTGGGATGGCACCACTTGTTTTGCATACTTAGTTTTGCTCTATGAATAAAATGGGTCCAAAACTGTCCTTATTATAGCCAAGACTGTTTAAAAGAGTGTTGATACAAAAAATACTGCAAACTGAAGATGTAGTAGCCATTGACGTATAGACCAGGACGGCGCCATCCCTTTCAATTAAAATTAGAATTGACTGCAAAGCGTGAAAGAGAGAAGTGCGACCTTTGACAGGTATTGTCCAAAAAGTAGCGTTGTCTCTTTCTAGAGGTGGACAATTTTGTGAGGTTATAGCGCAGTCCTGTTCTCTATGTCAATGTATCATAGAGAAATACAGATAATCAAATCCAACATGGCAACCGAGTTCATGACGTTCGATTTTCAAATGTTACGGTCCAGAAGAGTGCGTGTGAAATTAATGGGCGATAGGGAGACGCGCTCGGGTTGCTTCGACTCTTAATGGTCGACGACATTTGTTCAACATAGAGTGGATAAGACAGTTTAATACTTCTTAAAATGGCGGCAAACTGAGCTGTCATTCTTCTTCTTCTTTTTATTTTTGAGTAAATATAATCTGGCTGATTTTCCGTGTTAGTATAGTAGTTTATTGTTGTATTTTTGCACATTAAACGGGAAGATGTTTAAAGGATAACAGCTTAATTTGTCGCCATTCCAGCTTCGAATTGAACGTGTGAAATTATGAAAGAGTGTGAAAATCATTGTGCACTTAAAGTGAACAATAAATATTTGAATATGGCAAAATTTGGCTGGAAATCGACCAGATTGCGATTAACTCATAATAATGATAAAGAGACAGTTTAACTGTTCTATATATTGGTTCATGTCTGGTTGCCATAGTACAAGTGCTGCTTTGTTTGGTATCAGATGACGGTGTGTAAGTTGTCCCAAAATATTATTATTATTATTATTATTCTTGTAGTTCCAATTTCGAAAGTAATTATTTGTAAATGTGTGATTTAAAATAAAAGCTTCAAAGTAAATATATATAATAATTCTTAATCAATATAGTAGGTACTTATCTTTAGCATTTTATGACTTAGGCCTCCTCCCATAAAAATCTATAATACTAATAAGTACGCTAACAAAAAAATTAAATGCCGATTATAAAAGAAAAAGTAACTGTCTCTGTCTGCTAGATTTGCACGCTATCAAAATTAGTCTGGCAGGGACAGATTTGATAAAAACTGATGCCGATATAGCTTCAAGTTTGGGTAGGACATCGAATCTTTTTATTGCAAAACCAACATTAATATGGGTGGAGCCAAGTGCAAAAGCCCAAACTATATACGAGTATATTGGCAGTCTATTCTACGAAATATGACTTAGCCAGAGCAAAGAAAAATAATTTCATATGTAGGTACTCGTAATACAGCCATATTAGAATTCCATTTATATTTTCCAATTTAGCCTTCTTTGTTGAAATAAACGTTGAAATCTTTACATTAGATTAACAATCAGAAATTCAATAAATTGCGTCCATTATTGTAAATTGAGAACCCTTCGATGTAATCAAAGTCAACTCAATTACGCAGGGCCTTGTTGGTATAAGTTCAATCATTTCCACTAATTAATTAATGACATTTGTCCAAGTACATATTTGTGATATTGAACTTGACCTTAAAATAGTCTTTATTTAAGTAAGACTAGTTTGAGGTCAAGTACTACAGGCTGTACTTGGCGACTGCGTCCACGTGGAATTTCGCGAAAAATAATTAAACATAAAAAAATAATACAAAGAAAGCTTTTTTTTATTATTTTGAAATGAAATGTAGTTACGACCTTTGTGGGACTTAATAAAGTCAGTTCAAGAGAAGTTCTATCAAAATCTATTAGGTCTTTGCTGAGATTTACGGCAACAGACAGGCAAAAGCAATATTTAGATTTTGGGCATATTATCTACCACGTCAATAAGTATTATGAATATGATAAAAGCTGTGATTCTTACATTATAAACAAATAGAGCTTTCAGTTTTATGTAACACTAGCTGACCCGCGCAACTTCAACATTTTTCATTGCTGCTCTGCTCCTATTAGTCGTAGCGTAATGTTATATAGCCTTTAGCCTTCCTCTATAAATGGGCTATCCAACAGTAAAAGAGCTTTTACAATTCGGATCCGTAGTTCCTGAGATTGCTGCGTTCAAACAAACAAACTCTTCAGCTTTATAATATTAGTATAGATGATAAATAATTATAGTTTAATTACCAAATCAATCAATCATTAGTCCAATCACTATATTTCAAACTGTTCTGTCAAAACATCAATCACATTATAAACGAATTTTAATATGAATTGTAAATGTCAGGTTGAAATCTAAATCGATAAATTTATTAATCTCTGACAGTTTATGATTTCTTTAATTTCGACACAAAAGTTATGGGACAAAAATATGTTTCTAAATTTGTTGGTTTATTGGACAAATTGAGTGATCAGCAAGGTTAAGCCTTTACCGCTATCGACCCATAGATGAGTAATCATATTCTACGAATGGCACAACACTCTGTGGCAGTTGCATTCCATTCCTGTCGAATCTTCGTTCCATTGGACCGTAAAAATGAGAGAATAAAAAAAAATGTGTGGCATTTGGGGACTGCCGCCGCGGTAAAGCTATTTTTTGCATAGCATTTTTATCAACTTATGCAATTATAATGATTTATGCAGTTTTTTTTCTTTTCATTGCATTTCGGAGCAGCTCGTCCCGATACGTGCGAGCTTTGTGCAGTCGTACCATATACATATACTTTAAGCGAACGCTCGGCCGGGCTACATGGTAGGCGGAGTGGGGGGTGTTAGGTTTTATTTTCGTTACGGAATTTCTTGATTCGGTCGCCGCGCTCAAAGCCCGCGAGCTATGCAATAGCTTAAAATTGTTTACACTATGCTACAATTTCTGCGTAGCGGGCTCGACGGCCAATTTCACATGAAACTGCCGTAACCGATGAGATATCAGTTACCTAGGAGAACAATATTACAAATTCATGACGACGATTTGCTGATGTATATTTTTTCTTTTCTTCACTTTTATTTTTTTCACATTCATACGACACGATTTCCACATTGTCTGTCACTTGTTACATAAAAGTTCTTCTATGTACGCAAGCACTTCATTCAGAGTAGCGGAAATCCGATGATGTAAATAACCGTTTTATTTGCAAACGACCGTCTTATATTCTAAAAAAAAATATTATTCCGTATTGTACCCATAGAAATTCATGTATTATATAAATAACACACGAATGTCTGTGTATATAATACACGAATTTATGTATGTCTGTGTTTTAAGTATGCTTATATTTTAACCATATTAGTTCGAATAAAATCTCAAAGGCAAGTCTAAGCATTTTTGTTACTTAGCTTTATTCAGTTTATATATACGTCTTGTTGAAATGTGTTACTTTACACATTGTGTGCCTGAAACGACTTTGTTCTCTTGGCGATTATTTTTTGCATGGAACCTTTACCATTTTTTAAGTTAAATGTGTCAGACAAACAAACAGATATATGTTTAAGAATTACTTTTTGGATATGGATACCGTATAAATAACCATAAATTAGACACTTGAATTTTATGTATTTAAAGGCACTTCTCGACCCGCATTTAGAGTTTACACAAAAATATTGTTTTTAATTTTTTTGCACTTTTAGTTTGTTCATACTTTATCAATGAATACTATAAACCGACTTAATTTAATGACAACGTGTCCACTTAATGACACTACAGTCTTATCCACACAAAACTTACTATACTCGGGTGTACCTCGGTTCAAGTTCAGTGTTGCTCAGATCATCGTTAGTGACCGACGCAGTGGCTCACTTGACATTTATAATTAAACTAAATAAAGGGCTTGACCTATGTTTCATTTGTTTATACATATTTCTGTTTCATACCTGTGCCGTACAAAAGTTTCTAGCTGGACAAATTTGGCGGTTAAAGAATAATATATGTCATTGTGATTGTCATTTATTTCTGCTTTTTCATGTTTAGTTTGAGGTTTCTGTTCATTGTAGTTTTGATTTGACGGAGTTTAGAACAATAGGAAATTTGAAAGTTTTCACAGTTTCGTTGTTTTCATTTCGACCGATATAAAAACAAGGTTAGATACTAAAATGGAGTAAGCAGTTTCGTTTAGGGTGGGAGTCCACGGACGACAAACCTCGCTCAGGCCGACTAGTCGAGGCACTCACTATGGTCTGCATCAAATTAGTAAAAGAGGAAGTTCTGAGTGATTGAAGACTTGAAACTAAAGAAATGGCGACAAGAACAGGGCTTTCGCTTTTCTAGAACTTAAAGTTACTGCCAGGTTGCAGCGAAGTTTTCGAAAAGCGTGTTCTCAAGAAGTTTTGGAAGCGTATAGATGACACGGAGTGAGTTTTGGAGTCAACTGTTACGGGGGATGAAACCATGGTTTTGTACTATGATCCTCTCTTCAAAAGGGGATGGATGGAGTGGCGTTGTCTTGGCGAAAAGCCGCTTAAGAAAGCCAAGGTATTACAAAGATAATGTCACCATGTCACGAAATAAAAGAAATGCCATGGTAAATGGTACCTACTACGCCAGCCTTATTGAGCAACTAGCTGTCCCGCGCAACTTCGTATGCGTACATTTTCCCCGTTTTTGCTACATTTTTGATTACTGCTCCGGTCCTATAATGGTCGTAGCGTGATGTTATATAGCTTAAATATATATTCTCGATAAATGGGCTACATAACAGAAAAGGTTTTTTCCAATTCAGACCAATAGTTCCTGAGATTGCCGTGATCAAACAAACAAACAAACTCTTCGGCTTTATAATATTAGTGTAGATTGTGATCAAGCAGAAACATCGTGGAAAACTTAGCAAGGTGTTCGGCTTCTCAACGACAATGCTTCCGTACACACTGTTTCAATTGCCTAGGCTGTTTTTGCAAAATGTGGCTTCAAGGAAATTCACCACCCACCATAAAGTCCTGAGGCCCTTAGTGACTATTATTTGTTTTCGAAACTTGGGTAAACTCAAGGGGAAGAAGATTTTCTTCGGATGATGAAGTGACCCATGCGGTTTACGCCACTTTTGAGGACAACATTTTTGAGTATTTTAACAAGGGGATAGAAATGCTTATTACAGATCTGAAAAGTGCATTGAAATGGAAGGAGGCTATATTGAAAAATAAAATATGATTTGTGAATATTAGTACTTATTTTCTTTGTATTTTACTATTTTTTTTTTGTAAATATCTTGTATATATTGTATTATTATAGATGTAATTTAGAGTAGTTTTTATCATTGAAGTAGATAATAATAATATTTTTCTTTGTTAAGCCGGAAACTTTTGGCCCTTCCCTCGTACATACGAAGGAAATGTTCCTCGTACATGTTTGTCTGGTTGTCAGATTTATAGGTACGTACTACAAAACTTTCGAAATTAATTACGTAAGATAACTTTTACAACTATTACCTACTTAATATTATGTAGCCTAATGGCTAAGGCATCGGTCCCGCAATCGTGAGGGCATCGGTCTCGCAATCGTGTGGTCGCGGGTTCGAATCCTTCCCTTAACACAAGCCTTTGAGCTTAGCTGGAGGGGTTAACAAAAGCTAGTAATGTGGGACTCAATCCCACATTGCTAGTTATCTTTTTTAAGAAGAAAAAAAATAATTTGACGTCACGTTTTCTATGATCAAATCATTTACTTTTAGCATTATAATTATAATTATTATTAGGTCAAATGATTACTCTGTTGAATCTTTCAGAAAACTTCTGTATAGTTTACGTAGTCTACATTTAAATCCGAAACGGCTTGTGGAAAATCTTATCAGATTGTCTTTATATATATTATATTTAAAATAATCTGATAAATTTAGATATATATTTTATTTTTATAGTAGTCAAATACCCAAATAAATTAATAATAATGAAACCTACTCAGTACCTATTGTTATATTAACTATAATATCAAATATGAGTGTCAGTTGGCAAGCGAGCAAGTCTTGGGTAGCTATTCTAGTGAAGGAAACAGCTGTTTAACAAGTTTATATTCAAGTTCGAGCTGGTACTTATTTGTGTATGTAAGTATATACCTACTATCTACTAGCAATTTAAACTTATTAACGGCTGGTCTCACCAATCTATTTATCGATGGATCTGGCTACTAGAGGTAGAATTTAGACATTTGGAAGCGGCGGTAGCCTAATGGCTAAGGCATCGGAATCGCAATCGTGAGGATTCGAATCCTACCTATTATATTACCGACGTGAACCCACTTCTTACACAAGACTTTGGAGCTTAGTTGGTGGGGCCCAATACCGCATTGCTATTATCTTTACTTAAAAAAAATGGATGTAGCTACGTCAAATAGCTCTAGTAACCAAATCCATCGATAGATAGACTATTGTGACCAGCCGTTAGTTGAATGCATAAGCGTTGCCTTTTACTCGATATAATGTAAGAATTATTTTTAATTTTCATTTTTGCAACATTTTTCATTGCTGCTCTGCTCCTATTAGTCGTAGCGTGATGTTATATAGCCTTCCTCTATAAATGGGCTATTCAATCCAATGGGAAATTTTCAATTCAAACCAGCACTTTCTGAGTTAATCTCATTCAAACAAACAAACTCTTCAACTTTATAATATTAGTATAGGTGATAGGTGTTGTTATAAGAAAGTCAATTTGGATACAGTTACTTATTTATTTCGTTGCTGTTTTGTATTTGGTTCGAAAACTCCTTAAAAACGCATGCAAATGGCAAATATGTCGAATCTGTATGTATATATAAAAAAATAAAGTACCTACCTACCTATTTTCTTTTTACTTTATAAATTAAGCAAGAATATTACTCGGCTTGTGCGTATCATGGCTTGATTTCTAAACAAATTAGAGGAATAACGAAAGCAACAATATTTCAAAACGAAATAAGAAAACTCACGTCCAAAAACATTTCATTCATTATTCGTTTCAAAACGTAGCAAAAGCGTCGAAAAACAGAATAAAAAACGACGCCCCATTCATACCGTAATAATTTTTAAACTTATCTATAAGCAAGGCTTTTCCAAATGAGACACAGAGCGACACAGTTGAACTATTTTAAACACAGTGCCTTTGTCCTTTGTCAGATTCTAAGCGAGGTGGTGAGTTGGGGAAACTCAGTTCGCAATTGAAAAACGGGTCGGGGAATCCGAGCGAACGACTCAGTAATTTATTTATGAACTTACGAAAGAGATAAGCCTTAATAAAATGAAGATACTTTTTTATAAGTATGGTCTTGATGAAAACACTTGAGTCTTTAATACGCTTTTTGTAAAGGAACCTGTATTTTATATTGACAACCATTACTTTCATTATTTAGAGTCTCAATGGGATTGACATATCTTTACAGATAAAAATCCCTAATTAAAAAAAGAATAAAAAAAATATTTATAATATTAATAATATCTTGGGACAATTCACACAAGGCTAACTGATCCCAAACTAAGCAGAGCTTGTGCTATGGAAACCAGACAACTGCTAAAAATACCCCAGATACAGAATAAACCATCGTGTTCATCACACAAAGTTTTATCCTGGGTGGGGATCGAACCCACGACTTCCGGCTTAGCAGTCAGGGTAACTACTAAACCTTAAGAAAGGGAAAGTTTTCTTTAAAGAAAAGATAATACAATACATTAAAAACATTTTTTTTAAGTTTATTTAATTAAAAACTTTATGCACAGATATTGTACAAAGGCTAAAATCATTCCCTACCAGTCAACCTATGTAGAGATAAAAATGGAAGTAAATGCCGTAGGAGAGTCGTTAGAGGTGACGAAGCGAAATACACCCCAAACATAAACAGTGCGAAGAGAGGGAAACTCGAAACAAAACCCGGTATGGTACCTCCCGTAAGACACGAGTCAGGTCACACAACCGATCTGGTGCCGCACGTATTGACTAATCATTTCTAAGGGGTTCTGTTAGTTCGGTCGACAGGGCGACGCAAGTTCTAGGCATCCTTCCACCAGCTAATCACACCTAAAGGCGATACAGCGTCCGTGTAGTCACCAGCGAAAATGCTGAGGCCCTTGTGATGCTGTTGTAACCATCTGATTATGATGCTATAGGCCAATGATGATGATGATGATGATGAAGGTAAAACATTATTCTTATTTTTTAATTACGATTTTTAGTATTTTTGTATGAATTGAATAAACGTCGAAAATTGACGCAGACAGCGTTGCGGGTTAGCTAGTTATCTATCTATACTAATATTATAAAGCTGAAGAGTTTGTTTGAACGCTTTAATCTCAGGAACTACTTTTTTCGTTTAGTCACATTTATCGAGGAAGGCTTATAGGCTATATAACATCACGCACAAGAGAAAATTTACGTAGACGAAGTTGCGCGGGTCAGTTATAAATTAACATATTATCATGTTAACGCCCGCGGAAAAATAAATTTTGATTTGACGTTAAGTTAATAAATGTGAGAGAAAACTTTCGCAACTTAATATCAAAATCATATTTTTTTCTTGATAATTTCTGTAGATCAGCAGAGGTTACTGATACCTCCTTAGCTGAAAATAATAAAACAACGAATATGCGACTGGACCACTGGTCTACCAATTAATGTAATTTCCTTTTTTTCTGCAGATAAAAAGAAGAAGAAGAAGTATATTTTCACCTTTATCTAATTCCTAACATCTTTAACAAGAGTATAATCCCAGGTACAGAAACACTTGAAAGAAAAGCATCACCATTCACTCAATTATTAAACCTCTTTATACCATCTACATCCATTACAGCACTCGAACAAGCTCATCAAAGATAAATTACTTATTACCTAATCATCAATATCTACGAGCTCGAGATCGAGGGAACACTAATCAAGCTATTATATACCCAATTCTTAATGTCGTAGAGTTGATAATCGTCTGCTTATAAACACAAAGACGAGTTCAATTACTTAATAGATTGTAAGTTGGATGTACTCGTTCTTTGTACTGAGGATGTCCATTTGGAAGTTGTACAAAGCAATTTTCTCTGTGCAATACTCTTTACAATACTGTAACGATTTCTTTGGGTTTATCGCTTTTAAGGCTTCGCATGTTTGGAGGGGGGAGAGGATAGGAGAACAAGCTTGTTAGGGTTCCGTAGACAAAATGGCAAAGCGGAATCCTTATAGTTTTGCCATGTCCGTCCGTCCGTACGTCCGTCCGTCCGTCGTAGTGCTAGAAGGCTGTAATTTTGCACATATACACCTAATACTTATGCCGACAAACTGAAAGAATATTTTTTATAAGAGGTACAAACCTCCTGTATATGTAAAGTTGGGATGTGATTTTTTTGTTATCTACTCAATCGTGTGGTGTCATTAGATAGGCCTTTTAAAACTACTTAGGGGTTGAAAAACCATTTTTCGATTTAGGAATCCGTTTGTGAAATATTAAGCTTTAAAGTGCAAATTTTTGTTAGAGTCAAGTGTCGCCCCCCTGTCAGCTAAATGGGTATGAGAAAAGATCACATCACATTCATAATATATATAGTGAAATTAAAAGGAAAACTATCACAGTTAAGTAGACTTTACAACTTAACGAGTAACAGCAGACCAAAAAAGGGAAGGTACAAAATTCACCGGGACAGTTACGAGTAACTTTATAAAAATATGAAAACATTTAAAAAGCACACGTATAACGTCACAGAATGCGCGTCTGCAGCGGGAGGCACTCGCGCTGTCACTGGTCTGATGAGGTCTGAGATTCCGTGTCCGTGAGCGATGTCTATGTGTGCGTGCTTTGTATTAAGGCTACCTTCTATGCTATCGGTATTCTGTGACTTGCATTAGTAAAATTGAATCGAACCGAATTATTTGTATGTGGGATTTGTAATATTGTTAGTTACGTTATTGTTGATTCGTAAATTAAGAAATTTAATAAGATATCTCTTATTATATTTCTTAATTTAAAAATATATCTATTGGGTAATGTAATTTGATTACCTTATTGCAAGATTACAAAAGTTTGATGAGGTTTGGTTAAGGATGTTTCTCTATTCTTAGTTGCTTCTAGTTGTGCCTGCAATTTCGTCCGCGTGATGACGCAGTGCTGCTCCCTCCCATACAGGGTGTTACAGAAAGGTGTGGTTAAATTTCAGCAGCGGATTGGGTATGTTGTCAGTATTGCATCTACTATAGTGTCATAGCCGGTTGCATTATGATAACATAGTTATAGCATATTCTTTTTGTTAAAATTCTGTAGTGCGTATGGCATATAAATTATACCTCCCCTGGTACAAAATTCGATTGGATTATTATGGCATTGAACTTTTTAAGTCATACTTTTTTTAATTAATAACTTTTTCAGTCATAAATAAACGAATGAAAAATAATAAATATTTTTTTGGGTACTCCGATTTCGATAAAATTAGGTATGTGCACTCAGTATCATGGGCACATACCAACCCTTGAATATGACCACACCTTTCTGTTACACCTTGTAGACGTTAGCGTGATGATAAAAGTTACTCCTTATAACATCACTTGCCTGCCAATGAAAGTCCCGTTTCAGAGATCAATCGGAACAAACAGACAGACAGACAAAAAAATTAAAAATACTTTCATATTTATTTAGTAAAAGGCTGTTATTTTGACATTACAACACTTTGACAATTTTATTTGTATGGAATAAGAATATAGAATGTATGGATTGTGTGATTGATCATACCTATTTAGGTATGATCAATCACGCAATCTATCTAAATAATAACTAATATATGTATATCTTTATACGTACCTACGTACTTATAATTAAGGTACGTAGGTAGGTATGTATTAATAATACTCTATTGTATTAATCTCACAAAAATAAATCGTTTTGTTCCTCTAATAAACCTTATTTTGCTAATTTTGCACAATCCGAATAACTAATACCTTTAAACGAGCAATTCTTGTGTAAATATAAATCGATCTAGCTAGGTTTAATCCTTAGAAAACGTCGTTTAAAAAATATACCGCGCAAAGCTCTGTCATTTAGGTACTAAATATTAAATAGTAACAGAAGTGACGGCGGTACCCTAATTGTTAAACCAAACAATCGGACACTGCAAAAATAGGACACTGCAAATAACAAAAATAATTCTAAAAACCCTTTATTTCAAAAATCTAAAACAAAAACATCAAAAATATTAAAGTTTTCTTTAAAATTGTGAAACTAAACGAGCTTCAGATACTTTTGGAAAATATTGCCAACTGCAAAGCTTTTGTATCGTGCACTTATTTAAATCAGTACTGGTTCTTCAACATTATCATCCTTGGCTTTTAGGAATAAGCAGTCAGTACTGCACCTAAGGTCCTGCGGGAAAATAGCAATCTAAACTAAACTTTAACACTAACAACATAAAGTTGAAATCTGCAAGTTTGACAGTAGTTCCTCCCCGAGACAGATAGTTCAGTTTCGGCATACGAATTTCAACCGTATGCCGTACAAAATATAGTTAACTTTAAATTGAGTTCTTTTTAAAATCTTAGCCGCACCTCGCCAGATTTGCCCTGCACCTAAGTACTGCATAACCTGGTGGTCTATTCAATTATGTATATGATTTTTGAAGTCAAGGAGTTTTACTCAAACAGTTTTTAAAGTTTAGAATTTAGATAGAAGTTCTGTTTAGGGTTTTGAAGTTTCCCAGCTCCGTAATGTGTTTAGCGTTAATATTTTCGCTTCAAGCATACTGAAACTCATTTATATTTATATATTGTCCGGTTGCCATAGTACAGTCTGCCTAGATTGGGATCAGATGGCGTTGTGTGAGTTGTCCCAAGATATCTTGATAACGTCAATTTAAACAAAAATGGATTCGACGGCAGTTCCAAATATAAAGCTCATGAAAAGAAGACACCACGAAACACATAAGCTGTTAGATTTATGAGCTAAAGATACTAGAAGTTGAATTTTAAAATTTGTATTCATCATCATCATCATCATCAGCCTATCGCAGTCCACTGCTGGAAATTTGTATTAACCTGTTTTTTTTTAAGATAACTAGCAATGTGAGATTTTGGGACCACATTACTAGCAATCCTGTTAACCCCTCCAGCTAAGCTTAATGGCTTGTGTTAGGAGTGGGTTCACGTCGGTAGTATAATGGGTAGGATTCGAACCCACGACCTCACGATTGCGAGACCGATGTCTTAGCCATTAGTCTACCGCCCCTTCTTCATTTGTAATAAACATATATTACTAAATTCTTTATTCACTCTGGCAAAAGCGACGCTTCATCAATCTACATGTACAGGTAATGCCAAGTTCGCAAAGCCATAGGTAAAGCCGGTGAAAAGAATAGGCAATAAAAACTCACGGCCATTTCTTTAAAATTGCCAATGTTTTTTATAAACTGTGAATACAGGTGTGCTGCTATCTATATACAGGTAATTTATAATAAAATAATTATCAGTACCATTCTAAGTGGTTGCTTCCATTATGTTACCAATTGTGGTTAATATATTTTATGATCGGATTTTCAACCGATTTAAAAAAAGGTGGAGGTTTTCAATTGTGGAGGTTTTTAAAAAAGGTGGAGGATTTCAAAATGTTGTTTTTAGGGTTCCGTACCTCAAAAGGAAAAGATGGAACCCCTATATAAATTACATGTGAGCATTTTAATACATTCTGGTATTCTGTTATAATTATAAATTATTATGAAGAGGAAAGATTTGATTGTTTGTTTGTATTGAATAGGCTCCGAAACTACTGGACGGATTTGAAAAATTCTTTTATTGTTGTAAAGCTACACTAACCCCGGGTGACATAGGTTATTTTTTATCTCTGTATTCCCACAGGAACGGGAGATACGCGGGTGAAACAGCAAGACGTCCGCTAGTCTATTATAAACTAGCTGTCCCGCGCAACTTCGTCTGCGTAAATTTAGCCCGTTTTTGCAACATTTCTCATTGCTGCTCAGCTCCTATTAATCGTAGCGTGATATTATATAGCCTACAGCCTGCCTCGATAAATGAGCTATCCAAAAAAAAAGATTTTTTCAAATCGGACCAGTAATTCCTGAGATTAGCGCGTTTAAACAAACAAACAAACAAACAAACTCTTCCGCTTTATAATATTAGTATAGATTTGCACACACAGAGAGAGATAACATGGTAAGACTATCTGTGTTTAAATTAACACTATCGGAACAAACAATACCTACGTGAGTGAAGTCACGGGTAAAACGTAGTTCTTATTTAGATAACATCAAATTCGACAGATATCCCCAATATAGGCTTTAGACTAAAATCGTGGAAAGTTTTCTCGGTTGGATGTTTTTGAGGCACGAATTTCAGTCTAAATTTATTCGTGCCTGGATTAAGGCTTCGCACCTGATGGAATTACCTTTGCAAATATTTCGGCTATTTTTTCAGTTTGACTGAGAATGGTACCTAGTATTAACACTCTTTTTCACCGACACCGTCTCAATACGTATTTTTAGGGTTCCGTAGCATAAAATGGTAAAAATGGAACCCTTATAGTTTCGTCATGTCCGCCTGTCCGTCCGTTTTCACAGGCATTTTACTCAAAGATTACCCAATTAATATTGACAGAATATGGTAGAAAGGTGTCTTGTAGCCGCTACTTAGTTCGATAGCTAAATAATAATAATAAATATTGGGGGGGGGGGGGAGGGGGCACTCCATACATGTTTCAGAATTAAAGTTCCGCACCATAAACGGCAGAAAAATTATGTCTGTTGTATGGGAGCCCCTCTTAAATATTTGTTTATTTTAATTTAATTATTTATTTTTAAAGTGAATATATAACTAAATATTCTGTGAATATTTCAAGCGTCGACCTGTTGCCGCTATCAATGTCGAGTAAAAACGAGCAAAAAAATCACGTATCAGCCCCCCTTCAATATTTTATTTTATTATTTTTTTAGTATTTGTTGTTACTTACATCATCTGTGAAAATTTCAAATCTTTCTAACTATCACGGTTGATGAGATACAGTATTTGATGACAGACGGACAGACAGGCAGACGGACAGACAGACAGACGGACGGACAGCGGAGACTTAGTAATAGGGTTCCGTTTTAATATTTGGGTATAGAACCCTAAAAATCAATGTTTGTATGTTTGTCCTCCTTGCGTTCCGACATCCTTGATCAAATTGTGATGAAACTTTGGTATAGTATTCTGGGGATGCCCACAAGGGTTCCTGGCCCAAAAAGCTACAACGAAGCATGGCCGGGTTCAGTTAGTATGTTATAAAATTACCATCAGTAATTTGTGCATTGTTTTATATAAATTCCAATGACAAGAATAAAGTAATTTTTTGTCACATATTTTTGTCACGTCTTCATAGTGTGTGTACATTAGAATGTTATTTATTTATTCATATCTACTACCAACTGTTACTTGTCATAATTAAAACGTAAGCTTTACGAAGCCTTGAAAGAAAGAGTTCCACTGCAACCTCTCTGATGCTTGTTTAATTAAACACACCACAAGAATACACTTTCAAACAAAACGGAACAAAACTCGACGTTACCATTTCTATTCCATTTCTTAAACCCTTAGAGGGAAGTAGTAAAAACATCAGGAACAACGCAACCCATTCTCGTTGGCTGACATTTTAAATTAATCCAGCAAAGGCGAACTAATCTCTAGGAGATTCCGTCTTTGCCCGCAAAGCAAAACTCAATTTAAACCGTAGACTGGCGCATTTCCTAGGCCAAAACAAATTTCATCCGTTTCGCATAAAGGTCTCATCAAATATACTGAAATAGGTAAAGGAACCTTTGTGGCGACTGGTTTGCGTAGAAGTTGCGTGGGGCTTCAGTTGCAGCGAGACTGACAATTATATTTTGATAATTAAGTATCAACAGAAAGGTGTGGTCATATTCAAGGTTTGGTATGTGCCCATGACACTGAGTGCACATACCTAATTTTATCAAAATCGGAGTACAATACCCTAAAATTATATTTATTATTTTTTTATTCGTTTATTTATGAATTCAAAAGTTATTAATTTAAAAAGGATGACTTAAAAAGTTCTATGCCATAATAATCCAATCGAATTTTGTACCCGTGGAGCATTTGAATACTGAATTTTGACAAAAAGAATATGCTACGAGTATAACATAATAATAATGCAACCAGCTGTGGCACCATTGTAGGTGCAATACTGACAACATATACTATCCGCTGCTGAAATTTGACCACACCTATCTGTTACACCCTATAATTAGGAAGCAATTTTTCATAAGTGTAAATCTCTGAATATTAGTCACTACAAAAATTCTATTCAGTTTGTTAATAAAATTATATAGTTAGGTACTTGAAGCTTTGAAGAGTAGTTAAAAGTACATAAACTTTTTTATGACTACAAATTAGGCACAATATTGTTTGGGTTTATTGATAGTTAAAATAATTGCTTAAAAGTTGATTCGTTCAATAACGCTATGTCCTATCTGTTGACAGGCCACCTTGCACATGGATTTGAAGAATGAATCTAATATGATGAATGAGCCAAATTCTGGACTGAAAATAAGATTTAATGGTTTATTCCCAGTGGTTCCGTGGAAGAAGTTCCGCGGCGGAATTAGTGGGATTTTTTCCCAATAGTTCCGTCAACGAAACTTATGGGAAATCTGAATCCCATTAGTTCCGGTTTTAAGAGCAAGGTTATGATAGAAAACCTAATTTGGTTTTCTTCCATGCTCGTGTTCAAGTGGGACCTTTTATAATCATATTTTAATTACCTCATTAAATAACAGGTAGAAAAATGGAGATATGGCCCTCGCCGCCAATGGCTGCCATACCTAGCCTACCTAGGATTATTTTTGGGGCGTTTGACTACAACAATGAAACCCGCGTTAAACTATTTCGAGGGGACTTACTCCCTAGCGTTAATTATGTTGGATGCTTACGCTCGCCGCTAACTCAGAAGCCCAACCCGAATACTGCAATCTCTTTGGTTGGTTAGGCTTATGCCAGAGTGCAATTCAGACCAAGATTTAACTTTTGAAGACAAGTATTCTATCACTTCGTAATTTTGCATAATTTGCATAATGCCATCCTATCAATTGCATTGGAATAGAACGGTGTGGAAATGAAATATGGAGACGAATCTGATAGTTGAAAAGTTAATGCCTTTTTTTTTAAAGACGACTCCCGCAGTAGGCTACAATCCCTTTGTCGCGGGGACTTTACAAACATACAAATCACGGACACAAAGTACACCCAGACTCGGAACAACATTTTGTGCATCAAACAAAGCGGTATTCCGTGTGGGAATCGAACCCACGATCTCTTACGTAGCAATCGGATACACGCCCACCGCGCCACAGAGGCAGTCAAAACCGGAAAGTATTTATATATTTATCTCCCCATAAAAAACCATTACAGGCGTCGTTATTGTATATTCTTCAACTTTAACTAACTAAATTAAAAATATATGATTATATTACTTATGATCAAAAACTGTATTTCGGTACATAGAATCTTCTTCACTGACAAAAACTTTTGTATCAATTGTATACAAATATACGTTTTCATCTTGAATCTATGATCTTAACAGTATCCATCTGGCTTTATCTTATACGAGTGTATTTCAATGAAAATATATTTACCTTATTGTTATACAAAACTGCAAATTTAATTACCTGGAATAAGAAATAAAATGTATTAATAAGTGTAGGTACAGTAGGTATTATCGTAAATAAAATAATAAAATCGGGCAAGAGCATGTCGGACCATGTTTAGTGTAGGGTTCCGCAGCCTTGAACAATTGCATCAGCAGAAAAGCAGTGAAAGAAAAGAAAAGGCACTTACGCCCTTTTGTTAGTAAACGCAGTTTTTCGGCAATAACTTAATGACGGTGTATACGATCTTATCAGAAATAATTTTAATTTAAAGTATTTATTAAGTGCTATCTTTGTGATTTTTTCCATATTTTTCACGGTTCAAAAGTTAAGGGGACACGATTTATGCAACTTTATTACGCAGTGATTATTTCCAAAAATATTCACTCAATCAAAAAAGTTTATTAAAGACCTTAAAATGTTTTTAAAAAACCTGTCGAATGATGTGCCACAGGTTCTTTGAAACATATTTTTTCAGCTTCTGTTACATGTATGGAGTGCCCACGCTAAAAATATTTATTTTTATTATTTAACTATGTAACTAAGTAGCGCCTACTACAAGACAACTTCTCAATAAATTTTATCAATATTCAATGTGTGGTCTTTGAGTCAAATGTCTGTAACTTACGGACGAATAGACAGACACACAGGCTGACATGACGAAACCGATTTTGCCATTTTGGTTACGGAACTCCAAAAAGCCTACACTCTCACGAGCTTTGACGACTTGAAACCCCTTACCTTAATATTGTTGTTTTTTCAAAGTTACCGTATTATAATCATGTAATTTTTATTTCACGTTTTCAAACTATCATTGATGTGATTTTAAGAAATAAAGATATTTGACTTTGCCTCAGTGGAAGTGCGCTTTAGATTTTAGCAAGAGGTTGCGGATTTGGTTCCCGTATGACACTCTTTGGTAACACCAAAATATTATTTGTGCTTTGTGTCCATGATTTGTATGTTTGTACCGTGAACTTGTCTTTTTTGTTACCATTATTTTTTTGTTTTTGCACCCGAAGGAAGATAATGCTTTGAGAGCGTATGTAGTATTTTTTCGGCACGGTCTATAGTATAAATTACTTGACGAATTTCATCATGTGAGGTGACGTTGCATAAGCTATTTTGCTATTTTTATAATCTTGCTTATAAATAATTTGTTTGATTAAACAG
Source organism: Herminia tarsipennalis (assembly GCA_945859575.2). Taxonomy (NCBI): domain Eukaryota; kingdom Metazoa; phylum Arthropoda; class Insecta; order Lepidoptera; family Erebidae; genus Herminia; species Herminia tarsipennalis. Next base: position 9,990,863 of record OX243833.2, on the reverse strand, counting down.
GATATCTATTCAATCAAATATATAATTTAGAAATATTTAAGTATTTTTATCAGCTGTCTGGTTGCTATAGTACAAGTTCTGCTTAGTTTGGGATCAATAACGTTATGTGAGTTGTCCCAAGATATTATTATACAAAAAAATATATAAGAAAGTGTGAAATGCATGATACTCAAAATTGTTCTACCGGGGTGTTGTATCAAAATATTTCAAGACTAAATCTACACAAAATTACTTCAAAATTGTTCTCGTAGTAGCAGATCTAGTTTTATTCTCGGAAGCAGGGTTGTCAAAATCAAATTCAAAATTATTTATTTATTTTTGTAATAAAATTCAACTTTTATTAATGTATGACAACATTTGGAAAAGAATAATTCTACTTAATGCCAAGCAAACATTTGTATAATTTTGATTTCAGTTTTAAGCTTATTTTGTGTAAAAAGTCGCATGGCTATCGGTTATCAAGGCCATTATACTTGAGCTCTATAATGTATGTAGTGGTTAGGTTAGTAAAATAGAGATCAAGCTATATCTTTCTTTATACTGAACCGATTTTGATGAAACTCTGCTTTAGTTCAGTTCAGTTCTAATACTGCTTCTTTTAACTGCAATAAATTAATCAATATTTATTCTCGTAGTTTTGGGGGAACCCTGGAAAATTTGAATTAAAAAACAATTAATTAATCAATTTAGGTTTTTTAAATATCTTTAATGTTATCTTCTAAGTTCTCTAGTCAAGCTATAAAAAGTAGTAGACTATTAATATCTTCAGTAGTCGCAAATATTTAACATTTTTTTTAATAGCCACTCGAAAATATACCTATAATATAAGCCTAAAAATATTCCCTTTTTTTCACATCAATTTATAACACCTCATCCATCAGTTTTTTGACAGCCCTATACAGAAGGTTGTCAGAGTTAGGGAGGGTGAGGCACCGACCTCATTTGGTTGCTACGAACTCATTAAGTCGCCTCACAGCTTAATTTTTAACTTAAGTGAAAAAAATGTAGTCCATTTCCCAGTTTGAGCTTTGACCCGTGAACTTAGTGCAAATATTTGTGACTTGAGGCTTTAATTTTAGCCAAGAATTGGCTACAATTTATGAGTCGTAGTTACTACGGCGTACATGCTACGACGTAGCTTATGATGTAGAGGTTTATGCGTTACGTAATGATTATGACGTGTATCTACGATTCCTGATAGTTGATAATTCAAAGGTATTGGCTATGGTATAACAAGAATAAGATATTATTCATGTTTGTGTTGGTGTGACTGCGAGGATATTGCATATATACTAAAAAACAAAATACAAATAAAATAAAAAATTCTGACCTAACCTAAAAACTTAACCAGATTGATATCGTAAAAATATAAGATGTTACTTTTTTAATTTTTTGCGGGTTCGATTCTCAGTAGTCCAGACAAGAGATTTTTTAAAAATCTTTAAATATAGCTCAAATCAAAATGAAGTCTTCTTTCAGTAAAATACTCTATTTGCAATATTTAGGGTTGTTTCCCTACGTTTCATCACCGTGGAACTCTCTGTAGATCAAAATACTTGCCCTTCAAAATGTCCTTTAGAGGCTTATCTCTATCTATCTCTTTTTACGACTCCTTCTTTGACTTCCATCGACGAGAAAGGGACATAAATCCAACTTTCCATTTATACATCCTTGAAGCCTTCTGACATTTATACGCAAAACCGGGTTTATAATCTAGTTTAGATATAAACTGATAAACCAGGACTTGATTTCATCACACTACAAAGTTACACAGAAGTACAACTAAAGCCAAAGTTGTCACAAACTAAGCAACTAAACTAAAAGTATTTGAGCGATGGTTTCGTAATTAATTTTAGTTTGCAACTAAGGCCAGTCGGTGTTTGTCTTATATAATGAGTCGAGGCTCTATTGTGTAAATAATAATTTAATAAACGAAGCCTTAGATTGAGGTAAGCTTTAGATCAGCATTTTGAATAATATTATAATATTTTTGGATTATGCCATTTTCAGATGACGAGCGCTTTACGTGGAGTTTGTTAAGGCGTAGTTACAACGCGTGTTATCAAAACGTAAAAAAATGCACTCTAAACGAGACTAATTAACAATTTTTTTTAAAGATAACTAACAATGTGGGATTGTGGATCCCACATAATTAGCAGTCCTGGTAACCGCTCCAGCAAAGTTCAATGACTTGTGTTAGTAGTGGGTTCACGTCGGTAGTATAATGGGTAGGATTCGAACTCGCGACCTCACGATTGCGAGACTGACAGTGTAGTAATAGTCTATCGCTAACAAGTTAAAAAAACACCGGGCAAGAGCATGTCGGACCATGCTCAGTGTAGGGTTCCGCAGCCAGCTCTTCTGCTGATGCAATTATATCAGCAGAAGAGTTACTACCTACACTTACGCCCTTTTGTTGAGAAACACAGTTTTTTGGCCATAACTAAATGATACTCGTAGTATATCCGATCATGTCCGAAATAATTTAAAGAATTTATTATCTTTGTGATTTTTTTATATTTTTTGCTCACAAGGTTCAAAAGATACGGGGGGGGACGGGACAATTATGCAACTTTCGTAGAGATTATTTCCAAAAATAGTCACTTAATCGAAAAAGTTTATTAAAAACTTTAATTTGTTTTTGCTGAAAAAAAATATATTTTTCAGCTTCTGTTACATGTATGAAGTGCCCCCCAAAAAAATATTTACTTTTATTATTTAGCTAACAAACTAAGTAGCAGCTACTACAGGACATCTTTTCAGCGCATTTCATTAATATTCATAGAGTAGTCTTAGTAAAATGCCTGTGACATACGGACAGACAGACAGACGGACATGATGAAACTGTAAGGGTTCCGTTTTTGCCATTTTGGCTACGGAATCCCAAAAAACTGTTGAGGTAAAACAAAATGTAAACAAAATACTTTTATAAACCATTCAGCCTATATCAAAAACCATTTTTATTTAATATCACTTATCAAAAAAAAAAAAAAACAAAAAGTCCAAACCGAAAAAATAAAACCTTAAATCGTATACAAACAATCAATAATAAATGTTTTTTTGCATCGACATAATTTTTTTTATAGAAAATATTTCCTAGTAAAATGTTTTGCTATATACGATAAATGATTCCAGGAACACTGAAAAAAACTCGTGACGCCTACGCTTAACTTGGAAAAAGTGAGGGAAAATAACCGTACACAAAACACAGATAGCACAGAAGATTAATTTCATACATTCTTAGCTCGAAGAACGCAGACATCGCCCATGAATATAATATAATAATAATAATTATTATTATTTATTTATCATAATAAAAATATTGTAGTAGGTACAATTTAATTTGTCTGCCTCTGTGGCGCGGTGGGAGTGTGTCCGACTGCTACGCAAGAGGTCGTGGGTTCGATTCCCACACGGGACACCACTTTGTGTGATCCACAAATTGTTGTTCCGAGTCTGGGTGTACTTTGTGTCCGTGACGTGTATGTTTGTAAAGTTCCCCGCGACACAGGGCTTGTACCCTACTGCGGGAGTTGTCTTTTTAAAAAAAAAAAAAAAAAAAAAAATTACAATCATATTATTACAGTATTAGGGTGTAAAAAGACTACAATAACATGGGTGAGGTGATGTATTCCTAGCTAGGTTATTTAAGTAACCTGTATTAAGAAGTACAGTGCCGATTCCCATTCGAGGTGAATTTAAAAAGTGCACAGTACATAAATGGTGTAAATTTATGCAGCAATGAGATACTACTTATTTTATGTGACATTAAACAATAATTGTAATCGGCCCATGAATACGGAGTCTCGGAACCTTTATAACAAAGTAGCCCGAAGTAGTCCAACATTCGTTTTCCGAATAATAGACCGATGATCTTAAGAAGGTCACTGGAATGGACTGGATGCGAAAGGCAGACCGAGTGATGTCATGTTAGTTAGGAGCTGCCTATGTCCAGTAGTGAAGCAATACAGGCTGATAATGTCATGCCATTAGACTTATAAACAGTAAAGCATTCACCGAAAAAAAGCTTCACAGCTTGCAACGTCGACAGTTATGCCAACTGTACCACGGAGAGTGAAATTTAAATGTATGAAGGAAAAAATCGTCTCAGGGGGGCCTAAACCCGGGACCTTAAGGGTACCGACCCTATGCCGTTACCAACTCCGGCACTGAGACATGTCCGTCAAAGTCGAATTTAGTCTCCATTTAATACGATTTTATGGCAATGACTGGCCTGTTGGTGTAGTGGTTAGTGACCCTGACTGCTAAGCCAGAAGTAGTGGGTTCGATTCCCACCCAGGATAAAACTTTATGTGATGAGCATGATGGTTTATTCTGTGTCTGGGTGTCATTTATCTGTATGTATATATTTAAAAATATTTATGTATGTTTATCAGTTGTCTGGTTGCCATAGAACAAGCTCTGCTTAGTTTGTAAATATACATATAAGTATGTTTATCAGTTGCCTGGTTTGTATTATATACAATACATAGGACAAGCTCTGCTTAGTTTAGGATCAGATGGCGTTGTATGAGTTGCCCCAAGGTATTATTGTTTTTATTAATCTTTTTTTTTTTAAAGACGACACCCGCAGTGGGTTACTAGCCCTGTGTCGCGGGAGACTTTATAAACATACAAGTCATGGACACAAAATACACTCAGACCCGGAATAACAATTAGTGGATCACACAAAGTGGTGTCCCGTGTGGGAATCGAACCCACGACCTCTTGCATAGCAGTCGAACACACTCCCACCGCGCCACAAAGGCAGTCCACGGCAGTGACTGATGCACTGATCCCGCCATATACTTAACAACATCTAAAGTGTGGAACTCCCTACCGGCGCCGTCACTTTTAGGACTAGAGTGCATAAGCATTTTCTGATTACGTTCTTCATCAATACTCTTGGCTCCGATCATGCCATTAGACATCACCGGAGCCAAGAGCAAGCCCAAATAATATTAAAAAACCTATTTAAAAAATCAAAAAACCCGCCTGCTTAAAAAAGATTGAAACAAAATAACCTTAAACCATGCAGTCCTCGGCATTTATGAATCCTAGTGAACTAACTAAAATGGCCCCGACTGCGTGATTTAAGGTTATAAAAGCGGGCGGGTTTTTTTTATTTTTTTTTTTTATTTCTTTATTTAATACTTTTTAGTATTAGTTTAAGACGTGACATAACGTAATAACTGTAACTACCGACAATTAAAATAGTAAGTAAACATAGTTGGTAACAAACTTTAAATCGCTATGTATCCTAAATGGTTATTTTAAACGAAAAATGACTTAAGAAATCTCAAAATGATTTTAAAATACCTACACATGACGTAGTTTGTTGACTTAAATTTTTTTCTTTATCACAATATGACGTCTGGCTGTCGCCATTTTTAATTTTAATTGCTGTCATGTCTTTTCGATCGCAAGATTAATACGAATCGATTGACGTAAGAATCATCAAAATCATTCCATTACCCTCCATAGTCGGGTAAAAAAGAAAGATAAGTTTATATATGCGTTGTTCAAGTATGTTTATGTGAAGGTTTCCTTTTTTAGTTTCGCTGTATTGTGGTACTTTTTTGGGTACACAGACTAAATAACATGTTGCCGAAATTGGGTAAACGGAAATAAAATTTTTGTACCGTGTTTGTTGTTTCATTTGTAAATTCAAATTCTATGTCATTTGAATGGGTCAAATGTTGAATTCGAGACTTTTAATAATATATTTTACGTTGGGTGTATAAAATTGTTTTATTTGTATTGTAAAGGTCGGGTTTAATTGAAGCGAGAGTTGTACCTTCGCTTGGTTTCATTAGTGTAAGCTTATTAACAAGTTTTTGTGAAATGCTTTTGTTTGAAATTTCTCCCCTTCGTTCCGGTAAAATGGAATAAAAAGTTACGTAATAATTAATAGTATTATTTTAGGCTTTCGTTAACGTTATGAATGATGATGATGTAAAACTTCAATATCTATACCTGTACAAATAAATAAAATTGAAGTGTCTGTTTGTAGTGTAAAAATAGCAGGTTTTTGCATATGAAAGTATATATGGTACTTATAACAAAAACACAATTTTAATTTTTTGGTCTGTCTGTTTATCCCGCTTAAACTCCGAAACGGTTGGACGAATTTTGACGGGACTAGTATAAAATAATAACTAAACAACTTAACAAATACTGATGACTATTATTATATACTGAAAGAACAGATAACACTGATCCATTTGTTAGTAAATCCTAAAGCTAAGGTTAGTATTATAATATGTTTAAATATTTTATTGACACATCAACACTTCGACATAATGATTTGGTATTTGAGCATCAGTTTTCTATTAATATTCTCAAGATGTTGTTGGTATAGTCTTGCAAAATGCTAAAGAAAGATGCGGTCTAAACCTTGTTTATGCAAGCCTTCGCTGGCTGCCTATCTCACTGGCAACCAGAACTGGCTTGGTATTGGCCTTGTATAAACAGTTTTTCAAGCCAAGCTAGCGCTGACTGACAGCGGCGACAATAGAGCAGCCTTCTATTTTTCAAGCCAATGATCCCCCGCCCGCATACCCCTCAGCTCCTGCGTCAGCGTTGCAGACACGTGTAGACGCATCGCGCCACAAGCTGGCGTTTGTTTTTGTTTAGGGTTTTCAAAGGATTTTTGAAGTAACAACTTCTTTAACGGCGTTGTGCCCTTTTTTTGGTATGGGAAAAATGGTTAAACTCGCGTCAGGGTTACACGACCCTGTTCGAAAATTCGCAAATCACGTAACACTGATCGAAAATTCGTAAGACGGAGAGCAATGAAAAATTGCTACAATATCATTAGAATACGAAGGTAAATTTCTAATTTTTTTTATCCCTTTTTATTTTAATTTTGATTTTGGTTTTTTGATTTATTATTTCATATTTTTTAATTATTATGTCAGTAAGATCGAAAAATAGTATTCAAATTTCATCAGTATGTAATTTAATGTTCAAGTTTTCACTTCTGCCGGCACTCCAGGAGTGCAGCACGTTGTTTTTATTTACGTTAAACGTGTGCACTCAACAAAAAAAATCGAGACTGATTTGGCTTCATATAAACAAAACAAACCAAGCCAGCGGTGGCTTGTCTGTAGTACTGGCGCCAGCGCACTGGCTTTGTATAAACACAAAGTCATCTGTTCGTGTTTTTGCGAACATGCTCTTCGCGCTATAGCAGCGTGGCTGCCCTATAACACCTAAAACTAATATAACGAAACCTATTGAAAAAAGCAATATTGGCAGACTAAATTATGATAAAATTTGAAGCTAAAACAGAAACAAAAATATTAGCAAAGGTAAATAATTTTTCTAGTAACCTTTAAACCAATTTCTACCTATTCACGTCTTCAAACAAGAACAACAAAATAAATATTGAAATCTAAAACACTTTTTTGTAGGAAACCTTAAGAAACATATTCACAGATAATTTTAGCACTCGGAAAATTTATAAACATATTTCTTGTAAAAATAAGTTGACCTTTACCCTTTCACTTTGACCTTGACTGTGACCTTGAATATGTTTATTTGTGCGAATAATTTAATTAAAAACTAAAGAGTTTCTAAACCGTATAGTATTATTGCCCCTTTTGAAATACTTAAGTAAGAAATAGTCTGCAGTCTCACGCTAATTGATTAATTAACCAACCATTAATTGTCTTGTCTCTTGGTCTAGTGGTTAGTGACCCTTACTGCTAAGTTGGAGGTCATGGGTTCGATTCTCACACGTGACACGAGCCACAAATTGTTGTTACGAGAATGGGTGTACTTTGTGTCCGTGATTTGCATGTTTGTAAAATCCACCGTGACACAGGGCACCTACTGTGATCGTTGTCTTTAAAATGGAAAAAAAATTGTGATGTTTACCGACATAAAGCAAGACCACAAAAGACGTTAATGGTGATAACATAAAAAAATAAATCTAGGCCGAATCATATTTCAAACATTAAATACTTTGAATGTACCAAACCTTACCCTTCTATATTCTGAGACCAAATAAACGGATAAAACACGATTCAGCATTTATCTTAAAATAATCTGATACGAAGAATTACCTACTTAATGTTACTGCATATATGTATGTTTATATGTATGTATTTGAAACCTTTCAAGAAACACGTGCCGTCTCAAGGCGCTGAAACGAAGCAAATAAATCATTCCCATCATAAAAGATAAGTGAAACTGTGTCTACAACGCGTAGCGGCTCTACGGCACGCTACGCCGTAGATGGTTACGAATTTAGGCTTGGTGCAGACTTGATGACTTGACTTGAAGGCGTTCCGTTTTTTAAATAACTCGAAGATGCTATTGAGATTTTTATTTTAATATTGATATAATTTAGAATGCATACTAATTTTTAAATTGGTATTTAATTCAGTGGTATATAAATAAATTCTGAGTGAAAAAAGCGCAATATTAACATTTCTTTGATAACTTTTCACACTTTAGACACAAATGTTAAAAAAAACAATATACCTAGTCTGGCCATAAATACTGTTACAATTAAAAATAAGAAAGATATTACATTTGAATTTGGAATCTGTCATTTTTATACGATTGTTCATTGTATTTTCTAATTTTGGCGCCAATACATTGTACAATATTTTGCTATATTAAAATGGAGTGGGGTGATAAAGAAAACCGAATCGCTGTGATTGCATTACACAAAGTTGGTATGGAGCCGAATGTAATTTTTAAAACTCTCCATACGCTTGGTATTAGTCAAATGTTTGTGTACCGGGCTATTAATAGGTACAATGAGACCTTCTCTGTTTGTGACAGAAAAAGATCTGGCCGTCCACGTAGTGTTCGTACGAAAATGGTGGTCAAAGCAGTAAGGGAAAGAATTCGAAGAAATCCTGTCCGAAAGCAAAAGATTTTATCTCGGGAGATGAAGATAGCACCCAGAACCATGTCACGCATTTTAAAAGATGACTTAGGACTTGCAGCCTATAAGAGACGCACTGGTCATTTTTTAACTGATAATTTAAAAAAGAATAGGGTGGTAAAATCGAAGCAACTACTGAAGCGGTACGCAAAGGGAGGTCACAGAAAAATTTTGTTTACGGATGAGAAAATCTTTACAGTTGAGCAACATTTTAACAAACAAAATGACCGTATTTATGCTCAAAGCTCTAAGGAAGCTTTCCAATTAGTCGACAGAGTGCAACGTGGGCATTATCAGACTTCAGTGATGGTTTGGTGGGGTGTTAGCTATGAAGGAGTGACTGAGCCATATTTTTGTGAAAAAGGTATCAAAACATCGGCACAAGTGTATCAAGATACCATTCTTGAGAAGGTAGTTAAACCCCTTAACAACACCATGTTCAATAACCAAGTATGGTCCTTCCAACAAGACTCAGCGCCGGGTCATAAAGCTCGGTCCACGCAGTCTTGGTTGGAAGTGAACGTTTCGGACTTCATCAGAGCTGAAGACTGGCCGTCGTCTAGTCCCGATCTTAATCCGCTGGATTATGATTTATGGTCAGTTTTAGAGAGTATGGCTTGCTCTAAACGCCATGATAATTTGGAGTCCCTAAAACAATCCATACGATTGGCAGTGAAGAATTTTCCCATGGAAAGAGTGCGTGCTTCTATTGATAACTGGCCTCAACGTTTAAAGGACTGTGTTGCAGCCAATGGAGACCACTTCGAATAAGCTTTTTATATTTTGAATTGTTTTTTATTTATGTATTAAACTAACACACTGTAAAAGTAATAAATATTATTTGCAATAAAAAAAAATGTTTTTTCTTCGTAACAATATTTATGGCTAGACTAGGTAAGCTAACTCGAGGTGAACAATTTTTTTTATTTAGATTTATACACTAGCTGACCCGTGCAACTTCGTTTGCGTCATTTTCCCCCGTTTTTGCAACATTTTTCACACATATAACGTGGCTTTCTATTGGTAATGGAATTTTCAAAATCACAAACTCACAAATGCACAAACTTTACCTCTTTATAATATTAGTAGATTATTAAACTGTTCATGCTAAACAAGTTAAATAAACAATTTGGAAGCGGCAATAGCATAATGTCATAGGACTCGCAATCGAGAGGTCACTGATTCGAATCCCATCGACATGAACCCACTCCTAACACAATAATTTAGTTTTGATAGAAGGGTTAACAAAAGTGCTCATGTGCGATACACGTTCGCTAAAAATAAAGCGTTGACAAACTGTCGCGTTTTGTACTACGGGTAGAGTCTACCCGTGACCACGGCCGTTGCAATACGGTCGAAACATCGGGCAATAAACAAGGTATTTTACCTTAAATTATTCACGCGATTAAGACCCGTAGTATATATAATTTCACAAAAATTAAGCGTTAAAAAATATTTCAATCGACATTTTTATTTTTAGTTTGTGTACAACTAGGCTTATAAAAACTCGCTACCAATAAGAATTACGACTTTATTTGATGTTTCGCTTATCTCTACGCTTTTTAGGTAAAGCCGTTTAGTAGATGAGAATATCTTAATTTATGTCTAGACGGGAAATAGGATCGTGAGACGATGTAATACAATGTACTGAATTATACATTACAGTGAAGATTGTATTATTAACTGACTTTTACTTGTAACTTTGCTTGAGTGATTTTTTAACTCACGATTCCAAATAATAAGTGTTATTCTTTTTGTTACCCGACTGTAAGGAAGTGTTATGTTTTTCGCGTGTATCTTGTATGTATATATGTAATATTCTTTATTACCTCATATCTTACAAACCACTGAACGGATTTATACAATTAACGACCGGTCTCAATAATTTATCTTTCGATGGATTTGGCTACTAGAGGTAGAATTTTGACATAATATTTTGTATGGAGCTTAAGTCAAATATATATCTCTAGTAGCCAAATCCATCGATAGTTAGATTATTGAGACCGGCCGTAAGATGTCCTTAGATACATCTTGACCGCTTAAGTGTTCTTAGATAGGTAACTTTTGAAAAAAATAACAAACATGGCGACTGAGATGTCAAAATAAATATACTGCAATATGGGTATCAAATTAAAGTGCTCGTCTTAAGCATTTCAAAAAGGTATAACATGATTATGACTGTAATACTAAAAAGTAAGTAAATAACCATTATTTTTTCAATTTTCAATACTTGACAATGGCTGTGATAAAAGTTAGTTGTTACATCCTACAACTACTCAAAAGTATTAAATAAAAAAGATGGAAACAAGATCCCCTACATAATTGTTATAATTTCCTGCAGTCGGACGCACTCTACTAAATTCATCGAGATTCATTAATATCTCCGACTGCATGAAATTATATAATTATGTAGGGGTTCTTGTTTTTATCTTTTTTGTGCAGGCGCGTTTTTTATTTTTTAAATTTGTTATTTTATTTAAAGATAACTAGTAGTCCCTCATTACTAGAAATCCTGTTAACCCCTCCAGTTAAACTCAATGGCTTGTGTTAGGTGTAGGTTCACGGTGGTATTATAATGAGTAGGATTTGAACCTGTCTACTTCACGATTGCGAGGCCGATGTCTTAGCCATTTGGCTACCGCCCTGTATGTCTGTCTGTGTGTTTGTACGCCGGTGTGTGTACTAGTGTGACTTTCCCTCCACGTGGCATAGTTTTGGGGCACTATTTATACTGTATTAAATCTAAAATATTTTTGAATAATATTGTCGTAACTAGTCAGAGCTATCAACAGACTCATCTATTTTGATAATTCCTTTCTTTCTATCTTACTCTAAAATAATGTTCTGTCCCACTCGCACTGCTTCAGATCACAAAGTAAGATAAAAGTCTAATGTATTACGAAGTTTTATATTCTCTTTGGTCTAATGAGGCCGAATTTCAAATGGGTGTACTTTATGCAAAAAGGTTTTATTTCAACAAATTATCTGCACAAGATAATCGTACAAAATTTAGTTTTAAGTATGGGATTAACCCTTAACGTTTTAATACTATGAATGTTTCTAAAGTAGAAATAAAATGTAAAACAGTAATGTCTAATGAAGAGTGCTTTGCGTTTGTAAATTTATTTCTCTTTTGTGTACTTGAGAAGGATTTTTTTTTTAAAAAAAGGCTACAGAAAATGCTTTAGCGCAATATGAAGGAAAGAAATAATGAACGTTGTAATTTCAGATAAACAGTATAAAATGTTTTTTATTGTTCTGAAATATAAATAATGAATATCTCTTATATAGATATGGATTCGAGTAATCTCTACTATTGAGGCTGATATATCCAATCTCGTGTACTCTTCTTTTAATATTTTTGACCTCTTGTTTTGCATCAGTCCTCTAATATAGTGTATAATATAGTAGTCGCAGTACCTTACCTGCATATACAGTTTATAAACAAAGAATCATTGTAAGCGTTGACAATTTGAAAAGAGTGGCCACAAGTTTTTATTGCCTGTTCTTTTCTCTTTAACTATTGTTTTAGAACAGGCATTACAAGTAAATGTAGAATCGACTTTTCACAAGTGTAGTAGCTAGCTTCCTTAGTGAATAAAGATAATAATAATAAAAATGATTTACTTAATGAATAAGTATACATCTTTTGCAAAAGAAAGAAAAGAATTGCCGTAATTTATCACGCAGAATCTAGAATACACAAGTAAATCGTTTTCTTAACTAGTACCTAAGTAACAATTTCAAACTGGGACAACAATATTCACCTAAGTAAAATACAATAAACTATACAACAAAATACATTAATAAGGAGCAACGAACCACATCTATTTATCTTTATCAGTTATTGAGTAGTAAGCTCTTTGTATAAGGTGGCTCTTGACTACATTCTTAAATTTATTTACTGGTAGACTCGATATGCTGACTGGGATTTTATTGAAAAATTTAACACCTAGTCCCATGAATGTGATTTTCTTTTATTATTGTAAGCACTTAACAATTACACCCGGCATACACATAAACTATTCAGAATAAATTTTCTGAATAATAGTGATAATCACAGGAGTCATTCTTTATGTTAGAGTAGATGCACGCGAATACAGCCGTTGATTTTCGTTTTTTTTTTTTTTATATTTTGTCTGGCCTATTGGTCTTGTGGTTAAAGACCCTTGCTGCTGAGCCGAAAGTCATGCGTTTAATTCCCATCTAGGATATATTTGTGTCTCATGAGCTTGATTGTTTATTCTGTATCTGGGTGTAATTCATCTACATTAAGTATGTATTTAGAAATATATTAAAAAGTATGTTTATTGTTTGGTTGCCATCTTGAACAAGGCAAAACCTGTATGGTTTTGCCTAGTTCAAGGCAGTGTGTGAGTTGTCCCAAAATTGATATTTTAATAAGCACCTTTAGTAAAGTCAATTTACAAAATTACTATTCCCGTAAAAGGCACTTATTTTCCAATGGCAAAAACTTTCCCGAGAAACTTTATTTTTTATTATCTATGAAAAGATTTTTTTTCACCTTTTTCACGGATATCGAAGAGGATCTGTAACTTCGTAACAAAAAGGACACCAAGTTAATTTCTTTGCCCTTTGTGAGGGAAAGTAGCTGCGCTTCCAGTAATGTTGGATGTGATGGTTTTTTTTAGAGTTCCGTAGGCAAGTAAAGTGCACTTTTTTTGGTATAGGTATAAAATGTTAAACTCGCGTCAGGATCACGTGACCGGAGATCACGTCACTGTAACATTCTTAGAATAAAAAGATAAATTTTGCCGCAATCTACAATGTTATAATAACTCAGGAGGGAAATCGGGCGGTCGAGAAACTAGAAGACCTATTTCAGTGAGTGCAACCCGTTTTTTTTTTCAAATTGACGGTTGCTAACAATCATTACTTTGGTTTTATGAAATAAAGATATGTATAATAAAGCATAAGCCATGACGGCACGGGACCTTGATTCTCAATACGCCCCTTCCACCAAGTGACACGTGTCTCGTCTCTACACGAGGTAATGATCAGTTCGATTTTATCAAGTAGATACAATACACAGTTCAAAAATTGCTGTTTATACATCTTATTAATTATACGGTGTCTAATTTGTTGCAGTCTGAATTTTCATGACTATGCAAATAGGAGATTGTGTTTAAATATTGATAAACTTTCGCGATTTGTACACATTATAAAATTATATATACAACGGATCTTAAGCGCGTTAATAGTTAGTAAAATAACCTATGTATTGCCCGACGTTTCGACCGTATTGCAACGGCCGTGGTCACGTGTAGACTGGTCGAGCCCAGCGTCGCCTCCATGAAGCGCGGGTTTCGGAAACTACCCTCGTTTGATTTTTAAACAAGGTTTTTACTTTAAATTATTCACGATTAAGTAGTATATGTATACTACTTAATCTCGTGAATAATTTAAAGTAAAAACCATTTATATTGAGATTGTTTATGTTGAGTCTTACCGACTAGTGAGGAAAGAATTCACTTGTTTGTATACAACTATGTCAGCAAGTAATTGCTAAAACCAGCACTCTGAAACTGACTGAATAAGCATGTAAAATAGATGTGCAAATGGCAAGCGACTTGTGAATTGTACCTACAGAGAACTCGTAACATGAAACAAATTTAAGCAATCCATTTATTAATAAATGTAATAAATAATGAAACATGGTCCATCAATGATAAACACGGCCAACCTTTCAACGTTAATAGTAATTAATTGATTAAAATAAAGCTTTTGTAAATGTCTGGTAGATAATTGGCAGAACATATTAAAACTTATAAAGCAAATTGCTCGTATTGCTGTTAAAATGTCATTCGTTTTAAATAAACGTATCGAAAGCTTTTAATTTTCCATTTTGTTACTAATTAATTAGTAATGAGTTTATTCATATTTGTTATTAACCTTATTAATCCATACTAATATTATGAAGCTGAACAGTTTGTTTGTTTGTTTAAACCCTGTCATCTCAGGAACTTCTGATCCGAATTGAAAAATTATTTAACTGTTGGATAGCCCATTTATTGAGAAAGGCTATAGGTTATATAACATCACGCTACGACCAATAAGAGCGGAGCAGCAATGAGAAGTTTTGCAAAAACGGGGAAAATTTACGCAAACAAAGTTGCACAGGTCAGTTAGTACAAATATATTTGTTTAAGGGCTAGTAATGGACCATTGATGACAACATGTAACATAAAGATGTAATCAAATTTAAGGGTGAGTGCTTGTACGTAATTTTACCAAAACCTAAGTAAATACGCGGTACTTATGCAAAACTGTGTCAGACAGACACACCTTGTTTGTTGATTACTTTTTATAACTGAAAAACTGAACAGATTTAAATGAAATTTGACATTGGGGAAGCGTATAACATACTTTCTTCTTGTATAATCCAATTGTGCTTTTTTCTTTCTGGGTCTTTATTCACAGTCTTGTTTTCTGTTTTCGCGGCAAGCCCATGCGAACTGTCAAAATCTTGTCGTAATAGTAAATATAATAGTAAATATAATAATAATAATAATATCTTGGGACAACTCACACAACGCCATCTGATCCCAAACTAAGCAGAGCTTGTACTATGGAAACCAGACAACTGATAAACATACTTATATATTTCTAAATACATACATATTATAGATAAATAACACCCAGACACAGAATAAACCATCATGCTCATCACACAAAGTTTTATCCTGGGTGGGGATCGAACCCACCCCCTTGCGTAGCAGTCGGATACACTCCCACTGCGCCACAGAGGCAGCTGCGCTTAGAAATGCATCAACGCGCATGCGCGGCGGACATCTTTGAGCGCACCGCGCATGCGCCACGCTCGCACGGGCTTGCTGCGAAATCTAAAAAAAAGAACGCGAAAAAGGACTATGTGCATCTTATACAAAAGCTTAAAATTTCCCTACATTGCTATTTTTAACAGAATTAAACTAATTCAGTGCAAGGCAGCACAAATTCCAAGCCCATCAGGCTAAAAGCACTTTCCATACATACACTAACTTTGAGACCAAACTTCGTACAATGTAACATTTTATTAACACTACTAGTATGTACATACAGTCACGTGCATTTATATGTGTACACTGCGTGTATTTTTATAAAAGATATACCCAGTGCCTATCTTTCAATATCTACTAACGGCCCTCCAGTAGGTTTGGTTTTTAGTGCGGTACTATTTTTACTAAGCAGTACCAATACATTTTTTATAAGTTTGTTCTAAAAAGGTTAGAACTATTTTGTTGACTGCTTTTTATAAAAAAAATAAGGAATTTAATAAAAATAAATAATGTAACGTAATAAAAATAATATTAGTGTCTAATATGTTATGGATCACATAGACTAGGAAGTAATATAATTGTTTAAGAACTTGTAAATTAGAATAAAATAATGGTTGTCTGTAAAGTCGGTTTACGGACGATAATTTTACGTGATAACGTCATAAGAAAACATTGATGACATTGTAATAAGCTACCATGCATGTGACAGCTTTAGTAGACCCGGACGCATGCGCGCACATGCGCCTGACGGCCAAAATACTTCAACCTATCAGCAGGCGGAACGTGACGGACCAAGAATGACTGTGACACCTTTTCGTGCGTGCACCCGGTCATTGATTAAAAGACGTTATCACGTCAAAAACAATACACATGTCAATGACGTCATACACTATTACGAAAATCAGACCAAAATAATGTTATTTATTTCACTGTATATATAATTATGAACGTAACTGTAGGTATATGTACTAACTTCGGAGTCACTTACTCCAGCCATGCCTCAGTATAATCCAGGGATTTCTACACGTCCGCTTCCACTGCATTTTAGTTAAAATCCAGACTAGCTTTTCATTTTAGCCGGGTTATTTCGTAAGTGATTTTAATTAGTCTGCCATTTTATTTAGTTTGGTACTTAGCTTCGATTTATGTTTTAGACAATTTACGATGTTTTGTTGTAATAAATTTGGCTCTTCCAAGAAAGCTAAGTATTTCGTTTATTATTTTTTTCTTAACAAAGGTTGAGTAGGGTTCGTTTTGTGGTGGGATTGATTGAATTATTATTTCTAGAAGTATTTATATATGAATCGCAAAAATACATTTCGCGTATTTTTTATTACTATCTACCAGGTACACTGCAGCTTTAAATAATTAATTGATTTTCCTTGATTACATTGAGGTCGTGGATTTGATACCCACCCAGGATAAAACTTTGTGTAATAAGCACGATGGTTTATTCTGTGTCTCGGTGTTATTTTTCTATAATATGTTTGTATTTAGAAATATATAAGTATATTTATCAGTTGTCTGGTTTCCAAAGTACAAGCTCTGCTTAGTTTGGGATCAGATAGCGTTGTGTGAGTTGTCATAAGATATTATTATTATCTAGAACCACTCATCACAATATTTTAGTATTTATTTTAACTAGCGAGTGTTTATCTTTGTTTTTAATTTTATTTTCAAAATCGAATAATAAAGAAAAAAACACAAACACAATATTTGATACATTATATTGTTATAAACACTTATATCAGTTTAAGATTAACATATCCTAAAACGTTGCACATATCGAATCAGATCAGATTTATAGAAATCTACACCATGCATCTATTAACCACCGAACGGCGCAGTAGGCAGTTTGGTGCAATCAAATGACAAATAAGCCCCGGTTCGAGCTGAAAACCGGGTCGCAATCGGTCAAAACGTCCATTTCTGTCCGATATAGAAACCATTATACACAGACCTCTCCGAAGTCTATTTACAAACAAGTTGTCGAACTCCCGAAGGTATTACGAAGGGTCACGACTTTCTAGGCGTGTGAAAAATGACATTTAGTATCGCATTACGTAATACAGGACGATGTTCGATATCACGGAGTTATGATGTCACTTTTCACGTCTCGGGGGAATCTACACTCACACGCTATCACGTTAATAAGAGCTTAAAGCAATTAATATTAAGGTTTATTATAGCTTGCATTTGTGAGTGTTTAATATTCCTCAAATGGAATTGAAATGTAAAAACAAGAATATTTTTAATAAAAAATTAAGTAAAAGAAGCCCGCTAAATGTTATACATATTATTTAAAATGGTCTTAGCGTTGCCTTTATTTTTAAAGACATATTGACGCGATAAGAAAAAAAATCTAGTGTGATTTTATTCTGCTCTGCTAGCAGCCATATTGATTTAAAAACTATTTCGGTTCATTTAAAGATTTTAACAATATTCCAATCATTCAAATCCGTTTTGGCTTTTGGAACTTACGATGAATTAAAAAAAACTCACAGAAATTCATATAATATACTAAAAAGTAAAAGAATTACACTATTTTTTTGCAGCAGTCGTATAAAAATAAGGTCATATTTGCGTTTATGTAAGTGGAAAAATTCGGATAGAGGCAGTTTCAGTCAGTTCTAGGCAGTCAGTAGCGGATTATTAGGTGTACGAGCACTTTAAGCGGATTGGCTTATAGCGGTACAAGCGAAAATGCGTCTTAAAATGTTCCACAGTCATGTTCGTAGCTGATTTATAGGTGCAGTTGAATTCTGGTATATTTTTTTAATATGATTTAGTGAAAATTAGTTTTATAAATGTTCTTTTTATATGTTCGTAAGCTCTCGCGATTTGTACACTGTTGTAAATACCTTTGTTTTATTGCCCGATGTTTCGACCGTATTGCAATGGTCATGGTCGCGGGTAGACTCGAGTCTACCCGTGATTCATGGCCGTAAATAAAAGGTATTTAGCCTTAAAATAAAATATTTACGCGATTAAGACCTGTAGCTTATAAAATTCTACAATAGTTTCTTAAGTGCAGTTCTTAAATATTTTTTTAAGTGCAGTACTTTTATCGTACCTATTACCTTAAGTAGTAGATAAAGTTTTTCAAGTTTCTTTCATTTAAATACCTCATTATTTTTTATTTGCGTAATAGCGATGTGCGGCATAGGTAGCGTGTCATGTAATGTCTAACGGAATCTGAGATGCACGTGTAGTAGGTCTAAGTCAAAGGCCATCTTGGTTAATACATTATGTACTGTGTTTCCATCGAAGGGCACTGTAGCAAGTGTAATTACGAACTAATGTCTCAAATGAGGAGCGCGGTGCGGTGACATTCAGATCTTTGCTAAACTAGGATTTCGATGGCACTGATACTGTTATGGGTGAAGCGTGACGCTTAAGATGTACGACGTGCTGGTCTCTTTATTTCGTAAAATAAAAGAAAAAAAATATAAATATATGTACATCTTTGGAGGAGGCCTTCAACAAATATGGGGTTCCTATAGATATTGCTATAACAAACTAAATTATGTTAGGCTGTATTAATATGTTATTTTAAATAAGTTAATTTGTTTAAGTTTCTGCTTTTTGCTTTACTTTTAAACTAAAAGTAAAGCAGAAACGTAAACAAACTAGTAAAACGTATTATAAATTAGTAATAAGTGAATTTTTTTTTAAATTTTATTTATTAAAAAAAAAACGATTATTTCGGGTCATTTTGTTTGGAAGGCGTTCCGAGATCCCGTCTTTATACATGCATTGCTCAAGCATATTTGTATGAAGTTTACCTTCTGTGCTCACGGTAGTTTGTACCCGTGGTCTCAATTGCCGTCTCCTTGCGAACCAATTATTCCACTCTTTTAAAACCATGTGCGGTACATAGAGAGGGAAGTACAGCATAAATTCAACAGCAGCGAATTTCTTTGCTTCCAAAACTTATTTGCATTTTAAATTTAAAAAATGCTAAACGGTCAGAAACGGAACGGTTAGGAATAAAAAGTGGACCAAAACTTTACAATACTCAGGTACAGTAGACCGGCTCTCTACAAGGAGCGAAAATAAGTTCATGTGCGTTTATATGCGCATATACGCAGATCTCGATTGAACTCGGTTGAATAATAAATAAATATCTTAGGTCAACCCACACACGGCCATCTGCTAAAATATTTCTTAATATATACATCCAGACACAGAATAAAACATCGTGCTTATCACTCAAAACTCTGGCTTAGCAGTCATGGTCACTAACAACACCAACAGGCCAGTCAATCTGGCTAGTGAATCTCAATGGAAATAGCGTAAGTAGATATCGTCTGTACGGTCAGCCAAGAATGCGGTGTACCAATTTAACAAAGCTTTTTTGTGACTAAAATAGCATTAAGGTTGAGGTTAGTAACTGTGAGAATATTATTGCAAGTGAAATCAAACTTGTTGTTTATGACGTAAACGAATTTCAACCGTAAGATGATAGACCATACTTTGGGCAACTTTACATGCGCGTTTATGTGTGCATGAGTTTGTTCGCCGGCCTTCTGTACCTGTGTTTTCTGTTCCGCAACCTTTTTCGTGATTTAATTTTATAATTGACTCGTTTCATTTGTTCACCATACTAGTATGAATGGAGGTTTTCATATGAATAGGGGTTTAGGGAAATGTATAGAATTTTTCAGGTTCATGACTTCACAGAAAATTTGGATTTTTCGTCTGTGTTTTTAAAATGACTTCTATATTTAGCTGTAGTTTATTTATTATAAAATATGGTTCTTAATCCACCATTGTTTTAGCACGTAACTACGTAATAATAGTTAGTATTCTTTGATCTAACTGTGTCTTCATATAGATGATGCAATAGGGCATAGAACTAGCGCACTTTAAATGATCACTGGGCAAAAAGAGAATATAATACTTATTTCGGAAGGAAATTAGTTTATAAATACAATTTAACACGGGAATAAACGCGTTTAATCTAGGTAAATTCATGCCTTATGCTTGACGTTTCGACCGGGTTACACCGACCGTGGTCAGTCAGCTTGTGACCACGGTCGGTGTAACCCGGTCGAAACGTCAAGCATAAGGTAAATACTTTACCTAGATTAAACGCGTTTATTCCCGTGTTAAATTGTATTTATAAACTAATTTCCTTCCGAAATAAGTATTATATTATCTTTTTGCCCAGTGATCATTTAAAGTGCGCTAGTTCTATGCCTTATTATAGATAGATAATAGACTTCGTTCTGGACACACTCTACTCGGTAGATTTCGTCATCTCATGGTGAAGAGTGACAGCAAGAACTGTGCGGCACTCCAGAGGATGTTCACCAAGTATTGGTGAAATGTGTCAGAACAAAGCTGTTAAGAGATACTATGATAAGTACTTTTAAAATATCTATGATGGATGTTGGAGCATACAAAAGTATTTTAGCTAAGCCGTTGTCTGAAGTAGCAACCTTGGTTTTTAAAATAGTAGATAAAGTTAATCTGAGAAAGAATGTGTAATTAATGTATAAGTGTAAGGTACAATGGAGCTGGCACGGCTTAACTGTAGTCAAAAGCTCCTGATCTAATCCTAATTAAACAAAGATTTAAACAAGAACTAGAAAAACTAATCATTGAGTAATAAAATTAAAATTAAAATATCTATTACTTAACTGAGTAGTAACTACTGCAATATTACTTCTGATTCTACTCGCTCCATTTTTTAAAGTTTCTAGTTCATATTTTACAAAGAGTGTCTCAATAATTTTAAATATACTTAAACAGGGCGCATAGTAAGTTATATCTCCACTTGAAGAATTAAAAAACATAATTCAGTAGCATAGTTCCAGTAAAAATGCGGCACTTAGTAAAATTAGAAAGTACGTGGAAAAATATAATAAAAATATACCTATATACCACTTCAGATGCAGTTTTCCTAAAAGTTCTCCCTGACCGCGAGCATGTTCCTGTAATGTAACATTTATGATTTGATTTTGATCATTATGTTACTATATGTACCTCCCTAACTGACGAGCATGCACCTGTAATGTAACATTTATGATTCGATTTTCGATTCGATCGTTTAATTTTTGCATTGATTTTGCAAGTTGTATTAGCTGCGCATTGTAATGCTCGGTTTCCCTCATTTACCGATGTACTTTTTTGTTATTTGCTCGGATCTGTAACGTTACATTGCAGACGAATTCTCGCGGTGAGGGAGAACCTTTAAAGAGTGATCAAATTCTTTCTTTTTGTTGTTTTTTTTAAGTCACTAATAAATAATGTCGGCGACTTTAAAAATAATCGTGTTTTTATAAAAATCCAGAATTATTTAATGCAGGTGTTGTACAACCGTCTCTTTTGCGGACATTATCGGGCATATCTGCTCGAGGTCCTTTAAACACCTATCTAAGTATATACATATTATAAAACAAAGTGACTCCCCTCAGCTGTCTGGTTTTTACCATCATTCAGAACATTTTTTGCGCATGGTTTATAGGTAGAATACATGCATATTATGTAAATATATAGTGAAGAAAACTCCGTGCGAAGCTGGGGCAGGCAGCTAGTTATTTATAACGCATATTACCTTTAATTTAAATTTAATATTAAAACAACTTCAATAAAAATTATCCGCCTTTAAGAGAATATAAAAAATATCAAGCACATTACCGAATGAAAATAACGATGACGTTCTCCTTTGTTTTAGTCTATATTTCTGGTGTTTTTTTTTAACTCAGGACAACATTTTATGCAAATACTAACATTTAAACTTTCGCGTTGCATGATTATAACTATTTATTATACGAGAATTACCGCGCATTGTTTACCTTAAAATTACTTGACGTTTCGAACAGGTTGCACCGGCCGTGGTCACAAGCGGACTGTCGCAGCGATGTTAAGACTCAGTAAGGCCGATGAGTATTCATCTACCCTCACTTTTTTATTTCTCAAAAAGTTAGGGTCACTGCACACTACACTTATTGTATCCATGTTAACCGATTGCGAACTAATACGAGGACATATACAATAATAGCATTTTTGAAAGATGGGTCTTCCTGCGTCTGGACTTCAAATTTTTCTATCTTTCAAAAATTTATTGTATTTATAATGTAATTGGCAAGAAATACCTATAAAACTTACTTCAATAATACGAGGATGTTTTATGCACTAAAACCTTTTACAGAAAAATATGCAGCCAAATAGCGAACTTGAGAAAATTGCGAACATAAATACGGGTCACACACAGAGCCACCTTTATAAAGGCGGTTAATAAAATAGTCCCGTTTGAAGGTAAACATAACAGAGTCGTAAAACAGGACTCGTGACGTCACGCGGCCCCGGCGTGACTCCGACGTAACAGCTGACGACCTTCACAAAGAAGGACTCCTGGCCGACAGCGTGACAGGTGACGTATATGCTTCCGTTAAACGTTACTGGACACTAGACAACAAGGCACCTTCTGTTGTCACGCACCACAATCTATACTAATATTATAAAGCGGAAGAGTTAGTTTGTTTGATTGTTTGTTTGTTTGTTTGTTTGTTTGTTTGTTTGTTTGTTTGTTTGTTTGTTTGTTTGTTTGTTTAAACGCGCTAATCTCAGGATCTACTGGTTCGATTTTAAAAATTCTTTTTTTTTTGGATAGCCCATTTATCGAGGAAGGCTATGGGCTATATAACATCGCGCTACGACTAATAGGAGCGGAGAAGCGACGAGAAATGTTTTAAAAACGGGGAGAAATTACGCATACGAAGTTGCGCGGGACAGCTAGTCCTAACATAAAATGAAAATGAGAAAAAAGTCCACGTCTCTTAAATAAGAGGAAATAGCCATATATTTGTGTAAATACATATATCGTCCACGTATAACGCAATCATAATAACATTTTTTAAAACTGCACTTCACAACAAAATGACGTAAGTGCCAGTTGAGTGTCAGAGCCTGTTCTGCTGATTAAATTTTTCAAATCGTATTTTTTCATATGTAGTGCATTTATTTGTAATAACGGCTGCGGTACCCTACACTGGTCCGACATGCTCTTGCCCGGTTTTTATTTTAATTTCACTAGATCGTATCAAATATTTATTAATTTAGGTTCTAATAAATATTAGGTGTCTGATGAAAATATCTCAAATCTCACGAAGACATAACTAAGCTGCCATCTGTCAATCATTGACCACGATCACATTTTTTGGACTGTCTCTGTGACGCGGTGGGAGTGCTTCCGACTGCTAGGCAAGAGTTCGTATATTCGATTCCCACACGGGACACCACTTTGTGTGATCCACAAATTGTTGTTCCGAGTCTGTGTGTACTTTTTGTCCGTGACTTGTATGTTTGTAAAGTCTCCCGCGACACAAGGCTTGTAACATAATGCGGGAGTAATTTAAAAAAAAAAGATCTGTGCAATGCTATCGAAACCTCCGTCAGTTAAAAAAACCCACCCGACGACCCACTCCTAACACAAGCCACTGGTCTTAGCTGGAGGGGTTAACAGGATTGCTAGTAATATGGAACCACAATACCACATTGCTAGTTATTTTTAACGTAAATAGTAGGAATCTACTATGGTCTGACATTCCAATTTAACACCAATATAACTCTTAACACACAAGAGGGCCAACAAAATGCTACCGGGCGTTAACTAGACAATAAAAATAAAAACACCACTGACGTATAAAAATAGGTCTCCATCATCTAAGTAAATGAGGTTTTCATTGAAAAAACTGAAGGAAAATATGAACGGTATACGGGAGGCTTAATCATAATCAATCATAGGAAATGTTGGCAGCCTCAGCCATCGCTATTGTTTTTCTTTTTTCTCTCTTCAACCGAGTGCATTTCGGTGAAAAATGGTGTTAGTGTTTTTTGTAAACATTGTCTGTTTCTGTGGATGATAGTTAATTGTGTTGGTCCAGTTTGGGGCTCCATTGTTTGGACGTTCTGTAATTGTAAGTAGGAGTACAAAAAAATGTACAAAAATGTACACGTCTGTAAGGTTGGTTTGTGTATAAATGTTGATAAACTTTAGCGATTTGTACACATTATAAAATTATATATACTACGGGTCTTAATCGCGTGGATCATTTAATGTTCATCCAGACTATTATTAATATTAGACGGAAGGGGGACAGACAGACACAAACCATTATAAAATTATATATATTACGGGTCTTAATCGCGTGAATAATTTAAGGTAAAATACGTTATTTATTGCCCGTCGTTTCGACCGTATTGCAACAACCGTCGGATTATTTACGCGATTAAGTCCCGTAGTTTAGATAATTTTATAAAATAGACATATACCAGATCTGTAGGGATGACAGTGATGACGTTGCGTACCTTCGCTTATCTTCCGCTATGCTCGGTCATTATTGGGCTGTTATACCACTCTCGGTTTTTTACGAGAAATAATTGCGCATTTAATTCTACTATTGTATTCTCGCAACAAAAACTTGAATTATGTTTTAGCTTCGCTGTATTTTTAATTAGTTCGTTAGACTTTTACTTGACCTGGCCGTGTATTGTGTAATTAACAAATGAACTCGTTTCATCTCTTAACGAGTAACAAAAGCTTGAAATTCTCTGTATAATTTTTATTTACCACTTTTGAACGCAATCGTACCTGCAACAAAATAACAAAGAATTAGTTTACAAAGTTCGTGCAATTTAAAATAAATTATTATTTAACAATTTTAATGCTTTGAAATTACTCTAACTGTAAATTACTCGTAACTTATCTATACTATTATTATAAAGCTGAAGAGTTTGTTTGTTTGAAGGCGATAATGTCAGGAACTACTGGTCCGTATTGAAAAATTACAGTTAGATAGCCCATTTATCGAGGTCAGCTAGTTAATGATATAGCGATTGTATTTTAAATGGAGAATTGCTTAAATCAAGAAGTTAACTAGGTTATAATCTATTATAACCTAGTTAACTTCTCTATTTCAATTCAAACAATTCAAACTCGCGACCTCGCGATTACGAATCCAACGCGTTAATCATCAGGCTGACGTTTCGTGAATTTCATTTTTATAGCTTACTAGCTTTCGCCCGCGGCTCTGCCGGTTATCTCGATAAAAACTATTCTATGTCCTTCCCCGGGACTCAAACTATCTCCATCCCAAATGTAATCTAAATCGGTTAAGCTGTTTAAGCGTGAAAGCGTAACAAACAGACAATTACTTTCACATTTATAATATTAGTATGTAGTATGGATGTGCTGTTCAGTAAGTACCTATTTATACAAATATCTTTTTTTTTTTATCAGTTTTATCTTTAAAAAAGACGACTCCCGCACTAGGGTACAAGCCCTGTGTCGCGGGGTACTTTACAAATATACAAGTCACGGAAACAAAGTACACCCAGACTTGGAACAACAATTTGTGGATCACACAAAGTGGTGTCCCGTGTGGGAATCGAACCTACAACCTCTTGCGTAGCAGTCGGACACACTCCCACCGCGCCACAGAGGCATATAATGTCACAACATTACAATTTAAAAAAATTACGAAATCTCTTATAAATTATTTTCTATGATATATATGCAAAAAAAGTCCCGCGTACGGGATTCAACCGATGGCGTAATAGCCCGCTGTTAAAGTGTTAATCCGAAAGTATACAATCATTTAGTGGTACTATTGCGTTCGGTATGCAAAATAGTAGTAACAGCTGACGTTGTCACCTTGACGTGACCTTACCTCGCTTTCTTGTGACCTCGGCCGACACTTTCGTGACCTTATTATTTGACATTGTGTACACGGAACCTATCACTAGTGACAACTGGTCTGTAGATGCTGTGTGACCTAGTTTTGTGATCACATTTTTTATTTTATCATTTACTAGCTGTCCCGCGCAACTTCGTATGCGTAATTTCTCCCCGTTTTTGAAACATTTCTCGTCGCTTCTCCGCTCCTATTAGTCGTAGCGCGATGTTATATAGCCTATAGCCTTCCTCGATAAATGGGCTATCCAACAAAAAAAGAATTTTTCAAATCGGACCAGTAGATCCTGAGATTAGCGCGTTTAAACAAACAAACAAACTCTTCCGCTTTATAATATTAGTATAGATTTATTTGGCACTTAATGTACAAATAATACAAAGGCGGACTTAATGCTAAAAGCATTATCTGCCAGTCTACTCTTGGGTGATGTAAAGATAAGAATATGTAGGTGCAGATTATGGAAAGCTAGATAAATAATAATAATAAAAATAGTTGAGAAATAAAAAGCGATATTATATCTATACTAATACTATAAAGCTGAAGAGTTTGTTTGTTTGTTTGAACGCGGTAATCTCA
The DNA here is from genome assembly GCA_945859575.2 of Herminia tarsipennalis. Taxonomy (NCBI): domain Eukaryota; kingdom Metazoa; phylum Arthropoda; class Insecta; order Lepidoptera; family Erebidae; genus Herminia; species Herminia tarsipennalis. Next base: position 9,963,885 of record OX243833.2, on the reverse strand, counting down.
GGAACTATTGATACAAATTGAAAAATTATTTCACTGTTGGATAGTCCATTTATCAAGGAAGGCTATAGGCTATATAACATTAAGATACAACCAATAGGAGTGGAGCAACAATAAGAAATGTTGCAAAAACGGGAAAATTTACGCAGACGAAGTTGCAAGGGTCAGCTAGTGATTATATATAGACAAAAAACATAAACAAATACATATCTACCATTATAAACATACATAAATATTCTTATAAGTAATATTACTTACATACATTATCTATGTATGTAAGTAATATAGTAATAAGAATATTTATTTTACATACATTATAATCGAATAAGTTGTTAACATTGTGAAGATTCAGCTAAACTGTTGAAGATCAGCATACGAACTTTAAATTTAAAATTGAAATGGTTGGTGCCTTTTAATCAAAAAAACAAATTTAAATATAGATAAATACATGGATTTTATATCACATGTTATAAATGTGCTTCTCTTTAAAAAATGTATGAAGTCACAGAATTAAAACAATAAACTCGGCGTATAAGCAAATCGTTAACACCATTTATAAAATCCGTATTATATTCTCCAAACCAGCAGGTTCAAATATTGTAACAACGCAAATCCGTCATGAATCCAATTCGGTTTTTTCCATCCTTTTTAAACCGTTAGCACTTGATAATGAAGCGTACGATTCGATTATTCTATTCCAATTTCCATCCGATTGGGCATCAGATACTTAATACACATTTTGTATTTTAATGGTAAAAAATAATATTTATTCACAAAACGGAATTGTTACAGCTTTGTGCGTACAATTTTATTTTTTATTGACGAAAGAACATTATCCAGATATACCCTTATTTGCGAATCGTCTTGAATGCTCGCTTCCTTAGGGTTCAGTAAGGGTATACATATACTGGAACCCTTTATAGATTAAAAAGTACAAAATAATAATTTAAATATTAAAAAAATCCGACTGCAAAAAGACTGAAACAAGGTACCCTTCACATTTGGTAACATGCAATCGGAGGCATTATAGAATTATGTTGAACTCCGACTGCATGATATTAAATATTAAGGGTATCTTGTTTCTGTCTTTCTGATTGGACTTTTTTAATATTTAAATTATCATTTTAGGGTTCCGTAGCAAAAATGGCAAAACGGAACCCTTATAGTTTCACCATATCCGTCCGTCTGTCCGTCCGCAGCTTTGCTCAAGGACTGTTGATGCTAGAAGGCTGTAATTTTGCATGGATACAAATATTACTTACAATACAACCAACAAAGTGAAAGAATAAAATCTTGAAACACATTTTTTTTAGGGTACCTCCTCCAATGTAAAGGGGGTATGTGATTTTTTTTTCTCACCTACCCCATTTAAGAATTGTGTGTACCCAGTGACACTTGCGTCATTGAAATGCACCTATTGTCGTATCATTTTAAAAAAAAGTTTGAGCCTTTGAGGAGTTATGAGGGAGTATAGGAAGGATACATATATACATTACATATCAAAAACATAATAACCCTCCTCCTATCTGCAGTTGGGTAAAAATAAAGTAACCGAAACAGGAAAAGTCCGATTATAAACAACTACCTGACTCGCGCAACTTCGCATGCATCGATTTTCCCTGTTTTTGCAACATTTTTCGTTACTGCTCCTCTCCTATTACGTTCAAAGAAACAAACAAACTCTTCAGCTTTATAATTTTAGTATAGATTGCCACGTTCAAACAAACAAACAAACTCTTCAGCTTTATAATATTAGTATAGATAAGACCCAACATAATGACAAACGAACCATTTAGCTGCGGAACCAAATAGACTCAGTTCGCAGTGTACATTTTTTTGTTAAAGAAAAACTAATTATTTCACGCCTTCCCATTCGTTTTCATTCAGTCTCGTTACTTTTCCTTGCCATTTCTTTTTTTCTCGTATTTTCTTTACAATTTGTTCCTTTAGCGATATTTCTCTCGCACTTGTAAAGCTATAGAATGATTGGGCCAAGTGCATATTGATTTTAAAAGTAATCCAATAATCACTTTTGAAGGTGAATATTTATTTATCTGGTTTTCTTTTGTGTAGTTTAAAATTAATTGTGCTTTTATTTAGGTAGCGTCTGTCTGTCGATCCGTTCTCCTTAATAACATTCTGCATAAAATTAAAGAATATGAAATATTCAACATCACTGATCAAGTCCCAGCTGATTTAGCTGGTCTTAGAATTTTTGAAATTTTATTTTGAATTTTCGCAAATTGAAGTAATATTTTTTTCTTTTTTTTAAAAGATAACTCGCAATGTGGGATTGAGTGCTACATTACTAACAATCTTGTTAACCCCTCCAGCTAAGCTCAAAGGCTTGTATTAGGAGTGGGTTCACGTCAGTTGTATAATGGGTAGGATTCGAGCCCGCGACCTCACGATTGCGAGACCAATAATATGAAAATATTCGAATAGTATTTTCATATAAGCGAAGCAACTAGCTAAAACTTATAATTTTCGAAACGGAAGGTGAAAAACATTAAGTGATTATTTTAATTACACACCGTAGAATTTCAAATTCTCTAACTAGATAATTTAAAAGATGATAAAGATTTCCGATTGCATGAATAAATACTACTTTCTCAGGGTCCTTAATCATTATGTTTTTTTCTTTTTTACGGCAAGCCCGCGCTAATTGGCGCATGCGCGGTACGCTCAAAGATGTCCGCGCGCATGCGTTATGCATTTCCAAGTGCAGCTGTCTATCATTATGACAAGATTTTGAGAGTTAAAAGCGCGGACTTGACGCGAAAATGAAAAAAAAGATAGTGAATAAGGACCCAGGATCCGAAAATCCAACCTCAATGTCAACAAATAAAGTTTAAAAATACATCTAATATATAAAATTCTCGTGTCACAGTTTTCGTTGCCATACTCCTCCGAAACGGCTTGACCGATTTTGATGAAATTTTGTGTGCATATTGGGTAGGTCTGAGAATCGGACAACATCTATTTTTCATACCCCTAAGAGTTTGTTTGTTTGTTTGAATGCGATAATCTCAGGAACTACTGGGCTGCACTGAAAAAATATTTTACTGTTGGATAGAGCCGATTTATTGAGAAAGGCTATAGGCCATATAACATCACGCTACGACATATAGGAGCTGAGCAGCAATGATAAATGTTGCAAAAACGGGTAAAATTTACGCAGACGAAGTTGCGCGGGTCAGCTAGTGTTTTTTTTAACTTTAAGGTAACTTCACGTTACAGCCACGGTTGCGATAAATCTCGCAGCGATGTTTCTTAGAACATGTGTACATAATTATGTTCGCTTTGTGCCGTAACACAGCAATTAACGAGGTGAAAGGCGCTTACGAAAATTTGCGCGCAATTTTCTCCCACAGTAATTATCTACAAGTATTTGGCTTCTTATGAGAAAATTACTCGCTATTAGGACCGTTATTGGTAACGAGTAATTTATATCTTAAAAATAAAATTTTATTTTTAAATTTTTGTATCGGCTCGAAGGACCAAGGTCGTAGTTAATACTTTGTTAAATTGAATTTTTATATCTTTCTATAGCCAGTATTTTGGAAACTGCAATTTATTCGAGGAAATATTAAGAAATATATAAAAAGGAGCCAAGTTTGCTAGTTTAATAAGAATGTAGAAATGTAGGGGTTCTAATGACCCTGGAAAAATAAATATATGGATATTTATTTGTTACCTAACCATTCTACATCTTAATAAATGGAATATATTGTAGTGTGGAAAGATTTTATATTATCACCAACAATAACTACCTTTTCGTACGTTAATATACACATCAGACCAGTTCTGTCTTGTATCCATCAAATATCGCTTGGTGACTTTTTACCCGGCTGTAAGGAAGGGTTATGTTTTTCGCGCGTATCTTGTATGTATGTATGTTATATTCGTTATTACCTGATATCTCTCAATCCACTGAACGGATTTAAACAATTAAAACGTCGTTGCATTCGTCTTGTTTGCCCAAGCGTTCTTAGATATGTGACGTTTGAAAAAACAAACATGGCGGCTGTGAGATGTCAATATAAAGAGGTGTGAAAAATAAGTTTTTTAAATACTGTAATATAGGTATCAAATTAAAGAGCTCATCTTAAGCATTATGATTATGACTGTAATACTAAAAGAGTTAGTAAGAAATCATTTTTTTTTCAATTTTCAATACTTTACAATAGCTGTGATAAAAGTTAGTTGATACATGCATTGGTTATACCCTACAAACCACTAAAAAGTATTAAATATTTTTTTTTTTGCTTTTATTGCGTCTAATATTTAATCCTCTCATAAAGGTTGGTATAGATGACAATAATGTTCACTTCTCCTATCTTGTTAATTGATTGTCTAACCAAGCGCCGTACTTGTGAGTACTTAGCTGATCTTACCCGCCCCAACATACATATATTTTACTTTTCTTCAGTAGAACCTGGCGGGATCAAAAAGATAATTCTTTCTTTTCAACCTGACTTCCTGAATAAGCCTATGTGCTATTCCCGATTATAGTCTCTATACCAAATTTCATCCAGATATGAATGATGAATAACAAACATTCAGACTTATATAATGTAATAATAATTTAATAAATCTATTAGATAAAATTCTCATGTCGCGGTGTTTGTTGTTAAACTCCTCCGAAACGGCTTGACCGATTCTCATGAAATTTTGTGTGCATATTCGGTAGGTCTGAGAATCGGACAACATCTATTTTTCATACCCCTAAGAGTTTGTTTGTTTGTTTGAACGCGATAATCTAAGGAACTACTGAGCCGCATTGAACAAATATTTTATTTTGTTGTTGTTGTGTGTTGGATAGCCCATTTATATAGGTTATAACATCACGCTACGACCCATAGGAGCGGAGCAGCAATAATTTTTTTTGTAAAAAAAAAGGAAGAAAGAAGGGAAAATTTACGCAGACGAAGTTGCGAGGGTCAGCTAGTATCTATATAAATTGATTATAGGTTTACATAAATAAGATATGTGAGATGCATACCATCTCAAGATCAACTGTCTAAAGACCATGTATGTTAAAAAATGTGTAATTTACCAGTTAACCCGGTGAACTTCGTACCATTTCAAATTAAAAATACTATTTTATACTATCCAAAGAGGCGATTCCCATACAAGATTACCCTTTTTTAACTACCCTCAATTTTTGGCTGTTCCTTTAAGATTTTTCCGATTTTCTTTTGTTTAAACCACCCTACTAATAAGACATACCAGATAAAAAAAAACAATCGGTCTAGCCATGTTCAAGATTTAGGAAGACAATATTAATATTATTTTGGTTCATAAACGTTGTTTATAACATTTATTTTACTCGTACATATCTGTATCTTAAACTTATCTTTAGTACAAACTAAGTATTGTATATTACACACAGCTTCAATGCGGAACTTATCGATCTACCGAATTCGCATTGCAGTACAAATTTACCCCTTGCGATTCATTACATTTTACACTGTAATACTTCCAAATTAGGGATGAGGTTTCGCACAAACGGAGTGTAATGAGACGGATAATTTTTTATTCAATTGGATAACCAAATTCAGTGGGAGAATTCGGTGAGATTTTTAAAATGTTTATTATTGAATTGACTGGCGGTAACTGGAATGATCGGGGATGTTGAAGCATGTTGAAATATGTTGTGGGATGCCGATAGTTACTGCGGTAATTTGTATCACTTTTAAGTCTTTATTTTATGTGATTTTAAAATAAACGTTGACATTTAAAAATAAGTTCTAATTTTATTAAAATAAGTTTTAAAATAAGTAATAATAATAATAATATGTTCGGACAACTCACACAACGCTATCTGATCCCAAACGGAACAGAGCTTGTACTATGGAAACCAGACAACTGATAAACATACTTATATATTTCTAAATACAAACATATTTTAGATAAATAACACCCAGACACAGAATAAACCATCGTGCTCATCACAGAAAGTTTTATACTGAGTGGGGATCGAACCCACGACCTCTTGCGTAGCAGTCGGATATACTCCCACTGCGCCACAGAGGTAGTGCAACACTCTTTTTAATACCTTGCCTTCACATCGCTTATTGACTCGAAAGGCCTTCCGAATAAAGTGGTCCGAAATGGTCTAATGTCGAGGTGTCCATTGTTCGAGCGAAATACGTATGAATGTAGTTGGTACTTTGTATCGCGAGTCAAGTGGCAATTAAAAAAAAGTATTAGCACTACAAAACTACAGGGTTACAACAAAATTTGCATACAAACCGGGTGCGTTAACCCTAAAACGAGACATTAACTTTTAAACAAGAGTATTACATAAAATGGGTCGTTAATTATCGTCACTGTACAGGTTAAGCTCAGTTTAATTTGTTACGGGAGTAAGGGTTGTTTATATGTATGTGCAGTTTTTGAATGTGAGAATTTGAGCAGAGTGAGATTATGAATTAGTATTAAGTCTAATTTTTTTTTAGATATTATTGGGTATTTGTTTTTTTTACCCGACTGCAAGGAAGGGTTATGATTTTCGCGCGTATCTTGTATGTATGTATGTAATATTCTTTATTACCTCTTATCTTCCGAACCATAAGACGGATTTGAACAATTAAGACGTTGCTATATTTGTCTTGACCGCCAAAGAGTTCTTCGATAAGTGACGTTTGAAAAAAAAATAAACTGTGAGAAAAACACTAAAACAAGAGATATGAAAAAAAAGTCTTTTCCAATACCGCAATATGGGTATCAAAATAAAGGGCTCATCGTAAGCATTGTGTAACATTATTATGACTGTAATACTAAAATAGTCAATTAGCAACTATTCTTTTTTTTAATTTTCAATATTTGTCAATAGCTGTGGTAAAAGATAGTTTTTACATAGGTTATACATCTTACAACAAATCTGCCGGCGCAAAAAAGAAAGAATCAACATACATTATTATGTAATACCATGCTGTAGAAGGCAATTATGAATCTCGATGAATCATCACATAATTTTAAAATTGATAAAACAAATTAATCTTTATTATATTTAATTATTTTTTTATCTAGTTTAATTAATTCTTACTACTACTAGTCTTAGAAAATTCTTGTAGTCCATTACAGCCTTAATGTACAGTATAATATTAAGGAAGCCTAATAGGGCACCTACCAGACTGTCAGCTGTCAAGTCAAATTACTTATTTATAATGAAATGTCAAAATTCGTCGCGTTTTACGTTATACTTGTACTTATTAATGTTATACATGAAATTGAACTTTCTTTTTGATTTATCTCTTCTAATTTATTAAGACAAAAGATTCGCTTGTTCGTTATAGAAGCTCTCTGAAATTGCTGCGCTGATTTTGATGAAATTGTAATTTTAAATTACAATTGCATGGAAAAGCATTAGGATTATTATATTTAACTAGCTGTCCCTGTTTTTGCAACATTTCTCAATGCTGCTCCGCTCCTATTGACCGTAGCGTGATGTTATATAGCCTATAGCCTTCCTCGATAAATTGGCTATCCAACAGTGAAATAATTTTACAATTCGGATCAGTGGTTTCCGAGATTACCGCGCTCAAACAAACAAACAAACTCTTCAGCCTTATAATATTAGTATGGATTTACATTGCAGTTAACATAAATGTTACTACCGATTACATAGACCAAGTAAAGCCGCGGGCAAAGTCTAGTATCACCATAAAACTGTAAAGATAGTGACGTTCAAAGCTAAATACGATCACATTAAAACAAATGGGGTCTGAAGGACCCCACATTAGGCGAGACATGGGTCAACCGGGGGTACTTAGGGCCACCATGTGGTAATTTGATGGTTATGTCTTTATTACCATAGGTACTAGAGGGTTAATGTGTGCGAAAATATTGCATGAAAATGGAATTTTATTGGTTTGAGTGTTAGAAAATCCAATTATTTAACATTTTATAAGGCTTAAGTGCGGGCTTAATTGTTGTTAACCTGTTACCGTAAGAATTAGGAACCGGGGGTCACAAAATAATGTTGTTCACTTTATAGATCTACCCGAGGCGTAGTCAAAAAGAAGGGTATGTGTTTGACCTGTTTTTATGTATGTCCGTCCCTATGTAATGTAATTAAAATATTATAAATTCCTCGTTGAATCGATTTTGATGAATATGTCGTTAGATTCATTTTTATTGCGAAAGTGTCAGTGTCCTTTAATTCCAAACAGTAGTGGGTCACTTAAATTATGGGTTTTAAAAGACGACTTAAAGTTTGTGCGTAACCATTCTCACTTAAAATAACTCTATGCAATATTTTATTTAATCTTTATTATAAAAAAAAAAGTTCCTCTTTTTTCCTAAAAAGTTTCTTTCTAACTCGTCACTGGTCGGGGTTTTTCGGGACTTTGCCCAGTAGAAGGTTGTTTAAAGAAAAACATGGCAATGAAAAATCCCAGGCTCGAGCCACACCTAACATCTAAACAACGCACCCATAAACCTAATCTTGCAGGCTAATATTAAATACAAACTTAGAACATTATCGTCACCCGAAACTTTGCCTATGAATAGTTGAGGCATATAGTGAGGGACAACTGGAGTAAGTTGGCAAAGTTATGTGGATAACACATCTCATCAATGTGAGGTCGGTTTAAATGACTATGGAGCTTCTGAAGAGATGTGGGTGTCTTTTAGGTTATTATAACTTGATGTTATTAAGGATTGCATTTCAAATAATAATAATTTCTTGGGACAACTCACACAAAGCTATCTGATCCCAAACTAAGCAGAGCTTGTACTATGGAAACCAGACAACTGATAAATATACTTATATATTTATGAATACATACATATTATAGATAAATAACACCCAGACACAGAATAAACCATCGCGCTCATCACACAAAGTTTTATCCTGGGTATTTATTTTTTCCTTTCAGCCGAAAGAAGTTTACTGCTGAACATAATAATGGTTTCTATGTCGAGCTATGTCGGTTATGGCGACCAATCATATCAGAGACTCCCCAACTACGCAGAAAATATTATAGTTATTTATTTATTTATTCATCCTTAACATCTATCTTTACAGGTCAAACCTAATATGACAGAGTGGCTTTATTTCTTCGCTCATGGAGCTCATTTAGTAAGGGACGTCTTTGTTAGATAGTGCACAAGTGTATGTGCAGGGACGGAACCAGGATTTGATTCTGGGCAATGGAAGTGACGGATCTAACACATGCTTACGACGGGGGGGGGGGGGTATTTAGTTTGTCCGACATCGGCCAAATGTGAGTTGCACGCACAAAGCAGGGGAAAAACATCGTTCTGGTGCAGAGGCAAATAAGCAAAGAAATTAAATAACATACAAAAATTCATTACACAAAACCTTATGGGGGGCCCCCGTGCCCTCCCTGGATCCGCATATTGCACCCTAGTGCACGCTCTATTCCCTCACTCTTACGTTCTCAGGGGACGAAAATCGGATACGACGACCGGATTGAGATTGGGCGCAGGACCGACGGCTTAACGTGCTCTTGAAGGCACAGAGGGTGTGTGATAATGTTCGAAAATGGTAACCCATCTATGAACCGACAGTGGTAACGTTGCTTAACCTCGCAGATATCTCGATTAGCTCGGTCACCGCTGAAAATAGACCTCCCCCAAACATCGGCACAAAGAGCGGTCCTGCGCCGTCAGCACCCATTAGTTTTCCGTGACCATCACCAGGTCGTCGTAGCATTTCGTGGGACATTTAGTCTTCGTCTTACTTAATATTTTTAGCCGACTTAAAAAAAGGAGGAGGTTCACAATTTTTTTTTTATGTAGATATGTTCGGGCATAACTTCGTCATAAATCTATACTTAGAGATACGAATTAGAAAAAATAGTTTTTTGTTCGAAAGAGCCTGTGATTCCAAAATGGCACCATCTAAATTTTGTAAAGATATGATGATGAGTTTCGGAGACAACGGGACTCCTCAATAAATGACAGCAAATCAACCGTGATTGAAGTCAGTTAGATGTAGTAAAAATGTACACTAGGTGACCGCTGATTTATTATCCGCTGAATACTTTAAAACTGTGTAGTAAATTGAAGTAATTTTTATAGGCATTTCTTGCCAAAGACTTTACAAATACAATAATTGCATTTTTGAAAGATAGAAAAATTTGAAATCCAGACTCAGGTATCGAACCCGAGACTTCCGTAGCCAAACCGGGGCCAGAAGCGAACCACCTATCTGGACTATGTTACTAGATATCATTTTTTTCTATCTCTTAATGCTTGCGGGTTGGCCCCCGCAGCGCCATCTAGTCGGTAGTTAATTGTTAATTTGGTAACATAGTCCAGATAGGTGGTTCGCTTCTGGCCCCGGTTTGGCTACGGAAGTCTCGGGTTCGATTCCTGAGCCTGGATTTCAAATTTTTCTATTTTTCAAAAATGCAATTATTGTATTTGTGTAGTATATTGTTTTTTTTCTTCACCTCTCGGGTCATTATTGATCAGCACATTACTTTATTACCATATATACGAACATATGAAACTAAACTCATTACTGTCTCTATTACGACTAACGATGCGCTCACTCGGTTTAGCAGCTTCCGGCTTTGTGAACAATTCTATGTACGTAGCATATAGGCATTTTAAACAAACAGAACAGGTTTATGTTTAGAGTTTTCTTGTTTATTTGGGAGACAACTCCTCGTGAATACCTAGCCTACAATCTCAGTGTCACGAGGGAAATGTCTAATAAATGGATAATTTTAGATGATAATGACATAAGAAAACATTAATGACATTTCGCCATTCAAGTCGCTTAGCAACCAGTCAATAACGTTTGTTCAAATTGTATCGCATGTCATGTCGCTGCAATTGCCATTCGCTGTTGCTTAGCAACCAATCAATACGTCATCCTACTGTTCCTTTTATATAGTGGCTGTACTGCATTGTGCAGTTTTATTGTGGTTCTACACGGGAATTAACGTACGATTGCTTGATCTTCAGCTTATGACAACGTTCAGTGCGTTTACTCTAGTATAGAATTGTGACGGAATTTAAAACTTTTAAATACAAAGTGTATCTGTTTCGATGAAAACGTAATTTTCAATGAAAACGAAAGTTTCGATGTTTTAGAATTGATCAAGGTATATATGAAAACACCTCCAAAGCTTAAAATTTTGATGTCTCAACAAATCAGTAACACTTCCTTCCCTTTAATAGCTGGTATCAATTTAGTTAATGTCTGTACTTAGCAAGCAATTACTGTACATTTACACACAAGACCACATAATACCGAAAATACAGAAGACAACTTACATAGAAGACACTGTTGACGCATGACACATATACATCACAAGTCGACGCGGCATCAGGACACGCCATCGGAACATGCCCCTGTTACTACTAATGCTACTACCAGTAGTAATACTGTTAATTAGTTTTCCATTCTTACTACTGCAGTAGTAAGTTGTTAGAAGGGTAATTAAAATTTGCCCGTGTATTTAATAAAAGGAAAAGAAAGAGGAAATGTATAAAATAAAAATTTCTTATTTATAATGGGAAACGCCACAAGGACTTAAAAGCGTTAAACTAAAAAAAAATGAAGTTATAACAAAATAGTAAGATATCTTAATACAGTGTTAATATAGTGTATGTATATTAATTCATGTCCGTAAATGATGTCTGTGTCTATGAATCGTTTGAGTAAAATATGTATAAAGGTTTTTTTCCCGGACTAGAGTAGGTACAATCCCTGTGTCGCGGGGGACTTTACAAAAATAACATAAACAATTCACGCACAGAAAGTACACCCAGACTCGGAAGAACAATTTTTAGATTACAAAAACTGGTGTCCCGTGTGGCAATCAACCCTACTACTCCTTGCGCAGCAGTCGTACACACTCCCACCGCGCCGCAGCTATTCCCTTCTGTCCTCTCGATTTTCTGTGCCAAGACTTCATTAGAGAGAGATAGTATGTCATTGGTTATAGTGACATATATGTACAAGTAATACATTACAGTTTCAGTTTAATGACTTGTTTCATGATCTGCTTTTAGTTCGAGAAGTTTGGTTAGTTAATGTTCGTAAATGCGACAAATGATCCGGTGCTTTGCTGTTTACAATGTTGAAGTGAAGTGTAATGTCACTCTTAATTACTTTGAAAGGTAGATAAAAGCTTTTAAAATACATTTTTTTATGCTAGAACAGTGCCAATTTGATTATCTTAAGGATTATATTAAGTAGACATTAAAGTATTACTATATCCAAAGAAACACCTTGAACTATTTTGAGCTATTTTGAGCACGGATCTCCCCAGTAGAACCTACTTTCCATCATCACCACGCTTGGCGAGCAGTAAAGGTATAAAGTACGCAGAGGACGCTGCTGCCCACACCGGAGGATGGTGTGAAATCCCTTGTAGACTGTCGTAGCCTTGACGACAGTAATCTTAAGCTGATACCACACGACAAAAAAAAAACAGATATACAGAGGCAGCTGGCAGGAGCTGGATGCAAGAAGTCGAAGATAGAACAAAGTGGTGTATAATTGGAGGGGCCTGCAGCAGTGGATCCCAAAGTTACAAGAATACGAAAATGGCCGTTTTAATCGAAACTTAACTGCAACTGCACTAAATACGTGAATAGACTCGCTGAATGCACTCGTTTCATATGTGTAGGCATCTTCTGGGTGCACTCGTTCCATCGTAAGTCTCAACAATGCTTACTATCGGGCATGATTGGAGCAAAGAGCAAGCCAAAAATAAATTCATTTTAAATGTGCAACAATTGTATCATTTAAGTAGTGCATTATTTTTGTAGCAGTATTGTAGATTTAAAAGGTATATAAATCTCAATTGTCTTATCCAAAGAATCATTTTAAATACTAATCATATAAAAATACACTATCTCTATGAATCCTAGTAGCTCGTATATGGGTCTCAAATGCCCAGTGCATTAGCTTGTGTACATACATACATACATATCAACCCATATGATGGCCCACTGCTGGGCACGGGTCTCCCCAGTAGAACCTACTAGTATGTAGATCCTGGGGGTAATTGCCATAATCACCACGCTTGGCGAGCGGGTTGGTGATCGCAGTACGGCTTTAAGTACGCAGAGGACGCTGCTGCCCGTCCTCCGTTGTGAAATCCCTTAGTCGCCTTGACGACACCCACGTTAGCTTGTGTGTGACAGTCAAGTCGAAAACGTAAATATCTTTAATATGTAACTAGTTGTTAGCACAATACAGATTGTGTCGCCACTAAGCAGCTCTTGTAAGACATTAATTTGAAGTACTAAGAGAATTCCACGTTAGTTTAAATTAAGATGTGTACGGAGTCCCTATGTTAAGTAGAATACCTATTTTATGCTCTATGTGCCGTACGGATTACACTTGGGACAGTTTGTGGCTCAAAATTACTTGTTATGTGGAGAAATATACGGTTTAGTAATAGAGTGGATACTACGGTTGTTGAAGGGTAATAATGTAGTATCTGCCCCAATTTAATCCAGGCTGGCTGACTCTTCAACTTTATAATATTAGTAAAGATGAGAGACACCTATTGGCAAAATCTGTTCTTTATCATTTTCAACCGACTTAAAAAAGGAGGAGGATCTCAATTCGACTGTATGTTTTTTTTTTGTATGTTTGTTCACCGATTACGCAAAGACGGTTGGACCGATTTGAAAAATATTTTTGTGTTTGAAAGGGTATACTACCAAGTTGGTCCTATTGTCCATAAAATAAAAAAGTAATGGAAAAAATAAAAAAACAATTTTTATTTTTTCCATTACATTTCGGAGCAGCTCGTCTCGATCCGTGCGAGCTTCGTACAGTCGTAGCATATACATAAACGTTAAGCGAACGCTCGGCCGAGCTACATGGTTGGCGGAGTGGGGGTGTTAGGTTTTATTTTCGTAAGGGAATTTCTTGATTCGGTCGCCCATAGCCCGAGCCCGCGATAAAAACTATGCAATTGCTTAAAAAAAACAAAAAAGAAAACATGGTATCTTGGTCAGTTAATAAAATAAGAAACCACGTACCTACGTATTATTAGGTTGTACATTTGACAGGCCCGGCACGTTCATAATTATATGGTAGGAGGTAACAATAAAAACTAACGAGGCAGTGTCTATTGACTATTAAAGGAAGTCGTGCGGTATTAACCAGATTTCAGTTGGTGAACATCTAATTTGGGCTTTAGTTGTCGCCTTTGATGTGGTATTTGGGTCTGGTTCTATTGATGTTAGTATCGCTTGTATACTACATTTGCGGGGGCTTTCTGTTTGCTTAAAATATATTAATTACAGATGGGAGAATAGTCTAGAATTAGGATGATTATTAGGCTTTGTATTTTAATGGCTGATGATTTAATACATTTAATATGTTTAAATTGTATAATCTCATTGCATTAGGGGTTGGTAAAAATCACAAAAGATCACCAGGAGGGGGGGGGAAATACCTCCCCCTAGTCGTGCGAGTGGCTCACACTTGACCAGTGTTGGACCAATTGCACACCTCCGTCGTTGGAGACTCACAATCGTGTGAAAATTGTTGGGTTCTTTTTTGTACCAAAAAAAAATACACGATTTCTTGAGTATTGGGGTAGTCTAAAACCTCACAAAGTATCACCAAGGGGAAGAGGGGTCAACGTCAAAAAGTGGCTAATATCAGCACGTAATTTATGGACTTAACCTTATGATTATTTATGATGCTGCATTGACACGCTCGCGTTCAAAGCTTATATTGAACGGGCACGAACACAAACACAAGCGGGTGAATGTGTTGCTCGGGTGTTTATAAGCAGCGTGTTTGGACCGCCACGCTGCGTCGGCCTGTTACTGGCTGCTTACCGAGCAGCATGCCGCGCGTATGAAAGCACTATTAAGGTATACTTATAGTGTTTTCTTTTTGTCAAACGGCAAACAGAAAACAGTGTATTTCGTGAGTATTGTATCCCCTTAATTTTCCTTTTATGCTATAGTATTCAAAGGAGAACTGCTTTCTTGATATCTTCCAAAAAATTCGATTGCCTCTGTGGCGCGGTGGGAGTGTATCCAACTGCTGCGCAAGAGGTCGTAGGTTCGATCCCCACCCAGGATAAAACGTTGTGTGATGAGTACGATGGTTTATTCTGTGTCTGGGTGTTATTTATCTATAATTTGTATATATTCAGAAATATATAAGTATGTTTATCAGTTATCTAGTTTCCATAGTTAAAGCTCTGCTTAGTTTTAGATCAGATAGCCTTGTGTGAGTTGTCCCAAGATATTATTATTAATCATTTATTATTTAACATAAAAATATTTATAATTGAAGGCAAAATACTATATTTAAACTGCAAATTAAGACTAAATAAAACTAAAATATATCCAAAAAATTGGGACCCCTGGGCATGGTTCCACAAATACTGGCGGCATTTCCTCGCTGTATAGCAATACTGATGCGTTGTGCGAGGAAGCTGCCAGCTCTACGGTCACCAGTGGAGTCGACCAATTTTTTGGAAAGTTCTTTATATAAATGTTATTATTGTTATTAATTCTGCCTTTCTACCTCAACTATCCTGATAGCATACCATTAACCAAACTACAATACTTCTATATTAAACTTAGACCATAAAAATTTAGTCTTAGAAACAAAACACGTAGTCCTGCAATGAACACCTTAACTTCATAATCAAGTTTCGGTTTGTATTACATTTGTCCTGAAACATTGTCTCTTATTACTGGGGTGTTTTTACCCCAGGTTTTGTTTGGCCAGAAGTTTTCGGTTGGGACGGTATGCTACGTAATGCAATACAGAGTTTGGAGATTCCTGGAGAAGTTTTTGATTAGCATTTGTTGGAGTGAGGTTATCAAGGAAATAGAATTTGAAGACCGAAAGTAATTAGGGGAAAAAAATAAGTAAAGAAAATAAAGGAAGACAAAAACAGGCTTGAATTTGTCGTTACTAAAAAATTCCAAATTCCGAAATTCCATCATCTATTTTAAACTAACGTTTTTTTTTAAACTGCAGACAATATGAGGAATGCAGAGTCTTCAGATTTTTGCTAAACAAGGTTTTGGGTGGCACTGATACTGCACGAAAAACTCGTCTCCTCATTTACGACCAGTCTAAATAATCTAACTATCGATGGATTTGGCTACTAGAGGTATATCTATACTAATATTATAAAGCGGAAGAGTTTGTTTGTTTGCTTTGTTTGTTTGTTTAAACGCGCTAATCTCAGGAACTACTGGTATGATTTGAAAAAATCTTTTTTTGTTGAATAGCCCATTTATCGAGGAAGGCTATAGGCTATATAACATCGCGCTAGCGGAGTAGCGACGTGAAATGTTGCAAAAACGGGGAAAATGTACGCATACGAAGTTGCGCGGGACAGCTAGTATTTTATATACAGCGGTGAAACTCAGAACACCATTATTTTCAATCGAGGATTTTCAAAGTGTCCACATATATTTTAGAACAATAACAGTGAAGCACTCAGCCAGAATGCACTCTGGTCACGTCAAAAATAACATAGGGGAGTACCTAAGCTGTTGTCTGCCATTGTAGCTTAGTTAGGTGTGTGGTTAGGTTAGTTTTTATACAGGTTAAAGACTTTGTCGTTGTTTTTGTTGACGAGCCAACTGTGAAAGTTATTTTTTTAAGAGGATATACGAGAAAACGGATGGAAAAATAATTGTAGATTATATTGGTAACTAGCTTTCGTCCACGTCTTCTCCCGCGTGGATATCGGTTATCGCGATAAAATTTATCCTATGTCCTTCCCCGGGACTCAAACTATCTCCATACCCAATTTCATCTAAATCGCTTTTTGAGCTTGAAAGAGTAACAGACAGACAGACAGACAGAGTTAATTTCACATTTATATGGATTTTAATGAATATATTACATTTGAGGATTTATACGCGGCGTGGAGTAATGAATTATACCTGCATCATGCGATTCTCCGTTTCTGAAGAGCGACACGAGCACGTCATGTCTGAAAAAATGTCTGAACATAATTATTTTTAAATAATATCGTTTTTAACTTTCTTAGAGCGTTTTTTGGATGCAAAATTACGTGTTGTACGTGAAAAAAATATGCGTGACGTTCCTGAAACGCCAATACGCGTAATTTAAGCGCAAAGAAATGACAAAACGTAAAATGTGTAACAGTTTCCAATGCTTTAGAAGACCGTGTTTTGCTATGGAAGTCTTCAAAGCTGTTAGCAATATTAAGGAAACCATTACACCATGTAACAGATGTAAGTTAGTATTACAGACATTCAGAACATTCACGAGCGCATCCGTAGCGTGTTACAATTGATGCGTGACAGGAATATCATATCGTGTTTAATAATCTTGGCTTATGTAAGAATTCTATGTGTCGACCGACATTATACGTGTGGAATTAAGAATTAAGAATGGCTGATGCAGCCGAAGCGTTCTGGAGCAACGTTCAATGGTTTCCTAGGAACGAGTGAGAGTCACGAGAAACCATGGGATGGGGCTGTAGCGATCATTGTACACATGCTAATTTATATTAATATTATAAAGCTGAAGAGTTTGTTTGTTTGTTTAAATGCGATTATCTCAGGAACTACAGGTCCGAATTGAAAAAATATTTTTCTGTTGGGTAGCCCATTTACCGAGGAAGGCTATGAGCTATATAACATCATGCTACGACCAATAGGAGCGGAGCAGCAATGCAATATGTTGCAATATGTTGGAAAATGTACGCAGCCGAAGTTGCGTGGGTCAGCTAGTTACTTATAAGAGCTTTAAATCGCATGAGGGATGATATGATATTTTTTGTTTTTTATTTCAAACAAATCATCATAATTTTATTATACATAGGTATTATTTATTATTTTTTCTAATACGTAAATCGAAAGAGATCGTACCAAACAACACATTGACGGATCGGACAGGGATTAAATACACATGTTGTATGTAGGTTTACTTTTTCAAAGATTATCTCAGTAGTCTAGATAGCAGAAAAGGTAGCCCTAGACAAGATTACAACGAATGATAAATAGGTGCAATAAAAATGGCATTTTGATTGTCAATCATAAAATAATTATACCATAATTGGCGAACATTCCACTTAGATTAAATAATTATTGTTTTTGTTATTTTCCGTGAACCACAGTTCATTCAACTTTAATTTCAAATCTGCATAGTATATAAAGAAAAACAGATATTTTTTGTTGCTCAGTTATTTATTATTATTTTTAAGTTTACCTTGAAAATTTATTTGAATAGTTTCCGCTTAAGATTTGCCGTACATATACCTACTGACAGATGTCACTGACCTTTGTGTTATACTTAGGTGGTCGATAGATAAATATGCTTTAGCAACGTTGCCTCTATCTGTTTTAGATGGGTGACCATATTTTTTAAAAGAATGTCGCGGGGGACTTTACAAACATACAAGTCATGGACACAAAGTACACCCAGACTCGGAATAACAATTTGTGGATCACATAAAGTGGTGTCCCGTGTGGGAATCAAACCCACGACCTCTTGCGTAACAATCGAACACATTCCCACCGCGACACAGTCAGTCAGGCAGTGCAATTGGCCTAGGAGTCAGAGGTTTATTTTCTTTCCGAATATTTATTGGATATCAGAGTACAGAGACAGACATTATCTATATTAAAGCCTATATTAAAGAAATGTTAATAACAAAGTTGCTTAGCAACCATTCAATGTTTAATACTTTCAATTGTTTTTAAACTTTCGCGGTTTTTACACATATTAGAATATTATCGGGACTTAATCGCGTGAAATATTTAAAGATACGATCCTTACCTGACGTACCTTATATTACAATCGGTGCGATTCGATCAAAATGTCGGGTAAATAAAAGGTTCGTACAGTGGTGGGATACATTGAGTGATCGAACATCTCACATGAAACCTCAAAGATAGTGGAGATCAAATTGCTTTGACGTTTTTGTAAAAGCTAATTTTGAATAAAAGGAAAAAGAAAACAAGAAAACAAAATGAAAGACAGAACTGTCAGAGCCCGTAGTCTGAAAAGTCATAAAGTACAAATTGATGTATATTTATTCAATTTAAGATAGAAATCTGTATTTTTGAGTACAAGTTCATTAACGGAATTAATTGGTTATTGTTTGATTTCACACTAAGAAAATTACGATCCTGTTTTACAAACCGGTACCAGCTCTACATCTAGTCTGGTGTTACTGTACCTTTAAATATTTCACGCGAATAAGTCCCGATAATATTCTAAATTTTTTCATACTTTTGTCAATGGTTGCTAAGCAACTTTGTTATTAAAAACATCACACATTTTGACTTTAGTATAGCGGGTGACTTTACAATCTAAATCTAATCTAGACTCGGAATAAATATTTATAGATCACTCAATTTTTTGTACCGTATAGGAATCAAACCCATAACCCACGGAGCCAGGAAACGTGATTCAGATCTACTGATCTCTCAAACTCAAACCATTAAGTCATAAAAAAATAAGGCAATCATTTTTTATTATCATATCGATCGATCCCCTTGCCTTCGTAACCACTTAAATTATCACACCATCCTTGCAATAATATTTTAATACCAAACAAAAATCAATAAGTGATAAAAATATTTTTACTAAAAAAAAAAATATAGGCAACCCTTACTTAGGGTGGATACTCCGGGTACTTAAGCACCATCCCATTAGATCGAAACGAACGTTGTAACGATAATGCCATGAAAACGCTTTACGATATTTAATAGCGCTTACGATACTTAATACCGTTTTCGGAGTAAGTACTTTCGAGTCTTCGATTAAGATAGGGCTGCCACTTAAAATTTATCGTAAAGGTGTTTCGTAATTATGTTTATAGAGTGTGAGGGAAACGTGTAAATGTCTCAAAACGCGGTTGTGAGGAACGCTTATAGCTTTTTTTATTATTTTTCGACATTTCCGCGATACTTAGAAACGATTTCAATGGCTTTTTTAAGCGACTATGGAGTACGCTGAATATCTATTCTTATAAGACGTACATACTGGATCCGCCTGCTATGTTTGGTTTTTATAGTATGATGAAATCGTAGTCGGTTAGCCTCTGATGGTTTCCGTGAACGAAGACGGTTAGGAGAATATTAAATAAGTATAGTATTCATCCTCTAAGTCCAGCAATTGTTATAGAAAAGGGTATATTAACTCACCCTCGGTCTATCAATTCAATTATAACAGAAAAGGCCCTCAATCCACATAGGGTGAGTGGTGAGTTCCCTTTCTCAATAACCTGTTAATAATTTGTTATCTCGAATTAGCCGGTTTTGGGTTTTAGCTCGTGTCTGAGTTGTTGTATTGTAATTTAGGTGGAAGTTATGAAACCTCCTATTGTGTATCTAAAACAATGGGCCTCGTAATGGCGAACAGGACACACGATTTATTTGCTGCAATCGTCGCAATGCTGTATTGGGTGCTGAAAATGGTCCTTCGAGCCGATTTCGTTCACGATTTATGTCGCTCTGATTGCCATGAAAAAGAGAAACTGGGAATAATTGTTATGTGTATTTTTATTATTTTATCAACATAACTAGACATGTACATGACTATTATATGCAGGTATATCCGAATATATTATTCAAAAGTAATGTAATAATAATAATAATATATGTACTTAATACATTTTGGCATGTATTAGTTTTATCAATATAATATTAAGAGTACGACACCTTACATATTACGCACCATTCCATTAGTTCGAAACGAATGTTACTGCAACGATAATGCCACGAAAACGCCATTAAATTTACTATTAAATTATGAATGGATTATGAATACAATTATATTTTTTTATTTTTCGGCCGTCCTTCTGCCTATAGACATAACACAAACGTGTTATATTAGTTTACACAAAAAATAAACCCCGAGCTAACTATACGAAATTGAAGCGATTTTTCTCACTTTTATAAAGTGGTGGTGACAATGTGAGCGATAATGAGAGATAGAATCATTAAAATTATTATAGAAACGGCTTATAAGGCTCTGCCAAGGGTTTTTATGAAGAAATCTAGCTTTTCCCCGTGGCTTTATCCGCGTTACGTTTAATTTTTAATAGACTTTTGTTATCAAGTACATACTCTAAAGTTTCATCATAATCCGTTCAGTCGTTTTTGCGTGAAAGCGCAACAAACATTTATACAACCTCACAAAATTATGGATTTATAATATTAGTGTAAGGTAAGTAGGAACACAAGCAAACAGCCTGAGAGCAAAAGCAACTTCCATGGTCATTAAATTAATTCTGGTTCCTAGTTTGGAAGTATTTTTTGCCAGGATTTTGTGTTTTTTTAAAGAACCATTTTTTTTAAATCACACACGCAGGATATTTTCTAGTATAGCATGGGAGTTATTTAAAAAAAAGGAGTGCCCTTCATATTTTAAAAAGAAGAGTAAAACGTTTTATAAGTAGTGATCGCAATCATAATTGCTTTACTTGTATCCCACTGGACTCCCCGTTTTAGGAGAACCAATTGGGTGTAGTGTATCTAAAACCAAATGGCCTTGAGTTACAGCTTGGCCTTTATATGTCCTGTGGGAGTTTGAGGCGTGACCTTAATTTATCTATGTGTAGCGTCATCACTTTTTATTTTAATAAGGGATATATACATAGCATAAGTTTGGCTTAATCTGCTTAGGTCCTAATACAGATTGAGCCAAACTTATGCTATAGGTCTACTCTCTGTCACTGAAACGAAATTTTGTTTAACTTTAGTAGTGTTTCTTTTTCTTAATTTTTGGAAACGATTTACTATTTATTGGCAACGTGACTCGCACATTACTAGTAATTAAGTTAACCTTTCCAACTAAGCTCAATGTATTGTGTTAGGAGTAGGACAATGTATCGCATTCAAAGTCTGATACTCCCGCCACTTGTTGACAATTATCATAACCAAATGCATTGAACTGATGTCGCCAGTTTTGGATTTTGTCATCTAATTTATTGATGTTCGTTTGATTTTCGTTGTATTAGAGTAGGCCTCCTAAGTAACTAGGGGTGTCACTACAGAATAAAAGTGTTTCTTTTTATTATGACTATGATATTTATTCCCACAAAGTCCTAGGCCCTCTCACACTACAACCACGCCTTACGAAAACCTTATTATAGTTTTTTCCTCATTGTTAACGGAATGATGGAGGGAGCGAGACAAATAATGTCTGCAGCGGCACGAGACATAAAGATTCATTATATACGTGCCAGATATGCCTGGCTGTGCCCAATGTAATTAGTAGACTAATGGCTAAAGAATTATATGGACAGTTTCTGGAGTATTCTTTTAAGTATGTGTGGTTTTTAGATCAGATGTATTTTTGTAATTTTTAAAAGACAACTCCTTTATTGGGAAGAATCCGACTCGCACTTGTCCGGTTTTTTTAATATACAAATACCCCGAATTATAAAAACACGAATACACTTACCCAAGGCTTGTACCCAAGTGCGAGGTGAAACTACACTCCGGTGCAATGAAATTGCACATATAAACACATGCACATATTTCAGGAGTAAGTCCAGCACTATTGAGTAAGCATGTTCTAGACGGTACACGTATAGAACATGCTTTATACTGATTAATCACCATTTCGGTTTCAGTGCTCAGTATAGTCAGAATTTCTAATTGTTACTGTATTCCAACATTTGGATAAACTACTTTAATGACCCATAAAGGCATTTAGTAAGCCTCGTATGGTCATTTATGTGGTATCATTGGATATATAATGAAATAATCTTTAATTTAAAATTTTAAAACTTATAAATTTTTTTGAAATTTAAGAACAAAAACACAAAAAAGTTTACATGTGCGATTTCATTGTGCAAAAGTGTTTATGGGTTTCTTGTTGAACACAATCCTAAAAACAAGGTATGTGTTCTCTCTCAGAGAGTAGGCCTGTTTTCCTATTATTTCGTGACCCCAGCAGTAGTAATATTTAAGGTTGAATTTGTTATATAAATGTCAGTGCTCAGATTGATCTCTTCTAGGTATTGTAAGTGTAACAAATACACAATACTCATTCAAATTTAAAGTTGCAATTTTTCACTCACATGGTTAATTCAGAGGTATAAGCTACCGACAGATTCCCTTCGGAACACCCGAGCAAGTTGGATAGTTGTTCTTAGATAAATTAGTTAACTATTTAGTAGTTTGTTGTATGTATACAGGTAGTAACTTTATGTAAGACGAAATACTTTGTTGCGTTATTTGGATTACATCTCCGAATTTTGGTTACGGCGGCGAATTGTAACGGAACCGACTATGTTGGGGAAGTGTGAATATCTAATATATAAAATTCTCGTGTCACAGTTTTCGTTGCCATACTCCTCCGAAATGGCTTGACCGATTTTGATGAAATTTTTTGTACTTATCCGGTATCTATGAGAATCGGCCAACATCTATTTTTCATACCCCTAAGAGTTTGTTTGTTTGTTTGAATGCGATAATCTCAGGAACTACTGGGCTGCACTGAAAAATTTATTTTATTGTTGGATAGCCCATTTATCGAGGAAGGCTATAGGTTATAACATCACGCTACGACCAATAGGAGCGGAGCAGCAATGAAAAATGTTATAAAAAAAAGAAAGAAAAAAGGGAAAATTACAATCTATTATTCATGCCCCTAAGTGATAAGGGTTATCCACCCCTAGCATTTATAACTATACTAATATTAGAAGAGAGAGAAGAGTTTGTTTGTTTGTTTGAACGCGATAATCTCAGAAACTACGGGTCCAAATTGAAAAAAATATTTTACTTTTAGATAGCCCATTTATCGAGGAATGCTATAGGCTATAAAACATCGCGCTACAACTAATGGGAGCGGAGCAGCAAGTAAAAATGTTTGCAAAAATGGGGAAAATTTACGCAGACGAAGTTGCGCGGGTCAGCTAGTATATATATATATATATATATATATATATATATATATATATATATGAACTATACTTTTATACGCGTGGCAAGCAGCCCGGCGGCGGTTTAAAAAAACTGTTCGCAATCACGCGGTCACGCCTCGCGCTCGTTTGAATGTCACTTTGAACGCGAGCATGTAAACCCACCATAACGTGTGTGTCTGTCATCGAGATAAAATATATTTCATAATAACTCAATGGTATATGTCGGTACTATTGTAACGCCTAAGCGAATGGACGGAATTTAATGCAGTTTTTTATTTAAAAGCTTGTTTAGTCGAACTAAACTCTGTGGTCTGTTTGATAATAATAATATAATATGTTTAGGCTATCCACTAGCAACGTTTTTGTAACGTATCGTGAGTTTTTTTAAAAGTAAATAATTTTTTGCATGAAACTATTGAAGAGTTGACTTGAAAGTTCTAAAATCGTCAGTGATTGTTAGAAAACGTCAAACTAATACATATTAAAATAATAATCAAAATAAAATAAGGTATTTTGAAATAAATTGGCAGCACCAAGTGTAAAGCTCTTAAGAAGAAGCTGGCAAGAACCTCATATGCAAATGCACATAATAAACAGGTAAGAAACGGGAAAAAACTGTGAGATACAACTATGAAGGCCTTCGTTCACCGCGAGCATGCTCCTGTTACATTTATAATTAATTTTCGAGCATAACATTACAATACTGCGTCGCTGACTGAGGAGTATGCGCCTGAAATGTAACATTTATGATTTTATTTTTGAAGCGGTCGTTTAATTTTTTCATCGATGTTACAATTTGTTTCAAAATATTACAGATCGTATCATTACAGGTTGCACATTGTAATGCTCGGTTCTGTACGCTCGCAGTGCGGGAGCTCCCTAAGAAAATAAAATAAAACGTTTTCATACAAGAGTGAATAAATAAATCAATGCAGCCTTTGTTATTCAAGTTCAGTTATTCAAAAGCGCAACAATAGAAACTAACTACACAACATTACAATGTAGATAATTACTTAAACTATAAAGGGACTTACAATACCTAGAATAAAGCTTTTAGTTTAACCATTAAATAATTAATTTCATTAAAACGAAACATTACTACTAACAATTTATACACGTACAATAATTGAACTTTATGTACCTATATGTTATAACCTAATCAAATCGATTGAGTAGAATGCGTAAATTAGTATTGAATGAAGTATAATTTTTATTAGGTAAAATTGCTAGGCAGGTTGGTGCGTTTAGAGGCACGGCACGGCCTGGCAAGCAGTTCGACAAGCAACCCGAAACGTGCCGGCGGTACAAGCAAACCGTCCACAAACAGCCGAGCAGTACATTTACGTCTATACACAGGCTAGCGCTCGTGTTCGTGCTCGTTGAATGTTGCTTTGAACGCGAGCGTCTAAACGCATCATAACCAATGCTTAATTAACACACGATGCACGAAGCCCGCGAGCAGCTCAGCAAGTAACCCGAGACGGGCCGGCGCGGCGGCGGTACAAACAGCCAAGCAGCATATTAGACGCCTATTCACATGCTCGCACTCGTATTCGTGCACGTTGAACGTTGCTTTTGAACGCGAGCATGTGAACTTACTATTAGGTTTGAACGCGACCTATAAATTTTAAAACAAATGAAGATACGTACCTAAATTTAAAGATTGAAATGTATTTGTCAAACTAAAAATTACTAACACCGGTTCCACTGTTGGCCCCAACGTCAACGTGTGGAACCGTCCCAACATTTTCCAGATCCACACGTTGAACGAGTGGTGTTTGGCCCGACGGCGACGTTGGGGCCCACGTGTGGAGCCGGAATAATATTCTATAGCCAAATGAAGTCTGTTGCCAAATGAGATACCAAACCAAATGTGATCCAATCAGGCATAGAACTTTCGGATATTAGTCCGTTCAAACAAACAGACAAACACACTTTCAAAGTTTGAAAATGTCGCGAGTGACAACAATTTTATAACTATAATATGTTTTTGTACATTTGTGACCTCCATTGGTCGTTGACCTGTTACGTCACTACCGTTTCCGCTAAATCTGATAATGTTGTACTTTAATTTTATAGCACGTTTATACA
Source organism: Herminia tarsipennalis (assembly GCA_945859575.2). NCBI lineage: Eukaryota > Metazoa > Arthropoda > Insecta > Lepidoptera > Erebidae > Herminia > Herminia tarsipennalis. Next base: position 9,937,945 of record OX243833.2, on the reverse strand, counting down.
GACATACGGCTATTGTATTAAATTAAAAATAACTAAATATAGGGATTCATATTTCATTTTAATCTTTATGAAAAAGGTGATAAACTCACACTCAAAGATATTTATTTTATAAAACCATTTAAATGATTGTTTAAAAAAATAATTTTGAGAAAAATCTTCATATAATTTATCTATAACTTCGTCTGCGTTAATTTTCCCCGTTTTCGCAACATTTCTCATTGCTGCGCCGCTCCTATTGGACGTAGCGTGATGTTATAGAGGCTATAGGGCTCCTCGATAAATGGGCTATCCAAAAGTAAAATAATTTTTCAATTCGAACTAGTAGTTTCTGAGATCGCGTTCAAACAAATAAACAAACTCTTCAGCTTTATAATATTAGTAGGTATAGAGTATAGATGTGTGTGTAATTAGAAATCAGTCTGGTCTCTGTTATAGTACATGCTCTGCCTAGTTTGGAATCGGAGGACCGTATCTGAGTTGTCCCAAATATAAATAAAATATATAAAAAGTTAAAAATATTAAATCGTATACACCAAAAAACGTTAGCAGTTTACATCGTGCATATCAAATTCTATAGTAAATTTTGGATGACGTGTCATCAACAAATTATGATGACTATAATTTGGAGTCCTTGGCAACGCAACAATGTGTTTCAAAACTGTATTTAATCATATCATAATTAGTTCATTGAACTTTGTACACGACCTTCGAAAGGTCATGGTGGATTTGTAATTATGTATGTTGACTTGTGTAACTGCTAAGCCAATTTAAACCATGTTTATGGGAATAATCACTGTGTCGTGAAGGATTTGATGAGCATTTAAATCACGCACGGGAATCATACTCGTATATTTAATGTATAGCAATTTATGGATTGCACAAATTAGTGCCTCGAATGGTTATCGAACTTGTATGACTTCCACCGCTGCAACTGTGCTTCAAGCTCTTGAACTTGTCTGAAACACAGGTTTCAACCTAGTTTTTTTTTTTGTGGAGATAACAATTTAGTCTAAAGTCATTTTGTTGTAACTTTAACTGCCGGTTTAAATCTATACTTATATTATAAAGCTGAAGAGTTTGTTTGAACGCGGTAATTTAAGGAACTACTGATCTGAATTGAAAAACTCTTGTACTGATGGATAGCCCATTTATCGAGGAAGGATATAGGCTATATAACATCACGCTACGACCAATAGGAGCGGAGCAGCAGTGTGTATATACTATCATTTCTCTAGTAAAGGTAAGACACTTTGTTCTTGTGTTCTTTACGAGTAGCATTCACTATACCACTCAACACTAACTGCACTAAGTTAATTCAAAAGGTTTAGTCCACCTAAGCCTTCGCGCTATGAATGTGGTGTCGAAGTTCAACCTAGTATTAACGCACTTCAAACTAACGCACTCTTTAGCTTTATAGTGAACTATCTTGTCCACGTTTTCGCCCGCACTATGTTTAACTTTTATAGTCTATAGATTTCACGCGCGGCTTCGCCCGCGTTTATGTTCGTTATCACGATTAAACTATCCTGTCCTTATGTCCTTTTCCTTGATTCAAACAATTGCCTTATCAAATTTCATCTAAATCGGTCAGTGGTTTAAGCATGAAAAGGTAACAGACTGACAGAGTTACTTTCACGTTTATAATATTAGTATAGATGTACTCGTACAATTCTGGTGTATATTTTCAGTAAAACGTCGCTCTTATGAAACGGCCAAGCCATAGATTTTGACTACGGTGTAGGGTTTGTAGAGAACTTAAGATTAGAATTCACGCAGGACGCGTGAATGACGATGAAGGACGATGAAAATTAAAGAGTATTAGGTTAGGGCGTGTAGAGTTAGGAGTTTGGTTTTCCATAACATCTGATATCTTTTTTAGAGTAGTAGCAAATTAACCTACTTATCTTGTCGTCAATTTACATGGAAATGTTTTTGGTGGGATTATCCATAACACAAATCTTTTGTAAGCCCCTTATTATGTTAGTATGAACACTGTATTATATGATGCCTAATGTATATATTTTAATTTTCAATGTGCTTTTAAAATTGGCAAATAAATAAATAGTGAACTTTGTCTAATATAACAATTTGAAAGAAACCTTTATACCATCGTAAATAAAAGCAACAATAAAACTAAAAGCTCAGAAGAAGCAGTAAACATTAAAAGCAAACCATTTGAGTGACCGCAAGATGGCAAGCGCCCCACCCCTACACTTACCGGTGAACTAAGTCACGAGATACCCCCCACCTTAATGGATTTACTTAAAAATGTTTGCTCTACAGGATATTCAAGAACGTATACTGTTATAGTGAAGTATGGACAGGCTATAAGGTTCATCCCGCTGACTGTTATCTATACCGCCAACAACAACAAGATTTCCATTAGATTCATGACTGCCTCTGTGGCGTGGTGGGAGTTTATCCGACTGCTACGCAAGAGGTCGTGGGTTCGACCCCCACCCAGGATAAAAAAATGTGTGATGAGCACGACGGTTTATTCTGTGTTTGGGTGTTATTTATCTATAATATGTATGAATTTAGAAATATATAAGTATGTTTATCAGTTGTCTAGTTTTCATATATCAAATTCCAGCAGCAGACGGTGTATGACATAAATACTTATTGCACCTTCTGTGTAGCTAAATAAACGACTATGATTTATTGATAGTAAGGAAGTTTTTTTTTGTAATATATGTTCGTAAACTTTAGCGATTTGTACATAATAAAGGATGTTATAAGCTACGGGTCTTAATCGCGGAAATATTTGATTTTAAGGCTAAATACCTTTGTTTTATTGCCCGATGTTTCGACCGTACCGTTGCAATACGGTCGAATAGCATTTTATAAGCTACGGGTCTTAATCGCGTACCGTCCGTAGCTTATAAAATTCTATAATAGTTTTTTTTAAGTTTTTTAGCACCAGATTTAAAATGATTTAGAAAATATTAATTTTATATTTCTTTAAGTTACCTTGTATTTATTTTTTTGTAATAGGTACCTAAGTAATAGTTTTGACCAAAAAGCTTTTTATTTCTCGCTTTTTAATGGGTTAGTCTGCAATTTACTCGCATCTTCAAATACAATGCACTTTGCAATCCGAAAACCTCAGAGTCATATGAGACTGACATCCAACTCATCCAAAACAAAAGCAGTGAGGCGTTTGACTCATAAAAACATTACTTTTTCAGAAAACGGCCACCATTTATAGCCCTAACGTTCGTAACGTTGCTTAACCTTGCTATATCGATCAGCTCGATCACCACTGAGTCATGGTCCCTTCAAGCCTTACCTACCTATATTCATATATGCATAGTAGTTTCTCACGGGCCGCTAATAAGTAACTCGATACTACTAACATATGGCTAAGGAATTTCGCTTGGCTGATTTGACGGCTGCATCACATAATTACCCGTAACACGATTCCCTGTACTGTAGTATAATAATTATACTCTACAGGGTGATTTGTATTATACTAATAACCTCCTCGTGGCTTCTATACACAACACTAAATAACTTTGTAATATCAGTTTTGGAAATTCAATTCACCTATCACTTGTTTTGGAATTATGATTTTAATTAACCACCTAAAGACTATTTTACTGGAGTAAAATAGTTGTTTATTGTGAGGTTTAGGCCCTAAACCTGACAAAGAAACATCGATTTTACTCCGAGGTCTCTTAGATGTGTTTTTTTTAAATTTTATTTGTGTGTTATGTAAGAGTAATATGAAGTTTTTAATTTACAGTTAGGTTACTACTACAAATTCCATTTCTACATTACCCTAAGGTAGACTGGCAGAGAATGCTTTGTACAACTTTGTGCATAAAGTTTTTAAATAAATGGTTGTGTGACAAAAGTTGGTGGTAGGTGATGAAGGGTTAATTTGTATTATTTTTTTTAATTTTGTTACGATTTTTTTTTCCTGTAATGTAAAGAAACCAAAAGGGAGGGGAGTATATTAAAAATCAACCTGTATATACCGACTTCTGTCACAGAGGCTAGAATAGTCGCAGGGTAATAGACATAATAATAATAAAAACGTTTATTCACATTAAATATTACTGCATGGCAGTTTGTTGGCAGATGTTACTCCCGGTTTTCTACAATTTATTATGTACAGGTAATATTATTAAAACTAATCTACTTCAGTACTTTAAAAAATCTTTATACAAATTTGATCTATACTAATATTATAAAGAGGAGAGATTTGATTGTTTGTTTGTATTGAATAGGTTTCAAAACTACTGGACGGATTTGAAAAATTCTTTAATCGTTGTGAAGCTACACTAACCCCGGGTGACATAGGCTATTTTTTATTCCTCTATTCCCACGGGAACGGGAACTACGCGGGTGAAACCGCGAGGCGTCCGCTAGTATAATATAAAATGACTATGCCTATTAAAACATTACATTTTTATCCCAATACTGTCCACTGTGTCCAAAAGGAAGTTTTCTTTTAGTTGTACCTTTGTTAATTAAATCTGACGGTAAACTGTTACGTTCGTTCGTAGGTGCATTCGTTACGCGGCAACTTGAATTTGGTGAAACAATCCGATGGATTTATGTTGTACACTAGCTTATGATTGTGAATTACCTCGCATTTTATTTGTCTGTTTTTATCATTAATATAGTTTCAGAAATTATCAGAGGCGATTGGGTAAAACTTTCCAGAGGTAACTCGATCCAAAAAAATATCTTGCGGCTTGTTCTTGAGTGGATAATATTAAGTAACTAGAATTCAAAGGGAAGCCGAAATGAATGGTGTTCTAAGAATCTGCGACACTGGAAATTATAATAATATTATATTATAATATTTTGGGACAACCCACACAACGCTATCTGATCCCAAACTAAGCAGAGCTTGTACTATGGAAACCAGACAACTGATAAACATACTTATATATTTCTAAATACATACATATTATAGATAAATAACACCCAGACACAGAATAAACCATTGTGCTCATCACACAAAGTTTTATCCTGGGTGGGGATCGAACCCACGATCTCTTGCGTAGCAGTCGGATACACTCCCACCGCGCCACAGAGGCTGTCAATTATTATATTAGGTGTTAAAAAGTTAACTGCAAGCTAATTTCGGGTGTTTCCTCGTGGTCCTACCATTTATTTATCAGCCTCCTGTATATAAATAAGCTAATAATAACTATAGTATGTATTAAAAAAAACATGTGAAATTTCACTAGTGGAAAATTCGGAATTAGGACTGTTAACTAGACGGTAACTAAGGTGTTTAATAACTAACTTTGGCCCGAGATTTCAGGTGTATTCCACAATTTTCATGGAAATAAAGTAGTCTAAGTTACTCCTTATATCATCAGTTGTCTGACAGTGAAAGTCCCTTAACCCCCCCTGAAACAAACAGACAGACCGACAGACAAAAAAAAAAGTTTTGTAGTGTTTTTGTTTTATGTACCATATAATATACTATCATATACACTTAGTAAAACACCTGTATTTTGACATACACTTCACAAACCGACACTTCTATTTTATTTAGTTGTACAGAAGAAATCTATTAAGAAGTCAAATGCGACTTCCAAATGTTAAACCTTATTTTGAATCAATTTAGAATACGTTATTATAATTATCTGTGTGCCAAATTTCAACCCATTTCATTTGGTAGTTCAAGCTGTGCATTTCCTTTTAAAATATACAAAGATTAAGATTAAATTTATTCCATTTCAAAGTATACGGAAACAAATTAATTAGTTTCATAACTATTTAATAACCATAGTTATAACTTATATTTATATTCTAAAGAGGTATTAAGTCAAAGTCTCTACTGATAATAAAATAAGTAGGCATTTTACACGCAATAGTTTTAAAAGGTAGTTACACACTATGGTGTACCGTTGAAGCTTTGCCTTGGAGTCGTTAGACGATAAGATATTTTATTATTCATTCAATATAAAAAAAAATTAAAAGAGAACAGTCATAATTTTATATTTTATATATATTTATAAACACTTTTGACATTTTATAAAAAGATAAACCCTTATTCTTCGAAAAAATATTGAAATATATTCTAAAGCAGAAAATTAGTCACATAACATTGACTAACTAAATTTAAATTTAAAGTAAATGTGAGCTAAAACCTAGAGTCTTTTAATCTATCTTCTCACAAAAGTCACATTATTCTAGTTAGAAACGAATGAGTTCCAAAGAGCTAATTTGTCACAAGTAGTAGCTACGCCAGACACAGACTGCAGAGTGATTTATTCGAAACCTAAATAACTTATTCGAAGTCTCCCGTACATTCTTAGGGAAAATACACATGCCTTTAGCTGGCACACTTGCATAACAGCTCCTTGCATGCGCTACCTAATTGTTTTGTATTTAAGATAACTAGCATGCCTGTGTCACGCTACTGTTCTGTTATGAGGGTCTAAGACATTACCATTCCGCCCGTAATCTGTCACCCTATCGGGTTGCCTGTCGTTCTGGGCATGTATAGTCCACACACTATAGCTATTGTTGCCTGTTGGCAATGTTTTAAAACCGGCTCTGGGTCTACACACTAATAGCCAACAGCCAGCACTTTAAGGCCGCAAGATCGTGCACCTGCAGTGGCCTGTGCGGTCTTCATACTAGCTGAACGGTTGCCTACCGGCTACATGCTAGTGTGTGTTCGATTGTTGCGGACGAGCGCACACACAATGGGCTGCATTGGCTGTCACTCCAAAACCTTTAATGAAAAACTGTTAGTCTGTGCTCTGTTGGGCTTAACTGACGTTGATATCCGCTGGCGGACTAGTAATGTGTGGGACCCTTTACTGGCGTGTGTATCTTTGTCCTTACTTTAAGTACTAATTCTTTGTGTTAGGCACTTCGTAAAATGCCCAGTAGATTTCTATTATAAAACGTCTGGCCTGGTTTGCACTTAATATCCTTGGCGTCACTCCAAAATTTTATAAAGCGTCGTCTATTAAGGGCAGACTTTTTTAGGTTTTTGAGATAAATTGCAGAACTTAGACAGTTGGCTGCAAGATGGTGCAGTAACCGAGCGATTTAGGTTTATGGGGTAATAATTTGTGGATTTATTTTGTGCTAGGCACTATTTTTTTAATCTGAGTATGAGTGTTGATATAATTAAAAGGTCTGTGACAGTGGCGACTGAGCAGATCGACAGATTTCAATTTTTAGATAGGTGAATGTTTTGGAAAAATATTACAACCCCTGTACCACGGAGAGTACGTTAAACAGTCAGTCCAGCGCCTAATCTCTCTCCAGCTGTGTCAGATTTCCGTCTCATCGGGCTATGGGAGTCAAGAAATAGAGTGTCTGTCAGGAATAGAGAGTCACCTGCGTAGTTGGCTGATGAGGTTGGCCACCGTGACCGAAATCGGATAGGACATGAGATTTTAATATTATTAAAAGTACCTGTAAATATACTTTGTGTGTGTGCTTTGTATGTTTGTAAAGTTTATTGTTAAACAGGAATGATATCATGATGTGGTCCATCTAATAACGGTATCATTAGATGAACCGCATCATGAAATCGTCGCTGCAAGGATTTTTTGAAATTGCAGATCTCGTTTCTCAAAAGGCCCGTATTAAGATTAAATGTAATATTCTGATGGAGATCAAAATAGCTTATAAATCATAAACTGTTTCGTAGCGGAGATATTATACTTAAAAACTTTATCGTTTGAAAGCACTGCAGTGGCCACAAACCTTTTAAACCTTAAAACAATAAAGATTCACACAAAAGCGAACCTTATTAAATAGTGCATAGAGTGTATTTTACAATAATCTTTGTTTTAAGACTTCATGAAAGTACATAGACGGTAATTTATGCGTTAAGTTGTGGGTCATAAAGCACAAAATTGTGGTTAAAAGGAGTGTTAGTTGTTGGGTAGGTTGTAGGGCCATATGGCAACCACAGATTGGTTGTGAAAAGTTACGTAATGTAGTGTAAAGTGTTTATTATAGATTGTAAAACACTAGTAATGGTTACTTGGGCGGTGAGTGCAGTATTAATGGTATATTAAATGTTCTCATTTTATATACTTATATGCATATACTACTATATATACTATACATCGACTGGCCTGTGGGTCTAATGGTTAGTGACACTGACTGCTAAGCCGGAGCTCGTGGGTTCGATTTCCACCCAGGATGACAGGAGGACTTTGGGTGATGAGTACGATGGTTTATTAAGTAAGTGCCTATTTAGAAATATATGACTGATGACATTTTTTGTAAATCTCAATATATGTGAACTGTATCTGTTATTTTTGAGAATAAACAATCTTTAAACCGATACGTATGTTTATTAGTTGTCTGGTTTCCATAGCAGCTCTGCCTAGTTTGAGATAAGAAAGCGTTGTATGAGTTGTCCCAAGATATTATATTATTATTATATATACTAGCTGTCCTGCGCAACTTCGTCTGCGTAATTTTTTCCCATTTTTGCAACATTTCTCTTTGCTGCTCCGCTCCTATTGGTCGTATCGTGATGTTATATAGCCTATAGCCTTCCTCGATAAATGGGCTATCTAACAGTGAAAGTTTTTTTGAATTCGGATCATCGTAGTTCCTGAGATTGTCGCGTTCAAACAAACAAACAAACTCTTCAGTTTTATAATATTATAGATAAGTGTAAAATACAAATAATTGTGTGTTATGTAGTTTTCGGATTGAAAAAAAAATGGTTTTATTTACTATGCACTTTGTGCGTTAAGGAATCAAACACGTTCCCATTTAGCACAATACTTTGCGTGACCTAAAATATTTGTTTCGAGGCTGAGTGCACTTTGAGTGAGTTTCCCGTGATACAAGTACACTAATATATGCGTTGTCGTTAAAAAAACTAGAAACTAGACAAAATATTACAAAACAAAAAACGACACAGTTTAAAATTAAGAACTGAAATAATTTGGCACCAAAAATCCCCCATTTTTTTTTCCGATTTTGTTGTACCTAGTGTCAATAACACAACTGAGACGAATCTAACGATACCTTACAAGCTAAAATTCATCAAGTCATTTAGGCTTAAGAGTTTAGAGCGGTCCAAAGAAATATACATACAAATATACATACCAGAGGCGAAGGGTTACAATTTTCTTGAAGTATACAAAAATTGATGTTGTTAGAGATGGTTTTTGTACGTACAATATTAACTAAACACAATTTAAAGGGAAACCGTAAAGAATTATATTCTAAGGATCCTCCGCCACTGATATATACACTCGAAAACATAACTCTCTTTCCTGCGCAGTCGGGTAAAAACATTCCATCACTGTTCTTGAAAAAGCAGATACTGAATGGAGAATGGAGCTACATGTTCTGTGGAAAATAAATGTTTATATATTCAAAGGCAAACATTTGATAATTTTCTTTGAATATATAATGTAACCTTATTTATTTATTTTGGTTTATATATGGTTATATGTAACTAAGAGATTAAACTCACTTACGAAATTAAACTAGCAAAGTTTAGGTCGCCAGCAACAGTGAACTCGTTACCTGAAATTTAAAAAAATCATGTAAGTTTAAGTTCAAGGTTTCTAATACTTCCTAGTGCTCAGCCTGGGTCATAAGGAATTTTTTTTTTTTATTTTTTTTTTTGATAGACAACTTTGCAGTAGGGTACAAGCCCTGTGTCACGGGGTACCTTTCAAACATACAAGTTACGGACATAAAGTACACCCAAACCCGGAACAACAATTTGTGGATCACACAAAGTGGTGTCCTGTGTGGGAATCGAACCCACGACCTCTTTGCGTAGCAGTCGGACACACTCCCACCGCACTACAGAGGCAGTCAACATATTTTGTAATTATATGCCCTCGTGCTCCAACTGATGATTTTGTTGTACACTCATTGAAAGAAGTCATTACATAAGCGTTATCTCTATACTACAATTCTACTACAATTTTATAGGCAAAATGCTCACTTATAACAAACATTCCCCCCCATTCAAAGTAAACCAACATATAATTTTCACTTGATGACGTCACAGTTCACGAGAATTCATTTCCGTGGAGAATTACCTCTGTGATTGCTCCCCGATTCGCGGCAAATTTACCCCTTATTCAACAAATCGTAGGTACTCGTCAAAGTGAAATGTTATTTGTCTGCAATGTCCGTACAACATTATTGACTTTTAAATGGTTTATTTAAATAAATAAAACAGAAACAGAGTAGAAGTGATTTGTTGGGAACGGCTTCGACTTACGAAATACTTGCAGTCGTAGATGTTCCTAGGATTTATTGGTGGAGGAAAATCTGTTTAGATAAAGAGGGGGGAGGGGAATTGACTTAATCAGCAATAAACTGTTTCCTAGGAAAGAGGAGGGGAATTTATACACACGTAAAAAAAAAGTATGCGCAGTGAAAATATAGAAGAGCTGGTTTCGGTGTTAATAGTGAGTGATATAAATCAAGCGAGAGTAGTTTTCGAAATCCGCGGAGGACTTGGGAGGCTTCACGGAGGCGACGCTGAGCTGAAGCAGTCTACCCGTAACCACGGCCGTTGGTAGGTTAGGTATTTTACCTTTAATTAATCACGTGATTAAGACCTGTAATATATATATTTTCATAACACCTATGGCTATCATCATCTATCGAGTTGAACTATATAAATAATAGTTGTCAAAATTAATTTCATTGAAATTCTTTCATTCTCCCAACAACATCGCATTCTCGATACGACCTTCAAAGATCTTCAAGGAAAGAAATATCAGGAAGTATCCACAGTACAAAGTACACAAATCACCCGCAGGCCGTATTGGTAGGTTTGAGGGTTTCGTCGGCACTTGGTAAATAAACATATTAACTGTAAGTGGAAACTGGGCTGTAACGCGTGCTCTTTAGTTTGGGATAACTCAAGAGATGATAGCTATAGTCTGTGGCTTTTTTCGAAGAATCCGTTGAGGCGTTTAGAAGTTATGGTCAAATATACAGTGATCGTGTGAACGCTACCTCAGGGTTTTTTTTCTTAAATAGATTCGGTGTACCGTCGTGTGAAACTAGCTTAAGAATAGTACCACGCCATCTCTTCCCGTGGGTATCATCAAGGCGAGTAAGGGATTTCACACTGGAGGACGGGCAGCAGCGTCCTCAGCGTTCTTTACAGTCTTACTGCGATCACCAACTCGCTTGCCAAGCGTGGCGATTATGGTAATTACCCCCAGGATATAATAAATAGGTTCTACTGGGGAGAGCCTGTGCAATGGAACATCGTATGGATTGGCTTAATCAATATACATAGTTACTATAAATATTGTAGTGGAATTTGGACAGTTGCAATTTAGATTGAAATGAATTGCGTAATCGATTTCGGTTATGACAGTTTACCGATTAAACTGAGTAGGTACAACACAGGTACAACTCTATTCTCTCAATAAATACAAGGCAACTAAAAAGCAAAAAAAAATATACCTAGAATAACAAAAACAAATTAAACATTTTGAAGTTGGTGCCATGAAATAGTAGTCTTTATGTTTTATTCGGCACCTACTTCAAAATGTTTAATTTGTTTTTGTTATTCTAGGTATATTTTTTTTTGCTTTTTAGTTGCCTTGTATTTATTTTAGAAGTCGGTAATCTTTTTTTGTAAAAAAGTTTATTTTCTCACTTTTTAGTGGGTTGATTTGTATTTCACTTAAGTTACAATAGGCTTATGTCAACTGCTGAAATCCTTTTACAAAATATTGCTTACCCCGATGCAGGGCCATTAATTGTTGAGGAGTTCACTATCAGCTCTATTACATTGTGTAATAGTAGTATAACAAGAATAAAGTGCTACTCAATACAACATTAAAGTAACTGAATCGCAAACTGTGAAATATTGAATAGGTCTGCTCGTCATTTGTGGTCTTCATCATCAGTTCAAAATGTTTTAATTTGTTTTTGTTATTCTAGGTGTATTATTTTTTGCTTTTTAGTTGCCTTGTATTTATTTTCGAAGTCGGTAATATTAGAACCCAATCACTCATTTAAATAGATTTAGGCTGTCGGATTGACTCCATCGATGATGTGAATTGCATTTATCGAATGATACGGGCGGACATATCAAATCCGATTGACATTTTAACGTTATAATAAATAATCCGCTGATCGCTTATAACTCACATTCTATTAACTTCTCCCTAGGCACGCTTACTGAATGTTTAATTTTATTGAATTCCCATCGATCGAGCCTCCACAGATGTTTGCTAACTGCTAATATCCGCTTGGAGCGCCATTCATACTTTTTTACATATAAATTGCTATACAGTAATTCTGGTGGCCTACCCTGTACCTACCCCGCAACGAAACTTCAAACGAAGGAACGTACTTTAAACTTAGGACCATCTTAGGTCTAATTCATTTTCGGATAAGAAATTTTCGTGAACGAATGACTTCAATTGGTATAGCTTGTTCAAGGCTAAAAACTCACTAGACCTATTGGTTTAATATCTTAACTTTGATATTTTTGCAGGTTACAGATTTCGCGTACCTATTTGATACGCGTTCTAGAGTATTTTTCGAACATAACACATACTTCTTCTTAGCGTATCGATAGCAAACATCTTCTTCTATACATATAATAAAACTGTAAATTTCACGTGTCTGTACATGGCCGAACTTAGTGAAAAAAAATATTAGGAAATGTTCGAAAAGAGTTTTTAAACACTTTGCTGCATTTTTAGAAATGTCTGTCTGTCTGTCTGTCTGTCTGTCTGTCTGTTTGTTTGAACACGCATCACGCAAAAACTACCGTACAGATTCGGTTGAAATTTTGCACGTGCAATCTAATTGATGCAGATTAACATTTAGGCTATAAATTATCACGCTTTTTCCCATAGGAGCTAAGCAGTAAGGGATAATGTCTGTAGCTATTTTTCGTTATAAAACAGTAACTACTTGACGGATCTTTATGAAAATTTGCAGTTTTATAGTAAATACTATAGGACATTATTTACACATGAATCATTACGCTAACGTCTATGGGGAACGAGTAGCAACGTATTTTTTGTCGCACCATAATAGTTTATCACAAAATTTTCCACAATTAGACATTATCTATAATTGTAACCCATGGAATACATAACTTCACGCTAAAACTAAAAGGAGCTAAACACAACATTTTTAAATTTCATAAGAACAGTTATTTTGATGTGTCAAGTAGCGAACAGTATAGCCTCGAAGCTATGCTAGCGGACTTTGACGACGAAGTTCAGGCTCGAATCCGATGTCTAAATATGTTCTTTTTGTATTTTTTTTAAATTGTCTTTATCCTTTTTTATTTTTCTGAATGTTTTAGTTATTTTTTCGACCATAGGTAACTTATTTACTTTGGTTATTTTTTTTTTATATTAAAAATCAAGTAAATTATGCACCTAGGTAAGTTAATTATAGGTATTTCATGCACTGCTGAGAGTAATGAATTAATCGTAGTAGAAATGAAAAACAATATTACATTATAATTAAAAAGTATTCGACATTTTCCAGAAATGATGTGTTCGTCTAAAAAAAAAGACATTACACACGTAAAACAATACATGTAGCGCCATCTATGAAATCAAATTGTTCACCATAACAAAACAACGGCAACATTCTTGAAAGTAGATGGCGTTGTATTCAATAATGTTCTATACTTAGTAAAAGAAGTTTTAAAAAGTAACACATTGCTATGATTTTTAGAAATGTTTGTCTGTCTGTCCGTTTGTTTGACCACGCATCACACAGGTGCATCGAGGATCATGTTTTGGGGTTATGGTTGGAGATCACGTGTTCATCAATTCAACGATAATGAATGGCTCAACATCGGTCAAGTGTGAGTAGTTCGGGTGACGGGAGACGGGGGGTCTTTGTCTGTCAACCGTACCTACCTTTAGGGATATCTGACATTTTCGCGGACATGACACACATGACACGCTCTGTGTTTGTATACTAAAGTGTTACAGCAGTTTTATATGCATTTCAGTTGTATATCTTAGCAGAAAAAGGAAAATCCTGAAAAAACATTTTATTAGTATTGCGTTGTAACACTATATGAAATACACCCCATTTTTAGCCAAAATGGCAAAACAGAACCCTTATAGTTCCTTTATGTCCGTCCGTCCGCAGCTTAGCTCAGAGACTGTTAGTGCTAGAAGGTTGCAACTTTTGCATGAATAAATTACTAACGCCGATAAAGTGAAAGAATAAAATCTTGAAAATCATTATTTTTTTAAGGGTACCTCTCTTATATGTAAAGTGGGGATGTGATTTTTTTTCTCACCTACCTACCCCATCGTGTGTGGTATTATTAGATAAGTATTTCAAAAAGCATTTAGGGTTTGTGAAGACTATTTTTAGATTTCAGGATTCCTTTGTGTATAATATTAGGCTTTATAGTGAACATTTTTGTTAGAGTCAAGTGTCCCCCTGCCAGCTAAATGGTTGATGTTGGGTATGTGAAAAAATTCAGGGTAGTAGTATAAATACTAAAATTATAAGGAAAACTATCACAGTTAAGTACTTAGGCTTTAAAGTTTACGATCACATGAGAAGTAACAACATTTTCGTACAAATTCTATTGAAAATTATTAGGTAATAAGTAGGTATAGCGTTGAAAGAATGAAACAAAAACAACAGAAAACCCACTTCTTAAGCCGCACACCAAACTAATTATCTAAAATAATAGAACAGATCGATTTTTATTTAGTACACAGAAGACACATGTATAGACATTATTATAATTTAACAGGAAAAGTCATGCAGAAGATAAAAATAAACAATAAATAAAACAGTGAAATATTAAAAATAACAATAGACAAAAAGAAAACAAACACAAATTAATAACAAAAAACACAATTAACGAATACATAGTCATAGTCTGTATTTGGTACTTATTTATTTTCACAAAGCTTTTGGGTGTTGAAGCTATCAATAGATGAGTATATGACGATTCTCCGCTGCTGAGTCATATCGCGGTCCACCCGACAGGACCGTTTCCAACATATTTACACAGAAGTTATTTCGTAACATAAACTATCTTAATTTAAACCCGACTTTCACGCGAACGAAGTCGCGGGCACAGCTAGTTATAAATAAAAACAAATGAAATATACTATATTGTCCACAATATAGTATATTTTATTTGTTTTTATTCACCACCAGCCACGTCAACTGCTTTGTCAGCGCGAGTAATCAAGTCCTCCTGTGTACAGGTGGTCGGGCACACAGAACACGATGTAAGGTGGGCCATTATTGTCTGTATTGCACCGCATAAACACATACTTAGAAGATGATTATGATACATAACTGTGATTCTTTATCCAAAGCATACAATGACATATTTTGTCTGATGTTTCTAAAACGCACTTCAATACGTAGAAATTGTAAGAGTGGTTGAAGCACGATTTAAAAAACGTCATTTATCGTGATCGTCTTTGAATTGTGATGTCATGTATGGGTACTCATGAAACCATAAAGTTTATGTATATATAGCTTTTCACAGGAGTATGGTTCGCGTTAAGGGTATTTTATATGAAATCGATTAGGGATTGAATTTTCTACAATCTGTTCTTATCGGATGTCTACACTATCTGTGACCGTTTCAACGTTTGTAACGCTTTCCTTTTATAGAAGAAGAAGAAGATGTTTTATATTTTTTTTATAAATTAATAATGCTGTGTCTTCTACCAAAAATTCTATGTCAGTTTACCAACATGAGGCACCATATTAAAGGTTTGACCATTTACCAACTCGTATTAGACATTTTTAACCTTACTTATACTCGTATATTGTAAACTTCAAACTCGTCTTTTACAACCCACTTATTTTGGATTTTCGCAATTATTTTGTTTTCATTTGTTTACCAGTAATGTCGAAACGTATAGAAACCCAAACATAAAGTAAACAAATTCAACCCACATAACATAATATTACCTGTTAGTTACAAACTTACCTACTAACCAAGAAAACATAAACTAAGATAATGAAAGTTTACATATTCATAAGTTTCTTCCCGCTACGGATGCGGGTGGTTTTGCTTATCTGCTGTAATAAACAATATTTAATAAATAATAAATCATAAACTTTTAGAACACATTCGCTATAAGTTACTCGCGAAACCGCGTTTTCTCGTAGGTCGAATTAATTTCCGTACAGTGGTTTGTATCGCACCGCACCGACGGAACCATTACGAGTAGACAACATCAAACAAGATGGCGGCTCAACTTGCCGAAGTTATACGAAGTTAGCCGAAGTTCCCCGAAGTTTAACAACTTGCGGACGATAGCATGAAACTTAGATCGAGCGTTAGGTTTTACCGGGATTATTGTAATCGACGGATTAACGTGCTAATCTTAGTTTAAGTGCGTGTCTGTTTTGTGAGGTTAGAAAAATATACGTAAAGATATTTTCACACTGTCATCACTTCGAATATTTGTGTTAATCGCTTAGTGTATTTAAGTTAAAATATTCAGCTTTTGTAAAGAAACACATTGAAACTAGAACTCTTACCTATATCCTATTCTAAGGCATCGGTCTCGCAATCGTGAGGTCGTGGGTTCGAATCCTGCCCATTATACTACTGACGTGAATCCACTCCTAACACAAGCCATAGAGCTTAGCTGGAGGGGTTAACAGGATTGCTAGTAATGTGGGACCACAATCCCACATTGCTAGTTATCATTATAAAAAAGAAAAAAAATATTTTTCTCGTCTTGTGTCTGAACACACTTGATTTGACTTTGAAAGACACGCGCCTACGACTTGCATTAGTTAGTTAACATTATAAATGTTATTAGTTGAACAGTTTTTAGAAAAAAACAAGCCCTACATATATTAGAAAACAGGGTCTCGGATTCTTTGATAGCAGTAAAACAAGACATTTTTTCGGCTTTATCTTTCAAACACACTCCTTTACATTCACGATACGGGCTCATTTACGAACGAACGTACTACACAAAAATAAAGTTAGCGAGCTAAAAGCCTGCACTTTAGATGTAAAAGCTGAAAATTGTAAAAAGATTGGTTACCAAAAAACCTTTACGTTAAATATTAGCGGAGCACTCAGAAGGCGCATAAAGGAATTTCCCTTTTACGGCTGCTTGCATCTTGTTGGAATATTGAAACGTCGAGTGGGAGATGGGGTGCGATTGGTAGCGATTACAGATTCGGCTTAATAGCGTATTTTACAAGTGGTTTCGCGTAAACTATACAAATAAATAAAACTGAGGGATCTGTTTGTGATGTTTAAATAACAGCTTTTTACTAAATGCAAATATGAAAGTGTATGCGGTACTTTTAAGAAAAACACAGTTTTTGTCAGGCTGTCTGTCTGTTTATTCCGGGTAATCTCCGAAACGCTGGACAGATTTTGGCAGGACGCTAAAGTCAAGACGCAAAGTGAGCAACACTGTGAATTGAAACGGACGATCGCGGGCACAGTCCAATATAAAAGTACTTCACGCGCTGTAGTACCCTTGATTTGTATTTTGATTGGCGTTCCTAAAACTTACTACAAATAGAAATTCTGTAACTGTTGCAAAAATAAGTAGTGTGAACAGATCTGTCTTTTATTTATATATGTAAGAACATAATGTTTTGATTTTCAGCGCTGTTTATTATAAACCTTTTAAGATTTGTAAGTTTATTCCAATTTTTTCTGCTTTTCTTTTAAAGTAATTGTGCCGACGACTTCATTGTTTATACTGGACACAAGGGTATTTCTACAAAGGTAAGTAAGCTACGTGGGTAAATATCCATCTAAATATGTTGATTTGGCATGGCTAATTGTATAAGTTAAAAAAAATATTCTAAAAATGTCCACTATTCATATTTAATTTATATTATTAAACGTCGACTACTGGTATAGCAATTGCTAGTAGTGTTTCAAACCCGAGCGAACATTACGAAATAAACGATATTCGAATAAAAAATATTGCTCGTTTTCCGCTAACAGTTTGCAGTACGACCTCATACTATTAGTGGCTACCGGCTCTCATTGACGGTAGCTTATTGCAGCTGCGTCAGCATTTTCTGAACTTATTAAATTACGGTATATTGTTGTCTGTAATTTTAGATCCGCTAAGTAGTACTCCGAGAAGAGCCTGCTAGAGTACTATAGCGCTTCAGCTATTAGTTTCGCGCTATGATAATTGTAATTTAAATTTAAAATGTAAAGTGCTTTTAAAGTTGTATGGTATGATGTATTTTTTTTTAAGTCCTTCTATAATTTTTTATATAGTTTTGGGATGGGTTTCAATTGCTTATGTATTTAAGGTTAATTCAACTCTCTTTTGAAGAGATGATATTTGTAACTTTTTGTCTGTCTGTGGCAAACAACTATTTTTTTGTCTTTTTGAGCTACTGTTATTATTCTTATTTTGGGTTCCTAGTTCCTTATTCTTAGTTTGGGTAAATTAGTCTTAAAATCCCCAATAACTACCGTTATTGGGGATTTTAAGAATTTAGGTAGGCCTTTATAATCATAGTATGTGGATAGATTTATAACCATGAAAAATTAAAACAAAATATAGATTTAACATGTACAAAAATATCCACGGACGTAAAATGTCTACAGAGAAACTGGGCGTTTTCTAGCGATGTTCCGTCACAGTGAACTATGATTGGGACGTGGGTGTCCCTTGTGAAATAGTTTACTTAAACCTTGGCGAACTTTTGCCGAGGAAGCGGCCTTACCCGAGTTATATGGACGACATTTTTATCTGTTATTCTTGAAGCGTTGGTATTTGTGGACATTTTCAATGATGATGAAAATTGTTACGTCATTATTATATTAATATACGAGCAAAAACTTTGGTGCTCTTTATCATGAAAATGATTATGAAGAAGAAGAGAAGGAGAGTAGAAATCAAATATTTTGATATAATAATGCATTAGAAGTACATCAAATTACTATAATCACATTGCATATACTACCTTGCAGTGGTCACACTCGCTTATAATAAAATCTTCCCTGTTTAAACTACTGCCTAATTTCAAACAGAATTGACTTGAAATTTAATAATAAGATTGTCTGAGTTCCGTTAGAAAAAAATTACAAGAAGTACCAAAGTGCTAAATCTATACTAATATTATAAAGCTGAAAAGTTTGTTTGTTAGTTTGAACGCGGTAATCTCAGGAACTACAGATCCGAATTGAAAAAATCACTGTTTGATAGCCCTTTTATCGGGGAAGGCTATAGGCAATATAACATCACGCTACAACCAAAAGAAGCGGAGCAGCAATGAGAAATGTTGCAAAAACGGGGAAAATTTGCGGAGACGAAGTTGCGCGGGACAGCTAGTATAAATTGAACAATAAATAAGGTTTGTATTTATTTTTTTATTGAATGAACAAGGTTTAAATTTATTCTATTATATGAAATTTATATATTTAATAACGAACTAAGTCTCTAACCGACTCCTAGTTCAAGTAAATTTTAAAAGTTAAAATTGTATATACTAAGTACATTATTCTGACTAAAATAATTATTTAAAACCAGAAATACAAATGAATGTTACATCAACAACACAACATTGATATAATAATAATAAACTTACTACTTTTATTGATAATTACCTATTAATTTGTGTTTTTGTTTAATAGTGTGTAATCATCTTTAATAACGAGTGCATTGTGATCACCAAAAAAATTTCCAGTTTAGCGAATTATTTGTTAAAAGTTATCGCCGATGAAGAGTCAATATATAATAACTGACATTTTGGCCTTTTTAATTTTATTGAATTATTCATTGTAAAATAGAGTAATACACATGCTGACAAAGATCTTGGGTCCATTTCTTATTAATTTTGCAAGATAAACAGTTGTTGCAATATCTACTAAGTGTTGTTACGTGATTTGTGATGGCAATAGATACTATCTACGCATAATAGCGTCCACTTGTGATCGTTGTACCAAGCATACTGACAGGTTGCGACCTGTCGATGCGGCACCGGTCCGTAAACAAAGAGAGAGAAAGAGAGGAGTATACAAAACACGACGCGACAGCGACGGCACCGCAACAATCTTTCATTTCGATTGTTTTTGTATTTAACGGAAGACGAAGTTACTGAAAAGCTCTTATTATTGCGATTTTTGGCGGATAAACAGAAAATTTTAGTGTAAAATTGAAGCATACGGCTTATACAGACTTTACCAGGTATGTAAAGTAAAATAATAATTGTTAAAATGGTACTTCACGGCAGTTAGATGTTATTGTTTCAAAGTGTGTAGCAAACAAGTTAAAAACATGGGGAGTTACCACTTACAAATAATATTAGATAACTTTTTTTAGGACAATGTCACGAAGTAACCGTATGTATCAAGGCTTGCGGGGAAGAAAGATTTTAGAAAATCTCAATATCAACAATGTGACCAATTTGAGACACCCCACAGAAAATGAATATAAAGAAATTTTTGGAAACAATCATCAGCTCGTAAGTTTACCTTTTATTTCAAAAAAGGCCAGACAGATAGGGTTTTGTTTCGAAATTTCGTTCCATATTTTATCTGCTTAGCCTTACTCTAAAAACAGTCACCCTTGGGTGATCACACAATGTTTCATTACTTCTTTACTACATGTTCTAGAAATTGAAAGGCGTGATGTTACATTATATTTATTGTTCTAGGCCCCACCCCAGCATGATAATTCTGGTCGGTCAAACTGCTGCTCGTCCAGTTTAGATAGTCAGATGCACAAAAAGACTAATGAGCCTGGCCCCAGTTACCTTGACCACGAAAATGAACTGTCAAGTCTAATACAGGTCCCCAGTTACCTTGACCACGAAGATGACCTGTCAAGTCTAATACAGCTAAGTGATTTAGTGCCTATAGCTTCTACATCTAATACTCATAAACTTAGCCACTATGACCTCGATGTCGAAGTGTCGCCTATACTAGAGTCAAATCACCCTCAGGCTACTGATGTGGCATCTTCTGTCGTTTCTACAGATTATGACATAAATTTGATTCATTGTATTTCAAATTTGCCGTACGTTCGCCAGTTCAGCCTAGTCAGGTCCTGGTCGCTTTCAGATCTCACAGAAGATAGTAATACTATCAAAATCCTTAGAAAGGTTCAGTCTGCTCCTATACTGACAAATAAAAATGATGTTGGCGTGAGTAATCGTGATAGCCCTTCGATTTTGTTAAATTTTACGCCTGATGATACAGATACAGATGCGAATAGTGACAATGATTACCACCCTTCAAGCAATGCCCATGATAATTCATCAGAATCTGAAAAAGAATTTGGTGACATGAACCAAGGCCGAAAGCGGCGGCACATAGCTGAACCTACTCTTTGGAAAAGAAATGTGGCAAAAATACGTAGAATGAAAGGTGAAGATTTTTTGGGATACTCTAGACCCGCAAATGGAAGGTTTAAACAGGATACTTTAAGGAATGCTAAGAAGTTGGGAGAGAGATGTAAGTCTGAATATTGTAAAAAAAGTAAACTAAGAGGATGTAGTAAGATAAGTGAAGAATGTAGACAAGAAATACATACATATTTTTGGAAACAATTAAACTGGGATCAGCGAAAAATTTACGTAAAGTCTTTGGTACAACGAACCGATACGGCAAGAAAGACAAAGAAGAATGGTAATTCTAGGCGCACAGCGTCTGCTATTTATTATTTACCCATAAAATGTGATGGATCTGAAAAAATGCAAGTATGTAAATTAATGTTTTTAAACTCGCTTTCCTTGGGATCATTTACGGTGTACTCGTGGACCAAAGCTGGTGAATTTGGAATGACTCCGAATCAAGAAATGAATAAATCATTGCGTCGACGTCCAATATCAAATCCAGAAAATGATAAAACGATGGCATTGGTCTCATTTTTTGATAACATACCAAAGCTACCATCTCATTACGTGCGAAAAGATACAACAAAATTATTCTTGGAGCCGATTTATCATTCTCTTGCGGATTTATTTAAGGCGTTCAAAAACTACTGTACCGAAAATCAACTTGCACAAGTCTCAAGATACAGTTTTGAAAAATATTTTCATAAAAATAATTTTTCACTCTATACTCTTAAAAAAGATATGTGCGACGTTTGTTCTAGCTATAAGGCTTCTATATATAAAATTTGAACGAAGCTGATTACCAAATACATCTGATTAAAAAGGATAGAGCACGAAAAGAAAAAGAAGATGACAAAAAGGAAGCTGATGCAGGTGGATTAATATTATTGACAATGGACCTTGAAGCTGTCAAGGTTTGTCCATTCCTAACAGCTAGCTCGTTATATTTTAAAACAAAACTAGCTGTACACAACTTTACTATGTACAATGTGATAAATAAACACTGTACATGTTATTGGTTTGACGAGACAGCAGCTGATCTGACCTCTAATACTTTTGTATCTTTCATAATTGACTATTTGGAAAAACATTGTGTCAACCAAACATTGCCTATTATAATTTTTTCCGATGGTTGCACTTACCAAAACCGCAATGCTATACTATCAAACGCACTACTGTTCTTAAGTAATAAACATAATATAACTATAATTCAAAAATTTTTAGAACCGGGTCACACTCAAATGGAGTGTGATTCGGTACACAGTGCAATTGAGCGCCAAATTAAGAACAAAGAAATTCATTTACCTAGTGACTATGTCACTTTGTCAAAAGGTGCACGGGCGTCAAATCCTTATGAATGTATACAAATTGATCACGAATTTGTAAAAGATTACGCTGCTGTAGAAAATTTAGTATACAAAAGTATTAGACCAGGGCGTAAGGTTGGAGATCCACACGTGGTTGATATTAGGGCCATAAAATATGAAAAAATGACAATTGAAATTAAACTAAATTTTGATCAAGACTGGATGCCGTTGCCACAAAGAACAAAAATAATTGATCACGAAGTTATCTATAATCAATTACATTCCAATAGAATACCAATTAAAGCTTCAAAATTTAACCATCTACAACAATTAAAAGCAGTTCTTCCTAGTGATTGTCATCCCTATTATGATTCCTTGCCATTTGAATAAGTATTCCCGTCTTGACCAATATTTTATAAACGCGCACTGCGTGTTTTATTCTTTGCCAAATGTTGACTTGATAATTGTTTTTTTTTTGTTGTGTATTTTTATGCGATTAATGTGTCATTTTTAATTTTAATTGGGTACTCATTACGAAATGTCTATTGCAATTTATTAACTTAATTGATCTCCTTTACTTACCAAATACTAGAGAGTAAGGAACAGAATAAAATCAATATTTTGTGGTTTTTTTCTAAGCAACAACATTATGTTTCTAGTTACCTATAGCCCTTTAGTCACTTATGTATCAACATTCCTTTTGAAAAATGTCTTATTAAAATAAAAATGTTTTCTTATCTTCCTGGTATTTTTAATGTTTTTGTGGAAATTTAGAAACAATTTCTTCTATCTGCACTTGCAATACCTAATAACTTCAAATTCCAACTTTATATTTTATTTAACGACACAATACCTTCTATCTGCAAATTATTCAATAACCAGTTATATTTTAATAAAATATTTAATTTCGTAAAATTGCAATCAGTTTACATGAAACATTTAAAAAATAAAATAAACTAAAACAAAAATTAAACGGACTTGAAACGTTTTTTTCGCCGCCTGTAAAGTTGCATTTTTGCAGTTATTATTTATTGACTCTTCATCGGCGTTATGTATTTCAGAAACCAATAAAATATTATAAAAAACTAGCTGTCCCGCGCAACTTCGTGTGCGTAAATTGTCCCCGTTTTTGCAACATTTCTCGTCGCTGCTCCGCTCCTATTAGTCGTAGCGCGATGTTATATCCTATAGCCTTCCTCGATAAATGGGCTATCTAACAAAAAATATTTTTTCAAATCGGACCAGTAGTTCCTGAGATTAGCGCGTTTAAACAAACAAACAAACAAACAAACTCTTCCGCTTTATAATATTAAGTATAGATAAACGGAAGCTTCTCAATAACGAACTATTAATTATTATTGACCATATACGACTACTATAACTACCTTATTTTATTGACAATAAAAAGCCTATACCGTCTCTATATAATGTCCGACCTTTCTGCCATTAAGTCTTGAAAATGCAACAAACAGTAAATAATAATATAATAATAATAAATCTTGAGACAACTCACACAAAGCTATCTGATCCCAAACTAAGCAGAGCTTGTACTATGAAAACCAGACATCCGATAAACACACTCATATATTTCTAAATATATACATAATATAGATAAATAACACCCAGACACAGAATAAACCATCGTGCTCATCACACAAAGTTTTATCCTGGGTGGAGATCGAACCCAGGACCTCTTGCGTAGCAGTCGGATACACTCCCACCGCGCCACAGAGGCAGTACCTATAAAAAAATGTAATCCCTTTCTAGCTATTGCAGTCAATAAAACAAATGTGTCAAGTAGTATTTAAAACTACGACTTCTCAACACATGTGCCGGTAAATAAACTTTACAACAAATATCAGACTCGGTGTAAATCATTTCGAGGCTTTCATAAAGTTACTAGGTCAAAGACGAGTTTTAACATTTATATTTAAACTAACTGACCCGCGCAACTTGGACTGCGTAATTTTTTTCTTTTTTGCCACATTTTTCATTGCTGCTCCGCTTCTTTTGGACGTTTTTGATTTTTTTTTTCAAATGGGACCAGTATTTCCTGAGATTATCGCGTTCAAACAAACAAACGAACTCTATAATTTCTGTGTGAAAATAATATTTGTAATTATTGATTTCCTCTCATTTTTTTCAGATGACACTGTTTGGCGTAGATTTTAAGAGCTTGCGTAGCGATTAAGTCGAACTATTCGTATCGTATGATGATTAATAAACAATGATGATTAAGGACTTTTTATAGGTAGTTCTGTGGTTCTACTATGATGATATAATAAACAAAATCCAAGATTTTTATTACTTTATTAGTAGTCTTGTTAACCTCATTTGAGTATGAGTAGATTTATATTGAACTAGCTGACCCGCGTGAAAATTCACGCAGACGAAGTTGCGTTGTCCCCGTTTTTGGAACATTTCTATTTTTTGCATACGTGTCCAGCCCAGTCCCAATACAAAGTTTAATGATTTCCTCTAGAGCTTTTGCATGATTATTGCCAACAAATATAATAAAGTTAAGTAAGTTACCATTCTAAGTATCTTATTACAGATTTGTTCAAACGCCCAAGTTGGGCGTTTCCAGTCATTTCACCAAATGTCCAATAGTCAAAACTAACTGCAACACAACCCGATGAAATGAAAGTTTTCCTGCGACATAGTTTCCAGTCTTATTTGCTTACGTAATTAGTAGTGCTTAAGGCTAAGTACACACTGCAGGATGCGTTGTCTGTCTAACTCAGGCCTTATAGCTAGAAGTTGGGCTGAGGATGTTCGAGTTTGTGAACTACCCTCTTCCGTGAAGCGTGAAGTTTACCTAATGGTTTGTCGTTATATATATGAAAATGTCACCTGTGTGTTTATGGAATAGGGATGTCAAGTTTGTTAAGGTTAGGAATTTATGCAACATGCTAACAGTGCTATGTTGCACATGTTATAATTGTATTCAAGATTATAGTGTTGCATTATAGTACATTAGTGTTCTATCTCCCGTACCTTGCAATGCATCTCCGTCTGCAGCCCAATCTCATTAAGGGGTCCTTGTTCAGTATGTTTTTTTTCGTTTTCGCGGCAAGCCCGCGGGAATTGGCGCATGCGCGGTGCGCTCAAAGATGTCCGGGGCATGCGCGATGCATTTCTAAGCGCAGCTCTCTATATACCATTATGACAAGATTTTGACAGTTAAAAGCGCGGGCTTGGCGTGAAAACAAAAAAAAGTAGCGAATAAGGACCCAAGTCGTGTTTCGACACGACCAGAGTGAGGTTGGGCAGACTGGTGTATCTGGTGTAATAGAAATCTACTAGCTGAACTGCGCAACTTCGTCTGCGTAAATTTTCCCCGTTTTTGCAACATTTTTCATTGCTGCTCCGCTTCTATTCATCGTAGCGTGATGTTATACAGCCTATAGCGTTCCTCGATGGGCTATCCAACATTAAAAGTTTGTTTGAATTCGGACTAGTATTATATTTGTATAGATTACACCGGACTAATCGACTGAAGTAATAATGTGAGTGTAATATATTATTCTGGCCTTTACGCGGTATTTGGTACATTCGGGATCTGGCAAAAACTGGATTCGACAGAATCGTGTTATGGCAGAAGTACAGTAAAAACAGAATTTTTAAATGAAATAAGTTTTAAAATGAATGAAATCGGTAAAGTCGTTCTCAAGTTATGGCGTATTCATGGGAATTTTATAATAGTAGTTTTTATATAGTTATTTTATTGAATTATTTCAGTAATTATTTTTTTAACAATTAGAAGATTAAATAAAAATTTTCAATTGTAAGTTGAGTTTTAAAAAAAGAAAAACATTACACCATAGAGTGTTGAAGACGACTTTTTTCTGTTATGTAGGCTGTATATAAAGAAATAAGTGACAGTGTATTTTATGTTTGAGTGTACCATTTGTGTCTTAACACGATTCTGCCAAATTCAGTTTCTGCCTAATCAAGTATCTGCCCTATCCCGAATCTACCTAATACCGCGTAAGGTTTTCTGGGTCGTACTAATGAATCTGTAAATTATTTCTGAAAATAAGTAGGTATGTAGGTACAACCGTAATCCACCATGTTGTGAAATGATGAATTTCATACGGATTTTTAGAATATTTGTACCCAGTGTGATATCTGAATTTATATACCCATCAATATTTTTTGTACAACCCTAACCATAAACATTATAACTTATAAACATAACACAACAAATAACACTGCGACTTAAAAAACCAAAACCAATATTCCACATCACCGAATTAAGTAAATAGTGATGTTCTATAATTTCGGAGTTCGGTTTACAAATCTGTTGCGAGTGACAACCCTGAGTAGGATTATAGGGATCTGTGATCATAAGCTTTTAGTTACAACGATTCCCTATTAACTGGCACAGCTATAGTCATACAAATGTATGTGTATATGTGTTACATATATTCGTTTTAGGCCAACTCGTGTTGAGCAAATAATTTGTGGCTGACTTTAATAATAATAATATATTGGGACAACTCACACAACGTCATCTGATCCCAAACTAAGCAGAGTACTATGGCAACCAGACAACTGATAAACATACTTATCTATTTCTAAATACAGAATAAACCGTCGTGTTTATCAAGCAAAGTTTTATCCTGGGTAGGGATCGAACCCACGACCTAAAGATTGCGAGTCCAATGCCTTAACCATTAGACTACCGTCGAAATTAGTTTCGTGATCAATGATTTCCTGAAACTCGAGCTGTCGCGGACAAAGCCGCGGGTTTAAGCTAGTCTTTATTAACATCAAATCCATAGTAGTCTGAAGACTTGAAGAGGACCCATTGAGGAGTATGTATGTATGTATCGTTCGAATGTTCCTGTTTGGGATACACCCCAAACATTTACATTTACATTTACATTTAGTTTAATTAATTAATAACCGTGTAACTAAAGTTATACCCTTTTATTTTACCGTTTATTAGTATTTTTTAAGGCTTTTAATATTGGCAACATTGATTTGGTGCATACAACATTAATTGCATGTCAATTACTTCCGTCTTGGCTTATCGAAATTTCACCAAGCTATGAGTAGTATCTAAATTACATTACAAAAATTATCACAAATTTCTAGAATATGTCTACATAGACAGTTCCTAGTCGGCTCATAGCTCCTCAATGTCTCAACCGATTTTAATAAATAATACGTCATAAGAAACAAATCGATGACGAGAGTGTCACTGGGTACATAAAATTCTTAAAAACTGAAATGGTGGATTTTATGCGCTTTTATGTGCGGGCTGGGAAAATATTTTTTTTCTAGGACACTCGAGAGGACCACACGTCAAAGGGCTCTAAAATGCGAGTTCGAAAATACATAATGTAACTTTTGCTTTTATGAATGTTTAAAGTAATAAATCATAGAAAAATTAATAATAAAACAATAGTTCTTAGCCATTTACAAGATACCCTTATCTTGTTTTTGTCTTTTTGCAGGCGAGTTTTTAAACTTTTAAATTATTTTGTTACATCTTCTTTTGTCTACAAAAAAATAATTTTACAGTTTTAATAACTCGCGGGCTGAGTATACGCCAGATGTGATAACACCCTTATGCATTTTTAGGTCTGAGTGTGGTTGTTGGTAGTATTTGTATTGTATTAGTGTATAATTGGATTTTAGTGTGGGTACTTATTTAATTGTGATAACAGTTTAATAAGTTTTCTTTGAGATTTCGGTTCACAGTTTCTTGTTTCATAAAAATTAAATGAGGGTAATGTCAAAAGTAATTGGATCGAGGTAGATGGCACAGTGGGAGTGAATGCGACTTCTATGCAAGATGTTGTGGGTTTGATTCCTATACTCTACTTTATATGATTCACTAATTGTTGTTTCATGTCTAAATGTGTGGCGGTACCCATACTTAATAACACAAAACAAATTGACGGGACACCACTTTGTGTAATCCACAAATTGTTGTTCTGAGTCTGGGTGTACTTTGTGTCCGTGACTTGTATGTTTGTAAAGTCCCCCGCGACACAGGGCTTGTACACTAATGCGGGAGTCGTCTTTTTTAAAAAAAGAATGCAAAAACACATTTATTTATTAAACTTAAAGCATTTGCTAAAAGTATTCCATGCCGCTATCTGATGATGAATTTTCATCACACTTAGCGAATACATTATGGTCTAGTGGTTAGTGGCCCTGATTGCTAATCCGGAGGTCGTGGGTTCGATCCCCACCCAGAATAAAACTTTGTGTGATAAGCATGATAGTTTATTCTTTGTCTGGGCGCTATCTATCTATAATATGTATGTAAGTATTTAGATATACATATGTAAGTATGTTTATCAGTGGTCTGCTTTCCATAGTACAAGCTCTGCTTAATTTGGGATCAGATAACGTTGTGTGAGTTGTCCCAAGGTATTATTAATATTAAAAATAACTTTCTATGCAGCTATTAATTCTGAAGCATTCTTTAGTTTAAACCCAAAAGTAGGTAAGTAGTTATTTCAAGCATGAAACTTGATATTCAATGAGATAGTTCAAAGCGGTGCTTGTTACCAGAAATATGACCTAGAATATATTTCGTTCAAAATTATGAATGTTCGTTTCAATGACAAAGACAAAGACGATATGTGTTATTAATTGAAAATAATGAATAATTTTCGAATATTATTAATAATTACCGGAATTCGAGGTAAAAGTAAGAAATTATTTACTTTTACAGATGATTTTATTAATAATAGCTGACCTATATAAGTTATAATAATTCCTGAGATTACCGCGTTCAAACAAACAAACAAACTCTTCAGCTTTATAATATTAGTATAGATTAACCTTAGTACTGATGAACGTAATAAATTTAGTTGTATAATGCTTTATTGTATATTTAAAAAAAATCTGTTATGAATTGATAATGATGATTAATTGTTGATGATGACGGAAGTGATGGTGATGATGATTGATGATGATGTTGAATGACGATGATGGCAGATGGTGATGATTGATAATGATGATGATTGTTCGCAGGTCAACATTTTTATTGCCCAAATCTTAAAATCATCTTCTCCAGCGCTACGGGAAATGCAGCCTCTCCGCCCTTAATGACCAGCCTCGAGCAGCAGCGCTGCTCACCCTTCGCTCTTCAAATTTTTAAAAATACCCTCGGGGTGTCACAAACATGTACCACGTGAAGTTAATATTAATAATATTTATTGAGCCACAACATTGTTACAATTTTCTCTTTTAAATAAAATACATAACAAAACCATTAAGATGTTTCAACTTATAAGTGGTTGTCGTTGACGACTGTACTAATATAAATTGTGTTACAGTCGCCAGCGCCTTCCACCGTAGAGGTTACAGGTTTGATTAATTATGTTTACCACAAAATGGACCAATAAAACAATAGTAACAAATAATAATATTAAAACTAACATGCATGTCTCACGGTGTGTGTGTGTGTGTGTGTGTGTGTGTGTGTGTGTGTGTGTGTGTGTGTGTGTGTGTGTGTGTGTGTGTGTGTGTGTGTGTGTCGTCGGTGTGAAGTCGGGGTAAACTGACTCGGTTCTGTTTTGTTTGACCCTGATCTATGTCAGATACATAAATTAAATTAAATTGTCAGATAGTTATAATCATGCAACGCGAAAGTTTAAATTTTAGTACATAAATTAAGTTAAGGTGAGTACTGTGGTATTAAAAAAAATACCTACTGGATAAATAAATTCGAATCTTTTTTCATCTCGTTACTATTACCGAAGAGAGTAGAAAATTAATAATAATAACCGTAACAATAAGTAATAAATTTCAATGTTATATTCACATTTAACAAATCACGAATCATTTCTTCACACATAAACACACCTTTCTGTTACACTTTGTATATAAGGAAAAGCTGATGTAAATAACTAAAAGTTAAAAGCGGCGGCAGCCTAATGGCTAAAGGTTCATTTCCGTGCATCGCGGCCGATCGCGAGCCGCGCGCGGCTTACGACAAGCGGCTGACGCTCGCGGCCGATGCGACAATATTCAGAGTGCGCGCGCAGCCTACGACAGTCGTCGGCCGCGCGCGTCTGTCGCTTACCTCGGAAACGACACCATACATTCTCATACTCTGACTATTGTCGCGTCGGTCGCGCGCGTCAGCCGTTCGTCGTAAGCCGCGCGCGGCTCGCGATCGGCCGCGATGCACGGAAATGAACCTTAAGGCATCAATCTCGCAATCGTGGGGTGGCGGTTTCGAATCCTACTCATTATACTACTGACGTGAACCCACTCCTAACACAGGCCTTTGAGCTTAGCTGGAGTAACGTGGGACTCAATCCCACATTGCTAGTATTTTTTTTTTTTATAGGAAATAGATGTTCACAAATTAGAGTCGCAAACCCGTGCAAACTGTCAAAATCTTTCTTAATGGTAAATAGAGAGCTGCGCTTAGAAATGCATCAACGCACATGCGCGGCGGACATCTTTGAGCGCACCGCGCATGCGCCATTTCGTACGGGCTTGCCGTGGACACGGAATAAAGAGTGAGAATAAGGATCCAGGTCTAGTGCGAGTTTGTATTACGTTAACACGATCGTTTACCGCGTTTGGCTCTCAGATTGGTTAAGAGTTTGCAGAGGGCCAATCAGAGCGCCAAACGTCCTAAACGTGTCGATCGCGTTAACGTAAAACAAACTCGCACACTCTTCCCGAGCGCCTCTACTCCTATCAACTTTTCTCGCTCTAATAAATGAAGGTTCTAAGTGACAGAAAAGGATAGAAGCATAGGTAAGTACAATTCGGTGCAGCCTCATCAAAACCCTCATCTAGTGTAACCCAAAAGTACCTAAAGTATTAAATAAATCATTTAAGTTTTTTGCCAAGACAATGACAAATAACATTTTTCCTGAAAACTTCACAAGCCTATTAAGGTACAACTATCAAGAGAACGTCTCTAGATAATTTTAATTAAAGGAACTTCGCAAGAATTGCTGACCGAAGTAGACTTGAACCAAGTAGTGAGAACTTTGGCTGGTAATTAAGACGAGAGTATAGTTTGAGACGGTATTCGAGACACAACTGATAAGTATTCGGTGGAGAACAGTTAGCGAGAGGCAGTTTGCACTAATAAGCGTTCAATGAAAATTGGTTGGAGTTTGTATGAGTTCTAAATGGCCTAATATCCTCCGAGTGGACTCTATTCTCTTGTTCTCATACTCTTTGGAGTACGAGAACAAGGGAATAGAGAGTCCACTCTTGTTTTGTGTACAAAGAAAGGTAGAGTGTCCTTCTCCCCTTAAACTCAGAACAATAATTTGTGAAAAAATCTGTCATCGTTTTAGGTGGAGTAACGTGGGACTCAACGTCTCAAGAGTTCTTATTGAGCAAGAAGTAATAAATTGGCAATTAAGACGAGAAAGAAAGAGAGAGAGGCATAGAGAGAGAGAGCCAGCCATAGTCTTAAAAAAATAATAGATGACCGAAGTATCGAAATGTTATAATAAAGCTTTCATTCCAGTAACACGTAGTCAGGTAGTGACTGCCCCTGTGGCGCGGTGGGAGTGTGTCCGACTGCTACGCAAAAGGTCGTGGGTTCGATTCCCACCCGGGACACCACTTATTGTAATCCACAAATTGTTGTTCCGAGTCTGGGTGTACTTTGTGTCCGTACCTTGTATGTTTGTAAAGTTCCCCGCAACACAGCGCTCGTAAATTACTGCGGGTGTCACGTTTAAAAAATTTTTTTTTTTTTTTACTAAATGTCTAAAAAGCTCAAATTCTACAAATTCAGACTGCTATCTCTTCTAAGCGTGGTTGATAGTAATTTCCATATACATGCAGTTCCGATATCGGACAGGGGTGGGCGGTCGTTGTATAACCATTTGAGCTTATATAAAGCTTATCGGATCGTTTGATACACACTGCAAATGTACTTGGAAAGCTGTTTTGACGTCCAGCAAAATGTTGTTTCATTTTTGAGCAGAGATGTTAAATATTTCATGCATTATGTTTATATTAATATTTGACTTACCTATAGTGGCGTCGCAACTAAACAAGATCCAAAAAAAAATAATGGAGAAGAAAAAGTCTTGTTTTTTTTAAGATTAGACATTTTTAGCTTAACATTAAACTAAAGACTTATGTCGTATGTGCTTAATCAGTTTAAGTTTGAGTTGCTCGTGTCGTAAAACGGAGTTCCAAGAGGACACAAAACTGCTATAAAGGCTATAAATTATTAAACATTAATCCTGGAAATTAGTAACTCTTCTTTAGTTTAGCGCCCTACCTCTTCATTTCTATACCTAAGGGGAAATACAGAGTTCATTCGTATTTGCGTAGACGCATGTGCACTATAATATCTTAAAAATATCATTATGTGGGTCGCAGTTTTATTTTTTAAAGATAACTCTCGCTGTAGGGTACTAGCCCTGCGCTGCGGGGACCCTTACAATTCATGGACACAAAGTACACTACTCAGACTCGGATCAACAATTTGTGGATCACACAAAGTGGTGTCACGAGTGGAAATCGAATTCATGACCTCTGGCGCAGCAGTGGTACACACTCCCACCACGCTGCAAGAAATCTTGTTAAATTAAATTACTTCTGTCAGAAGTGGGATAACGTTGACAGTATAATAGGTAGATGCCTTAACCATTACGTTACCGCCGCTTCTATTATTATAATGTGGCCAACTCCTCAGCCATCTTATAAAACAGTATGTACGTCAAATGTTTATCGAAGGTTTCGTAACAGGCCGTTAGCAATCTGTGCCTGTTGCCCAGCCCAGCTTGTGTCAGCCCTACAGTTATATCACCAAGCCATTGTGTAAGTCTTTCGTAGAGCCCTTTCTACCAGCCTTCAAACTTTTAAAGTTAATTGTTGCGAATTTATAAGGAATCTCGTGATTGTTACAATGTTTTTGTCAAATTAATATAAAATACTTGGAAAGTTACCTAAGGATATTTTGTTGTATTGTTGGAAAAACATTGCATTATGCGGAAATAATTTATATAAAGTCGCAGTTAAGAAATTTGTTGTTCTTTCTATGAATGCGAAAGGTCGTTTTTTTATAAAAGGGCTTCAGAAGAAAGGGTAAATTCATTATGTAACTGAAAAATATATACCTATTCATATTAACCCATATGATGTCTCACTGCTGGGCTCGAATCTTACCAGTAGAACTTAATTATTATAGATTTTGAGTGTGACTACCATAATCGCCAAGCTGTAAGGCTTTTATTACCCGACTGTAAGGTAGGGATATGGTTTTCGCGCGTATCTTGTATGTAGGTATGTAATATTTTTTATTACCTGATATCTCATAATCCACTGAACGGATTTATACAATTAAGACGTCTTTCGATTCGTCTTAATCGCCCAATTGTTCTTAGATATGTGACGTTTGAAAAAAACAATTATGGCGGCTGTGAGATGTAAAAAAAAAGTTGTTTTGAATACTGCAATATGGGTATCAAATTAAAGGGCTCATCAAGCTGGCTTCATCAAGACCGACACTATCGTATTGACCCTAAGATAAAATTTCCTTATTCAGAACCCTTTTAAATTAATTTCCAGTAAATTCAATATAACAACAGCTACTTTTGATTTTTTTAAGACGACTCCCTTACTAGGTTACAAGTCCTGTGTGGTGGCCCTTTACAGACATACAAGTCACGGAAACCCAGACTCGGAACAACAATTTGTCGATCACACAAAGTGGTGTCCCGTGTGGGAATCGAACCCACGACCTCATGCGTAGCAGTCCGGACGCACTTCCACCGCGTTTATCTCTCCTCCAAATATTTATTTCAGCTAAAATGTCACAAAATAAAAGAGATATTGGCTGGCTAATAAAATGAGAATAATGTACTTACTCTTTCCAAGCATAATGTATAAAACCTCATTTTGTTTTTTTTTTCAAACAATCATAATTTTATAATTTTTTTAGTATGTATTCATTTGACGTTTTCAAATAATCATTAACCGAAATTTTATGAAATAAAGATATTTAAGTTTGCGTTTGTGGCTTATGTTTGGACAGTCTAAATGCGCGTGGCGCATAGACAACTTGGTCACACTGGTACGCCCCAGTGCGGCGGAACGCACAGTTTGGAAACCCATGGTCTATGTCATTCCTTCTATTGATACGAATCCAACAACACGGTTTTAAAGAAACTATGGATGATCTAGTTCTCTTCGGGATAGGTCGAATAAAGAGAGTACAGAAGGAATGTTGATGTATGTACTACGGCTTTTATACGCTCACATGCGCGCACAAAACGAGCATCCCGCAGCGCTTGAGCGTGGCTCTCGCTTTCTCTCTGGTCTGTTTTCTTCCTATTCTCCACATCTCTGACGGTATCTATGTATGCGTGAGTCAAGAGCGTCATTCTGTACGGTATTCTGTGTATTTAGGAGAAAAGCCAGCATAAAGTTAATTTATTATAATACTAGCTTTATAGCTTATGCCGGCGGCTTCGTTTGCGTGGATGCCAGATTGTTACCAAAATATTTTAACGGCAAAGCTTCATACTAACTTTGCACCCTCGTTTTACTCCCTTAGGGGTGAATTTTCAAAAATCCTTTCCTAATGCTCTGTGCAATTTTTCAAGTTTCTCACCCTTATAGTTTAGGCCCAGATTTGATATGTCAGTCAGTCAGTCAGCTTGTCCTTGTATATATATAAATATTATAATGTATAAGTTTATGGACGATTTCATAGTTTTAAAATGTGAACGATTTTTTATAAAGACATAACTCTGGTCTGCACTAGAACTATGTTAAATCGATTTTATAAATGACGTTAATAGCTCTGTCGAGAACTCGTTAACTGTTGGCAGTTTAATTTAGAAAAAATATGTGAAAATTGCATGACATGACCAAACTAAATTTAAAACTGAAATTTTATAAAATGGCTAGCATTTTAAAACTAAATTTTAATATCGAAGTACTAACGTCGTTCCATTTTCAGGGAATTTTCTATACTTTCACCACGCCATACACATTTCAAAATTCCTTTTTTTTTTCTAATTAATCTACTTCAGTTTCGATTCGAATGGTTTCTTTACAACAAATTAATATATATTTTTTAGTTTTTTTGATCTAGTGGTGGCCCTAACTACTAAGATTCCCACACGGGACAACACTTTGTGTGTTCTAAGTACAAAGTGATTTGTCGCCATTTTGAATTTTGATTGCTGTCATGTCTTTAGTGACACTCGCAAGATTAATACGAATCGATAGACGTGAATCATTTAAATCGGCCCATGCGTTTGGTCTATATAGTGCCACAAAGGAACACACATACATACATACACGTCATACACATAAGCCCCCTCAGTCGGGTATATTGCCATAATTACGTCACAACACCCATTTAAACACCATCTACTTTTTTTTTAGATGCTAGTAAGCAATGTGGGATTTTGGTTCCACATTACTAGCAATCCTGTTAACCCCTCCAGCTAAGCTCAATGGCTTGTGTTAGGAGTGGGTTCACGTCGGTAGTATAATGGGTAGGATTTGAACCCGCGACCTCACGATTGCGAGACCGATGCCTTAGCTATTAGGTTACCGCCGCTTTTGTACATATTTATAGAAAATGAAGAAAACCAGTGCGGACCTACTGCCTGATGATAGTGCCGAGACTTGAAGCGAGCTATGCTTAGAATTTCTTTGAACGATGAAAATCGCAATGAAGTCATCAGACAAAGACTTAAAGTTACCACAGGTTAAGAACGAATAAGTGGCAATGGGCTGCCGAAGAACCATTGGCCGTTGGAGTAAACGAGTCCTATGATGGTCTCCTTTTCGATATCAGTTACAGCGGGCAATCTCCATAGAGACTAGTCAACTATGCAGGAACTAAGGTTTTATTCTCAAAGCCGAAACAAGTCCTAGAGTCGAAGCCGCTACTCGGTAAACGTTAGGTGGGACGACCTCCAGCCAGATGACCGACGACGAAGAAGATTGCCGATAAATGCCCTTTTGTTGAGAAAGGCATTTTTTCGGCAATAACTCAATGACGATATATTCGATCATGTCCGAAATAATTTTAGTATTATTTACAAAAATATTCACTTAATTAAAAAGTATTAGAAACCTTAAAATGTTTTTGAAGGACCTGTCGAATGATGTACCAAGTGTAGATGTTTGCCGAAAAAAAATACAGTTACATGTATGAAGTCCCCTTTTAAAAATATTTATTTTTATTATTCAGCTATCAAACTAAGTAACGGCTACTACATGACACCCTTTCACCAAATTTCATCAATAATCATTGAGTAGTTTTTGAGTAAAATGCCTGTGACATACGGACGGACAGACAGCCGGATATGACGAAACTATAGGGTTCCATTTTTTCCATTTTGGCTACGGAACCCTAAAAACGGACTGTAAGGCGGCAGGCAGCTCATTATAAATGTTAAGGTAGCATTTGTTGCCATATTTTACCTAACGACGTGCAAATTTATGAGTAGCTACACAAATAAACTGTTCATCTAATATTAGTATAGATGTTACAATCTCGAGGGAATCGCCAACACTTGCTCAACAAAACTACACACATCTCTCCAAATTCTACTTTTATAATAATATTTCTAACAACTACTATTCATCGTAGTCCTTTGGGGCAGAGCAAATATCAAGGCGTTTGTACCATCTTATCTAGTCAGACAGGCCCGGTTCAGTCGCTGTACCTATTATTGTCAAAATGATGTAATAACTCAACAAAATGTACCTTACACTTGAATGCTTTTGAAAATTCTACCTTGAAAGCCATTATACAGATAGTACAGAAGTATAACTCGTCTCATCTAAGCTCAAATATTCTTATTACATTCGTAATCTATACAAAATTATAAAGAGGAAAGATTTTTATTGTATGTAACGAATAAACTTAAAAACTATACTAGACCGATTTCCAAAATTCTTTCCCCGTTGGAAAGCTACACTATCCCCGGGTGATACAGACTACTTTTTATCCATGTATTTCTACTGGAACGGGAACTACGCGGGTGAAACCGCGAGACGTCCGCTGGTACTTAATATTTTAAACGTGAAAGTAACTCTATATTTTTAGCTTAAGCCGATTTTGGATGTGGTTTATACAATAACCTTTTAATAATAATAAGTTAATAAGAGTACCTTAACTAATCATTTTTTGTCTTCTACTTTTATATTTTTTATTTTTGAACAAAAAACCTTTTGTTGAGAAACGCAGTTTTTCGAAAATAATTCAATGACGGTATATCTGATCATGTCGAAAATCATTTCAGATTTTTTTTCATGATTTTTGGTCACACGGTTCAAAAGATAAGGCAGGGGCACAATTTTTACAACTTTCGGAGCGATCATTTCCAAAAATTTACACTTAATCAAAAAGTTTATTAAAACCTTAAAATGTTTTTAAAGACCTGTTGAATGATGTGCCACACGTTGAACTTGCTGTAAAAAGTTTTTTTAGCTCCTGTATCACGTATGGAGATCCCCCCCAAATATTGATTTTATTATTAAGCTATTAAACTAAGTAGCGGCTACTACAAGAGACCTTTTCACTAAATGTTATACTTTTTTAATGTCTAAGTCTTTGAGTAAAATGCCTGTGACATACAGACATAACGAAACTATAAGGACGAAACCCTATAAGGTTCGTTTTTTGCCATTTTGTTTACGGAACCCTAAAAATTACAACACTTACAAAACAAGTCATAGTAAACTATTTCATCAATGTAAGTCACTTAAATTTACCATAATTACTTCTACATTTAAGAAAGCAAAACACAATAGGCATTTCACAACCAAATTGTTAAAACACAAATCGAAATTGAACTACTGCCCTTGGTCTATATTGTGACATATTTTTACTGTCAAGGTAAAACTGACTTTATGACGAACGTCATAAAATCGAAAATTGGTATGACATTTAATTTACACAACATAATATCGACTGGCGTTATATGAAACAGGCATAAAATAACTCGTAATAATTTTATGATCTTTATTACTGGGGCATAAAGTTGAAAGTTGTATGTAATAATGAAAAATAAATGGAGTTGGTATGTGGAACAATATTTTTTTATTTGTGAGTTAAGCTTGTTCATTCAGAAGGTGGTTTAAAGCCTCTGGAATGAGGCTGGAATGTCATTTGTCGTGTCAATCAGTAATATACTTATTTTTATTATTAAGCAGTGACTCAATTTTGCAGGTAAAGTTTTCTTTATACAAGATTTATCTTCAAAAAAAAAAAAAAATGAAAACTTGCCGAATTATTTTATGCCAATCAAGTGGTCTTGTGTTCTTCGCGCTGTCATTGTTAACAAGATTTGCACTGTTAGAATTATTAATTCATTAATTAATGATTGATTAATTAATTAATCGAAAAATATAACATGGTCCAAAAACTATCTCATTGAAATGTATTACTGATTCTGACTACCTTCAGGTTTGCACTATACTAAGAATAATCTATACTCTATACTAATACAAAGCTGAAGAGTTTGTTTATTCGAATGCGATAATCTCAGGAACTACGGGTCCGAATTGAGAAGTTATTTTACTGTTGGATAGCCCATTTATCGAGGAAGGCTATAGGTTATATAACATCACGTTACGACCAATAGGAGCGGAGCAGCAATGAATAATGTTGCAAAAGCAGGGAAAATTAACGCATACGAAGTTGCGCGTAACAGCTAGTGTTGTATAAAGATAACTAGCAATGTAGGATTATGGGTCCAACATTACTAGCAATTTCTTTAAACCCCTCCAGGTAAGCTAAATTGTTTGTGTTAGTAGTGGGTTCACGTCGGTAGTTTGAAGGGTAGGATACGAACCAGCGACCTCACGATTGCGAGTCCGATGCCTCAATCGTGGTCCATTTCACAAGTTCCGGATTGAATCCGGTCCGACGCCGAGTACTTGGCGCGAAGTGTATGGTGATGTACAGTAGCTTTCACATGTTCCGGCGTCCGTCCGTTCCAGTCGCTTTACATTCACCGCCGGACACCCGGCGCCGGATTGAAAACGGAATGTGTGAAAAGGGCCTTAGGTCCTTATGTAAAGGGCCCTTGACTATCGCTTTTTTTTGCCGGTTCAATATTATGTTTCGGTATTGTTTGCAAACTTGGCGTAAACTAGTGTAGAATGAACTCGACTCTGTCAAATATTAATCACAATTACAAATTAGACTATAGATTGTGCTCAAAAGTAGAGTGGGAACCAATTATGTTCAGTGTGGGAATTATCAAACCTACGACCTCTTGCGCAGCAGTCGTGCCCACTCCAACTGCGCCACCGAGGCGGTGAAAGCATTTTTTTTTTAATGGAAGACGACTCCCGCTTTAGTGTACAAGCCCTGTGTAGCGGGGGATTTTACAAACATACAAGTCACGGACACCAACACCCAGACCCGGAACAACAATTTGTGGATCACACAAAGTGGTGTCCCGTGTGGGAATCGAACCCACGACCTCTTGCGTAGCAGTCGGACACACTCCAACCGCGCCACCGAGGCTGAAGCTTATTAGGTTAGTTTATTTATTCTTAAAAAAAGATATACATTTAATCTGTTTATAAACTGCGATAGCTCACTAACATTTAAACTTTCGCGTTGCATGATTATAACTATTTATTATACGGGAATTAACGCGCATTGTTTACCTTAAAATTGCTTGACGTTTCGACCAGGTTGCACCGGCTGCGGTCACAAGCGGACTGAACGACGATTGACGAAGTGGTCCGCTTGTGACCACGGCCTAAGGCGTACTACGTAGGCTACGGCTTATGGTAAACAATGCGCGTTAATTCCCGTATAATAAATAGTTATTGTGATAGCTCACATCATAGTATACGATCGATGCGCTTATAAAAAATAAGTGAATAAGTGTGCTTACAAATTTCAACGGAAAAGTGACGTCATACCTTTATTTTAGGTACGTAAAATTTCTTCCTTACCAATTGAATTGAATAATCAATGGAACTATTCCATTTGCTAGTGACGTCACTGTCGCTAGCGATCATAAAATGCACTGGCCACCCCGACTCCAATGCACTTTTTATTTCGAATCGTAAAATAGCTATAAAAGAGACGTTAAATTGTTATATTATTGAATTACTTCTGTACTAACAGATCCTGTATAACTATATACAGGATGTAACAGAAAGGTGTGGTATAATTTCAGCAGCGGATAGTGTATGTTGTCAGTATTGCACCTACAATGGTGCCATAGCTGGTTGCATTATTATAACATAGTTATAGCATATTCGTTTTGTCAAAATTCAGTAGTGAAAGGCGTATGGCATAAGAATTATACCTTACCTGGTACAAAATCCGATTGGATTACTATGACATAGAATAGAATAACTTTTTCAATCATAAATAAACGAATGAAAAAATAATAAATATTTTTTTAGGGTACTCCGATTTTGATAAAATTAGGTATGTGCACTCAGTATCATGGGCACTTACCAACCCTTGAATATGACCACACATTACTGTTACACCCTGTATAACTATGTATATTTATTACTAGTTCACTATTACTGTGAATGGATTTCATACTTTTTTAATTGCTTTGAAGACTACCTACCTACCCACGTAAGACCATTAATAATCATTTTTATAAATTACAACCTTCTGGTTGGGAAGCCCAAGTAGCTATCTTGGATTTACTCGAGCGTTGCGGCTTATTTGATTTTTAAGATTATTATGGTGCGAATAAAAAATGTGTTCTTTCAACGGTGGGGTTTACATGATACAATTGATACAGGGATGTTAAGTGTAAAAGTTTAGCTGGAGGGGTTAACAAGATTGCTAGTAACATGGGACTCCTGGTCCTACATTGTTAGTATCTTAAAAAAATATATTATTACGAACTATCAGTAAATATTGCACTTACTTATTTATTCATTTTAACTTATTATTTTTTCAGCTTTTATTACAGGCGAACCTATGCGATAGGTATGTTTTATCCTTCAATACTTTCTTGTCAGATGTCTTACTGTACTCATATTGTTTCAAAAAGCAATGACATCAGATTTTATACAATGCCTCTCCTCTGTTGTACTTGTATATTACCTGTAAAAGAAGAAAGAATATGATATTAGAAGGATACGAAAGTTTTGAGAATGTACACACTAGAAATAATGAACGGATCTACATCCATGCTAAATTACAGCTTTCTAGTACTAACAGTCTTTGAGCTAAGGACGACGATTAAAGGACGGACGGACGGTCATAGCGAAACTATAAGGGTTCTTTGTTTACTACGGAAACTTAAAAAAATATTTTTAGGTTTTTTAGGATCAACATCATCGTGTTGATCGAAATTTTGTCGAATTCCGACTTCTTATTAGAAAATGCCAGGAAAATTCAAAACCCATATTTTCCCATCAAAATTCAGAGGCGAAGTAATGAGGAAAATCATGTACCTATATATATCCGCGCTGCCGGAATCGCCAACAAACACTAGCAGGTACAAAGTGAATATGTAGGTAATGTGTATTTAATACCCAATCTAAAGGTAAACACGGAATGATACAACGGATCACTTTAAAGCCCAAATCATCGTTTAATCTCCAAATATTAATTACACATATTACAAGTATTATTTCACAACACTGAATTCTAGTTAACAATAAATAATTTACATACATAGCACTAATTAATAATTTATCAGTGAAATTCCCAAAACATCCATTCACCCTGGAGGATTAACGTATAACGCTGCCAAATTGTAATGTAAACATTCTGTAACTGGTAGTATTATAACGTGAGCGTTTCAAAATTGTTCGGTTAACAATATCAATTTGGTTAGGATCAAGAGCTGAAATTACGTAAATGCAAATAGGGATAGTGGGCACTGAAATAATTGATAAGGTTTCACTTGGGTGTGTTGTTTCGGGATAATTATTGCTAGTGAATTGATAACAGCTTTTGTTTCAGTGGGTTTGTGTTGATAGATTTAAAATGTATTTCTCTGGAGGAGGCCCAAAGGTTGATGACAGGCGACGTTCTAAATTCGGCCGCGTTGTATTTAGTTATACATTTAAGCCTAATTTTGAGGATTCCGAACTATAAAGGAACCCCAAATCAATTCTCATTTTCATTAGGATTGTGTGGAGATATCACGTTGAAATGAATATCCTACTAATTATAAATCCGATAGTTAATGAGGACGGATGGGTGTTTGTCTCTCTTTCACGAAAAAACAACAAACATTATTATTCTTTATTGGTTATTGTTTTGTTTATCTTTATTTTATTTTGTGTATTATTAGGTCCTTTTTACACGTTGAAATCGGATACTCGGCGCGAAGTATATAACGATGTACGGTAGCTTTCACATGTTTCGGCGTCCGTCCGGTCCGGTGGCCATTTATTCGTCGGTTAGCCGGCGAACGGGTGGCCTGCCTC
Source organism: Herminia tarsipennalis (assembly GCA_945859575.2). Classification (NCBI taxonomy): domain Eukaryota; kingdom Metazoa; phylum Arthropoda; class Insecta; order Lepidoptera; family Erebidae; genus Herminia; species Herminia tarsipennalis. The sequence goes on along the minus strand of OX243833.2, from coordinate 9,895,013 downwards.
GGATTAAAACCGGAACGTATGAAGAGGACCTTAGTCTTTATGTTATTAGTAGCAGCTTTATAATACGGATATTGTTACTATTATATACAATTAGTATATTTTTTTACGATAACTAGCAATTTGGGATTGTTGGTTATCTTAAAAAATAAACTAGCTATCTTGTTTACGTCTCCAGCTAAGCTCAAAGGCTTGTAAAAATGTAATAAATATGTGTACATATTACGGGTCTTAATCGCGTGAATAATTTAAGGTAAAATACCTTGTTAATTGCCCGACATTTCGACCATATTGCAACGGCCGTGGTTAATTCACGTGGTCACGGGTAGACTATAGAGTTTATCCGTGAATACGGTCGAAACGTCGGGAAATAAACTGTATTATTCACATGATTAAGACCCGTAATATATATATTTTCATAATGTGTACAAATCGCGAAAGTTTATCAATAATGTAAAAATTGTTTGTGATAAATAAATAAATGGATTTTTATGAAACTGTGCAATCAAATTTATCATTTCAAATTGATATAGACTAGTTAAAAGCGATAGTCTGATTATTTCCACCAAATTTCAATATCATTTGATAAGCACCCCACTAACGTCCTAATTATTTTGATTTCAAAATCAGTATTTATGTGCAATAAATTAAACATTTTCATTGAAAATGATCTGTGTTTAGTATTATTTACAAATCAATAATAAATGATTTGGTTAGAGGTTAGTTATTTACATTTATAATAAGATAGGACCACAGATTTTGTAGGCGTTGATGCATCTACTGTTTATTAATATATTTAATATTAATACTGTATTACCGAGTGCATAATATTGTTATTTTGTTCTCTAAATACTAACACCGATATGTTTAATATGTTGTTACTTTTTAGAATGCTGTATATGCTACCATGCTCAGTGTAAGGTTCCGCAGCCTTGAATAATTGCATCTGCAGAAGAGCGTATGTTCATGGCACTTACGCCCTTTTGTTGAGAAAAGCAGTTTTTAGGCAATAACTTAAGGACGGTATGTCCCAAATAATTTTAATTTAAAGTATTTATTTTGGTCGTTTCCAAAGTTAAGGGGGGAGGGGTACACAATTTATGCACTTCCTACCCCCCCCCCCCAAACACAGACTCACGAATATTTAAGTGCCCGCCATATATTTGGTCCGGGTAGACGGGCAAAACTACTCACACTTAGCCGGTCTTGGGTAATAGTGCCCATGAATGACAGATCATGATCCTGGATCCACCCTGATATGTGCGTTACTCAAGCGAAGTATTTGTGCAGATTTCCTTCTGTACTCATGGTGCTTCGTGGCTTGATTGCTATCTTTCTTCTAATAGACTAATATATAAAAATCTCGTGTCTCAGTGTTTGTGGTCGAACAGCTCGACCGATTTGAATGAAACATTTATTATATATTTGGTAAGTATGAGAGTAGGTCGTAAAGTATTTTTTATTAAGTTAAGTATTATTTATTGACTAAGATGCGTGGATCCGTTACTTTATTTAAATTATCTTAAACTAACTGACCCGCGCAACTTCGTCAGTTTGAATTTTCCCCATTTTTGCAACATTGTCGTAACATGATGTTATATGGCCTATATAACCTTTCTCGATAAATGGGCTATCCAACAGTATTTTTTTTGCAATTCGGACCAGTAGTTCCTTAGATTATCGCGTTCAAACCAACAAACAAACTCTTTAGTTTTATAACATTAGTTTAGATAAGTATTTTTAATTATATTCTGCAGCGAATATAATACACAGGTGAATTAAAATTGTTTATGAACTTAGTTAACTTATAATATAGGTTTATGAATATGTAAAACTATCTTTTTTAGCAATAATAGGGTAGATGACTGTCAAGTCAAATCAGAATCGTTTTAAGAAATGTCAAAACGATGCGCCTCGTACTTACATGAAATACAAAACAATGACGTCATTCTTTTGTAAGGTCAAATCATGTAGTTTCAATGTTTGTTTTGATGTTTATAAATTCATGACAACGTAAAATTGTAGAGAAACATTGTTTTTAAGAATATTTTTGCAAATGCTATTTCCTGTATAGTGTAAAATAATTTATTGTTATTGTAGTCATCTACCCAATTATCAGTAGGTAAGTGAAATCGCTTGAGCTTCGCTAATTTGTGATATATGTTATTTAGATAAGTTACTAAACTGACCTGTGTCTGTCTGTGTGTTACGTTATCACGCTTAAACATTCTACATTAACAGGATTTGGACTGTTAAAATGATTAATGAATTAATTAATAATTGACACGGTCCAAAAACTACCCCATTTGATTGTGTACGTGAATCAGTAGATTCTGAGCAAACTACTTTCAGGTTTGTACTATACCAAGAATAACGTTGTATACAAACATATTGTAAGAAGTGGCATTTAAAAAAAGTGGCCATGAGTTTTTATTGCCAAGTTCATTTCTAACTGCTTAACTCTTGCGAATTTGCCATTAAATGTAGAATCAATAAATTCCAAATTTTGTCTTACGTTCATAAACGTTGAATTTTGTAACCTAAGTGAATAAAGTACTTTGACCTTTGACTTTAAAATAATAAAATCAAATAAGGTCTGTAAAAACCGATATTTTATCACCGTCGTATTGAATTCAATAATACTCATGGGTTTATCGGATTCTGTGAAAATTATTACTGAAATATAAGTAGTCTCATTAAATTAATTGTGATTGTTATTAAAATTAATAAGTTTGGTATTATTTTAAATAATGAACTGGTGTTTATCTTCAATAATTAATTGGTTTACGTGTAATCTAGGATTAAGTTAATTGATTTAATAGATTAAATACTATATACCTACGATTAAATATTGTATTTTTTTAGAGGGTTGACTCCACAGATGATTTTAATTAGACCCCCTTACTAGAGATACATATTTGACATGTAGAGAAACTACTAGAGATAGATTTTGACATATTTTGTATGAACCTGCCTTACAAAATATGTCAAAAATACAAAAACTAGAGAGTCTCGTAGTTTGTACATATTGTAAATTAAAAATAGTATTAAAAACAGTTGTAATATAATAACTTTTAAAATAAATATGTTTATGTCCAATAAAAATAAGTTGCTAAGCTAGCTGACCCGCGCAACTTCGTATGCGTCAATTTTCCCCGATTTTGCAACATTTTTCATCGCTGCTCTGCTCTTATTGGTGTTAGCGTGATGTTATACAGCCTATAGCCTTTCTCGATAAATGGACTATGCAACAAAAACGATTTTTTAAATTCGGACCAGTAATTCCTGAGATTACCGCGTTCAAACAAACAAACAAACTCTTCAGCTTTATAATATTAGTATAGATTGTTGAAAACTCCTCCAATTCCGTCACTGATGTTATACCTATTAAGATCCTTAAAAAACAGGTTATCAACCTCAAAAATAAATTTCATAATCGGGCCAGTTTAGATAGAATTTGAGAACTTATAAATTATTAGGGAAAGGAAAAGATGTAAAGTTTTAATGATCAAGGAAAAAACTAATTTAATGATAATAAAATAAACTCGTGAAAGCTTTAAGCTTTTGTATTATCTGGGTAATCATTACAAATAACCACACAGAGTAGACCTGTTTAATAAATTATATTCAAAGTGCATTGAAGTGTTGAACACAATTTACATTTGAATATTTTTATGACACCTAAGTTTCACTTTAGGGTTTCATAAAAAGAACTAAATAATAAAAAAAAAAACTTTACTAAAATTGCTATCTGTCCACCCTTCAATAGGCATTGTCCCTGCAATGTAATGACTTGAAATTCACAACATGGGCACTACTATATTAATTCATTACAATATTACAAAGACATTAACAACAACAAATATCTAACAAAAATAAAATATAGTTACTAGTAATTATCTATACAATTTGTAAGTTTTCAGACCGAATAGCAACTTCCAAGGTTTCAAAAATGTAACCTGTATAGTAACAACATTAGTTACAGTAAAATTAATAATAATTATTGTAAACTACTTACAAATAGCATGCCATAATGTATAAATTTCCGAATTATAGAATAGAGTCACCATGTTAACATTGTATTTTTGAATCCGAAGTCCCGAATCATTTAATAAGTCGATGTCAGTTTACCCGCAAGATAGTGACATAAACTAATTGCGTCATATCCATTGAAGGGCACACAGTGATCGATTCAGAATTATATTAGCAAACCCGGCATTGGACACAACATTGATGTTTATAGACAACGTGAGTGACCACACCTATTAAAATAATTGGCTCGATTGTACTCTCTGTGATTTCAATTTGAATGATAAAGTGTTTTATGTTTTGGTACATTTTGCTCCTGGATTTGCTCGTGTTAAGTCAAAAAGCTCTGTTAAGTATGAGATTTGACTAGAACCTTGAAATAAAACCAAAAATCGAGCAATTCCCCATTTTAAGATGTTTTTTTTGTCTATACTAATATTAAAAAGATGAAGAGTTTGTTTGTTTGAACGCGGCAATCTCAGGAACTAATAGTCCAAATTGAAAAAATCTTTTCTGCTGGGTAACCCATTTATTGAGGAAGGCTATAGGCTATATAACATCACGCTACGACTGATAGGAGCGGAGCAGTAATGAAAAATATTGCAAAAACAGGAAAAATGTACGCAGACGAAGTTGCGAGGGACAGCTAGTATAAGATAATTACGTACTCGCTGTATCCCGGAGAACTCAAAGTAAACCAAGACTCAAAAAAAAAAATTATGTATAATACAAAATTGTGTCTGACGTGGGAATCGAACCCAAAATCTATTGCAGAGCAGTCGCCCGCACTCCCACTGCATAACCAAGGCAGTCAAGTGCCATAGCGTCTTATCTCTCTAAACGTTCTGACAAACAAGCATAAGATATTTTAGTTTTGTAATATGGGCGAATGTGCTCGCATTACAATATTCCAAAATGTAATTTAAACGAATTCGCTTTGTAATTCTCTGAGGGCCATACAAAACCCATCGTAACCTCAATGGATTTAATGAATAACTGGAATTTTCGAGAAGCCGACCGAATTCATGTGACATATTATTGGCTGATAGAATCTGAATGAGGACGTGAAAATACATCGTTCGTATTGCATTGGATATTCGTCAAAATATAGCTTTGTGGCGCATTAATTAATATCCTCTTCAATGATTTTCAGTTATGGCAACCAGTTTGAAAGGGCCAGTTACATAGATGATATTATAGTTTGTAATAGTCTGTGTGTAAATACAGTTCTCTATTCATAAAATAATCTCATGATAGGGTTTAAGTGAGCAATTTAATTTGCTAAAATAGTTTGTTTAGTAATAACCATGTATAATCAGCATGTTTAGTTTAGTAATACAATTTGCATCAGTCTTTTAACATGGTGTATAGTATATTAGTCGCAGCACCTTACCCCCATATCAAGTTTATAAACATGCGAACATTGTAAAATTGGCAATTTGAAAAGAGTGGCCGCGAGTTTTTATTGCCAGGTTATTTTCTCCGGCTTTACCTATTGTTTGCGAACTTGGCATTACATGTACGTGTAGAAACCCGACGTATCACAAGAGTTGTTTTGCATCCTCAGTGAATAAAGATATTTGAATTTTGAATAAAAATATCTTAGATTTATCGATATCTATAGCTCTGGGAATACGATACAAAATCTTCGCGCATGAAGTCATATAGCTTTGAGTGGTCGGCTCCAATATGCGATTTTCCAGTAACCAGAATTTGTCAAAAAGTCTTCCAACAATAGCCATCAGCATAAGCTTGCCTACACAATTAAGTACCAACCAATAAACCCTATTTCTTCGAAATAATTTTAGCCAATGGCACTCCTATAATTAAGACGGATTCAACGCATAAAAAAATTCGTCAAGTCGTTAGGGCTGTCGAACGTGCCAAAGAAATAAACACAAATAATCTTCTTGCGCAGTCCGGTAAAAATGAAAAACATAATCCTCCAATCCCACCAAAACAACAACATTTCATATATGTTACATATAAACTGTGATCACACGAGCCCAACGGAATTAACAAGTCAATATACACGGAACGGGTACATTCATTCACGTAGGCCCTCAAATGGCTATGAAGGGCTGATTTTAATCATGACGCCACATTTGAATCTTCCAATTTTGTGAGATAGCCTCGTTTGTATGATAGCCATAATAACAATATGAGCTGGGACTTACCTAACAAACATTTCACAGATTGTCCTGTTGGTCTAATGGTTGCTAACTAAAATATTAAATCTTTGTATGATGAGCATGACTGTCTATTATTTATCTATAGGTACATTAAGTAGGTTCGTACTGACAATGAAGAAAAAAAAATAATATTGAGTACTAATATTTTCTTCTTTAAATAACTGTATTTAAAAATATAGAATATAATTTTTTTTATTACCATCCAACACACATTTACAAATATTTTCTTAGTTTAAGCTAATAATTACTTACATCGTGTTGTGGGAAAAGAAACGAGCTCAGCAAATGCTGTTACATGCGAGATTGCATGTAACAACGCTGATTTTCAGCCCGTCCCTTCGACACATCAACGTGAAAGAAAAAAATAAAAAAGAAACAGAATATAAAATCTAAAAATACAGAATAACATCAAAACATCATAGGTACGAGTACAAAGGCCAATCAAAAACTAAAATTAATTAGACAGATAAAAATAATTAATAATGTTTCATAAATAACAATAAAAAAATTAAAAAAAAAACAATTTCATAGGCCGCCAATTAACCATTATAACCCAAATTAATTAAATTAATTATGAAAAACACATATTGAATATTTTAGTTAAGATCGCATTTTAATAATATTGCATATTATTAAAAACGAAAACAGGAATTTCCCATTTCAAACTAAAATCATGGTCAACTTTCAATCCATGCCTTCAGCGCTAATGTACTGAAATTTCGTTTGACTGCGGGTTTAAACCGGTCTGAATGAACGAACGGATGAAGCGATTTTTTTTATTCAAGTGTTATGGCACAACCTGTATATAAATGTTTGAGTAGGACTTTGACACAAATTATTTTACGATTATATTAATTTTGAGATTGTTTTAAAGCAATTTGTTGGTAAACGTTGAATGATGACATTTTGAAATGAAATGCTAAGAGACAGTCTCCATGGGCGAGAGTATTACGTGATATTATCGTCGTGCCACCTATTTCTTAACACTCTCTTAGAACATCACTCCACACGGCGATGTTATCGCGGCGTTGCGACGAGTAGCTAAGTGCGAGAGACGCGCTGTCAAACGCAGTTGTACCGCCTCGAAAAAGTGACGATCATGGTCGTGGACACGCGGCGATTCCGTCACGAATCACGGCGATACGCTGACGGAATAATCATAACAGGTGTATAGGGCCGGGGGGCCGCTTGACTCTTGAGCAGCAACAGAGTAGAGGGCTCTCCCTCCTCTTTCCTCCTCCTTGGGTTTAACCCCTATGGGTTATTCAGAACCCAAGCTTGTTTCTTACTTTTATTTTAAAAAAAATGGTTATCTGTAAAGCCGGTTTACGGACGATAATTTTACTTAGTAACGTCACAAGAAAACATTGACGACATATCGCCATTCGCTGTTGCTTAGCAACCAATTAATAACGTGACCGTTGCTACGTGAGAATAATATATATAAGAAGTTATCATGTGAAAAATGTTTCAATATTAAGATATTTAATTTTACAGTTATTTTTATTCGTTTTTTTTTGTTAACTACCTTATTAATACAATAATTGCATTTGAAAGAGAAGTGTGAAATTCAGACCCAGGAATCGAACCCGAGACTTCCGATCGCTTTACCGGGAGCTTTAGCGCGAAAATCGAACCGTCTAAATTGAATTCATTAAACTTGAAATTTTTCTTCCCTTATTGCACACGAGTTAGCCCACAAGAGAAGAAAAAAAAATGCAATTATTGTATTAATATTTAATTTAGGTTAAGCCTTACTTGACATGTTCCTAGAATAAAAGCCCCAAAAATAAAAGATAAAAAAAAATAAATAACTGAAAACTTGATCTGCCATTGGATTTGAGCGGTTTCGGTTCAAAAACTGAATTTCACATGAACAAAGCCCCAAGCAATAGCATGAATATCAATAGCAATATTAGTATCATATTCTCAGAAACTGCGTTAATAATTTCAATGAAATTCGCTGTAGCGTTTTTAGGGCGAAAAATTGATCTAGCTTGGTTTCACTTCCGGGAAAACTGGTTTTCTTTGAATTGTTGAATTTCAGTGGAACTTATACATACGCGTATTTACTGAAATATTTTTTTTTTAATAAAAATAACTAGCAATGTGGAAATGAGTCCCACATTACTAGCAATCTTGTTAACCCCTCCAGCTAAGCTCAAAGGCGGGGGTTCGAATAGCCATTAGGCTACCGCCGCTTTTCTTTGGCTAAGCAGACCAATTCGAGACGTAAAACTCTTTCCATAACCCAGCCAAGTTCGAGTCGGGCAATATCGCAATTTGACTGTACAGTCGGCTACATAAGTGACTTACCAAAAGCAATATTTCAAGTATTCACAGCTTCAAAATGAATGACTGCCTCTGTGGCATGGTGGGAGTGAGTCCGACTGCTACGCAAGAGGTCGTGGGTTCGATTCCCACACGGGACACCACTTTGTGTCATCCACAAATTGTTGTTCCGAGTCTGGGTGTACTTTGTGTCTCGTGACTTGTATGTTTGTAAAGTCCCCCGCGACACAGGGCTTGTAACCTACTGCGGGAGCCGTCTTAAAAAAAAAGTGTTTAAATTTCTTGTAATTCTACAGTCATTGTATTGTTCTAATTCGAAATTGCTTATCCATACGGTAGGGATATTTTTTGAATGTCGGCTTGAATATTTACAAATGCTAAGCGACTTATGTCGCTGACTGTACCTAATAGTAACATCGAATGCCAGTCGGACTCGCACAGTTTAGAAGAGAGGGGGGGGGGGGCAGTTGACTCTCCTTACAAAATAACAGCAGCTAAGTGCAAGTGGAGTATTATTTTTCTGTTGTTTCTATGATTTTGGGGGAAGCGGGTGCAGACCTCCAAATACATTTAAAGTATAAAAACACATAATATTACTTATATATAGATTTCTGTACTTCTTCATAAAAGCTTCAACATCACACTAATATTATAAAGGCTAAAGTTTGTGAGTGTGTGTATGTTTGTTACTTTTTCACGTCTAAACGGCTAGAGCGATTTTAATAAAATTTGGTATGGAGTTAGCTGACATCCTGGATTAACACATAGGCTAACAAACCGCGGGTAACACCGCGGGGTAAAGCTAGTTTATAATAAAAAGGATCTAAAAAAATATTTGCTTCAGTGTATAATATAAATACATTTCTAAATAAGCGGCGGTAGCCTAATGGCTAAGGCATCAGACTCGCAATCGTGAGGTCGCGGGTTCGTATTCTACCCATTAGTATATTACCGACGTGAACCTACCACACACAAGCCATTGAGCTTATCTAGAGGGGTTAACAGTATTGCTATTAATGTGGGACCTCCAATCCCACATAGGTAGTTATCTTTTTTTAAAAAGACTCCTTCATATAAGCTTAAAATATGCCAAATTTATATTTCAATGGTCAAATTTTACAAACAATATTTTTAAAAATATATCCAAAGATTTTGCTTCACTAATGAATAATTAAATCCCTTAGTACGTGTCATAAAATCTATACTTTAATATTTTACAGTACATTTTTAATCTCCACTTTATAAAATAATTGTAAAACCCTATCCAAAGCCCCACTAGACTGAAAATACTGAAATATAAACAAAAGATCACGTAGAGAAATTGGCTCAGTACCATTATGACTCCCCATCAATCTGCCAGGCCCGACTCGATTTGTTCATGCAAATTGTGAGCTTATTCTTTAAGCAAATCATTTCTTCGTCAAGGTGTTGATAGATGGTGATTAAAGATATATTTATAATACATAATATTATAAAATGATGTATACTACGGGTATAAATCGCGTCAACAGTTTAAGGTAAAGTACCTTGTTTATTGGCCGACGTTTCAAATGTATTGCATCGGCCGTAGTCACGGCTTGTCAACCCGTATCATAATGTGTACAAATCGCGAAATTTATTGCGTTTATCAACATTTATAACGCATATTATAATTTAAAAATAGATTTTTGTTCTTATCTATACTAATATTATAAAGCTGTAGAGTTTGTTTGTTTGTTTGAACGCGGTAATCTCAGGAGCTACTGATTCGAATTGAAAAAATCTTTCACTGATAAATAGCCCATTTATCGAGGAAGGCTATAGGCTATATAACATCACGCTACGACCAATATGACTGGAGCAGCAATGAGAAATGTTGCAAAAACGGGGAAATTTTAGGCATACGAAGTTGCGTGGGCCAGCTATAGTCTTTCATATAAGATTTAACTTTGCCAGTTCTTACACTCGCAAACGCGCAAAAAGAAACCAAAAATTTGGTTATTATCCCTTAGTACATGTTTTTTACCTTACTTTAATGTACATATTTTATCAACATTTTGTAACTTAATTATAATACCCCACTAGACAGAAAATACTGAAATAGAAGCAAAAGATCACGCAGAGAAATTGGCTCGCAACCATTAATACGCCCCATCAATCTGCCAGGCCCGACTCGATTTGTTCACGCAAATTGGGAGTTTATTCTTTAAGCAAATCACTCCATCGTCATGCTAAGATACTGTTTAAACGGATAGCGTATATTTTAAAAATAAGCTTTATTGTTACATATTGTTTTCTAATATTCTCTACTGTAATAATAATATCTTGGGTCCAAATCACACAAGAACATCAGGATCTTATTCCGTGTCCACGGCAAGCCCGTGCGAACAGCAAAAACTGTCAAAATTATGTCACACGGAAAAAAGATCCTGATATGGATCTAGATCCTAATTAAGGCAGAGCCTTTACTATTGTATCTAGACAACTGATAAACATACTTATATATTTCTAAATACATACATAGTATAGATAAATTACACACAGACAGAATAAAACATCGTGCTAATCACACAAAGTTTTATTCTGGGTGGGGATCGAACCAACGACATCTGGATTAGCAGTCAGGATCACTAATCACTAAACCAACAGGCCAGTCAATCTGTATTTATTGAAAGAATTTACTTTTAATTAGAAGATGTCCCGTCCTTTCCATTTAGATTCACCATAGTCAGGTAAAATACTGAATTCACAAAAAAGTGAGCAAAGTTTCGAAAGAAAAGTTAGTCCTACCATTTTTCTCTTAATAATTAATTTCATTATGAACTAATTATGGCCTTGGTTTACTTAGTTTATTAAAAATGAAATAATATGCCATCAAAACTTCATGAATAAAAATCGAGCGAACTAACCAGAATATGTTATTTTTCAATCAGAAGGGACGAGTATATTCTATGGTTTAATCGTATACTGTTTACAGGCGATTATTCTTTATATATAAGAAACTACCTTTCGCCAGCAGCTTCGCCCGCCTGGATGTTGGTTATCGCGATAAAAACTATCTTTATAGTTTCCAGGGACTGAATCTATAATATCTATCTACGAGTATATAACAGATGACGTTGTGTGAGTGGTCCCAAGATATTATTCAACATGTAGGTAAGTTTGATGTCAAGTTTGCTACCAATTGGTTAATTTATTTATTTAAAGCTTTATGCACAAAGTTGTACAAAGGCGGACTTAATGCTAAAGGCATTCTCTGCCAGTCTACCTTAGGGTGATGTAGAAATGAAATGTGTAAGTGCAGTAAACTCTGTGGCGCGGTGGGACTGTGTCCGACTGCTACGCAAGAGGTCGTGGGTTCGATTCCCACATGGGACACCACTTTGTGTGATCCACAAATTGTTGTTACGGGTCTGGGTGTAATTTGTGTCCGTGACTTGTATGTTTGTAAAGTCCCCCGTGATACAGGGCTTGTACGCTACTGCGGGAGTTGTCTTAAAAAAAAAAATACAATATAACTATACAATAATATACATACTTACAAAAATACATACATAAAAAAAAATACAGATACAGACAAATATTTAAGTTACTAATGTTGTGATGATTCAACTGATACACCAAGGAACAAAGTTAAGTCTCAGAAAAAATCAAGACATTGTTGCCTAAACATTCAACAACATCGTAATATTACCTAGTTATAAATGTTGATAAACTTTCGCGATTCACCGTATTGCAACGGCCGTGGTCGGGCAATAAACAAGGTATTTTACCTTAAATTATTCACGCGACTAAGACCCGTAATATATATATATATTTATAATTACCTAGTTATATCAAAATTATCAATGTTTACAAGGTTTATTTGCTAATACACATTGTACTGTACGGTATATGCTCAAATTATAATCTATGTCATGTAATAAAAAAGCGCTTCATACCTAAACGGCTAAACAAATCTGGATTAAATTTAACATACCTACGCTACTTTTTATTCTGGAACTGTACTGTGTCCATAGGATATATTTGTTTCTCAATATTTTCACGCAGAGGAAGTCGCAGGCATCCACAACTATATCTTACACCATTACCAGAAGGCTGATAAAAATTATAGAACAAAAATTTAAAGTGCCAAAGCGGTCGCCTAATGGCTACAAAATCAGTCTAATATTACTAGACCCTTAGGACTAGATATTATAATCGATTCAGAGAGCATACATACATAGTGTACACAACACTCACTTACTCACGCAAGCACGTGCGTGCACACTCACGCACACATACACACACACACACACACACACACACACACACACACACACACACGCGCGCGCGCGCGCGCGTGCGCACAGACACACGCATACGCACACACACAAAACACACACAACACACACAACACACACACACACACACGTATGCATTTATTCTTAGATGTTATCCCTTTATAACCCTTAACTTAAGTTAGAAATACATATTTATGTTACTAAAATTAAAACATTACATACAATATTGTAACAATATGCTAGGTATGAAAGAGACTGGATCTCACGACACAGGGAATCCTAGTGTGAGATCCAGGGCTTTATTACTATCTATTTGTAACTTTTTGAACAATAAATCATTTTTATTTATTTATTATTTATTTTCATAATAAAAAGTATTATAAAAATCGATTATAATGTCTAATCCGTCCCTACTCGCTGGCAGTAGGACAAGTATCTTATACGTACAACAATATAATTAATTTCAATATTAAATGTCTCTAAGCCGTGATATAAATAGCCCCCGTTTCCCGGGGCCTGTTTGAACCCACCCGTCTCAAGCAGGGTTAAGATCGTGTCTCGTACACCTAAATTGAAATGTAAATTCCTATGAACATAATTGGTTTGGTAGATAATAAAGAGATTTTAATCAATATGAAGACTGCAGTGAAATAAATTGATATTCGTATTTCAGTGAATGAGAAAATTGCTAACTTTGTTATAATGTGTAATCGTTCTTCATAATTTAAACTAAGTACTCAACATTTTCTTAATGAACCATATTCCTAACGAATGCTCACTCACCTGCGGACCGGTCCTCAACTATATAAGACGACCGATATTTTATTCGTATTGTGTACCTACCCGCAAATAAAATTATACAAGTTTTTATTGTTTTGTAGCATAATTATTAAGTGTGTCATAATTACTTTAAATAATTTAATCAAGCCAGTTATGGTTATTTCCTAGTTACTATAATTGTAAGAATAGTTTATCCAATTCGCTAAGTTGACTTACTGAGTGAGATTAAAAAAATGGTAAGTACTTTTATATACTTTAGTCGTGTGTTAAAAATTATTATAATATTATGTTTCATGTTAATTGTCAAAAGTTCTTAAAGGCGCTCTTAGCCTAGGGAATACTTGTAACTTAGTCTTAAAGAAACAATTAGAATAAGATCAATTGCTTACTATCATTGTAATCCCTACTAATATACATATATGTGAATGTAAGTTTGTTTGTTACGCTTTCACGCGAAAACTACTCAACCGATCATCATGAAACTTTGTACACATATTCTTGGAGGTATTAGAAGTAACACAGGATTATAAAAAAAGGGGAAAATTTACGCAGACGAAGTTGCGCGGGACAGGTTTATTTTATAAATAAAGACGCTTTAAAATCAATCAATCACTCAAAATTGGTTATGGCCAAGTGGTACCGGCTTAAGAATATTGCCACTCCATCTCTTCCCGTGGGTGTCGTCAAGGCGACTCAGGGATTCCACACCGGAGGAAGCAGCAGCGTCCTCTGCGTATTTTAAAGCCTTATTTGTCAACCTGCCCACCAAGCGTGGCGATTATGACAATTACCCCAAGTACCTGGGGAGACCCGTGCCCAGCAGTGGGACATCATATGGGTACGGAGATAGTTTGAGTTTTAGAAAAAGACTAACCGATATTAACGCGGGCGTAGTAACGGATGAAAGCTAGTCAGCCATATGACACAACACATTGAGAGCACAGAAGATAAACTTAATATAACGCGCGTTCGAGCAACCACATAAATACATTTTGTTTCGAATGTGTTCCGAGATAATATGACGAGATTTCTTGACCTTGTATGTATAAGCCCGCCTTTTTTGTTTTATTTTAAAAATAACTAGCAATGTGGGTTTTGTGGATCCCACAGAGTAATGTAATACCAAACGTGTTCTAAATGTGTTCCGAGATATATTTGACGAGATTTCTTGACCTTGTATATATAAGCCCGCCTTTTTTGTTCTATTTTAAAAATGACTAGCAATGTGGGTTTTGTAAGTAATGTAATACCTATAATAATAAACAGGATCCCACGACCCTGTTTATCTAAGCAATGCTGTTTACCTCTCCAGCTTAGTTAGTGGGGTTGTGTTAGAAGTGGGTTCATGTCGGTAGTATAATGGGTAGGATTCAAACTCTCGCGAGTTCGAATCCTACCTATTATACTAACGCTTGGCTCAAGTAGTCTTCGGACTCGCAATCGTGAGGTCGCCCTCTCGATTACGAGTCCAATGCCTTAGCCATTAGGCTATCGCCGCTTCATGTCTCAGTATATAAAATACTAGCTGTTCCGTGCAACTTCGTCTGCGAAATTTTCTCCCGTTTTTGCAACATTCCTCATTGCTGCTCCGCTTCTGTTGGTCGTAGCGTGATGTAATATAGTCTATAGCCTTCCTCGATAAATGGGCTATCCAACAGTGAAAATAAATATTTTTTCAATTCGGATTTGTAGTTCCTGAGATTAAACAAACAAACTCTTCAGCTTTATAATATTAGTATAGATACTCTGTGGCTTCATGTAGGTACTCTTGGCGTTTTGAGTTAATAAGGTTTGTATTACTGGAATACAGGCATCTTCTTTGGGAAATGGTACTGACCGTGATGAACAAAAAATCAAAGAAAATAGGTTTGATTTTTGGTTCTGGGATATTCTCAATACGTGATAATAAAGAGAGAAGCCTACGAATTGGTCACCTAATTTCAATTATTGTTTTTAAACTTTCACGATTTTTATACATATTAGATAAATATCGGGACTTAATCGCGTGAATTATTTAAGGGTACGAACCTTTTATTTACCCGACGTTTCGATCGAATTCTAATATGCCTAATTTCAAGATAGTTTTCCTAGGCAGGTGCTGAACTGTTGAACAACCCTGATATTGCTTACATTATGATCCATATGCTTACTGCATCATAAATTACTATCTAAAATATAATCCTAATAAACATTCACTAAAGCAAATTACATTTCAATATACCGACTATATATAATACGATATAAAAGCCGTACATTTTCTCTCCCAACCCTACAGTGCTCGGTGGGGGTCACTCCGACCACTCATTACCCAGATAGATGGCGCTGTCAGCGCTCGACCCATTTATTTTAACAAGCCACGCTAATTTCACATTTATTGTCCGTTCTCATATAAAATACGTTATTCGTACGAAAAATAAGAATTAATGATCATCTGATTACTTCTATTTTTATGCCTTTTGCCTCATAAATTATGTTTGCTTTATATTTCTGCGTATGTTTACTGTGTAAGTTAATATGATTTTCGTATTGTTTCTATTATAGCACCACCTGTGAATGGCTCGATTTATTATTGTTTATTAAAATGGTATTGTATTGTAATAATAAGAGAATTTCACGCCTTTATCTATAGGAATAAGTCGGGCTTGTACAGACAAATAATATTTCACCTCTGAAACATTTTCTATTATGTTATGAAACTTCTCGTAGGTATTACATTTATACTACGCAATTTCGTCTGCGTAATTTTTATTTTTGCTACATTTTTCATTGCTGCTCCGCTTGTATTGATTATAGCCTAATATTATACACTAGCTTTCCCGCGCAACTTCGTATGCGTAAATTATCCCCGTTTTTGCAACATTTCTCGTCGCTTCTCCGCTCCTATTAGTCGTAGCGCAATGTTATATAGCCTATAGCCTTCCTCGATAAATTATTTTTTCAAATCAGACCAGTACTTCCTGAGATTAGCGCGTTTAAACAAACAAACTAACAAACAAACTCTTCCGCTTTATAATATTAGTATAGATAGTCTATAGCCAACAGTAGAAGAATTTTCAATTCGGACGTATTCGGTGTTGTTCCTGAGATTATCGCGTTCAAACAAACAAACTCATCAGCTTTATAATATCAGTACAGATAAGAGCCACACAGTTGTATGTCTAATTATATTGCATAATTGAAGTAATTTTTAAAGGCATTTCTTGCCAAGTACTACAATTACAAATACAATATTTGCATTTTTGAAATTGCATAATACTTTCTATTACAACTACATTACCACATAAAATAATGACCACCACACCTGAAGGCAGCACTTTGAAGGTTAAGTGCTCTTCACAGTACCCCCACACGAGATGACGTTAGATCCTTTCTACCAGACTAAACTTTGGGATATCCTTCAAGGAAGAAAGAAGGGTCACAATAGAACTTTTAGGTCACAGGAACTGCCAGTTATTAGGTTCCAGCCTCTATCCAAATAAAATACTCTTCCCTTTTTCCAACCTCCGCCAAGATATATACCATCATGATCTTCAATTCCATCAAAAGTTAGTAAATATATTTAATTAACAGCAGTAACTTAGGCATTCCAAATCTTCTTTCACTTCACCTTGTTGATCTATTTCTTAGACTATTTACATTAACATCGCAATATTTGGAGCTTAACTTTGAAACCAGACCAATATACAGCTAAAGTATTCCTAAACAAACTTCTTAAGAACGGAAAACCAATAAATTCTTCGACTACACAACATTAATCATTTCAACGTGTCTGCCATTTTGGATATACGTCAACGTGAATAAAAGATATAAGGAACATGTTCAACAAGACAATGTGTAGGTGTTTTCATCGAAAATACCCCCGTCGCAGTCGACAGGCTGTACGATAGATTATGACGTGCCCTATCGCGTTTAATAAAGCTGTGCTTTTCAGGGTCTGGTCTGAGTAATTCGCGATTTAGACTTCAGGTATAAATAAATAACAAGTGAAAAAAACATAAACTAAAAAAACTCAAAACTACATCGTCATCTAGTCAACTCTTGAGGTAAGCCGATAAAAAAAACAGGGCAGTTTGGCCATTTGTCATTGTCATTATGCCACTGAATTTTGGATTATGAGTATTAAACGTTAATTTCCGATTATATTTCAGATGGTGATGACGGAATAAATCACTGGCAACTCCAGGTAACATGTATTTTATTAAAGACTAGCTGTCCCGCGCAACTTCGTCTACGTAAATTTTCCCGGTTTTTGCAACATTTCTCATTGCTGCTTCGCTCCTATTGGTCGTAGCGTGATGTTATATAGCCTATAGCCTTCCTCGATAATTGGGCTATCCAACAGTAAAATATTTTTTTAATTCGGATCAGAAGTTCTTGATATTACCTCGATCAAACAAACAAACTCTTCAGCTTTATAATATTAGTAAAATTAACACACAGTAGGTTCTTGACGACACGACGTAAGAGAAATCACTGTAGTTTGGCAGTAAAAGATTGATTACCTTTGCCCAACATTGACACATTATAGGTTAAGAAAAAAAAAGTAACTCTAAATCGCTACTTCCAATAACTTGAGGCAAATAACTCGAAGGCTTGAGTCGGCACCCTTCCTTCAATACCAATCAATATCAATAATAAAATCGGGGCTCTAAGTAAATCAACTTTGTAACTTTGTTACTTCCCTGGCTTTGCTTCAATATTTTTCAAGACAGGGAACAAGAGTTTTAATATTTATGAACAGAATTAGGATTCTTATAAATCGCTTATAGTTTATCGTTACATGTTTATGCATATGCCTGTGTAGATTTTTGATCGAGGCTTGGTCCACAGTTTCGAACATGGTTTAAGATCAAAGCTTAATGTGAGTTTTAGGTCCTAAGCCTGATAAAGAAACATCGAATTAACTCCGGGGTTTCTCAGATGTGTGGGAAATGGTTGTGTGACAAAAGTATGCGGTAGGTGGTGAAGGGTTAAGGATATTGGCACCAAAAAAGCTTATTAATCCGATGTTTGTGTTAAACAGTAGACTTGACTAGGGATTACTAGGGGTTCCCAGTTAAGTATAATTAATTTGTGTGTTTTACATCATATTAGTATGTCACTATGTTAGTGATTTCAATAAAAGCCATCATTGGATCTTCTTCTTCATTCTTGAGAAAAAGAGTAAACCTTTAAGAAAAAAAAACAGATTATAAGGGATGGATCCCACCACCCACCCTCGATCTGTGTGTATCTGGAAATGCCCTTAATACAACAATCGAAATAGATTGACAGACCCCACTCAAAAAGAGAGACCTGCCACAAAGAGCTTCCACGAAGTGAAACTTCGACACGTGTTTCGCCATGTTACGCCTGATTCAATCGGTTATAAAAAAACAACTATCTGCTGCGAACAAATCGATCTTACTCGATCTTGGTCTAAAAACTTAGTAAAAATGATCTGTAGCTTTAAATAATAAGTATATAAACCAAACTTCAGCAATTACAATTCATAACAGTTTTTTTTCTTACGTTACTCTAAAATATAATAAAATATTTACAGAGCATATCCTCTTCTCTTCACTATAAATTATAATTTATAAGAGAAACAAACAACAACAACGTCTTATTATCTTTGAAAATATGAAATTCTAAAAAACTCTAGGTACGGTACACTATTATCTTCAATAAAGCCGTATTTTTTCAATAAACTAACATTAAAATCAATCATTAAATTACTAGACATTACCTGCAGCATAGCAACATAAATAACGATTTAAAAAAAAAACTTCACTCATTAATTTAACCCTTGAGGGACGACTCAGAAACGTTAAAACGTGTGTTCCTTCAATTCTAACCAAAACATTAAATATAGTGCCCACAGCGCTCGCTTCTAAGCCAGTAAATTTCATACTTTTCAACCTCTATTTAATCCCTTTAGGGGTAGAAAATAAAAAAACTTCTTTTTTTTTAGTACTTATCATAAAATCTTTTCTTTTAAAGATAACTAGCAATATGAGATACTGGGTAGCAATCTTGTTAACCCCTCCAGCTAAACTTAATGGTTTGTGTTAGGTGTGGGTTCAAATCGGTGGTGTAATGAGCAGGATTCAAATCTTGCGATTACGATTGCGAGTCGCTTTAATCTGATCACAAAATCTGTATTTTAATTTTAGCTTAAGTGCTGCGATGATGTGTAGGTCAGTCAGGAGTCAGGACATGTCTTTTTATACGTATAGATTGATAATAGCAATTACGAAATAAATTGAAAGGGAGAAGGACGGAAATATGAGGGTACAATAAAAATGTTAGCGTAAACTAATTACAGCGTAAGTCGAGAATAATCTAATATTATTTGGACAGAACAAGCTTGGAAGTTGGAAGACATTATGAGATTTTATATATCATTTTATTATAATTGGTTTGTTTATATGTACAGAAAAGAAAATTCCTTTTATGTAAGTGTAACAGACGGTTTAATCGGCAGCATGTACCTACCCCCTTATGTTTTTATAATCAATGAAAAAGTTATGATCGATTTATGAACGCCATTGCTATACTACTGTTGATCAATATTTAGTTGTTGAATTGATTCTAAAGTTTCATCGTCTTTGTTTGTATTTAGAAGATCAAATTAAAATATTTGCATTTGCATAAGTTTAACTTAGATGTAGAATAACTTACAAAAAGATAGGTGTCCCACTAGCACTGTCAGATTTAGGAACAGGAAAATGTACACAATTTAGATAAACTCAGAGCCCTAGCTGTAGTGTTTTTAATATATTTTAATCTTGGATTGTTTACATAAATATTTATGCTTTGAAACTGTCACAAAATTCTGTCAGTAATCCATTTTTCATTTGCCATTTACTTAGATTTGAGCTTATAAATGTTTCTTATCCTAAATAACGGGTTTATGTGCTAAGATTCAATTACCAAAATCAAATCCAACGCTTGCAAATTTTTGTCGCTTGTTCCAATATTTCTGAGAAGCAGATCTTTCTTACAAGTAGGTACATACTGGTAATTTAATTCCGTCTCCGTAAATAAATAAAAGAGATGGCACGACGTCCTGATTTTGTCCATTCAAGCGATGAATTGGGCAATCTAGCTTCGGGTCTTTTTGACCCCCGTCGATTGTGTGGGCGATTGTTTTGTCTCCGCGTCGCTGACAGGTTGACCGTTCCAATGTTTGTAGGATGAAATGTGACTGGATATATTATATATTTACGTGTTTATATTTTTTATTTTACTGTACATATCTTCTTTCTTTTTTATGTTCGACTGTCAGTCTTTCCACCTGGGATATGTAGGTAATGTTGTAGCTACGGGCATGAAATAAATTGACCTAATTTTAGCGATCCAGTTGATAACATCGTTCTCTATTGTGAAGGCAGTTGAGATGACATATATGAACACTGAGGATTAGCTATTACCTTAACCTAGAACTAGGTCTATGTACAGAATACAGTATAGTACGAAAGTTTCATTCAAAACGATCTTGACGCACGCACACGCACACACGCACACGCGCGCACACACACACACACACACACACACACACACACACACACACACACACACACACACACATCACACACATATACACAGACACGGAGAATCGGAACAAAACTGACCAGAGAGAGAGCGAGTGCAACGCTCACGCTTGGTGAATGCTCGTTCTGTGCACGCGTGTGAGTGTGTACAAAAGACGCGGTACATACATGAGCGTTCCTTCTGTACTCTATTTATTTTGTGGCCCAGGGTTCTGCGTGGCCTAGACTTGTATATGGTTTTTACTAAACCCAGAGTATGTGAATGCAAAGAATCGTGACGACAACATCATGTCCGATGAGGATAGCATAGTCTCCTCTCTCAATAGGTAAGGGCGGTAATCCACTAGGATTACCGCCCTTACCTATTGAGAGAGGAGACCTGGGTATAGTGGACCATTATGAGACCGAATATGAATCATCTATAAGGTAGAAGCACCTCGATTAAACTGGTAAAACACTAAAATACTTGAATTACATTTATCAGACTCTAGCGACCAACGGTCCAGCCTATTCATTTGCCACAAAATAAATGACGTACACTCGTATTTCGATCACGAGTTGTGCCCTCAGACTAAGTATATTATCCCGTTTTATGACACTCGTAAAGTTTCGCCCCTAACCGCCCCGCTCTCCCCTTCGACGTTCGATGTATAAATGTATTGGTTTTCTTTATTTGTGAAGAGATGTGGTCAGTTACTGATCGTAGATGTGATCTTATGGAATACGTCTGTGAAAGAGGTTTTATGTAATAGTCCTACTTCTTTTATATAAGCGAAAGTAATTATGGCTAGTTTTTTATGCAATGTTTCGTTCCACTGGCCTGTTGTCTAGTGACCCTGACTGCTGAACTGGATGTCATGGGTTTGATTTCCACCCAGGATAAAACTTTGTGTTATGAGCACGATGATTTATTCTGATTCTGGGTGTTATTTATCTATAATATGTATGTACTTAGAAATATATAAGTATGTTTATCGGTTGTCTGATTGCCACAGTACAAGCTTTGCTTAGTTTGGGATTAGATGACGTTGTGTGAGTTATTCCAATATATTATTATTATTAATTAAGCTGTTAAACCTATTTCGAAAAGCTTTTGTTTTTTTAAACGACGAAAGATTGCAATAGTTAGAATGTATAGTAATCTACTTTATTAAAGCGGCATAGCGGTTAAGGCGTTGGACTTGCAATCGAGAGACCGCGGGCTCGAATCACACTTATTATACTACCGAAGTGAACTCCAAACTCAATTTAGCTTAAATAGAGTTAACAAGATTACTAGTAAAGTCCAACTACATTATACATTACATTATATTTACACAAAAAAACAATTAAAAAATAACCTCAATTTGTTCCTTAGGCGTGAAAACGCCTAAACGATCTGTCACTATGAAATTAAAAAAAAAGACCTGACCTATTTTTAAAATGATAACCGTCATTCACAAGGGGAAAATCTAGTTCCATACAGCCTAATACTACAATAAGAACATTCAAATTGCATTCGCCTGGTATTTTAACACTATGATTTTAAGAATAACCTCATTTCACCCCGACTTCCTCTCAATACCTGTCACTATATAAATGGATAAAAATATCTTACCTTCCCAAGATACAAGGAATAGAATTTCTATTAGATAGAAAATAAGATTTTCAATCTGTCTATAATATTTTCTTTCATAGATGACAGAAACATAAGCAGGAGATAACACAATATTATAGTTTGATTAAAGTAACTTTACACGTGTAGAATATTTTCAATTAGTTTTCGATGTATGAAAATCTTGTATCCAGGATTCGATCCGTGGCCACCATGGTTTAATTCGGTTCAAATATTTACGTGATATTACTGGTTGCACGTGGTGATATTGTATCCTCCTGGAGAGCCTTCATCAGGTGCTAACATTTTTCCTCAACATGTATAAAAAAAACAACGGGTCACTCCGGGAGTGCCGGCAGAAGGGAAAACTTGAACATTATATTACATACTGATGAAATTTGAATGTTATTTTTCGATCTTACTGACATAATAATAAAATATGAAATAATAAATCACAAATTAAAAAACCAAAATCAAAAATAAAAATAAAATAGAGAAAAAAATAATCGTTACTCGGACTCAAACTGGGGTCTTCTAGTTTCTGGACCGCCCGATATCCCACCTGAGCTATACTAACATTGTAGATGTGAGATGTAGGGAAAGCAGTTTTTCATTGCTCTCCCTCCGTCTTACGAATTTTCGATCAGGTCACGTGTTCTGACGCGAGTTTTTACCCATCCCAAAAAGTGCACAACGCCGCTAAAGAAGTTTTTGCAACATTTTTCATTGATACTCCACTCCTACTGGTCATAGCGTGATGTTATATAGTGTATAGCCTTCCTCGTGAAATGGGCTGGCCAACACTTAAAGATTTTTTCAATTCGAACCAGTAGTTCCTGAGATTATCGCGTTCTAACAAAAAAACACGCTCTTCAGATTTATATTATTAGTATATTTGGTATAAAAACAAGGTGTTAAAAAAATAACTGGGATCTGTGGCGCGGTGGGAGTGTGTCCGACTACTACACAAGAGGTCGTGGGTTCGATTCCCAAACGGGACACCACTTTGTGACATCCACAAATTGTTGTTCCGAATCTGGGTGTACTTTATGTACGTGACCTGTATGTTTGTATAGTCCCCCGCATCACAGGGCTGGTACACAACTGCGAAAGCCGTCTTTACAAAAAAACTGCAAGAATTTTGTGTTTCATCAGTATTAGAAAACTAACACGTTACAATATGTTGTGTTATGCTTGATCAGTATCAGAAAACAAAGACATACAATAGCCATATTAGCCATGTAAGTACGTCGGAACGTGTGAAGCTAATGTACACACTCCGCCGCCGAGTAGCCGCCGGTTACCGGGCACCGGCTGCCCGGTAACTACTCTTCGGAATCGGAACGTGTGAATTTTTTTATTACGTAATTAAAACAATAGCATAATGTTGTTATAGACGGTGTAAGGAGCCGGCCATCTGTACCTATGTAATTTGTAACGAAAGCCACAGATCGAGGCATCAGCGAAGCCCAACATAATAGAGTAGGTACATAACAATTTTATGTAATACTAGCTGTCCCGTGCAACTTCGTCTGCGAATATTTCCCCGTTTTTGCCACATTTCTCATTGCTGCTCCGCTCCTATTGGTCGTAGCGTGATGTTATATAGCCTTTCTCAAGAAATGGGCTACCCAACAGTAAAATAATTTTTCAATTCAAACCAGTAGTTCCTGAGATTATAGCGTTCAAACAAACAAACTCTTCAGCTTTGTAATATTAGTATAGATAGTTTTAATTTTGGATAAAAAGTGTATCATAAAATTAAATTATCAGTATCAAGCACATGAACAAATTGCAATACATTTTTAATATCATTTTTTTTAAGATTCTTGATGTTTTTTTTACGTGACTATTTCGGTTTATTTGAATTAACCCTATAAAGGTCATGCCATACGCGTTGGCTGAAATTCTGTTTAATCATTTTGATCCCATTTTTTGATTGGAAATCTTGAATGATTTCTTAATGCCAAAAATGGATAAAATGTTTATCACCTCTACTTATAAATCCATTTCTTTATTCTATCGTCGAGATATTGGATAATGTTTATCATACCTAGAGCTACCTAGAGGTGCACTCTACGAGGGATGAGCTCCGCTAGGGGTGTACCAGTTATTAGTAGAGTTTACGACAGTCGTAAACATGTCTCTATAATGACACCGGTGTGTTCTGTTGTTATTATTTTTATCTTACGTGCCATGTTGTATAGGTTTATTAGAAACTAGTCCCGCGCAACTACGTCTGCGTAAATTTTCCCCGTTTTTGCAACATTTCTTATTGCTGCTCTGCTCCTTTTTTCTCCACTATTTAATGAATGTTATTATACATATAAACCTTCCTCTTTAATCACTCTATTTATTAAAAAAAACCGCATCAAAATCCGTTGCGTAGTTTTAACGATTTAAGCATACATAGGAATATAGGGACAGAGAAAGCGACTTTGTTTTATACTATGTAGTGATATACTATATGATTCTTCATTAGAGATTATGATATTTTTTACCCTTTTTATCTGTGATAGCTACGAAGACTATACAGTCTCCGTAGCTAATAATTTAATAGAATAATAAGGAAGTTCTTATTTTACAATTAGGTTACTGCACCTACACATTCCATTTCTACATCACCCTAAGGTAGACTGGCAGAGAATGCTTTTAGCATTAAGTCCACCTTTGTACAACTTTGTGCATAAAGTTTTAAATAAATAAAATATACATGCGACAGATATACAGAGACCCAAACGCATATACATGCGTTTGGGGTTAGAGGTGTTTGGTCTTTTCACACTAGACCGGCGCAATTGTATAGTCATATTTGCAGGAACGTGTGAAAGCTTACATAATCGCTATACACTTCGCCGTCGGATAGCCCCCGCTGGGTACCTAGCACCGGCTACCCGGGAACCAGAATATGTGAAAAGTACCTTTGTGTGTGTGTTACAATTTTTGTCGAAAGCGGCTGGTATATATCATGTATCAGAGAAGTATGGTCAATATCAAGGATTTTGTCAAAATTAGAGTAGGTATCCTAAAATTTAATTCGTTATTTATTCAAGCGTTTGTTTATACTTATTGCAATAATCTCAGGGACTACTAGTCCTAATTTAAAAAAATACTGTTGGATAGCCCATTTATCGAGGAAGGCTATAGGCTATATAACATCACGTTACGACCAATAGGAGCCGAGCTAAGCCGAAGTCGCGGGTCAGCTAGTTAATTACATATATAAGTTTCCAATTAAAAAAGTCTGAAATAAAAAGTTGCATGATATAATAACATAATTGATAAAGCCGATTGCTTATAATTTTTTTAATGATAACCGCAGTACGGTACGAGCCCTGCGTCGACTTTACAAACATTCAATTCACGGACACATAGTACATCCAGAGGGACTTTACAAACATTCAATTCACGAACACATAGTACATCCAGACTCGGAACAACAAAGTGGTTCCTGGGCACCACGTTGTGTGATCCACATGTAGGTATTAAATCCACGAAGAAGCAGTAGAAGGTGGTTCTCTGTTATAACCTTTTTTAAGGCGGTTAAAAAAACATAATATTATGATCTCCACAACCGTCAGATGTAGATATTGCAGCCGTCACCAAAAACCAAATCAAATCCATGCATGGAACGAAAGCGCAAGCGCATTTACGGCACAACTTTACGATCTGCGACAGTCTGCGCTACTTTATGACGGCGTCAGTAATAACAAACGGGAAGTCGTTTTAATGCGACTAGTCGCAGTCTTAATGACGGTGCAGTACAATCGTAAATGTGCGCTGTGTTCAATGATGTGTTAATAAGGTTATGTGGAACTCTACGGATACAGAATTTGATGTGTGGTCGCGGAAGTGCTTTATCAATTTGTAGAAGTTCAATTCATGACTGTTATTGGTTAGAGACCCTGACTGCTAAGCCGGAGGTCGTGGGTTCGATCCCCACCCACGATAAAACTTTGTGTGATGAGCACGATGGTTTATTCTGTGTCTGGGTGTAATTTATCTATATGTATGTATTTAGAAATCTATAACTATGTTTATCAGTTGTCTGGTTGCTGGTTGTATAAGCCATGCTTAGTTTGGAATCAGATGACGTTGTGTGAGTTGTCCTAAAAAATATATCATAGCTGACGGGCGCCTTTTCGTCTGCGTAAATTTTCCCCGTTTCAGCAACATTTTTCATTGCTGCTCCTATCTGTTGTAGTGTGATGTTATAAAGCCTTTAGCAGTATTCGATAAATGTCATATTCAATAGTAAAATATTTTTTAAATTTGAACCAAGTAGTTCCTGAGATCATCGCGTTCAAACAAACAAACTTTTCAGCTTTATAAGTATAGATTTTTATTTAGATTTTAACAATTACATTTTTTTTTTTGGGATATCTGTGCATGGTTCCACTAATAATGGCGGCATTTCCTCGCTGTATAACAATGCTGATGCGTTGTGCGAGGAAGCTGCCAGCTCTACGGTTACCAGTGGAGTCGACCAATTTTTAGGAAAGTTCTTTAAATAAATGTTGTGCACTGACCCCACGGGCCATGGATCTCGACGCCCAATGGTATAAATATATATTGGTTGCCGTATAGATTATACTCACTCACTCATTTATGACCGTAAGCAAATTTTTGTTAGTTCCGTCTAACAAAAGTTTGAATACGTAGGTACAATTAAGTTAGGATCGCACGCTCGCCGCACGACCGCGCAATGGTGTACATAGCCTTTACTTACCCGGCTTACACTTATAACCTCACAAAAAAAAAGGATAGATTATATCTAATTTAGTAACTATTGACTAGAAGCTTAGTAGTTGCTTGTTGTAGTCTAAAGGGGGGTCTAAACGGGTTATTTTTTACGGCAATTTGTGGCGGCACTATTGGCAACTAATTGCTCGCCCGATAATGGCAATATGTCTGCAATTGTATAGCGCATGATTCAGTCTCCTAAACAGGCTACACAACCCGGCCACAATAATATAGAGACCGACTGAAACAACAACATAATTGTCCGGGCAACATTGCGGAAAATCGATCGCTCATCGATCGTCTGGCAACCATCACATCAATATTGGTGAATACTGCCATGTTGCCGGCCACAGCATTGCCGCCACAAATTGCCGTAAGAATAGCTCGTTTAGACGGCCCATAAGAAATACTCCGTCTTGGTCGGTACCACAATATTTCCCCGTTGTCTGTCTGTTAGGGTTCCATTGTTTTCGAAAGTTAATGATTCGATTTTTATTAAATCGAATACGGTGTATCGATAACACATATGTTCCGAAGCCTATACTAAGATGATTATTGTATCCATAAAACTCATAGACAATCAAAAAGGAAATGGGATTCATCGTATAAAACGATTTTCCCTATCGATAAAAGCATCTCTAGATCGTTTTCCCGCGGGATTGCCATGTCTTTGATCTCAAAGTACAATAGATTTAACAACGTATTCTTTATTCCTTTATGTTACAATAAAGTATGTTCAGAATACAAATAAATAATATACTATTTATTTGCAAGTGAAGGATATCGAGTTTAGGTGACGTCATTACAGCCAGCGTATTAAATTAAGTGGTATAATGGTACATTCATACTAGAAATGTATATGAATACTTGCAATTTGACTGGGGAATAAACGCGTTTAACCCGTGTGGTGCCGGCTTAAGAATAGTACCACCCCATCTCTTCCCGTGGGTGTCGTCAAGGCGACTAAGGGATTTCACACCGGAGGACGGGCAGCAGCGTCCTCTGCGTACTTAAAGCTTTACTGCGATCACCAACCCGCTCGCCAAGCGTGGTGATTATGGCAATTACCCCCAGGATCTACATACTAGTAGGTTCTACTGGGGAGACCCGTGCCCAGCAGTGGGCCATCGTATGGGTTGATATGTAACCTAGGTAAAGTATTTACCTTATGCTTGACGTTTCGAACGGGTTACACCGACCGTGGTCACAAACTGACAAAAAAAAACTGTTTGAAGAAAGAAAAGAAAGAAAGAAAATACATTTATTTTGGAATCAACACGAGACAAGAGTAATAACAGACAATATAAAAAGAAAAAAAGAAAAAAAAATGCAATTAATAATTAAAAAGTATTCAGATAAATAATAATTAAAACATACAAATTATAATTAAATCATTACCAATAAAAATAACAAAAACATAAAAATAATAATTAAAACTTCGGAAAATAAATGGGTGGCTGCACCAAAATAGGAACTCAGTTCAGCATATTGCCGGGCGCATATTATATGCGCCTGACGCTGGTTTTCAACTAATTATTGCAAAAATATTTAACTTCTAATAAATTAAATAAATATTATATATAATTAATTACTGTTTCTCGCAATATTGTTCGTATTATCGTTTCTATTGGTTCTTATTGGTGTAGTGTGCCCCCCCCCCCCCAGGATAAAACTTTGTGTGATGAGTACGATATTTTATTCTGACTGGGTGTAATTTATCTATATTATGTTTATCAGTTGCCTGATTGCCATAGTACAAGCTCTGTTTAGTTTGGGATTAGATAACGTTGTGTGAGTTGTCCCAAGATATTATAATGTGAAATGGTTTTTAATCATCGCTACCTAAAGCAGACATTTTGGTCAAAATATAATGTATTGGTAAGTAAACAAATATGTCTACAGCATCGAGATTATTATACCTATGTACTCTTTCTCGTAAAATGTACTACATAACTAAAAAAGTCCCTTTCGTTATATTTTTTAGACAGATTTTAGCAAAAAAGGACATTTTAAGAATAATATAGTAAGTCGCTTTGATAAATTTTAGACCCTTATTAAATGAAAATATGACTCAAAAATATAGTACACATGGAAATTGATCTACAATTTAACGTTAAGGTCATATTACAGTATTTTAGGTGACATTAGCTAAAAAAAACTCCTAATACTTACAGGGGTCTAAATAAACAAAACAATAGACGGACGTAAAATTCACCCCTATTAACACAAAGTGGTGACCCATATAGGAACCGAACCCACCACCTCTTGCGCAGCAATCGTTCGCAGACCCATTGTACCACGGCGGCAGCCAGTACGCTGAAAGTAATAAACTGACGAATCCCAGTATCGGGGTAGTATCCATTATCCAGGAATGAAATATGTCGTTTCCACGACTTATCCTCGCCTTATTTGGCAAACAAGAAAACCGGAACATAACGCCAACACAAATAGGTGCTTACGCAAATATTCGCTGCAAATACAGCCCGACTGCGAGGAAAATAAATAAAAGCGGGAACCAAGTGCGATACAGCGATATAATCGTATGAAAAGATGCTGGATGTGGCCTATAACACGCTAGCGCCATCTGTGTTAGTTTCGCAAACTGTATAAGTAATAGGCATGGTAAATTAAGGGCCTGGAGGACAATCGGTTTGAGAAGTATCCGTTGAAATGCGTTGAATAAAAGTGGTTAAATTAATAATAGTCTCTAATCGATGTCGGTTACGGCGACTAATCTTGTCAGAGACTAGCCAACTACGCAGGAGATTACAGTGCACAAGTGTATGCGCAGACACAAGTGCGCTCCTTATTCTCTTACTCTCATAGCCCGATGGGATGGAAACCCGACACGACCGGTAAGAGATTGAACGCAGAACCGACGGCTTAACGTGCTCGCCGAGGCACGCAGGGGTGGGATATTTTTCGGAAACGGTCACCTATCTATGGACCAACAATGGTAACGTTGCTTAACCTCACAGATATGTTAATAACAATATGTTCGGTTGCCACTCACGGACCCCTGCGGTGGCGTAAAAAGTCCTCCAATCGGCACATTCCAATCTGTCTACAACTGGTATTAATGTGCGATCCAATTTTCTTATAGGCGCACGTGGGATGTTTTTGAACTGTTGATCACATATTTTCAAGTTCTGTCCCGTATTTCTGGTCTTTCAGGTTCCGGTCTTTCATCGTCTTTCTGGTCTTTCAGTTGGTAAAAGGCTTACTTATGACATGCTGATGACAGGAAATGTTTATTGTGTGCAGTTGGCTACTGAAAACTTGTGGGCAGTCGCTTGACTGAGCGTTGTAATTATCAGTTTTAATGCGACCTTGGCATTATCTTAGATGATTATGTGTTTTGACCAAATTCAAGGTTTGTATACTTGTACAGTACTTGATACTAAATGCTGCACATAATTTCATCGAAATCTAAGTTTTTCTTTAAACAATATAATGATGAGCAGGTCGTGCACCTGATGGCAAGACGCTATATCAGAGCCACCCAAATCCTAGTTTGGCAAAGGTAGGTAGGTCTAGGTCCTAGGTCACCGCATCGCGCTCCTCATTTGAGACATTCGTTCGTGTGTCTTATTTGACCAATATCATTATAATTACACTTGCTACAGATTTACACTAACCACGCTCAAAATAACCCACCAACTACGTACAAGCCACTTCAATTGAATATTCCAAGCTTAGAGCATCAGGCCGTAAAATTTTGAACAGTGGTGCCTACACGTTACGTTGTAAATAAGACTTTACAACTTTACCCCACCCCAACCTCATGGGGGTGATTGTACAGCTCCGCGTGACGTCACTGATAATTAATTGGTGTAAGTTAGTGCGTGAAATTGTTTGAACTTAGAAAAGAGATATTGAGTATGTAGGTACGTACTTATGTAGTTTTGGACGTGATAAAGTTTTTCGATGACCGTCTGCACTTACGAAAACGTATGACGTCATCGCTCACGTTATTGATTGGTTGCTAAGAAACGCGAATGGCGATTCCACCTGCTGATAGGCTGAAGTATTGTGGCCGTCCACAAAGAAAATGAGCCCGGGTCCACTAAAGCTGTGACAGGTTTGGTTGTTTATTACAATTTCATCAATGTTTTGGCGATTGCAGTGACGTGCAATACAATTGAGTTTTTTTTAAAGCTGTCACGGCATGTTTGTTTAATCAACGTAAAATTATCGTCCATCAACTGACTTTACAGACAACTCTTTTTTTTGGTTCTACTTTCTTCCTTGATTATGTTATTTATTTGCGGTTTCTGAAGAGAATGGCTCAACCCCCTTCCCCCTGGGAGGGGGAGGGGTCCCTGACTTAGTGGCGACCAAGCAGATCGAGATATTTGCGAGGTTTAGCAACTTTTCCACTTTCGGTTTATAGATGGGTGACCATTTTCGAAATATGTCACACTCCTCCGTGTTTTGGAGAGCACGTAAAACCGTCGTTCCTGCGCCTAATCTCTCTCTGGTCGTGTCTGGGTGCATGCGCGGTCATGCGTCAGACGGAACTAAACACGACCACTAAAGCGCTAACGCTGTCACAGGCATGTCACCAATGTTAATGGCGACTGCAGCGACATGCGATATAATTGAAAAAAAAAGTCATAGGCATGGTTGTTTATTACAATAGTCCGTAAACCGATTTTACAGACAATACCACCCATTTTTTATAACTAACCTAGAAACATAAGAAACTTAGCAGAGTGCCTTATTTCTTTTTAAACCCGAAGGTCAATCGTGGTAGATGTTATTAAGATTTAAACATTAACTAGTTATTAATTAAAAGTTAAGTAGGTAACAAGTAGAAGACCACAATCTTTTGTACTTGAACACTTTGTAACACGCGATTGTTATATTATTGCCCGACTGCGGCAAAGCTAAAGGAATGGTATTTTTTTTTAAATTATTTTCTCTTCTTTTTAACGTTTGTTATAAGGAGGGTTATGTTTTTCAAGTGCATGTATGTAGGTGCAGATCCAGGATCATGTTCTGAGGAGGGGGGGGATTCCGGCCCAATACCGGCCAAATAAAAGAGGGGGTGCATTTAATCGGCAAGTGAGGGTTGATCATTTCTCGTCGTGCGAAGGGACTCTGGGCGTAAATGTATGGCGAACACATGAAAACAAATGAGTCTGGGGGGGGGGGATTGCCCCAGTTGCCCCACCCCCCTTCTAGGATTCGTGCCTGGTATGTATGTATATTTCTTCGGCATGCTCTGAAGCCTAAATGGCTTGATGGATTTTAACTTGAGTGGTAATGTCTCATTTGTGATAGTATACACTTTGACCCAACACCGGCCAAGTGTGAGAGGTGTGCGCGACGGGGGCAGGGAGAGATGGGTGGGCATTTAATTGACTAGTGAGGGTTGATCATTAGTCGTCGTGCGAAGGGACTCTGGGCGTAAATGTATGGCGAACACTTGAAAACAAATGAGTCGGGGGGGGGGATGTCTTTGTTGCCCCCCCCCCCCACCTTCTTGGATGTATGTATACTTCTTTGGCAAGCTCTGAAGCCTAATTGGCTTCATGGATTTTAGCTTGAGAGGTATTCTCTCAGTTATGATAGTATACACTTGGTACATCAAAATGCGTGATATATATACTTATGTTAGAATTGATTGCTTTCATAGACTCGGTATAATGGTAGGTTCACATGCCGCGTTCAAATCGCCGAGCTGCGTGCCGTGCGTCTGAACGTACCATTACGGATTTTGCACGTATTTTCATGTATTTTCATTACTAAATGCGGACCTGTGAAAGTATAGCTTAGTTTTTCGATATTTCAAAGTCTGTGACCTATAAGTGACCGGGATGAGCGAAGTTTTTTTTTATTTTTTTTATTTATGTAATCATCACTTACAACTATTATTACAGGCACAACACAACTTATTTTCTAAAACTTATTACATATAATATTATCTTTTGGGTTGAACAAGTTAGTCACCTGTAGACCGACAGCCTTGTTTAACTAACTAGTTAAACAAGGCTGTCGGTCTACAGGTGACCGTTGACCGACCCTTTCATGCCTCAGAAAGCTTGTTAAACCGCCGGTCCTGCGACTAATCTTTCTCCAATCGTGTCGGATTTCCCTCTGGACTATGAGAGTGAAGGAATAGATTGGTACACTTGTCTGCACCTCCTGCGTGGTTAGGTAGTCTCCTTTCAATGGCTGTGATCGAATCAGTTAGGAGAACATGATCTTATCGCTAATTAAAAACTCTGTTTTAAACAAGGTGTCATTGATGGTCAAGGTGCTAAGGGCTAGGGTGACGCTTAGGGGTCGTCGATAAATCACGTGATGTTTTTTTAGCCACTTTTTAAGCCCCCCCCCCCGCATCTCCCCAATGCTGAAACTAGACAGTTGCATCTCAGTATATATGCATTTATATCACAAAAATAGTGACGTTCACCCGGTGAACACGAGAAATAATCATAAATTAGTAGGTCAATATCATAGACTACATAAAACGCATAATTCATTTATGGGTCTTTCTGTGAGAGTATTGAACAAGATACCAGCCAGTGGGGTCTGGGTCTATCAGTGATTAAGTTCAAACATGAAGTCAAAAATCATTTTATACGTAAATGTTATTATGCCACTGTATAATAAGGTTCTTTCCTCCGGCTTTACCTATTGTTTGCGAACTTGGCATTACATGTAGAATCTCGACGTATCACAAGAGTTGTTTTACATCCTAAGTGAATAAAGAATTTTGAATTTTTGAATAATTGGTGAGGTTTTAGACTACCCCTACCCAAGAGCACTGTATTTTATTGGTACAAAAAATAACCCAACAATTTTCACACGAGAGTGAGACTCTAACGACAGGGAGGGTGGTGCACAATTCATTTCATTTCATCAACGTCGGGCAAGTCTTAGGAATCACGATCCGAAAAAAACTTGAGAGGTGTCAAGGGACACCCGGATGGAATGAAGTTCCTTTCGATTAATTAGTGAAGGAATTGTAATATTTTTTTTTTTTAATTATAATAATATTTTTTTTATTTTTAACAAATATAATGTAATATAAACTTAATTATATAGTAATAATTATTATAAGAGAGAGAGAGAGAGAGAGAGAGAGAAAGAGAGAGAGAGAGAGAGAGAGATAGAGAAACATGCGCACGCCGCACGGCTTACAATAGCTTACTATAGCAAAAAGTGTCGTTACAACTTTTCGTATGATTTTTTTCCGTCTAGCCCCCATTCACAACGCGCGATAAGGAACTTTGTTCCAAAAATACACGTATTATAACCCCCCTCCCCCCTGGTGATCTTTCGTGTTTTTTTCCGAACCCACCCAGTCCCCCTTCAAGCCTCACGTGATTAATGAACAACTCCTTACCATCAGGCTCATAACCTGCTCGTCTCTACAGTTAGCGGTTTACATAAAAAAAAAACGATATTACGAGCGATTATTTTTGAAAAAGTTCATGCAACAAACGTCATAGTTAGCATGTCATGTGTCGTCTATTAATTAAAAAAAAAAACTCGTGAACCGCGACCACTCATTTTAAATTAGCATTCTATTCCACGTGCAAATCCGATACGGTTGCGTAACCGCTTGCATAACACCGAAGAAAATACCTGACATTGGTACTACTTAGTGAAAGTATCCTACATACAACGTCATACTAAAACCAACCTTAATGTGTCAACATAAGGTTTATTTTGTATAAACGTTTTCGTTATAAGTCACTAGCCATCGCGGTCAACACGTTCTTTTTTCAAATCGTCAATGATGTCACGTGGTGATTGACACTGGCCGATTTAAATTTGTACTGTGTTCGATAAATTTATTAAATGACACAGATCATCAAATAAATGTCAGTCTTCTTCTTCGTGTGTTCTTAATATGAAATTAATTTGTTTATTTTGGAATGATTTCATTTCTACAATTAACTGCCATAAAATAAGATTCTTTATTTTTATTTACGTAAGTGGGTTATGCTCCAGTTATATTTTAAAATTTCGCTCCCTTAGTATTAAAAGGGCATATCCCAAAAAATACGCATTTTGGGAAAACTCATTTAAATATTGGTAATTCGTGAAAATGCAGGCGCATGAGAGGGTAGTAAGAAAGAGTAAATCTTCCTTATTTATGTGGGACCGTTCAGAAAGTAAACCCGAAATAGGTTTTTTTAAAATTTACTTTTATATCAAAAAGTTATAAAAAAAAAAAAAACAAAAAAAAATACAGTCTGTAAAGTGGATTTACGGACGATAACTTTCACGTTATAATGTCTTAAGAAAACATTGATGAGATACCGCCATTTACGTTGCCTAGCAACCAATCAATAACGTTAGTTCCAATAGGGGTTGATCGTAGAAGGGTGAAAATTCAGGGTTGTATGTATTTTTGAATCCGGTATCAGAAAAAAATAAAAAAATAAAAATGAACCTAAAAATTAAAAAAAAAAAAAATTAAGGTTGGACTACCCTTAACATTTAGGGGGATGAAAAATAGATGTTGTCCGATTCTCAGACCTACAAGGCACACAAAATTTCATGAGAATCGGTCTAGCCGTTTCAGAGGAGTTAAATTACAAACACCGTGACACGAGAATTTAATATATAAAATATATCGTACAAGCAAATACATAAATAGGTCAATACAGCAGCCGGTCGATTTTGATAATAAATGAACAGAAATAGGAAGTTGTGCAAGAGGAAACAGTATTTCCCGGTATTATGACGTTAAATACAAACTTGTTTACAATTAGCACACGATACGTGAATACACGTGCATTTAAATTTAATCGTTACTTAATAGAATTTACATTTGTGTATAATTTGTATCATTTGGTTCTAATGGGTGGTAAATTTTGACTATGATTGCGCTAGCATAGATTCGGTAATTGTGGTGAAATTAAGCTTATCTTTTATCTATTAAAGAGGAAAAATTTGATTGTTTGTTTGTTTGTACTGAATAGGCTCCAAAACTACTGGACGGATTTGAAAAATTCTTTCATTGTTGTGAAGCTACACTAACCCTGGGTGACATAGGCTATTTTTTATCCCTCTATTTCCACGGTAACGGGAACTACGCGGGTGAAACCGCGAGACGTCCGCTAGTTATATATAATTCTACCGTACGGGTCCTAAACGGCTGGACCGATTTTAATGTTTTTTTTTGTGTGTTCCAGAGGATTTGAGAATGGTTAAGATTCACAAAAAAAGAGGTGGTACGAAGTTCGCCAGGACAGCTTGGTGATTTAAGGTTAGCTTATTTTATTTTTTTAAGCAGGTGGGTTTTTAAAAAGATATTTTTCTATATAACTATTTATTTGAAAATGACAGGTAGGTGGTCTAACGGATATAATACATCTTTATTAATACTTTTAATAGATCACATTAATATTCTTTATTAAAAAAATAATTTTAAATAGTAATATAATAGTTAATTATAATAATATAATTGAATAACACCTACTTTAATGTTAGGAAATTAAGAGGTTAACATATTGTTACAAATATTTAAAATTAATTATGTACCTACGTATTAAATAGATAAGACATCTTATCTGTAAATGTAAATTTAATTACAATTTGTTAAACATTGTGTACATCATAAAAGTATTAGCATATCATACAATCAATTAGTAAATAATCGCAACATTTGCAACTAATAGATAAATCATGTAAACTTAACTAAATTACAAAACGTAATTACAATAATATTACATATAAGATCACGTGTACACGATGATACGGCAGCCATTTGTAATAAGTGTTGTAACGATCAGCCAAGCCACTTGTAATGTAGCACATGATCATGTTTGTATTACATCGGAGTTGTGTTACTTCACTAACGATGATAGCACACATTATTAAAATATATATATTACGGGTCTTAATCGCGTGAATATACCGTATTGCAACGGCCGTGGTCACGGGAAGACTTCTTCCCGTGACCACGGCCGTTGCAATACGGTCGAAACGTCGGGCAATAAACAAGGTATTTTACCTTAAATTATTCACGCGATTAAGACCCGTAATATATATATTTTAATAATGTGTACAAATCGCGAAAGTTTATCAACATTTATGATGATAGCACACATTGACAGACCCTGGATTTGGGGGGGGGGGGGCGTTCTAGGCCTTTGAGGCATAGGTATCTATACTAATATTATAAAGCTGAAGAGTTTGTTTAAACGCGATAAACTCAGTAACTACTGGCAATTTTTATTCGTTGGTAATTTTCAGGAGTGAATTGAATTCATGATGCCAGCTACAGATTTTAATTTAATTTTCAATTGAATTTTCGCTTTACTGAATTATAATAGAGGTCTATCTTCTAAACTAAGGATCTAACAAGACGGTTGCAGGTTTGCGTCATAGGCTTGCGTAACAGGTGCGATAAATCACAATTAAGTTGTTTAATATGAAGCGGCGTTAGCCTAATGGATAAGGCAATCGTGAGATCACGGGATCGAATCGTACCCATTATACTACCGACGTGAACCCACTCCTAACACAAGCCATTGAGCTTAGCTGGAGGGGTTAACAGGATTGCTAGTAATGTGGGACCCCAATCACACATTGCTAGTTATTTATAAAAAAAAAAAAAAATCTTATCGATGGGGGGTCTAAATGAAAATACAGTCAGATGCAATGCAACACACAAAGGTACCTAATATATTACGTGAGATAATTTAAGATTAATACGTATTAACTTTCTTTGATATAAATTAACACCACAAAAATAAACATTGTCCAAAAATATCCGCCGTGTAAAAAATGACTTATCAACAAAGTCTATTAAAAAACCACTCCAAACATTAATTCGAAAACATTGCCAGTGCGCAAAAACAAAGCGTTGTACAAAAAAAAAATATAATAAAAAAAGACAAGAGTTATTGACACGGCATCGTGTTTTTCAAAATGGCGTCCGGTATTGTCGCTAACTGGGGATCCGTACGTCATATTTGGGGTTACCAAGTACTTCGTAATTTATCGTTTTGTTCTCGGAAAATTTATAAGTCGTTAGCGAATTGTTATTATCTACGTTTATTGAGAAAAAAAGTTATGTACGAACGCTTTTTTGTTCTGTTAATGATTTAATGTCAGACACGGGCCGTTGGGTTGGGAAAAATGGCGGGAACAAATTGTAAAGGTAACAAAAATGTTGCCATTTAAAAAAAGGGATTTGAAGGGGTGAAATACTGGGTACAATGGGAGACTTTATGACTTTTCTCTTGTATTGTAACGGCCGTAGATTATAATAAAATGTCAGTCTTATCATTATCATTGCTAGAGAGCGTTCCGTTTCAAACGTGTTTAATCGTCCATGTGTTTATTTACTTGCTATATAAATATGAAAGTACTTACGTAAATATATTTTTGTAACCATTAACTACCAACCTAGAACACTTTAAGTACATTTTGAACTCACAAACGCAAGAGAAGGGATGCTATAAGTTTAATGTGTGCATATGTCTGTTTGTGATCCACGGATTTCCTAAACGTTTTGATGATCATGGCCACTACAACCACCACTGCCATCATGACCATCATCACTGCACCTATCACCATTAACATCACCACCAACACCACCACACCTATCACCACCACCACCACGACCATCGTCACCCACCATCACCACCTATCACCACCACTATTACCGTCACCATCACCACCACCAATACCACTATTACCACACAGATTAGATGCGGTTTTCTTAAATTGAACTATAAAACATGTTTTTTAAAGTCATTATTTTCATTAAATGGATTGTTTTACCAAAAGCGTGTACTCAGAAATCTTTAAAAAAGGTTGCAAATATACTTATTAAATGACCTTTGACCTTGAATAGACTTTAATATTAAAATTTAAGGTTATTTTATTATTTTGTTTCAATTCCAGATAGATGATATATTTTTTGTACTTAAGACTTTTTTGCCAATATCAAAATATGATTTTAAATTAGTTGCAACAAAATATTTGACCTCCATGCTTAATACAATCAACGACCATTGACATCGGTCGAAAATCTTGAACGACTACGGTTCAAGGATCAAACAAATTCTCATTATACTAACAACTTTAATGCTGCTGTCAAACAACTTAATCTAAACTTTACTCCGTCGAAATACGAGTGATGTGAACTGCATTATGAATGCGAATTTCTGGGTAATCGTTTCGGAAATGCTTGGAAGATTTCTTCAGTACGTTAACCTTAGAAGTTAAGGCGTTCCGTGTGAGGGGAAATCCAAGGTTTTCGGCTGTTCCGCTTCGTAACACTTCATTATTGTCTTTGGTAAGTCATTCTTAATATTGCGTCATAGAGAATTTGAGAAATATTTCATACTATTTTTGTAGAATTTATCTTGAAGAGCAGAGTGAATTTCAGGTTAAAGTCAGAATTAAATTTAAATTCTGTTGCAAAATACTCTGAGAAAATCAATGGCTCAGCTCTAAATGCAAGGACTTTACTCGGAAACCTTGTAACATACGACTGTTTCAAAAAAAAAAATGTAATGTTTCAAGGGTTCAAGTATGTTGTTGTTGAGTTTCTTTATTCCGTACGTTCTAAACACATGAAATATTTTAGATGATTGTATCTAGTATTATTGAAGTCGTTAAAGGGGTCCAGGTAACAGCTTAAAAAGCAATATGGCTTCCGTTAGATGTTTTAAAAATTTGTCTCTTGTCTGATTGGGTCAACATAGATATCAAAATAAAGGCCACGTTAAGACGCTTTAAAATATTCATAACACTTAGCGTGTTTTTAGGTATAATCGCCAAGATAAGTAAAAAATTGCTTTTATTTTTTTAAAAAGAAAAATTAATGTTTTTTTTTTTATTAAATAATTTAAAAGAAAATTACATTACATTTAGAGCTCGTCTCGATACGTGTAACAGTCGTTTCTTCTTACAGTCGTACTACGAGTATATACATTTAAGTTAAGCGAACGCTCGGCCGAGCTATATGGTAGGCGGAGTGTTAGGTTTTATTTTCGTTACGGAATGTTTCGTTACGGAACTTCTTGATTTGGTCGCCGCGCTCAAAGCCCGAACCCGCCATAAAAGCTATAATATATAATAGCTTAAAAAATGCCTATCGCGCACATTAATCTACACAAGACTTGTAGTACGAAGATAACATCAAATCAACAAAACACTTTCACATTTACAATATTCCCAGCAACGATAACATAAGAAAAATGAATCTACTTGAAGAAAATACAGTACATTTAATTTAAAAGAAGGCATTTACATTTATTCTTTACGAAGTACACTTGTCACTGTTATTTAATAATAGAATACCCTAGAGAGTTGTGTGTGTGCGTGCATTAAACATGTTTCAAGGCCAAGGTCAGCTGTCCCCGAGAGTGGCTGGGTTAATTTAGAGATAGCTTTCAAGGTCATGGGCACAAAGTACTTTCGTTTGTTGTTGAAAATGCTTTCATTTGTTGATTGTGTTTTTTTGAATGGATGATGTGTTGTCGAGGGAGTTGGAGCTCTGTGGGTAAAATGTGAGGGGACATTCAATTATTTGATTTGACTTGATGAAGAATTTTGACTGCCTCTGTGGCGCGGTGGGAATGTACCCGACTGCTACGCAAGAGGTCGTGGGTTCGATTCCCACACGGGACACCACTTTGTGAGATCCACAAATTGTTGTTCCGAGTCTGGGTGTACTTTGTGTCCGTGACTTGTATGTTTGTAAAGTCCCCCGCGACACAGGGCTTGTACCCAAATGCGGGAGTCGTCTTTAAAAAAAAAAAAAAAAACAAAAAACAATTTGATAGAATTACGAGCAAAATATTTTAGGCGATTAATCGTTTTTTGGAGATATGTTTTATGAGTTGGAGATGTGATTTGGTAATGTAAACAATTACCTTCAAATAGAACATTGGTAGGTACTTAGGTTGATGTATCCCTGTTTTATCTGTTTTATATAAAACTAGCTGTCCCGCGCTACTTCATCTACGTAAAATTTCCCCGTTTTTTGCAAAATTTCTCATTGCTGCTCTGCTTCTAATGGTCATAGCGTGATGTTATAGCCTTCCTCGATAAATGAGCTATCCAACAGTGAAAGAATTTTTAATTCGAATCAGTAGTTCCTGAGATTACCGCGTTCAAACAAACTCTTCAGCTTTATAATATTAGTATAGATGTACCTATTTACTAACAATTTATGTTTTGACCTTTAAATGGAAAATAATAATACTCAAACAACTCAAGTGATAGTCTTATCTTCGCCTCTACTGCAATGTTTAAAGACAAAAGTATTCAATCAGTGTGATGATGACCTAAGGTGCCGACCCGTAGACACTCATGGTTGGGCTAGTCCTCAAATTCAAAGTTGCGCATCGGACTAAGGAGCGAGCAGCTTGGAGTCTCTTTGAAGGATAAAATTCGCAAAGACGTCATCCGACAAAGAACCAAAATTTAAAAACTAAATGACCCTCCGGCGAAGAGACAGAAACAAGATACCCTTCATATTTACCTAATATCATGCAGTCAGTGGCACGATATCAGTTGAACAGAATTCATTACTGCCTCCGACTGCATGTATCATGTTTCTGTCTTTTTGCAGGAGGGATTATTTAGTTTTTAAATTATTATTTTTATTTAGTACTTTTTAGTCGTTGTAAACTATTCATTTTATTTACTAACGTTGTTTTTCTATGATTAGTTTGTTTTTATTTTTTTTAAAGGTATAG
This sequence comes from Herminia tarsipennalis, assembly GCA_945859575.2. Classification (NCBI taxonomy): domain Eukaryota; kingdom Metazoa; phylum Arthropoda; class Insecta; order Lepidoptera; family Erebidae; genus Herminia; species Herminia tarsipennalis. Next base: position 9,852,902 of record OX243833.2, on the reverse strand, counting down.
TATACATATAATTGTATACCAACCTTTTAAAGCCGTTTGATTTTATTAAATCCGAGAATAACAAAAAATCAGCCCGCAGATTAACACGCATAAAATCCACTATTTGGATTTTTTAAGAATTGTATGTACCCAGTGACACTCGCGTCATCAAGATGAATCTAATGACGTATCATTTAGTAAAATTGGTTAAGCCCTTGAAGAGCTATGAGCGGACATAGGAACATTAGAAGAGTACATACATACATACACGTCAAACGCATAACCCTCCTCCACAGTCGGGTAAAATACCTACATAGCACGCTTAAGTGCTAATGAGCTGGCCATATTTGCCGAAGGATTTATGCCGCTGAAGCAAACGAGTCCTAGAGTGGAGACCGCGACTACATAAACAAAAGGTAGGACGCCCCCAGCCAGGTGGACCGACGACCTAAAGAAGGTCGCTGGGATGAATTGGGTGTGTGCGGCGGAAGACCGGTTGTTGTGGCGTAAATTAGGAGACGTCTATGTCCAGCAGTGGACCGATACAGGCTGATTGATTATGTTAATCTATAATAATATTATAAAGCTGAAGAATTTGTTTGTTTGAATGCGGTAATCTCAGGATCTAATGGTCTGAATTAAAAAAAAAACTGTTGGATAGCCCATTTATCAAGGAAGGCTATAGGCTATAAAATATCACGCTACGATCAATAGAAGCGGAGCAGCAATGAGAAATGTTGCAAAAACGGGGGAAATTTACGCAGATGAAGTTGTGCGGGACAGCTAGTATGTTATATAGATTACTTTTAAAGGTAGTGATATATTTCTAAAGGCCATTGATACTTAACCATACAATCAAAATCTTCGTCTTTTTAAAATACGCTATTTCTTTGGCATGTACGACCGGATTGCCTAGAACTTCTGAACCAACTTAGTAGCTACTGAGACTTATCAGGAGACTAACGAATCGGTTTGGTAATTGCCGTCATTTTGGTATAATAATTATGTTGCACGTGCATTTGATGTATGTTTGGGCTTTAGGTACGTAACTCTTGCGAATGTTTAAGACAGCATAAAAATATTTTTTTTCATTTAACTTGTTTGGTATTGATAAAAAATGCTTTAATTATAAAAATACAAATTTTAATAAGGTGATTTTTTTATAATTTTATTAAAATGTAAGAAAAACTTAAGAGAATTCCTCTTTATTTTCAATTTCATTATATTTCCATAGTTTTGAGTTTTAACCCTAAAACTAAAAATAAAATGTAAACATTGTTCAATCAATACTTTCTTATTTAATTTGACTATATACTAAACGAATAATATAAAAAAAAAGAACATGTCCTTTGTAAAATTATTTATTAATGCGATTTTATTATTTACTCGTCATTTTTACGTATGATTAGGTTTTATGACCACAAAAATTATTGGCCTTTTAGTGTTAAAATAAATAGTATTTATAATATTAAAAATGGCGACAAAATGTCGAGTTATTCACTGCTACGCGCGAGAACTTAACTATAGATATATTTACAGAATAGTACCCTCTCTCAGGATGAAAGGCGGAACCTCTACTATATAGATTACACGGACACAAAGGCAATAACTTATTAATGTATTAAGTTACCCACATAATAACCGGTTAATCACATTTTACGATACCCAAAGCGGCGATAGGGTTGATTATCCATAACCGAGATTACGACATGACCTATAAAGCTACAGTATTGAAGGGTTATCAGATTAGGCTCTATACAAATACATGCACTATGATTAAGCAGTGAAAATACTAAATAACTCATTTTAAACTTATTATCGATAATATTAATGTAGATTGCATGGTTAGTCCCTCTATGCTATAGTTCCGCTCGATATGAGACATCGATATAACAAGTAGGTATATACTACATTCAGCATTTTAAATATGGCGTATTGAACATTCTGCGTATTGAAAATTTTGCGTATTGAACATTCTGCGTACCTATTGAACATTTCGCATTCTGATTCTGTAAATTAATCAAATATGGACATTTTGCGTTTTGATCGTTTTTCGGTTTGAACTTTATGCGTATAGAGGATACTAGAGATGCTACTGGAACAAAAATCCTTTTTTTTTATATGAAATCAGTTGTAGCGCTATAATGTTGTCTAACCTAATTATTCAAACATGTCATAGAGCTATATTATTTAATGTCTATAAACTTGTATACTCCAATACGATATATTGATCTAGCTAGGTTTAATTTTTAGAAAATGTCGTAAATAATAAACCGAACAGAGCTCTGTCATCCATATGCTATATCTAATGTGTATAAAAATCGCGAAAGTTTAAAAACAATAACAATTATTCCGCTTATTATATAATATATAGACAAGTATATACAATAATATGTATGGTACTATTACCCACTTTCCTCAAATTATGTACCTCTATAGGGAAATACTTTCTACCACACGGAAGAGATGTTGGTGACATAATTTGCGTGACATATTGTTGGTTTGTTTAGGATATGCAACGGAAAACCAAGCTATGTATATATAACAATCTTTCACCTGCTGTTCCGTCCAAGAACGAAATGAAATTTAAAAAAAAAATAGAATCTGAGAAAAATATGTGACACAAAAGGTCAAACAGTGATAATATGGCATAATATACCAAAATGCCGTAAAAGTTATTAAAAGTGAAACAAATACGTCAAAATTGCAAATTTGCCCAAAAGTTATAAAACAAAATTAATTAATATCAATAATAACGCTACAAAAGCTACGAATTAGTTGAAAACAATCTAATATTTATGCAAATAGCCATTGTTACCTGAATATATTTAAATATATTTACACCTTTGTAGCATTACCTGTGAACAAATAATATTGTTGTTAATGATTTGTTTTTGTTTTATTGTTATTGAAGTGATAACGTCTCATAAATTGATGACGGGGTGCACGCACGATAAGGTGTTTCGTAGCAACGGTCACGTTATTGATTGGTTTCTAAGCAACAGTAAATGGCGGTTGCATTGACATGCGATAAAACTGGAAGTTAGTAAGTCGGTTTACAGACGATAATTTTACGTGATAACGTCATAAGAAAGCATTCATAACATTGTAATAGACAAACATGCCTGTAAGAGTATTATTTCCTGCGTGCATTGGTCACCGTGCACTTTTATAAGACACTAGCGGACCCCTCGCGGTTTCACCCGCGTAGTTCCCGTTCCCGTTGGAATACAGGGATAAAAAATAGCCTATGTCACCCGGGGTTAGTATAGCTTCAAAACAATGAAAGAATTTTTCAAATCTGACCAGTAGTTTTGGAGCCTATTCAATACAAACAAACAAATCTTTCCTCTTTATAATATTAGTATAGATTATCACGTCGAAAAAACCACAGGAGCACCAAAGATTTCAATCTACTAGCTTTGGTCTCGCAACGCTCTCATAGAGATCTCTCATCTCTACGGAATCTCAAACCACTTTGTTCCGAAGGTATTTAGATAGGTATAGTTCGTGACAATCTTTATGACCATTCTGCGCGACTCAAAGTGAATCCAGACTCAGAACAACAATTTGTAGATCACACAAAGTGGTGTCCCGTGTGGGAATCGAACCCACGACCTCTTGCGTAGCAGTCGGACACACTCCCACCGCGTCACATTTTATATATACATACTATTATAAAATTGTAAAATAGCTGTCCGTACATTGAATTCAAATGTTTGTTTGTTTGTTCCGGGTTGGCGCCAAAACTACTGAACAGATTCTATTCAAGTTTTGGGAGCATACCTTATATATAATTACGCTACTTACCTTAGGACCTGAGCAATAGCGTATATTGCCACGCAGGCAGAGCCACGGGCGTAATCTAGTAAGTCTAAATTACAACAACTACATCAGAGAATAATGTCGACCATAAATTAAAGATAATACAAACAGTAAACAAACATAACAGTTAATTTTCATTTAAAATTCACGTAAAATATTACTCATACGTCATTGTTATACAAATTAGCGGCAAAATAGACATATCTCTACATTGCCAAACTAATTACAACACTGTTTTATAGGCATAAAGTTCAAATTTACGTAGATTTGTGATGTCATTGTCATTCATTTTACTTTGAGGTCAATGAACTTGCGCTTTGTATATGTTTAAAATAAATAAATATGTTGTCACTATTATGTTTTTAAACAGTATGTTTTGTTATTATACTACAACTAACTGTCCCGGCGAACTTCATACCAACTCTTTTTTTTGTTAATCAGGTTCAATTTTATCTAAAAAATTCTCGAATCCTCTGGAACACACACAAAAAAAATCGGTCCAGCCGTTTAGGAGGAGTTAAGTGACATACACACGTACAGAATATATATAATAAAGATAATATATTTTCAACTGACTATACTATGCAGCGTGTAACAGAAAGGTGTGGTCAAATTTCAGCAGCGGACAGTGTGATACAGAATGTCCCAAAACATGCCACACGGAGGGAAAGTACTTTAAATATTGTTGATAAAACATTCAGGGATGTTACGGAGTTTCGACTCCGACTCCGACTCTGAACGGTCAAAACTTCCGATTGATTTTACACCTCCGACTCTGACTTCGGATTCAACACAACTACCACTCCGAAAGGTCGAAACTTCCGATTGATTTTACACCTCCGACTCCGACTTCGGATCCAACACAACTCCCACTCCGAAAAGTCGAAACTTCCGATTGATTTTACACCTCCGACTCTGACTTCGGATCCAACACAACTTCCACTCCGAAAGGTCGAAACTTCCGATTGATTTTACACCTCCGACTCTGACTTCGGATCCAACACAACTTCCACTCCGAAAGGTCGAAACTTCCGATTGATTTTACACCTCCGACTCCGACTTCGGATCTAACACAACTCCGACTCCGAAAGGTCGAAACTTCCGATTGATTTTACATTTTCCACTCCGACTTCGACTCCGACACTTTTAAATCGTACTTTTAATCGGAGGTATACAGCGTGCGGCAGCTGCTCCTTTAATCTATGAAGAAAATATTCTTACGGATTTCCTATGATATTGGGCTTGAGTCCCGTCAGAGCGAAATTTCCTTCACACATTAAGTATGACTGAAAATGTTTTTAATTTTATTGTATCTCAACATATTTGTTTTCTCCCACCACCACCGACTGCGATTCCGACTCCGACAAACCAAATTAAAAATTCCGACTCCGACTTCAGTTCCGAAAAAAACACCTCTGTAACATCCCTAGAACATTTTACTTAGAGAAGACTTAATTTTGATTTTAAAAATTATTTGATCTGAATTCAAAGATTTTTAAATAATCGCATGTTAGGGCCAGGAATTTAACCCGCAAAATATGAAGAAAGAGAAATTGTTTGTTTTTACGATACCAATCGAAACGGCCAATCATTAGGATTATCTTTTTCTAACTGACATAGTATTTTAAATGGAAAGAAAACCATTAAATTTAACATTTAACTGAACTGCAACTTCAACAAATTTAACTTAACAAGTGCTCAAAGCGTGTCCTATTTTTTAATACGAAAATTAGCTCACTTATAATATCACTATTTGTCGATATACTAATATTTGCATAATGAATGTTTGAAATAGTACGTTTTTGAGTTTTTGATTTAAAATCATCTTAAATAGCAGCAGAAACACAACCGGGCAAGTGCATGTCGGGCCACGCACAATGTAGGGTTCCCCCCCCTCCATCCAAATAATGCAGCTATGAAGTGAGTTTTCTGTTGTTTTTTCTTTCATACTAAGTCACACACAAATCCCTAAATTCCCAACCCCTAAACGTTTTTAAAAGACCTATCTGACGATCCCCCACACGATGGGATAGGTGAGAAAAAAAATCACAACCCTACTTTATAAAATGGGTACCCTAAAAAAAATTTTTTTCAAGAATTTCTTTCACTTTATTGGCGTAAGTAATATGTGTATTCATGCAAATTACAGTCTTCTAGCACTAACAGTCTCTGAGCAAAGCTGCGGACGGACGGACGGACATGGTGAAACTTGTCATTTTGGCTACGGAACCCTCGAAATGCAATAGTTGGGGATATATCGTCATTAACTATCCAAATTGTATTTTGTTTAATGTCAAATTTCATAGCCCTACCTTTATACTATCATTGGTGTCATAACAATGGTTCGATTCCTGGTTAAAACTGGCAATTATTTAAAAAAAAATTAAATGCAGTTCGATTTATGTTTAAAATCAAGATAAAGTAAAATGTTCTATAAACAACAATAAATATTGTATACGTATACGAAAGAAAGCAATAAAAAAAAAACAATATTTGGAACTTTATCACGTGTGTATTCTTATGCGCACGCGTCGATAGCTTGTTTTTTCCGCTAAGACTACTGCGCAATTGATTTACTAAACATTACAGTTCGATTTTCAAACGTAATAGGGTTGTGCTGTTTCCAATTTTGAATTTTAGTTGCAATAGTCAGTTAAAATTCATACCAATATAAAGGAATAAGCTCGAAGTCGACACAAAATTTGTTTGTACCACACGGAAAGAAAGTGGTGTTTGTATTTTAGTTACATTTTATTTTTTTCTTTACAAATTGATGATGAATCTAGCCGATATTCTGCTATTTGTGTGACGTTGTGTTTCTCTCTATTTTTTAATTTTTTTTTGTTTAAAAATTATGACTCACGCAGTACAAGCCCTGTGTCACGGGGGACTTTACAAACATACAAGTCACGGACACAAAGTACACCCAGACCCGGAACAACAATTTGTGGATCACACAAAGTGGTGTCCCGTGTGGGAATCGAACTCACGACCGCTGGCGTACCAGTTGGACACACTACACCACGCCACAGAGGCATTCGATGGCAATCTAGTCGTTTTTCTGTGAGACATAACGTCGATTATCTTTAAAGGCTGAACTAATTTTGATGAAACAAACCTAAGAACCATCTCCATTAGACTAGATTACAGGTTAACACAAAAGTAATAATAATAATAATAATATCTTGGGACAACCCACACAACGTCATCTGATCCCAAACTAAGCAGAGCTTGTACTATGGAAACCAGACAACTGATAAACATACTTTTATATTTCTAAATACATACATATTATAGATAAATAACACCCAGACACAGAATAAACCATCGTGCTCATCACACAAAGCTTTATCCGGGGTGGGGATCGAACCCACCACCTACGGCTTAGCAGTCAGGGTCACTAACCACTAGACCAACAGGCCAGTCGAAAAGTGGTTAAAAATTATGAAAAGATCTTGTCCTTTAAGACCTCAATTAAAAGAAGCCTTTTCATCGAGACGTTATTAATCCGTTACTCCATCATTCATTGCAATCACATAATTTAAAACTATATCACGTTCGAAAAACAATATTTCTATTATAAAATGTGATTCGTGACACACGCGCGCCCCGGACGGTCAATTACATTGTGATTATGCACATTATTGGGTTCGGATCACGATATTATTGTAATGACAGGGCAATGTCACAAAATACTGAAAACTTAGAAGGTAAGCTGCATACAAAATGCATTTCAATTAGACATCAAGATTATGATCTCGATGTCTATTTGTGTTTTTGTAATTGTGCTCTATGGAACAGAATTAACCTCAAGAGATGATTCTATACACAGACATCGTTCACAGAAATGGGATCACGAAACGCTTTCCTAACAAAATGTGTCCCGCAGTTTCACCCGTGTTATTACTACTAGGTACTCCCCTCCTTGTTAGCTTTAGGCTATATAGCGTGATGTTATATAACCTACAGCCTTCCTCTATAAATGGACTATCCAGCACTAAAAAATTAGAGAGAAAAGATTATCGCGTTCAACAAAACAAACAAACTCTTCAGTTGTAAAAGGTGACGCTAAGCTGCATGAGTCAACCCGTGACCATGGCCGTTACAAAAGGCTGAACCTCGGGGAATAAATCGAAGGTATTTAATCTAAAAATAATCATGAGAATCAGAGAGACAATAATGAGACCCGTAGTCTATAAAATTGTATAATGTCTGTTTGTTCTTTGCTAGATCGAGAGGTACGTAAGAATGGTTTACTAACCGATATAGGTTACGACGGCCACTTTCATCAGAGAATAGCTAACTACGCAGGAGATAGTATAGTCCACTAGTGTATGCGCAAGCACAAGTGCACTCTCTATTCCTTCACTCTAATCCGATGGGACGAAAATCCGACACGACCGGACAGTGATTAGGCGGAGGACCGACGACTTAACGTGCTCTCCGAGGCACGAAGGTGTGCTTAAGCGATGTCTATGTGTGAATTGCTCGAGTAAAGTACGTGAAATTAACCTTCTGCTCTTTAGATATTTTATAGCGATCTGCAACATAATGTCACTTGTCCGAGGTCAATGATCTTCTGACGTGTTGTGCACTCCAATTGTCTCTGTTTTTCAATATGTTTGGTTAGATCTATTGACCTGTCTGGGCATTACGTCGTATTTTTTTAATATTGTTTTTTTTTGCACGTTGCTAAGAGTTTCGACATTTTTTTGAATATTCGAATTTAGAATTTGTGTTCGAATATTTAAATTAGTTAAAATGCGATATTTGAATGTCAGCCTTCATTTTGTACATCGTTTTGTACATTTTTATATTGTTTCTAGGCGATTTTTTTTTAATTTAGCTCAAAGGGATGATGAAGCAGGAGTAACCAATTCCATTCAAGATCAAACTTGCATGCAAGTTGCGAGCAATAGCTGTTGCTATATATTTTTTTATCGGTCACTAACTCGATTAAGTTATTACTAGGTAGGTACTTAATATTCCCCTTCAGGGCACTACTTATAGTATTAAGATTACGGTAATCTACGCTTCTAAGTAATCGTATTCAACCAATAAACTCAGGTTAGCCCTATAATAAACATTTGGACTGTAATTATTCAAAGTTATTTTTAGTAGAGGCTTGTTGGCTTATTAGAAGATTTATGAATGAGTTATTTTTGTACAGAGTTTACCTACGTATTTATTTATATTGTGCGTCACTAAGCTATAAAAAAACGTGTTGGTACAGAAGGTAACCTTAAAAAACGTACATTGTGTGACAATGTACAAATTGGTTGGCCTGTTGGTCTAGTGGTTAGTGACCCTGACTACTAAGCCGTAGGTTATGGGTTCGGTCCTCATTCAGGATAAAACTTTGTGTGGTGAGTGGCCACTCCACACACCAAGTTCGCAAGAGTAAAGCCGTGAGAAAAGAACTTGGCAATCAAAATTCATGGCCACTTTTTTGCACATGGCATTTGCAAAACGATATAAAGTAGTACGAACATAGGTCTCTTTCATAAATTGTTTTTTATTTCTATTACAGTTCAAAACACATAAATAATAATAATAAATAAATATCTTGGGACAACTCACACAACGCTATCTGATCCCAAACTAAGCAGAGCTTGTACTATGGAAACTAGACAACTGATAAACATACACAAATATTTCTAAATACATATATTATAGATAAATAACACCCAGACACAGAATAAACCATCGTGCTCATCACACAAAGTTTTATCCTGGGTGGGGATCGAACCCACGACCTCTTGCGTAGCAGTCGGATACACTCCCACCGCGCCACAGAGGCAGTCAATGTAGTATTATCTGTATATTCGGGTAAAGAAATTCCTTTTTGAAAAATGACTAGTACCGACTTTTTAATCCTCTTGGAGATGTTACAAGTCTAGATTTTACTTCATGATAAACAACTCACATTATTCTGATGTAAGTACACTGAGCAAATGTTGTTTCATGTTTTATTAGGTATAGGTGCCACTGCGAGCGAGTAAGCTCAGTCCATTATTGTTATCGTAAAACGGACGGAGATTGCTCGGAAGCGTATGCTTTCATCTCTCGACCGGTGTCCGTCGCACCGAATGACGCTGCATATATAATCGTAAAATATCATGCGTATAAGCGGACTAATGGTTACGAACAAGCAATAAGCGGAGCGCGATTTTTGCTTACGATAACAGCACTGTACTATACACAACACATTACTTTCAATTCAAATTACGACATTATAACGTGTACATTAAAGTAAATTTTAAAATGACAATATATAGGTTGCGGCGAGACGTCAACTATTTTATATCGTCATTTTTTAAATTAACTTTAGTCCGCATATTTTAAAGTCTTAATTTGCAAGTTATGTACTATGCGGAGCGTGCTCCTACAATGAGTGGCGAGCGACCAGAATTGTATTATGTATACTAATATTAAAAAGCTTATCCGAAGCATCCAAAAAAAAAAAAGTGTAAATATTAAATCCTTTTTTGGATGCTTTCGATAAGCTTTTAATAAAAAAAAAAATAAGTTACCCCGACCAAATGGTAGAATAAAATTATTTTATTCTACATTTTGTCGGGGGTATTTATTTTTTATTTATTATATCCATGCCAAATTACAACTTACTAGTACTAAAGGTCTCCGAGCTAACCTGAGGCCAGACAGATCGAAAGTATAAGGGTTACTTTTTACCATTTTGGCTACGAAACCCTAAAAACCGTCATAATTGAATGAAATTTTTATATAAAGCACCAAACAAACTAAAACTTTTCTTGTGAAATGTCGAAACCTTGTCCTGACAATCATAAAGGCAACAACAAAAATACTAAAAACAGTAATTCAAAACGATGATCTTTAATAAATAGAAGAGCAAATTTAGAATTTAAATAAAGATGTATGTGACACACACACAGACGAAGGCAGGCAATAACTAAGTTCATATAATTGAGTTATATAAAGTATTCAGGTAAAAAACTCTTAGCTACGAACTTTATCTTAATTAAAAAACTAGTGTAAAGTATAAAGTACATTAAGAAAAGTTAACACAGTTTTTATTGAAATTCTTGTTAGGACGACTTGTTAAGACTAATTAAAAGCTAGATTTCTATAACCTTTAGGTAAAAGGACGTCATATTTTACAAATCCATTGCAAAAATCGCCAATAGAATAAAAAAAGTGTTCAGTGAGCGATAAAAACAATTTTATAGACACATTAGCTGACCCGCGCAACTTCGTCCGTGTAATGTTTTTGCCGTTTTTGCCACATTTTTCATTGGTGCTCCGCTCCTATTGGTCGTAGCGTAATGTTATATAACCTATAGCCTTCCTCGATAAATGGGCTATCCAACAGTGTTTTTTTTTTAAATTCGGGTCAGTAGTTTGAGATTACCGCGTTCAAACAAATAAACAAACTCTTCAGCTTTATAATATTAGTATAGACTAGCAGTCCCGCGCAACTTCGTATGCGTAATTTCTCCCCGTTTTTGAAACATTTCTCGTCGCTTCTCCGCTTCTATTAGTCGTAGCGCGATGTTATATAGCCTATGACTTTCCTCGATAAATGGGCTATCCAAAAAAAAAAGAATTTTTCAAATCGGACCAGTAGATCCTGAGATTAGCGCGTTTAAACAAACAAACAAACAAACTCTTCCGCTTTATAATATTAGTATAGATATAAGAAAAGTGACATTCTGTAACTACTTTCACAAGTTTATGTCTACATAGAGCCTTTCCCTAGAAAGTTTATCCAAAAAGGCTGCTAACTAGTGCACAGCTCGCTGTTTCACCCGCGTAGTTCCGCGGGTATAATATAAATACTGGTTTAAAAATAAAAATAAAATAGCCTATGTCACCCGGGGTTAGTGTAGCTTCACAAAGATAAAATATTTTTTCAAATCCGTCCAGTAGTTTCGGAGCCTTTTCAATACAAACTAACAATCAAATCTTTCCTCTATATAATACTAGCTGTCCCGCGCAACTTCGTCTGCGTAAATTTTACCTCTTTTTTTATAATCCAATGTTACTTCTAATAATATTCAATCCAATGTTACATCTAATAAAACCTCCAAGAATATGTGTACAAAGTTTCATGATGATCGGTTGAGTAGTTTTCGCGTGAAAGCGTAACAAACAAACTTACATTTACATTTATATATTAGTAGGCATTAGTATAAAAAGTGCTTTATCAATTGTGCACCAAATTTGGGATAAGTTTTCACATGTGAACGAACTGTTTCAATTTGAGATGCCAGACGAGAAATCTAGACAATAATTTAATCAATTACAGTATCCATAGTGCCTACCCAACCTACCAATTGATATTCATGAATTCAACATAAAATCAATAGTGATTTCTAATCTAGCAACCGGCGGTAAGGTTTTCGAAATGAATAAACACAGTTTCAGTTCGTTTGTCACACCTTTGTCATAAAACTAAAGTCGTAAACCAACTGTGCGATTACGCTGTACGCCATAAAATCCGACAGTATGCACGCAACTTGTTTGTCACAAAATGTGTTTTGATAAGATTAAACTAAAAATGTTTGATGATAGTTTAAAAAAAAAAAATGAAATAGTGAAATAGAAGAATAACAAATCTTTCCAAAATTTTTTGGGGTATCTAATACGTACTCGACCTCCTGACAACTAATAAACATGCCTACTTAATGTATATAATATCAAAGTAATTATGTAATTTATTTACGTATTTTGACATGATATAGTCTTATAAATCGATGACAGGCACGCACGAAACGGTCACGTTATTAATTGGTTGCTAAGCAACAGCGAATGGCGATTGCAGCGACATACAATACAATTAGAACTAACGGTATTAATTGGTTGTTAAGCAATGCGAAGGGCAATATTTCATCAATGTTTTCTCATGACGTCATCACGTAAAATTATCGTCCATAAACCGAATTTACAGACAAACATTTTTTGTTTAAAAGAAAGACAACAGCAATGTGAAAATGTTAGTCTCACATTACTAGCAATCATGATAATCCCTTCAGTTAAAACTCCTTGCCTTAACCATTACGCTACCGCCTTTACAACCAAACATAGAATAAACAATCGTGCTCACACAAAGAGTATCCTGGGAAAGAATCGAACTCACGACCTTTAGCTTTGCAGTCAGGAACCCTAAACAATAGACCAAAAACCAAGTCCTATGTAAGTACTACCTATTTACTCTTAAAAATGCTAATAGACTAAACCGTTATTACACATTTAGGTTAATTCAAAATAACCCCAAATTAAAAAAAAATACCTATTTAAAAAGCAACTCAGTTCCTTTAGAATGTTATTTTCTGTTTTAATCAGAATTTGCAAACAAAATTGTTACTCGTGTTTACCGATTGATAACTTCCTCATTTACACAATTTTCTTTGAAATACAATTACTTACAGTGCACTTAGCTTAATTAAATAGGCTTAATTATATTCTCTTGTGGGTCATATTTAATAATCATAATGGAAGCTAGTGGGTAAGGCACTTTACTTGGCAATAATTCTCATCAAGGTCAAAGGGTATGAAAAGGGCTTCAGTCGGAAGGGACCCTAATTTATACAGCCGAAGACCCTTATTATTGGTTGGGTCTGGTTTATTTAGCAAAAATGGCAAATTTTGACTCTAAACGACTCAGATTCTTTTGATAATGTAAATTATTGATGTCGGCAAATATTTCATTTACTTATCGGTATAAAGTATTATTATAATAATAATATCTTAGGACAACTCACATAACGCAATCTGATCCCAAACTAAGCAGAGCACTATCGGAACCAGACAACTGATAAACATTTATTTTTATTTATTTATTTATTCATATAAGGATCAGACTTTGTGTGATGAACACGATGGTTTACTCTGGGTCTGGGTGTTATTTATCTTAATATGGTACCTATATATTTAGAAATTTAAAAGTATGTTTATCAGTTGTCTATGGTAACCATAGTATAAGCTCTGCTTAGTTTGGGATCAGATGACATTGTGTGAGTTGTCCCAAGATATTATTATTAATATATAATAAACACCCACACATAAACAATTTCTTACCCTAAAGTCATAATACCTTCTACGTTCCATCATGGAAAAATAAATGACAATTAAAAAAATACATACGACCTAAATAAAAATATACTGTGCATAGGTTGTTTCGCAACCTCCATTTTAGCTTTACTTAATAATAAATAATAGATTTTTGATCGATGTCAAAGTTTTACGATTTTAGCCCCTCAAACAGCAAACAAATGATATCGGGCGTCAAGGAACTACGTTCCAAAAAATCGTATATGCTTTGTGATTTTTAATAAAATATCTTTTCGGAGACGAAAAGAGCAAATTCAAACTAAAACTAAAAAATCTTTATTTTAAAAACCAAAACAAATTATTGTTTGAAAATATCAATTAAAAAATGAAATCAAACGAAGCAAATAATTCCAGATATTTTTACTCAATTTATTATAAAGTGACTTAAAAATAAAACTGAGTAAAAAATAAAAATACTCGACCCGCTAACAATGAAACCTCGCCGTACCGCGCAATAGAAAGCACATGTTTTATATGGTACATATTTTACCTAAAGTTGGCAACACACATTAATCACTCAGTAACTTAGGTACAGATGTTGTAGTACCAAGTTCATCACTTTTATTTATGTGATACCTACCTGAGTACCTAAGTATGTTTGTTTATGTAAGTTTCAGTAAGTGATTATATTATAAGAAGAAGATACGTTTTGTGCTCTGAAATATTGTATTTTTAGGGTACCGTAGCCAAAATGGCAAAACGGAATCTTTATAGTTTCACCATGTCCGTCCGTCCGCAGCTTAGCTCAGAGGCTGTTAGTGCTAGAAGGCTGTATGGATATGATGATATTACTTAATAACTTATAAAGTGAAAAAAATAAATCTTAAAAACATTATTTTTAACGTCCCTTATGCGTAAATGTTATTTTTTTTTCACACCCACCCTATCGTGTGGAGTATATAGATAGGTCTATTAAAAACATCTAGGGGTTGTGAAGACCATATTTAGATTTAGGGATGCATTAAGCTTTAAAGTGCAAATTTTTGTTTTAGTCAAGCGTGTCATCGCGCTACGACTAATAGGAGCGGAGAAGCGACGAGAAATGTTTCAAAAACGGGGAAAAATTACGCATACGGAGTTGCGCGGGACAGCTAGTAATATATAAGTTTTAGGTATTTAAATGTAGGATTGTTTGTCCCACTTTACTAGCAATCCTGTTAACCCCTCCAGTTGAACTAAATTGCTTGTTTCACGTCGGTAGTATAATCGGTAGAATTCCAACCCGCGACCTCACGATTGCGAGACCGATGCCTTAACCATTAAGCTACCGCCAGCGCCGCTTGTATAAGTACCCATGTTCATCATTTGTCTAGTTGGGGATCAGATGTCGTTGTGTGAATTAACCCAAGATATTACAGACAGCAGGCTAGTCCCAAACAGTTAGAATCACTCTATTAAATTGTAGTTAATTAGAATATTATATTATAACTATGTTCGCAGTATGTTATTCCACGTTAAGTAATTCAATGAATATTAATTATCAGTCGTGGCATAATTACACATTATCATATGTATACATTAGCTGTCAAAATCGATTGTAAGCCGATTATCGAATTAACTTCATCATGTTACATTAATTATATACTTACATATTTATACTAATATTATAAAGCTGAAGAGTTTGTTTGAACGCGATAATCCGTAGAACTACTGGTCCGAATTAAAAAAAATTTTTTTTTTGGGTAATCCATTTATCGAGAAAGGCTATAGGCTATAACATCACGCTACGACCAATAGGAGCGGATGAGCAATAAAAATGTTGCAAAAACGGGGAAAATTAAAATTTACTTAGTCTCATAGTCCGATGGGACGGAAAATTGGACACGATCGGAGAGAGATTAGGCGCAGGACCGACGGCTTAACGTGCTCTCCGAGGCACGGAGAAGTTTGACAATGTTCGAAAATGATCACCCGTGTGGACCGACAGTAAATCGACTTTTCACAAGTGTAGTATTTTGCTTCCTAAGTGAATAAATCATTCTAATTGTTATTATTATGAAACTCGTTTGCTGTTTCGTCCCATGGGACGAATCATAAAGTTCAATATATTTTTTATTCTGCGATTCGTCGCAATGCTATGATTTTGTAATTAATAATTTTATATAATTTGATTATTGTTAAACTAATTTTATATTTAATCTTATAACTAATTTTAATCTTATATAAGCTATGGCATTGATTAATACACTGACGGACTCATAAACTGCATCAAAGTTCAGGTTTACTCTAAAAGGATTTTTTATAATAAGTATGCAAACTTTTTAGATTAAATTATATAAATATGGAAAGACTGGCTCTTAATCTTAAAAAAAAATTAAATTTAAAAATAGAACTGCGGTAAAACAAATGAATATAGCCGGGAAAAGAAAATTTACTCGTAGTATCAGATTTGCGTGTTATTTATAGCAAAGTTTTAAATTAATTCTCATTGATTTTTTTTGTTTGGTCAATTGAATTATTGTTACCAGCATAATTGTTGGGTTAGTTTTTTAACACATCGAGAGTTTTTGAACCATAATATGGATACTTCGTCCGAACAAGCGGCACAAATTGTAGCATTGGTGCGGGAGGGCTTGGATCAACGAACGATTGGTAGAAATTTAAATTTAAACCAGTCTACGGTTTGTAGAATATACAGAAGGTTTGTAGAGACAGGTTCTTACAGGAGGAGACGTGGTACAGGCAGAACTCGAGCAACCACAGGTCGTGATGACCGATTTATTGTTACAACTTCCCTGCGAAATCGTTTCCTCACGTCAGTTAACATCAAAACCGAGCTTAATGAAGTGCGTGGAAAAAACGTGTGTGCACGAACAATAAGAAGAAGGTTAAAGGAAGCGGCTATCACCCCTTTTAGACCAGCAAATGGTCCAAAGTTGTCTGCAGCTCACAGACAAGCTCGCTTAAGATTTGCGCGTCATCACCTGAATTGGACAGAAGAGCAGTGGGCCTCTGTATTGTTCACGGACGAGTGTAGGACATGTTTATATGGTGCAGATGGTCGCAGAAGAGTCTATCGTCGACGTGGGGAGCGATATGCTCAAAGTTGCATTGAGGAGCGTGTTCCTTTTGGAGGCGGTTCATGTATGGTCTGGGGTGGCATATCGATGAACGGGCGAACAGAACTTGTGTTCATAGACATGGTCCGTCAAAACGGTAATAGAGGGGGTTTGACAGCACATCGCTACATAACAGAGATATTAGAAGATCACGTGGTGCCTTACATGGGATTCATAGGCGAAAATTTTACTTTAATGCAGGATAATGCCCGGCCGCATGCAGCTGCACAAGTTCAACATTATTGCGAAGAGGTTGGGATACGTACAATGAATTGGCCAGCACGCAGCCCGGATCTTAATCCCATCGAGCATGTTTGGGACAATTTAAAAAGAGCTGTATATGCGAGAAACCCTTCGCCTACGACAGTGGCAGCACTAAGAACAGCACTTTCAGAAGAATGGGACAATATTCCGCAAGATCTTTTAAAAACCCTTATAAAATCTATGCGGAACCGATTAGAATCCGTAATAAGGGCACGTGGGGGTAATACACCTTATTAAAACACAAATAAACCCTTGCATAAAGTTTGTGTCTATTGTTAAAACCAATTTTTTAATTAAACAATTTTTCCTTAAACTTCTGTTTTTTCTTTAAAAAAAGGTCTTAAGGTCCTTTCCAGTACATAATCTTAAACTTAAAGATATGATCCTACGCTGTTTTAAAGTTCACGAACCAATCTAGAGGTTTCAATTTAAATCTGTATAGAAAGTTTGCATACTTGGTTAAAATATTTATTTCAAAGTCGTCTATTACTTTGATGCAGTTTATAAGTCCGTCAGTGTATTATATGTTAGCAGTAAAAATAAATATTCACTTTCTAGTTAACTTTTGTCACGTCAAATTATGACAAAGTGTTTATGGTTCTGGAAATTCATTAAAATTATCTTGTATGTTACCACACTTTATGACAAATAAAGATTCTATTCTATTCTAAAATGCTATATACTTATGAAATGTATTCCTTTTAGTACAGTCGGTAACACAATCTTAGGTAAATCGTACAGGTTCTCTAAAACAAATTTGAGTAACATTTAGCTTAGCTGATAGCAAACGATGACGTCATCCGTTCAATTGTATCATGTAATAATTACAATAAATATTGGCATATTTATGTTAAGGTGAAATGTATCGAAGACATAATACAAAGTAACATCTTTGTAATCATTTTTCATGTAAATAAATGTTTTTGTGTTAGTCAATATAGTGTTTCTCAATGGCTTCCAGTCTTCTACATTGTCTCCGTATCTAAATAGGTATATCAATCCTTATCACATTGCTAGTTATCTTAAAAAAATCCTTTATTCATATATTTTAATGTTTGTAAGACGCTATTCATTTATTACCTACTAGCGGACGCCTCGTGGTTTCACCTGCGTAGTTCCCGTTCCCATGAGAATACAGAGACAAAAAATAGCTTATGTCACCCGGTGTTAGTGTAGCTTCACAACGATGAAAGAATTTTTCAAATCCGTCCAGTAGTTTCGGAGCCATTTCAATACAAACAAACAATCAAATCTTTCCTCTTCATAATATAAGTATAGAAGACAATTTTAGCCAGTTTTTGAGTCGCCAGTCGAGAATAAGAATAGGCTGCCCCTTCCCACTTCTGTTTAACATTCATTACGTATATCTAAAAGAAAAATAAAATATAGGCAGGTAACTTTTAGTTTGTTTTATTTAGCTAATAATCAATTTTTAAGAAGTTTTTGTAATACATAATCAGATGTTTTTATTTAGAAGATTTTCTCCCTCCCCCCTTCCCAAATCGTCTTACGTAATAAATGAATATCGAATACGTCGGCAGCCGAGCACCGTCAATCGCGTGCGCGGGCATACGCGAGGAGCCGTCCGACTACGGCGGCATACGCGCGCGGATGTAACCGAGTTCCAAGCAGTGTAAATTCCATGCAAATATGAAACTTATCACTAAGTTTACAAGTTTGAATTTCCTCTGGCACAGTGTGAAATGCTCCTGCGTCGTACGATTAAAGACTATACGTATCGAAAACGCTACAATTTGTTTTACGTCCACGATGATACACACACATACACACAGGGATTTTCTATTTGCTAGGGTAGTAGTAGTAGATAGTACCCAGTTTAGATATTTTCTCTCTAAAAACAAAAATTATAATCGAACATAAAGTCAAACAATTTAATGTGTATTTTTATATACCTAAATGATAATGCATCATAAACTTAGCCGTGACAACGTTGCTTGACCTCACTACATAACTTACGTAGATAGGTCTATACAATCTTTGACTATTGTATTAGGTGATCGCTAAACGAGAATCATGAAATATTCACAACAAAAGTAAATTGACAAAACAGAACCAAATAAATAAAACAAATAGGTAATTGAGAAAAAGGGTCAAACAACGCTTCCATCTTTATGTAAAGTAAGGTAAGGACAGGTCACATCTCAAGATGAGTTGTAGCGGGGCATTTCTCTGCTGCAGTTATCTAAAACATTTTTATCAACCCTTTCTCAGAAGACCCGTGTCTCTAAAGTTGGAAAAACCTTTTTCACGCAGCTTCACCTGAGTTACGTTTGATTTTTAAAGCTTAACTGTTATTCTGATATTTATAGATCAGGAAAACTATGTAATTAACTTTACTGATAACGTCACTGTAAAGTTTTATCGAAATCTGTTTAGCAGTAAAAAGCAACAAAGATCCAACAATCTTCACAAATATTCTGATTTGTAATTTGGTGTATAAAAAGTACTTTCAGTTATATTTTTACCACACTATATTAGAAAAAGGCACTACGCTAGGTGGGTATTCTATGCCCGTCAAGAGATTACCATTCGCTCGTTGTATCAATATAGTGTCAATGATTTTAGTGAAGAAAGTAAAAGTCAATCTCGCTCATTTCTCACTCATCTTGCAGTGTGACGCTGTATTATAGAAAAATGCACTACGCTAGGTGGGTGTTCTATGCCCGTCAAGAGATTACCATTCGCTCGTTGTATCAATATAGTGTCAATGATTTTAGTGAAAAAATTAAAAGTCAAACTCGCTCATTTCTCACTCATCTTGCAGTGTGACGCTGTATTATAGGCAAATTTGTAGTGTTCGATCTTTGATGTGTTAGGGAGGTAGCCTCCCTCCTACAGAGTAAAAGGGTCGCAGTTAGATACCTAGGGATTCGCGACGTTTTGCTTTCGGGGAAAAATATTTATCTATACATTTTGTAACTATGTAAGTAAATGGGTATGTGATAGACGTATGTTTGTGTGTGTGTTGTGTGCTCGTGTGTGAAAAAGTTAGCCAAAACTAAAAAATAACTTGTCCGTAATTTTTTTTTTATACTTAGTGTGCTTGCTCTTGACTTTGAACATACCAGTGTTCCCAATTACTTAATTGGGAACACTGACGCCGGCAGAGAGTTCCACACTTTAACTGGCTAAGGCATCGCATAATAAATGTAACGTAATTAAAGTTATTTAGACATATTAGAAAAAAAGTATGAAGTCAGCAAATTAAAAGCAAAAGATGAGAATCTGGTAAATATTGGGTTGATTATTAACTTTTTATTGCTTATCGATTTGAAAATACAACTTACGTACCTACTAAAAGTTTAATTCCCGTGACACGCGGCCGGTCACGACCGCACGCGTCTCACGACGTGCGGCTGATGCGCGCGGCTGATGCGCGCGGCTGATGCGCGCGGCTGATGCGCGCGGCTGATGCAACAATAGTCAGAGTGCCCGCGCAACCTACGACAGTCGTTGGTCGCGTGCGTCCCCGTAGCAGTCCACGGAAACGGCACTATACCTTTTCATACAGTTGGATCAACGTATCTTGACTGGATTTAAGTTACATTTTTATCACTTTCGGGTATGTCATAGATATGTGACCCTAAAATTGCTTACGAAAACGATTAATTATGTTTAATCAATTAAATATACTAATAACATTTTAATTCAATAATATAAAAATACTGTATATATGAGTTCATAACAGATTTTCTTGGTTTAGTTACCGCCCCCGCCCCCGCTTCCTGTCACCATTTACTACTAAAAAATGCATTGGCGCAACCACTTTTCGCCAATTTCAATCCGGTCAAGTTACGTTGATCCTACTGTACTCTGACTATTGTCGCAATAGCCGCGCGCGTTAGCCGCACGTCGTAAGCCGCGCGCGGCTGCAATCGACCGCGATCCACGGAAATGAATTTTATGGAACAATCCCTGTGTCGTTGGTACTTTACAAACATACACAATCCCAGACACAAATTACACCAATTGTGTATGTGATGACCCTTGAATTTGACCCAAATTTTTCCTCACCACGTTGTATAATCGTAACGTACGAATATACCTACTAGACGAATGTAAAAAAAAACTCAATTTTTAATCCCCAATCGTGTGAACTTGAACTAAAACTGCCCCTATGACCGTAACATTGACCTCTTGTGTATAATTCAGCAGAAAACACAAAAATAATGTATTTTTATTAGCAGAATAGCCTTTAAGTAAGCTCTTGAACAAGTTCATCGGTCGTACAGTCTGAAGGACAAGTGGATTACGTCACACCGATGTGTTACAATTACAAGATAGTTATCAAAATATAATGTTTAAAAATATAGAAATACTCATAGGAGCAGTATGTATGATTAAATTTTTAAGAAAAATTATTATCATCGAATGCAAATTTCGCTGATTCACTCCTTTGTGTTTTTAGGGTCCCGTAGCCAAAATGGCAAAAACGGAACCCTTATAGTTTTGTCATGTCCGTCTGTTTGTGCGTCCGTATGTCACAGGCATTTTCCTCAAAGACCACTAATTGAATCTTGATAAAATTTGGTGAAAAGATGTCTTGTAGTAGCCGCTACTTAGTTTGATAGCTAAATACCTAATAATAATAAACATTTTTAGGGGAGGCATGTAACAGAAGCTGAAAAATTTATTTTTCAGCACACATCAATGTGTGGCAAATTATTCGACAGGTCTTTCAAAATTATTATAAGGTTTCTAATAAACTTTTTTGATTGAGTGAATATTTTTAAAAATATTCGCTCCGAAAGATGCATAAATCGTGCTAACTTTTGAACCGTGTGACCTAAAATATGGAAAATATCACAAAGATAGAGCTTAACAAAATGTTATTGCCGAAAAACTACGCGCACGAAAAAGTGTCACGATATTAACTGGTTGCTAAGCAACGGTCACGTTATTGATTGGTTGCTAAGCAGACAAGTTATAGACTGGCAGCG
This sequence comes from Herminia tarsipennalis, assembly GCA_945859575.2. NCBI lineage: Eukaryota > Metazoa > Arthropoda > Insecta > Lepidoptera > Erebidae > Herminia > Herminia tarsipennalis. Next base: position 9,830,722 of record OX243833.2, on the reverse strand, counting down.
ACATGACGTGCACAAAATTGGAATTAACGTTATTATCTGGTCGCTAAGCAACGTGAATGGCGATTATGTCATCAATGTTTTCTTATTATGTTATCATGTAAAATTATCGTCCGTAAACCGACTTTACCTACAGACAAACTTTTTATATTTTCAAATAATTGTTTTTATGTTTTTTTTTTAATAATATTGAGTAAGACGTACAAACGGAGCCACAAGTTCTAAATTTAAATCAAAATCAAGGTGGGCAAAGTCACGGGAAAAGTTAGTTATTATATGTACATATAATTATTACGCTACGGTATGACACAAAGTCTAATTACAGAATTGCCAACATTCGTTTAATCATTAATTACAAAGTTTTCTAGAATGGCCTTTTTGTTTTAGTTAACGTAGACTAAATGTACACATATAATAATGATATCATATGTTGATAAGTATATCTTTTCGTTTTTGTCTAGAGGTTAGTGAATGTCGAAGTATTAAGTAGTCTTGGCCGTGGCACCACTTGCGTAGATTTCTTGAGATGATTTCATAAAAATATGGGTGGACCTGCTTTATAAATCCAACTATACTTTTTATATGTCCAAGATTTTGATCACTTCTTCATATAAAATAGGCAAAACGGCTGGCAGGAGCTAGATGCGAGAAGCCGAAGATTGAACAAAGTGGCGTGCAATTGGAGAGGCCTATGTCCAGCAGTGGACTGCGATAGGCTGATGATGATGATGATGATGATGATGATAAAATAGGCATGTTTTACAATTATAAATAAGCAAACGAACGCGCTAATTTACATTATGCCTGGTAAGAAAAAATGGGTTGCACTCCGGGAGTGCCGGCAAGTGAAAACATTACCGTTTTGCATTTTTGAATATTTAAAAAAAAAACAAAAATGTATTCCCTAACCAGAATGGTTAGGGAATACATTTTTGTTTTTTTTTATCAGTATAAAATATTATCATTTATGTGGTTAAATACAATATTCATCTATTACATGACAATTAAATCAAAAATAAGAAATGTAATATTTAAATCACAAATTAGAAAACAAAAATTAAAAAACACATGACAATTAAATTAAAAAAATTTAAATATTAAATCAAAAATTAAAAAACAAAAAATAAAAAAAAAGGGAAGAAATAATCATTTGGACTCGAACCGGGGTCTTCTGGTTTCTAGACCGTCTGATTTCCCAGCTGTCTTCCCACCAATCCAACAATAAACCAATCCACCAATCTTACGGTCACGTGATCCTGATACGAGTTTAACATTTTATACCCATACCAAAAAAAGTGCACAACGCTAAAGAAGTTTTCACTTCAAAAACAAGCTTATCCAAGATACTAAAAGATGGGGGGTTGATTTTCAACAATTCTATGAGCCTATAAAATTCGACATTATTTATACGCGTGAAATTTTACAAAAACGTAAAGAATTCTTAACTCCAACACAATTTTTCTAGATTTTCATTAAAACGTTAGGTAAACCAGATTATAAGTAGGAGTGATTTTTCTTTACCATGCGCCCATATTTTACAAATTGATCTGACATATGTTATGTTGATTTTATGTTGTTTCAGTCTTATGGGTTCAATGTAGGTCAAGGGGGCAGTGACATCAACATACATGTGAGATATATACTCGAGTGACATTGCATTTCAATCGACTTGAATAGGGCTTGCATATATTAGCACTCATGGACTTTTAAAAATAAATACACCATGATAAAATAAATATACTATAAACGTATAAGTTGGATAAAAATAATAAATGATTTTGTAATCGTTTTAGAACCGAAAATTTTGAAATCCATGTCGATAACCTATTCTATAAAAAAGCAGTTTAATATAATATTAACATTTTTTAAATATATTTTGTACCTTGCCTTTTTTTAGACACTATTTCGTACGTGCACCCGGTTATCGATTTATAGACGTTACCACGGCAAAAAAATCAGAACTCACAGTACATATGAACTCAGTACTTAATTTTCAAATGTACAAATAACTTTTTTAGCTCTCAAATAATCTTACCAAACTCTTACCAATCATACTAGTTACAAAAAGAATTCATCTACCCAACTATTCATAGAACTAATCACTTGGCACAAATTCAAAACGTTCATTGAGAGAAGTAATCGGTTTCTGAATGAAGTGTTTTGTTTATAAACAAACTGTTCTCGGCCCGGACAGCCTCGGGACAGGATTCTTACTATAGTATGACCATTAGTGCTGTGCACTCCCTGAGGTATGCGCGCGGTGAGACGGGGGGGTTAGAATCGGCTGCTGCGCTGTCAGTGCGCCGTCAACGCTTGTGACGGCAGGTAGTGTTATTTGTATCGGACTGTCTATGTCAGACGCACACGAGATAAATATTCAAAGATGGGTCGTGCGTTATCTCGTGATATGAAGACTGTCATTTTTAAGGTGGCTGAATATTTTAAGAAAAGAAAAGCAGACAAAGATAGCTTTGAATTTAAAAATGACGTGAATATTGCTAAAATCGTTGCGGAGGCTACGGGATACAGCAAAAGAACCGTACATAATGTGATTTCTGCGGGCTATTTATCAATTGAAAATTCAAGCCAATTAAAATTTCAATCGCCAAAAAAACCAAAAGTTCTAAAGAAAAAACACGTTGTGGATGATTTTGACCTTGGAGTTATCAGAAGAAAAATTCATCAGTTTTACGAAGTTGAAAAAAAAATACCAAGTGTCCGTAAGTTACTATCAAGTTTGAGACAGGATGGCATATTGAATTGTGGACGGGAATATTTAAGACAGCTTTTACACAAAATGGGCTACCGTTACAAAAAATGCAAATCAAAGAGACATCTCCTTATAGAGCAGCCTAATATTACAGTGTGGCGGAAAAAATATCTTACACAAATCAGAAATTACAGAACGGAAAACCGAAACATATATTTTCTTGATGAAACATACATCAACGCCAGTCACCATGCCAGCAAATGTTGGCAATCATCGTCAGAACCCGGTATTCATGCTGATATTGGGAAAGGACGGCGACTAGTAATACTCCACGCTGGGTGTCGAAATGGCTTAGTGGATGATACATTGACTATATTCAAATCCGATGCTAGAACCGGTGACTATCATGGAGATATGAGCGGACCTACTTTTTATAAGTGGGTAGATGAAAAGTTAAAAGATAAGTTGCTGCCGAATTCTGTGGTTGTAATGGACAACGCGTCTTACCACAGCGTTCAGATTGAGAAGAAACCAACTATATCAAGCCTCAAAAGTGAAATGCAGAACTGGTTGCTACGCCATAATGTAGAATTTTCAGGAACCATGTCAAAGGCTCAACTGCTACTTCTTATCAAAAATACACAAAAAGAACCCGTGTATAGAATTGACGAACTCCTGAAAGCCAGTGGACACACTGTTCTGCGTTTACCTCCGTACCATCCAGATTTAAATCCAATCGAGTTGGTCTGGGCTGATATTAAAAACAACATAGCCCAAAACTATATTAATTCTTCTCTAGACGAAAAGATAATCTTATTGGATAAATTGTTTTCGGAATTCACGGCGGAAAAATGGCAGAAATGCGACGATCATGTCCAGAAAAATGAAAATGATTACTGGAGTCGCGATAGTAGGTTCGATAATGTTATCGATTCATTCATAATAAATTTGCAAGACTCTGATTCAAGTTCCGGTGGCGAAGAGGAAGATGAAGATGATGACGAAATGGAAGATGAAGTTGAAACAGAATCTATGTCAGAATAACTTTCGTTAGAATATATAATTGTTTGTAAATATAAAAAATGTTTAATAAAACAAGTCCTGTTGTGAATTATAACTTTCAATTCTTATTTATCACCTGCATATTTTTAATAAAATATGAGTATATTTGGGTTACATTTTAATCAACAAAGTAAGTATATATTACAGATAGATAGCCTCCGACCAACGCAACGTCCCGCCACAAGTCTTGCCTTAGAAATGCAAACTGATATCGTAAGATCTGTCCGACATGTATCGACCTCATGTGAACTCATGCACTTTTTTCTTCGCCCCCCACCTCGCCGTGCATACCTCAGGGAGTGCACAGCACTAATGGCCACACTATATCAACCGTGTCTTACTATCAATGTAAAGAGGATTTGTACTTAAATAGTTTGTAATATCAGACTGTTTATTAGTACTAAGTCAGCATGCAGCTTTACTAAGAACTAGCAACTAAAAAAATATAATAAGGTTGATTTTCCAAAAACGCTGAAACACGTATTCGTTATTTTAAACCAAAACTAATGGAGTTGCATACAAACTAGTACTTAGTTACTTAGTTACATTCAAAGTTTTAACTACCAAAATTGCGAGTTTGTAAGCCTAGGTTTCGGTTTAGGCTTTGCGTTGAAGTATTTTTGTAAAGTTTTCGGTAGTAAATACATTTTATTATCTAATTCTATACTAATATTATAAAGGTGAAGAGTTTGTTTGTTTGAATGCGATAATCTCAGGAACCACTGGTTCGAATTGATTTTTTTTTGTGTTGTATAGCCCATGTCAAGAGGCAATAAAAAATGTTGCAAAAACCAGCAAAAAAATTAACGCATACGAAGTTGCGCGGGACAGCTAATAGTAGTATAGGTATATATATAGTTAAGGTGCTGCAACCATTACACCATGAAACTCACGCAAGCAATGTCCTTCTGTAGTCTCGGTGTTTTGTGATAAAGACTCATATAACTTCTAATGACATAGCATTCTGTCTTGGTATGAACCATTGACGTGAAGACCAGGACTGCCCCATAACCTCACAAAATTTACCACTCTCTAGAAAGAGACAACACTACTTTGTGAACAATATCTGTCAAAGCTTTTTCTCTCTTTTACGCTTTGCAGTCGTCTTCTTCTTCTTCTTCTTCTTCTTCTTTGAGTTTATGGCAATCTAGACGTTTTAACGGCTAATTTCTGCCAGTGTCAAGTATTTATGCACTTATTACATGCACATAGTCTCGTTCTAAGTCAATTATTACGTATTCAAATAATTTTTTACAAGTTAAACTCGGAGCTGTAAAAATAATGGCCGGTCAGTTTGCCGCCATTTTTACAACTCTCGCTTTGCAGTCAATATTTACTTTTTAATTGAAAGGGATGTCAGCCATGTCTATACGTCAATGGTATGAACCACGTTTCATTCTACGCAACCATTTGCCAAATACTATTCAATAGTATTTCTTACTACAGATACCTACTTTAGTTGTGGTAGTCCCGTTTGTCAACAGTCGTCTCAACGAGTGCTAGCTTGGATCTGTGCCAGGTAATTTGCTCTAGTTGACAAGAGAACGAGCTTCTTTATTTGTGGCTACCGACGTACTATCTACTGCTACTATGATAGTATAGAGTTTACTCATTGGAGTGTTATCTAAAGATTTTAATGCTGAATTTGGCTGTGCGATTCTTAAAGCTGTCTCGATCAATTAATGTTATTAGGTAGTAACCTCGTTTTATATATATATATATATATATATATATATATATATATATATATATATATATTATTAGAGGTTATTTTTCGTATAGTGCAAAGCTCAGACACCAAAACAAGATTTTTACTTCAAGAAATCATACATAAAAGAAAATGAAAATATTGAAAAGTTGCAGAGTAAATTTTTCCCTTTACTAAAAATTTCATTGTTACTCCGGTCCTATTGGTCGTAGCGTGATGCTATATAGCCTATAGCCTTCCTCGATAAATGGGCTATTAAATAATAAAAGAATTTCCCAATTCGGACCAATAGTTCCTGAGATTATCGCGTACAAAGAAAAAACAAACTCTTCAGCTTTATAATATTATAGTATAGCTATGACACCTTAGATTACGGACAATAGGTGGACTAGTCTAATTACTATACTAGATTAGAGTTACACTGACCTAAATATTGATCACTAGTTGACTAGATGACATTGTTATCTAATTAAGGCGCTGATACCCGACAATAACGTTTACATGTTTTGTCTCTGTCATATTGTATAGTTGTGAAGAGTAGCGGGTATATGAGTGGGTGCTGAACTGTATAAAACACAAGACAAACATCAGTGTCTTATAGTACAAGTCCTCCTTAGGCTTGCAAAAATCATGAAATGATTTTGATTATTTGATATAGATACTCTGACCATGGGTGGATGCAGGGTTTGATTCTGGGGGGGGGACAAAATATAAATCTAACATGATTACGAAGGGGACTATCAGGATTTTTCGTAAACCGAATTTCTTATATTATTTTAAAAATTTGTTTTATATTCCCCCCCACCACAAAGACTTTTGTATAAGTAGCACGCATGAGGTGGAGCGGGGGGGGGATTCCCCAAAAGTCTTTGTAGTGGGGGGGAATATACAACAAATTCTTAAATTAATATAAGAAATTTACGAAAAATCCTGATTGTTCTTTTGTATAACTATCAGGATTTTTTTAAAGGACGCCTGTTATTAGGCAAGGAAGTAATTGTGCAACCATGAATAAAACATTCACTACATGCAATAATAACTGGGGTAAACGACTGAATGATTTTTTACTAAACATTACTCCATTTTACTATCAAGTATAGTTACTACGTCGCTATCTCACAAACCTATCCTACTAGAAATTTGCGTTTTGACAACTGTCTTACTTAGATGCGAATGCAAGGAGGGGGCAACGAGGGCCTTTCCCCTCAACAGAATCGACTTAAAGATCTTTTATTTTCGGGAATTCGAAAAACTTTTACACTGGACTGGGGTGTTTTGACAGGCAATTGCTGCCTTGACGGTGTTGGCTTGTGTACCGGTGTTGTAACAAATGCACCTCGTCATGCAAGTGACTCACACTTGGCCGGCTGAGTCAAATGTTGCCCCCCCCCCCCCCCCTTCCACGTCTGGTCTTACTAGCAACTATTCATTATTACTAATGAAAACAACTTCAGGTCATGGTACCATATTAGATATATTTCCGGACTTATTCGCGTGAATTATTTAAAGGTATGAATTGACGTTTAAAACGTTCGTACCTTTAAATAATTCACGCGATTAAGTCCCGAAATATATCTAATACGTATAAAAATTGCGAAAATTTAAAAACAATAGTCATGATACCACTTTCACAGTCAGGGGTTGTAAACCACTTAGCTTTTCAACAAAGTAGTCAAACCACGCAAACACGTTTTAGCTTTGCTAAAGAGAAAATCTGGAAGCTCAAACGTACTTAATTATTTTTAGGATCTAAGTTCGTCCCACAAGGGACGCTATAATATCTTTCGAGTGGGGGAATGTGGGGGATTGTTGGGGATTAATTTTTGCAAGTGTTATGTACCCCTGGAGGTTACGATATTACGTCAGCGATGGGTGATAGAGCCTGGATTAAGTCTATGAATACACTAGCGATGAGTATGGTGTAAGTTATAAGAGTCATACGTGTTATCATATTTATAATCATGTGACGGATAAATTAAGAACTAAACCATAATAAAATTCACGCTATGGACATGTGATGATGAAAAATAAAAAAATATGAATATAAAAAATAAACAAAACGCACAGAAAAGATGTAAACGTGATCTCTTATAAAAAATAATAAAAAAAAAAATGTTATTCGCTTAAGAAGCAAAACATTACTCTTGTAAAAAGTCGATTCTACATGTACATGTAATGCCTGTTCGCAAACAATAGGTAAATCCGGAGAAAAGAACGAGGCAATAAACAAATTGCCAATGTTTACAATGTTTCTTTGTACTTAAACGTTTCGTTGTCTTAGCTGTACAAGTAGGTAAGGTGCTGCCACCATTAAAAAATATTAAATGAAAAGTACATTAGATTATATATCAATCTCAATAGTACAACATAGTAGGAGCATTCAATTGTAATGTAAAAACTATATGTGTATAGATTTTATAATACTAGCTATTATTGAATCTCGATAAACTTTCAGGCGGGTTTCTCAATTATTAATTTTATATTTTTTATTTAATACTTTTGAGTGGTTGTAGGATGTAAAAAGTAACGCACAACTATTGCCCAAGTATTCAAAATTGAAAAAATAATTATTGTAATTAAGTTTTTTAGTGTTACAGACATTATTGATTTTAATAGTACAAAAGCATGACCTTATATTTTCAACAAAAATATTGAAAATGTATTTACTTCTAAGAAAGCTTTGATTACCACTTGATATTGTACACACTGTTTTTTTTACTTTGCATGTACTACCTATTAAGAATCAAGTGTAAAAATTGTAAGTGAACCATTAATAAATAAATAAAATAATAATTGTATACCTTTATTTATTTTGACACCCCTATAGCAGTATTCAGAACATTTTTTTATTAATTATTTTTACGTCTCACAGCCGGCCGCCATGTTTATTATTCACTAAGAACACTTGGGGCGATCAAGACGAATCTAACGACGCGACGTCTTAATTGTATAAATCCGTCTAGTAGTTTAAAAGATATGAGGTAATAAAGAATATTACATACATACATAAAAAATACGCACGATAAACATAATCCTTCCTAAATAAACACACTAAACAAAATTAAATAAAATGCCACAGGCACGATAAATCAGTTTTTATAAAAGCCCGAAAATGGCGTGACCAATTTATTTTTTTTGTTTATTAGCGTACTTTTTTATTTTTTAAAAGATAACTAGCAATATGGAATTGGGTCCCACATTACTAGCAATTTTGTTAACCCCTTCAGCTAAGCTCAATGGCTTGTGTTAGGAGTGGGTTCACGTCGGTACTGTAATGGGTAGGATTCGAAACCGCGACCTTACGATTGCAAGCCCGATGCCTTAGCTATTAGGCTTCTGCCGCTTTTAAAACTTATAATCCCTACAGGGCGTTCTGGAAAAATAAGGAAATTCACTGTTATAAAATCGCTGGCGTCTATACAATGGACATGTCATATTCAACGCGTAAATTATTTTCTGTGTACAGCAGAGATTGCTGCACCAGATAATAACAATTTTGTAGCACGCATAAAACTAGTAATATGGCACATTTGCGATGATTTATTACAGTAACACTAAAAATAACGTTTTTTTGTTTCAGGGTACACCTACGCATAAATATAGAGTTATTTTTAGCAAAAATTGAAATTGTTGGCAATAGCGTAAAACGCTACAATGAATCTCGCGGCACATGTTGGTAAAAATAAATGACTACTACATTTTTTAATCGCCTTCAACAAACTTGGTATTTTGTTTGACCCAGATGTAAGTATGTTCACGGTTTTCTCGAGAACTAGTGATTCGATTTAAATGGGGTTTTCGCTATCCGGCTACTTAATTTTCTGGGGAGGTTTTAATGTATATAAAACGTTGTTCTAGCTTATAAAATACTAGAGATATAAACTAAAAAATAGGAGTGAGACAGCGAAATTGGCATTTGGTGATAAGCTTGATATTATTTTCCTTGAAGGCGGTTAATTTTTTTTATAGCCGGAAATGGAAACCGATGATGAAATTTCTTAAAAATAAATAACATGTGTAAAAACACGCTATAGCGTATAAATATAACTAATATAATAAATACCAGAAAAAATATCGTCATCAGAATGTGAGAATAAAGTAATATAGATAAGTATAGAAATCATATATGTATTAAATGTATGGAGGATAATATCGCGTCAGGCGGGACTTGAACCCGCAACCTCAGGGGTACCAGCTGTTACTTATTTTTTTTCTTGTTTTTGCATCAATCCTCTTCAAATATGGTGTAATAATATAATGGTGGCAGCACCTCACCTGCATATAAAGTTTATAAACAAAGAAACATTGTAAACATTGGCAATTTGAAAAGATTGGCTGTGGGTTTTTATTGCCTCGTTCTTTTCTCCAGCATAACCTTTTGTTTGCGAACAGGCATTACATGTAAATGTAGAATCGACTTTTCACAAGTGTAGTATTTGCTTCCTAAGTGAATAAATTATTTTTTTTATTATTATTACAAACTCTGATACCGAGACACGTCCGCAAAAGTCGAATTTGTCATCAACATGAAACTCATATCTCAGAAATTGAAAATATATATCTGTGTACCTGTTCTCAATTTTGTGCACCTATCTACTACATACAAGATTTACAAACATCTCAAAGTATCGAGTTGAGAAACTCAACCGAAACTCTACCGCTTTATTACTTTCTTATGTATATTTACGTTCATGCATTCGACGAACTCTACAGAACTCTACCCACCGGAATTGACTTCAACCGACTTCAAAAGTTGGAAATTTTATTCATCTCACTTGAACTAGAGTTGTGAGCCGACGACTTTTGTCTTTCAATTTGGATAAAAGGGGAGAGGGGGGCTTGTTTGCATAATCTTTATCAACGGTTTGAAGTTTAAAATATTTTGATGACAAGTTGAAATGATTTTTGATGTGTAACAAAAAGGTGTGGTCAAATTTCAATCGCGGATAGTGTATGTCATGATGCCAAATACTATTTTGTGATACCAAATTTCAGCAGCGGATAGTGTATACCATGATGCCAAATTTCACAAGCAGATAGTGTATGCCATGATGCCAAATATCAGTAGCGGATAGTGTATGCCATGATGCCAAATATCAGTGGCGGATAGTGCATGCCAAGATGCCAAATTTCAGTAGTGGATAATGTATGCCATGATGCCAAATTTCAGTAGCGGATAGTGTATGCCATGATTCTAAATTTCAGCAGCGGATAGTGTATGCCATGATACTTAATTTCAGCAGTGGATAGTGTATTCCATGATACTAAATTTCAGCAGTGGATAGTGTATGCCATGATGTCAAAAAGGTGTATGCATTTTTCTCTTTTTGGTATATAGCATTGGCGTACAGACCTGTACCGTGCCACCCCTTTAAATTAAAAAGTATATATTGACTGCAAAGCATGAAAGACACAAACTCCTACGGCGTTTGACGGATTTTTTTTTTTTTTTTTGGACAACTGACACAACGCTATCTGATCCCAAACTAAGCAGGGCTTGTACTATGGAAACCAGACAACTGATAAACATAGTTATATATTTCTAAATACATACATATTATAGATAAATAACACCCAGACACAGAATAAACCATCGTGCTCATCACACAAAGTTTTATCCTGGGTGGGGATCGAACCCACGACCTCTTGCGTAACAGTCGGATACACTCCCAGCGCGCCACAGAGGCAGTCGATATTGTCCACAAAGTAGCATTCTCTTTCTGGAGAGTGGTCAATTTTGTGAGATTATGGCGTAGTCCTGATCTCTACGTCAATGGTATATAGAATATATAACTTAAGTTATTTTTTTTAAGTAATATAGCTGCCGTCATATGTGGTTAAAGTCACACTCGATTACATTATATTGTTTTTTATATTGGGTTTATTGATAAAATTAGGTACTAATACGTAGGAATTCCGCCATGTGACGCGTAAAATTTATCAATTAAGTGATTTGATAAGCGGTCTTGCCTTAACCATTATAATTAAATATATTCAAGCTATTTGCTTATAACAGTACGAAGAGGAAATCCCTCTGCAAATATAATCTGCCGATTTCTACCGATTCTTATAAACATTAATCGAAACGATTTCGAAAAGTAATTGGTTGGTTTACCTTTGAAATAATAAGACGTAGGTCGGAGATGTTATGGCTCCCTCGAGGATTCAAACTTAAGTACCTGTAATCAAAAGAATATCGTTATTAAAAAGTTACAGATATATTTTAGAAGATAGCACATTTTAAGAATAATAATAATATCTTGGGACAACTCACACAACGCTATCTGATCCCAAACTAAGCAGACTTTGTACTATGGAAACCAGACAATTGATAAACATACTTATATATTTCTAAATACATACATATTATAGATAAATAACACCCAGACACAGAATAAACCATCGTGCTCATCGCACAAAGTTTTATCCACTCCCACCGCGCCACAGAGGCAGTCATCATATTTTATTTAGAAGGTAGGTATACATGAACATTAAAACAAGAGCGTGCACATTAAAAACACACACTTGGGATAAAAAGTTCTCCAAAACGACTTCATCTATTTTGATCAATCTAAGTAAATTATTAATAAATAATTAAAAAAAAAAAAAAAAACCATCCAGATTAAACTACTGTTAATATTATTAAATGTTTCAAAATTCAATAATGTAATAAATAAAGTATAAAAAATGACGAAACTACGATATGACACCCGTTCGAAGCCGGGGCAGGCAGTTAGAAATATATTTTCTGGGACTCAGACTATCTCCATACCAAATTTCACACTAATCGGTTTGGCGATTTAGGCGTGAAAACGTAACAGACAAACAGACAAACTTACTCTGAAATTCATAATATTATTAGGGCCGTTTATCCGTTGTCTGGTTGAGATAGTACTCTGGCTCTGCCTAGTTCGGAATCAGATGGGCATGTACAACTGGTGTCAAGAATTATTATAATAATTTTTATGGGCATTTCTTGCTAATTACGTTATTAATACAATAATTGCATTTTTGAAAGATATAAAAATTTGACTGAGATTTCTGTATAGACCTCAAATTTTTCTATCCTTTCATGCTCGCGAGTTAGACCCTCGCATGCGCCATCTAGCCGGTAGTTAAAGAACTATCACGGCTTTTGTTATTGCTTCGTTACAGAGAGCATTTTAGATATATTTCGGGACTTAATCGCGTGAATTATTTAAAGGTACGAACCTTTTATTCCGACCACCGATCGTGGTCACGTGGTCAGTCGACCCGTGACCACGATCGGTGCAATTCGATCGAAACGTCGGGTAAATAAAAAGTTCGTAGAGTAGTTAAAATGCTCTCTATTGTTTTTAAACTTTCGCGATTTTTATACATATTAGATATATTTGGGGACTTAATCGCGTGAATTATTTAAAGGTACGAACCTTTTATTCCGACCACCGATCGTGGTCACATGGTCAGTCGACCCGTGACCACGATCGGTGCAATTCGATCAAAACGTCGGGTAAATAAAAGGTTCGTACCTTTAAATAATTCACGCGATTAAGTTCCGAAATATATCTAATATGTATAAAAATCGCGAAAGTTTAAAAACAATAGAGAGCATTTTAACAAATTATGATGTCGCAGGCCGAATATTTTATATATTATAGTCAAAAAGTATAAAAAAGGGAATCATAAAAATACCTATTACGTGTGTTTTTATGAAAGTATCCTTCATTTTCAACAAAATTCCTTCGAATAGAATTCCGAAACAAACTGTAGATTGGTGTGGAATTAGTCGTAAAAATAGTTTGCGTCACGACACGTTAATTGAAAAATCGATTCGTTAACATTACGTAAATAGGCAAGGCTAGAACGTGGATCAGTCTGAACTAATTGAAAACAACTTTAGTTTTTTATAAATACTCATGACACGTGAATTCGTAGGTACGATGTTAACAAAGGTTCTCGAATAAAGCAGTATTCACTAAATTGAGGGTATGATGTCAAAGTTTTTAAGTAGCAAGTATAGATGTATAATAATAATTATAATGATTTAATTCAGAACAATGATTCATATTGTGTTAATATACAGTGTTCTATATATTTCTAAATAAGCAAATTATTTCAATGCCTCCCTTAAAGGAATTTTTAATTTATTCGCAATTGCATAGCATAGCATCGACTATTCTAGAATTCATACATATGTATAAACCAGCTTTCGCCTGCGGCTTCACCCGCGTGGATGTCGATTATCGAGATAAAAACTATCCTATGTTCTTCCCCGGGACTCAAACTATCTCCATACCAAATTTCATCTAAATCGGTTTAGCTGTTTGAGCGTGAAAGCGTAACAGACAGACAGACAGAGTTACTTTCACATTTATAATATTATTATATATTATATTATATAATTATATATAGTATATATAGTATAGATGTGCGTTTCGCGTTTGAGTTAATTACCCTTTGAGAATTCATGAATAGATTTAATTATTATACAATTAATTCTTACACACAACGAACGCCTTATTAGAGTTATATAGCCAAACTGGCAAAATCCTTATAGTTTCATTATGTCTGTCCGTCCGCAGCTTTGCTCAGAGACTGTTAAAGCTAGAAAGCTGTAATTTTGCATGGATACACATATTACTTACGCCGACAAAGTACATTTTTTTAGGGTACCTCCCATATATGTAAAGTGTGAATATGATTTTTTTTCTCATTTACCCCATCGTGTGGATCCCTAAATGGTTTTGAAAGCCAAAAATAACCCATTTTTGGCTTTCAAAACCATTTAGGGATCCGTTTATTAAATACTAGCTTTCGCCCGCGGCTCCGCCCGCGTGGATGTCGGTTATCGCGATAAAAACTATCCTATGTCCTTCCCCGGGGCTCAAATTATCTTCATACCAAATTTCATATAAATCGGTTTAGCTGTTTGAGCGTGAAAGCGTAACAGACAGACAGACAGACAGACAGACAGAGTTACTTTCACATTTATAATATTAGTATGGATTAAGCTTTAATATGCAAATAATTTGAGTCAAGTGAAAGTCTACGTTAAATGACGAGCGTCTAACGCGTGTGTCAAACTTCTTCCTCATAGTTCCAGGCGTCGAGTTCAACTCGGCAGCCTTTGTGGTGTGTCCACTGCCCACTTACGATTGTCTATTAATTTGCTGCACCGATTTATTCACTGACGAGTTTCAGATATCCTACCATACATACCTATACTAAAGCCGAAATGGATGTGAAATGTTACTTGCTAACAACCCTAGTCAAAAGTTTCAATGTTAGGGTTGTCAAAGTAGAAAATCGCTAAATTATCTATTCTGGGCAATTTTATGAGCTAAATAAATGTTCCATTGTTGCTATCTTCAACATAAATAGTTGGTAATGTAAGATCACAACACGGTAGAGCAAAATGTCGTTGTTATTTATATTTAACTAGCTGCCTGCCCCGGCTTCGTATGGGTATCATATCGTAGTTTTTTATACCTTAATTTTTGTAGGGATCTGTATTTTTTTGACAACAAAATATAGCCTATGTTACTCCCCGATAATGTAGGTTTCAAATGGTGAAGAATTTATCAAATCGGCCAGTAGTTTCGGAGCCTATTTAATGTAAACAAACAATCAAATTTTTCCTCTTTATAATATTAGTATAGAGCTGTCCAGGCGAACTTCGTGCCACCCTGTAGTTTTTTTTTGTTTTTTTATGGGTTACGTCTTATAAATTGATCAGCTGCACGCACGAAAAAGTCTCACGTTCCGCCTGCCGTTAGGCTGATAGTATCAGCCTATCAGCGAATGGCGATTGCAGCGACATGCGATACAAAAGGAAATAAGCTGTCACAGGCATTGTTGTTTAATACAATGTCATCAATATTTTCTTAAGACGTTATCACGTAAAATTATCGTCCGTAAATCAACTTTACAGACAACTATTTTTTTCTTTTTTATTTATACGTAAGGACGGTGAAGTCGTTCTCTAGTTAACTCGTGACTAAGGGAAAGCAGGATATATAAATTTACTATAATTATATAATTGCAGTGATTTGACAACCCTACAATTTAGATTGTTTAGAAACATTTCACATCGTGCGCTTTAGTACCGGAATTCATATACATTCCATTCTGTCCAACAAAAAGACATCGATCGCATTATTTGTGCGACTAGATACCTGTAATCTTCCAACAGACATTAAAAAATATATTCAAATAAAAAAAACATCTTCGTTTGTATAACCTGTACTATGCCAGTTAACCCTCAACACCAGTAATGACTAACTAAGTAACCCTGTACTACCGCCGAGGGACGTTTATACCCATTACAAAGCGCCATAAACTCAAGGCGAAGTCTGACGTCACACCATGAAAATGTAACTAATTACAACCTATTCACGCTGAGAAAAAATGTAGTAGTAATGTATTGCGGTATGTGTCATTATTAAGGGGTCTCCGACTCAGTGGCGACCGAGCAGAGTTACGTTATCTGTGAGGTTAAGCAGCGTTACCGCTGTCAGTCCATAGATAGGTGACCGTTTCCGAATATAATAATAATAGGGCAGGTGCCATAGTCCTTCAATAGAACCAGCTAACTATTCCACTAACACCACCTCCATAACCTAGTTCCTTGGTTACCACTTTTTGACAATAGTTTTTACACTAACCGGGGAATGCCGTTGGGTACATTTATATAGTGTATACAACGATAATCGCCGGTTTGTGTCACATAGCCTTTAGATTAAAGTGTCTAACGGGCCTCTACGTGTTGGCTTCGGCTCCACGCACGCCTCCCAAATGACCGGGACTCCATAGTCCCGTGATATGGAAACGACATACATAATAATAATAAACTAACACCTTGAGAGGCTCGCGTTAGACGGTTGGATCAAGGGCTTGATGCAGAAGGCAGTACTTCTGGACACGGCTCGCATTGTGAGGAAGTTCCTTTCTCTGGGGCCGTAACCACCGGTAGCTTGGTCCCTGTACCTGATGCCGGTGGGACACTATTTTTTATATTTTAAAATGTATTTTTTTATATACATATTTTAAAATGTAATTTATAAAGAAAACATAAATGAATTAAGAGAATAATAATGATATCTTGGCACAACTCACACAACGCTATCTGATCCCAAACTAAGCAGAGCTTGTACTATGGAAACCAGACAACTGATAAACATACTTATATGTTTCTAAATACATACATATCCATACTAATATTATAAATGTTAAAGTAACTCTGTCTGTCTGTCTGTTACGCTTTCATGCTCAAACAGCTAAACCGATTTAGATGAAATGTGGTATGGAGATAGTTTGAGTTCCGGGGAAGGACATAGGATAGTTTTTAATCGCGATAACTGACATCCACGCGGTTGGAGCCGCGGGCGAAAGCTAGTTATATATATAAATAACACCCAGACACAGAATAAACCATCGTGCTCATCACACAAAGTTTTATCCTGGGTGGGGATCGAACCCACGACCTATTGCGTGGCAGTCGCTTCATTGTCGCATTCCTCCGTGCCTCGAAGAGCACGTTAAGCCGTCAGTCCTGCGTCTAATCTCTCTCCGGTCGTGTCGAATTTCCGTCCCATCGGACTATGAGAGTGAGGAAATAGATAGTGCACTTGTCTACGCATACACTTGCAAAGGTACCGTGTAGCGTAAGTGCTAAAAAATAAGCGATGGCAGACTTGTTTCCGCTTAAACCGCTCAACCGATTAAGATGAAATTTGCTATGAAGATAGTTTGAATCCCAGGAAAAAATACTGGATAGTTTTTACCGTGATACCCGACATCCACGCGGGCGGAACCGCGGTCGAAAGCTAGTCAATAATAAACACGTATCCAATTTTTCAAACATCTCATAATAAAATTGGAACAACAAGCTAAGTAATATAACACTGAAAAAGAAAATAACCTGTTATATATTCAAATAGTTGTTACTAATAGCAGTTTTATCTAATTAAAGCTAAACGTAGTTACCCGCCGTTCCTTTGAGCACGCAATAAAAGGAAAACGGAGGCCTATGACCCTACCACAATAAAAACTACATGAAACCATCCGGGCTAAAATTGTAAAGTCGACGCACTCCGCAACTTGTGTGACCTTAAAAAAATACTATCAAAATTCAACCCAATCGCCTTACAATAAGATCCATATTACAAATACATTGTCAGTTCTCTTAAACCCTTTTGTAACCAGATTAAAGTCTCCATTGAAGTCTGCGCTATATATTTTATGACCTAACTCTTTGATAATTCCATTCTAATATCTACTCAATTCCTAACAAATAGAGTTGAAATTCCTGTGTCAAGTTTCACTCCTGTTTACCAAGGCCTGGATAATGCCCTGCGTTCGTGTTACAATTTTTCATAATCGACCTATTTGCTCTTGGAATACCGTTCATTTTTCCGCGATGCCTACAGAATAGTTAATTAACAAATGACCTAACTGCTACACTAAATAAGACTCGAATTAAAACTGTGTGGCCTTGTGATAAGGTTGGTTTTCGATTGTGTGAGACTATGAAGGTGTTTGCAGTGTCACGACATTGCATTCCTGGCGATGCGAATGACTCGGAGATGACAACGACCAGACAAGGGCAGCTAGTTACTCATGCGACGCATCAGATCACAGACTATACGATAATAAAGCTGAAAGTGTTTTTAAAGCTAATACTTTTGTACGTTAGAAAATAGAGGCTTATGAGAAATTAAAAAAATATCTTGTATTTACTCTATTGAAAACAGTCTTGTTTTGGTGCTTACGCCCTTTAAAACCATAGTAACCAAAATTGCAAATTGCTATTTCATAATTAAGAAAACCGGATAAGTGTAGAGTTCCCAGTACAATAATGCGGTATAAGAAGTGGGCTTTCTGTTGTTTTGTTTTATACTTTGTTTGTATGAATATGTATGAAAATTTTGTTTTTTCTCAGTTGTTCAGCTGTTACTCGTAAACTTGTAAAGCCTACTTAGCCGTGATAGTTTTTCTTTTAATTTAATTATGTACCCTGAAGTTTTCCACATTTCTAAAAACAGCTACTTAGCTAGCAGGGGCTGTGACTCTAACAAACGGATCTCTAACTCAAAAAGTGACATTCACAACCCCTAAATATTTTAAAAATACCAATTTAATGACATTTTAAAAAATCACATCCATACTTTACGTGTAGGGGAGGTACCCGATATTTTTTTTAGGGTTTTATTCAATCACTTTGTCGGCGTAATTAACTGAATGTTTATCCATGCCAAATTACAGTTCCAAGGGTCTCTGAGCTAACCTGGGGACGGACGGACGGACATGGCAAAACTATAAGAGTTCCGTTTTGCCATTTTGGCTGTGGAACCCTAAAAACGTTGAATTGTCTCGACTTCGTCAACCTATTGGCCAATCTACAACATCTATAATTCTACATAGTATGACAGATGGATTGTGTTTCATGCAGTAAGACATTATTTGGCCACGGTCCAAATTAATAGACCATAGGTCCTAATTAAGGCTGAACCACGTTTGCTTATAATTTGTGGGTAAGCACAGGTACAACCTACGTAGCAGGCTCTATGATTAGGCAGTTAAGATTGTGATAAGATAATTTGAAACATTACCCAAACCACATAATTGACATTTGCAGCAATTAATTTATATATTTTTTCAGAAAATTATTGGTTGAAAATTTGTTGGTTAGTTTTTGAACTTTTAATTTTACATCGACCTAACCCAAAATGGGTCAATATGTACTTTGATAAAATAATCTTGAAAGAAACAGCATATTGATAAATTTTCGCGATTTGTACACATTATGAAATTATGTATACTAGGTAATTATGTATACTAGGTAATTATGTATAAGTAGGGTTGATATGTAACTAGGGAATATAGCCTGCGTTTATATCTTATATATTTAATAGCTCTATATTTCAGATAATTATGACTTCTTGCCACATTTTATGAGATGAAAATCTTTGCGAGATGAGTGATGACTGCATGACAAGACACACGGCCAAATTTTGTGAAGTTAACTTTCTCTTGTAAGTTGACGTAAGTTACTTGAATTACTACAAGAAGACTTGATATTCAATATATCGGGGGGGGGGGGGGGGGGAGATATTAATACAAATTGTGCCGGTCAATTTTTTTTTTTTCTTTTTAAAAGATACTAGCAATGTGGGATTGAGTCCCACATTACTAGCAATCTTGTTAAGCCCTGCAATTTTTTATTTATTACAATACAATTAGGCTACCGATAATAAAGCCATTAATATCAACCTCAATAGCACTCAGAGTCTCTAACCACTAGACCAACAGGTCAGTCCATTTACTACGTTATTTTATAAGTAATAAGTTTATTTCCAGAAAAAAATACAAAATACATCACGTTATTATTGTTTAAAATTATTGTTCTATACTGCAAGTACGTATAAGTGATGTTTGATGTGACTCCTTGCACTAGGCTAAGCCTGTCCCGCAAGGAGCCCAACTTACAGTTTCTGGCTATGAGTAGGTACATGGAAGTATTTTGTTAAATATTAGATAAAAATTTTCACACTATGGACTTTCTTTCAAAATTGTAGGTTCAGTAATTTCAAAGTGGCAGGGGTCGATTATCATGAACTTTCATAAATAAATTAAAGAAAAAAAATTAGACCCTTACACCAAGCCTTTCGTTTGTTTTCAAGTTACACTATATCGTTTTCAAAATAATAATAATAGTAATATCTTGGGACAACTCACACAACGCTATCTGATCCCAAACTAAGCAGAGCTTGTACTATGGAAACCAGACATCTGATAAACATACTCATATTTCTAAATACATACATATTATAGATAAATAACACCCAGACACAGAATAAACCATCGTGCTCATCACACAAAGTTTTATCCTGGGTGGGGATCGAACCCACGACCTCTTGCGTAGCAGTCGGATACACTCCCACCGCGCCACAGAGGCAGTCAATGGTTTTTCAATTTATTGTTTTGCCTCTAAAATAGTCCTTATATTCGAATGTCACACTTCTAATAGGTTGTCCTGTAATTTAGTTTACGAAACTCTTTTTTTTTTATTTCTAGCTTGAACCCCTGAAAAATGACCCCATGTTTAAAACGTCTGAGTTTTAAATGGTTCATACGATCTATCTTTTGTATTTTTTTCCTAAATATGAGGCTCAGTAGCTTCGGAGATAAGGGGGAATGGTCTATTTTAATATTAATATTATCTTGGGACAACTCACACAACACCATCTGATTCCAAATTAACAGAGCTTCTACTATAGAAGTAGTAATACTTATATATTTCTAAATACATACGTAATATCGATAAATGACACCCAGATGCAGAATACACCATCCTGCTCATCACACGAAGTTTTATCCTAGGTGGGATCGAACCCAAGACTTACGGCTTAGCAGACAGGGTCACTAACCACTAGACCAAGAGGCCAGTCAAAAAAAGTTATATGTTACTTTACGAACTTTTTTAAAATTTCCTTGTTTTTCCCCCAAAAATGGCTCTCATGTTCAAAATTCTTCGTTATGCGTCCGTGTTTGGGTCATACGAGACACAACATACAAAAACACGAGTGATCTTCTCTTTTTTTTCTTTTGCGTTACGGAACCCTAAAAAATAAGACCACTAGGCGACACTTTATTTAAGTTAGTAGCTCATAGTAACACCACTTTATACGGATCAACTAATACGAAGGAACATTCCAGAACAATTTAGTAACGAGATTCCTTTCCAGTCATCTTCTAACTTCGACTGTACGCGAGTACTTCATCTCAAACTTTAGCGTTCTTGGCTAAATAAAACTTCCTGTAAAAATAAGCATAAGTACTAGTGTTAACAGATATCTGGTTTTTGGTGGGGTGTTCTATTTTCAAATTTCTTAGACCCCGTGCCTGGTTAATAAGGGTTAAGTCTGGACTCATATTTCAGCCCATGTGTAAAAGATAACATAACACCGGCCAAATGCGAGTCATACTTGCTGAGTGCAATTCAACAGTTAATCAAACTCGTTTGACCTTCGGGAGGGTAGCAGCATGCGGGCAGACTCACACGGGAGGTCCCAATTGCCCTCTTGGGTACACCCAAGCCGGAGTTCACCGGTCAGCGACTGAATTACAAAGAATCATCGAGATAGTTAAAAGTACCTATACAAGAAAAAGGCAAAAACTTTTTTTTTTAAACTTTTTGATTTTTATACATATTAGATATATTTAGCGACTTAATCGCGTGAATTATTTAAAAGCACGAACCTCTTATTTACCCGACGTTTCGATCGAATTGCACCGATCGTGGTCACGGGTCGACTGCTCCTTTAAATAATTCACGTGATTAAGTCCCCAAATATATCTACCTAGCTGTCCCGCGCAACTTCGTCTGCGTAAATTTTCTCCGTTTTTGCAACATTTCTCATTGCTGCTCCGCTCTCATTGGTCGTAGCGTGTTGTGATGATTATATATAGCCTTCCTCGATAAATGGGCTATTCAACAGTAAAAAAATTAACAATTCGGACAAGTAGTTCCTCAGATTACCGCGTTCAAACAAACTCTTCAGCCTTAAAATATTAGTACAGATATGTTTTATCTGTATAGTAGGTAGAAAAATTATAGGAAGTAAATTTTAGGATTGGAGATGAAGAGTACGTTAGAACCCACCTAAACCTTCATTCTAACACCTTCCGAGCACAGTGGTCCAAAATTTCATGTCTATGAGTAAATGGCTACTAGTAGCCATTTACTCATAGACATGACGCGTAGCTCGAAACCATTTACATAAAACTTTTATTTTGTACTCTCGGACTTTTGCATCAGAAATGAGAGCTCGAGAAAGAAAAAGAGTACCAATTTATTCTAATCCTATGCTTCATTTCTTTAACATATTTCTACCATTTACCAAAAAAATCCAACAAACAATTCACAGTCCGATTCTAACAATTCTCTTATCCATTTGGCTCTAGTCACACAATCAGATGGTTCATTGAAGTTTCACTTGCTCTGGCTGGTAGCCAAGTTGCGGCGAATTTTGTACCTACGTGCGCGATATCGTTAATGTAATATAAACGAGACTTGGAAATTGTGGTATCTGCTTCATTCAGGTAGTGTGATGGTAAAGCTTAGGAAGTTTGATAAATGTTATATTCTAGAAGTTATGAAACTTTTTGGTGCATTGTTGTTTATGCTTTTTGTTTTTTTAACGTGATAACCGACCGGCTGACCAGCTGCACTCACGAAAAAGAGTGACGTCTCATCATTGGGATCGATCTTAAAAACGCTTGCGCACCGTACTAGAATGTCGTTATTGCGCTCTCGAGACGCATACTTGACGCAAAACGCATTTGAGATCGATGCCAAACTTACAAGAATACAAGAACTGCAACTGAACTGCAACTGCACTGCTTTAAATACGTGAATTGACCCCCAGGACCAACTGTTTAACGTGCTCTATGAGACACGAAGGGCTAGAGAGATAATTAATGTATAATTTAAAAAAAAAAACGAACAAATTTGTAGGTAGGTCCATATTATAAATAGTCCAGGAATCGAGTCTCGTGGTTTTCATTTTACTTAGAAGTTTATTTTTTTCACAGCTTCAAGTGACTCTAGACCTGAGTTTAAGGTTTTGAATTCAACTCGATATCTTCACGCGTTGCCGATATGAAGGTCTTAATTGACTGGTGGTTCCGTCTTTTTCCTTTGGAGTTACGGAACCCTAAAAATGGTCACCTATCTACAAACTAACACTGGCAACGTTGCCTAACTTCACTACTGTATCCTGGACCTCTAATAAACTGTTCGGATGCTATGATGCCATATATACACACAATGCATATGCCTGTGCGTTGGAGGTTAACAAAATCCAAGTTCTGTGCAAATTTTCCAAAATTATTTAGCTGTATAAAATTATTATACGACACCGAAGCTCTTAAGTTCCAAAGTGTATCCTTGAAACATTATATTTATATTTAATGCACGTCCTTTAGTTCCAAACAGCTGGCATTAATAAGACATAAGGTGTTTGATTCGGATCGCGTTAAATACTTAATGGGAACAAGTGGCTTTAAGTTCGCAGAAGTATCACAAAACACAAAGAGCACGGAAGGTAAATTCCATACAATAGGGTAATTTCAAAATTGTATTAGTAGAGGTGTAATTTAGAGTAGTTTTTAAATAGTTATTATATTTATATATATATATATAATCAATATTAGTAAATTAATGAATACTAAGACAATGAAATAAATGAACAGATACATGATTCTAATAAAAAAAAAACAAAGTAGTGAATTCAACATTCAGAATTCGAAACATAAATGAATACAATTGTTTTATTAAATTATAATTAAAAGTTATTATCTTTGATCTGTATATCACGTGACATGAGATACGAGCCGCCATCGTGTGACGTAAAATTGGCGAAACCAATTCGCTAACATCTGTCATTCTTATCTCTGAAACTGTCATAATATTGGTGCCGGAAAAAATGCGCATAGAAAGTAGCGCCACCTAGTACTCAAGGAATATAAATAATGGTTACGGTGCCTTATAGCCAACATAGATGGCATTGCCGTATATGACGCCGCCTACCACTAATCCAATTGGTCTGTGCCGATATGATGTTATGAACATGACAGATAGCGTTTTCGCGGGAATAAAAATTGTTTAAATTTTAATGCAATTTTATAGCAGGAAAGCTTGTTAATTATATTAGTAAGTAGATGATGTCCTACTATGTTGCACCCACTAAGGCTGATTTTAGTTTATCTCATGTTTCAACTTTTTAATAGTATTTTTTGAATCAGTCCAGTATGTTAAAACATGGTGTATAGTATATAAGTCGCAGCATCTTACCCCCATATCAAATTTATAAACATTCAAACATTGTAAAATTGGAAATTCGAAAAGAGTTGCCGTGAGTTTTTATTGCCAGGTTCTTTTCTACGGCTTTACCTATTGTTTGCGAACTTGGCATGACATGTTCATGTAGAATCCCGACGTATCACAAGTGTTGTTTTGCATCCTAAGTGAATAAAAAATTTTGAATTTTGCTCAAATATCTTTTGTTATAGCTTTTTATTAGGCAATCAACATTTTAAACTATTCTTCCAAACAAAGTAGAATACCATATTGAGCTCTAGCAACGCTTGACTATGAAAACTAGCAACTTTATCGCTTACGGATATGGATCTCGGAGCCTTGCTTGTTGGTCTAGTGGACCTTGACTGCTAAGCTGAAGGATATTGGTCCAATTTATACCCAGAATATTTTTTTGTGTGATCAGTATGATTATTTATTAAGTGCCTGGGTGCCATTCAAACTAATAGATATTAAAATGTGAAAGTCACTTTTTTTTTTAAAAGATTTCTAGCATTGTTATTTTTGGTCCCACATTACTAGCAATCCTGTTAACCCCTCCAGCTAAGCCCAATGGCTTGTGTTAGGAGTGGGTTCACGTCGGTAGTATAATGGGTAGGATTCGAATCCGCGAACTCACGATTGCGAGACCGAAGCCTTAGCCATTAGGCTACCGCCGATTCTTTAACTTTGGAGAATGGTCACGCTTAAACCGCTGAAAGGTTTGAATGAATTTGGTATGGATATAGTTTGAGTCTCGGGAAAGGACATCGGATAATTTTTATAGCGATAATCAACGCGGGCAAAAGCTAGTTTAAAATATTTATTTTTGTTTTTAAACATTCGCTAACTTATATACATATTAGATATATTTCGGGACTTAATCGCGTGAATTATTTAAAGGTACGAATCTTTTATTTACCCGACGTTTCGATTGAGTTGCACCGATCTTGGTCACGCGTCATCGGGTAAAAAAAATACTTACTTCGGTAGGTACTTTGATGAAGTCTCGTAGGAAAAGGAAATACACCGCATATACCTTGGTTAACAAACGGTAATATGAGGAGGTATATGTGTTGCACATAGGTTACGGACAGGACACTACCCATCTAAGAAATTTAGACACCTTATGGGCAATATAGACTATCCAAATTGTGAAGTGTGCCATGTCGTAGATGTCCAACACATATTATTGGAGTGTGTCAAAAATAGTAATTTAATGGATGCATTTATGGATAAATATAAATTAAATAGATTTAATACAAAGTGTCCTGGCAGACCCTGGGTCAGATCAAGTTCAAATGCCTTATAGTTTAGTATCTAGGGAAGTATCAATACGTGAAAGTCAATTTAATAGATAAGGGTATGATGAAACTGGCATACCAAAAGAGTATAAAGTTCCAAAAAAAAAATATTTAAAAAAAAAACAAAAAAAAGTCCCAAAATATATCTAATATATTTTTTTTTCCGAAGGTGTTTCGGAACAATAGACTTTTTTTAGGGACACGGAATCCTGTTTGCGCAAAGTAAGTATGAAGCTTACCTTCTGTTTTCTCTATGTTTTATGGAAGTATGGCAATAGATAAAGGAATGCAGCTCGCAAATATCTTCACGAATACTTCTCAGGAAGATATAAGTAGGTATTATAAAATGGTTCCAACAGTAAAATGTCAAGTCTATACTTCTATAAATCCTTTGACACTTTTCTGGTATTAAAATTGAGACCTTAATTTTAGGTTGCCTGATATTTCTTTTTTACCCGGAGTACTTTATTAATTATAACAACACCCGATTTAGCTATAGGCCTTTTGATATGATGGTGAGGTATCTGCGTAAATTTTCCCCGTTTTGGTAACATTTTTCTTTGCTGCTCCGCTCCTATTAGTCGTAACCTGATGTTATAGAGCCTATAGCCTTCCTCGAGCCTTCCTTTTTTTAATTCGGACCAGTAGTTCCTAAGATTATTGCGTCAAACAAACAAACTTTTCAGCTTTATAATATTAGTATAGATATATCAACTATGTCTAGTGGTTAGTAACCCTGACTGCTAAGCCGGAGTTCGTAGGTGCGATCCCCACCCAGGATAAAACTTTCTGTGACGAGCACGATGGTTTATTCTGTGTCTAGAAATATTTAAGTATGTTTATCAGTTGTCTGGTTTCCATAGTACAAGCTCTGCTTAGTTTAGGATCAGATGGTGTGTGAGTTGTCCCAAGATATTATTATCTAACCTCGCTGATATCTCGATCTACTCGGTCGCCATTGAGTCATGAACCCAATCCCCAAATACAAATAAAAGTACTATGGTTCCTGTTACGTGAGTTACATGGTGTAATTCTATTAAATAACATTTCAAAAATGTGGCCATGAGTTTTTATTGCTTAATTATTTTCTCACGGCTTTAATCTTTAGAACTTGGCAATAAATGTATAATCACTTAATCAGTATATTCCAAATTTTGTCTGACGTTCATAAGCGTTGCATTCTGTAACCTAAGTGAATAAAGTACTTTGATTTTAACAATAATTTAGTTTTTTTCAACATAGTATTCACTCGTATTTCCACATAAGTTACATATTGTATGTTTTAGGTACATTAAGTTTGAAATTAAGTTTGAGTTTGCGACACAGGGCTTGTACCCCAATTAGACTTGCCTTTAATTTAAAAAAAAAGTCTAATAAATTCACCACTTTAAAGAAAAAAAAATCAAGCACAAAAATTCTCGATAATTTGCATTAGGATTTCAAAAAATATTAAGAAGATTAGTGCTTCATATTTTTTGAAATCGGAATGCAATTTCAGGAGTGGGTGAGCATATAAGACACCAGAGATATATATCTGGACTAAAACTTGGGAATGTTTTAGTCTATATCTCTGGTCTTTTATAAGCTCGGATAAAGTTTTATACACTAACACCTTCTCAAAAAATACGCAGTCGAATAGCGAAAACCCGATCTAAATCAGATTACTAGCTTTGAAGAAAATCGCGAAAATACATATATATGTATATACAGGTCAAATAGAGGACCGCTTTGTTTGAAGGCGGTTTAAAAAGAAAAATAATGAAACCTATTTCATGTATATTCTTAAGGGCTCGATTGCTCTTACAACAATCTGCAATTACAGTCACAAAGCTTGGTAGCAAGAGCAAATGTAAATTCTTTCCCATATATCCCATCGGTGCAATAACAATCAATACCCCACGTCTGTATGCGCCACGCTTGCGATGCAGTTTGCATATTAATGACTCAATCTAAGATCTTGTCCGTGACCGCTTCGTTCTATTGTCTATGGTCAACAGTCGCGGTAATGAACTTGGTTTGGATACGTTATATTCTGATCTTGTCGCACGTGTTGGCCCGTGTTGGGTTGAAGGGAGATGGAGCTTTAAAGAATTCCATTGTTGGAATACGCACTATGTCTGACCAGCAGGAATGAAAAAGTTAAATATTTGATCAATTTTTTCACGTTAATTCAATGATGATAACATTCACAAGTACAACACGTCTATGTAAATATAAAAACATTTTAAACATTTTCTCTACCTTTGTGAACTATATTTAGGGGGAGAACGATCTTTTTTCCGTGTTCATGGCAAGCCCATGCATCCAAAAAGCCTCTCAGTATTCAATTCTAAGTCATTACCTCGAGTATTCATCGCCACGTTTGGTACGTAGATGTTACAACGTGAAATTAGACGTTCAAATTGCAGTCATTACCATGAGTGTCGCACCGGGTGGCTGGAACTGGAGATTTATGTACTCCCTCTTCTTTGATTGGAGAAATTAACTGTGAGTATGAAAATTTGGTTCACCTATGTTTTTTTTACACTACGAAATAAAGAAACAAGCAGGTTATGTTCCTGATGCGTCACGGTAGCCCATAACAGTGTCAATGCCCCCGAAATCCTTGTTTGTCTATGGTCAGAGTCCTTATTCACGATATTTTTTCCGTGTCCACAACAAGTCCGTGCGAACTGTCAAAATCTTGTCATAATGGCAAATGTTGAGCGTGCCGCGCATGCGCCTTGATTCATTATTTTGTAAGCACTGTGCACACCTCCCCTTTTACCATTATGACAGAATTTTGACAGTTCGTACGGGCTTGCCGTGGACATGGAATAAAGATCATGAATAAGGTTCCTGAATATTACAGCTTTATCTTGTCTTTAAATTTACTATTTATTTATCTCTCGTAACTAACTTGAATCGAATATTGATATCAATAAAACTTAATTCCATTGAATTGGGTATTTGACTACTATCAAAATAAAATATTTTAAAATAACCAGGTAAAAATATGTCATAAAGTGTTCTAAAAAATATGTTCATTTATTAATTTAATGTGTTACTTAATTTATAATAATGAAGAAAAACACTGAAAGTAAAAAAAATTACAGAAAAAATTTACAAAAATGTATTGAAAACGTGACGTCATATGCTAGCATTCCATACAAATTTGTTCAGAGCGGCTCGTTTTTGACGTTTCTTAAAAAGAGGCTGATTTGACTTTAGTCAAATAGCCTATTGTGTGGTAACTCTGGTAACCCTCATTCACGCGTGCAAAATTTCCCCCTAAGCAAAACAGAAAAGCCAAGTCTTTAAAGACTTCACACGAAGAAAACAAACACTCTATAGCTATATAAGGAAGTTCTTAACGCTAACAAGCTATGCAAACACCCTGTACAAATGTCGTATTAACCTATTAGAGCGTGTTAGTGAGTTCACTCGTTCATTCACTGTTCGTTGTGTAATGAATGAATCACTATTACCTTAGCGGTACTTTGGTGTTTGAAAAAGAAGGTAGATGTTGTTTTGTTTTAAATGGATATGAAATATAACATAGATATATAGTATTATAAAGCTGAAGAGTTTGTTTGTTTGAACGCGGTAATCTCAGGAACTACTGATCCGAATTGAAAAATGATTTCACTGTTGTATAGCGCATTTATCGAGGAAGGCTGTAGGCTATATAACATTACGCTACGACTGACAGGAGCGAAGCAGCAATAAGAAATGTTGCAAAAACGGGAAAAAATTGCCAGACAAAGTTGCGCGGGACACTTAGTGTCTCTTAAACATTCCTCTTAAGGTCTTATAGAATACTTCTTGAAGCCACCAAACCTCAAAACCTGATCATCACGCTTCAACGAATACAAAAAGGGTTCCTTTTTAATCAATTAAGTGGAAAAATCCTTAACACATGACGTCCGCACTCGAAAACCCTAAAGCGATTGGCGCGAGTGGCCAATCCCGAAAAAAAATAATGGTTTGGTCCAAGTCAAACATACTCGTATAACGATGTAAGCGATCGATCTAAAAAGGAAGACGCACACTGGTTTAATTTCAATTCAAAACTAGAGTATTTTGACGGTAAAAATCTACACGACACTTTGGCAAACCACGTCCGAATATCTACTAGAGTATCTATCCCAGTGACGTTATTGATTTCTATTTATGCACCTAAGTATTTCAATTGAAGGGATTCCAAGCCTTGCCACCTGTTGTAACAGCGAATTGCCAAAGCAAAAATAGCAACACGGCAGATTGTTTGAATTAAATATAATTTGAAATGCGTTAATAGGCAATTTTATAGTGAAATTGGCAAACACTATTGACTTTATGCGGCGTCTAAACTGGCCCTTTTTTACGGCAATTTGTGGCGGCAATGCTGTGGACGGCAACATGGCAGTACTCTCCAATGTTGATTTGATGGTTGCCGGACGATCGCTGAGCGATCAATTTTCCGCAATGTTGCCCGGCCAATTTTGTTGTTGTTTCAGTCGCTCTCTATTTTATTGTTGCTTGCCGGGTTGTGTCGCCCATTTAGGAGACTGAATCATGCGCCATACAATTGCATACATATTGCCATTATTGGCCGAGCAATTAGTTGCCAATAGTGCCGCACAAGTTGCCGTAAAAATGCCCGTTTAGACGCCCCTTTAAAGTTGTGTTGAGGTGTTGCTGGAAATCAGTGTTACACCGCTTTGCGCTGAGCTTTAGGCTGAGCATTTTGATAAGTGCATTGACGCTCATTGCAGGACTTTGTGGTACCATCTTGTAATATTAATGTAAATTTGTTTTGTTTTTAAATTGTATATTTATATTTTAAACCTTTTAAAAATAACATTGATTGCTGAATGATTTATTATTGTTATAGTATTTTTATTGTTATATTATTGCTTTCTATTGTTATTTTAACTTGGTTATTGCGTTTTTTTTTGTTATATTGTACCTAATGAATGTCAACATTTTATCAAAATAAATATTTCTTTTCTTTTCTAGATTGAAACTTATAAACATGGTCTATGATCGATTTCTTTCAGGCACCTTTCGATAGTCAATGTGCCATCAAAATCAATGATCCTGACCTTTTAAACAGTATGGTGAGCAGTTGGACTAGTAGGCGGTTTAAAAGTAGTAAGTAGTTTAGTTTTTAATAAAAAACTTTTATAAAACGCTGTCGCTTTTCCCATAGACTGTCTCCATAGGTAAAAGCTGAACACTCAGCCTACAAGATTGCTTTTCGAGTGCCATTACACTATGTTCGGGCAAATGAGGTTTATTAACTTTTATTTCACATAGCACCGGTAGCCGTAGCTCTCAGTGCACGATCAAACGAAGAATGGACGTAGTTGGAGCCTCTAATGTTTGTGTTAAAGGTTTCTTAAGGGTTTTTAAATTGACGGGGTTCGAGAAGAATTGGCAGGGAAATGTTATGGGAGCTATTTTATCGTTTCGTTGATGTGGGTTAAAAGCGGTGGTCTTCAATGGAGAGATGTTAAACAAGTCAGAGGTTAGGAGTTTAACAAAACTCTATATAATCATAATGTTTATTTTATAGGGAGTCATTATTTTTTCGATATAACTATATGTCGGAGAAATATTAAAACGCTAATTGATTTCCGTTAACCTAGTATCTGTTTTGATTAAAAAGCAAGTCTAATGACTCATTTAAACATGGCCGCCGCAAGATGGCGTGCCTTTAGTTTGACGTTTACATTTGAAATGCCGGTGGTGGGACAGTGAGTCTAATTCGGCAGTCATAATCGAGCGGTCGTAGCGACAACACGTCTACCGATAGATGTCGCTGTTTTTATAGACGTGTATGCAAAGTGATAGTGTAGTTATAGGATAGGGACAGTAATGCAGTGGCATTTGTGTATTAGAAGAGAAGGCGGACTTCACCTTGCTCGAGGTATCCGCGTTTATATGATCTATTACCATTTTCCATAATATTAATTCGAATATTGAGCTGCTTATAGCTCACAAGGCCACCCTGACGCTTCGAAATATATTTAATTACGGATACATAGGTATTTAGAGCAAAAGCATAGTGTAATAGTAATAATTAGAATTATCTTTCATAGCATGTTAATACATCTGCTTTTATTGAGAGAACAGAACCTACCTCAATAAAATATGCCTCCGAGATCACGTTAAATCGTCGATCCTGCGCCTAATCTCCCTCCGGTCGTGTTGGATTTCCGTCCCATCCGACTATGAGAGTGAGGGAATAGAGAGTGCACTTGTGTCTGCGCATACACTTGTGCTGCATTTGTGCTGTGTAGTTGGCTAGTCTATAATGAGATTGGCAGCCGTAATCAACATCGGTTAGGAGACCACTATAAAAATATGGTAAGTGTTAACGGTTGATGGCCTGACGTTTGAACGATATGTTTAAAATTGTTTAAAATATAATAATTATAGGCGCGTTTTTGATTGAAACTTCGTCAAAAAAAAAACTATGTCTACCTCGAATAAAATTAGAAATGTTTAAAAGAAATGCGTATTGCATGTGTATACAAATATATAACCATTTACCTGCAAATATTAGAAAGTTACCAATAACATCATTCAAGAAGATTTTAATTAAATTATTACTTAATAGAAGCTATTATAATGTAAAAGATTATTTTAATGATAAATTTACAGATTATTGACATGAATTGATATGACTTGAATGATGAATTTTTAGATTATTTTATGATTATTTAACATGAACAACAATACAATTAATCTATACTAATATTATAAAGCGGAAGAGTTTGTTTGTTTGTTTGTTTGTTTGTTTAAACGCCCTAATCTCAGGATCTACTGGTCTGATTTGAAAAAATCTTTTTTTGTTGGATAGCCCATTTATCGAGGAAGGCTATAGGCTATATAACATCGCGCTACGACTAATAGGAGCGGAGAAGCGACATGAAATGTTTCAAAAACGGGGAAAATTTACGCAGACAAAGTTGCGCGGGTCAGCTAGTATAATATAATAAGCATGAATGAGTAATGAATAACTGAATGTACAATTATTAAATCACTAAATATATTTGCACGCCATTTTATGGCAGAATATGTCCTAACTCAATCTTACTGTAACACCAATGTACCACCATATTTTAGCAAATAAAGAAATATTCTATTCTATTCTATCGGAAAAACAAATCTTGAAATATTTAGCGGGAATTTCGGCCATTGAGGATCTGCTTTTCATTTAAATCGGTGTTTCTGCAATTTAGCTTTGAAAGCCAGAAACAGACAGACAATGTAACTTTTGCATTTAACATTTTGAATGGCATTCACTTGTACAAAACAACTAAATATTCACTTTTGTATTCACTTTACGAGACTAGATTAATACAAAGTGAACAGAGTATCTAAGTACTTACTCTAAAATATTAATATAAAGCTTTTTGATCGTCGATTTACAATTATTTCTGATTGTTTTACATTATATAAACGATTGTTTGACGATAGCTAAATTTCATTTCAAGACGATTGAACTCTATTTGCGAGGATATTGATGGATTAATAATGTTGGGAAGCGATAGGGATGTGCGATACGATACGATAAATTTTGACTGCCTCTGTGGCGCAGTGGGAGTGTATCCGATTGCTACGCAAGAGGTCGTGGGTTCGATTCCCACATGGGACAACACTTTGTATGATCCACAAATTGTTGTTCCGAGTCTGGGTGTACTATGTGTCCGTGACTTGTATGTTTGTAAAGTCCCCCGCGTCACAGGGCTTGTACCCTACTGCGGGAGTCGTCTTTTAAATAATAATAATAAAATAAATCGGCATAACAATTCACATTATGCGATACATCGATATCGATAACATTATTATATATACGACAAAACTCGACAATACCTTTACAAATATCGTACTCAATACTATATTAATTATGATTTACATTACTTAAACGTAACAACAGATCCCCAAAATGTTTACGACATTTAACCGAAATTCGGTATAGTAGTTTAGTTACTGAATCCACAAACAAATAAGTTAACTGTGATTTTCTCGCACTGTAAAACTATAACGTGTTACAGAAATACGTGGTTTGAACACCATGGTAACACTACTGTTTACTCGTGTAAAAAGCTTGCAGTAAAATAGCGTATAAACTAAGTATTACTTTACGATATATCGATACAGTAAGCGTTTTTGGACATCCCTAAGATGAGAGAGAGGTGTAAGAGGAAGGGAGGTAAGATTGAGAGGCGTTGGTTAGCAACCAGTCTTCGGGTTTCATTCAGCTTTGATGTTTAAAGTTGATATTATTGCTTACATCTCATTGAATCGAAAGCAAAGGTATCGGAATCGATGCGTACTTATCGTAAGTGATTTTGTCCTATATCAATATTATATTATTATGTAGGTATACTTATGTTTCAAGACCGTTAAACGTGAGAGACTTAGGGCTAAAATACATGCCTGGAACTAGCACGCATGCATGACAGCTTCATGTACTTGCTTCCTAACTTTCATATGCCTACGTTAACTGGCATGCCTGTATCAGCATGCATAACTGATTGAATCAGTCGTCACTTGGCGGAAATCCAACTTAAGTAGATTGTTAAGGAGAGCACCTACCACCCACCCTCTATTTGTATCAATCATCACGATTGAAATAGCAAGAAAATACAACAATTAAAATTGACAGACTGAACACAAAATGAGAGACCTGCAATAAAGAAAGTAAGTGACAGGTACTCTCACCAAGTTGTGTGTTCTATATCGAGTGGTAGGCACCTCCGGACGCTAAAATCGCAATATTTCTCTTTTACAAAGTGGAACTTCATCATCTGTGTGGATTCATGTCCTTCAGGCATCCTCAGGACAGTTTGAATTCCGCTCAATCGGCGCCTAACTGTCGGTCTGTCAATAAATCTTATGTAGATCCCGTGTAAACAACAGAGATACAGATATTATTAGTTGATCGCTGTCCGTTCACACTGCTAAGTATTCGCTCTATCCTGCATCTCTTTTGTTCACACGAACGATCTACAATATACATCTATTATACGTTTCTTGCGCGAGAAATGGCTACTCGCTTCTCGTTCATCGTTGCTGGTGGGTCAGGAGCCTAAAGGTATTTCCTTACTACTTCAATCGTAGTGATTCATAAATCGAGGGTGGGTGGTGGGTAATCTACTTACGAAAACAAATGTCGTGAACTACGGCAAAGTGCTAGCCGCAATAATTATTAGGCGTCATTGCTACAAAACAAAAGAAAACCTAGGTAGACCTACTAAAAGACAACCCATACAACCCGGGTATAAAATAGCCATTTATGACAGGTTCCCTGCCATGAACAAGAATAAAAACGGCGTAAAGCCGATCCTTCAGTTCGTCTACTGTTCTGTTTTACTAGCATGTAAGTAACTTCGCTCTTAGAGCCTGTTCAGACGGGGCGAATTACGCGCGAGAGGATACGCGCGTAGGCGAGGTACATGCCATACAATCATTGCATTCACATGATTCGCGCGAGAGGATTTCATTCGCGTGTAATCGTGTGTCATTCGCCGGCATCACGACTCGCCCGCTATTCGCGCGTAGTACGCGCGAGTCGAGATACTCAAAGCTCCTTGTTGCGTTCGGTATACGCGCGAAGTTCGTGCGAGTGGACGGACTCAATAATATATTATTCATAAAACATGTGACACAAGTGATAATCATAACCCCTAAATACTTTTAAAAGACCGAAAGTGAAAATCCTGAATCGCGATATAGAAGTTTTCACAGCTGCTGGCTATATATACCAGTTCCCAATGTTAATCACTGGGCCACGGCACGCCAGGCATGATCACCTTGCCTGGTTGAAGGATCCTCCCTTTGTGTTGGAGAAACGAACACCTAGCTTTTGTATATGTAGCCGATCTAGCTACCCTATGTGTCTTTAATTTCGATAATTATCTACGTAAATATCAGACTCTAAAACCGAAACCCCTTACGAGAACTTCAGGGCGAGTCCTACTTCCACTCTCAAGCTGCTGAATTTCAGCAAAGTACTTATCTGAGTATTTTCATTAAGAGTTTTAATATAGTTGAAGCTTGCGACTCAATTTTCAAGTGGTTGAGTTAGCTTTGATCTGTTCTTAGAACTCGGAACTATAAGTAGTAGCGAAATCAAAAGTATTTCCGTCCATTTCAAATAAGGAAAATTACTCAGAATTGTTTATTTTAATCAAAAGCTATTTATAATTTTCATCATGGAAATGTAAAAGTTCCAACTTGGTTATAAGTAACATCTTCTATGGAATCATTCGTGCAGTGATCATTAAGGGACAGTCTCCACGGGCGACAGAAGCGCAACGATTCCGCTCTTTCATCATCGGGTAGTCTCCACGAACGAGTGATTATTCCGCAACGGTATCGTCACGACTTGTAACGAAAACGCCGCGTGTTCGCGACGACTAGAAAGGGAATCGTCACGTTTTCGTGCCATTTCTCTCGCACTTAATCACTTGTCGCATTGCGGCGATAACATCGCCGTGTGTGTGAGAGAGATACGTTCTAAGAGAGTGTATAGATATAGGTGGCACGACGATAATGTCGCCACGACTCTTTCGTCCGTGGAGACGGTCCCCAGCGATACCCTAACGAACATCGACATTTAAACTAATATTAAAAATGTGAAATAACTCTGTCTGTCTGTTAAGTTTTCACGCATGAACCGCTGAAATGATTTAGATGAAATTTGGCATGGAGAAAGGACAAATGCTTTTATCGAAATGATCGACATCGACGCGAGCGGAGACGCTTGCGAAAGCTAGTGTAACTTAATTATAGAGTCGTTTGTGTATTGGTCATCCAAACTTTAACTACATCAACTATACGGGAATGACGGGACAATACAATTCGATATTGCAATTGCAATTTATTGCAATTTGTCAATTTCATCGGTCAAAAAAAATATTGTCTTCTCAACTTATAAGATATGTTTTTAGGGTTCCGTATCTCAAAAGTAAACCAGGGCCATAATTAGTTATAGCATCACTTTGTTAACTGTCCGTCCGTTTGTCTGCCAAAACCAACGGACCCGCCATCGTGGGAACGCTAATCGAGTTGAAATTAAAAGCAAATACTCATATCTATAGTCCTCTGAATCTGTGAAAAAATCAAACTTTAAAGTAAACATAAAAAATGATATGATACGACCGTTTATTTTGAAAACTGCGGGACTCGATTCTTGAACTATTTATTATATTTACAAATTTATACGGAACCCTCGGTGGGTGAGGCTGACTCGCACTTGCCTGTTTATTTTTTGTTTGTAATGGATGAACTTAATAACTACGGTAACGACATTATTAGTAGATACCATAGGTTGCCTTAAAATAAATTTTATTTTATTTCTGAAAAATATATCGTATAATTTTTTTGCAAGGGATCAATAATGTTGTTCTCATAGTGCGCGGAAATACAGGGAAAAGCTAGCCAAATAACACTTTTAGATTAAAATTTAGTAACAAATTTCGTAATGCCGGGTACACTAAGTGAGAAAAGTCTTTTTACATTTACATTCTTTACAGAAAACAAATATATTTTTATATAACCTATTACGTTTAACTCTTAACCATTTTAATATAGCTCTGTAGAGTTTACCAATAAAGCCAATGTAACATGGAAATCGTATTTTTATTCCAATATTCCCTCCAAAAATGCTCTTCAAATCCAATAGACTCCGAGCCAATCTTTTCGTTATTTGTTACAGATGTCAATTTTCATTTATTTGTAACAGAGTACAATTGAGAGTGTAAACAGTCTATTGTTCTACATATAAAACGGGGAAGACGATTGAAAATATCTTAGAAATGTAACAATTCTCTGAAAAAGGGTCGATTCAAGCTTGATTAATTGGCGATTCGATTCGGTATTTTATTTGAAAGTAACTTCAACACGCGACTTTGCTCTCATGAAATTGACTAGAAAGGGACTTTTTTGTATTAATGTAGCAGTGTGTAATTTTACATCATAAGAAGTACTCTGAAAGATTTAATATTTCCAAAACCCGTTTAAACGTAGCAGCTTACCCGCAAAAAAGTGACCCACATAGAAACTGATTTTTGGGTACACGTATTGCAAAAAAAAAACGGCATGACTGAACACATAATATTGTTTGGGAAAAAGTCGTTTAAGGATAGCAGTCTTTACAGTAAAGTCGTTAACAACTGAAACTAATTACTTTTTTTCAGTTAGTACTTACCTAGTAGATGCTCCCACTATGTTGTACCCACTAAGGCTGATTTTATTTTATCTCATATTCCAACTTCTCATTTGCATCAGTCCTTTAACATGGAGTATAGTATATTAGTAGCCAGCACCTTACCCCCATATCAAGTTTATCTATACATTAAAACATTGAAAAATTGGCAATTTGAAAAGAGTGGCCGCGAGTTTTTATTGCCAGTTTCTTTTCTCCGGCTTTAAATATTGTTTGCGAACAGTCATTAAATGTATCTATCTACATGTAGAATCCCGACGTATCACAAGTGTTGTTTTGTATCCTAAGTGAATAAAGAATTTTGAATTTGTATTTGAATTTGAAAAGAAATGCATCAGTTGTTGACGACTGTACTTTGTTTTATTGTTTTGTTTAAAAATATAGTATTAATAAGTAGGTACTATTACTATATAAAGGATTGATATTAGGAGAGTTTATTTAATATCGCAAAAAAACCCTTGCTTATTTTCCGCCGCGTCATCAGGTTTGAGCCGATCGCAGCACTTTACAATCCAAAGAATCAGAGAGCAATGAAACAAATATTCGTTCTGAAAGAGGAAATTTGATTGAGACTGAATTTTATTAGGCAATTAAAATTCATAAAAAACGTTTCAAGGAGGCTTTTTCAATTTGCAAATGGGGGACCCTTCGTTTCAATAATTCCTCATTTCTGACGAATGCTTTCTCGGAGAGTGCCGTGATGAATACCTTTAATTTTAGGTTCTACCGATTATATTTTACGTAACTCGATTCAGTAAAAATACGGATATAATCCTACAGTTTACACTTTCATAACAAATTATGAGTAAGTTTCAAACTTTAAACACCAATACCTAGTAATATATGTATATTTTTTTTTTCTAAAAAGATAACTAGCAATGTGGGATTTTGATCCCACATAGTAATGCTAACATAGTTATCCCACATAGTAGGTTAACAGGATTGCTAGTAAGCAATCCTGTTAACCCCTCCAGCTAAGCTAAATGGCTTGTGTTAGGAGTAGGTTCACGTCGGTAGTTTAATGGCTAGCATTCGAACCCGCGACCTCATGATTGCGAGACCGATGCCTTAGCACCTTAGGCTACCGCCGCTTACTATAATTTTCTTGGTTTTACATTTGCTAAGTTTTGGTATTATTCGCAAAAGTTAAGCTTAAGAGTTGGAACCTATTTGTAATTATTGTGAATGAATAGATTGTGTTGATGGCTAACTCTAGTAATTTTCGTTAAATTTAGTTTTTCAATGAATTAGAGTACTCCTACTTTGTTTGCAGCTTTCTGATTAGGCCGTAATCCACCTGGCGGGCTCATTGCTTATTGATGGATGTCACATGATCCCAATTTTTTGGTTCTGCAAGCTACATGATTGCTGGTGTCCTTGCCATGGATATCTCCATAGATTTTAATTATGCCTATTGAGGAAACAAATAGAGAAGAATGGGACGGGTTCACAAGATTGTTAGTGTCTAACGAGTTGCCTACATTGCTAGTAATCTTTAAAGGACACTGACGAATGGATGTACGCAAAGTTATGCCACCATTGACTATATTTCCATTTGGACGTACGCAAGAAGATTATACTAAAGGCTGCTGTCGACATGATAAATTTGTTTCAGAAGAAGTAAAGAGAACAAATTTGTCATTATTCGAGACCGTCTTTCTCTTT
Organism: Herminia tarsipennalis; assembly: GCA_945859575.2. NCBI lineage: Eukaryota > Metazoa > Arthropoda > Insecta > Lepidoptera > Erebidae > Herminia > Herminia tarsipennalis. Next base: position 9,791,230 of record OX243833.2, on the reverse strand, counting down.
CGTGACTATGGTAACCAAGGTTTGACACTATGCTTAGAAAGAGAAGGTGGATCTCTACCGAGACGAAAGGATAAACTATGGACACAATTACTATAAGCTTCTTGATTTCCCCCTTACGGCGTGGAGGCGCAATTTGGAGTGGACGAACGTCAGTTTAAAATTCCAAATTCCAACGACGCGCATTCAAATGGATAACATTTTTGACATTCACGATAAGTTTTTAATATTCGTCCACTCCATTTGGATTGATGGATGCATCATCAGTCATAAAGGGGCTCATAAGAAAAACGTTAAGAGTACTACTCATCTACACTATAATAATATTATAAAGAGGAAAGATTTGTATTTTTGTATGTAACGAATAAACTCAAAAAGTGCTGGACCGATTTTAATAATTCTTTTTTTGTTGGATAGCCCATTTATCGAGAAGGCTATAGGCTATATAACATCGCGCTACGACTAATAAGAGCGGTGCAGCGACGAGAAATGTTGCAAAAACGGGGAAAATTTACGCATACGAAGTTGCGCGGGACGGCTAGTGTCATATATAAGACAAACAAAACTTTAGAACTATAACTATAGTGTGAGAGCGCCTATATTTACTGAAAGCTAATCCCGGTTTCGCTACTACCTCTCAACTTATATCTTAACTGATCACTAAATATAATCTCAAACATCTAAACGAACTACAAACACAATTAAACCATTCACTAATGACTGCCACACGAAACTGTTACACCAAGAAATTGTCTTTAGAAACGTAAGCGGCTAACGAAGCGTTAGTGAATATTCACGGCTTAATACAAACAAAAAAGCACAAAATACTGGAGGTTACAGAAGGCAACTCTTGACGCACGCACATCGACAGCGCTTACGGACACGGAATCATGGAACACGTCGAACTAGTGACAGAGCGAGTCACTGACCTCTGTACTACTAGTACAGGACAAGCTACCACCGACAATAACAAAAATGTCATTAGCTATCTATCCGTGGCCACGGCCGTTGCAATACGGTTGAAATATCGGACAATAAAACAAATGTATATTCTTCTTCCTTATTTTGACATTTAGACGGTAAGTTGTCAAAATTAAAGTGTCTATACTTGTGTAACAAAGATAACAACAACGGGGATTTGTTGTAAGTATGTGACAAAATACCGCCCTGTGAGTTCACATTGTTAATTTACTGACTTGACTTCTAAGCCAAAGACCATGGGTTTGATCCCTACTCAGGATAATTCTTTGTGTGATGAGCACGATGGTTTATTCTGTTTCTGGGTAAGAACGCCGACGTGAACCCACTCTTAATACAAGCCATTGAACTTAGCTAGAGGGGGTAAACAGGTTTTGTAGTAATATTGGACCCACAATCCCACATTGCTACGAGTAGTTATCTTTTTTTTAAATTTTATTTATTTATTTAGAAATATATAAGTATGTTTATCAGTTATCTGGTTGCCATAGTACAAGCTCTGCTTTATTTGGGATCAGATGACGTTGTCTAAGTTGTTATTATTATTTTCATTTAAAATTGCTGTCAATTTGTGTAGCCAGTCCAGTCCAGGGTACAACGTACTATAGAGGCCAGTGGAGCGAGTGCTTCATGGTTCTTTAAAGGAGAACGATGTCTAGGTATATGTGCGTACGTCAAGAGCGCTTACTATGCAGCTTGTGTTCTGTACTCTCAGTATTTTGTGGCTTAATACAAACATAGAAGGTACTGGCATTCCGCAAATACCAGTGAATAATTCCAATCTTGAATTCATTATTAACTAAATTGTGATTCAGAAACTTAGAACGTTGATTTGGGTTGTATTATATCTTCTTTACGAAGTTTCGTCATGATGACGATCGCAACAAGTGCGCAGTAATTTATTTATTAATATGCCCAACAAAGAAAATGTGCCCATAATAAGTTAAAAAAGAATCTCGAGAGTAAAAGAAAATACGAGATATAAAGGGATTTTTTCGAAACAGAGAATCATCTCGATTAAGTCATCATTTTATATGGAAATCTGTCCATCCTTTAGGGCTTAGGGTGTAGACCTCACTTCCATTGATATTCCAAAAAGAAATAGTGGGACATACGTATTTATCCTAATTATATCCCATTATTTTCATAACGAAAATTCCTAAGCAATAGCGGTACCGACTTAAGAATAGTAACACTCCATCTCTTCCTGTAGGTAGGTGTCGTCAAGGCGACTGAGGGATTTCACACTAGAGGACGAGCAGCAGCATTTTAAAGCCTACTGCAATCGCCAACCCGCTCGCCAAGGCAATATCCAATTACCCTGTCAAGCTTGTGTTAAAACAGAGCCTGTAGAATAACAACTGATACACCAACTAATATGTCTAAATAAGTACCTACATTATAAATAAGTCTTTCTCAAAAATAAAAAAATAAAATAAAACACCCGCCTGCGTAAAAAAAAGATTGAAACAAGATTGTTTCAATCTTTATTTTAAGCAGGCTTATTTTCGTTTTTTAAATTATTTGTTTTATATTTTACTTTTTAGTGCTTATGTAATGTAATAACTGTAACTACCGAAAATTTAAGTTAAAATAGTTGATAACAAACTTAACTTATATCGCTATATAACGGTTATTTTAAGTGAAAAATGATTTCAGAAATCTTATCATGATTTTAAAATACCTAAACGATTGATACTCCACATGACAAGTTTGTTGACTTTAATTTTTTTCTCGATCACAATATGTCGTTTGGCTGTCGCCATTTTGAATTTTAATTACTGTCATATATTTAGCGACGATCGCAAGATTATTACGAATCGATTGACGTATGAACAATCAAAATCGTCCCATACGTTTGGTCACAAAGGAACACACATACATTACACACATGTCAAACACATTACCCTCCACAATCGGATAAAAAAGGTATGTGAAAAATGTCCTTTATTTTAAAATACTTAAGTAAAGCCTATTCCCACATATTTCAAGAATGATTTACTTTTTATCTCATACACTTATTACGCCTAAATACACGTTACCTCTATAAATTCACGGGTACTTAACTGCGTAGTCAAGACAGATGCTAAACTTAGTATGGAAACATACGGTAGGGAATGATTCGAACCGACAAGTATACACGCTATTTTCATGCTATTACAATGAATATAATATCTAAACAGAATCCATACTATTAGATTTCTACTTGAAGTCATCGTACATTTACTGCGTAAATTTTCCCCGTTTTTGCGACATTTTTCAATGCTGCTCCTCTCCTATTGGTCCTAGTGTTATGTTATATAGCCTATACCCCTCGATTCCTCGGTAAATGGGCTATTTAACATTAATAAATTCAGACCACTAGTTCCTAAGATTATCACGTTCAAATAAACAAACAAACTCTTCAGCTTTATTATATTAGTGTAGATATATTTTCTTATATTAAACATGGGGCTATGCTTTACTGCTATGTACACAACTCATTGAAAGTTATCCATCATATTTACATCTGAAATGGCATCACAATCATGCGATTGAGACACCTACTTAATCAAATACAATAATTGCATTTTTGAAAGATAGAAAAACCAAACCGGGGCCAGAAGCGATATCTAGTAACATAGTCCAGATAGGTGGTCGCTTCTGGCCCCGGTTTGGCTACGGAAGTCTCGGGTTCGATTCCTGAGTCTGGATTCAAATTTTTCTATCTTTCAAAAATGCAATTATTGTATTTGTAAAGTCTTTGGCAAGAAATGCCTATAAAAATTACTTCACCTACTTAATCGTTTTGTTGTTGCGGTTATTTATTTACCACAGACTTTTGAATGTTCATATTTAAACATTTAAAAAAATGGGTGTGTGTAAAGTCGGTTTACTGACGAAAATTTTACGTGATAATGTCTTAAGAAAACATTGATGACATATCGCTATTTGCTAATATTTCGAAACCAATCGATAACGTTAGTTCCAATTCAATCGCAGGTCATGTCGCTGCAATTGCCATTCGCCGTTGCCTAGCAACCAATGAATACTTTGACGCTACGTGACGCTTTTTAGTGCGTGCACCCGGTCATCGATTTATAAGACGTTATCACGTCAAAAAAACAACAAAATTAGATACTAGCTGCCAGCCCGGCTTCCCAAGGCTGTCATATAATAGTTTTTTATACCTTTAGTTACATTCTTGTAATTTTCGTAGAGATCTCTCATTTTTTTGACCATAAAGTATAGCCTATGTTACTCCCCGTTACTGTAACTCTCCAATAGCGATAAAAATGTTGAAATCGGTCAAGTGGTTCTTAGTTTATTCATTACATATAAAAATACAAAACTTTCCTCTTTATAATATTAGTATACGAGTAGATATAGAAATATAGATAAAAAATAATTAACCTTCTATAATATTTTGTTTATTGGCGGCCAGTGGTTTAATTGCAAAACTTTAATAGACAAAAACTCATTTACATAGTCATATCGTTATAAGAAACTCTTATATCCCACGCGGCCCTTCCCAATTTCCTTCCATATATTTCCAAACTAGAAGAGATTTAGGTCGGGAGCAGTGCTCTAAATCGCAATTTATAATTAATTCATGCCTACCGAGTTCCCCAGCACCCCGTAGGTAATGGAATGAGGCATTAACCTGCTCTGTGAATGCTTGTTAGCTTTTAATATAAATTAAGTGACCCCTGAAATGCGTTTTAATTTACAGATTGGATGTTTCGATGCTGAGGTAAACGAAATATCGAATTGGGTCTGGATAAACGAGAACATACTAGTAAGTGTACTCTTTTTTTTTTTAGGTTTCCAAAATTACAAAAATGGAACTCTTGAACTGGATTGAAAGGGGGCTAGACGGAAAAAAATCATACGACAAGTTGTAACGACACTTTTTCAAGACATTTAAATAAAATAGAATCTCAAACATATGTTTCCTACTTCAGTTACCACAAGCCAATTATTACTAAAATTGAGCCTACTGATTAAGTTTATATTACATTATATTTGTTAATACTAAAAAAAATATTATTATAAGTTAAAAAAAAAAAAAAATTCCTTCAATAATTAATCGAAACGAACTTCGTTCCATCCGGGTGTCCCTTGACACCTCTCAAATTTTTTTTTAAGGATAACAGAAAAAAAATATATTACAATTCCTTCACTAATTAATCGAAAGGAAATTCGTTCCATGCGGGTGTCCCTTGACACCTCTCAAGTTTTTTTTTTAAAGATAACTAGCAATGTGGCATTGGGTCCAACACTACTAACAATCTTGTTAACCCCTCCAACTAAGCTCAAAGATTTGTGTTAGGAGTGGGTTCACGTCGGTAGTTTAATAAGTAGGATTCAAACCTCGCAATCGCAAGACCAATGCCTTAGCCATTAGGCTGTCTCTTCGACCTATGTGTATGTATATATTTGCATCACTCGAAAACTTTCTTGAAGTAGTTAGTGATTTTCATGCAGACGAAGTCGCGTTCTAATTTTACAGTCTTGAAAAACAAACAAAATGTACTACGGCCAGCCACACGAAAAGAAACAAAGTACCATAATAAAAAGCTGACAATAAAAAATGTACTTACTATCGACAATAACTGACCAAAATGCATCATTTCCACAAAATAAACGGGTAGGTAATTGAGCGCGATCACGGTATTATGCCATTTTCTACACACTGTGCATGCTCATATGCAGAATATAGACACAAAATAATGAAAATTCAGAATATAAACTACGTACGTACTTCGCTCGAGCACACATAAAAATTAAAAAAAAAACTCGAAATCCTCGATTAAAATTCAGTGTTACAAGTCACATCAAACTATAAGCAATTTAAAAAAAAAAAAAAAAAAATAGTTAAGTAGCAATGTGGGTTTGGGACCACATTGCTAGCAATCTTCTTAACCCCTCCAGCTAAGCTCAAAAGCTTGTGTTAGGAGTGGGTTCACGTCACGCTCACGATTGCGAGTTCGATACCTTACCCATTAGGTTACCGCAACCTATTAAATTTCCTGCATTAATCGCCGAATATTAACATGAGAACTATTAATTCGTTAGAATAGAATGAAAAGTGGAAACTGATTCATTAATGGATTTGTCCAGTGAATTTGAGTGGAATAGAGCTTATTGTCATAGTTATGACGTGTACTACCCAATTAAAATGATTATTACAAGGTCAATTTATTCTAGGTTGTTTCTTTTAAGGGTTTTAAGAAACTTTTCTTTCTATCAAATCTCGGAACAACTTCGGAACAAAGTGGTTTGGGATTCCTTGTCTATCAGCTATGAATATGTGTTTAGCTTCACACGGGAAGACTTGATGACAGCCTTCTACGTGGCCGCATTCTGGGCCTTATCCATACAATACTGGCTGCCTAAGTGGCGCGGTGGGATTGTGTCCGACAACTACGCAAGAGGTCGTGGGTTATATTCCTACACGGGACAGCATTTTGTATGATCCACAAATTGTTGTTCCGGGTCTACTACTACCGACGTGAACCAACTCCTAACCACGCCTTTGAGCTTAGCTGGAGGGGTTTACAAGATTGCTAGTAATGTGGGGCTCAATTCCACATTGCTAGTTATCTTAAAAAAAAAAAGCGTTCCTTTTTAGCAAATTTCAGTAGCAAACTGTATATAGCATTAGAATCCCAGGTGGATTACTAGATATATTTTTTAATCGGCTGGAAGAGGTTCTCAATCCAGATGTTTTTTTATGTGTGTTCGGACACAACTCCATCATATACGGACGCATTTTCAAAATTCTTTATTTTTTGTTAAAAGAAGTTTATTCCGAAATGGTCCATAAAAATTTGAAATACTTAATAATGCCATTACCACCAAAATACATTACTAAACATTATAATTATTCTTATGACACTTTTTTCTTCTATTTGTCTTGGTTTTTATGGATCCCTTTGTGAAATATTAAGCTTTAAAGTGTTTTTTTGTTAGAGTAAAGTATCCCCCCTTGCCAGCTAAATAGTTGATTTTGGGTATGTGAAAAAAAATCACACAATAGTAGTATATATAGTGAAATTAAAAGGAAAACTATCTCAGCTAAGTATGTTTTACAAGTTTACTAGTAATAGCTGATTAAATGAGAAGTAACAACATTTTCATAGAAATTCCAATGAAAATTATTATTAAGTAGTTATAATGTTGTAAGTAAGAAACAAAACACCAGAAAACCCACTTCTTAAGCCGCATTATTTGTATGAAGGGGGAGGAGGGATGGACTACGGAACCCTACATTGTCCGGTTTTATTTATATATCTTATTTGTTCGAACGAAATCTGTTAAAAAGCTTCCTGTAGTTCTGATACTATCAATTTCATTACAGCATTCAGGTACAAATAAAAAAATAGTATCTGACATTATTTTAACTCAAGCGACTTTTAACTAAGTACATTTAAAAAGTCGTTGTTGAATAAAAAAAGGTATATCTAACAGGCTTAAAGCTTACCTTTATAACAAAATAAGTCACTATAGAAAAACAACTCGATATTCATAACACTTAACATCACTATTACAACACAAATCACAAAAAAAAAAACAAATATAACTTCGAAATTCAAAATACGACACTTAACGAACAATATTCGGCGAACAATTTCTTTTTCAAATTTGAATTTCACGTATCCGCGTGGTCGAAGCGTTTGCGTCCAGTTGTGTTAGGTCGCCAGTCATTGGTGTACTGAGTTGCGATAATGCAACCGTAGTGACGCGACCTTATCGATATCGATGATGTAATAGAATTATATGGTAGTTCGATTTTCTTTTGAAACGTCGATATTATGTTACAGCGTGAATAAGATAAGGTTTGATACTCGTGTGTATGAAATTAAATTAACGAACAATTGGTCGTGCAATTACTAATGTAATCGCATTTTTATAAAAGTGATATGAAACGTTATTTGATTGTTTTTGGTTACGTAATATGTTGGTAATCATTGCTTTAGACATAAAAATACTATAAAAGATAAAAAACAACACAACATAATAACCATAAGTCACTGTTATGACGTGAATATGAAGTAGAGATTATTTGGCTTTGGTCAGATCACCACGCCTATTACATTTTCTATATTAGTTATGCAACCATACAAATAAATTGGTTTCCCACCGGAGGACGCGCAGCAACGTTCTCTGTGTACTTTAAAGCCTTACTGCGATCGCTAACCCAAATGTGGCGGTTATGGCTATCCGCCGGTCACCCGCCTCACAGGGCTTGTACCATACTGCAAGAGTTGCCTTTTCAAATAATTAATAAAATCACCTTAGGGACATGTCTTTAAAAAACTATAAGCGAGATTAATAACTGCTGTAAAAACTGCCTCGAATATATAAAAAAAATATGTTTATGAACAATACAATGCCACTTATCTTTCAAGTTCAAGCTTAATTACAAGAACACAAGATCGTAAATCAATCGGCACAGAAGATAAATCAAATGTCATAAATCAAACTATCACATTGTCAGTTAATAAATAATTATTTATCACTGTAATAAATAGGGTGGTACCATTATCGACATTTGTTTGATGTGACCTAGGTCAAGAAAAATATTGTGGGCTATTTACGACTGGTGATTATTTGTAACAGTCGGCCTCAATCCATTATCTATCGTTAACTGTCTGTTAAATTAGCAATTCCAGTAGCCAAACTATCATTTTGTACGTTTCGATAACCAACGATAGATAGAAAACCCAAAAGGGACAAATGTCAGTTGGTCTTCCTGTTGGTCTAGTGGTTAGTGACCGTCGTGGGTTCGATCCCTACCCAGGATAATAAAACTTGGTGTGATGGATGAGGACAATGGTTTATTTTGTGTCTGGGTGTAATTTATCTATAATAAGTATGTATTAAAAAATATATAAGTAAGTAGGTATGTTTATCAGTTGTCTGGTTGCCATAGTGCAAGCTCTACTTAGTTTGGGATCAGATGACGTTGTATGAGTTGTCTCAAGATATTATTATTTTTATTTATTAGAGTTAGGTATATTAATATATGGTAATGGTAGATAAGTTATGCCCTGTGTAATAGAAAATAATTTTAAGGTAGGTAGTAAAGTAAAATCCTTTTTTACCGAAACGTCGGGTGTCGGGCAATAAAAAGGTATTTACGTTAAAATATTCACGCGATTAAGACCCGTAGTAGGTATATATAATTTTATAATGTGTACAAATCGCGAAAGGTAGTTAAGTTATCTAGACCGACTGTAAGCGCCTATGGTGGTTAATTAAATATTAAATTTTAATCTCGCTTTTCCTGTTTTTGTAAATTAAAAAAAGAATTTAGAAAATTCCATGTTAGTTAGCTCTGCTTAAATTTATAATGAAATTTATTTTGAAATTCTGACTTAAATGGAAGCTGTTATATGTATTATATTATGTTTAATGTTTTTTTATCTGTGGCATCATAGCGCTTATTCCCATACCGGATTTGGTTGCAGTGTAGTTGATGAAAATCAGTCCTGCCGTTTTCAAATCAGAGCTACTTTAATATGCACACATTATTTCTTAGAGTAACACCTCGTCACTGCCGTCGGCATGTGTATGGGTATAAGGTGGTTCACACACTACCCCGCACTACGCTGCAGGGTTCCTGGTGACGGAAACGCGTACGTAGTTGCAGAAGTGCAGATTTCTTCGAACCAACTTCTGACTAACGTGTGAAAGTACTTAACTGCGTTTTCTATGTTTTACGCTATGCATGTTTACAATACAAAGAGAGATACTAGCAACGTAAGAACAAGCACTCCCGTGATGCGGGGCAGCGTGCCAACTGCCGTAGAAATTAATAAAAACCCTGTAAAAACTTTTGACATCCCGGTTTTGTAGGCCGGTTTTCCTTCACCAATCATCGGCAGTAATGATGATGAAATACACACTGAAACAAGCAGTATGTATGCTTGTTTGTTAACTGAGTCTTCTGCTGATGACGTCACATCAAATCCAGTCGTACCTATAGTAGTCGTATGATCAAAGGTTAACAAACCACTTAATGAGATTATTTATCATAAGTAAACATAACTTAGTGATAACATCGTTAATAAATTTAAATTTGTTCTACGGCCGTTGACTTTTGTTTGTTATGGTTTTTATCGATATATAAGCTCTTGCTCGTGATCTTGCATGCATCCCTAGATAATTAGAATAAACGCTAATTGAAAAGAGTGATCGAGAGTTTTTATTGCCTTGTTCTTTTCTCTAGTTTTACATATTGCTTACAAGGAACATGGACATTTATCAACCCATATGAAGCCCCATTGCCAGGCACGGGTCTCCACAGTATAACGCCACGCTTGGCGAGCGGGTTGGTGACCGCAGTAAGGCTTTAAAGTACACAGAGAACGCTAGTGCCCGTCCTCCGGTGTGACATCCCTTAGTCGCCTTGATGACACCCACGGGAAGAGACGGGTGGTACTATGCTTAAGCCGTTACCACACGGTATGTACATATAGAATCAAAACTTCACAAGTGTAGTATTTTGCTTCCGAAGTGAAAGATGAATTTTTAATTTTGATTAGATTTGACAAATAGTCATTGCGCTCCAAAACTGCGAATATTAAAATTAGTTAGATTTTCATATTTGTGGTTTTGCACGCGCAACGATGATTTGTTATTCAATTCTTCTAGCGTTCATGCCATTTATTAGTTGCTAGGGAGGCTTAGTGGATATCGATAATCAGATAGGTTAAGGTAATCTTGTTGTAACATCACTAAAGCTCAAAAACAGATTGTAGTTTTTTTTAGTTTTCTTAGTTCTAATACAGGGTTGGATTGAATAATAAAGTAAACAACAAACATGAGAGAGTAGGTGTTTCTTTTTGTATTTGCACAAAGATTTTTGTCACCATTTTCACATATCAGTTGAATAGTTTCGGAGCCACAGGGTAAAATCGTCAATACGAAAAAAATGTGTCTACAATTTTAGAAGCGGCGGTAGCCTAATGGCTAAGGCATCGGTCTCGCCATCGTGAGGTCGCGGGTTCGAATCCTACCCATTATACTATCGACGTGAACCCACTCCTAACACAAGCCATTGAGCTTAGCTGGAGGGGTTAACAGGATTGCTAGTAATGTAGGACGTAAATCCCAAATTGCTAGTTATCATTTAAAAAAAAAAAAAAACTAATATTTTATATGTAAAAGCAGTGAAAGTAACTCTATATTTCTGTTACATTTTACGCTTAAAATGCTAAACTGATTTAGATGAAATTTGGTATAGAAATAGTTTGATTCTCGAGAAAGGACATAGTATAGTTTTAATCGCAATAACCGACATCCACGCGGGCGAAACCGCGGGCGAAACCAAATAGAATCACCCTGAACACCCCTTTTAGCTGACATAGTAAAAAATGTTCCATCGACCCACCAGGTATCACAAACACAAAGTCGTATCTAATCCCTTATTCTACTGAGTTACTTGATTAAAAGCCAGTCTTAGTTCCAATAAATTTTAAAAGAACTTCTGAAGATAGAAGGCAGGTAATTACGTATCCAAGTCACGGTAAGTAAGTTCAGGCTGAAAGCCGGTATTGGGGCTATTACGAGTAATGGAGAATGATAGCTTTCGCCACTTTATAGCTAGTAAGCCTATTTCTTCAAGGTGAAGTGAAGAAGTCAGGGTTTTAGTTGGCGTTACCTATATTTAGGTCACTTTTAAAAATGTTATCAACCTCTGATGTATAATATCTTTGAACAACTCACACAACGCTGTCTGATCCCAAACTAAGCATAGCTTGTACTATCGAGACCAGACAACTGATAAACATACTTATATATTTCTAAATACATACATATTATAGATAAATAACACCCAGACACAGAATAAACCATCGTGCTCATCACACAAAGTTTTATCCTGGGTGGGGATCGAACCCACAACCTCTTGCGTAGCAGTCGGACACACTCCCACCGCGCCACAGAAGCAGTCTAATAAATGTATATGAAGGGTATTATGCCTGGTTTACACGTATTAAGCAGTGAAGTAAGTGACTTAACTTTTAAGTTGTACACATGTTTAACTTAAGCACTCTTTAGTTCAGAAAATCTTAATTAATTAACTTAAGTAGGTAGGTACTTCACTAAATTGTTCCCGCCCATCGGTACTTACGTGTGTCACTTATTTAAACAATAGACTCAATTTTATTCTACTTACCCCCATAATCAACAAGAAGCGGCGGTAACCTAATGGCTAAGGCATCGGTCTCGCAATCGTTAGGTCGCGGGTTCGAATCCTACCCATTATACTACCGACGTGAACCCACTCCTAACACAAGCCATTGAGCTTAGCTGGAGGGGTTAACAGGGTGGCTAGTAATGCGGGACCAAAAATCCCATATTGCTAGTTATCTTAAAAAAAAAATCATAATAATTAATTTGAAGTGGTTTGAAACACTTATTAACTAGCGAATGTTTCGTCTTCTTCTATTCGATTTTGAAAATTCGAATCGAAGTTAAAATGCATTTGAAACCTTTTCTAATTTATTATGAATATGAACTTAAGAATAGGGCCACCCCTTCGCACCTTCTGGGTGTCGTAAATTCGACTAAGGAATTTCACATCGGAGGAAGGGCAGCAGCGTCCTCTGCGTATTTTAAAGCATTACTGCGATCGCTAACCCGCTCGCCAAGCATGGCGATTATGGCAATTAACCTCAGAATCTAATAAATAGGTTCTACTGGGGAGACCCGTGCCTAGCAGTGGTACATCAAAAGGGTTGATTTATGATTAAGTGGGTAAGTCTTTAACTTATGACTAAAGAGGTATTAAGTATAATTTAGTTAAAATTCAGTTAATTACTTCATTACTTAATAGATTAATCTTTAATATAATACGACATGTAAAACGAAAGATTAACAGGGTTGAACAATGTTACCTTCTCGTGGATCCATAGACGGTCGACAGATTTTGTTTTTTTTTACACCCCAAGAGGTTTTCCGTCGTATGAATTCATTAATTTTAATCTTGCGTACGGGTACCCGCGTTTTATTCTAACAATTGCATCGAAAATCATGTCGACATAAAAAAATAATCGCTGAAATGTATGTAATAAATAATTTAATTTTACTTAAGTATTAGTTATGAAAACGATTTACTTTAGTTATTACAGATTCTGCGTGATAAATTATGGGCATTATTTTGTCTCTTTTACGAATCGTTCAATAATTGGCATTCTTCTTTTAATATTTTTTATCTCTTATTTTTGCATCAGTCCTATAATATAGTGTATAATATTATGGTGGCAGCACCTTACCTACATAAACAGTTTATAAACAAAGAAACATTGTAAACATTGGCAATTTGAAAAGAGTGACCGCGAGTTTTTATTGCCTCGTTCTTTTCTCTGGCTTTACCTATTGTTTGAGAACAGGCATTACATGTACATGTAGAATCGAATTTTCACAAGAGTAGTATTTTGCTTTCTAAGTGTTTTTTATTATTATTATTGGATAATTCTTGTTTGTTGTGTTCGTTATTGTGAGGACAAGGTTTGTATAAAAAAATATTTTTCTAAATTGTACTGAAGAGTACCAAATTGTTTTCAAAACTACACCCGTGTGAAGCCGGGGTAGTTAACTAGTATTTTTATTGTGTTAGTAATATTGCACAGGTAAATGTTATAGAACAATGAACGTTGTTAGTTCAATGTTGTTGTTTACAATGTGTCTTTGATAACCTTCTGAGTATAATAAACAAACAATATTGGGTGCATTCTCTCTGTATACACTGTATATAATTACCACAAGACAATGTAACAGCGTTATGTACATACCTAATGCAAATGACAGAGCATCATAATTATATTGAGATGAAAGAAAGAAAGAAAGAAAGAAATATATTTATTTTGGAATCAACACACGAGACAAGAGTAATAACAGGCAATATAAAAAGAAAAAATAAAATAAAATAAGTGCAATTAATAAATAAAAACTATTCACATAAATAATAATTAAAACATACAAATTATAATTACAAAATGATGAAACTCCATGTTAATAAATAAATATCAACCCGATGTCCTACTGATGAGCTCTGATCTCCCCAGTAGAATTTACTTCTTATAGGTCCTGTGTTAATTGCATTCGTTTTGCGAGCAGGTTGGCGATCGCAGTAAGGCTTTAAAGTACGCAGAGGACGCTGCTGCCCGTCCTCCGGAGTGAAATACCTAAGTCGCCTTAATGACACCCACAGGAAGAAATGGAGTGGTACTAGTATTAGTACTTCTTAAGTCGGTACTACACAGCACTAACACAAACTCCTTACAAAGAATTTAAATAATTAATGAAACCTGATGCGCAATTATTGGGACTTTTTTCGAAGTGTTGATGAGTCTTTATTCTATACTTTTAGTCGTAGCATGATGTTATATAGCCTTTAGCCTTCCTCGATAAATGGGCTATCCAACAGTGAAATAATTTTTAAATTCGGATTAGTAGTTCCTGAGATTACCGCGATTAAACAAACAAATAAACAAACTTCAGCTTTATAATATTAATTAATAGAGATTAAAAGATTAAAAGTAAAAGAGTGTGGTTGTTTGTTTCAACGCGATAATCTCAGGAACTACTGGTTCAAATTGAAAATTGTATTTTGGTGTTGGATAGCCAATTTATCGAGTAAGGCTATAGGCTATATAACATCACGCTATGACCAATGGGAGCGGAGCAGCAATGAAAAATGTTGCAAGACGAAGTAGCACGGGTCAGCTATGTAAGTAGTTTTATGTTTTAGGCATCAACTTCAAAATGTTTAATTATTTTTTGTTGTTGTACCTATATTATTTTTTGCTTTTTAGTTAACTTATATTTATTTTTGAAGACGATTTTTATTATTTGTATTTTTTTTTATTTATTGAATAGTTACGCTGGTCTGTGGTTTTCATCATCAGCTCCATATCAGTCAATAGTGCTTTTTAAGAGTAAATGCACGAATTACAACATAATATACCTAAATTACTATAGGTATGTCTTTAATATTTAAAGAGTTCCCTCGATTAACGAAAATAAGACCAATTTGGAAGTATACCCTTTGAAACACAAAAATATTTTTTCCAATCAGTCTAGCCGTCTGCCGGTAACAACAAATTTAAAAAAATCAGTCGAATTGAGAATCTCATCTTTTTTGAAGTCGATTGAAATTAAGTAGCCCTGGGTCGATGTGGTACCTACTCATACCTACTAAATTTTGCATATTCACTTTGACGTTTGACAAACGAATACAAAATATCGCTAGCACTTTTCCCAGCACTATCATTTTGTTGCACATTTCACGATGTTACGCTCGTGTACAACACAAAATATTTTAATATTCATAATGCATTTTATATCGATTATGGACGACATGCCGTGAAATGTTACCTCACGGTATTTCTGATAGCTGAGTATATTACACAATATGTTTATATATTACTCGTGTATTTCTTTTTCAAAGTTAACTTGGCGGATGAAAAACAGGGGCCGTACCATGAGCTTTTATAGCCGGTCAACTGTAGACGAAAAATGAACTATCCTGCTAATCTATACTTCAATACTAATATTATAAAGCTGAAGAGTTTGTTTATTTGTTTGAAAGCGGTAATCTCAGAAACTACTGATCCGAATTGAAAAAAAAATTCACTGTTGGATAGCCCATTTATCGAGAAAGGCTATAAGCTATATAACATTACGCTACGACCAATAGGAGCGGAGCAGCAATGCAAAAGTAAAAATTTACGAAAACGAAGTTGTGCGGGACAGCTGGTAAAGAATATGCATATGACGCATGTAAAGTGCATTTTTTTGTTATCTATATACTTTATTGGCTTAGAGTTGTGTCTACATCAATACATTTTAATAAAATTCATCTAAAATTATGAAAATATCATTATTTTCATAATTTTAGTTGCATTTTAAAACGGCTAAAAATCGGGCGGGAAATTCAAGGTAGTTGAAACGAATGCTATTGGTCAGATCAAATTGTGTCGTAACAGTTTATATTATGAACGCCAAGATAGCATGCTTTTGATAATGCTTTTATCAGTATGTAATTTTAAATGTTTTGTTTTCATTATAGGAGTAGTTTTTTGGCACTGCCTTTTTTTTCAATGATGTTAACTACAAAAAATATAATTCATATTCCATATTCTGCCAAAAATTACACAAGTCTTTGTTCATTGCACTTGACAGCAGTTCAGTGACTGACCTGTGTCAGTTTCAAACGTGAAGTTGGACTGCCCTGCTTGGCATTTTTTTTTTTTTTTAAACAGACGTCTCTCGCAGTAGGGCACAAGCCCTGTATCACAGGGGACTTTACAAACATACAAGTCACGGACACAAAGCACACCCAGACTCGGAACAACAATTTGTGGATTACACAAAGTGGTGTCCCGTGTGGGAATCGAACCCACGACCTCTTGCGTAGCAGTCGGACACACTCCCACCACGCCACTAAGTTGGGAGTGTGTCCGACTGCTGTTCATGGTACGGCTGCAAAACTACCATGAACACAAAAAATGTAAAAAACAAAAAAAAAAATGTTTTTGTTTTACATTTTGTTGTCATTTTTCAAAAACGGTCACCCATCTATGGACCGATAGTGGTAACTTTGCTTAACTTTGATCATCTTTCGTGCTCGACCACTACTGATCAATGACCTCTTCTTTTTTTTTTTTTTTTTTAAAGTCTCTTTAAATACAATGACTTCTCCACTTCACCTTGAAGAAATAAAGCTTATGGTAAAGCGCAAACACACTTGTGTTTGTTCAAACAGTGGGACATTTTTAAAAATGGTCACCCATATTTTGGTCGACTTTGCTGACGTTACTTAACTTTTATCTGCTCGGGTCCTACTGAGTCACAGATCCTCGACATAATTAGGCAACGCAAACTGTTTACAAATACACTGTGACTGTTTGTTGATCACTTTAGAGGCATACCTAATAGAAATTTCAATTAATTCGAGTTGATATTATGTGAATACGGCCTGAGTTGTAAATTCAATTCGTTATCGTTCTAATATAATTTTGGATGCTTAGGATAAAGTACATTTGTGTTTAGGGAACGTCTCCAAGGACGAGAGAATCGCGGCGATTCCACTCCTATCGTCGGGTATAGTCTCTGCGAACAAGCGATTATTCCACCAGGATATCGTCGCGTCTCGTAACGGAATCGTAAAAGTCACTTTTTCGAGGCGGGACGCCAGAACAGCGCAGCGAGCGCGCGGCAATACGATGACATTTTTCTCAATTTGTATTTGGCAATTTGTGGCGGCACTATTGGCAACTAATTGCTCGGCCAATAATGGCAATATGTCTACAATTGTATGGCACATGCTCTACTCTCCTAAACCTGCTACACAACCCAGCAACAATAAAATAGAGGGCGACTGAAACAACAACAAAATTGGCCGGTCAACATTGCGGAAAACAAATCGCTCAGCGATCTTCTGGCAACCATCAAATCAAAATTGGAGAGTACTGCCATGTTGCCGGCCACAGCATTGCCGTCACAAATTGCCGCCGTGTATTGGTAGAAATAGGTGACCCGACGATAATATCGCCGTAATTCTCTTGCCCGTGGAGACGGCCCCTTAGGCAAAGATGGTCAGATTCAAATTAAGTCAGTATCTGAGTCCCTACGTCTTCGGTTTCAACAAGTAAGCGCGCTAGCAGCATTTTAAAAAATCAAGAAAAAGTAGTGGTTAGGTACACAGTCCTGTTATGTTTCGACCACCACTGTGGCGCGGTGGGAGTGTGTCCGACTGGTACGCAAGAGGTCATAGGTTCGATTTCACTTTGCGTGATCCACAAATTGTTGGCTTGCATGTTTGTAGTCCCCTGCGACACAAGGCTTGTACCTTACGGAGGAAAATTGATTTAAAAAAAAAAAATACCTAGATACATCCAGTAGGTATTGGTCTTAGCACACCAAAAAGTAAATCTGTAGGCTATCTAAATATTCAAAAAGTCTGTATTCACTTAGGATGCAAACTCTTGTGATTCGTCGGGATTTATTGAATCACGTTCAATCCACGCCAAATAGATATGGTTGAAGCACAAAATAACGGAAAAAGAATACCATAAACCATAATTCATTCAACGTACTTAGATGATAAATACAACTTAAAAATCGAGACATCAAAATATTATCGATATCGCTTACTCGAATACTCAACAGCTCTATATATATTTCACAAACCGATACACAAGTCTACATGTTGTAAAATTTCTGAAGTAACGTCCGAAGCGCACCCCGAGTGCACTAAATGTATTCTTAATGATGTTCAATGCACTACTCGGGTTGGTATAAAACGCCGCATCCGTGAGTTCCCAAGGTACGATACGGTACAGTAATCCCTTTTTAAAATTCTAGAAATTTTAAATTTGAATCGGCAAACACCTGGAACTTTTGAGAGGAAGTTTGTTGAGAGATTTTAATAATGTATTTGTGTATTTTCACACTTGCTTTCTATATTTTTCCACACGGTAGTGTCCGATCATTAAACAAAACTGAGGGTTCCTTCTTTTCTAGTATAAAACAATCTCGTGTCATGGTGTTTGTGGTCGAACGCCTCCAAAACCGCTCGACCGATTTTAATGTTTTTTTGTATAGGTAGGTATCAGAATAGATTGTAAAGTTTATTTATTTGTTTTGTCCGTGATTTTATTATTTGTATATGAATTGCAAAAAAAAACGGAAAAAAATGACGCAAACGAAGTTGCAAGAGTAGTCTTAAAAAAGTTAGCATTCAGTAACTTTTTTAAGAAAAATTAACCTCTAACTAATTAAAAGCTCTAAATTCCGAATGAGTCCACCGTGACCGGGATCGGTGTAATTCGATCGAAACGTCGGGCTAAATAAAAGGTTCGTTGCCTTTAAATATTTCACACGATTAAGTCCCGATAATAATTTACTATCTAAATCCTTTAATATCAAATCATTTCAATCATTTAACAAAGTTTAAAACGACTGAATCGAGAGCTTTAGACGTTGATTTATAGTACCTACCTATCTAGCCGTAAATTCTTCCTAACATTCGAGCTTCGAACGACACCCTAACCTTTCTACACCATAAAACAGAACATGTTTCTTCTGCTAGGGGAGTTTCCAATAAGTTACTTGTTAATAAATAATGCAGCACGCGTCGACCTAACATATTGGATTGACCCCTTTATAGACACTAGCAGCCTAGTAGCTAGAACAAGAAGTTATTATATTTTTCTCTGTTTTTGATACTTTCCTAAATTGCCGTAAAAATGGCCCGTTTAGATGCCTCTTAAGATACAAATCTTAAAGATTGATACTTTATAGCAGAGAAAGATATAAGAACTTCTTTCTAGGTTTGGAGAGCCCGTTGTTCATTGCGTGATTTAAATCTGCGAGGTAGAAAAATGTTACCACTGTAAATTGTTGATCGTGTTCAAATATTAACACTCCCTTCCGTAGTTTGGAAAACAGTTCTCTTTTCCATCGTGTCGAATTTGAAATTGAATGAAGAACATATCGCGGCTGTGAAAAACTATTAGACAAACAAGTCAATAATACCGGAACACTTGCTGGATACGGTATCCAATCACTGGATTGAACTACACAAACCATAGGTCCTCAACTTATCAATCTTTTTGTCTTTCTTCTTATTCTTTTTCTTACTATGTAACTCGCATACTCGCAAATTTGTATGCGTCAATTTTCCCCGTTTTTGCAACATTTTTAATCTTTGCTCTGCTCTTATTGGCCATAGCGCGATGTTATATAATCTATAGCCTTCCTCGATAAATGGGCTATCCAACAGTAAAAGATTTTTTAAAGTCGAACCCGTAGTTCCTTACATTATCACGTTCAAACAAACAAACTCTTTAGCTTTTTAATATTAAGTATAGATATAATGAGGAAACAACATTTCTGGATCTAGCAATGGTCTGTCCCATTAGGGAAGTAAACTTAGCTACTCAATAGCATATCGCATATCTTTTGCACTACCAAATGGTTATTCTTTGTGATATACTTCAAACGGTTTGCTAATTCCGTATGCAAACCAGTTTATTCCTTTGCACTTTAGAAACATAATAACATGGTGCAAGACTCAGTTTAAAACTTAATAAAAGCGTAGTTGCGCTGTTAACTGTAACAGGCAAATGGTGTACACAGAACTTAGGGTTTGGTTATGTTAACAAAGTAAGCGATAAACGACTAAACTACACTTTGTTTAACACTTGAAATTTGTCCTTTATAAAATCTGTAGTATGATAAACTGGTGATAGTATAATGAACAAATAAGCATTTGGGAAAATCATCTAATGACAAGTCACTCTTTATATAATCTTTTTTAAGCTTAAAGAATGGTTACAACTAATATGACTTTGTCGTAGGTTACTAGTAGCGTTTTTTCTCGAATTCTGACTGTACGTAGGCAACTCGATAAAATTTGAAACAAGAAAAAACTATAATAATATCTTGGGACAACTCATACAACGAAATCTGATCCCAAACTAAACAGAATCTGTACTATGGTAACCAGACAACACATAATCAAGTGAATTACACCCAGACACAGAAAACTGTAAATTACACCATGAACCATTGTGCTCATCACACAAAGTTTTATCCCAGGTCCCTTATACTTGTATATCGAACCCACGATTTTCAGCTTAGCAGTCAGAGTCACTAACCACTAGACCAACAGAATATTCACAATATTCAAAATATTTTACTTCATTCTCTATGCAAAATTCCATTTGCCTAAACCATCTACCTACATATTATAACACTTTTCCCAGTCTTGATCCGATATGTCCGAAATTGCGACTTCGTAGGCAGTCACGGCCTCTTCGGCAGACAAAAAAAACCCTTTTATTTCTTCTTGGATTATCGGGAATAAAAATAAATCACAGACAGCTAACAAAACTCCATCGTTGCAAAGAAAAACGCGGGAACCGTCGCGTCGTAGTAAAATGACTGGAACATCGTTATTTTTTTCAAACCAGCAACCTAAGCTACTTGTTAAGCTAAATAAATTTGCTTTTTAAAATTATTTAGTTCAGATGCGTTCCATTTTTAAAAGCCTCAAAAAACTTATCGAGTGATCTACGTATTAAGAAAAACACTATTTTGGTAGGTGTGCAAAATATCTTTAAAAAGAGCAAAAATCAGCAACATGACGTATGTTTATTTACTCGCGGCTTGGCCCTTTGATGATCGATCAAGTAAGGTTTTCTTGTCAATGTATTCAGCTTTATATGGCCCAAAAAATAAGGTTTAAAATCGCACCCGCCTCCGCTATTATTCTGTCCATCTGCTCACTCTTACCTCTCACAACAATTGCATTTAGAAACCCATTTTATATAATACGGGTCTTTGTTATTTGCATAGAAAATTTCACCAAAGCGTTGGACTGCTAACATCGTTAGTTCTTAGTCGTATTTAATATAGGAAATAGAAAACTCTTTTAATATCAGTGTACCTACAGCAATTAGTAAGTTTGTTTAATCTTTAGCTTTTATGTTCCAAGGATGTATATATCCAATGTAGAGCTTTGAGGTAAATAGGGAGTGCTGCAAGGCAAAATCTTGGCCCAGTGCAAATGTACCCAGTGCAAAAAAATTGTATTTGTTATATTATGAATTTTAAAAGATTGTTACACAAGCACTTTATCAATGTTTGGAAGTAATTTTGATAGTATCAATTCTCTCTAATTGACATTATTTCAACTAAAGACAATCAAATGGATAGATAAAATTAGAAAGATATAGAAACATTAAGAGTTGAAGATAAAGACACACAGTACCTGGGTTTCAAATAGATTTAAGACTGTTTTTAACTGCCTTCAAATTATAGGTGTTTCTCTGTTTGAACCGTATGTATGTAAGTTCGCGATTTTCTCGAAAGCTCGTGATTCGATTTAAATGAGGTTTCTGCTATTTAACTGCATATTTTTTCTGGGGAAGTTTATATATAAAACATTGCCCTAGCTTATAAAACATCAAATACAACGATAATACTGCGTTTATCGCTCAAAAAAGGGCGATTCGCACAATGGTTCGAATACCACAATGGGAGTCATGCAAAGATCATTTCATGCGTCTGCGTTTACCGACCGTCCGACCGTTCCAAGTCTGTATATCCTTGTACTGCTAAAAGATTCAATCAAAAAGGTACATATAGCAGAGAGCCTAGCAGAAAAATAAAACAGACTCCACAAGACGTAAAGACTTGCAGCACAACTTTACTCCACACTTTTGTATACTGAGTCAAAGTGCTCTATCAATCTATTACAATGTTTAATAAATTGCCAATTGAATTTTTAAAGTCATCAACAGTGTAAGTCTTTATAAAAACAAATTAAGGTCATTTTTGCTAGAAAGGTGTCTTTATACGGTGAATGAATTATGATTTAAAACTATAACTTAAATATGATATAATCTCATTGCTAGGAATTATGTATACATAAATTGTGTTTATTAATTATTTTAAATGATATACTTTGTTTGTTTAAATTGTAAATTGAAATTTTATTGTGTTTTGTTCATGTATTTCCTTATTTTATATGTAAAACATTTCAACCCAATGTAATAATTGTTTCCAAAATAAACGAAATGAATGAAATGAAATATAACTAAAACACAAGAAAAGCCAGCGAAATTTGCCTTCGGTGATTTATTTTTTGTTTGAAGGCGGTTATTTTTTACTAAAAAAGTTATAACAAACCAAATGCCCATTACAAAGATTTAGTTTTTCTCTTGCTAATCGTTTTAAGGGATTCCTTTATAACAGTTAAGAAATACGATGAAAGTTATTTTTTATATTTTACAGAGAAGCCTATATTTTAAATTTGGAGCTATTGTGCCTATTTTTTCTTAATGTATAATAAAATTTAAACTTTACAGGTTTCATAAGTATCCATTTAAAATTTTCGAGAAGACTTAAAATGAGGCTCTCTTTGAAGATATAAATAGGCAGCAAATTGATATTTATTAAATTCTTCCCTCTTCACCAAGGACTTCTTAGAGCCTTGTGTTTACAAGAATATGCACAAATATGTTTTGTGCATGTCCATGCAATCTGATTGGTCTTCGTTGGGATTGGCCCTCGTGATCGACCCTTACAGTTTCGCTGTCTGTCCGTCCGTCCGTCCCCAGGTTAGCTTAGAGACCCTTATTACTAGAACGTTTTATTTTGCCATGGATATAGATTTTAGTTACGCTGACATAGTGGCAATATAAAATTAAAATTATAATAAAAATATTGTACTTCCCCTACACGTAAAGGGGTGATGTGAGTATTTTTTTAATTAAAGAAAATAAGGCTTTTCCGAATTCCCAACACAAGGTTTTCCTTCCATTATTTCCCATTTACACCTGTTTTCCTTTATTTAGCGAAGCCGATCCCCTATTCCCATAGAATGTTTTCATTAAACTTTGTTCATTTTAACCTCTCTTTCTATTCCAACCCGGAGATAGATGCTGTACCCAAATTATTTTGTTCCCAAACGAAGCTCTTTAAACCCCTTTTTGAACGGATGATTGTCATCACTATAGGTTTATTTAAATGTTGGTTAAATAAAATCGCGAAATAATGTTTCAAGTTAAAATTTAAGTTAGAAAACTTATTTGGAATAAAGAATGATGGGTCTGTGAATTGATAACTATTAATTCTAATAATTTTAATTCCTTTTTTTATTTTAAATTTGTAAATATCTTGTATATATGTTTTAATTGTATTTTATTCTAAATATATTAATGTGTATACTATAAATAAATATAATTTTGCTTAACTTAAAAAAAAATGTAATAATACAAAATAATAAATTAATGTAATCTGTGATAGAATTTCAGGGTTACTTCTATATACTTGATTTAAAGATTAGACTACTTAATATTATTAGAAAAATAAAAAAATATTATTTATTATTTGATGCGTCTAAAATCACGGAACAACATTTTGTAATGAATTCAAATTGCTGATGGAATTGCCATCAACGTGCTACCAGCCTTCTGGGAAGTTATCAGTTGACCTCCATGGGAAGGAATTCTCTAACGCTGAAACGGTTTTGTATCCTCCTCATTTTATTGTTTTTGTAAATTTATTGTATTATTTAATAATATAATATCTTGGGACAGCTCACACAACGCTATCTGATCCCAAACTAAGCAGAGCATGTGCTATGGCAACCAGACAACTGACAAACATACTTATATATTTCTAAATACATACATAGATAAATAACACCCAGACACAGAACAAACCATCGTGCTCATCACACAAAGGTTTATCCTGGGTTGGGATCGAACCCACGACCTCTTGCGTAGCAGTCGGATACACCCCCACCGCGCCACAGAGGCAGTCAAAAAGTATATATATTATAGATGTGTAAATAATTTGATTTTAATCATTGTAAATACCTGATTCCAATTGATTAAATACGCCTTAATCCCCATAACCTACTCGTATTTCTGTTGAATACTAGTTAAACAAGGTTTTTTTTGTAGGTTTTGTATTTCGACGATCCTAAGCCCGTTATAGTATGAAGGGAAAATTGGAATTGTCATCCAATCTATCAAATTGCCATCCAACGTGATTGTGCTGCCAGCCTACTGGGAAAGTTACCAGCTGACATCTGGAGAGGAATACTTTGCGGGCAAAACGGTCAGGGTTCCCTTTTTTTTTTGTAAATATGTTGTAAATTTTAGTATTATTAAATATGTAATGTACTTTACTACTAGTACTTTTTTAATATATAGTTTATTTATCCTAAAAATACAATATATATGAATTTAATTACTCAGTGACAATATATAGTAATTTTCCTTTTAAGCTTGAATGACATCACTTCATCGTATACCTGATAATTATTACACAATTAATAATAATGATAAAAATATCTTGGGACAACTCACACAACGCCATCTGATCCCAAATCTAAGCTGGTGCTATGGCAACCAGATAACTGATAAACATACTTATATATTTCTAAATACATACATATTATAGATACATAACACCCAGACACAGAACAAATCATCGTGCTCATCACAAAAAGTTTTATCATGGGTGGGGATCAAACCCACGAACTCCGGCTGAGCAATCAGAGTCACTAACCACTAGTCCAACAGGCCAGTTTAGTAATTTATTTGCATATCGTATATTCAAAGCAAATTCACTCAACATGCCACAAATTGATTTTGATGTACATTGACCAATACAAACTAATTATACATGCGACAAAGTACATAACAATGTCTTGTATACCTAAATATATATATAATATAATATGGTATGGTGTATATACTCGTTATTAATGCCTTTAGGAAACACAGGACTTGAACCCCTGTCTAGTAAGATGTATCTATGTTAGGGATGTGATACTAACGTGATTTATCGATATTTTTCCGACAAGATTTTATGTTTATTTATATAAATAATAACTGATGTCTTTTGTAATAGGTAAATAATTTTAAGCAATTGATTTCGATAAAAAAACATCATGTTGGTGGTACATATGATACCTATTTACATGTCATTAGGTTGTTGAAGTAGCATTGTAAGATATTTTAATTTTAGACTATAAGACTGCCTCTGTGACGCGGTGGGATTGTGTCATACTGCTACGCAAGAGGTCGTGGGTTCGATTCCCACACGGGACACAACTTTGTGTGATCCACAAATTGTTGTTCTGAGTCTGGGTGTACTTTGTGTTCGTCACTTGTATGTTTGTAAAGACCCCCGCGACACTGGGCTTGTACCCTACTGCGGGTGTCGTCTTTATTTAAAAAAAAAGTGTTTTGTAACAAGTGGATTACGATTAATAATTTGCATAATTTTCAGAGAATAAATATAATGTTTTTAAGTAGATAAACTATTTAAGAATATTTATTTCTTAATTGCTACTTAAAATACGACAAATCAACAAATCCGACTCTTCTACAGGCACACAATCTCATTATTTTGTGATATTAGTAAGAATGTTTTTAAACAGAATTTTAATCGAGTACAAATATCGATATTTCCCACCCTTGCAAGAAACATGTCTTGCAAGATCGGCCTGAGGTTATATGGAGTACATGATGCGTTGGCTTCATACTGGTTAGTACTTAAAGTATCTCAACTTAGTACATCTACCTTGATATTCTCGATACAGTAGGAACAAGTTTTGGTTACACCGCCTTATATGAGCAACAATAGTCTTGTAGTGAAAACACGAGTACTAGTTAGTACTAGTTTATTTTAGTTGTGCTTGAAGCGCTTTGACATAATTAGGTAGTTGTTTACAATAAAAGTAAATTATTTAATACTAATCAGGTAATAGTAGATCTTAAAACGCTCTGAAAATGACTGTTTTTTTAATTTAAATCATAAATTGAATACTAAAAGTAATGAATTGACGATATGAACTTATGACGTCACAGGTTGTTTTCCATACACATTTCTATAGAGCATGTCGTTTTGACATTTCATAAACAGAGGCTGTTTGACTTGACAGTCAACACCCCTATTGTTATGCTTGGGGACACAGAGTTGACTATAAATTGCGATACTATATAAGGTTTCAAAAAATATTGCCTCTGTGGCGCGGTGGGAGTGTGACCGACTGCTACGCAAGAGGTCGTGGGTTCGATCTCTCACCCAGGATAAAACTTTGTATGA
Organism: Herminia tarsipennalis; assembly: GCA_945859575.2. Lineage (NCBI taxonomy): Eukaryota > Metazoa > Arthropoda > Insecta > Lepidoptera > Erebidae > Herminia > Herminia tarsipennalis. Next base: position 9,764,626 of record OX243833.2, on the reverse strand, counting down.
TGAATGTGTCTGGTTGTTGTTTGTTGATAAACTTTCGCAATTTGTACACATTATGAATATATATATATATATATATTGCGGGTCTTAATCGCGTAAATAATTTAAGGTAAAATACCTTGTTTATTGCCCGACGTTTCGACCGACGTACGCAATTAAGACCCGCAATAAATATATATATATATATATATATATATATATATATATATATATATATATATATATTCTTATTGGTTGTTATTTATCTATAATATGTATGTATTTAGAAATAAAAAAGTATGTTTATCAGTTGTCTGGTTTCCATAGTACAAGCTCTGCTTGGGATCAGATAGCGTTGTGAGAGTTGTGTCTCAAGATATTATTATAATTATAGTTTCAACACGTAAAATGCTCATTAGGTACAGTCAGCTACATAAGTTGCTTACATATGAACCCACATGATGTGCACGGCTAGGCTGCTGGGCACGGCTCTCCTCAATAGAACCTACTTATTGTAAATCCTGGGGTAATGGCCATAATAGCCACGCTTGGCGAGCGGGTTGGCTATCGCAGTAAGGGTTTAAAGTACGCAAAGGACGCTGCTGCCCATCCTCCTGTATGACATCTCTTAGTCAAACCAATTCAGCACAAATACTTAACTTATATCGTATAATTAGAAAAACTCTAAGTAGAAGTACATAATCACCGTAGTAATTAAAAAAGAGTTTAAATACGATTGTCTGTCCCAATTACTTAAGTGTTGATAGAATTTTAAATTAAAGCGGCGGTAGCCAAATGACTAAGGCATCGTACTCGCAATCGTGAGGTCGCGGGTTCGAATACTACCCATTGTACTACCGACTTGAACCCACTCTTAACACAAGCCATTGGAGCTTAGCTGTAGGGTAACTTAACAGGATTGCTAGTAATGTGGGACCAGCAATCGTACATTGCTAGTTATCATATTTAAAAAAAATGAAACATACGCGTTTCTTAAACAACTTATGTAGTTGACTGTACCTACTGAACTGCTTACCTTTTTAAAAGAAGGATTGAAGTAAAGAATTCTTCATTAATTAGTTAGCTGCATTATCCTTACCTGTAACAAAAAAAAACTCAGTGTAAAAAATATTTCAAACCCAATTTTATTCCAAAATTTTACTAAAACATTGCATCCCTTATTTTAGTTCATTCGATTTTTCCTTACTCGTAAAGTTTCCTTTCTCATGAAAGAAAAAATATGGTATCTGCTTCAGTAACTTTCCACAGTTCAAGTCAAACCTTTCTCTCACCTGAATGATTATCAAGTTCCGTAAAAAATCCTAGAATTATCTCAAAACGGATCATTCGAAAGTCACTCTCATAAATGTCTCCTGATTCGATCCTCAACGGTCTAGTCAATGCAACCAAGTCAAAGTGCCTTTCAAGCGAAACACAGTGACGCGTTAATCTATACTAATATTATAAAGCGGAAGAGTTTGTTTGTTTGTTTGCTTTGTTTGTTTGTTTGTTTGTTTGTTTGTTTGTTTAAACGCGCTAATCTGAGGAACTACTGGTCCGATTTGAAAAATTCTTTTTTTTGTTGGATAGCCCATTTATCGAGGATAGAGCGCTACGGCTAATAGGAGCGGAGTAGCGACGAGAAATGTTGCCAAAACGGGAAAAATTTCCGCATACGGACTTGCGCGGGGCAGCTAGTATTAGATACAATTTAACGGAAGAATAACTGACACTGTATTGTTTTTAAACTTTCGCGATTTTTATACATATTAGTTATATTTCGTAAAACGTCGGGTAAATAAAAGGTTCGTACCTTTAAATAATTCACTTTAAACAATTATCTACCACTCGTATTCTGTTAGGATAACGTTGTTTGACATACTTCTTTATCGCTAACAATTCCCGCTTACCGCGCATTTCTTCTTCAAACCATCGGGCGCCATTTAACAAGACTACATACAACATTAACGTTTATTTAGATTTCAAATTAAACACACCTGTTGAACTCAAACCGACGGACAGATAATTTGTTTATATAATGTAAATTGCATCTTCCGTCCACAAGTTTGTATAGGACTGGGTAATGAAGTGCTTTGTCCGAGGCTTTTTAACACCTGGTAGGGCATAAATATTAATGGGAATGTCCTATTGCGATGTATTAATGGAGGGCCTAAAATTCAATGGGCTTTTTCGACGATTTTTATGGCTTGTTCGTGTATTACTTGATGTTTTAATGCTGTGATAATACAGTCGAGGCCTGTGTAAACAACTAGGGGACGTTTGAATAGTGTATTGCGCATTTTTAAAATTGGAAACAATACATTGCAATTGTGACAGCACAAATGACGTTTTAAATTTGTCTTGTCAATTTTGACAAATGCAGTGTTGCAAATTAACTTTATAACAGTCCATGAAATTTAATAAATCAGTGTGATTAATGAGAAAATTATTAAACATTTTGAATTAATATTAATTTATTGTATAAAATAACAACCAATTACATCTCATTATAATATATCATTATAAAAGAGAAATCATTTGCGGCAACAGCACAACGCTACCTCGTTTTATGAATACCGTCATTCGCAGTTACAAATTGTCAACAATTTCTATGACAACAATGACAAATGAAATCACAACAATTACACTTCCTCGAGATGCTTCAGATCAAAAGAAATTGCTTTACCCGTCGCGCGTCGGCAAGACTCATTGTGGCGTTTTAAAACCACGTCTGTAGAGGAAATAAGGGACGTGAATGTTTGCTGACATTTTGGAGTTGCGGCTAATTTTCGGTTAAATTTGAACTGCGTTTGACTGAAATTGTTTTGGGTCTTTATTATAGAAAATAACTTTATGTGTATATGGTAGATGTTTTTTTTATAGAGAGAACTATGTAACATTGTGTTTGATATATCTACATTTATATTATAAAGCTGAAGAGTTTGTTTGAACGCGGTAATCTCAGGAACCATAGATCCAAACTGAAAAATATTTTATTGTTAGATAGTTAGAAGGTATAACATATAAAACATCACGCTACGATCAAAAGGAAGGAATGTTGCAAAAACGGAGATAAGTTACGCAGACGAAGTTGCGGGGGACAGCTAGTGAATCAATAAACCTCTTTCAATTGAAAGCCAAATTAGAATGAAAAGAATTAGATCCAAATCAATAACTGTAATTTTTGTATGACCTTAACTAAAAAAAATAAAAGAAATGGAGGTAAATGGTCCTGATTCTAAACGAAAAAAATACAGTTACAACATTGAATGTGTAACAAACAATATAATTTGTTGAAAAAATATGTTACGTCGAAAGAAATGTGTGATAAAATAACTGTGAGAATTTAAGGCCGTACCCTGATCAAATAACCTTGAGCATTCGTTCCCTTGTCGCCGCACGTAGCGAATGCGCTCAGTTTTTGGAATTATATGTTTATAAAATAAAATTTTGGTCATTACAAAAAAAAATCTAGCAGAATGTATTTTATTAAATTGCCTATCTATTAGTGTAAGTAGCAAATCAAGGAAAATTTACTTTACAAGGAGATGCATTTTATCAATAATTATTTCTCATTTCTGTGGTTTCTTTGTGAGGAAATTAAATAAACACCTGCTTTAACAAAAACAAAATCTACCATTTTGGAGACAAAATTATGTACAAATTTAATGTATTTTTATTAGTTGACAGTTCTTTTTGGACTAAGACCAGATAATTATAGAATTTTTATAAGCTTCTTAATCGCGTAAATATTTTATTTTAAGGTTAATTACCTATTGCAACTGCCGTGGTCACAGGTAGTTTACCCGTGACCACGACCGTTGCAATACGGTCGAAACGTCGAACGAATCGCGAAAGTTTACGAACATATAAAGACCAGATAGCTTCACAAAAGTGCACAAAAAACGGCTGGCGCTGGGTTTTGCACGAGGAAGCGCCTTAAATATTTAAAATTATAACACTAGTAATTAGTTAAAAATCTATTGTTGATATCATCGTAGAGTTAAGATATAACACGAAAATAAAACATTGCTAATTGCTAATGAATACCAGACAGATGTTACATCGTAAGAAAAGAACAATTTATCTTTCAGCAAAAACGGTAACAGTAACATTTATTAAGCGAATCTTTGAAGTGTTATTATTTGGCTTCAAGTCTTTTCAGCCTTTATCTTAACGGGCAAAATGTCGATGACTTTAGACTAGACAATGAAAAAAATATCTTCAGTGCCATCTTTGTGTGGTATTTGTTCACTAGAATAACGATATTATTTTATATAAATTTGAGCAAACTCGTAGAATAGAATTCATTTTTATAAATGCTTGAAACAATGAATATTTGAAAGAATAAAATAGATTAGATTTTTCTTTCTATTTTATTAAATTTTGTATGAAATAAGTAGAGAGTGTTGTGAGAAGTTCAAGGGTGTCTCTAGACAGTCTACTATCTAAATGAGACCTTGCTATACCACTGTTTTTGAGTATAGCTCTCTTGTTCAGCGTATCTTTCATAAACTGACTGTTACTAACTTGGGTTTTCTTGGGTAAGTTTTATCTAAGAGCTTTGTTTGTATGATCTTAAAGTAATAGTGGCTCCTTGAGTTATGTTACTCAGAGTATTGCCACTTTTAGCGAATAAATATACATTGAGATGATGAGACATGATAATGATGAAATGACTGATGAAAGTGATGAAACATTATTAGATGTATTGATATGGTAGCTATTTTTCTTGGAGTGCGCAGTAAGCTATCGGTCCTGCGCCTAGTCTTAAAGAAAATTGGCCGACGTGACCGAAATCGGTTAGGATACCATTGTTATTATGATATTTATTTAACATCTAATAAACCCAGTTTCCTCTAAATTTATATTTACAGCGCCATTAATCTAAACAATATTCATTATCATCATCAGCCCGTACCTTTCCTAATTTTCGCCACAACACTAGGCCACCAGCGACCTTCATTAGGTCGTCGGTCCATCTGTCTGGGGACCGTCCTACCTTACGTTTACCAAGTTGCGGTGTCTACTCTAGGACTCGTTTGCTTCATCGGCCATCGGTCCTTCGGCAGATATGGTGAGCCCATTGCCACACAGCGCACAGAAAAAAGAAAATCTTAAAACTTAAGACATAACATTTTTGTGATTCGGCGCCGGACAAATAGGACCTACGTGAGCTATTGTTGCCAGTCCGGAAACTGCAACGCTGATATTCAAGTAGGCCCTATTTTTTGTTTTTGCTGCCGTCGTCACATACAGCAAACCAAAATAAAATGTAAACAATAAAACAACAACAAACAATAAACAGTAAATAAACAAAAAGTAAAAACAAAATAAAATGACAAAACATGAACTTATTTTTTTGCATAAATTTGACCTTCAAAGAAACTCCTCGTAAAAGTCTAGCCCAACTATAAGTGTCTAAGTCTCGGCACCGTCATCATAACAGGTCGGACGCTCTGATTACATACCTAGGTCTTCAGGTATTGCGGTAGAGGCGAAGTAAAAACTCGACGAAATTTGCAACAGTATTCTCGCTTAATTAAAAACCGATAATATTAACAACAGCAAACTCAAAAATAAATTTACAATGACATCAAAATAAAATGCCGGATAAAACCGTCGTCTTAATCTCATAAACCAATAACAGTTCGGTCAATCGGTAAAATGTCACTTCAATTTATCATCAAATGCATTGACGTTAACCGGAGTGACTGACTGAACACGATTCTGAAAGGGATCGTTTCTCGGATATATTTTTAAGGATTATTTTTATCGGATCGGTATCCAGTGAGCTTCGTCTTCGATTTGAACTTGATGCAATGAATAGAAAATTGTAAACGGTATTATAATACCGGTATTGGTGATATTACCGAGTGTGTGGTTAAGAATAATTCTTGTATCGGTAAAATAATATGCAGAGCAAAATGGCTAGAAGGTACCTACCTATCAATATTTTTTTGGACATGCCCACAGTAACTTTTTTAAAGCAAATTTGTCAACACCTGGTGTTACTTCATGCGAGTCGTTGACATGCCGAGCACTTTAGTAATATAAATCAAAACATACGTGTCTTCTGTTGATTTATGTGCCGAATTATTTAATAAATTATAATGGATAAACAAGCGTTCTTATATTTAACAGGTATCATTCATCAAGCGATTTAATAGAAGCTTATTTTTTTTAATAGAATTTATATTACACATCAAGAATATCTAGATTTTGCTACATAAAATAACGTAAATAAAAATTAACGGTCATTAGAAAAAAAAGTTGGCTACATCGGTGACGTAGTGGAAGTGCAAATACCTGATACGTTAGGTTCGATTCTTACTCGTGATACCAGATTGTGTGACACAAATTGGTTCTCTTAATCTAGGTATATGTATAATGTGTCCGTACCTTATAAGTCTGTAATGTCTCCCTCAACACAGTGCTTACACCCTACTGCAGTAGTTCTCTTTATATAAATACCCAATCGCATGCTTACCTAACTTCTAAATATATTCGAGATAAAAAACCGGGTATGATGTAACCGGTTCCCCATCTCAGCTATCGTATATCAATCGAACATTCCCATTTGCCCTAACCGAAGCCTTTCATCTTAGGAGCGATTTTCTTCAAAATATCTCTTACACAATGTCTCCTGAATTAAGAGACTTTTAGAGCCAATTCGTCGATCACGTAAGTGATTTCTCCTTTATAGTGATGGATAACGGATGAATGGAGTTTTTGCTCTATGGGTTGTGAAGAATATATATGGCAACTTTGTAAATCGTAAATGGGACATGACTAATGGTGTAGACGAAGTAGTCATAGCGAATTTTTATACATAAAGGTTTGTGTTGTCGACTAAATATCATATTCGATTGGCCTGTTGGTCTAGTAGTTAGTGACCCTAACTGATAAGCCAGAGCTGGATTCGAATTCGAATTGCCACAAGCACAACCTCAGAACGACAGCACCAAAATGGATAATTATTTTTTTGACGTGATAACGTCTTATAAATTGATGATCGGGTGCACACACGAAAAGTGTCACGTTCCACCTGCTGATAGGCTAAGTGTCACGGTCCGTCACGTTCCTTCTGCTGATAGGCTGAAATATTGTGGCCGTCGGCCGCATACACCCAGTTCCACATAAGCTATCACAAGCATAGTTGTTAATTACAATGTCATCAATGCTTTGGCGATTGCAGCGACGTGTGATATAACTGAAAAAAAAACTGTCACAGTAATGGTTGTTTAATACAATGTCATCAATGTTTTCTTATTATCTAGGTTAACAGACTTTACAGACAACTATTTTTTAGTTGTGTTCGTTATTTTCAGGACAAAAGGTTTGTTTATCTTTATATATATATTTCTTGTGTGCGTGTGTATGTCACTGAACTCCTCCTAGACGGCGGGATCGATTTTGATGAAATTTTTTGTGTGAGTTCAAGGGGATTCGAGGAAGGTTTAGATTCACAATTGAACCCGATTTACAAAAAAAAAGAGTCGAGACGAAGTTCGCCGGGACAGCTAGTACATATATATTTTCTTGTAATCGTACGGTAAATTACACCCATGTGAAGCCAGGGCGGGCAGCTTGTTAAGGATAAATCTTTTGTGTCATGAGTACGATTGTTTCTTCTATTCTATGTACTTTATTTAGTAACTAGCGAACACCCGCGAATTCGTACGCGTGAATCCCGTTCCCGCGGTTTGATGTATTATATAATACTAGCTGACCCGCGCAACTTCGTATGCGTAAATTTTCCCCGTTTTTGCAACATTTTTCATTGCTGCTCCGCTCCTATTATTCGTAACGTGATGTTTTATAGCCTATAGCCTGCCTCGATAAATGGGCTATTCAACAGAAAATATTTTTTCAATTCGGACCAGTAGTACCTGAGATTACCGCTTTCAAATAAACAAACAAACAAACTCTTTAGCTTTATAATATTAGTACAGATATATAAACCTCCCTCTTGAATCACTCTATCTATTGCTGAAAACTGCATTAGAATCTGTTGAGTAGCGGGAGCAAGTTTATTTTATTTGTACTAAATTTACTTAATTTACATTTTATTAAATTTAAAAATAAATTTATATTTATTTTACATCTATTTATAACATATTTTATTTATTAAAAATAGAAATGATTTGTTTTCAAAAATTCTTTGGAAATTACACTGTCCCCGGGCGACATAGGCTACTTTTTATTCCTGTATTCCGTGAGGCGTCTGCTAGTACTATGTAAAGATGTATAAAGTATGTTTTAGTGCTCTACCTAACTTAGAATCAAACCAACCACATATGAAACGTCCCAACAAATTTTGGTATTCCGATTCTTTTTGAAATTCTCGTAAAATATCTCCAAATCTATTTATCTGTTTAAGCACTACTATCCCGTAGACATACGCACAGATGCACACATTACGCTATTATCATCTGTCCTTTTGTCTCGGGGATTAAAAAGGGGCATATCTGTTGATTAAATACCTTTTACGAAACCAGAAAACAAAACCGGAATTCAACACAAAAAACCGTAGATACTGTTAATATAGAATTTAATACGTATTCTGTAACGAGTTACCGAAATGGAAGGCGTGATCGTTTATCACGATGACAGATCTACCCTCTGTGGCCCTCTGTGGCTCCCTGTAGCACTCCGTGGCTCCTCGCAATGACAAATGCGACGGTCAGGTAAAAGGTTCCATGTTTCTTAAATAGCGCTTAAATGGTTTTTGATTATGCCTTTGAGCATGTCGTTTATTTCATATTCTTTTGAGAAATGCTTCACCTTAAAACAAATTTAAAATGCGAATGTGAATTTCTAGTCGTTTTGGAGCCGTTCATTTTAAACTCCATATTTCAACTTCGTCTATAAACAATAGCAGTCTAAGAAAATAACAAGTAGGAGCAAAAGTATTTTCGTATTTTGAATGTATTGTTAGTAATCAATCTTTGGTTGTACTGAATGTAACTGGATGGTTTAAATACCATAAAATTTTTCAAGCAAGCAAAATAGACGTATGTAATGAAGAAATTCGGTGCATTTTAAAGTTTTACTACAAAAAAGGTAAATATGCGACGAACGCCACGAATAAAATTTGTGCACCTTACAGACCTAATGCGGTATTAATACGAGTAGCACAAATGTGGTTCAAGCGTTTCAAGTCTGGAAATTTTAGTGTGAAGGATGAGGCTCGCTCTGTCACGGATAAAATCAGTGCCATCTTTGAAAAAGTGGAGCAAGATCGACATATTACAGGTTAAAAGAAGCCATTGAGAAAAACCGGCTGGAACTGCCGAACAGCAAGGGCGTGGGTCCATCATGACAATGCCAGACCGCACTCATCTATAGCCACTCAGCAAAAATTGAGAGAGATTGGCTGGAATGTGTTGATGCATCCTACCTATAGCCCTGATCTTGTTCCATCAGATTTCATCTGTTTCGGCTATAGGCTATATAAGATCATGCTACGACCAATAGAAGCGGAACAGTAATGAAAAATGTTGCAGAAACGGGAAAAATTTACGCAAACGAAGTTGCGCGGGTCAGCTAGTGTCCTATTTATCATGCAACGCGAAAGTCTTTAAGTTATTATAGGCGTAACTGCTTGCAAACTAACCTATCATGCGCCAAACTACGGGATATAAAAGTCCGATTCACTTACAATCAGACATCCAATCCACGAAAAGGACATCTTTAATCAAACGTTACATGGCGAGGTTCTATTTGAATATGAATATATCATTTGGACCACAAAACTTCTATCACGACGTGATTTATATGCGGGTCCCAGGTTATCTATGATGTGGAGGACATGTCACTCAAGTTACGTATATTTAATGTGACGTAAATTACCTAGTAGTTATGACTTCTACGTTCCCTTGTCATGTCTTTGAATTGTAACTGTATTTAACCGTTTTAATGTAACTATTATTTTGTGAATTTAACCGGTTAAAGATATATTAGAAATAATAACTGTAGATGCATAATACTTTTTACTGATTATATATTAAAAAAAATGGTTGTCTGTAAAGTCGGTTTACGGACGATAATTTTATGTGATAACGTCATAAGAAAACATTGATCACATATCGCCATTCGCGTTGCTTAGTAACTAATCAGTAACGTTAGTTTCAATTGTGTCGCTTGTCATGTCGCTGCAGTCGCCATTCGCTGTTGCTTAGCAACCAATCAATAACGTGACCGTTGCTTAGCAATCAATTAATGATATAACCGTAGTATTCCTCGATTAATGGGCTATCAAACAGTCAAAGATTTTTTCAATTCGGATCAGTAGTTCCTGAGATTACCGCGTTCAAACAAACAAACAAACTATTCAGCTTTAAAATATTAATATAGATGATCGATTAAGCAACACTGTTGACTCTTTACAATATATTTAGTACTAGCCCTCGCAACTTGGTTTGCGTAAATTTTCCCTGTTTTTGCAACATTTCTCATTGCTGCTAGCCTATAGCCTTCCTCGACAAATGGGCTATCCAACAGTGAAAGAATTTTTCAATTCGGATCAGTAGTTACTGAGATTATCGCGTTTAAACAAACAAACAAACTATTTAGCTTTATAATTTATCTAAGACTAGCTGTCCCGCGCAACTTCGTATGCGTAAATTTTCCCCGTTTTTGCAACATTTCACGTCGCTACTCCGCTCCTTTTAGTCGTAGCGCGATGTTATATAGCCTATAGCCTTCCTCGATAAATGGGCTATCCAACAGTGAAAGGAACAGTAGTTCCTGAGATTAGCGCGTTTAAACAAACAAACAAACAAACTCTTCAGCTTTATAATTTATCTAAGATATACTAAAGAAGACTAAGAAAAACCTACCCACAAAATAGAAAACATCGCTAAGCACCAGAAAGACAACACACCATTTATCTTATTACAGTGAGAGTTAGAGCTAAAACTATTTATTTTTATAACGAAGTTCATTACAGTTCTTTCGCATTGTCGGTTAGTTTCTCTGTCATTGTGACACCGACCATTAATCCACATTACGAGGGACTTAGAAAAGATATATATTTCTATTAATGGGTTTGCACTTTGACCAGTTTAAGTTGTTGATAAAAAGTTCGTCGAGACTGGTTTGATTTATTAACTTTGAACAACAGGTTTACAATATACCGGGAGTACAAGGTACAGTCTTTATTAAATGCAGTAAAGGAATCTACACACCAAATCTGCCGACCATAAATAGTAGAGTTTTATGTCGGCGGGTTATTCGATGACTTCACATCTCGCTCAAGTACAGTACGATCAACGTAACTAGGCCGGACTGAAGTAGGCGACAAGTGGTTGCATTTTTTGGAAGTAAATGGTGACAGGAAGCGGGGGGGGGGCGGTAACTAAACCAAGAGAATTAGAGATGGGATTACGCATCACATTGTCATATTTAGTATTACTAACTCAAGTTTTTTTGTGATTATTTTCGTAAAGAAATTGTTTTTCAAAGTTTCTTTAGTATTTACTGTAACTGTTCTAAATTTAAACTTTTATGAACTCATTTAAATAGTGTTTTTATGTTTTTGAATTAAAATGTTGTTAGTATTTTTTATCGATTAAACATAATAAATCGTTTTCGTTAGTAATTTTAGGGTCGCATCTCTATGACATGCGCGAAAGTGATAAAAACCTAACTTCAATCCGGTCAGGTTACGTTGATCGTACTGTAGTGAAACTAATCGGCGGCATGAAATCAGTAACTTTTTGGTAGTGGTGGTCGAGTGTTGGCAAGAAATAAGCGCGTAGGCAAGTCGCAGACATGTTGGAATTCCATTGTCAAATATGTATATGTAAACATAGTTGATAAAAAATCTTGAAAATTTAAATATTTCGACGAAATTGGGTACTTAAATCGTAAATTTTAATATTCAATAAAAAAACATTTTAACTTATTTTTTTTTTTCTATTTTTTTTTAAGCATAGTTAATAGAATATTACGCATCCCTTTCGGGTCGGACACAGGTTAATGAACACTTTGTATACTAATACATATACCTAAAGAGGTATTAGAAAGGAGTTTGTAAGGTTGTAGGGGGTAATCTCTGGATCTACTGAACCGGTTTTGAAAATTCTTTTACCAATAGGAAGCCCCGTTATTTGTGAGTATCATAGACTATATAACATCACGCTGCGGCCAATAGGAGCGGAGCTTTAGTGAAAAATGTTGCAAAAACGGGTGAAAATCTCGCAAACGCAGTTGCTCAGGTCAGCTAGTGTACTTATATAAATGTAGAGATCTTATTTATATAATAATATTATCTTTTATCTATTGGAATGAACAGATGTTCCTATATTACGAGTATATTATGTGCTGAGAAATTTCTCACAGATTTTTTTTTCCTGATGTGAAAACTCCCATGAGTGATTAATATAATTATTGTAACACACATAACATAATAAGCGACGGTAGCCCTTTACGGTAAAGGGACCGTCTCCAAGGGCGATAGAATCGTGGCGACTCCGCTCTTCTATCGTTGGGTAGCCTCTACGAACAAGCGATTATTCCGCCAGCGTATTGTCACTACTCGTAACGGAATAGCCGTGTATCCGCGCCGATGATCGTCACTTTTTCGAGGCGGCACGACAGCACTCGCTCGGAGAGCGCCACGTTCCACAGCGATACGATGACGTTTCTATAACAGTGTACAGAAATGGCACGACGATAAAATCGCCGCTATTCTCTCGCCGGTGGAGACGGTCCCTTAAGACATCAGATTCACAATCCAGAGATGGATCCATGGGTTTGAAATCATATAAAGCCAAGTCGTTGTTTTCGTCTATTTGTTCCCGTTAACCGTTACTGTAATACTAATAATATAAAACTGAAGAGTTTGTTTGTTTGAACGGGATAATCTCAAAATGTATTGGTCTGAATTAAAAAAATATTTAACTGTTTGATAGCCCATTTATTGAGGAAGGCTATATGCTTTATAGTATCACGCTACGACCAATAAGAGCGGAGCAACGATGAAAATGGGTACTACGTGTATTGTACTATAGTGGCGAAAAGTCATATGAAGTCAGGTCCGGCAGTAACTATAAAATAAACGAAAACAAAGTTACAAGTTTCGATACCTTAACCAAGAAAAACATACCTCCGAATGTTCCACAGTATAAATACATGGGTTATTTCCTCTGCCAACAAAACCATAATCATTTCAATTTCACCTCACAAAGGGAACATTATCTAAAGGCCATTTAAAAGTACGGAGGCGCCCGACTAAATTCACTTTTCATCGTAATAAGGGCTAGGGTGCAGTGGCGAAGAAATGGGTAACTAGCATTAAATATTAAGTGAACGTGTAACGCCTTGTTTACAGAGACGCGGGGCATTGCACGTCGTGTGTGGTGTGGCGTCTCGCGTCGTATTGATCCTTTTTTCTGTTCACGGAGCAGCAGCGCGTGAAGCGGCACTTATCTTCCCACGCGTAAACACAAACATATTGACTGCCTCTGTGGCGCGGTGGGTGTGTGTCCGACTGCTACGCAAGAGGTCATGGGTTCGATTCCCACACGGGACACCACTTTTTGTGATCCAGAAATTGTTGTCCCGAATCTGGGTGTACTTTGTGTCTCCGTGTCGCGGGGGACTTTACAAACATACAAGATGTTTGTAAAGTCCCCCGCGACACAGGGTTGTACCTAGTGTGGCAACGTTCCTAGTGCAGGAGTCGTCTTTAAAGAGAAACTGATAATATACGAAGTTGTTTATAGAGAAGCGTGGCGGGAAGTATAGTGGTGCCCGCTACGCGGGGTACTAAATAGTTCACTTTTTAACATAGAATATTATTATATTATGGTATGGCATGGTAATAAATAATTCACTTTCAAACATAGAATTTTCTTCAAAAAGAAAGTCAAGTCTAGGTTATGCAATTTCCAAATAAGACTGGCAGAATGTTTCGACGCGGGCATCGCTTCATTGAAAATTGCCGCGGGCTGCGCCCCAAAAAACGCTCCATTTCAAACAAACGCGTCTAAAATCGCTTTTCCGTGAACGCACTCATACAACGCCATATGTTTGAATTCAGTACGTGCCGCCTCCACACGCCAAGCGCGACGCCGTGCGTCTCCGTAGTGTATACTTGCGGAATTTATGCATGTTTTGGGATATTTTTATGCTCTTTACAATTAACTAGCAGATGCCTAGCTGTTTCACCCACGTAGTTCTCGGTGGAATACAGAGATAAAAAGTATATAAGGATAGTGTAACTTCCCAACGGTGAAAGAATTTTTGAAATCGGTTTAAGTAATTTCTTTTTATACAAAAATACAAATCTTTCCTCTCTATAATATTAATATAGATTACGATCTAGTCTGACTAATAAGCAATTTAAACTTAATAAAGTTTGTAACTTAATCTTAGTAGAGTAACAGACTAGCTCGTAATTAATATTGTACAGAACTCTGTTCTTTATATCCAAAAATGAAAAAGTTTTCATTGATTGTATATACTACCTATGTTAAATATTACTTTTGTAACTGTTAGGTAAGTAAATGATAATTATATGAACATTATTTAAAGGCCATTTAAAAGTACGAAAGCGCCCGACTAAGTTCTCTTTTTATCGCAATAAGGAATCGTGTCTCAGAAATGAGTAGCTGGCACTAAAGAATAAGTGAACGTAAATTTAAGCTAGAACCTACAGACTTGAGGAATTGATACATGCTTTTGGGATATTTTTCGAAATTATCATGTCCACTGATTGTTGTAAATATTATGGTTAATATTACTTTGGTATTAAGTAAATGACAATTAATATTATTAAAGACCATTTAAAAGTACAGAAATGACCGACTGGCTCGAGTACTGTGACTCAGAAATGAGTAGCTGGCATTAAAAATAAAGTGAACGTATAAGATAAACCGCAACTACAAACTTAAAGAATTGAGGCGTGTAGGTATTTTAAATCAATGCTGTACAGGATGACTTTGAAATCAGTCGGCAAATTGATAGAGGAGATTCAGTACCTGTAATAAATTCGTTTTAAGTTAAAATATTGCTAAATAAAATTATTAAAAAAAAATATGTTTCATTGGTGAAAAAATGCAAAGCGGTAGCGGTAGCGTTCCGCCAGCTGATAGGCATTTGAAATGGGCAAGTCTCGCCATCGTAGCCCGCGTCCACTAAAGCTTTCATAGGCATGGTTGTATAATACAATGTCATCAATGTTTTAGCGATTGCAGCGACATGCGATACCTATAATTGGAAATTAAGAAAAAAAGGTGTTACAGGTATGGTTGTTTATTCAATGTCATCAATGTTTTCTTATGATGTTATCACGTAAAATTATCGCCCGTAAACTGACTGTACAGACAGGCTTTTTTTTTAAATTTAGATAAATTTAACGTTTTTTTAAATTAGATATTTATACTATAAATATCTAATTTCAAAAAACGTTAAAATTATCTAAATTTATGTGATATTCTGATAAATAAATTAAATTACGCGCTTTTGCGTAAGACCAACAAACATCTACCCATACAAACTTTCCTATTTATAATATTAGTTACTTAACATAGAAACGTTCTAAATCATGAACTAAACTAAAATATTCTCATTGTTCTTATAGTCATATTTACTACCTTACTACAAACACCCATTCTATCGAAATCAAAATGGGTGTTTTTCATCATTTTATTTAAAACTAAATAACGAATACATTCGGCTTATATAACTCCTCGTTTACTGCCCACACGTGTTCAGAACAAACTTCGTCCTTCGTAAACTTTGTCATACATACATACATATCAACCCATACGATGGCCCACTGCTGGGCACGGGTCTCCCCATTAGAACCTACTAATATGTAGATCCTGGGGGTAATTGCCATAATCGCCACGCTTGGCGAGCGGGTTGGCGATCGCAGTAAGGCTTTAAGTACGCAGAGGACGCTGCTGCCCGTCTTCCGGAGTGAAATCCCTTAGTCGCCTTGACGACACCCACGGGAAGAGATGGGGTGGTACTATTCTTAAGCCGGTACCACACGGCTCAGCCGGTACCACACGGCCAAACTTTGTCAGATACCGCGTTATTTAATATAGCAGTTGCTTATTCAATTTTCATTTCAAAAGATTATTATTAATACATATTGTATATAATAACTATAATAATAATAATATCTTGGGACAACTCACACAACGCTATCTGATCCCAAACTAAGCAGAGCTTTTACTATGGAAACCAGACAACTGATAAACATACTTATATATTTCTAAATACATACATATTATCGATAAATGACACCCAGACACAGAATACACCATCGTGCTCATCACACAAAGTTTTATCCTGGGTTGGAATCGAACCCACGACCTCTTGCTTAGCAGTCGGATATACTCCCACCGCGCCACAGAGGCAGTCTTAACTAATAAAATAACTAATAACAATAGATTGCTCATAGCTGGAACCAGTGGCGGAGGGTCCTTAGAATACCATTACTTTCGACTTCCCTTTAGATTCTAGTTACTTAGTATTATAGGTACAAACAACCATGTCCAGCAAGATATATTTTTGTATCGGGTTACCTCAGAAAAAAATTAACCCTTCGCCTCTGGCTGGAACATTTTGACAAGGTGCCACCGTCCCCTTTCTACCATCGCATCACTCGACATCGTAGTAGGATTCATCTATTCCACCTGGAAACAACACGGTCCTGTACGAATTGATTCCAGCATTCTTTTCGTACGTACGTGTAGACTCTGGAATGAACTACCTGCTGCGGTGTTTTCCGAGCGCTACGACATGCCCCTCTTCAAACGAGGTTTAAAGAGAGTTTTCAGTTCACGGTAGGCAGAGGCTAGGGTGTGTCCCTGATATTCCTGAAGGCCATGAGCGGCGGTGACCGCTTACCAATCGGATCGCTGGCTCGTCTGTCAACCATAGGCAATAAAAAAAACTGCAATCTATTGGTATCTAATGGTAGCTGTTGTGATCATTCTTGATTCTCTGGCACATGATATTAAACTCTAAAACCCTACATGGGATGGTTTGTGTTCTTATAATTTCTAAAGCCAACATTATTTTATGGTGCATTTAGACGCGTGGCAAGCAGCCCGGCAAGTAGCCCAACAGTAGACGGCACGGTGATAAAAAAAACTGAAAACAAATTCACGCCTATTTACACACTAGCGCTCGTGTTCATGCTCGTTGAATGTCGTTTTGAATGCGATCGTATAAACCCACATTGGCTCCCAGTCTAGGTGGACTATGTGTGATTTAATTGTGTTAATAAAGTCCTGTGCATCACAATGTTAAAAAAATCACTTAAGAGGGCATCGACATAGATTTCATCTATACTAACTGAAGAGTTTGTTTGTTTGTTTAAGCGCGGTAATCTCAAAAACTACTAATCCGACTTGAAAAATTGTTGGATATCCCATTTATCGAGGAAGGCTATAGTCTATATTATATCACGCTACGACCAATAGGAGCGAAGCAGCAATGAGAAATGTTGCAAAAACGTGGAAAATTTACGCAGACGAAGTTGCGCGGGGCAGCTAGTTATATGAGTAATCCCGCAACACATTACCGATCAAACGCAGCATCAAATTTCCTTGATCGAAAGTACTTCAGATATAATTACATATATCAGTAACGGCATACGCAAAGTATCTATGGAACTGTTGAAAGGAAGCGTACTTGGCCCAGTTGTGTGTCGAAACAGCGGCAATTTGAGTATACTGAGTGTTGAGAAGTGAGTGGTATTCAAGGATGCAGCTACAATTGCAATGTTGTAACGTTGGTACTGATATTTCAGTTAGATGATGAGTGAATGATGATTTTGTATCCTCAAGTAAAAGGTAATCAAAAATCATTGACGTAGAGAACAGGACTGCGCCATAACCTAACAAATTTGACCACTCTCTAAAAAGAGACAACGCTATTTTGTGGACATTAACTGTCGAAGGCCGCACGAGCTTTTTCTGTCTTTCACGCTTGGCAGTCAATGTTTATTTTTTAATTGACCTGGACGATACCATCCCTTTCAATTTGCAATGCAGCTACAATCGCATTTTTATTACGAAGATGACTCCCGCAGTAGGGTAGGTACAAGCCCTATGTCGCAGGGAACTTTACAAACATACAAGTCACGGACACAAAGTACAGTTAGACTCGGAATAACAATTTGTGAATCACACAAAGTGGTGTCCCGTGTGGGAATCGAACCCACGAAATCTTGCGTAGCAGTCGGACACACTCCCATCGCGCCACCGAGGCAGTCAATGTTGCAACTTTGAAACTGATATTTCAGTTTGATGGTGAGTGAATGACTGATTGAATGATGATTTTGTATCCTCACTATCTAGTTGATATGCAGCTACAATTGCAATGTTGTAACTTTGTTGTAATTTTGTATCCTTTAGTGAATTAACTAAACATCTGTACCTATATGTCACCGTAAGTTTCTAAATACCGTTAGACTATAATCTATCTCGCGATATTGTAAACTGTCAAAAGATTGTGAACCGAATAGTCTAACGGTATTTACAATTTTACGGTGATATATCCAACTCTTAGTGATGAATGAACGAATGATTAAATTTAAAGATTCTGTTCTCAATACACTCATTGTTTAAAATATAACTATCACTATTTTAGGGTCAGATCAGAATCCTTAAGGTATGTCTTTAATAAAATAGATTTTAATATACCTACTAATTTGTTCTATTGGTTTAGAGCTTTGTGTTAAAGAATGATGTCATCGAACGATCTGTGAATGATTTCGAATGAACGAAACCAACTTAAAACTTTTGTTGCCTAAATGTAAGTATCAGTTTACATTTAGGCAACAAAAGTTTTAAGTTGGTTTATTCCTGTTGTTACTACAACAAGAAATGGTTGTTAAGCGTATTAAGGGGGCATTACACCGAGTGAATTGTTCATTTAGCACTACCCACACAGCGACACGGCTGCCCCTATAGCTCTTCTGCACACATCCATCACTTGCCGGCAGAACCAAACCCTGTTTTGAGTAATATACCCATAATGAAGTTAAATTGACAAACGAAGTCTTATTTTAAAGAAAATTGTAGTGAGTTATTGTAATTTAAAAGACCGCTTAAATTGATGAAACATTGGCAAATTATCTCCTAAGCACTTAGTTCTAAGTTGTATTATAAAAAATACATTATAGTAGGTATAGTATTGCTCAACAAAACAAAACTTGAAAATTATATTTTATTTCTTTAATAACAAAAGTGCTAATAGCCCGTAACTAAAATGTAAGGCCGTACATTCAAATGATATCCATTTAGCCAATGATGGATACTGACATAATGTCAAATGTGCAATCAGAATGCAATTTAAGCGTTAATAGGTTAAGGTAGCAATTAGAATGGCAATGGCAGTAGCAAATGCAATTTTAGAAAGAACGTAATTTTAGCTGTGTTTACTCTATGTTTTGTGGTCTTAGTTATCTTCTTTTTTGAATTTTTTTAATCTGTTTTGTGTTTTTGATTCTACATTCTCACCATAAACATGAGAGGATGTATCTGATGTGATTAAAATTATGACTATCATTCACTTTTGTTAATCCAGAGATTAGCGAAACTTGTTCACACACAGCCATTGCAGTAAGCTGCTGCACCTAAATTAGTTATTAATTAATTTTTTTAAAGAAAACATTTTGAAAAAATTAATATTCCCATAGTAATCAAATTCATAGACGATTTAAAGATGGATAAATAAAAAGTGGTCTACAATTCATTCTATATTGTTTCATATTTACAATTTCAATTCATGTCACTGTGCAAGTTAAATTCGATAATTCATCGTTTTCAATTTTCATTCGCAAAGCGAGATTCGTTCACTGATACCGATGATTGATTTAGCTCCAGTTTCCATTCCTGTTAGTATTTTTATCGTTCATTCGTTCAATTGGAAATTCGGATTCGGAGACGATTCGTTGACGCTCGGTTTTTGAATGTAAAAAGCTTTTTATTTTTTAATTGGAAATCTCTTTATGACGGAACCTTAAGTGCATAATGTCTTCAGAGTACTACGGAAATAAATGTTAAGTATTGCTAATGATGATAACTATATTAAATTTGTGTTTGGTACAAATTTACCTACCAAGTGCAATTCATACTGTAGGGTGTAATTAAATATTATAACAACATCGGCCAAGCGAGGGACTCGCACACGAGTAATTTTAATACGTATACTTTTTCCAAGATCTAGGATCTGAAATGGGGGGTTGAAAGCCCAACTCCCCATGTCTTGTCGCTATGCACCTTTTAAAGGTAACTCAATTATATTTTGAGCAAGACAGCAAAGAGGTAAAACAGTATAATAATAATATATATTTTTTTAAAGATAACTAGCAGTGTGGGATTGTAGGTTCCACATTACTAGCAATCCTGTTAACTCCTCCAGTTAAGCTCAATGGGTTCACTTCGGTGGTATAATGGGTAGGATTTGAACCCGAGACCTCACGATTGCGAGTCCGATTCCTTAGCCATTACGCTACCGCCGCTTTAAAGTTAACTAGCAAAGTGGGATTGGATTTTTGAAAGATAGAAAAATGTTGAAGTCGAGACCCAGGAATTGAACCCGAAACTTCCGTAGCCAAACCGGGACCAGAATCGAACCACCTATATGGACTATGTTCCTAGGCCTCAATTTTTTCTATCCCTTGTTGCTCGCGAGTTGGGCCCTATTATTGTTTTTGTAAATGCCTATAAAAATTACTTCAAAGTGGGATTGGGTCCCACATTACTAGCAATCTTGTTAACCCCCCCAATTAATCTCAAAGACTTGTGTTAGGTGTGGGTTCACGTCGGTAGTTTAAAAGGCAGGATTCGAACTCGCAACCTCACGATTGCGAGACCGATGCCTTGGCAATTAGGCTACCGCCGCTTCAATTATTATTATTATTGTATTCAGCAGCTTTAAGCAACAGTTATAAGAAAAATCTGAACCAAACAAGTTGGAGGAATCCAACGTATTCCATCCGTCCCTCTCGTTTTCAACGGCATCTGTCGCCCTTTCCCTTTTGTTCGGGACCGGTCGACTCCTGCGCATGGCTGATTACGAGTTCATCTGAATTTAAAATATACAATTTTAAATAAATGCCAGGATATGACTAGATGTAACTATAGTCACTCAACTCACAACATGTAAGTGATTTGTGTGTCAATAAAGTTTATTATTATTACTAAAAAAAAAAAAAAAATATAATAAAAACTTAAGGTTTTGCTCTGGGTGTTGACTATGCTGTGGCTCATGTTACAATGTAGCTTTAGGTTAAAACTATTTATTATACGGGAATTAACGCGCATTATTTACTTTAAAAATGCTTGACGTTTCGACCAGGTTGCACCGGCTGTGGTCACAAGCAAACAGAAGCAATTTTAAGGTAAATAACGCGCGTCAATTCCCATATCTATACTTAATATTATAAAGCGGAAAAGTTTGTTTGTTTGTTTAAACGTGCTAATCTCAGGAACTACTGGTCCGATTTGAATAAATATTTTTTTGTTGGATAGTCCATTTATAGACGAAGGCTTTAGCTGTCCCGCGCAACTTCTTATGCGTAAATTTTCCACGTTTTTGCAACATTTCTCGTCGCTGCTTCGCTCCTATTAATCGTAGCGCGATGTTATATATAGCCTTCCTCGATAAATGGGCTATCCAACAAAAAATATTTTTTCAATTCGCACCAGTAGTTCCTGAAATTAGAACGTTTAAACAAACAAACAAACAAACTTTTCCGCTTTATAATATTAGTATAGATTAATTATAGATATTACACCCAGACAGAATAAAAACCATAGCTAGAGCATAACTCATCACAAAAAGTTTTATCCTGGGTGGGGATCGAACCCACGACCTCCGGCTTAGCAGTCAGGGTCACTAACCACTAGGCCAACAGACCAGTCTGTTAACTTACATTTCGACCAAGCGTAGTCAGAAGCTTTACAATACCAATATAAAAAGTTGGTAAAAAAGTAATTGCTTCGTATGTTAAAAGTAGATAACATTACAAATTATTACACTTACATTACATTTGACAAATAACTTCTGTCATTTGTTGTCAACAACTCGAAAAGATGGTCGCGTGCGCAATATACTTTTGTGTGAGTGCGTTCCAGGTAAACATTCATACATACACATACGCATTTATTTGTATGTGTACATGAACAACGCGTATGTGTGTGTTAACAATTACCACGGATAATAAGAAACTGGAATGGAAGTACACAATTTTTAGTTTTTATTGTTCTTTGTGTTTTATGTTTATTTGAAACAACTAAGTAATGTCGTGTGTCTTATCGAAAATATATTTATTTTTAGGAAACGTTAATATAATGTACTTTGTTGAATTTGTATGGAATAGCAAATAGTGACGTCACTACTTGCTATAGTCATGGTTTTAGGGATGGTATTATAAAAAATATTTAATTAAAATTAATTATAAAGGTAAATAGTAAGATAGTGTTTAGCGTTCCGTACCCAAAGGGTAAAAAGGGTACCCTATTACTAGACTCCGCTGTCTGTCTGTCTGTCTGTCACCAGGCTGTATCTCATGAACCATGATAGTTAGACAGTTGATTTTTTTACAGATGATGTATTTCTGTTGCCGCTATAACAACAAATATTAAAAACAGAATAAAATAAAAATGTAAGTGGGGCTCCTACTTAACAAACGTAATTTTTTTGCCGTTGTTTTGCTCGATATTTTAATAGTGTCTGATATTGTATAGATAATGGTACGGAACATGTCACAATTAATTATTTGTCACCAACCCTATTCACAATTTATTTGATTTAGTAATACAGGAAAGCAAGCTAATTTTAACTGCCTCTGTGGCTCGGTGGGAGTGTGTCCGATTGCTACGCAAGAGGTCGTGGGTTTGATTCCCACATGGAACACCACTTTTTGTGATCCACAAATTGTTGTTCTGAGTCTGGGTGTACTTTGTTCGTGATTTGTATATTTGTAAAGTCCCCCGCAACACAGGACTTGAACCCTACTGCGAGAGTCGTCTTTAAAAAAAAAAACTCTGACGATTTCATAGCGATATCGACATGAACTAGCACGTCAAAACAATAAACATAAGGTTCAGAATACTTAGTGCAATATTTTTCCATTCCATTTGCTCACATTCTGTGGCAGTGTTAACCCCTACCTATGTGTGCGTGCGTGAACGTTTACGTACGTGGTACGGAGGAATGTGCCCCATCCCGTCGAACCTGTACCTGGTCCAGTGGACCTTGGAAACTGATGCAAATATCGTGAACTTTGCATCACTATTGACACGGTTATGGAACTGGTGATGCAGAAATTTGGGTAATTGTAAAGTGAATGGAAATAAAAGTGAACGAATGAATGAAAATGTATACTTAAAATTGATTGAAATTGGTTTAAGTACTCTGGTGTGCAATATTATTTTTTATTTATTGTAATCGTTTGTTTTATTCTAAGAATTAGCTTAGTTTATTTTGTTCTAAAATGTTGGTCTTTATGGCAGCGAGTGCCTGTAGCAGGCAATATTTATTAAAATTAATATCTATACTAACAATGTTAAAAAGCTGAAGAGTTTGTTTGAACGCGATAGTCTCGGGAAGTACTGCTTCGAATTGTATAAATTTAAGTATTGGATAGACCATTTATCGAGGAAGGCTATAGGCTATATAACATCACGCTATAACCAATAGGAGCAAAGCATGAACAAAAATGTTGCAAAAACGGGAAAAAATTACACAGACGGAGATGCGCTGGTCAGCTAGTTACATATAATTTCGAATCATATTTTCATAGACTATGAAACTTGCAAATGTTTATTAAAATAGGAATAATGTTACAACCGAAAACGTTTTTCAACTACCAAAAAAGCTTTCGAGACACTTTGAAATATCTGTATGTAATACTTGAAGCAAGAAAAGCTAAGCATTATGTTAATAGAAGCCTATTTTTACTACACACCGAATTAAACCATTCTCAAGGCACTAAAGCTTCAGAAATTCAAGATGTTCTAGGTACTACATATAAGTGGCACTAGAAAAGCAGCACTAATAGAATTTCTCCACATTTGTACGGCCGTAGTGTATTCTATAAGGTTCGTTTAGCTCAATAAACTTGGTATTTTTTCTAAAAAAGGGGAGTTTGGTTGGAAGATTAATGTTGAGATTTCACGGGATTTTACCTCGAATAATTCTGAGTGATTTTTTCAAAGCATTTCTTGCCTTTTCTTGGTAAGTCTGTCGGCTTTCTTTCGGTTTAAGAAGACAGGTCTGTATATAATTGTGACGTGTAGGACGTGTTTGGGAAACGTTGTTGGTTTGTTTGTTTAGTTTTTGTACAATTGGAGATGTTTATTAGTCAGAAAGATTTCTAGTACGCAAGTTTATTGGCTAATAAGCGATTGCTTTGAGTATTTAGGGAATATACCTATCTACGAATCTAGGCGAAAACAAACATTAACAGATTTTTAAGAAATCCATTGCTATTGGAATAGTTTGTGATTCTTAGTCACACACACAATATACCAAGAGATCAAAACCGGGCAAGGGCATGTCGGACCACGCTCAGTACAGGCTTCTGCAACTGTTTCTACAAAGAAATGCATTACATAGGAAAAAATACTCCAGCTCCAGATCTGAAAAAGTGCACCAGCAAAAGAGCGTATCTTCATGGAACTTACGTCCATTTGTTTAGAGCAGAGAAGCGCAGTTTATCGCCAATAACTGAAAGACGGTAGGTATTTTCGATCCTGTCTAAAATAATATAAGGGTTCCAGGGTAATAATAATCTTGAGACAACTCACACAACGCTATGTGATCCCAAACTAAGCAAAGCTTGTACTATGGAAACCAGACAACTGATAAACATACTTATATATTTCTAAATACATACATATTATAGATAAATAACACGCAGACACAGAATAAACCATCGTGCTCATCACACAAAGTTTTATCCTAGGCCCCACCCAGGATAAAACTTTGTGTGATGAGCATCGAACCCACGACCTCTTGCGTAGCAGTACGAACCATAAAAAATAAAGATCTTACAAATGCTTTGGTCGAGCGAAGTAATCACGTAAGAAGTTTAGTTTCTGTACTCTCGGTATATTTTGTCACAGACTTCTGAAGTAAATCTCGAAATTGGCAGTATTTCAGTTCAAGTTCGAAATGAACAACAATTACAAATATGACAGTCATTGTTCGCAGCTCAATAGTCGGTTCAACGACATTGGCTCAGCACTATTAACGTAATTACACGTCCATGTGTCCAGTTCATTCACTTGTAATCATTCGTTCATCACGCGAATTATCGAGATTTATTTGCAAACATTCAATTTTGGCGTAGAGAATGAATGATATTAACTTGATTATTATTTATTTTGATATTCTAAATTGGAATTGATAGTAAATTGACACGCTACAAGCGTGTCAATTTATTTATTAAAAGGTTAGGCAGACATATGCTTATTTAAGGTTAGTTTTATGCACACAGATGGTATTATATTGTTTAAGTATGTGCACAAATACAATACGTGTAGGAAGGGGGATAGGAGACGGCTACGGCCGGAGATAGATGAGTTGGAAGGTCGACCGACGAGCGCACTCCCTAAGACACACAGCGGCTTCAAATTTTTAGAATAGATGTGTGACCATTTTACAAAAATATGTGCCTTCACCTATGTAATTGCCAGGGGTAAGGATGTTTAACCTACTTTCCTAACATCTGTTAGTCTCGCTAGATTCGGTCTAGTATGCGAATTAATTTTAGACATGAACCGTCAAAATTGCCAATTTTTGTAGTACTTAAAGTAAACTAGCAAGGGTTTGTGCTGTTTCTATTATCGCATACTAAAAATATGTATAATTTATAACACCCACTTATTATATGTTCGTAAACTTTAGCGATTTGTACACATTATAGAATATAATGTTTATAAGCTACGGATCTTAATCGCGTTAATATTTTATTTTAACGCTAAATACCTTTGTTTTAGTTTTTTTTTAGTCTACCGTATTGCAACGGCCGTGGTCATGGGTAGTCTACTCGTGACCATGACTGTTGCAATACGGTCGAAACGTTGGACAATAAAACAAAGGTCAAATAGCCTTAAGATAAAATATTTACGCGATTAAGACCCGTAGCTTGTAAACATCTATAATACCCACTTACTAGTAGATCGTTTTTAGAAAAAAAAACACTAGTATTTCGAGTTTTAATTGCAAAAGCACACTATTTGATGTACAACTAGTGTAAAATATATTATTTTATCTTTGACGTCATCAAAAGTGATTTACGGAATCTATGAATAATTTCACATACTGGTGCTCAGTACGATTAAATCACATTTCCATAATCTATCTGAACACGATTCTGAAACAGCAATTATAATGTACATATATTTTGCGAGGTGAAATATCGTTATCGAGGTGCTCCCCTTTTCATCATAGTAGCATCTCATATACCTATTATATAGTTTAATATACTCACTAAAACTTAAACAAATTACATAAAAAAATGTGTTGAATTTCTGAATTTAAAACAATTCACTTACCAAAACGTGAAGATGTTACGTAAAAAACTGTAGGTACCCTAACTTAAAATAATAACACCTAACGATATGAACAAAAATCAATCGCCAAATGTGAATAAAAAGGCTAAATTCCTTATTTCAAATATCCATTGAAGTCAAAATGGTTATTTTCCGAAAAAATATCAAAACCCCATTTATATTTTATCCATCCTAACCATTTCGACTAGATCTCCAGTTTACCAGCCGCATTATACTTATAAGAGCTCATGTAAAATCGTCACCATAACATAAGTCACTTACATACACATGGGCGGAGTCGAAGGCATAAGCTATTTTTCAATAAAAATCTATCATTTTATAAATTAAATTAAAAAACTGACTATCGATGCACAATCCAGACACTAATCATAAGATCATTTTGAATTCACAAATGCCAATAAAATATCTAATTCAATCAGTGATACACCGAATGTCATTCTTTTCATTCGGTCATTCACTCTCGAATGCAACCATTTTCACAATAATAAAACACTTAATTCATAAATTGGTTGAGTGATTCCGCATTCGACTTGATTGAATTATATCGTATAAATTTCCATCAATTTTAATATTAATGAAGACAAATCTCGTATGTACGTTGTTTTTCATTTAATCTTATTTATATTTCTGACAGAAAATTTATGTTATGCTTTAACGGAAGCTCTTGAAAGAGCTTAAAAGTTAATAGAATTAACGATACTGCGAAACTTCTCTACTTCTGTGAATTTAATTTAAAAATTAAGTACTTATCTCTAAATGTTCGCCGAAATTTATGTTACTCAAAGCAAAAGGTTTTGAAACATAACGCTGAATTTCACTCAGAGCACCTAATTTTTATTTTCTCCTGTCTAATTATTAGTATTAGTTTAATGGTACCTACTAATAATATAAGTTCATGAAACTTATTAATTAAAATATTTGTAAACATTTAATTGCAAACAAAATATTTAAATTTGAATTTGTAAAGCTGTAAAATAAGGATGTTACGGAGGTGGTTTTATCGGAACCGAAGTCGAAGTTTTTAAACTTGGTTTATCGGAGTCGAAGTCGGAGGTGATGAGAAAACAAACATGTTGAGAGAGGCTTAAAAAAAAAAACATTATTCAGTCATATTAATTGCATGCAGGAAAACCTTGCACAGGTAGGACTCGAAGCCGCAATTATAAGGGATCCGAGTAATTTTTCCTTGATTCATTTATTAGTTTAAATTAGCATAGGTATATCTTCGACTTCCCATTTATAACTGTCGAAACCGTAGTCGGAGTCGGAGGTAAAAAATCAATTGGAAGTTCCGACCTTTCGAAGTCGGAGTCGAAGCTTCCTTATATTCCTGCTGTCAACAACCTACCTATGGCTTGCCTGATGATAAGTATCACTGGTAAGGTATAGTACCTAATCATAAGGCAAGGGTAATGCGCAAAAGTTACATTATTTTATATTATACTAGCTGACCCGCGCAACTTCGTCTGCGTAAATTTTGCCCGTTTTTTCAACATTTTTCATTGCTGCTCCGTTCCTATTGGTCGTAGCGTGATGTTATAACCTATAGCCTTCCTCGATAAATGGGCTATCCAACATTAAAATATTGTTTCAATGCGGCCCAGTAGTTCCTGAGATTATCGCGTTTAAACAAACAAACAAACTCTTAGGGGTACGAAAAATAGATGTTGGACGATTCTCATAAATACCGGATAAGCACAAAAAATTTCATCAAAATCGGTCCAGCCGTTTCGGAGGAGTATGGCAACGAAAACTGTGACAAGAGAATTTTATATATTATATATCTTCCTAACAAATAAAGGAGAAACAGAAATAAATCCGCGATCTATAGCCAAACGAAAATAAACATTAACAAAATAGTTGTGAACAGTACCAAACACGCTTAGTGAAGTTGCCGAGTGAGCGATCAAAGTGATAATTATCGCCGGCCGGGTAGCTCGACTAAGTCAATACCGTTGCGGGCATATGGTCGATTAACATTGGCCTTTTGTTGAATTCCGTATGTTATAAATAATAGATTTAAATTTCACAGAAGAAGGGAATTTATAAAGACCGATATATGATACATAATGATACATATACGTGTCAGACGGTAGCGGAGTAGGGTAGCATCATCGACAATCTTCCCTAAAGCCTACAGCAGTCTGTAGTGCCTGGGTTGGTTAGAGGAATAATAATAATACCTTAGGGCAACTCACACAATGCCGTCTGATCCCAAACTAAGCAGAACTTTTACTATGGCAAACAGACAACTGAAAAACATATACGAGTATGTTCGTAAACTTTGGCGATTTGTACACATTATAGAATTTACGGTATATAATAGCTACGGGTCTTAATCGCGTAAATATTTTATTTTAAGGCTAAATACCTTTGTTTACTGCCCGACGTGGTTACGGGTAGGGTCTACCCGTGACCACGGCAAGTATTTACGCGTTTAAGACCCGTAGCTTATAATTCTATAAACTGATAAACATACTTGTATATTTCTAAATATATACATATTACAGTTAGTCCAACTAGTTTTAAATTGCACTCTCTCCCTATAATCGTTAGCGTGATGATAAAAAGTAGCCTAAGTAATTTGTTACATCCTTAGCATTCTGGCAGTGAAAGTCCCGTCAAAATCTGTCCAACCGTTTGGATGATTACTCGGAATAAACAGACAATCTTCAATTCTTGGTATAGTGCAAACCTGAAAGTAGTTTGCTCGGAATTAGTAACACAATCCAACGGGATAGTTTTTAAACCTTGTTATATTTTACAATTAATTAAATATTCAATCATTAATTAATCATTCTAACAGTCCAAATCTTGTTCGCAATGTGATGAGAAATGTAATATATACTTAAATGTTACCATGGATTACGTACTACGCGACGCAATTCGCATTGTACTGCGAAGAACTTAGGACAATTTTAACTCTGCCATTCACAATATTTTTATTTTCTTTTTTTTATATGATTTTTGGAGTAAAAATCTTGTTGAGGTATCTAAGCTATGCGCTATACGAAACATAACTTTGTAGACAGACACAGAATAAACCATCCTGCTTATTACACAAAGTTTTATTCTGGATGGGGATCAAACCCACGACATCTGCCTTTGCAGTCACTAACCACTAGATCAACAAGCCAAAAGTGACAGATAGGATAAGCACAACACGCACAATGGCCTTATCAGGCGGTTTTTCTTTTATTTATATTAATATTATAAAGCTGAAGAGTTTGTTTGTTTGATCGCGGTAATCTCAGGAACTACTGATCCGAATTGAAAAATTATTTCACTGTTGGATAGCCCATTTATCGAAGAAGGCTATAGGCTATATAACATCACGCTACGACTAATAAAAGCGGAGCAGCAATGATAAATGTTGCAAAGACGGGAAAAATTTACGCAAACGAAGTTGCGCGGGACAGCTATTAGGTACCCAAAATAAGTAACTACGTACACACAATCAATAATAGACTATTCGGTTTACAGTTTGTAAAATCCGCTTTTTGGCAAAATTCACTGACGTGGAACTGCGTTTACAGACTAGTAGCAAAATATTTGTAACATATAAGATTAATGTTGATAACCAAGTTGCTAAAAATACTCAACATAACATTAAGTTACGTAATGTAAAACGCTCTCTAACAGAAAATAAATCACGTAAATGGATGGGGTTATTTATATGAAAATATCGTATGGATATCAAAACCACATTTGTTATGAACTTGCTGCTGTTTGCAAGTTTGCTTACATTTTAATCTGTCATCATTTTCACAGCTACGTGGTGTGAAAATCTGATACGAACTCATAATTTCGCAAGAAATCTATTGTCAATAAGATGTGGAAAAAAGAGCTTACAATACCAGCTTAAAATTTGTCTTAGAATTAAGCAACAGAATTCTCGAAGAAGAAATTTGCGAAATTGAAATCCCTCAATTTAAATTCGGCTCGACTGTACACAATATTCATTGACGAAAAAAACACTTTAAGCGTTGGGCTTTTCTCGATTTCCTTTTTTAAAAATAATAATCTGCGTTCCACAGAGACCAAATGGGCGGCCATTCGTTCAGTAGTCGGTTGGTTGCATTGAACAGGTTCACTCATTCGGTCGTTCAATTCACTCTTTCCATAGATACAGAAATGTTGCGTGTTTTTCAATGGCGGCCATTGTTGGGACTTCTTGTTCAATAAAACGATTGGAAACCGCTTGCAACTTGTATAGGATCATCCTTTTGCGTTTCTGCAAGTTTCAAATATGAGACGACTTGCAGTAAATATAAATAAAATATCTTTAAAAATGTTGACACAAGACTTGTTGTTTTATGACCGCTAGGGTTATTGTACATCTGTTGGCAAGGGTTTCGTGCTCAAACGGATTCTAATAAAAACATACTAAGTACTTACTAGATTTACTAGAATTAAAATTAAGTGCTGTTTCTTTTTCATCATAAGAAATTATCATTCGATTCAGCATAAGAAATTGCACATGAAGCGGCAGTAGCCTAACGGGTAAGGCATCGGTCTCGTAATCGTGAGGTCATGGCTTCGAATCCTGGCCATTATACTACCGACGTGAACCCACTCCTAACACACGCCTTTGAGCTTAGTTCGAGGGGTTAACAAGATTGCTAGTAATGTGGGACTCAAACCCACATTGCTAGTTATCTTAAAAAAAAAAATCTTTGTATGGTAACCAAGCCTGTCCAGCCCATGTACTAGTATTAAATTGAGGTCAATGGTCTCAACCCTAAGCCCGGAATTTTCTTTTGGTATTCACAATACCACAAAAACTAGTCCCTTTACGTAAATACATCCAAACGACACAAATAATCTTATCTTTACCTGCATTAGGACAAAAAAATCAATACACTACGGCCATTTAACTGTTATCAGTGAGATAAGGAATGTTTACTTAGCAATGTATGTGGTTTGTTAGCGGAAAACGTTTTAGATATGATACGGTTTTTTGTTTACCGTGGATAGTTCCTTCGCTCAAAATTATACATATGACATTAGATATTCGTTCGTTTGTTAGTTTCAGTCATTGAGGTACTAATGTACTACGTACGTTTCAGTCGATGATATACTCGTACGTCCACAGCTGAACCACTGGGGGCCTAGACAAAGTTACATTCGAATTATGTCGTTATTGGAAAAGTAGGTACAAAGTGTATGGAATTGAAATATGTCACGTGGTCAATCAAAGTCGATTCGTATATAAGCTGCACTATTGACAGTATCTTCGGTATTTTCAACCGACTTCAAAAAGGAGGAGCTTCTCAATTCGACTGTATTTTTTTTGTATGTTTGTTCACCGATGACGCAAAGACGGCTGGACCGATTTGGAAAATTCTTTTTGTGTTTGAAAGGGTATACTTCCAAGTTGGTCCCATTGTCATCAGATCACGATCTAAAAATCGGATCCTGAAAAAATCGAGGGAAATCTTAAAATATTAAAGGCAAACCTATAGTGATTTAGCATATTTCATAGTGATTCGTGCATTTACTCTTAAAAAACACCAATTGGTGAAGTGGAACTGATGATGAAGACCACAAATGTCGAGCGGACCTTCGCAGTTTGTCATTTAGTTACTCTAATATGGTATTGAGTAGCACTTTATTCTCGTCATACTACTATTACACAATGTAATAGAGCTGATAGTGAACTCCTCAACAATTAACGGCCCTGCATCAGGGCAAGCAATATTTTGTAAAAGGATTTCAGCAGTTGACATAAGCCTATTGTAATTTATGTGAAATACAAACCAACCCACTAAAAAGTGAGAAATAAAAACTTAAATAAAAAAGTTTTTTTACATTCAATTTATCATTAATCTGGCGAAAGGTGAGACCATGTAGAAAACGAAATAAAATGGCGTATTTTTTTTTGGACAATTTGACGTTTGCGGTAGAGACCATAGACTTTTGTTTATTTTTTTTGCGAACGATTGTTTGAAATGACCACTTGTAGGCGTTAGCTAATTCGCATCGGAACGAATGTCTCTTGTCTAAAGGCCCAGAATACCATACTTATCCATAGTGCAAGTTTGTTTTACATTAAGATGTTTGAGCTTGGTTTGGTCCGCTGCAAGCTCTTAACCAATCAGAAAGCCAAACGCGGTAAACTTTTCGACCACGTTATCGTAATCGAATACGAATCGAAACGTTAACCTATGTATACCAACATCTAGTGAAACTAAAATGTTTTATTAGCTAGCCTTGTATCACGGAATAACCCATAGTATGATTATGTGTTTTAGTCTTTATTGTACATCATAATGTCTTTAAGCATAATGGGACTGACATATCCTAAACGGTCAAAAGTCCCCAAATAAAATTACAATAAAAAAAGAACTTTAACGTAAAACAAACTCGGCGAGCTTCAAGCAAAAGGCTTTTGATGCACGCACACATAGATATCGTCACAGACGCGTAAAATCGGAACAAGATGGACCAGAGACAGAGCGAGTGCTACTATACGCTCACGAGCTGCGTATGTGAGTTTTGTGCGTACGTGTGAGTGTAGGTATAAAAGCCGTGGTACATACTCGTATATGGACGAGTAATTCCTTCTGTAGTCTCCTTATTTTGTGCTCGGGAGTGCAATGCAAGTGCGTACGACGAGAAGAGACGAGTTTTCTAAGATTGATAAACGACCTAAGTCTGCATTATAGAATTTTATAAGCTACGGGTCTTATTCGCGTTAATATTTTATTTTAAGGCTAAAAACCTTTGGTCGAAACGTCGGGCAACACCCGACGTTTCGACCGTATTCTATAATAAATTCATATAAAATTCTATAATGTGTACAAATCGCGAAAGTTTACGAACATATATGTCCTAAGTCTGGGTGTAATTTATGTCGCTAACTCCGCAACACCTCTTTAGAATCGTTCTCTGATTAAAATCAGAGCCGGTTACACTCTGGTATTCCGATTGTTACCATAACCAGGCAGTTAAGACAATCGTTTGCTACAAAGAAATACCTTATTCTGATACGCATTTTTTAAACAACACTATCACAACTTTCCTCATTCGAATATTTACAAGCACATTTGGCATTCACACACTCACTTCTAACTTCGTAAAACATATTCAGTAAGAAAAAGAAAATAGAAAATAACTTTAACTTCCTTCGAAAAAAAAAAACAATTCTTTTTTCTCGAGAACAAAATGTACTACGGAATATTTCTCGGAAAAGCAACTTAGTTAGATATTAACTATAATGCATGTAAAATGTGTTTTTATACAAACAACTTCGAAACGGCGGTTCCATCTTTACGACATAACATAAAAGTAAATAGGCATTTATGTGAAGCCAATGTGCACACCTACAAAAAAAAGACGACGGATAAACGACTTTATGAATTAGACATAAAGTTTTATTTTCCTTGAAGAGCGGGATATAGGAAATTAATTTTGAAGATGATGACAGGGCCGGATTATAAGTCATGAGGTGCATACGTATTTCTTTTTTTTATATTATCAGTATCAGGCCAGGCGCTCGGAAACGTGTCGCAGACCGGCTTTAAAGCGGTGGCAAAATGTTATTTAATATTTTGAACGTTTATTCTTTTTCACCGTAAACTAAGTAAGCTTATTGATTTTGATGAAGTACGTTGTGTTGTTTATAGAATCGTAAATACCAGTTGGTCTTAGTAGAAAATCTTAAGATTTACCTGTAGTATGGGCTTTTACAGTATGTACATATTTTTGAGGTCGAAATAAAAGTTTAGCCAGCTTTCTCTCTTATTTTTCTTATTCACGCGTTTTACCTTTCAATTCATACATATTTGTATACCTCGGGTCAAAGTATAGGTCAGTGAAGATCACTAAGAACGTAGAAAATCCCTGAGGAAATCTATCAAATGAGTAACATCTTACTGCGATAAATTTACCTGCCTAGCGTGAATCAATATTATTCATAAATATACAATGTTTTTAATAAATTACGAGCCTTAATCTTGCTCTTGTTTTTCGTATGTTATATATTCGGTATAATATGAAATAAAAAAGTTAAAAAAGGATAAATCTAGTGCACTGCTGCCATGTAAGTAGTCGCCATTACTGATCAATACTGGTAAAATCGAGCCACTAGTCATGTGGGTCTCGGCATGAATTTGGAAAAAAAAACAGTTATGTTATTATATCAACACATTCGTTATCCTCCGACTCCGACTTCCATTCCGAAAATATCCTCACCTATTTATGTTATTTTATATAAAAAAAAGTCATATTAAATGTGTGAAGGAAAAAATCGCTCGCGCGGGACCCGAACCCACGATTATAGGGAATTCGTGAGAATTTTTACTTCACACATACATTATGTATAAATAAACTTAAAAGAGCGGCCGCCGCACGGTAGGTAAGTCCGGGGTTAATTTAAAAGTGTCGGAGCCGGAGTCGGACGTGGAAAATCAATCGGAAGTTTCGACCTTTCGGAGTCGAAGTCAAAGCTCCGTAACATTGCTGCTGAAGAA
Source organism: Herminia tarsipennalis (assembly GCA_945859575.2). Classification (NCBI taxonomy): domain Eukaryota; kingdom Metazoa; phylum Arthropoda; class Insecta; order Lepidoptera; family Erebidae; genus Herminia; species Herminia tarsipennalis. The sequence continues at coordinate 9,729,615 of OX243833.2, read as the reverse complement.
CAAGTTATTTAACCCGTGTGTCCTAGCTGTGTGTCAAGCCAAGCTGTGGATACTTACGGTTGGGCTAGTCCACTAATTTAAAGTTGCGCAGCGGGCTATGAAGCGAGCTACCCTTGGGTTCTCTTTGAAATATAAAATTCACAATGAATTTATTCGACAAATAACTAAAGTAACCGACGTAGGTCGCAGGTTAAGCTCGTTGAAGTGGCAATGGGCTGGCGATATTTGCAGAAGGACCGATGGTCGTTTGAGCAAACGATTCCTAGAGTGGAGACCGCGACGCGGGTAGGAAGTACGGCCCCCAGTCAGGTGGACCGATGACCTAAAGAAAGTCGCTGGGATGAACTGGATGCGGAAGGCAGACGACTAAAAAAAATTAGGAGAGGCCTATGTCAAGCAGTGGATCGATACAGGCTGATGATGATGATGAATTAAAAAAGAAATATTTTAGAATACGTAAATAAATAAGTAAAATAAAAAAAATATAAAATCTATGACAAAGCAATACTACCTGTATTGCTTTGTCGTAGATTTTATAATTTGGACAAAAGAGGGTGGAAGAAAAAATGACTTGATGGATTCCATATCACAAAACGTTAAACTTAATAAGTCTTCGCTTGAGCAACGCACACATAGATATCGTTCACTACAAAATAAAGTGTGTCGCTTTGTTTTTGCTATTATTTCCAAAGTTATAAATAAATCAAGCTAATAAAACAGGTTGTAAGATGCACCTCTGGCCCCTACTGAGTGCATCTCTGTATTAAGTCAGTAAATCACATTATGTGCCGGACATTCGGGCTACGCGCACAGACACATAGCAACAGATAGCCGGTTCCATACAACAGGCGAGAGCAGGCCCACATACACAGGGACACTCATGTACACAGTTCTCAGTCGAATGACAACCGAGACTAAGCACATTTGAGATCGTCTATACGTCTATGCTTGTGTGTGTGGATTTTTTGTTGACCTATGAGCCGGCATTTGAACTACGCGGAAGTGACTCGCTTGTGGAAGATCACGGCTTGGTCACAGGTCAATCTAACAGTCACGATGTCTCTCTGACCTAACCTGGAAAATGGAACTGCAGGGGATTTTGAACTTTAAAAAAAAGAATTATGGTTGGATTTTGAAGTTGTGGTAGGTATGCGCAGTATGGTATGTCTTTCTGACTATACCTACCTACAGATAAGTTAAACCGTATGGTATTTTGGATTTTATGAAAAGGTGTTAAGGTTTGATTTTGAAGTTTTTATGAGGTAAGGTGATCTAGGTAAGTGGTTATGTCATAAGATATATTATATTTGTTGTATGAAAAAGGAGTGTTAACCCAAGGGCTATTAAACTAACCGAAAATAATAAATAGGTCATTATTCCTATTTTTAGTTATTATTCCATTATTAGTTTAAATAAAAAACGGTTCAGACGTGTAGTTAAAATTATTAAACAGACAACTAGTCAACTTTTTTTTTATTATATCATCTTTATTTTTCCGTCTGTTTTGTTATTTATCACCTATCCAAAATAAAACTATTGTATTTTTATTACTTCAAACATCAACGATCGTGTCTTTATTGAGAGTTACCTACGGATTAAAAATTAATAGAGGTTGAGATAGGTAACTATTTCAATTTTGTTTTTCTATATACTTACTAGCTGACCCGCGCAACTTCGTCTGCGTAAATTTTCCCTTTTTTTTTTTACAACATTTTTCATTGCTGCTCCGCTCCTATTGGTCGTAGCGGGATGTTATAACCTATAGCCTTCCTCGATAAGTGGGCTATCCAACAATAAAATATTTTTTCAATGCGGCCCAGTAGTTCCTGAGATTATCGCGTTCAAACAAACAAACAAACTCTTAGGGGTATGAAAAATAGATGTTGGCCGATTCTCATAGATACCGGATAAGCACAAAAAATTTCATCAAAATCGGTCAAGCCGTTTCGGAGGAGTATGGCAACGAAAACTGTGACACGAGGATTTTATATATTAGATTTGTTGTATGAAAAAGGAGTGTTAACCCAAGGGTTATTATACTAATTAAAAATCATAAATAGGTCATTCAAGAGGTTGAGATAGGTAACTATTTCAATTTAGTTTTTCTATACTTATATGGGTAGACATAGTTAGTTAGTTAGTTAGTTTTACCTGGGAGAACAATAAAATCGCACTTAGTCTCCTGATTGGACCATTGTGCGTGTTCTACTTATTCTATCTGTCACTTCAGCCAACCGATCCACTCCCTGCCTCGGTGGCGCGGTGGGAGTGTATCTGACTGCTACACAAGAGGTCGTGGGTTCCATTCCCGCACGGGACACCACTTTGTGTGATCTACAAATTGTTGTTGCGAGTCTGGGTGTGATTTGTGTCCATGACTTGGGCAATGCCCATGGCAAGGGGCTTGTACCCTAACGCGGGAGTCGTTTTTGATTTACATAAAAAAAAATCCCAAAGCCAGCCAGTTGCTGCAGGCTTCCTAATGGCTAGACATAAAAATAATCACTCCGCACTGTTTCGAGAAAAAATTTCAAATGAAAACAAATCATCTACATTTTAATTCTTTTTTCACAAAGAAGAACTCATATACAAAAGTTCTTTGTAAAGAATGTATTGTTCTAAAAGAAAGCCGCACTTATCGGGCGAGCTAATGATATACAAACGAATGTCGCACGCTTTATCCTTTGTGTACTGCTAGTATGAAACTGTGAACATTCTAGAAACTACATATTTTTAACTATTCTAATGAAAAGATTTAATGCGAGACTTGTCTTTAACAAAAACACAATAAATCTTTTTTTTTTTGTACAAAAAGATAACTAGCAATATCTCATATGGTCCCACATTACTAGCAATCCTGTTAACCCCTCCAAAACACAAAAATTAACTAAATAATAAAACAAACTGAACAAAATTAAATAACAAAGTAGGACACATAAAAATCTATACTTATTTTAAAAAGCTGAAGATTTTGTTTGTTTGTTTGAACGCGGTAATCTCAGAAACTACTAATCCGAATTAAAAAATGATTTTACTGTTGTATAGGTCGCTACGACCAATAGGAGCGGAGCAGCAATGAGAATTTTACAAAAACGGGAAAAATTTACGAAGACGAAGTTGCGCGGGACATCTAGTAAAATTATAAAGAGAAACAAAATTGATTATGAATATCACAACATAATTTTTTTATAATTATTTATTATTATTATTAGAAAATTACAATTAAATAATGCTATAACTAGGTGTGTCTTAAATATTTGAAAATGTATCTAAATTTCTCCAGATCCCATCTCTCAAATAAAAAGAATTTTCCAAATCTGACCAGCCATCTTCGAGTAATAGGTGAACATCGTTAAAAAACAGCTTAGCATACTCATACAGCCGAACACAGAACCTTGTCCATATTTAAAATCAGTTTAAGTGATTTAACAACGGAATAGTAGGTAGTAAATATTGCAATATTTTACTTTTAAATAAAACCAATCCTTTAAAACAAAAAATACATATTCCAGCAAAACTTTTAAATAACAAAACTGGAATATAAAAAGCGCACATCGCTTCGAATAAAAAGAGAAAAAAAGATGAATATATAAATATTTATAGGTCAAAGGTTGCAGAATATAGCCTCCCCCTATTAGCTGTAGTGGTGTAGGGCACTTGAAACTCTCGCCTATAATGAGCCGACTATAGCTCCTACCTTTTGTGACTGGTATACAAGCTGACTACGTAGAATTAGAATTAAGTTCTAGTGGTAAATAGAGTATTAATATGTGGCTTACTATTAGCATATAAGCCGTTTTATATAAGCCCAAGACGGCTTATTTAAAACGGCTGTAGGAAAACTACAGTGTCATATCAATTATTCTTATTGACTTATCAATTATTTCACTCGCCTGTTGGTCTAGTGACACTGACTGCTAATCCGGAGGTCGTGGGTTTGATCCCCACCCAGGATAAAATTTTGTGTGATGAGCACTATGATTTATTCTGTGTCTGGGTGTTATTTATCTATCACTAGCTGACCCACGCAACTTCGTCTGCGTAAATTTTTCACCATTTTTTGCAACATTTCTTATTGCTGCTCCGCTCCTTTTTTCTCCACTATTTAATGGATTTTATAATACATATAAACCTTCCTCTTCAATCACTCTATCTATTAAAAAAAACTGCATTAAAATCCGTTGCGTAGTTTTAAAGATTTAAGCATAAGGGACAGAGAAAACGACTTTGTTTTATACTATGTAGTGATATGTATGTATTTAGAAATATATAAGTGTGTTTAACAGTTGTCTGGTTGCCATAGTACAAGATTATTATTATTTTATGTAAAATAGTGATGTGAGCATAACTGTGTTTTGATTGAAGGGCATTCTAGCAACTGTAATACCTACTGGGCTAATGAGATACCGAATGTAATAAATGAGGAGCGCAGTGACAAATTTAAACCTTTGCAAAAGAGTATTTAATGTACGGATATAAATACAATAACAGACAAGAAATAAAAGACTTATTTTATTAAAATGACTAGACTAATTTTCTTTAACTTGGTTTAATATTATCCTGATTAAAGCTCCATCCATAAACACTTGGGTTGTGTCCAGGATATGGACGGACCGTGTCTATTATTAAGTTGAAAGAAATAATTTGCCATTTCCCGCTATTATCCCCCTATATTACCATCATATCTAACACTAGCTGACCCGCGCAACTTCGTCTGCGTAACATTTTCCACGTTTTTGCAACATTTTTAATTGCTACTCCGCTCCTATTGGTCGAAGCGTGATGTTATATAGCCTTCCTCGATAAATGAGCTATCTAACAATTAAATATTTTTTCAATTTAGTAGTTCCTGAGATTATCGCATTCAAACAAACAAACTCTTCAGTTTACCTACTTACCGAAACCGATAACAAACAATTCACCCTTTACTTTCACAGTTGGGTAAAAATAATATTAATTAATCCCCGTATACTGTAAAGCTTATACAGTCTAAGTAAACTAATATCTCTTTCATTTGCAGATTGTACATTCAATGAACAAACAATGAATACTGTAAAATTATTGCTTACAGAAAACAACCGCTGCAAACTTCAAACCTCAAAACAATTCAAACAATACATATACTTATACAGGTGCGGCGGTGTATTACTACAACCACTATTTAATACTGCCTCTGTGGCGCGGTGGGAGTGTATCCGACTGCTACGCAAGAGGTCGTGGGTTCGATTCCCACACGGGACACCACTTTGTGTGATCCACAAACTGTTGTTCCGAGTCTGGGTGTACTTTATGTCCGTGAATTGTATGTTTGTAAAGTATCCCGCGACACAGGGCTTGTACCCTACTGCAGGAGTTGTCTTTAAAAGAAAAAAAAAAAAAAAAAAAATTAACAGAAATCTTATTAAATTTTAAAATTAAATTATTAACAGAAATCTTTTGCACATTAAAGGTCACACTGCCTCTGTGGCGCGGTAGGAATGTATCCGATTGCTACGCAAGAGGTTGTAGGTTCGACCCCCACCCAGGATAAAACTTTGTGTGATGTGCATGATGGTTTATTCTGTGTCTGGGTGTTATTTATCTTTAATATGTATGTATTTAGAAATATGTAAGTATGTTTATCGGTTGTCTGGGTTCCATAGTACAAGTTCTGCTTAGTTTGGATTTGTGATTGTGTCAGTTGAGTGGATTGTGATTAGATAGCATTGTGTGAGTTGCCCCAAGATATTATTATTATTGTATAACATCACGCTACAACCAATAATAGCGGAGCATCAATGAAAAATGTTGCAAAAACGGGGAAAATTTACGCAAACGAAGTTGCGCGGATCAGCTAGTAGGTACCATAAACAGGTTGATTTTTAATATGCTAACAAACCACTTGTGGCTTTTTAACATAACACTAAATAACTTTATAATAATACAAAATAGCACTTCTCACAAACAACATACCTACCAGTTATTAAAATCCATTTGAGAAATTTGAGATTAACCTAATATCGGTAATAATACTTAACCCACTAATCACCGAATCACTCCAAACCAACACCGATGGGATACATTTGTAAACAAAACAATAGTAGGTAGGTATACAATAATCTTTTGCGTTCTTCGTCCGTAAATTCGAATAATATCTGACCTGACTCAACACAGTACTGATAGGGCAAGGGCATCGGACGGAGGCGTGCGTGAATGCAATGTTACGCAAACACTAAGATTAGCTGTTGTTTTGTGTAGATGCGACATGATCACTCGTCGCCGGTTTTCTGCCTACACGATAGTTTCATATAGTTAATAAGGATGTTGGTAACATCGATAAACAGACGTCCATGAATTCCATTCTTTATCAAAATTTGTACAGTAAGTTGTTACAATTTTTTTTAATTTACATTTATTTACTTAGGAAGCAAAATGGCACACTTGTAGAAAATTATAATTCTACATGTACATATAATGCATGTTTGCATGCAATACCAAGATAAAGCCGGAGAAAAGAATAAGGCAATAAAAACTCCCAACCACTCATTTCAAATTGCCAATGTTTACAATGCTTGTTTGTTTATAAACTATATATATAGAATAAGGTGCTGCCACCATTACATTATACACCATATTAGAGGACTGATGTAAAGCCTAGAGATTAAATAATAATAAAAACAAGACGAGATTCTTTTCTTCGTCATACGAACTTTAACTCTTAATAATAATATTTTAACTAACGAATGTGTTGTCATTGCTTTAATACTATTTTCAAAATATAATAGAAAAAAATGATAAATTTATAATAGAACAGCTACATATATTGGGTACTAAAAACTTATATTTATACTTATTGGTTAGATTATCATAAAGAAAGTTTGTTTATTAGTTGTATAACTTTAATTCAATTTAGCAACTATTAGTCAATTTAGTAAAAATATTAATATTCATCGTTATTAACTTTAAAATTAATTATGTATTGCGTCGTCATTCACATAATATCCTGCTAATCCATACTAATATAGATGAGATGTGCAAAATAATCTATACTAATATTATAAAGCGGAAGAGTTTGTTTGTTTGTTTGTTTAAACGCGCTAATCTCAGGAACTACTGGTCCGATTTTAAAAGTTCTTTTTTTGTTAGATAGCCCATTTATCGATGAAGGCTATAGGCTATATAACATCGCGCTACGACTAATAGGAGCGGAGTAGCGACGTGAAATGTTGCAAAAACGGGGAAAATTTACGCATACGAAGTTGCGCGGGACAGCTAGTGTTCCATAATTTGTTGATCGGTTACGTTTTGGTTGTTTGTTCATAAAAAATAAAGATACCTTACGAGTTTGTTAAACACATTCTTCAAATTTCAATTTCATAAAACTGAAGTTAGATAAAAAGATAGCTGGAAACTTTTGGAACAAATTTTTATCTCGATCCTATCCACGGAGGTAAAACCACTGGCAAGAAAGCTGGCTAAAAAGGTCAGGCAAGGTACATCATATAGAAAAACTATTTGATTTTTGCAGCAAAATCACAAAAAAAAATATAAGTAGATTAGATGAAAACAAGGATAGGTATCAGCTTTTTATCATAATAGTCTTATAAGCCAGCAGCCGAAAGAATAGAGATGTATATCATAATCCTACAACAAATAACATCCACACAACCCATCTGTGATTATATTCTCTGAGAGTCTTGACCCCGCTCGTGACCAGAGAGCATTGCACCGCATCGCGTTGAATTGGACTCGGCATACAAGTAGCTAGCACTCGTAGGTACATAGCGCATGTGTATAGACAATTATCTATAATAGTTACACATCTACGTGGGAGCTAATCTATGTTGTAATTTATTTTATGATCTTTCAAGTGTCTGTAATTATGTTTGATGATTTTAATGCAAAACTTTAAAATATTGGTTATTTATTTTTAATACGTTTATTTTTAAGTCGTTCTATAAATAAATAATGAAGGAAATTGTATACCGCGATTAATATTTTATAAGCATTTCGATGTGCAAAAAGTTTTTAAATTTTGCACAGTTGGGAACTTTTAACACTGTAAAAGAAGGACTAAATATTAATACTAAGCCCTTAGACTTACAATTTCTAACAAGCTAATTTGTCTGATTAACTAGCTCAATTATTGCAAAACAAAAACTCTATATCACACTATATTAAAATATACCTATATTTATATTGACTGTCTCTGGCGCGGTGGGAGTGTGTCCGACTGGTCCGCAAGAGGTCGTGGATTCAATTCCGGACACCAATACGTGACACCACTTTGTGTGATCCACAAATTGTAGTTACGGGTGTAGTTTGTGTCCGTGACTTGTATGTCTGTACCCCGTGACACGGGGCTTGTAACCTACTGCGGGAGTCGTCTTTAAAAAACTGCAAAACGTTGACAACTTCGGGAAATAAACAAGGTATTTTACCTTTAATTGTTCACGCGATTAAGACCTGTAATATATATATATACAGGGTGGAATTTTGTAATGCCACCTGGAGGGGAAGTACTCTTAATACTTTAGATAGAAAATTTTACTCAAAGGAAACATTCCTTTATTTTTGAAAAGAAAAAAAACGGCATTAAAGATTTTTAAAAATTCGCTTGCCGCACACGGTAATCGAACCGACTAAAATCTGTAAAAGTTGCACCGTGTACTTTTATTGCATTGATTGTTAGGGTCAATAAGGATGAAATCTCTTTAACAAACTTCATAAATTGAATTACATGAAAACAATTAAATTTTAAATTAATTTAATTATGTACAAAAATTTAAACTAACTAATTAATTGCTCGAAATGAGCTCCATTTTCAGAAGTTAAATGAATGGAAAACAATGAAATCTTAAATTATTAATTCAATGGGTCAAGTTAAAGCACTTTTACTCAAAGATCTATCTGTGTACTTATGTTATTCATTAATTATTATCATTGACGTCATTTATCCATCGAAATGACGAATTACTATTTAGATAAGACGATTGCAATTTGCACGTGTTTGTAATGCAGACTCCTTTCTTAGATGCGACATAACTGCGTGTATGACGTAGTTTAAATATGGAATGTTACATTTGAAAATAGATTTTCATCTGTTATTCACATTTGATTGTTTTTACAAATCATTTCATAATTGTTTCACGGTAAAAATGGCTTATCAAGAGCAATTTGGTTTAATGGAAGCTTATTTTTTAAATAATAAAGATGTGAATCGTGCTCTGCGGTGGTATGGAGAGAGATATCGAGACCGTCAGACACCAACTCGATTTGTACTGAAAAGAATGATAGAAAATTTAAAGAACACTGGAAGTTTCAAAAAGCGACGGCACCCTCTTCAACAAAACAACTTTGATTTTGAATTAAATATTTTAACATACTTCGAAGCATTTCCGAAGGCTTCAAGCAGAGATGCTGCCGAAGTAATTGGAACAACCCACACTCGCATACTTAAAGTGCTGAAAAAGTATAAGTTTAGATGTTATCGTGATGGTCGGTTGGTACAAAAATTGCATCCTGGGGATTGTGAGAGACGACTACAATTTTGTCAAAACATGCTGAGATAAATTGACCGTAACCCTAATTTTTTGAGTAACATTGTATGGTCTGACGAAACCAACTTCAGCAATAACGGCATGTACAATCGCCGCAATAATCACTATTGGTCTAGAGTGAATCCTCTTCGTGTTCATGAAACTAACAGTCAAGTAAGATTTTCTTTCAACGTTTGGTGCGGAATTATGAGAAATATGGTTGTGTTAGTCCATGTATACGAAGGTCACTTAACACTGTTAAGTATTTAGAAATACTCGATTTATTAAGAAACGAGTTAAATGGTTTCCCCGAGGAAGAGCGAAACCAAATAATTCTACAGCAAGATGGTGCTCCAGCCCATAACAGCAGAATCACTACTGCCTACATTAATAACCATTTTAATACCTGGATTGGTACAAACGGCACAATCAGATGGCCTGCGAGATCACCAGATCTCACCCCTTTAGATTTTTTTTTGTGGGGATATGTAAAAAATCAAATTTACACTAAATCTTATGAGAATGTAAACGAGTTGAGAGTTGAAGTTCAGAATACGATTTATAACATTCACCACAATACGTTATTGAAGGTAACTAGAAATGAATTCGTTAGAAGAATAAATTTGTGTATCCAAGAAAATGGAGCCCATTTCGAGCAATTAATTAGTTAGTTTAAATTTTTGTACATAATTAAATTAATTTAAAATTTAATTGTTTTCATGTAATTCAATTTATGAAGTTTGTTAAAGAGATTTCATCCTTATTGACCCTAACAATCAATGCAATAAAAGTACACGGTACTTTTACAGATTTTAGTCGGTTCGATTACCGTGTGCGGCAAGCGAATTTTTAAAAATCTTTAATGCCGTTTTTTTTCTTTTCAAAAATAAAGAAATGTTTCCTTTGAGTAAAATTTTCTTTCTAAAGTATTAAGAGTACTTCCCCTCCAGGTGGCATTACAAAATTCCACCCTGTATATATATATATATATATACTAGCTATTCACTAGCTGATTCGCGCAACTTCATATGCGTCAATTTTCCCAGTTTTTGCAACATTTTTCATTGCTGCTACGCTCCTATCTGACTACCCAAGAGAAAAATATTTTTTTAATTCGGACCAGTACTTCCTGAGGTTACTGCGTTAAAACAAACAAACAAACTCTTCAGCTTTATAATATTAGTATAGATAATTGTAACCCTGCTAAATACCGACCCATTACTTGCCTGCAGACCTTATACAAAGTTGTCACATCCTGTATATCTGAAATGATCTACCAACATATTGAAACATATAATATTTTGACCGAGCAACAAAAAGGGTGTCGAAAATTTAGTCAAGGATGCAAGGAACAATTATTAATAGACTCCGTTATTCTAAAACAAGTTCAAAAAACCAAATCTGACCTATTTAGCATGTACATAGACTACAAGAAAGCATATGACTCTGTCCCTCACTCCTGGCTAATAAACATTCTACAAATTTACAAAATTCATCCCACTTTAGTCACATTTCTAAAGACCATTATGACACAATGGTCAACCATACTTACAATCACAACTCCAACTTCTGTTATAAAAACAAACCCCATTAAAATACAAAGAGGTATCTTCCAGGGAGATGCACTCAGCCCGCTTTGGTTCTGCCTTGCCTTAAACCCCCTATCTAACATACTAAATGCAACTTCGCTAGGATATCCCTTAAAAACTACTGAGACTGATGGACTGATAATAAATAATAGTAATTTAAGTCATCTACTTTATATGGACGATATTAAATTATACGCTAAAACAGAAACGCAATTACATGAGCTAGCAAATCTGACGGAGCAGTTCACAAATGATATAAAAATGGAGTTCGGTATAGATAAATGTAGAATAAATTCAGTTAGAGAAGGGGAGAGGTATCAGCATCAATATACTTTGGGTACCGGAGAACAAATAGAACCACTAGATCAACACAGCACATACAAATATTTAGGATATAATCAATCGCAACAAATACTACACAAAGAGACAAAACTAAAAATAACACAACAATTCCAACACCGTCTTAACACAATACTGAAAACGCAATTGAATTCTAAAAATACAATTAAAGCCATCAACACTTTTGTAATACCTTTACTTACCTATTCTTTTGGTATAATAAACTGGACTAAGACAGAACTCAAAAACTTACAAAGGAAAATTAATACAACACTCACAAAACACCGAAAACATCATCCAAGATCCTGTATACAACGACTAACATTACCCAGAAGTGAAGGAGGCAGAGGCATCATCGATATTGTAAATTTACACAACAAACAAATTACAACTCTTAGACAATATTTTTTCGCTAAATCCGAATCATCCTTGCTTCACAAGGCAATAGTGCAAAATGACCAAAAATTTACTCCACTTAACCTAATAGATTCAATAGAACAAAAGAATGAAAACCTTATAGCCGACAAAAACAAAATTAGAGAATGGACAGTCAAGTCACTCCACGGGAGACATCGCCACGATTTAAGCCAGTCAAATGTCGATAAAATAGCGTCGAACGCATGGCTTAGTCGAGGCGAACTCTTTCCAGAGACTGAAGGGTTTATGATTGCTATACAAGACCAAGTTATTGAAACCAGAAACTATGGCAAATACATTATAAAAAACGTAATGAATGACACCTGCAGAAAATGTAACAGCTCATCTGAAACGATACAGCATATAACAGGCGCATGCAAAACAATAGCTCAAACCGACTACAAACACCGTCACGATCAAATAGCGAAGATCATACACCAAAAACTTGCACACCAATATAACCTCATAGAATCAAGCACTCCATACTATAAATACGAACCCCAAACCGTACATGAGAATACAAATACAAAACTTTATTTTGATCGAGCCATCCTCACAGACCGCACCATCCATTACAATAGACCAGACATAACGCTGATAAACAAAATCACAAAAACTGGTTACCTTATAGACATTGCTGTCCCAAACACACACAACCTACAAACCACCATAGCCGAAAAATTAAGCAAATATATTGAACTCAAAGATGAAATAACACGACTATGGCACCTACAAAAAGTAACAATAGTCCCAATAGTAATCTCAACAACTGCAGTCATACCAAAGCAACTACATCAATCCCTCAGCTCCTTAAACCTACCACCGAATACTTACCTTCTTATGCAAAAAGCAGTTATACTCAACACATGCCGAATAGTAAGAAAATTCTTACAATGTGATTCAGACAATGCATACCCAGAACACACACACACAGTCACTCCGCCAATCATACCCTCCACATCACATACTTCCAATGATCTCACTGATGCCCACTTGGCCTAGGCCCGTGTCATCAGTTCCACCGGCCAATGAGACCGAGTAAAACAAAAGAACAAAATAATAATAATAATAATATCTTGGGACAACTCACACAACGTTATCTGATCCCAAACTAAGCAGAGCTTGTACTATGGAAACCAGACAACTGATAAACATACTTATATATTTCTAAATACATACATATTATAGATAAATAACACCCAGACACAGAATAAACCATCGTGCTCATCACACAAAGTTTTATCCTGGGTGGGGATCGAACCCACGACCTCTTGCGTAGCAGTCGGATACACTCCCACCGCGCCACAGAGGCAGTCAAAATAATGTGTACAAATCGCGAAAGTCTATCAACATTCATATTAAAATAAATCCATATTTTCTTAAGCATTCTTCTACTTATACAGATTCACATAGCTTTATACATTGAATATTTCCAATTAATCCAATTGTCTAATAAAGATTTCAGAATGCGGTTTTCAAAATTTGGACTGTTTCAACAACCTGTTTTGCCAACAGTGCCCACGTAGGCCGTAGGCGTTATAAAATTAACAAGACCTATTACAAGTTATCTCATACTTACGTAACATTTGGACGGAAACAACTAGAAATTGTGCTTTATATGGACAGGTTTCTTAGATTTATATCTAGCCGGGAATTGTGTAGCGTATTTCCTTCTTTGTAGGAGTAACCTGTTTTCTAGATGAGTGGATTTTATATAAATCTGTAGGATTTGCAGAAAAGACACTGATTGACATGTTTTCGATTCGTATTCGTATATCCACTTTGATATGTAACACTTTGTATATTTTTTGTGAACAATACTTGACGTGATATATCACCACTTCGGGTATGATCACTTTAAATCTAGTTTTGACTAGATGCCGTAAAAATATCGTTCCTAATAAATAGCTCTTTAAAAAATAGCTCTTTTTACAAACGAAACGTGTTGTGCAACTATCTCAAAAATACTGTGTACTTTAAGTCTAATTTCGGTTACTTTTATCAGTTGAAAACATAGATGCCGTAGATATATCGTTCCGATAGTTCAATCTCTTCTTCCTACTGTCGCATCCAGTCATTCCCAGGGACCTATTAGCGCATAGGTAGATCTTATTCAAGGAATAACAAAGGTTGGTACTTGAACTATCAATGGCCGTTGGTCTATGTTTTTTTTGTTTGTACGCGGTAAGTAATCTCAGGAATTACTGGTCCGAATTGAAAAAATATTTTTTTATTGGGTAGCAGCAATGACAAATGTCAAAATTGGCGCAGACGAAGTTGCGCGTGCCAGCTAGTACAAAATAAACAAACATAATATATACCTTAGTGTATATCTGTATACCTTTAAATAAAATACATATTTTCATATACTGGGTGGCGCAAAAGTACGGGCACTAAAGAAAATACTTTTTTTTTTTTATATGACATTTTCTGTCATTCTGTTGTTGAAAATTGTGTAGTGAACAAATGTAAAATACACTGAAAATAAACATGGACCGTTTTACTCCCCAAGAACGTGGAATAATTGTGTCAATGTTCTTACGGAATAATTCATCAGTGATAAGAACACAACGTGAATTTCGTCGACGATTTCCCCACCGTCCGGCACCGATTGGTCGCACAATTCGACGCTTTGCCACACGCCTTGAAGCAACTGGCTCAACATTGGATAGACCTAAGTCTGGGAGACCAAGAACAGGCCGTTCAGCTGAAAATATCGATGCTGTGCGCGAAGATGTGGAAGAGTGTCCAGAAACATCAACGAGGCGACGTGCCACGCAATTGGGCATTTCCAGACGGACCCTGCAGCGTATTTTGGTGAAAGACTTAAAGATGTTCCCGTATAAAACTCAAATGACTCATCAGCTGCTGCCTGCTGACCACCGAGCTCGTCTAGATTACTGCCAGCGCGTCATAAACCTCAACCTTGAAGAGGATGATTTTCCTTCAAAATTGGTTATGAGTGACGAAGCGCATTTCCATCTCTCAGGGCATGTCAATAAGCAGAATACTCGGTTCTGGGGCACTGATAATCCGCGCATTATTCAAGAAACACCTCTACACCCACTAAAAGTTACTGTATGGTGTGGCATCTGTGTTGACAGAGTGATCGGACCCTATTTTTTCGAAGACGCTGGAGGCAATGCGATAACTGTCACTGGAGAACGCTACAGAACCATGTTACGTGAGTTTTTGATACCCAGTTTGGACGAATTGGGGCTGGAGCACATCTGGTTTCAACAAGACGGCGCTACGGCACACACAGCGCGCGACACTATGGACTTAGTGAGGGACGCTTTTCCAGGCCGAGTTATCTCTCGTTTTGGCGATTTGCCTTGGCCTGCAAGATCACCCGATCTGACCAGTCCAGACTTCTTTCTTTGGGGTTTTTTGAAATCTCGGGTGTATGTGAACAAGCCACAGACTCTCGCAGCTCTAAAAGAAAACATTCGTCAAGAAATAACGAACATATCGCAGGAAGTGTTACGGCAAGTTATGCAAAATGTCATAAATAGGGCTCAAATGTGTATCAACTCTGGAGGTCACCATTTAAAAGACATCATCTTTAAATCCTAATGGTACGAAATTTAATGGCACAAATATACATTTAAAAAAATCTAAATCTAGTTTTCTAATTTAGAAAAAATGGTATAGCTGAACCAAATAGGGTCTTTACTTTTGCGCCACCCAGTATATATTAATTTTATTAGTTGTTAAAAGAACTACACATAAAATACGCGAAACAACAAAATAGAGTAGAGGTACAGTGTGATTATCGAACCCAAAATCTTTTGCAAAGATTGCACCGACCGATGCAGTCATTTCTTTTATCGAATACCAGCTCACCCGCTTTTCCCCGTTTTGCAACATTTTTCATTGCTGTTCTGCTCCTGTTAGTCGTAGCGTAATGTTATGTAGCAGCCTTTTTCAATAAATTGGCTATCCAACTGCAAACGTTTTTTTCAATTCGGACCAGTAGTTCCTGAGATTATCGCGTTAAAACAAACGAACTCTTCAGCTTTATAATAATAATATAGATTGTGAAAGCTTAAAAATCGTCAATCACGCGGCTGAACGGATCTCGATTAAATTCGGCACAGAGACAGAATATAGCCCGTGATAAAAGCACATAGGCTACATTCTATCCCACAAAAATGTATGCGAACGAAATCGCGGGCTATATTAGTTAAAACTATAGTTAGAACAGTGCTGACATCAATATTACAAAGTTGTGCCATGTGACTCAGTCAGTGTCTCATTGCAGTCAACATAGCGACCGGGGGTACCGACCCACGTGGTGCTTGTTTCCTCATACACCGGTTTTCTTACAAAAGCTTTGGTTATACTGCAAGCGATTATATAAGGTGAATAATGGCACGAAACATTGAGTAGAACCATTATTACCAATCACCTAACCTAATTAAAGGCGTGTCCCGTCTTTCGGGGGAAGTCATTCTATTCTAGCTCAGTCGTATTTAAGCACTTATAGTTTTAACCGTTGTTGTAAGTAGATGCTCCTACTATATTGTACCCACTAAGGCTAGTTTTAGTTTATCACATGTTTCAACTTTTTGATAATATAATTGGCATCAGTCCTTTAACATGGTGTATAGTTTATTAGTCGCAGCACCTTACCCCCATATAAAGTTTATAAACATTCAAATGTTGTAAAATTGACAATTTGAAAAGAGTGGCCGTGAGTTTTTATTGCCATGTTCTTTTCTCCGGCTTTACCTATTGTTTGCGAACTTGGCATTACATGTTATGTAGAATCCCGATGTGTCACAAGAGTTGTTTTGCATCCTAAGTGAATAAAGAATTTCGAATTTTCGAAAGTTTACAATATATTGACCTCTTTTTTGCATCAGTCCTCTAATATGGTGTTTAATATACTGGTGGCAGCACCTTACCTGCATATACAGTTTATAAACAGAGAAACATTGTAAACATTGGCAATTTGAAAAGAGTGGCCACGAGTTTTTATTGCCTATTCTTTTCTCGAGCTTTACCTATTGTTTGCGAACAGGCATTACAAGTAAATGTAGAATCGACTTTTCACAAGTGTAGTATTTTGGTTTCTAAATGAATAAATCATTTATATTATTATTATAATAAGACTTACCAAGTACCTACTAGTTAGCCTACGACGGGGAAGGGACATGGGGCTTTGCAATTGACTCTTACAATAATATAATAACATCGGCCAAGTGCAAGTCAAATTGCCACATGGAGACTTTGAATTTTACTTAATGACGTTATAACGTCTTATAAATCGATGACCAGGTGCACGCACGAAAAACTGTCACGTTATTGACTGAATGCTTAGCATCGCGAGTGGTAATATGCCATCCATATTTTCTTATGACATTATCACGTATCTGTATAACTTATTATCGTCCGTAACCAACTTTATAGACAACCATTTTTTTCTAAGGCCTAATGTTTCCTTTACTCCCCCCCTCCGCTTCCTCGGATACGCGAAGGCAGTTTATTGTTTTTGTCAATTTAGGAATGTGCTAATTCCAAAAATAAATTCTATCTCCAAACGCTTTATTCACTTAATGCTTTGATGAAACTCTTGTGATAAGTCGTTAAAAACGTTGAAATGAGTCTGAGTACATATACTTTAGTATTTAACTCCACTACCTAAAGACTAGTCATCTGCCTTTCAAATGACTGATCATCTTTTTTATCCATCTGCGCAAGACGGAGGGTCATGTTTTTCGAGTGTTTGTATATTTCTTTGGCACGCCCTAGAACTTAAATGGTTTGATTTATTTCAGCTTGAGATATGTCGTTAGATACGTCTTTGAATTGTGAGAGTACTAAGTGCTTTAAAATTTGATAAAAAATCAAATGTCGTATTTTGGCGCCAGTATAAACTTATATATTTAAATGTAATTTGGAATAAGAAATAGTAAAAAAACAACGTAAACAAAAAAATAAGTTTAAGATAAACTTACTTAATATTTTATACTTTGCAAGAAAAACTTTAAACTGTACCTATATTTCTATAATTCAAATCGTAAAAAAATATTGAAATTGGAGATAACTGATTATAATATTTATTAATCATTTCCGCTCTCAATGCTACCTTTCCCTATATTGCATAACGTCAAACGTTAGACGTCTAGTAATTATTGCTATAGTTGTACTATATATACAGGCTGTGACGCAAACTTTCGCCCAACTCCTGACTACCTTAGTTTATGGTTTCCGTGAGGTGATAAGGTTTTTGACCCACTTTAGTTTAAACACCATCAGTTCTGAGTACTGCTTTATGTTAAAGCGTGTTTTAATTTTATATTGGTAGGTATAATATATCTTCTTACCTGTAAAATATTATCATAAAATCTGCATTATTCTTCAAATTTTCCAAAAATAGAAAGCATGGTAAAGCGATTTTTAAGCGAAGCAATGACGTTACAGATTCAGCGTATTGGATACGCGTTTTAGGTTCATTTAAAAAATACACAGGACACAATTATGAAATTGCAATTATTTTTTCTATTTTTATTATGGGGTTTTTAAAAAATGCACTCAACTACGCCGAGTTTGTAATCGCTCATAAAAACGGTTCATCATTTGGCATAATTTGGCGACTCATATGGCTTTTTATGGAATTACAATTCAAAATTATGCAGTTGTGTCACGTTCGACGTATAACATACAATCAACAATAATATCACAACTGAAAAACGGCATAAAACGCCGATGAAATACGCCAAATGTGTAAAACTAAAGTTCCTTAGCAATTTCTTTGCACGTGTAAAATAAACATTCCAACAAATCAAACAGCTCATAACCGTTATATAAACCAGCTAACTACAACAAAACCTCTCGAAACAATAGTCTGATTCAGCGCAGCTGGTCTCTTGCGCAGTATGATTTATGCGTT
Source organism: Herminia tarsipennalis (assembly GCA_945859575.2). Lineage (NCBI taxonomy): Eukaryota > Metazoa > Arthropoda > Insecta > Lepidoptera > Erebidae > Herminia > Herminia tarsipennalis. The sequence continues at coordinate 9,710,854 of OX243833.2, read as the reverse complement.
ACGACAGTATGCCAATGGCACAACACAACCGGTTAGATTTTGCACTAACTTGCTCGATTCATACGACAATTTCGCAAGTATTAGAATGCTGTTTGGTATTGTGCCGCTGGATTTTAATTTTTAGGTCAGGTATTTTGTCTAATTTACTGCTAGTAGTAATGTTGGCACTGTCAGGTTCACAGGGTGTAGGTTTACGAGGTAGGAGTGAAAAACTATCAATTAATAGTTACACCAATCTGTGTCAAACTGAGCTTATCGAATCTTTGCATCGGTTTTGCGCAAATACTCGTATTTCTACGGTAGCTAAAAGATCAGGTATGTCTTTCTGGCGGACTAACATACCCTCTAAAACCAAGACATGTCGTCATTAATTTACAGAGACGACAGAAACAAAACCTCGCTATACAGGGTACGGATTTGGTCTTAATTGGGACAACATCAAATGACTTTTTCCGCTGTGGGCACAAGCAGGAGGGCGTGTCAGACTCTTACTGACTAAAACCCATCTATGTTTTCATCTTTCGCCCTGGTGTTTCAGGAGCACGGTAACTCTTTCTAACGATCCCGCACTCCCAGTGGCCCGGCCGTAACTTACTAACACCTATTTGAGGCGCGCGTGGTATACTAGCGCTCCGTCGACCCGGACTTGGTTCTAAGCTGGACGGCGAGCTACCCACTGCTCGTCGTCCGCAGGCCCGCGCCTACGGTGGCCGGATGTCATCCCTTGACACCCGTCACCATGAGCGTATCGCGCGGCGGCCGGGGCGTGAGTACCGTCTATCTCTCACGCTGCAGCATCACCTCCTCGCAGTAGGAGACGACTGCCTCCTATTCCCTCTCGCTCCGCAGTATGGCTCGAATGAGCCCCGGACGCTAGAGGTCGCCGCCCCTTATCGCTGGACATGCCGCTGCTCGGCACAAGCGGAGCACATCTCCACTATATCCTCCGGTCGGTTGGTACCTGCATCGCATCAAGCGGGAGGAAACTCGGGCGTTTCCTCCCGCCTGATGCGATGCAGGTGTTTTGGGAGGTACCTGCATCGCATCAGGCGGGAGGAAACGCCCGAGTTTGAAAGGCCCGCTTGATGTGCACAGTTGCCACTATTGTACACAATCCTATTTTCACGCGTTCAACTCAACGGATTATTCCATATCATTAATGATATGGAATAGCCCTAATGACCTAATTTTTTCATCATCATTGGCCCATACCATCTTGATTAGATGATTAAAACAGCGTCACATGAGTATCGCCTGGGATGCGAAATGTTTAGGTGGCGCAAACATGCCTCTCTCGACCTAACTGACAGATAGAACCCACAGGAATGACTAGTCAATACAATTTTGACACAGGAATGACTAATCAAATTTAACTGCCTCTATGGCACAAATTGTTGTTCCGGGTCTGGGTGTACTTTGTGTCCGTGACTTGTTTGTTTGTGAAGCCCCCCACGACACAGGGCTTGCACACTACTGCGGGAGTAGTCTTAAAAAAAAAACGGACACAAAGTACACCCAGACTTGGAACAACAATTTGTGGATCACACAAAGTGGTGTCCCGTGTGGGAATAGAACCCACGACCTCTTGCGTAGCAGTCGAACACACTCCCACTCCGCCACAGAGGCAGTCAGACTTCCGTGACTTCTTCTTCCTGTCCGTGATTTGTAAAGCCCCGCGAACGGGCTTGTATCCTTCTGCGGAAGTCGTCTAAAAAATACGTGCAGCATCAGATAGGTTACAGGACTTGACTCATGTCTTACGGAAGGTACCATACCGGGTTTTGTTTCGAGTTTCCCTCTCTTCGCACTGTTTATGTTTGGGGTGTATTTCCCAGTCACCTCTTACGACACCCTTATGATGAGATAGGGTGTTGATAAAGTTTATGAAAACAACAATTAACCGCTATAACAGGATGAAGTGTTTTTGTACTTGTCTTCACATGATACTACGTCTATATGAGTCTATTTATAGTATTATTACGCAACGCAATAGACGGAACAGTCAGTGACCGTGGTAAGGATGTGATACATAGTCACGTAATCATGTTTATGTCTTATTCTAGTAAGTAGGTATTAAAGCAAAAACGTGCCTCCCATTGTAACTGACTTTTAATCGCGGTTTTAAATTTTTAGGCTTATAAACTTATGGTTATAGGATAGACAAATAAGTATTTATTTAATTTTATAAACAAATATTTTAACACACTTATATAGTTATTAAGTTTCTCTTTTAAGCGAATAATGTATCTATTATTCTTTAGAGAAATAAAATTTCTAAAACCTCAGGTTCTTAATCGACTTTCAGGGTCCATAAGTGGTAATATCAGGTACTGGGGTCACTATGTGAACTTGAGCGCTTAATTACATAATTACGCGTGAATAACAATAACATGTTTTTCCAAAAAAAATACCATAATGTTATAAATAAAAATATAAAAAAATGGCCATGTTTTAACCCTGAATAAGTATATAACCGTCTTTGTAGAGTTCCGTAGTGAGTGTATTTTTTTGTAAATAATCGCTCAGAAAGTTGCATATATTATGCCCCCCCCCCCCATTAACTTATTTAATTTAAATTTCATGTTTTTTGGTCGCTATTAAAATTATTTTGGACATGATCAGATATTGCCGAAAAACTGCGTTTCTCAATAAAAGAGTGTTAATGCCATGAACACACGCTCTTCTGCTGATGCAATTATTCAAGGCTGCGGAACCCTACACTGAGCATGGTCCGACATGCTCTTGCCTGGTTTTTTTCTTAATATTATTACTTAGGTACCTATTTACCTCAGTGAGAAGTATCAAGGAAGCCACCTTCGCAATGTGAATTTCTAAAGCATCAGTGGGAGAGTATACTCTGTTTGCGTACCTGTAACAAAAAAAAAACACATCATTGATCTGTACTTAATATTATAAAGCTGAAGAGTTTGTTTGTTTGTTTGGTTGAACGCGATAAACTCAGGAACTACTCATTCGAATTCGAAAATTTATTTTAGTATGGCATAGCCCGTTTATCAAGAAAGGTTATAGGCCTCTATGGGTTCGATCCCCACTTAGTGCTGAGCACGATGTTTTATTCTGTGTTATTTATTTATAATATGTATGTGTTTACAAAATATATAAGAATGCTTATCAGTTGTCTGGTTTCCATAGTACAAGCTCTGCTTAGTTTGGGATCAGATAGCGTTGTGTGAATTGACCCAAGATATTATTATTGTTATATAAGATCACGCTACAACAGTGGTTCTCAAACTTTTTAAATGACGGAACCCTTTTGGGAAGCAAAATACTTGATGGAACCCTACAATAAAACAATTATTTTTATAAGTGTATTCTTTATTAATCAGCATAATAAAAGTACAATGTATCAGTTACTAATTATTATTTACTTCACCACTTGGTAAGGACAATAATAGAAAACATTAAAAAAGAAAAAATCTAACTAGTGGGAGGTATGAAACTGTTTTTTATTTTTCATCAATTGCTTGATATCAGGTTTGATGGAAGAAAGTTGGAGTCTCATATCAGCTTCGGCGTCCAGTCTATTGCGATATTTTGTTTTCGTGGCTGCGTAGGTAGAGAATCCTGTTTCGCACAAATATGTAGTTGGGAACGGGAGAAGAATATCCAGAGCCATTTGGCCAAGCATTGCATATTCATCTTGGATTCTGCACCAAAAATCATTAAGAGGCGTCGTTTTGAACAATGACTCCATACTTGTGTCTGATGACATTTCTAAAAGAGATTCATATATCTCATTTGACATGTTTTCAGGCTTTTCCAAGTTGGGTAAAAAAGGATTATGAATCCAGGAGTTCACTTTAATTTTTGTATTGTGTTCTTTTGGGAAAATACTTTTCAAAAGATGCGCGCATCGAACTGAGATATTGGACCAATTCTTGAAACACATTATCTTCAAACATTTCTGAGTCGTTTTCGCTAACAAACTCACTGAGTAACGTAAAACTTTCTATTTCTTTCTTACCAATGCAAATGATCCAAAATCTAATTTTCTTTTAAAAGCAGTTATTTTATTATAGGCCTGAAACACTGTTGTCTGTTTACCTTGCAACGATAAATTTAATTCGTTAAGTTTTTGAAAGATATCCGCCATAAAAGACAATCGGAACAACCAAGTTTTATCATACAAACGGTCCTTCAAATTAAAAGAAGTATCTGCTGAAAGAAACATTTGTAACTCGGCTCTAAGTTCAAATAGCCTTGTTAAAGTTTTTCCCCGAGACAGCCATCGCACTTCTGTATGGAGCAGCAGTGTTTTATGTTTGCTGCCATAATCTTTACACAATAATGAGAACAATCGGGATTGTAGTGGTCGTGATTTGATAAAATTAATTATTTTTACCGCTTCATCCATAACTAATTTTAGATTAGACGGCATTTGCTTCATCGCAAGTGCTTGTCTATGCAGAATACAATGACTGGAACTACAATTAGGCGCTTTATTTTTCATTCGTGACACTGCTCCTGCTGTTTTACCTGTCATCGCCTTGGCCCCATCTGTACAAATGTCAATGCAATTGTTCCAACTGAGATTATGTTCTTCAAAAAATATATTTATTTTATTAAAAATTTCTTCCCCGGTAGTGTTTGTAAGCAGCGATGAACACATAAGCATGTCTTATTCAAAAGAACTTTTATATGGATATCTCACAATAACCAGCAGGATAGCCAAACCAGCGACATCAGTCGACTCGTCCATTTGCAAAGCGAATCGTGTATTTTGTAGACGTGTAACTAGTTCTTGTTTGACGTAGCTTGCCAGATCATGGATTCGTCGTGAAACAGTATCGTTTGATAGCGGAACAGTAGAAAGATGCTTTGCAGATTTTTCATCAAGCATACATTTTGTTATGTCTAATACACATGGTTTTATTAATTTCTCAGCGATAGTGTGCGCTTCACCTGCTTGTGCAATGCGATAGCTAACTAAATATGATGCCTCCGTGGCCTCTTCGTTGGTAGTTTGTGTTACATGCATCATATTTTTTTGACTTTCTAATAACTGATCTTTTTTGCGAACAAAAAATTCTTTATTCTTGTCTTTAGTCTCGGGGTGTACGGTTTCTAAATGTCGACGCAATTTGGCAGGTGCCATGGAACTATTAGGAAGCAGTTTACTACAGAGCATGCAGAGAGGTGAGCCGTTGGAATCAACAAATCCGAAACTGATATAAGATTCATCATACTTCCTTTTTTTCGTCTTTGAAACCGTCGAGCTTGACGTCGTGGCACTCGTGGCATCATCTTCTGGATCGGTGATTGCTAAATTCTCCGCGCGCATTGCTTTTGAACATTCAGCGTCATTAGAAGATGTTGTTGGAACACGTTTAACACCTTTAAGCCAACGTTCCATTCTTCTTTATTTATAATGTTACAAGTCAGGATAGTGGGGTTTAAATAATGCACAATCGTTACTGCGTATAAGAGACTAAATTTAGAACCTACAGGGAAGAAATGTATAAAACTGAGACAACAGAATACAGCAGGCAGTAAAACAATGAACACTAGTTTCTCGCTAGCGAGCTTGTAAGTAGGTAGTAACTTATCGCTCCGAACGCTAATCATCAACTGACGACGCCAACGCGCGATCGCCGCTTTTATACTTAGTCCTAGACTCGATCTCAAATATTCTCGAAAATACTCGACTCGGCACCTTTGATAAACAAAAAGCAAAAATAAAAACAGAAATTTAAAAATAGCGTTGTAAACAATATCGACTTTATCCTTTGAAGTTAGAGACGAAAGTCGCTTGTTGACAACTATAGCGTCTAATTCAGAGGCGGCTTTTATCAAAGAGACTGAGCGCTTACAAGTATACTACCCGCTCGTTTTAAGTTTGCCGCTGGCGATAGGTATGAGTGTATGACGTTCGAAATTTTTTATTTAATTGTAACAATAAAAATTGTGTACGGTAGATATTTGGGTAAAACTATAACACATTATAAGTTTTGTTGTCACGTGGGGGAGGGTACGCGCATTCCACAGACCGGCAAACTTAGAGCGAACGCGTTGTACAAGTATAAAATTGTTGAGACCAAACTTATAAGATATTGTACCAGCTAATGTAACACAAGCTTATACAAATACAAATAAATAAATAACATTCATAGCGTTTTGTCTCCGCGCGGCCGCGGAGTCCGCACAGCCGCGGAGCGACCAGAGAGAGGTGTTTTGATTTTTTTATTTCTAAATTCTTGCGGAACCCCGACAGAGGTATCACGGAACCCTAGGGTTCCGCGGAACACACTTAGAGTATAGCTGCGCTACAACCAAAAACAGCAGAGCATCAATAAAAACGGGAGTGGTCTTAAAAAAAATAAAAAAAAATAAGTGCAGCACCAGTATGTATTTAGAAAAATATATAAGAATGTTTATCAGTTGTCTGGTTTCCATAGTACAAGCTCTGCTTAGTTTGGGATCTGATAGCGTTATGTGAGTTGTCCCAAGATATTATTATTATATAACATCACGCTACAACCAATAACGGAGCATCAATGAAAAACGTTGCAAAAACGGGGAAAATTTACGCAAACGAAGTTGCGCGGATCAGCTAGTAGGCATCATATACAGGTTGATTTTTAATATACAAACAACTTCCCGATCATGGCTTTTTATCATAACACTAAATACAATTTGACACGGGAATAAACGCGTTTAACCTAGGTAAAGTATAAACCTTATGCTTGACGTTTCGACCGGGTTACACCGACAGTGGTCATAAGTTGACTGGTTTATCAAATTGTATTTAAAATGCAACGCGTAAATTTAAACGTTATAATAAAATAAATAACTTTATAATAATACAAAATAGGACTTCTCACAAACAATATACCTACGTGGGTACTCGTAAAAGACGTCTGTTGGATGCAATTGTCAGCTATAAATTTACAGTGGATATTATTGGAAGTATCGGAAAATACTAAACTGAACATTGTTACAAAATGACAAAGAAACAAAATGTCTAGTTCACAATGTCCGGTCAACTGGTCCACTAACAAGACACGATTTTAGATTTAAGTTCGCAATAAAGTAGAGGGTAGTTTCATATACTTAGTATACTGACTTTTAAACAGGTGAACGGATATGAATGCAGTTCTTTAAAGCTGATTTCCTTGCCGTAGTTTTTAAATGATTATGTAGCGTCGTTTCAGTTGTTTAAATGATAATCATCTTTTTCATCTATATTATTATTACAAAGCTAAAGAGTTTCTTTGTTTGAATGCAATAATCTCAGGAACCACGGGTCTGAAATGAAAAATATTTTTTCTGTTGGATAGCCCATTTATCGAGTAAGGTTATAGGCTATATAACATTACACTGCGACCAATAGGAGCAGAGCAGCAAGTAAACATGTTGCAAAACGAGGAAAATTCACGCAGATATAGTTGCGCGGGTCAGCTCGTTTTAATATACATCCTTGGAAAATATGTGACGTCACGTACCTTATCAAGTACTAAGTAAAGTAACTTACATCGTACAAACACCTAATGGCTAAGACATCGGTTTCGCAATCGTGGGGTCGTAGGTTCGAATCTTATCATTATACTAGCGACGTGAACCCACTCCGTTTTTTTTTTTTTTTTGGTCTGGCGGTAAGGAATCCTGACGAACACCCCCACCGTCCGGGGAAGACGGTGGAGGTAGTGTGTGGTTTGCACCCACTAAAAAACCCGCCGTGTATCGCTCGCCACCTTCGCGAACGGGCCGCCGGAATTTGTTATGCCGTCGGCGGCCCGCCCAGTGGCAATGCCCGGACGCGATGTTGTAGCGTTCAGGGCATTTCACACCTACGCGGCTCCTGGAAACACACAGGGCGCCGCGCCTCCATGGAAGGCCGCGGGCAGGGCAGATTACCCCATGCACCCGCCCGCAGCCTAAGGCGGACGTGAACCCACTCCAAACACAAGCCATTGAGCTTAGCTGGAGGGGTTAACAGGATTGCTAGTAATGTGGGACCAAAATACTTAGAAAATCAATTTTTTGATTACATATTTTTTGACCACTGCAATCGACGCAGTCGCAATCAAGGTCATTGACACTTTGCTGATTGATTAGTGATTCACATTCATAATAATACAACAGAAAATTGCCATACAAGTCATAAGTCTAGCGCAAAATACATAGCTACAGGTCAGCTCACGGGCTAACAACAAATCCACTTATACTAACACACATGTACGTACGACCTACATTTCTATTGAGATTCAACCGAGATTTGTGTACATGAGCATCTATGTTGTGTGAGTCTGTTTTCGCTCATTGTAAGGAGCCGGTTTTGTATCTAATATATTCTTTGTCTAAGAGGTCAACACTCTGTATAATAGCAAATAGCAATAATTTAAATTACACTCAGAATGATGTCATATCCTATAGTGCACATTGTGTTGAACACACGTCACCATAAGGAAAAGGAAATAGCTTAGTTAGTGATATTATATGTGAGTTGAGTTATTAGACTGTTAATTATGTTTGAGTTCTTGCCCGACTGCAAGAAAGGGGTTTGTTTTTGGGGAGTATATTGTATGAAATGTGTGTTATGTATGTGTGAGTATCGTGTATAAATGTTGTATCTAAACTTATATAATAATGCTGAAGAGTTTGTTTATTTGTTTGAACGCGATAATCTCAAAAACTACTAGTCCGAATTAAAAAACCTTTTAGTGTTGGATAGCCCATTTATCGAGGAAGACTATAAGCTATATAACATCACGCTGCGACCTATAACAGCAGAGCAGCAATGAAAAATGTTGCAATAAAGTGGGGTCAAAAAAAGTTGTTTCAAATACTGCATTAAGGGTATCACTTTATAGAGCTTATCATAAGCATTTCAAACAGGTATAACATAATGATGACAGTACCTAATACTAAGAAAATATTTTTTCAATTTTTAATACTTTGCAATGGCTGTGATTAAAGAAAAAGTTAGTTGTTGTATTCTAAAAAGTGTTGTAACCACTAAAAAGTAATAAATTTTCAATAGGTGAAGCCCACCTGTATTATGGTTAACCATTTTATGGATGGTGCGGGTAGTAAATTAGAGATCAAGTTGTAACAGGTTAAAAAAAATAACAATGCCAAAACAGCGAAAGTCGTGCGCTCGAGCAACGCACACATAGCGTTCACTTACAGGGAATAGCTGAAATCCTTAGGACCAACTGCGCCAATCAGTGCGAATTGTTTTTACTTTACCGTGATCGAAACGTTTACCTCGTTGGGTTCTTTGTTTCATTATGAGCTTGGAACGGTCCTATCCCTTGGAACAGTCGGAGCGTCAAACATCCCAACCGTGTCGATCGCGTTAACGTAAAAAACTCGCATTAGGCACTCTGGTCTGAGCTGATCTGACTTTCTGGAGCAATGCTTATAGGTGGACGTATGGATGTATGCTACGCAAAAACAACGAGGTTATACATTTGGGTCCTTATTCATGATCTTTGGCCGTCTCTAAGGCAAGCTCATACGGAACTGTCAAAATGGTAAATTGAGGGCTGCGCTTAGAAATGCATCAACACGCATACGCAGCGGACATTTCTGAGCACACCTTCCCATTTACCGTTATAACAAAATTTTGACAGTTCCATATGGGCTTGCCGTGGAGACGGAAAAAATATCATGAATAACACAGAATAGCATGTATTGTATAAAAAATCAATCAAAACGCACGAATACGTGGGTCATAGCTAAGTAAATTATACTTATAATAAACACTTATAGGTTCAAAAACACCATGTGTTTTTTTTTAGTTCTTATTTAATTTAATCGTTTTAGTAGTTACGAAGCTTAGAATAACTTCGTTTTTTGTACGAGTTCACGTGAGAGAATATAGTTAGCCTTGACAGTCCCAAATCGGTCGTTTACACGAATTTCGCATGGTTTCGTATGAAGTATTTAAATATGTTATGTATATAGTTGTTATTAAAATATATATATTACGGGTCTTAATCGCGTGAATAATTTAAGGTAAAATACCTTCTTTATTGCCCAACGTTTCGACCGTATTGCAACGGCCGTGGTCACGGGAAGAGTCTTCCCGTGACCACGGCCGTTGCAATACGGTCGAAACGTCACGTCACGCGATTAAGACCCGTAATATATATATTTTAATAATGTGTACAAATCGCGAAAGTTTATCAACATATATAGTTGTTTTCAAATTATTGTACAAAAGTAGTGTAACACTTACTTAGTAATTTTATTATTTCCTATTTTTACTACCCGACTGTAAGGAAGGGTTATGTTTTTCGCGCGTATCTTGTATGTATGTATGTAATATTCTTTATTACCGCATATCTTACAAACTACTGAACGGATTTATACAATAAAGTCATCCTTAGATTCGTTTTGATCGCCCAAGTGTTCTTAGCTAAGTGACTTTTGAAAAAGAAACATGGCGGCTCTGAAATGTGAAAATAGAGAGATGTGGAAAAAAAGTTGTTTCGAAATACATGACAATAGCTGTGATAAAAGTTAGTTGTACATCCTACAACTGCTCAAAAGTATTAAATAAATCGCGTCGGACGCATTAATGAATTTCGATGAACTTATATAATTATGTAGGGGATCTTGTTTCCATCTTTTTTGTGCGAGTGGTACTCCAGCACCAAGGGATTTCTGTACTACATGTGTGTACGGAACCCTCACCAGGTTTGCCACTGTTTGCTAGGAAGAATTATATAAAGAATTTTATAAGCTGCATTTTATTTCACGACGTTTCGACCGCATTGCAACGGCCGTGGTCACGCGTAGCAATACGGTCGAAACGTCAAGCAACAAAACAAAGATATTTAGCCTTAAAATAAAATATTTACGCGATTAAGACCCGTAGCTTAAAAAAATCTGTAATGTATAAAAATCGCGAAAGTTTACGAACATATAGGTAGGAATACTTTAAGTATAATATAAAACCACATATAGTCGAGTAAAGCTTGTAAAAAAAGTTCTGCTTCTCGTCTTATATTATTAACCTATACCTATAGCGACAGTATGAAACTTATCATACTCTACCGTCATTGTATTAACATTATTAACAAACCAATCAAGACAAAGCAATCAGTAACCTCTCACACACATCTTAGCTATAGACGCGAGCTCTCCAAGTGAATGCCAAGCCATTGAATATCGGAATAATCCTAACATATCTGTTGGTTCGCAGGTAATAGCCGTGTATTCGAGAGATTGCATGATTCGTTCTCCTGAGAGCCACTCTTGGTGGATAGTGGTTAAATCTAGATAGTGGATATTCGATTTATGATTTCATTTATTAAAAGTCAGGTTTAGAATTTCTTTCGGTAGAGGCTAGTTAGTTGTGTATATCTGTGTCTATTTAAGGCATCGTAGCTCTTAAACGAAATGGGATTACTTTTATTTAAAGAGCCAGATATATCAATTTCGGTAGGCATTTCTATTTGATAATAAACTATATAATTCTGAGTTTTGTAAAAATAAAATTGGTTGAGCCTTTCAACTAAAATGTAAGATCAACTTTTTATCCCACTTGCAGAGGTTTTGTTAATGTATTATTAGCTCCTTATTTAAGGTATTGCTTTGGGAACTTACAGCAATCGTAATCGCGCTTATGAATCCAATGGCAAAGTGGTTAAGACATGAAATTCGCCCTGGAAAGCTTGCGGGTTCGAACCCCACTCATCATTTGCTAACGTAAACCCATTCATATATCTAATAAACATACAATTATTTGTCCTGATTGATTGATTGACTGATGGATCAACGCGCAGCCTAAACCGCTGATCGTAGAAACGTGACATTTTAAGGACATTCCTCATATAATGTAGGCATTCGATAAGATGGGATTTTTGAAAATTTATCCCCTAAGGGAGTAAAATCATGGTTGTGAGTTTGTTTGAAACTTCGTCAGTTTTAAAGTTAGATCTATGAAATTTAGTTTTTCAACTTTGTGGTTTAATACACGTTTCAGCGTTTTTTGGAAATCAAACCCTCAGAAGGTAAAATAGGGGTTACAAGTTTGTATGAAACTCCGACAGCTTTGAAGCTAATTATCCTCGAAACGGCTGATCGGATTTTCATCAAATAAAGCTCACAACAATCCTAAATAAACCAGCTTTTTAATAACCAAAACCGCATTAAAATCCGTCTATCCATTCAGGTGCTACGAAGTCACAAACAGATGATATACTCGTTAAACTTTTAACATCCATTTTAGCCATCTTATAAATAAGTACTACAGATTACAGTAAAACGTAACAGCATCTATTTAACAATGAAACGAAAGAACCCAATAAACACAGTCCCATATTTTCTAGTTCACTTCAGCCTTCAAATGATCTTTGAGACTTAGCTGGGACATAATCCCTCCCCAAGCAAAGACCAAGAAGTCCCAAAGCTCATATACTACAGTCAATAAGAACCTAACCGGTATTTACCTCAGAACGAATTACATTTACAAGCCAGTTAAAAAAACCTTTAAAAGATCTTGGAACTTAGTGACATACAAATAGAATTGAAAATAGACTTGACTTTGATGCACTGATGTGGTTTGCAGAATTAGGCACGGATCTAAGCTGATTGGTCTACGGACTAGTTTATCAATCTGTTTGAGATAGGGTTGGGACTTTATACAGGATGATTTGTAATATACTAATAGCCTCCCGCTTTTGGCTTCTCATTAGGTACACAAACAACTTTGTAATATCAGTTTTGAATACAAAATATACCTATAACCCATATCCATCCACTTTTGTCATACAACTACTTACTACATGTTTGTGAAACCATGTTTTTAGGGTTCCGTAGCCAAAATGGCAAAACGGACCCCTTATAGTTTTGCTATGTCCGTCCGTCTGTCCGCAGCTTAGCTCAGAGACTGTTAGTGATAGAAGGCTGTAATTTTGCATGGATACACAAATTAGTTATGCCGACAAAGTGAAAGAACAAAATTAAAAATAAAGTGGTTACATTATGTAAAGTAGGGATGTTATTTATTTTCTCATCTACTCCATCGTGTGGATATCATCATTAGATAGGTCTATGATAAATATTTAGGGGTTGTAAAGCCATTCTTTTTCGATTCGTTTGATTTAGGGATCCCTTTGTGAAATATTAAGCTTTAAAGTGCAAATTTTTGTTAGAGTGAGGTGTTCCCCCCACTAGTATAAACTAACACAGATAAGTAGGCTTTACCAGTAAGTAACAGTAAACCAAGTGAGTAGTGACAAAAATTTCGTACAGATTCCATTGAAAAATACTTATTTACCGTTGTTAGCAGTATGAAAGAAAAACAGAAAAGCCACTTCTTAAGCTTCATTATTCGAATAGGGTGGGGGAGGGCGACTATGGAATCCTACATTGCACGTGGCCAGACACACAATTGCCCGGTTTTTTATCCGTTTTAGGCTGTGATTCTACTGCAGTAAAATAGTCTGTACGTAGTTAAGGTCATAACTCCAAAAACAGGTAGTAGGTGGTTAAGGGTTAAATTTAATCCCTGACTCAGTGGATACCGAACAGATAGAGATATCTGCGAGGTTAAGTAACGTTACTACTGTAAATTTGGATCTACACGTCTATGTATCTCCATCTATGGAGATGGGTGACCGTTTGCGACAATTGTTACACCTCTCCGTGCCTTAGAGAGCACGTTAAGCCGTCGGTCCTGCGCCCAATCTCTCTTCGGTTGTGTCGGATTTCCGTCCCTATAATATCTACACTAGCTGACCCGCGCAACCCCGTTTTTGCAACATTTTTAATATTTTTTTGCTGCTGTTGGTCGTAGTGTGATGTTATATAGCTTATAACCTTCCTCGATAAATGGGCTATTTATAGTGAAATAATTTTTCAATTCGAATCAGTAGTTCCTAAGATTACTGCGTTCAAGCAAACAAACAAACTCTTCAACTTTATAATATTAAGTATAGATGTGAAAGTAATTCTATCTGTTTGTCTGTAACGCTTTCACGCTAAAACAGCTAAACTGATTTAGATGAAATTTAGTAGGGAGATAACCGACATCCACGCGGGCGGAGCCGCGGGCGAAAACTATAAATATTATAAAGCTGAAGAGTTTGGTTGGACGCGATAATCTCAGGAACTATAAGTTCGAATTGGAAAATTATATAACTGTTGGATATCCCATTTATCGAGGAAGCTTATAGGCTATAAAACATCACGCTACGACCAATAGGAGCCGAGCAACAATGAAAAATGTTGCAAAAACGGGGGGAAATTGGCGCAGACGAAGTTGCGCGGTTAAGCTTGATTTAACATTATACAGCATCGTAAACTTTACTGTTCAGTCCACAGCCTTCATTTAATAATATAAAGTTTTGTTCAAAAGCCATTTCAATCAATATTTGTAATTGAATTATTATTACTTTATTACACTGTATTTATAGCTACTATTTTGTCTGTATTACATTGATCATCTTTATTACGTACCATAAAATTCAAAATATTCCAATAAACACTATTAAAATAATTTCAACAATTTAACTTTTCATAAACTTTCGCGATTTGTACACATTGCAACGGCCGTGGTCACGGGTATACTCTACCCGTGACCACGGGCGTTGCAATGTTGCGTTGCGATAATGCGTAAAGTTGCAATACGGTCGAAACGTGGGGCAATAAACAAGGTATTTTATCTTCAATTATACGCTATTAAGACCCGTAATATATATATTTTCATAAAATATAACTTTTTTTACTACAGGGCACTTTTGAACAAAAGCAAAAGCGGACTGGACTCTGAGAGCAGGGATGTTACGGAGCTCCGATTCCGACTCGGAAAGGTCGGAAATTCCGAAAGTCAAACTCCGACTCCGACTTCGACTCCGACACTTTAAATCAGACGTTATATTCGGAAGCACAGGGGAAGGCGGCTGCTCCTTCAAGAAAATTTGAAAGAAGTATTCTTACGTATACCTATGATCATGAGTTCGAGTCCCGCCCGAACCTATTTTTCCTTCACACATTTAATTTAATTATAATTTTGTTAGTACAAAGAAGTCCAAAGGTAAAATGTTATCTTATTTTCTTATGCTTTATTTGAACATGTTTGTGTTCTCCTACCATCTCCGACTCAGACAATTTTAAAACTTCGACTCTGACTTCATTATTGTTTTTAAACTTTCGCGATTTTTATACATATTATATATATTTCGGGACTTAATCGCGTGAATTAATTAAAGGTACCTTTTGTAGTTTTTTGCAGTCGACCCGTGACCACAATCGGTGCAATCAAAAGGTCGGGTAAATAAAAGGTTCGTACCTTTAAATAATTCACGCGATTAAGTCCTGAAATATATCTAATCTGACTTCATTCTTCCATTTCCATAATTTTCGCGATCACGACCAAAGCCGCGGTCAACCCTTGACCATAGCCGTGAAGGTGAAAATATAAATTCTAATATTTTAAAATACAATATATATTTGACGACCAACGCCATCTAGTAGGGCACATCAGAATGAATTTAAATGGCATAGATTTGTAGAAGAGCAAGACACGGCTTAGACACGGTACATTCGTACTGCGGCGAATTCGCTAACGTATTTGATTCCAAACGATCGTTCGCAAAAAAATAAAAAAATGTCAATGGTCTCCATTGCAAAAGTCAAATTCTTAAAAAATAAAATCCTCGATTTGATTTCGTTTTCTATGTGGTCTCACCGTTTGCTAGATTAGTGGTCAATAGAATGGAAAAAAAATAGCGAAGATACTGTCAATAGTGATCTAAAAACCACTACCTCAAGCCTGAAAGTAGTTTGCTCAGAATCAGTAACACAATGCAATGGGGTAGTTTTTGGACCATGTTATATTTTTCAATTAATTAATTTAATCAATCGTTAATTCAATAGTCATTCTAACCGTCCAATTGTGTAATACACAATTGTGTATGATGTGAAATGTAATCATCACTTATTATTTCATACATACTACGAGATGTAATGACCACGATAGCGCGAAGAACACAAGCCAACTTTTATTTCATTTTCCTTTTTTTATATGATTTCTTAAAGTAAAAATCTTGTTGGGGTATCTGTGCTTTGCACTATACCAAAAATAACCTTGTTTATTTCCATCTGTGTTCAAAACTCGAGCCGATACTCAATATAAGCAATAGCATTTTTATTTATCGTACAAAAACTGCAACTGTAACAGTGAAAGAACTCTTCTAGGATATAAAAGAAATAAGTCCCAATACTTTAGTTGTCTATAAACTAAATAGCACTAGGCTTGTCGCGCAGCTCTACCTGACAATCCAATTTCATCTCAACTGGTTCTCTCTAGGGCTTTACCCGACATATAAGAATCCTGTGGATACATATTGGAACAATTCAATGCACATACTTTGTACGAACGGACGTACAGAAAGTATTGCTCGATATTCGGATCTTATTTTGTATTTCAATTGCTTTGACGGCCATTTTGTGACAGTATTTTGGGATAAGATTCTTCGTTCTTGTCTTTTGTATGTATGAACTTTTTTCAAAATGGCGACTTGTACCGCCATTGTAGTTTGTAGAAGTTGGGTGCCAAAATATTGATTTCTTAAAAAAAATATGTACGTTACATATACTTTTAAGAAATCAATATTTTGGCGCCCAATTCTTTAGAATCCAATATTATATATAATTAATTGTTCAATTCAATTCAATTCATTTATTTTTGCATAGGTGTTAGTAATTACAATATAGAGTATTCCTAGTTTTACCAAGTTGGTGTGCAAATATTACTGAGAATAACAATTTTTATTGTATTAAGTGATTATATATCAATTTATTCCATTACATTCATGCATATGATTAAGTACACATATATCATAAGACTATAGTAGGTAGATAAATGTCATTACCATCAAATTATGTCCATATTATCATCAAAATATTCTTTCAACGTGTAGTAGCACTTTTTTAAGAGTACATTAATAAGCTCATTTTAAAATGTTACCTTATTGTCTATGTCTTTGACTACATAGAGCACCGCTGAGTTATAACAAACTACTGACATATATCAGTAGTTTGTTATAACTCAGTGGTGCTCTATGTACAAAATATGCTATTATGCATCAACGCAGTTTTGCTTGGTACCACACATAGTTTACCTAGGTGTCGTTGACGTTCCCTCTTATTAAATAGGTTTATATTCTGCTGTACAAACATTGCGCTTTCAAATATGTATATGCAAGGTAACGTTAGTATAGAATATTGAATATAAACCTAATAATTATCTTGGCTTCAAACCGTACATTGTTCTTTTGCAGCGTTACTGCGCTTTAAACACCAGAAACCAATAAGTGGAGTTCCCCCAAAAAATAATGACATTACGAAGAATCGAAGAGATATATCCATGATAGGCAGTCATAAGCGCGTCTCTACTAGTAATATTATAATTTATTGTTATAATTTCTTTGTATTTTTAAGCGCGAAAACTTCTTGTAGGTACTAAAGTAAATATACAATTTTAACTACTTATAGGTAGTTAGTTCCATTTTAGGTACCTAACCTATATAATTTATATATTTAGTGCCATTGTATGTTTTTTGTAAAAGTTTTTTTATTAATAATTATTATATTATATGTAAATACACTTGTAAAGTCAACTTAGCTGTGATAGTTTTTCTTTTAATTTCATAATGTATTATTATTTGGTTCATGTTGGGTATGTGAAAAAAATCACGGTAGTATCACCGTGAGTTTTTTCATATACCCAACATCAACCATTTAGCTAATAGGGAGAAGGCCACTTGACTCTAACAAAAATTTGCACTTTAAAGCTTATATTTTACAAACGGATCCCTAAATCTAAAAATGGGGTAGGTGAGAAAAAAAATCACATTCCCACTCGGCGTAAGTAATATGTGTATCCATGCAAATTATAGCACTAATAGTCTCTGAGCAAAGGTACACAAAGGTACAAACGGACAGACGGAAAATTTAACCCTAAAAATTTTAAAAATATTTTGAATTGTTTTTAACCACCTTACATACATCTTCTGGATTCTCTACATACCTACGTATTTCACGTTATTTTTTTACACTAAATTAAAAACTTTGAAATTGGGTAGATGACTACAATAACAATAAATCATTTTACACTATACAGGAAATAGCATTTGCAAAAATATTCTGAAAAACAATGTTTCTCTACAATTTTACGTTGTCATGAATTTATAAACATCGAAACAAATATTGAAACTACATAATTTGACCATACAAAAGAATGACGTCATTGTTACGGGGCGCGTCATTTTGACGTTTCTTAAAAGATACTGATTTGACTTAACAGTCATCTACCCTATTATAACAGTTCTTTCCATTTTCAAAACTTCCTACGACACCTTTATTCACCTTTCAACTTGATTAAAATAAACAATATAAAGGCGGGTACCCTCTTGTCACTTCTACATCCTATCTCCCACAATCCCCTGAGATTGAGGCTTTGCTTCGAACGGAGTAAGGAAACGCAGTTTATTTCCCAGCTTGCATTATTATTTCTAAGCTTTACATAGAACTAGAAAATTGTATTTTATGTAAATTTCGCCACATATATATAGACCAAGATCCCAGTCATGCCAGACCTATTTTATTTTCTGACAAATAAAATTTGCGGCTTCGGGTAGTGTTTATATGTACACTCAATGCTAGCATACCAGCTAAGTTATATATATTGTACTAGCTGTCCCGCGCAACTTCGTATGCGTAAATTTTCCCCGTTTTTGCAACATTTCTCGTCGCTGCTCCGCTCCTATTAGTCGTAGCGCGATGTTATATAGCCTATAGCCTTCCTTGATAAATGGGCTATCCAACAAAAATATAATTTTTCAAATCGAACCAGTAGTTCCTGAGATTAGCGCGTTTACACAAACTAACAAACAAACTCTTCCGCTTTATATTATTAGTATAGATAGTCGGTCAATTTTCAGCTACCAGGTGAGAAAAGTAAGTCTCTCACTATATAACACTTCTCGTGTCCCGTGTGGGAAACGAACCCACGACCTCTCGCGTAGCAGTCGAACACAGTCCCACCGCACCACAGAGGCAGTGAAATAATTTTACAAAAGTTGTCATATAATTTTACAAAAAATATTACGACTTAAAAATAAATACAAGGCAACTAAAATACAATAAATAATATAAAAAAATTAAACAATTTGTAGTTGGTGCCATGAAATAATAGTTTTTATGTTTTGTTCGGCACCACCTTCCAAATGTTTTTTTTTTTGTTATTCCTATAAGTACATATACTTTTACTATTTTCCGTGAACAAATGAACAAAAAAAATACAGACCAATTGAGATCTTCTTCCTCTTTTAAAGCCGGTTGAAAATCAGTCATGTCTACGATAAAAGATTAGTACTACGTCTAGCTACATTAGCCATTGTACGCGATCGTGATTCTTTGATCAAAATTGATTATCACGATCTAGATTTACTCTGTACGGCTTATTATTTTGTAAAATAGTTCCCGCGGGCTCCAAGGTTTCCTTAGGTATTTTTTTTTTTTAAATTTGATCACCATAGGTACATTTATGTCCTCTGTGGCGCGGTGGGAGTGTATCCGACTGCTACGCAAGAGGTCGTGGGTTCGATCCCCACCCAGGATAAAACTTTGTGTGATGAGCACGATGGTTTATTCTGTGTCTAGGTGTTATTTATCAATAATAATATGTGGGTATTTAGAAATATATAAGTATGTTTATCAGTTGTTCGGTTTCCATATTACAAGCTCTGCTTAGTTTGGGATCCGATAGCGTTGTGTGAGTTGTCTGAAGATATTATTATTATTATTTCCAAAATGGTAAAACATTAAATAAAGACCAACCTAATTACTAGTGTTCTCGACAGCTCCAAAAACAAACATGCTATGGTATGGTATGCACATACTTATGCCGTAAACTAGCTATTGCTGAAAGATCCAGTTTTTCTGTTACACATTATAAAAGACTAGCTGTCCCGCGCAAATTCGTCTGCGTAATTTTACCCCGTTTTGCAACATTTCTCATTGCTGCTCCGCTCCTATTGGTTGTAGCGTGATGTTAGATAGCCTATAGTCTTCCTCGATAAATGGGCTATTCAATAGTGAAAGAATTTTTCAATTCGGATCAGTAGTTTCTGAGATAACCGCGTTCAAACAAACAATCTCTTCAGCTTTATAATATTAGATAAGCGAATCAACTATGAAGGCTTTTGCCTATTAACATAACTATTATATAACGTAACGTTTTTCGACCAAGAATTTATTCAAATACAAAACTAACACAATTTTAACTGAAAAATCTTTTACCAAATATATTTAAACTTAACTTCCTGTTATCTAAAGAATATTCTAGAATCTTGAATAAAGGATAAGCAGTAAGCAAACCAGGAACCCACCCCTCGGGACTTAAGACGTTTTATCTAAAATTTATTAGTCATTAAATTAACAAACGGTTGCTATTTGTTGAGAACAACATTCTTTCACGGCCATTTCATGTTTAATTGTGCCGTAGTGTTTATAGTTAGTACTTAAGTTTGGTTTAGTTGCTTCTTTAGAAATATTATTGTTCTCTTGTGTAAATTGTTAGTTGAAGAATTGAGAGGATAATCCTTACAGCAGCTTTATAGATTCCTGGATCATGCAGGGAAGACGTGGCCGCGGAAAGACCAAATTTAACTTTTTAAATATTATTGTTTTGTGTAAATTGTTAGTTGAGGAATTGAGAAGATAATCCTTACAGCAGCTTTATAGATCCCTGGTTCATGCAGGGAAGACGTGGCCGCGGAAAGACCAAATTCAACTTTTTAAATATTATTGTTCTTTTGTGTAAATTGTTAGTTGAGGAATTGAGAAGATAATCCTTACAGCAGCTTTTTTAATTCCCTGGTTCATGCAGGGAAGACGTGGCCGCGGAAATATCAAATTAACTTTTTTAAATATTATTGTTCTTTTGTGTAAATTGTTAGTTGAGGAATTGAGAAGATAATCCTTACAGCAGCTTTATAGATCCCTGGATCATGCAGGAAAGACGTGGCCGCAGAAAAACCAAATTAACTTTTTTTTTATTTCTTAGATTTGTCAGACTGTCATTCGCAACGCCATGTCAACCTCATGTATCTTTAACTAACTAACCTACTAACACTACTATATATAACTAATTAACATTTCGCATTGCTGCTCCGCTCCTATTGGTCGTAGAATGATGTTATATGGCCTATAGCCTTCCTCGATAAATGGGCTATCCATCAATAAAAGAATTTTACAATTCGGATCAGTAGTTCCTGAGATTACCGCATTCAAACAAACAAACAAACAAACTCTTCAGCTTTATAATATTAGTATAGATATAATCTGGTTTTCGGCAACGTCTCCAAAGATATTCATGAAACTTAGTAAACAGGGGGTTTCAAGTCTTTAACTAGCTGTCCCGCGCAACTTCGTATGCGTAAATTTTCCCCGTTTTTGCAACATTTCTCGTCGCTACTCCGCTCCTATTAGTCCTAGCGCGTTGTATAGCCTTCCTCGATAAATGGGCTATCCAACAAAAAATATTTTTTCAAATCGGACCAATAGTTTCTGAAATTAGCGCGTTTAAACAAATAAACAAACAAACTCTTCCGCTATAAAATATTAGTATAGATATACCGATCATGCAGGTACTAATACTAACTATAATCCAGCATAAATCTTACTATAAAACCATACGAAAGTAAATATGTATAGTAAGATTCTTACTGGAACTACAGTAGGTACTATGTATACACGAACTACATGGAGACCGGTTCTCGATTTTGCGACGAATACGCAATAGTTGCGTAACACCCACGTCTGATTGGTTCACAAGCTGTTGGTGATACATACGGTTCAAATAAATATACAGCTTGCTAAAAGTATGACTGATGTTGTGGATATCCAAACTCTCAGACTGATAGGCGGATTTGAATGTCAGTTTAGAATAAATCTAGTATGACTAAGCCGCCTAATGAAGCCGTTAATAAGGCCGTTATCTTTTTTTTTATTATATGACCAGTTGACCCGGTGAACTTTGTACTACCTGTTATTTAACTTAATCTGATGACACCAGATCTACTAAATTACTCATTTCGGTTTTTTTAATGTACTCCAGTAGGTGAACAAAACGTAAAAATAAATTCAAATTAGTTAAGCCCATTTCGAATTTTAGAGGGACTAATGACTGAATATTCGCTTTTTTGAAACGTGACATGTATTAATTTCAATTTTCACTTTCTTGCTGTCCTCCTAATAGTACAAAAAGAAAAATTAAAAAAAAAGAAAATCTTTATTAATTTATGTTGCAAAATAACACTTGTGATGCCAAGTTCGCAATCAATAGGTAAAGCCGGAGAAAATAACCTGGCAATAAAAACTCGCGGCCACTCTTTTCAAATTGCCAATTTTACAATGTTTGAATGTTTATAAACTTGATATGGGGGTAAGGCGCTCCCACTAATATACATATACACCATGTTAAAGAAGTGATGCAAATTTTATTATTAAAAATTGAAACATGAAATAAAATAAGATCAGCCTTAAGGGTACAACATAATAATTCACATTGATTGTTAACTACGGACAAAATCACTTTATATCGCCTATCATGGTAACGGTAAAAAATATTAATTATGATATCAAAAGAAAGAAAAGAAATAGCTCGCTGGGTACTGTGCAGTCACTGCACTGTACAAGTGATATTTACAAAGTTGATATTTATAACAGTTTACACTCTGACTCATCTAAACGAAATATCGATCATCTCCATGAAGCCTGCTTATCTCGACCAACAATCTTAAGATATGACCCAGTAAAAAAAACACACCTGCATGGCTTCCATTATTTTTATATTTCAATTATTTTTTTAAGAATACCTACTTGAATCGTATTTGCTTAGCTTAGTATTAAACTAAGACTACAAACTGTATTATACACCAACATGTAAGCCAACTAATCCAACAAGCTCGCGGTACTTAAACACAGTATACTATGTGTCACCTCATCGCGTGCGCAGACGCATGTGCGCGGTGCCATGAAGCGATAACCCGTATGAACACTTTCTTTGTTTTAGCGTGAGCGCTGTGAGAATGTACTAACAATATGTGCTAAATACCATAACATACGAAGAGTACAGAAGGTAAGTTCATACGTACCTCGCTCGAGCAATGCACACTTTGACATAATTCATGGGCACGAAATTTTAGAAATATTTCAAACTTTTTTTTTTCATAGATTCCCGACATTTTGACCGTATTATAATGATCGTGGTCACGGGTTAGGGTCTTGCGATTTGCACAAATTATTAAAAAATATATATAGTATGTACAAAAGTGTAAGAATATTCGTTTTACAGATCATTTCGTTCGGAAGTCGTGTTGAGGCTATTTGTCCGTGAGTCAATGGCGAACCTAGCCAGATGACCCGGACAAAAAAAACACTGATACTTAATAACAAAAATCGGCTAACTGTGAGTTTCACGCGCACCAAGAGTTCTGTACATGTGCAACTATCCCTGTTGCACATGTACGGAACCCTCGGTACACGCAACTTTTGATTTTTGTTATATTAGTGAATTTTTGTCGCCACTGCCATGAATGATGTCAATGTGTGTTGTTTGAGCGCGTGCTGTATGGATGTTACCTTCTTTACTTTCAGTATTTTGTGTAAATACAAACAAATATATAGGTACATGCAGGTTTTATGTGTCCTATGTTCAGCGATAAATCATTTCTGATTTGCATGTACAGTTATCTCAACGTAATTCGGTCGGATTGAAGTTAAGTTCATATCACTTTCGCGCATGTCATAGAGATGCGACCCTAAAATTGCTTACGAAAATGATTAATTATATTTAATGGATAAAAATACTAACAAAATAAATACTTTTTAAAAGTTCTATACTCATATTATAAACCTGAAAAGTTTGTTTATTTGTTTGTTAGAACGCGGTAATTTCAGGAACTACTGGTCCGAATTGAAAAAAAATCCTTTTCTTTTGCGTAGCCCATTTAGAGGAAGGTTATAGGCTATATAACATCACGCTATGACCAATAGGAGCAGAGCAGCAATGAAAAATGTTGCAAAAACAGGGAAAATTGACTTGATTGATTGGTCAAGTTACGTTGATCGTACTGTACAAGGTGTAAAAGAAAGGTGTGGTCAAATTTCAGCAGCGGATAGGGTATGTTATGAGTATTGCACCTACCATGGCGCCATAGCTGCTTGCATTATTATTACATAGTAAAGTACTTATAGCATTTTTTTTTTGTCAAAAACAGTAATGTAAGGTGTATTGCATAAGAATTATAACTCCCCTAGTACAAAATACGATTGGATTATTATGTCATTCTAATATGAAATTGACCATTGTAAATGCTTAACTAATTAATGTTGCTGACTTAATCTACATACTGCGTCTCTCCTATAAAAAAAATGTGAGTAGATAACTCCATCTCGCTTATCACAACAAAGCCACGTGTAAATGATAAGCAGTATTTATTTACCTTATAGCATATCACCAATATATATATATATATATATATTGGTGATATAATCGTCGAAGTACTAAAAGGATACTGCGCCATATAAAATGGGTTAGTTGAACCGGCACTTTGACGAATTTAACGATCCAGAAAGATTTTGTTGGAGTTAGTACCTTTTTTTTTTTTTTTTTTTTTTAAAGAGACACCTCCCGCAGTAGGGTACAAGCCCTGTGTCACGGGGGACTTTACAAACATACAAGTCACGGACACAAATTACACCCAGACCCGGAACAACAATTTGTGGATCACACAAAGTGGTGTCCCGTGTGGGGATCGAACCCACGACCTCTTGCGTTGCAGTCGGACACACTCCCACCGCGCCACAGAGGCAGTCAAAGTACCTAATTACGAAGAGGCGGTTAACTGGTCATTGTCATAGCTCTGTGTTAATTGTAAATATATTTGAAATAATATCAGTTTTAAAATCTTAAATATTGAATGGTTGCTAAGCAAGTTTGGAAAACATTACACATCCATTTCGGCTTTGGTATAGACTGTAGCATTCCAACTTCAGACTGTCGGATTGTTATTTTATTACGTAGATAGTAAACAACTTTACAGAATCCATTTTAATCTAGGCATGCACACATATTTAAATGGGCTTTTTACCTAATGCATAGTTTAAGACATAAATCTATACTAATATTATAAAGCTGAAGAGTTCGTTTGTTTGTTTAAACGCGATAATCTCAGGAACTACTGGTTAGAATTGAAAAAAAAAATGGGTGTTATAGTCCATTTATCGAGGAAGGTTTTAGCCTATATAACATCACGCTATGACCAATACGAGCGGAGCATCAGGAAAATGTTGCAAAAACGACAGTTACGCGAGACAGCCAGTCTTGAGCATAACGGCAATAGGCAGTCAATAAATAAGCCCAATTTGCTAAACCTTAAATAATGAAAATTTCAATTCCTGTATTTCTGAATGATGAAACAAACATGCTTGAACACATGGGATTATGAAATTCATTTCAACGTATACTAAGGCTAACCACAGAGTACATATAATGTAGGTACAACAGCGTTATTACCAAACCTCATGCGGTTCATGACAAGAGCCCTCATAACCAAAGTAACCACGTTTCCGCCCTGTATTCGACCTTGAAGTTACACAACACCATGCTCTGTTTGCCAACTAATTAATACGGTAACAGCTCAAAGTGGAATTTCACTGGAATATTTAGTAGACTTGATGTTGTCGCAGGTTTAATCGATCGTAGGCTTTGTAATTATGAGTATTGCTCATCACCCACCCTGTATACTATAAAGTAGAATTACCTAATAAGAAAAAATAAAATGTTAATATCAGATTATTTATTTATATACCTATCTGCTGCTGAAGCTGAAGCTGAAGAGTTTGTTTGTTTAAACGCGATAATCCCAGGAACTACTGGTCCAAATAGAAAAAATATTTCACTGTTGGTAGCCCATTTATCGAGGAAGGCTATAGGCTGTATAACATCACGCTACAATAAATAGGAGCGCAGCAGCAATGAAAAATGCCACAAAAACGGGGAAAATTTACGCCGATGACGTCAGCTAGTATATGATATATCTATAGTAGTATCAAGACGACGGAGACGAATCTTCTAGGTGACGCTTCATAAAGATGGCACAGATAAAAAGTCTTATCGCTTACCGAAAGCATTATGGCAATAAATTTCGTAATGATTCTATTGTACGTGTGTGAAATCGTTAACCATTATTTTTATTGATCCTCTGACCTAGACATTTCATAATCTAAGCAATCTTCTAATTAGTGATTTGCCAATCAACTGCGGAGCTCGTTCACGGTTCATAATCAAGGTAATAGGTGCTTACTCAAGTTACAAAAGATGGTATATGATAATGTCTAGGTGTCTAGTAGAAAGTAAACGATCGACGAATGTAGAGCTGAAAATGACTACAACAGTCTTTTTAACCGACTTCAAATAGGGTTCTCTTTTTGAACCCGTATGTACATATGTATGTTCGCAATTTTCTAGCGTGATGTTATATAGCATATAGCCTTCCTCGATAAATGGGCTATCCAAGAGTAAAGTATTTTTTCAATTTGAACCAGCAGTTTCTGAGATTATCGCGTTTAAACAAACAAACTCTCCAGCTTTATAATAATAGTATAGATATAGTATTGATCGAACAATCGATTAAGGCTAATCGAATAAGGAAAGAAGCATAATTTCGGGCAACAGTACCTTAATGTTAAGGCATCGGTCTCGCAATCGTGAGGTCGTGGGTTCGAATCCTGACCATTATACTACCGACGTGAACCCATTCCTAATACAAGCCATTGAGCTTAGCTGGAGGGATTAACAGGATTGCTAGTAATGTGGGACCATAATCCCACATTGCTAGTTTTTTTTTTTTTTTTTTTAATTAAAAAAATGTACTATGTATTTCGTCACAGTAGCCTATGGTCAAAGAAGAAATAAGTGCCTTTATAACCGATAGGTTTTGGCTACTGACCAAGACTGCACTTTCATACAAGATTTTTATCGATGAAGACTAATTCCTAACATCCAGATAGCCATAGTGCTGTGTTCATAAAAATCCTACGAATCGAAGTGACACTGCCTTGGCTTTAAGCCAAAATTTGCTAGAAAAAGGTCCAAGAAAAGAAAATGTCACCATAGCTCAGGATGATAGGGGCGACGTTTTAACCGAATATGCAACTTTTTCTTTTTATATTTTTTTTTCACTTAAGTACTTATACAATCTCTGAAACAGAGACAATATCATTCAGACGCTGGGACTTGGGAGCTATGTCGTCGGGTATTTTCTTTGTGGTATGATTCCGAACAATATTTCCTGTTGGAATTTCTGTGTCTTAATGACACAGAAACTAAAAAAAAAGAGATTATGGAGGAAATACTGTCAGAAATCATACCACGAAGAAAATACCAGACGATATAGCTCCCAGTGCCTTAATGAAATTGTCTCTATTTTAGGGATTTGGATCATCATAAATATCAATTATCAGATACCTGTCAATATTTCCTGTTAGAATTTGTGTGTCTTAATGACACAAACATTCTAGCAGAAAGAGATCATGTAGGAAATATTGTCAGGTATTATACCACGGAGAAATACCCGACGATATAGCTGCGAGTGACTGAACGAAATTTGAATTAGAAGCTCTTACAAAATGCTCTGTTGAAGAGAGGGGGGTGGAAAGAGACCAAAGTCCTCATTAATAAACAAATATTCTTCGACAAAACCTTGCAATATTTGGCCACAGAATGATGTTCTCGCTTATGTAAACAGAGGGACAGGCCGTTCAATATTCAACCGCCGTACGAACAGGAAAGACGGTAAAGAAACGTAGTCGAAAATGTGTAACTTACTCTTGAATACCTAATGACGTTAAAAACCGAAGCGTATGGACTTTGAGGAGAAATTTGATGGCATTGTTATTTTGTGAAGGCATCAACATACCTTCAGAAAAATAATTTGGATGATTCGGTAATGGATTAAGCAGACATAATATTAGCAGATGAAGGAATGGAAAATTTGCGAATGATCTACCTTAATTTATGTGAAAGATGTTTGGGCTGTTAAGTTGATCGTATCGTGGACTATTGAATAAGGGTTATAGCCAGCTGCGGATCCAGGATTATGTTCTGGGGGGGCACTTTGAACCAACACCGGCCAAGTGTGAGTAGTTTTACCCATCAACGCGGACCAAATGTATGGCGAACACTTCAAAATTCATAAGTCTGGGGGGGGGGGGGGGGGGGGCAATTGTTCCTGTTGTCCCTTCCCCATTGGATCCGCGCCTGGTTATAGTAATTAATAATCTTAATGTGGTTTCGGTAGCCATTTTACATCTTCTTGAAAGGTCACCAAATTTAGGTCGCAATCTTGTTAGCCTTTCCACTCCTTACAGCCATGTTAAACTAGAAGCGTTAGATTCACGTTAGTAGTAGGTATAATGGAATTCCTGCTTCAAATTACATTTGTTATTCATTTGAGAGTGTTGAGTTACACTGAGTTTTTGCACTCGACTCGAAAAGCCATAACGTGACATCAAAAAGAACAATTCCAAAAAATATTTCCAAAATTGTATTAACTCTTAATCAGTCACGCAAGCATATAAAAGTAATTTCAAACTCAAGCTCTCTACGTACGGAAAATGTGTCTCTTAAAAACTATTTTCTGGACATTGCATTTTGGCAATCCAGCTCAGTCGAAATGGAGTAAAAGCTTAACAGGATCTGACATACAGCCTTTTGTTTCAGGAAAAATGTGAACAGGATTATGTTGTGCTATAAGTTGTATCTTTGAGTTTATTTTCTTTTCCAACGGAATACTTGGTTTAGTAATTTTGGGTATCATAAATAATGTGTTATGTACCGAGTATTGCACTTGTACGTAGGATTTATGTACTTTTTTACGTAGAAGCCTTATTTAAATTTGAGATTATTAAACACTAGCTTTCGCCCGCGGCTCCGCCCGCGTAGTTGTCGGTTATCATGATTAAAGCTATCCTATGTCCTTCCCCGGGACTCAAACTATCTCCATACCAAATTTCATCTAAATCGGTTTAGCGGTGTTGCAGACAGACAGAGTTACTTGCACGTTTATAATATTAGTATGGACTAAGACGGCTTAGTGGTTTTCGATTCACCTGCCTTGAGTTTGACTAAAAAGACATAGAAAAAAGAGAAAGGGATGCCTTTGCTCTGCAGATATCTTGAGGTATAGTCGGAGATCGTCAGAGAATAGGCCCTAGCCTTACTCAGTACTTGGCTCATAATTAAAATTATTACTTTCAATTTAATAGCGTGCGTTAAAGTATTTTTTTTTAATTTCATGGTGAAATAAGTAGTTGACGTCTTGCCATATTTTAAAATTGTGCCCCACCCGTGCTAAAGCTAAACTTTGAGCGTGGGTGACGATCATAAATAACTCATCGTTAATTGTTCGTCTGTCTTATTTGTAGCGGAGACGTGGATCATCGACCTTCAAACAGAATCTGATAACCAGATGAGACATATTTTTTATCAAATTTTATTGATTTATATCATGGCTTTTATTCTTTCAATTCTAAAACTTAAAAGTGTGGTAATAATATTCCATGGACGCGTTGTTGCAGGCAAATCTATACGATTATTTTCGTAATTAAATTATCTTTCTTCCGATACCAATTTTTATTGATTATCAGGGGGTCAATTCACGTATTTAAAGCAGTACAGTTGCAGAGCAGTTGCAGTTAAGTTTCGATTAAAACGGCTATTTTCGTATTCTTGTAACTTTGGGATTGATCTCAAAAACGCTTGCGCACCGTACTAGAATGTCGTTATTGCGCTCTCGAGACGCATACTTGACGCAAGCGTATTTGAGATCGATCCCAAAGTTACAAAAATGGCCGTTTTAATCGAAACTTAATTGCAATTGAACTGCAATTGTACTGCTTCAAATTCTTGAATTGACCCCCAGATCAGTGTAGTTACCTCTGTGGCGCGGTGGGAGTGTATACGACTGCTACGCAAGAGGTCGTGGGTTCGATCCCCACCCAGGATAAAACTTTGTGTGATGAGCATGATGGTTTATTCTGTGTCTGGGTGTTATTTATCTATAACATGTATGTATTTAGAAATATATAAGTATGTTTATCAGTTGTCCGGTTTCTATAGTACAAGCTCTGCTTAGTTTGGGATTATTATCTACGATTCGCCTTGCCAGTCTAAATCCCCATAATGATCGATTCTCCCTTTAAAAAAAAAAACCAACGCGCCCATGAGCTTCCTCTAGCAACCGCTTAGCATCAGGCGGTCAGTATGCTTATTTGCCAGAGTATAAAAAAGGATACCAAGCACAAATTCATTTTTTTCTTTCCCTTAACATAGAACACACTTATCCCATCATATTTACTCATAAGTACATTACAACGTGCGTGCAAAACAAGTAGAAACAAGCACCAATTGGTCCCCATGACGTGTCGTATGAAACCATGTGACAAATGGGACCATAACGCACTCGTGCTTGCCAGATTGTGGTAATAACATCGAGGCACGCGACATCAACAGGTACACTCACCCCACACCCCATGATGGAAATGGTGTTGTAAAAATGGGTGTGATACCGAGTGTTTATGATCCAATTGCTTTTTAAAAGTATTGGGTTCGTTGGTCAAGACTTATGGGTCATTTAGGACAACATGATTTTATTCTGTAGAAGGTATTTGTCCCCGGTTTGTACATGTGTAATGTGTACAGTTTCAAGCTGCCTGTTTCAATTTAAAAAGGTATGATAATGCAATTGGATTGTGCGTTAATGGAGGTACAACAATTATTTACCTACATAATACGCCATTCGCTACTGAAATTAGATAAAAAGACTCTGTAACTATGGCATCGTCGGAGAGGCCCTTCTTATGCCTTAGGCAGCCATCACACGCTCAATCCAGATCGTGATCTGATCAAGATCACAGATCGCAACTGATCTGGATTCGGCTAACTGTAACTCAATAAGTTGTAAGTCAATCCATCAAGGTTGTAAGCCAATCCAACCCTGACTGCCTCTGTGACACGGTGGGGGTGTATCCGACTGCTACGCAAGAGGTCGATTCGCACACGGAACACCACTTTGTGTAATCCACAAATTGTTGTTCCGAGTCTGGGTGTACTTTGTGTACGTGATATGTATGTTTGTAAAGTCGACACAGGGCTTGTACCCTACTGAAGGGATTCGTCTTTTTAAAGAAAAAAAAAAACACGTTGCCCAGTCAATATGGATCACGATCACGGGATCTCGATCTAGATTGAACGTGTAATGGCTGCCGTACACTGTCTGGTAATGAAATTTATAGACACTTTCTGTTATTTGCTGCGTTACACCTGATTTTTAGAAAAAAGTATGAGAAATGTCTGTGTATGTATTTTTAGTAAGTATCTACAGTCCAATCAATGGGTAGGTGGTACAAGATAGTACTCCTTTGTTTTTAATTGAATGATTGGAATACAGATTACTGTAGAGTAGTTTTTATTGGATTAGATTGAACGTGAGGTTATGTGAGCCGTGTGAGCGTCTAGTTTATAAAATGCTACTATTTTATTGACGGGAGGTTTGATTTTTTGCAAAAATATGATTGGTTAACATCCAATAAATAAGCTAATATTTACACGTTAAAAAAACCGAAACGTGAGAGAAAACACCTGAAGACATTTTCCTAAAACAAAGTTAAGAAACATCCTGATTAAACTACCTTAATGATAAAAGGCGTGCAGCCGTTTGGCCGCCTAATTTCGTCAAGATTCTTATGTATCTACTTAAATGTTTGCAATGAGTCTCTTCACTACTTTACCCATGTTTCTTTTCATCATCAGCCTATCACAGTCTACTGCTGTACATAGGCCTCTCCAATTGAATGATTGGAATACAGATTACTGTAGAGTAGTTTTTATTGGATTAGATTGAACATTTCTTTTAGGTAGCATTAATTTATTTATGGACTTATATAGTGTAAGAACAATGATTAACTGCTAAGCTCTAAAATATAAGTACCATAAACTGCACTATAACCTTATTGTTGTCTGTGAAAAAGTATTTGACTGTACATTCCTCAATTTTTTTTAATGTATAACTCAATGTACCGTTGTTTATTGTCCCCAATAAAGAAAATTAAATAGGAGACCGGTTTAGAAGTTTCAGGGACTACTTATAACAAACCAAAAAATGAATCTCTGTCCTTTATAATTCTAGTACCTACCTATATTTATAGACTAGCTGTCCCGCGCAACTTCGTATACGTCAATTTTCCCCGTATTTGCAACAATTTTCATTGCTGCTCCGCTTATATTGGTCGCAGCGTGATGTTATATAGCCTTCCTCCTCTCCTACCCGACAGAAAACGAACTTTTCATGCCGGACCCGTAGTTCCTGAGATTGCCGCGTTCAAACAAACTCTTCAGCTTTATAAAATAAAGTGTCGTCCAGACGGTTGGAACCATACATACAAAACAAGGCGACCTTGCTTGTTTTTAACAGTGTAGACGGCTGTTGCAAACCAAGTACCAATTAATTTGGTTTACAAACAGCCGTCTACACTGTTGGAAACAAGCAAGGTCACCTTGTCGGGAACGCTTGTTTCTAACCGTTTGGAAGACGCTTTAGAAGGGCAACGATTATATAGTAATCCTAGTAGAATTAAAGCCCTGTATCATCAGATTAATCATGATTGGACTGAAGTTTTCGTTTGAACTATTTCATATACAGAAGCCGTAGCCGTGAAGCCGCAACAGTTAATAAAACCTAGGACCTTACTAACCCATTTACTCAACAGCTACAAAGTAGTGAAAAACACATTACTGACGAGATGAAATCCTGACCAGAGCGCTGATAAAGTCTTGGGATAGGGCCTTATCAGTAACAACGGGGTCAGTGGAAGGTCGCCGACAGTTTATCAGTCGACAACCATTACGCGTTAGCAGAAAGGGATATATTTGGTCGTACATTAACCCTGCAAATGCTATTAACAAAATTAATATAGGTATATGAAAAAAACAAATTATCTTCAAACATTTAGCACAGACAAAACGATTATTCGGTTTAGTGGAGTTTTTTTCTAAAAAGTCCTATCATTTATATGGATAAGTACAATATTCATCTATAGCGCTCTTACACACAAACATGAAAATTTAAAAAATGACAATGACAACAACATGACAATTAAATAAAAAATATGAAATATTAAATCACAAATTAAAAAAACAAAAATCATAAAATTAAAAAACGACATGACAATTAAATCAAAAATATAAAACACCAAAAAAAACTTCCCTTTTTTTTTAATAAAATAAAATAATCATTTGGACTCGAACCAAGGTCTTCTGGTTTCTAGACCGCCTGATTTCCCACCTGTCACGTGATCCTGACTAAAAAAGTGCACAACGCCACTAACGAAGCTTTTACTTCAAAAATCATTCTACCTAGGTATATTTGATAATATTTAAGTATATAATTAGTTCTTATAATTCTGTTATGAGTACTATCTTCATTGTATAATTGTTAATTTTGATTTATAATGTTTTATTTCCATTTATTCATTATACTTCCTATCTAAAATATAAACTTACGTACGAGTGGTATAATCACATATACACTCTCGACAAGGTATTACTTAAGCAGCCATAAGTTTTTGCAGGTGAAGGCGTCCTATCTTTATATGAATGAGATGGGAACACATGCTTTGATTTGGGGGTTAAAACCGGTCCCTCACGGAAATGGCAAATAGCTAGGTACACAGTACACCATTGGCCGGTGTTTTGTCAATTGCACCACCTAGAATCCCCCTCGGAAATAGGAAAAAAATCCCTCTGAAAAATAATTCTGTTTTAGGGGGTTCAGATTAGGTGTGGCGTCAAAATAGCGGAGAAGGGCATTTGACTCTAACAATAAAACTGCCCTTAAACTGTTTCTGGAAATATCAAATCCATTCGAGCGGCCCCAATTATTAAAACGAATATAATCATCACATCAACCCATATGATGTCCCACTGCTGGGCACGGGTCTCCCCAGTAAAACTTACTTACTATAGATCCTAGGGGTAATTGCTTATAATTGCGACGCTTGGCGAGGGGGTTGGTGATCGCAGTAAGGCTTTAAAGTATACAGAGGACGCCCGTCTTTCGGTGTGAATTCTCTTTATCGCCTTGACGACATCGACGGGAAGATATCGAACGGCAATATGGCTTATTAGCCAAATTATAATAGTTTTTATACAAATTAACTTCAGACTCTTTCTATAACACGAGCTCAATCGTTGGCATCTTTTAAAAGAATGTTGAAAGATCACTATCTTTCTAATTAAACTTTTAATATCCATTAATTTATCTTTTCCTTTATTTTAAACTAGCCTTCGTCCGCGCCTCCGCCCGCGTGTTTGTCGGTTATCGCGAAAACCCCATGTCCTTCCCCTGGACTCAAACTATCTCCATACCAAAATTTCATCTAAATCGGTTTAGCTGTTTGAGCGTGAAAGCAACAGACAGACAGACAGAGTCACTTTCATATTTATAATATTAAGTATGGACTATTGATAGATTAAAATGAATACTTAAGCATTATTTACGCTGTACACTACCCTTATCTATTTCTTCACTTGTCTCTTCTATCCACCCAAAGGTTGCCTGGGCGAGATCGATCTAGGGATAAGGCCGCCCATTGTACCTACATTTATGTTATACAATGCATACTTTGTTTTTTTTGTATTGGTGTACAATAAAGAATATTATTATTAACTTGGGCACTTGTCTGATTGAACGTGTTATAATCACCTAAACTACCAGACTCGTTATTTAATACAAGCTGTCCCGCGTAACTTCGTATGCATAATTTTTCCCCGTTTTTGAAACATTTCTCGTCCCTTCTGCGCTCCTATTAGTCGTAGCGCGATGTTATATAGCCTATAGCCTTCCTCGATAAATGGGCTATCCAACAAAAAAAGAGTTTTTCAAATCGGACCAGTAGTTCCTGAGATTAGCGCGTTTAAACAAACAAACAAAGCAAACAAACAAACAAACTCTTCCGCTTTATAATATTAGTATAGATTTAATTATTTGATATTTAGAAGTAAGTCAAAGCTTGAAGAAGGATTTAGCAAACCAACATCCTCTTTGCTAATGACAAATAAAAATTAGTCGCGTCTAAATGAGTCAAGATCATTGCCATCTCAACAAAGACGGGCGAATAAAGACCATTAGTCATAAACTAAGATCATCGACTCACACGCAGCTGTCGCTTATTACTTCAACTCGTTAGAGGCCATGGGTTAATGATATCTTCCTGTTCCTAATAATATTGTGGCGCAGTCATACTGGGAAATTAGTTTCAACTTCAATTTTTTTTAAGATGGCTCCCGCAGTAGGCTACAAGCCCTGGTACAAGTCCCGGTTTCAAAAAAGAATATATATCACTTCTTAAAATTAGAAAAAATATGAAGCTAAAGTATTTGTTTGTTTCCTCAATCTCTGTTCTCTTTCTCGATTGAAAGGATCCAAATTACACGTCATCAAGTAATATGATTTGAATTATTTTAGACTAGGTAGGAAACATATAGTGGGCCAATAAAACTTAGTTAATATATATTGTAAAATTAAACCTTAACTTCGGTTGTTCCATTAGTTTAAGGCTAATACGGTTAAATGGTTTTTTCGTCATCCCATCAATAAGACATGCAATTGAACCACAAAAATGAAAGGAACCCGTCTTTAAAAATGAATTAATCAATCTATTTCATTAAAAGGAAGCTGACTGATTGACTGACTAACTGACTAACATATCAACACAGGACCTAAACAATAACGATAAAAACTTGAAATTTTGCACAGGGGTTCCTTTTATAGCGTATTATTGAAAATTCATCCCTGAGGGGGTGAAACGCGGGCCAAAACAGCGTAAGTAACACTATTGAGTCAAGAATAATGATATCTCGCATATTGAAATTCGCAAAGCCGTTTGGGCTATAAAGTGCGCAATGAAATAGACATACCTACTACGTTTAGTAATCTGTGACTACCATAGTACTATTACTTACGGCCGGTCTCAATAATCTACCTATCGATGGATTTGGCAACTAGTGGTAGAATTTTGACGTATTTTGTATGGAGCATATGTAAAATATATAGCTCTAGTAGCCAAATCCGTCGAGAGACCGGCCGTTAGTCTGGTAATAATGATCTCTAAACCAAAATTGCCAACCATTTTGATGAAGATAATTCTTAACTCAATAATCTAAAATTTATGTGATAGAATGGTCATATTGTAATACAATTCAAACAATATTTAAGTATTAATAGACATGTTATCATCAGTTCTACGGAAGCTCTAATTCATTATCTCATTATGTCTGTCTTTGTGTCACTCAAAACTGACATGATATTGCTATTATGTTATTCACGTTACAATTTATATAAGAAGTCGATGACTCAATGGCGACTGAACATGTCTAGGCATCCAGACAAGTTTCATTTATCTTTAAATGTTTACGCCTCCGAAAAAGAAATAATGTATAGATCTGAGTTTAATTTTAGAAAAAAATCCCTCATATTAAGGTAAGGGCGTTGAAGTCTGGCTGGCTGGTCATATCTTCCGAAGGACCGCTGCAGCAAACGAATCCTATAGTGGAGACTTGGAGACCGTGACTTAGCAAACATTAGGTAGGACGGCCCCCAGGCAGTTGTACCGATTAAAGAAGGTCGCTAAGATGGACTGGATGTGGAAAGCAGAGGATCGGGTATTGTGGCGTCAATTAATTTTTCGGCTTTCGGCTAAATTAGGAGAGGCCTATGTCCAGCAGTGGATCTATCAATTTTCTTTGACAATCCGAACTAATATTATAAATGTAATATTAACTCTATCTGTCTATTACGTTTCACGCTGAACCGATTTAAATGAAATTTGCTACGGAGATAGTTTGAATCTCGGGAAAGGACATAGGATATTGAAGTAATTTTTACAAGCATTTCTTGCCAAAGACTTTACAAATATAATAATTGAATTTTGAAAGATGGAAAAATTTGAAATCCAGACTCAGGAATCGAACCCGAGACTTCCGTAGTCAAACCGGGGCCAGAAGCGAACCACCTATCTGGTCTATGTTACTAGATATCAAATCTTTCTATCTCTTAATACTTCCGGATCAGGCCCCCGCAGCGCCATCTAGTCGGTAGTTAAAGAACTATCACGGCTTTATCACGGGATCGATTCCTGAGTCTGGATTTCAAATTTTTCTATCTTTCAAAATGCAATTATTGTATTTGTAAAGGACATAGGATAGTTTTTATTGCGATATCCGATCTCTACGCGGGCGGAACCGCGGTCGAAAGCTAATAATAAGTAAAGTTTTAATTAAAATTGCATGGAAGGCAATGCTTTACAACAGACCTAAGACATTGACTTACACTAGTATTACAAGTATACTCAAAATATACTGGACACAATTTAATGGTGTTTAATATAAGGGAGAACAATGGTGGAATAAGCAGCGCGTTGGTGAACAATAGTAGAGATTCGTTAGTGATATGTAAGCGGAAACTGTACTATGGAAACTCGAATAGCTACAAACGATATTGATTCTTATTTTGACAAAGTTATCTGCCCAAGTCATTGGAGTGCTCCCAAACACTTAGAATTCATTAAAATAATATAATTAAAATAATAATATATGTATATGTTTCTTGAATCATTTTTCACTAAAGTGACCGTTTAGGATATACTAGCGAATTAAAGTTAGCTACCAACCATTTAGGCTTAAATTTTCGGTAGTTACAGTTAATTACGTCTTACAACTAAGCACTAAAAAGTAATAAATAAAAAAAGAAATAAAAAAAAACCCACCTGCTTAAAAAACATGAAAACAACACACCTTAAATCATGCAGTCGGAGGCATTTTAGTAAGTTCACTGGGATACATGAATGCTTCCGACTGTTTTTCATGTTTTTAAGCAGGCAGGATTTTGTTTTTTTTCATACTCGTAAATAGTTCTACGCGTTAAGTATTGTTAAATCTTATGCTTTATTGGTAAATCGATTCGGGTTTTTATGGTCAGGTACATATTGACTTTATCACTTCTCACAAAAAATACGCCACGTTCTATTTCTGACTAACTATCGAGAATATTTAGTAGTATCTTGTATGCATACCAAGCTATGGAACAATACTGTATGCCGCTTTGTTCGTGGCTCTGATCTGACAACTGTGCCATATGCCATATAGGCGGTACATCAAATATGGTAAGGTGCTGTATGAACCTTCTTGTCTTGACAAAATAAGACTTGGACTTATTGGTTTAAGTACCTTGTCGATCCGTTATTTAAAATATTATTTAATTTCATCGAAGTTTTGATTGAAAAAATCGAAAACCGAATTCGATCGATGCAGTTAGAAGTGATTTAATTGGACGACAAAAAATATATAAACTATATTCAGCCTTAGGTATGACGGGAATTGACCTAGATATTGTTTTTTTTTTTAAAGTATTTAGTAATCTGGGTATCACATTACTAGCAATCCTGTTAAACCCTCCAGCTAAGCTCAATGGCTTGAGTTAGGAGTGGGTTCACGTCGGTAGTATAATGTACCTAGATATTTATAATTAATTTAAGCTACACGTCATTTTTGGTAACAAATAAATATTTTTTTCTTTTGTGCCTTGTTCTAAAAACTGGGACCAGTTTGGAAGGTTAATTATTCATTTAACACATTGCTCTTGATGAAAAGGTATTTTTGTTGTGAATATTTTAAACTATTCAATTACAAACATGTAAGTCTCAAAATAACTGAAACAATTAAATTACTTTCTTGTCTCAATAACCTCAAATACTACGGTAATAGCGTTACTGACGATATACTTGTCACCTTATACTAGGTATAAAAAAACAATGTCACCCAATTCACGACTCATTAAACACGCAAAGGTAGTAGATACGTACAAATTATAAACTACTATACACAAAATAACGAGAGTACAGAAGGTAGGCTTTATATAGCGCCCGTAATAACAGACATCGCTCTCGGACATGCAACAATATCGGGACACCTTCCGAACAAAATGGTCTAAATTGGTCTTTAATTCTGTGTCCATGTAAGGCACCCTCGGAACAAAAGAAAGAGGTCTAAAGAGGTCACTGACCTATATACTACTAATACCTATGCTAGACAGACTACCACTGAAAATAACCAGACATCCAGGGAGTTGTGAAAATGTCGGCAAACTGACATGTCGCTATTTTTTACAGCTCCGCGTTTAAAGTGTAAAACAGTGTAAAATATACTTGAAATACGTGATAACTGGACAAGAACGAGACTTTGTGATTGAAAGAAGAAAACTAGATAGAAATTAGACTTGAAACTGGCGTATGCACATAATGTGCGAACCATAATCTCTACCGATTATTTTGGAGGGAAGAGGAAAAAAAAAACAAAAACCAGACATCCTTAAGATTTTGACATTTGGACAGTAAGTTGTCAAAATTCTATATTAAAATTTGTGGAATTCTATAGGTAAGTGTCAATAACCCCCCTCCGCAGTGGGGTAAAAGTTCACAGGACGGTAAATTGATTCGAAATTTGAAATTGATGTCATTTTGTATTGGGTAGACAAGTATCTATTATAGAGATCAGTGATTGATACTCTCAGAATAAAAGAAAGAGGTTTTAAACCTCTTTCTTCTTTTCTGAGGAGGTACCACAAAGTAACGAGACCTCTTTCGAACTAGGCATACATATACATACATAAAGTCAACGCTAATCGAATACAATGACAGTTGAATATAATGACGTCGTTGCGCGTGTAAAACCGCGAAAACGAAAATAAGCTGAAGATCATATTTGCACGCGCAACTACGTCATTCTATTCAATCCCACTTGTCTAGGGGGCAGACCAATTTATTCGAAGGACATTGCAATATTCCGTGTCCGTGAGTATTTAACTTCTAAGTGTGCGTGCGTCGAGCGCGCATTATGTACGATTTCCACCAACCGGACGCCGTAAGAGTGCAGCGTCGAGCATTTCACACGTTGCCAGAGGAAATTTAAACTTCTGTACTTAGACATAAGTTTCAAATTTTAATGGAATTTACACTGCTTGGAACTCGGTTACATCCGCGCGCATGACGCTGCAGCCGGTTGGATGCGCGCGGACGGCTCATCGCGCATGCTCGCGCACACGGACGGCTGCGCGCACTCGTGTGTTGTATTAAAGTAGCTGAGAGCATGCCGACGGATACGCGAGCATGCGCCCGGGTTCCAACAGATTGTGGCCGTCGGCGGATGCGGTCGGCTGCTCGCGCATCCGCTATGATGCGCTGCGGTGCCCTCCCGCGTCGTTCGTTTGGTGGAAATTGTACATTATATTAAGGTTACCTTCTGGAAGTACTTTTGGTACATTGTGAAGGTGCAATCCCTTAACTTTTGCGAATATTCAAACGTTCTCAGCACGAATTTCTCTTACCGCATATTCCTAAAAACTCAAATTAGAACGAGATGGTAAAAATTAATAAATAAATAGGTATTTTTTTAATTTTTTTTATTCTGTTTTAGTTTTTAACGGAAATGTTTTTGAGCCTGTAAACTAGTATTTAATTTTTTTTTCAAACCACTAATGAGGATGACTGCTGAGTATTGATGACCACCTTTCGGCTCCATCATCAGATCTTGTACACTGTACAAGAGTAAGAGCGCATGTCAAGAAGAATATAACGAGGGTAGCCACCATTCCACCTTCTGGCTTCATCATCATACCCTGAAAATCATCTAGGGTCGGAGTATTTATCAAGACAAATCAAACGAGCCCAAATTTAGTAGATTTCCGTTTTTTAGTTTAGGAGGTGCTGTGGCCACCTTCAGAATATTCATCAGATCAAGACTATGGTACCATCATATTACATTGTGACCAAAGTTTTTTTTTAAACTGACGACTCCAGCAGTAGGGTACAAGCCCTGTGTCGCGGTGGACTTTACAAACATAAAAGTCACGGACACAAAGTACACCCAGACTCGAAACAACAATTTGTGGATCACACAAAGTGGTGTCCCGTGTGAGAGTTGAACCCACAACCGCTGGCCTAGCGAACACACTCCCACTGCGCCAAAGAGGCAGTCAACGCAAACGCATCAAACGCCAGGAAGTAATACTAATTTAGCATCCCAGATTTTACTCGCACTTACTAACAAACCAAAACTAATTAACAGGGCAATTTAAATAAAAGCTTGCAAACAAACTTTAAGCCTATGGCTTCTACTATTCCTTTTAAAGCTTTGATATTTTTGGTAAGCGGCATGCTGACAAAATTGACTTCTGTACTCTCGGTATTTGGTGATACTATTGTTGTATTATCAGGTTTCAAGGACAAGTACTTATCTTAATGACTTAAGTCACTTAAATGTTTGTATTTGTTTGTATTCTTTTATCGAAAACCAGTTTCTTCTGTGGGTCACTGTGACTCGAGTAAACGGTCGAGTAAGTAATTACAATGAATATAACGCAACTACTAAGTAGATAATTATATCAGGCAGTATTTGTTAACTATTTCTAGAATTTAGGTTTGCCTCATACCGACTGACTTTACTAAGAAATTAATAAACGCTTGTAGGTTTCTAAGTAACACAAAACAAATTTCGAGTTTTGTTGAAACCGACTGCTACGCAAGAGGTCGTGGCTTCGATCCCCACCCATGATAAAACTTTGTGTGATGAGCACAATGGTTTATTCTGTTATTTAAGTTATTAAGAAATAAATAAGTATGTTTATCGGTTGTTTGGATTCCATAGTAAAAGCTCTGCTTAGTTTGGGATCAGATAGCGTTGTGTGAGTTGTATAGATGTGAGTTATGTGTAATGTGCACTTTGCACCCTGCACAAGACACATTAACCTTATAACAATTACCTACACCTACCTTTCTCGTAAAAAACAATTCCAGCTGATATTACTCCTTCGACCAAATATAACCTTGCCACAATTGAAAACGTGGCCAACACAGACTTGTTCGTAAATAAAAATACCTCAAAAGTAACCGGTTTGATTCCAAGTTCGCTTTTAAAGGGCTGACGCCCAAAAATATTAAAATTCACTCAGCGAACCACTCTTTAGTCAAATAAGTAAAGCAAGTTATGTACAACAGGCCTTCTTTTCATCTCTTATCATTCTAACATTTTG
The DNA here is from genome assembly GCA_945859575.2 of Herminia tarsipennalis. Classification (NCBI taxonomy): domain Eukaryota; kingdom Metazoa; phylum Arthropoda; class Insecta; order Lepidoptera; family Erebidae; genus Herminia; species Herminia tarsipennalis. The sequence goes on along the minus strand of OX243833.2, from coordinate 9,668,666 downwards.
TCACCATAGCTATTTAAAGATTTCGTACTACACAGCTGCTTTAAGCTACGTGTTTTGTATTAAAACACTACCAATAACAATAACTTAGTGATTTTATTATCCTCATGTATCATCAAGTGATTGGCACCGTCCTAGCATTCTAAAGACAAGGTCATCAGAAGCTGCCAAGTGCCATTGCCAAGTGATAACGCTTTACTATTGAAGAGTTCAAGATATATTTACTATTTACTTATATCAATTTACATGTCTTATTATAACTAACGATGACACAGGATTTTTTTATTAAATATGTAGTTTATTTTTTATTTAAGTTCCCTAATTTATTCAAAATTAAACTTAACGTAGGCAAGCTTGTAGAAGCTAGTAGAATAGGTATAAAATTATTAAATATACTCGTATTTCGGGACTTAATCGCGTGAATTATTTAACGGTACGAACCTTTTATTTACCCGACGCGACGTTTCGATCGAATTGCACCGAACGTGGTCACGGGCGAATGATAATTCACGCGATTAAGTCCCGAAATATATCTAACTAGTTGTCCCGCGTCCCGTCGTCTGCGTAAATTTTTCCCGTTTTTGGAATTTGTACGAACATTTTTGTTATTTCTCACTTGATCTACTGTTACTCGTAAACTTGTAAAGGTTACTTTAGCTGTGATAGTTTTCCTTTTAATTTAATTATATACAACGAGCAAAAAAAAAGGTGTGGTCATATTCAAGGGTTGGTATGTGCCAATGTTACAGAGTGTAGATACCTAATTTTATTAAAATCGGAGTAGGTACTCTAACATTTACAACAATTAAAGAAAGTATGAATTATAAAGTTCTATGCCATAATAATCCAATCGAGTTTTGTACCAGGGGAGGTATAATACTTATATCATACGTCTTTCACTACTGAAATTTGACAAAAGGATTATGCTATAACACCATGGTAGATGCAATTCTGACAACATACACTATCCGCAGCTGAAATTTGACCTCTTTTGTACACGTTGTACACTACCCTGATTTTTCCACATCTGCAAAAACTAGCATTTAGCAGGCCCTGGAATCGAAAAGTGACATTTACAACCCCATAATATTAAAAAGTTAAATAAAAAAAAGAACTTAAAAATACCTATCTAACAACACACCACACGATGGGGTAGTTGACAAAAAAAAATCATATCCCCACCTTATGTGTAGGGAACATGAAAAAAAAATTCTATATTGTTATGTATAAAAAAATAAAAAAGGAAGTCAAAGCTTCTACAACAGTGGGGTTGAGGAACAGATTCCTCAGTTTTCACCAGTCCCTAAGACCCTTAGGGATCTGGGAGTCCATTGGGGCCTGTAAGAACAGGCCCCATAGGACTCTACTTATTCGCCGGACTAATTGTGGTATTATAACACCACAATTACCCCCGCTTCTACGTCGTCAACTATGTGACACACCTACGCACTAGTCCTCTTCGACTTCCACGTCGTCAACTTTGTGCCACCTACGCACTAGTCCTCTTCGACTCCTACGTCGTCAACTTTGTGCCACCTACGCACTAGTCCTCTTCGACTCCTACGTCGTCAACTTCTCCTCACCTATGTGCCAACCAACAACTCCGTCTAACCCTGACGCGAGTGGGGGCTACATCAACTTATGCCTCAAAAGCTTCAACCAGAGCTTATTGGGCCACCGAGGGTGTAGGTTTAGTACAGCCCCACTCCCCAAACCGCTGTTTCACTGTGTAGAAACGGACTCCCCATTGTCTAAGCCGTCGCGTCTGTATATATGCTACGCGTTGCGAAATCTTTAATAGCGCGATTCAGGATTTTAGCTATTAATTCCAAAAATACTAATACAAATTTTAATATTTTTTCATAATTATACATTAAAACACATTTAGAATCGATGTGTTTAATTAGAAATACAAAAAAAAGTAATATTACAAGTAATATTCGCAAAGAATGCAATAGACAGATATGGGTTGTAGCGTGTTGATAAGGATAGCAATAACAACAGTTAAGAGAACAACTACAGTGCTGCCATCCTGTATCGATCTTAGGAACTTATAGACCAATTATACTGTGTAAAAAAATAGTTTTACATCAATTTAATTAGGTATTGAATAAACTTAAATCTTGGATGACACCTAAAGAATCGTACTTATTAATTACCTACATTAATAAATTAAATACACAAATATTAAATACACAAATATTAAAAACCGGTTATCTGTGTAATTTATTTTACGTACAAAATTGAGCATTATACAAAGTGTTTTTTTTTTCTTTTTTAACTTTACTCATTTACCTTACGTAGTAAATCGTGCTGTTATGTATTGTATTTTTATTATTTTTTGTAGATAAAATGTACTTTCATACCCACCATAAGTACTCATACTTAATAACAACATCACAAGGTATAAACATAATATAGTAAACGCAATAGAGTGAGTGCTTTTCAAAGTATCGCGTATACGGTATAACCTCTTGCTCCCAAAGAGACCTGACAGGTATATCTTTTGTATATTTTTTCCCCATATTAGTTTATGCAACCTAGCAGATTAGCAAACCATTGTGATTGAGCAGCGTTACTACAGGTACTAGTATAGTATTAAATTATCTGTGCTACTTGGAAAAGTTATGCCACCGATTCTTTTTTTTTTTTTAGATTATTACTCGTATTTATGAAAGATTATTAATTATTTTATCTGTCTAATAAATTTTATTTTTTGATTGGCCTTTGTACTCGTACCTATGATGTGTTTAAGTTATTCTGTATTTTTAGATTTTATATTCTATTTTTTTCTTTTTTTGCTGAAAATCAGCGTTGTTACATGCAATCTATCACAGCATTTGAGCTCGTTCCTTTTGCCACAACATGTACCTAAGTAACTATTAATTTAAACTAAGAAAATATTATAATAATATAGAAGCCGAAGATAGAACAAAGTGGCGTGCAATTGGAGAGGCCTATGTCCAGCAGTGGACTGCGATAGGCTGATGATGATGATGATGATGAAGAAAATATTTGTGAATGTATGTAGGATGGTAATAAAAAAAAATCTAATTCTAGTTCTATTCTAATATCATAAGATCAAAACTCACTAATCTCTGTAAGGGATCGGCTCCTTATCGCCTCGCCGACAAATTTTCATGAGCTTATCCCCATGTGAGGCGATTACATTACGAATGCAATTAGTGTGCGCTGCATTAGTAAGTTTAATTAAAAAAAAAAAATACTGAACGGCTCGTCAGTAGTCAGTGTGCTTTGGTCTTCAACTTGCTCTCTGAAGCCACCCATCTATAGACCGTTACATTGCTTAACCTCACTAATCTCTCTAACTGTACTGAATCATGAATCGCATGTTACCTGCCGAGATACATACGGCCATTTTTGTCACCTTTAGAATCAAATTTTATGTTGTTTTGTTATAATAAAAGGCCTATAACTAGAAAAAGGAACGGTCTAGGCATTGTTAGGTTCTACTTAAAAATATGACGTCAGCTTTTGCCTTTCTGCTTCTCTAACCATTTTTAACATAAATCTAGAGTCAATTTGTATTATGACTAATGGTAGATCGTTAAAAAATATCGAATAGTAGCTTTAGTCCACAGACGGAAAATAATGCTCTTTGAAAAATATCCTCCCTGGGTCCAAGGCCTGTTGGACTAGTGGTTAGTGACCCTGACTGCTAAGCCGGAGACCGTTGGTTCGATTCCCACACGGGATACCTTGTGTTCCACATATTGTTGTTCCGAAACAGTGTGTCCGTAATTTGTATGTTGGTAAAGTCCCCCGTGTGTGTTCGTGTGTGTGAATGGATAAACACTGCTCAAAACAGACTAACTTGGAAAAAGATGAATCCTACAAGGACCATAATATAACTGTTACTAGTAATTTTAAATGTATTTTTTATTAATAATTGTAAGCTGTTTTTTATCTATACTAACATTTTATAGCTGAAGAGTTTTTTGTTTGTTTGAATGCGGTAATCTCAGGAACTACTGAACCGAATTGAAAAATTTTCACTGTTGGATAACCCATTCATCGAGGAAGGCTATATAACATCACGCTACAACCAACAGGAGCGGAGCAGCAATCGGAAATGTTGCAAAAACGGGTAAAATTTATGCAGACGAAGTTGCGCGGGTCAGTTAGTTTTAAATTATAAAGAAGAGACGTTGCGTCTTGTTTTTGTCCTTAATATAAAGAGTAGAATAGTACTATTAAAGTATTCGTACTATAAATCACAGAAGTAGAGAACTATTCGATTTGTACTTACATATATTTACATTCAATAAAATATTATCATACGCGATGTAACCCAAATATTATAATGTTATTGCTTACATTTACATTTGAACCTTATTACTATTAACACTAAGGTTTAATGTACGATATTGTTGTGATATCTGTAAAATGTTGTAGTATTTTCATTGTTTATTATTTGTGCTATACTTACTTGTTTTATGGTATGGTTATGCCGAAAAAATTGTAAAAAATTAATGTTAGTACAAGACAAGTTCCGGAAAAAACTATCGGCTCTAAATCTTGAAACGATGAAATTATTTGACGCAACACTGACGTAAATATTTATTAAAAGCAAAGAATATTATATTACGAGTACATAAGTATTTGGATACAAATACCTATGTACTCGTAATATCCTATTAAAATAGCATTATCTTGTTATGCCTAATCTTTACCTACACATTTGTTCGCAGTCGACGCAGATTTTGGCGGTGCGGACCGGCAAGACCCGACTAGGTTATACTGGGGACCGCCCAGGATGTCCATCATTGCAACCCTTTTACTTGTCTCTCTAATCTAATGTAAAACAGTAAGTCGAGATATTTGAATGGGAAAAAAAATGAGTTTTTTATTTTTTTTACCGTGTTCAAAAAAGGAGGTTCAATGTTCGACTGTATGTATGTTTTTTTTCTTTATGCCGATTATGCGAAGATAGCTGGTCCGATTAGAAAAAATATTATTGTGTTTGAAAGATAAGTCCTAAGTTGTAAATGAGATCCTGAAGAAATTGAGGGGACTCTTCAAATGTTAAAGGCACACTTATATCAATAAGAAAAAAAAAAATATAAGTAAGTGTATTTCATAGTGTACGCAATTGTAAATTAAAAACCTGGCAAATGCTACGCACGATGTAAGGTTCCGTAGCTACCCAGCACAATAATGTTTTATAAGAATTTCTGTTGTTTTTGTTTCATACTACTAACAACGTTAAATAAGTATTTTTCAATGAAATTTGTAAGATAACTTCGTTACTTCCCAATTGCTCTGCTGTTATTCGTAAACTTGTTAAGCCTACTTAGCTGTGATATTTTTTATTTAATTTCATTACATATACTATCCTGATTTTTTCCACATTTTCAAACACTACCATTTACATACTAACATTTAAACTTTCAGTCCGCTTGTGACCACGGCCGGTGCAACCTGGTCGAAACGTCAAGCAATTTTAAGGTAAACAATGCGCGTTAATTCCCGTATAATAAATAGTTATAACCATTTACATAGTTGGCAGGAGAGAGGGACACTTGACTAATTTTTTTTTTAACTTTATGGCTTAATATTTCACAACACCTTAATATTTTTAAAAGACCTTTCCAACAACACCCCACACAATGGGGTAGGTGAGAAAAAAATAAATCCCTACTTTATATGTAGGGTACATAAGTACCCGAAAAAAATATTCTACTTCTTTGTCGGCGTAACTAATATGTATCCACGCCCAATCACAGATTTATAGTACAAAAGGTACTCTAAGCTAACCTCGGAACAGATAAACGGACGGACGGACAGAGCGAAGTTATAAACCGTTTGCCTATTTACCATTTTGACTAGGGAACCCTAAAACAAATAAAGCGTATGTCTACTTCAATAAAAAATAAAAGTCATTTTTTTTTAATTTTTTTTTTATATTAAAAATAAAAGGAAGTCAAAGCTTCTACAACAGTGGGGTTGAGAAACAAATTTCTCAGTGTTCACCAGTCCCTAGGAAGGGAACTAACAGGCCCTAATGGACCGCTTTATCATTAACCTTGGGTATGTAAAACCACAATTAATCCGGCATTACCGCCGTCACCTATGTGCCAACCAACTCCGTCTAACCCTGACGAGTGGGGGCTACATCAACTTATGCAGAACGCTGCATTACAAATACCTCAATAGCTTCGACCAGAGCTTATTGGGTCACCGAAGGTGTAGGTTTAGTACAGCCCTACTCCCTGAACCACTGTTTCACTGTGTAGAAACGGACTCCCCATCGCTCAAGCCGTCGCGTCTGTATATATGCTACGCGATGCGAAATCTTTAATAGCGCGATTCAGGATTTTAGCTATTAATTCCAAAAATACTAATACAAATCTTAATATTTTTTCATAATTATACATTAAAATACATTTGGAATCGATATGTTTAATAAATAATACAATAAATATGTTTTAAATTTAATATTTGAAAAGAATGCAATAGACAGATATGGGTCGTAACGTGTTGATAAGGATAGCAATAACAACAGATAAAAGAGCGGCTACAGTGCTGCCATCCTGTATCGATCTTAGGAACTTATAGACCTATTATATTGTGTAAAAAATAGATATACATAAATATTATTAGGTTTAAATAAATTTAAATTTTGGATGACACATATAGTATTGATCATACTTATTATTTACCACCATTAAGAAATTAAATACAAAAATATAAAAGAAATCAGATTCATTTTTTGATTATTAATATTAATAACTTATATTTTTTGCTACTATTTTTGATTAACATTATTCATTTACCTTACGTAGTAAATCGTACTGATTTTTATCGTATTTTTATTATTATTTGTAGATTAAAATGTACTTTCATACCCGCCTTATGTACTCATATACATATTATAACAACATTACAAGGTATAAAAATATAGTATTCGGAACAGAACGAGTGCTTTTCAAAGTATCACGCTTGTAATTCCTACAGAGACCTGACAGGTGTATCTTTTGTATGTTTTATTACCCCATGTTAGTTCCAGTAGCGACCGAGTAGATTAACAAATCATTGTGATTAAATAACGTTACCACAGGTGACCAATTTGCATAAATGTGTCACCCCTCCGTGTATGGAGAAGTTATGCCGTCAATTTTATGCCTTAGGACTGACGACTTAAGGTCAAAGCACACTGATCAACTTAAAGGGATATCTGAATCTGATCAGTGGCTCTCTGAAGCCACCCATCTATAGACTCTAACATCGCTTAATCTCGCTAATTTCTCTATCTTTACTGAATCATGAATTGCACATTACCTGCCGAATCAAATTTGATGTTGTTTTGTTATAATGAAAGGCCTATTACTAGAAAAAGGAACGATCTATGCATTGCTAGGCTCTACTTATAAATATGACGTCAGCTTTTGCCTTTCTGCTTCCCTAACCATTTTAATATATAGCTAGAGTCAATTTGCAAAATGGCTAATGGTAGATCATATAGAAAAGCAGCTTTAGCCCACGGAAAATAACGCCCTTTGCTTTCAGGTCTATGGGTCAAAGGTTTTTTTTTAATACCGCAAAATGAAAAGACGAGCAAGTCGTGCGCCTGATGATAATCGTCAAGCTAGCTTTTAACAGTAACACTGCCATCCAAATCCTTCGTCGGCAAAGTTCTGATTGTCCCTTCACTGTGTTCTACATTTGAGAATAAGAATTAGAATATTTTATTAGTACAGAATGTAGGTAACAATAAGATGTAACAACAGTTCATGAATCCTTGTACATTCTACCTTTCGGCATACAAACATGTAAAGTCTTAAATACATGTCTCTATGTAATTTATGCATCATAGTACATCATTAAAAAAATCATTTATAGAGTAGTAACATTTTTTTAACAATAATTTGGTTAACTGGTTTTTAAATATTTTTAATGGCTGTTGCTTTAGATTGTCAGGTAATTTATTGTATATCATTGGTGCCATACAGATGGTACTTTTTTTAACAGTGTGGTGCAGTAGCCACCTGTGTGCAATAAATGTTGATACTGAGATCTAATACAATTCGTTCTCTTTCGTGTCTCATTTAACGATGGAAACAGATGCGGGTTCGATTTTACAAAAATGGCTATTTCTAAAAAGTAAAAACATGGAAAAGTTAACAATTTACCTAATTTAAACAAAGGAACACAGCTATCTGTAACCTGCAGGTTAAAAATTGATCTAATGCATCGTTTTTGGGCTTTGAAAATGCTTTCTCTTTCACTGCACATTAATAATATCTTGGGACAACTCACGCAACGCTATTTGAATCCAAACTAAGCAGAGCTTGTACTTTGAAAACCAGACAATATATTATAGATAAATAACACCCACACAGAATAAACCATCGTGCTCATCACACAAAGTTTTATCCTGGGTGGGGAATCGCACCCACGACCTCCGGCTTAGCAGTCAAGGTCACTAACCACTAGACCAACAGGCCAGACGAACTGGCAAGCCAACATTACTTACTAAGTCTCGTTTGCCTAGTAATTTCACTTGTTTCAGTGCTCTTCACCCGTAATACAGTGATGTGCTAAGATCACCATTTTATGGCAGAGTAACTGACCACTGTAGCTACCACCTACCAACCTACCAACCAAGACAGCCTACCGACTCGAACTTGGCCTTTTATATGATTTCTTGAAGTGAAAATCTTATTGAGATGTCTGAGATTTGCACTATATGAGAAACTAGCTGTTTCGCGCAACTTCGTCATAGCCTATAGCCTTCCACGATAAATGGGCTATCCGACAGTAAAATATTTTTTCAATTCGGATTAGTAGTTTCTGAGATTACCGCGTTCAAACAAACAAACAAACTCAGCTTTATAATATTAGTACAGATAAGTCTACACACAATGACTCACTACAAACTCAGTAAACTTTCTTTATCTATATATATAAAAATGAATGTTTGTCTGTGTGTCCTTTATAGAATCGTAAACTATGTATTTGATCATGTGATGATCTTCAGCAAATTGTTGGGCATGAGCCTACGAAGCTTTACGGGTATGGGTAGCGGGGCATCATTGAAAATTTTACAAAAATGGGGAAAAATAACGCAAACGAAGTAGTGTGGGTTAGCTAGTATAAATATAAAGACTTAGAAATCTTATAAAGAGGAAATATTTGTATTTTTATATGTAACGTATTAACTTAAAAACTACTGGACCGATTCCAAAACAAATCAAACAATTACATCACGACAAACACATACACACACACACCACATGCACACACACTCACACACATATACACTTCCTTTTTTTTAAAAAATGTATTTCAACTTTTTGTAAAATCTACCTATGTACTCACAGATTATACTTTCATTATAATATTGTACCGGTAAATATAAAACGCAAATACATAAACCTTTTATCACCAATGTATGTAATACACGAGGAATTGGAACTGTAACTCCTCATACAGGTTACTCCGTAACCTAGTTAGGAGTGCAGAGCTGCTCCCAATACTTACTATTGTAGAAAAAAAATATATATCTCAAACTTTAAATCTATGTAACCAACCAATGTCTGACTGAGACTGTGGCGCGGTGGGAGTGTATACGACTGCTACGCAAAAGATCGTGGGTTCGATCCCCACCCAGGATAAAACTTTGTGTGATGAGCACGATGGTTTATTCTGTGTCTGGGTGTTATTTATCTATAATATGTATATATTTAAAAAATAAGTATGTTTATCAGTTGTCTGGTTCCATAGTACAAGCTCTGCTTAGTTTGGGATCAGATAGCGTTGTGTGAGTTGTCCCTAGATATTATTATATTATACTAAAATGTACTACAATATTGATAATGATCAATAAAACTTATTATTATTAAGAAAAAAATAAATAGAAAAAAAACTTTTTGCACCGTTGGGAAGCTACACTATCCCAGGGTGACATAGGCTACTTTATATACCTGTATTCCCACGGGAACTACGCGGGTGAACCCGCAAAGCATCCGCTAGTAAGTAGTATAAAGAAAACGAGGCGCAATCGTTACATTTCAAATTAAGCGGCGGTAGCCTAATGGCTAAAGCATCGGTCTCGCATGAGGTCGCGGGTTCAAATCCTACCCATTAAACAACCGACGTGAACCCACTCCTAACACAAGTCTTTGAGCTTAGCTGGACGGGCTAACTAGATTGCTAATGTAATGTTTTAAAAAATATATATATATAGGAGAGACGCTTCGTCTTGTTTTTGTCCGCGCCTTATGTCCTTTCCCTTTGTCCTTGACTTATCTATATCTATCCCTACTAATATATAAATGTGAATGTAAGTTTGTTTGTTACGCTTTCACGCGAAAAGTACTCAACCGATCATCATGAAACTTTGTATACATATTCTTGGAGGTATTAGAAGTAACATAGGATTATAAAAAAAAGGGAAAATTTACGCAGACGAAGTTGCGCGAGATATCTAGTAAATAATAATATAAACAGTAGCAAAGTACTATTAAAGTATTCGTACTATAAATCACAGAAATAGAAAATCATTCGAATTGTACTTACACATTTTTATATTCAATAAAATATACTCAAACGCGCTGTAACCCAAATGTTATAATGTTATTGCTTACATTTACATTTGAACCTTATTACTATTAACTCTAAGGTTGAATGTACGATATTGTTGCGATATCTGTAAAATATTGTAGCATTTTCCTTATTTATTATTTGTGATGTTAACATCATATACCTACTTGTAAGTATCCAAATATCTATGTTCTCGTAACATCCTAATAAAATAGCATTATCTTAAAATGTTGATAAACTTTCGCGATTAGTACACATTATGAAAATATATATATAGACTCTACAGTCTACCAGTGAATACGGCCGTTGCAATACGGTCGAAATGTCGTGCAATAAACAAGGTATTTTACCTTTAATTATTCACGCGATTAAGACCCGTAATATGTATATTGTTTATTGCCCGACGTTTCGACCGTATTGCAACGTTCGTGGTACGGGTAGACTCTACAGTTTACACGTGACCACGGCCATTGCAATACGGTCGAAACGTCGGGCAATAAACAAGGTATTTTACCTTAAATTATTCACGCGACTAAGACCCGTAATATATATATTTTCATAGCATTATCTTGTTATGCCTAATCCCTACACCTTTCTTTGCAGTTGACGCAGATTTTAGCGATGCGAACTGTCAAGACCAAACAAGTAAAATGGTTGCAATGATGGGCATTCTGGGTGGTGTCCCAGGTCTCTCTAATGTATGGCACAGCTAATAAAACGAAACATTTGAATGGGAAGAAGTAAAATTGAGTTTTTCAACTTTATCGACTTCAAAAAAGGAGGTTCTATGTTCGTTCGTGTGTATGTCTCTTTTTTTTTTCTTTATTTATGTAAGCAATGATTTGAAAATATATTTGTATTTGAAAGGGCCAAATTGGTCATTTAAAACGTTCATGGTCTTCAAATCACGATTTGATGATGGGATTCTAGAGAAATGAGGGAATTCTTCAAATATTAAAGGTCATCTATAGTGATTTAGATATATTTACTCTCAAAAAGCACCAATTGGTGTGAAACTGATGATGAAGACCGTAGATGACTAGTGGAACTATTCAATATTTCACGGTTCTTCAAGGTCATCTAACTGCTTTATTTACACATAACACTTCATCATCAGCTGTAATACAGCTAATGATGAAGTAATATGTGAACCCTGACTGCCTCTGTTGCGCGGTGGGAGTGTATCCGACTGCTAGGCTCGTCCGGCCGTGGGTTCGATTCCCACACGGGGCACTACTTTGTGTGATCCATAAATTGTTGTTCCGAGTCTGGGTGTGTATGTTTGTAAAGTCCCTCGCGACACAGCGCTTGTACACTAATGCGGGAGTCGCATTTAAAAAAAAAATAACGGCCTTGCATCGGGAAAACCAAGATTTTGTAAAAGTAACTGAGCACTTGACAGTATGCTATAGTAACATAACAATATAAAATACTTTATTATCGTAACCCCTGACCGCATAGAAAAGAGTACAATCGATACATATAGTTTCTGTTTACCAAAGAATAAATATACATATATATATACAGTGTCTTTACTGGGTCCAGTTTATTGGCAATAAATGCACAAGCCCACTTATGAAAGAGGTCGGAGTGGGGTAAGGCGTTTGGCTCAACTAATATGCGGAAGCGACATTATACTGGAAACTATAAACAATCAGCGGGTCAATTCACGTATTTAAAGCAGTGTAGTTGCAGTTCAGTTGCAGTTAAGTTTCGTTTAAAACGGGCATTTTTGTATTCTTGTAACTTTGGGATCGATCTCAAATACGCTTGCGTTAAGTATGCGTCTCGAGAGCGCAATAACGACATTCTAGTACGGTGCGCAAGCGTTTTTAAGATCAATCCCAAAGTTACAAGAATACAAAAATGGCCGTTTTAATCGAAACTTAACTGCAACTGTACTGCTTTAAATACGTGAATTAGCCTCCTAGGCTGTTATTTATACTAATATTATCACAATGGCCCAATTAAGAGGCTAAGTGCGACATTGCGGCCCCTTTATAACAAACAAAAATACTAATATTATAAAGCTGGAGAGTTTGTTTGAACGCGGTAATCTCAGTAACTATTGAAAAAACATTTTACTGTTGGATATCCCATTTACTGAGGAAGGCTATATGCTATATAACATTACGTCACGGCCAATAGGAGCGAAGCAGCAATGAAAAATGTTGCTAAAACGGGGAAAAATTACGCAAACTAAGGTGCACGGATCAGCTAGTACTAACCATAAAAACGAGACAAAGCCCGAGTATCAATTTAAAAACTGTAGGAATATGATATACATACTTAGAAATAATAAAGAAAAAAATATATCAAAAATTTGCATAGCGACATCTAGCGAACAGTCCTTGTACTACTAACTGAAATATTTCTTCAAGGATATATTTTTACTTATTAAGTTTACGAATAACAACGTTTTGTAAGTTAATCACGTAAAATACCGTGATTTACCTGGGTCTGGTCTGTCAGCAACAAGAGTCAAATGTTCGTACTAAAAAACTAACAAAATACCTAGTTTTTTGCTGGCGATGGTATTCTTACGGCTTTAAATCGAGTGTTTATGTTAGCCACCTGGGTTCTTATTTACAATCTTTATTCCGTGCCCACGGCAAGCCCTTGCGAACGTCAAAATCTTAAACCGGTAAACTAAGAGCTACGTTTAGAAATGCATTGACACGCATTTCTTTTTCTGTCGTGTTTGTGAGCACAGACCTAGTCATTTACGACACGATTTTGACAGTTCGCACGGGCTTGCCGTGGGCACGGAATAAAGATCGTGAATAAAGACCCAGGATGGTATCTAGTGGTTAACTTATAACCATGTTATAATATCTTGCTTGTATAAACTTAGCAAGTAGAAAGCTTCCAGGAAGATTAATAAGCGCTCGAGCCTCCAACAAAACTTAAAACTAAAACCTATTTCTTATCCCTTGCACCGGTTGCTCTCAATAAATTAGTGCAGTAGCTCCCTAGCACTTAATGCCAGACTTACGGCTACACTTAGCAAATGCCTTCCTTAACACCTTTTTTGATAAAATTCGACGCTCACCTACAGGTTTTTTAAAGCATTAGGTGCTGAAGCGAAGTGAGAATGTCTGGAATTTTATTGTTCAATAGGTAGGTGCTAGCATTTTACCGTGACCACTATTTCACCACTTTATATGTACAAAACAGATGAATAAAGAATGTTCGTAATTTTTAGAGAGCTCTGGTTTGTAATGGTTTATTAATTTTTTTTAATATGAAACTATCCTGTTTCGTATTCCTGGAAAAGACAGATAATTAAAAGCGTACTTAGGCTTAGCTGATCCTCAGTACAAACTTAACAAAGTTTAAACTGACCGTTGTTGGCCCCATTGTTCTTAGTATAAGCTTAAAAATACAAAAATCAAAATCATTTTTATTTTATTTAAAAAGCTTTATACTACACTTGTGATAAGTCCTGAGTCTGTTCGCAGGCAAAATATAAAGCTGGAGAAAAGAACAAGGCAATAATAAAATAGCTTAGCATAATCTAAGATGATTAATTCACTACCCAAAACAAAAGTTATCTCACCAAAAACATTTTCATGTAAATTAGACGCCAAGACGAGTAGGTATATATTGCTACTACTCTAAAAAAAAATTTGTGCGCTCAAATTTGTCCACTGCACATGTGTGGTAGAGAGCTGCGCTTAGAAATCGCTAGTTCGCACGGGCTTGTCACGACAACGAAATAAAGATAGTGAATATTCCCTGGAATATTCCCATCTTATGGAAAGCCAAGCTCCTAACTCTACACGCCCTAACCTAATACTTTCTAATTCGAAGTAAACCGTTCTGCGTGAATCCTAGTCATACGTTTTCTACAAACCCTACATCGTAGCCAAAAGATGTGGCTTGGCTTTTTCATAAAATGAAAATTCACAAAATGAACGTCGAAGTCGACGTTCATTTTCAATACTTTCGTTTTTAAATCCATATGAATTTCTTCTTCATGGCCTATGTCCAGCAGTGGGCCGATACAGGCAGATGATGATGATGAGTGTCTACGTCCAAAACAAAAGGTACACTTACTCAACAAATCATATGTCAAGTTTAAAACTAAACTTCAGCTAAGCCTAGTTACAATTCATATTTACTATTAAAGCCTTTTCTAGAACATTATATAACTTCCAAAGCTTCATATTCAACGAACAATATTTCTAGGTCTGACTAAAGGGTAAAAAAAAACAAGTCTAAACGTCAAGCCTATGAACACGGCAATTGAAAGGAGACAATCGCAGGCAGGAAATGAGCGGATGGCTGAGAACGAATAAAAAACATAGCGCCGGAATACGACAGGGAGAAAAAAGTGTGCTAGGGTTGTCACTTACGGGAAATGTGACATTGTTTTTTGGAATACAACTAGTTATGACTAGAGTGTGTCTGCACACGATTGGTCAGCAGTATCTTCATTCATGCTGATTTTACAGTCACGCTGATTGTCGGCGCTGAGTAAGTGACGCTGTTTGTAATTAAATGTAAACAGTGACACTAGTACTGTCACTGTTTACATTTAATTACAAACAGCGTCACTTTAAGGGGGCTCCAAATCGGTTAAATGATTTGCACCCCGCCCTCCATCGTATGTACATTCTTCGAAGGTAAAGGGGTATTTGGGGGGGGCCCCGAGTGTAACATTTCATCGACGTTGCATCAGCGCCGATGATCAGCGTGATGATAGCGGCGATAGACTAATGGCTAAGGCATGAGTCTCGCAATCGTGAGGTCGCGAGTTCGAATCCTACCCATTATACTACCGACGTGAACCCACTCTTAACACAAGCCATTGAGCTTAGCTGGAGGGGTAAACAGATAGAACACATTGCTAGTTATCTTTACAAACAAAAACTGCCTCTGTGGCGCGGTGGGAGTGTGTCCGACTGCTACGCAATAGGTCGTGAGTTCGATTCCCACACGGGACACCACTTTGTGTGATTCACAAATTGTTGTTTTGAGTCTGGGTGTACTTTGTGTCCGTGACTAATATGTTTTAAAAGTTTCCCGCGATACAGGGCTTGTACCCTAATGCAGGAGTCGTCTTTTTTAAATAAAAATAAAAATCCGTTTTTATAGGATAGCTCTTTTGATTTCAAAGTTGATCAGATCTTGTTTGTTTTTATTTGATTTTACGTGTGAGTAGTGTTTTCCTGTGATACCTACGAGTATGTGTTTTCGCGTAGGCACTGAATATCAATAATATTTCATTATTTCCAACTAAAACATTGACACCAATTCTGTGACGCTAAAATGGGAGAAAATGGTGCACGATTTTAAAAACATGAAATAATTTTTGCAAAGAAATAACCTTCTTCTACCCATAAATAAATCTCGGACAGCTATATTTCAAATTTTGAAAAAGTCATAATCTTATTAAAAACTACAACCATTTATAAAAGTAACAAAAACTGAAAGCCACAAAACTAAACTGAGGTCAGATATAGACTTGACTTGACTGCCTCTGTGGCGCGGTGGGAGTGTGTCCGACTGCTACGCAAGAGGTCGTGGGTTCGATTCCCACACGGGACACCACTTTGTGTGATCCACAAATTGTTGTTCCGAGTCTGGGTGTATTGTGTCCGTGACTTGTATGTTTGTAAAGTCCCCCGCGACACAGGGCTTGTACCCTACTGCGGGAGTCGTCTTTTAAAAAAAAAAAAAAAAAAAAAAGACTTACTATACCCCTTTTCATTGTTGAGACAGGAAAAAACGCCACGCCTAAAACCGCACTGCCCTGGTTAGACATTGCGGTTATGTGGATTTGAACCCTCAAAACAACCTTCTGTGTACCTGTTCAATGTCTTCCTATGGGCAGATTCACTATTAGGTACTGGTGTTTAAGATAGCTGGGAAGGTACCATTAAGATAATTCCAGTCTTCGTTTGGAGACAGGTCACAGCTAAATGCTGATTGTAGATCCATGTGTTGCAGTCAGCAGATTACACTGATCCTAATTTCATTTAAACTGTGTAATGTGGTAAATTTTTTAATTTCTTTAAACAATTATTTCGTAATGTATCAGGAAATTCAAAGCAAAAAGACAGAAATAAAATACCTCTTAACCAAAATAAGATATTACGAAAATATATATATTACGGGTCTTAATCGCGTGAATAGTTTCACCCGACGTTTCGAGTCTACCTGTGACCACGGCCGTTGCAATACGGTCGAAACGTCGGGCAATAAACAAGGTATTTTACCTTAAATTATTCACGCGATTAAGCCCCGTAGTATATATATTTTCATAATGTGCAGAAATCGCGAAAGTTTATCAACATTTATAGCAAAATAAGATATTTAACCTTTGATTTTATTCTTTACTAATTACGTCACGAACCAATTGACGCCTCAAAT
This sequence comes from Herminia tarsipennalis, assembly GCA_945859575.2. Lineage (NCBI taxonomy): Eukaryota > Metazoa > Arthropoda > Insecta > Lepidoptera > Erebidae > Herminia > Herminia tarsipennalis. The sequence goes on along the minus strand of OX243833.2, from coordinate 9,651,725 downwards.
TTTAAGTTGGCAACCCTGCAAATTAAAACAACAGGATATCAAAGGTCAGGCGTCGGTAATTTCTAAATGCAAGTGAATTGACCGTATTGACACAAAATAATGAGAGTACAGAAGGTGCCTTCATACGTAAATTGCTCGAGCAACGCAACGCATAGACAATATTCATGGACACGGACTTACAAATCACATCAGAACAAAATTGTTGTTCCGAGTCTGGGTATAGTTCTCTGTTAATTATGTGTGCAGCCACTGTTAGGGCACAAGTAACAAGATAGCACAACTCTCGAAGTAGACAGCGGGATTTATGTTAAATAAAAGGGCATCTAAACGGGCCATTTTTTACGGCAATTTATGGCGGCAATGCTGTGGCCGGCAACATGGCAGTATTCTCCAATGATTGCCAGACGATCACTGAGCGATCGATTTTCCGCAATGTTGCCCGGACAGTTTTGTTGTTGTTTCAGTCGCTCTCTATTTTATTGTTGCCGGGTTGTGTAGCCTGTTTGATTCTGCGCTCTTACACGCAGAATCATGCTCTTTACAATTGCAGACATATTGCCATTATTGGCCGAGCAATTAGTTGCTTATAGTGCCGCCACCAATTGCCGTAAAAAATGGTCCGTTTAGACGCCCCTTAAAGGAAATACAACTGTACGGAGGGCGTTCTGAGATCTGAGATCTTCGTGTCCGTGAGCGACGTCTAGTATGCATTGCTCGAGCGCTTTGTATGAAGGTTACCTTCTGCACTCTCATTATTTTGTGGCATCGAGTTATATGCATGTTGACCTCGTTAAATTGTGCAGAAATCAATCATGTTCTCGTTACGTGATGACTAAAATAGACCGCAATATCTACTTATATTGGATCAAGTCAAAACAGCATTTGGTTTAATTGGAATCGTATTACTACAAAATTACAGTCGTATTATTACCCGACTGTAACGAAGGGTTATGTTTTTCGCGCGTATCTTGTACGTATGTATGTGACATTATTTATTACCTCGTATCTCACAAGCCACTGAATGGATTTATACAATTAAGACGTCGTTAGATTCATCTTGACCGCCCAAGTGTTCTTAGATAGACGACGGCGACGTTTGAAAAAATAAACATGGCGGCTGTGAGATGTCAAAATAAAGAGGTGGGATAAAAGCTGTTTCGAATACTGCAATATAGGTATCAAATTAAAGGACTCGTCTTAAGCGTTTCAAAAAAGTATAACATGATTATGACTGTGATACTAAAAAAGTTAGTTAGCATCTATTCTTATTTTCAATTTTCAAAACTTAACAATAGCTGTGATAAAAAATAGTTGTTACATCCTACAACTACTCAAAAGTACGAGTATTAAATAAAAAAATAAATTTAAAAATTAGAGGCTAATGAGTCTAGATGAATTTAGTAAAGTGCCTCCGACTACATGAAATTATTTCATGGGCTAGTTTCCAACTAGTCAAAATAACAACTCTTTAAGAAATGTCAAAACGCAGATTTTATATAGAGATCTTAAGATCTCATATAAATAGCGGACTATGCGTCACTGTTTTTTTCTAGTCAAACCACTTTATTTTATGATATGATTATTAATGATAAAAAATCCTATTTAACACAAAAAAATAATAAGGAATTAATCGTTGATAGTTTAAATGGTAGTTTTATTTACTTTTTAAATTTTTAGGATTTTTTGTTTACCTAGGAAACAAGTCAATTCTGTAGGGGATCTTGTTCCCATCTTTTTTGGGCAGGCTAGTTTTTTTTTTTTTATTTATTGACCGAAAGGAATTTAACTAGGGAATTCTATAATGGAGCAGAGTACAGTAGAGAAAAATACAACTGCTTTGTACGTATCTTAGTGGTGCAAAGGATTTGGCAAACATATAAAACATGGACACAAGTACATGCTTTGTATGTTTGAGTTGAGTCACAGTCGAGAAACAATATAAGTAATAGTAGAGTATGTATATGTACCCAAGATAGTTATACGGGGGGGGGGGGGCATTCTCGTAATTTCGTGGGAATTTAACGTGGTAAAATTAAATTAATACGTAATAGGTACACATTTCACCGGTCCTTGGTTACTACGTACCTGCTACCTACTGCAGTCATTTCGAGCGGTGGGGGGGAGGGGTTCAGGAAATAGGTACGCCCATAAACTATGTACCTACTTCGTGGATCTTATTGGCCAAAGTCCATGTCCATCTAGACTCGAAAACCAATTTAAGGATCACACAAAGCGATGTACAACTTGCAACTCTTTGAATCACAGTACGTAGTTATATTATCAAAACAGCAAGAAGGATTTTCATTAAACTTAACTAAAAACCATTAAAATGCACTAAATCGTTTAACTATTTCAGGAGCTACAAAGTCTCAAACAGGCACATAGACACACAAATTCACACGTCAAACTTATCACATTCCTCATTTTGTATCTGGGTCTAAAATTCTCCTAAAAGTAAACCTTAAATAATAGCGAAAACTATATCATAATTCGTTTCCTAATTTCGATATACTATGCCCACAAACGTAGTAAGTGTAAAAGTACCGACAGTAAAAATTATCAAAATTATTAAAATCAAGCGAGGGTAGTTGAAAAAACCCGCGGCTCACGGAGACATCGCTAAGCTACCATCAGTCGACCCATGACCACGATCGATGCAATTCGATCGAAACGTCGAGTAAATAAAAGGTTCATACCTTTAAATATTTCACGCGATTCATTCCCAACAATATTCTAAAAGATCCTAATAAGTGACAACACAGTGTCTTCCTAGACAAATAAAGCCATTTAGCAAATAAAGACTAAGCTCGGTATTTCGTGGACGAAACATTTAACAAATGAGTGGCAGCCCTACGGCGACAGGTAAAGGGGTACAAACGAGCGGAGATATTGCTGGACGCATTCAAAATGGCAGTGATTGGTTTTTGGGCTTTTAACCGTCGATATAAAGATGTACCTGTTTCTTTGCTTTCTAATATGTTCGAGATTATGCTCGATTGGATTTAAAAAGAGTAATAATCTACCTATAGACCTGTGCTAGCTACATAACTCTCCTAATATCACTACATAGTATAAAACAAAGTCGCTTTCTCTGTCCCTATATCCCTATGTATGCTTAAATCTTTAAAACTACGCGATGGATTCTGATGCGGTTTTTTTAATAGATAGAATGATTGAAGAGAAAGGGTTATATGTATAATAACATCCATTAAGTAGTGGAAAAATAAGGAGCGGAGCAGCAATAAGAAATGTTGCAAAAACGGGGAAATTTACGCAGACGAAGTTGCGCGGGTCAGCTAGTAATATATAAAGCTTAAGAGTTTGTTTGTTTGTTTGAACGCGGTAATCTCAGGAACTACTGGTACTTTAACTGTTTTCTACAAAGAAATTAAATATTATGTGTCACGCCATTAAATAGGTACCTTATTTAAAATAATGATATATAGTTTAAAGATGCCTTTTAAACTATATCCTTTAAATATCTAAATAATATTATAAAAATCAACTTTCGCGATTTTGTATATATTACAGGTCTTAATCGCGTGAATAGTTTAAGGTAAAATACCTTGTTTATTGCCCGACGTTTCGACCGTATTGCAACGGCCGTGGTCACGGGTAGACTCTAAGTAGGAACTTTTAGAATTATATCGGGACTTAGTCGCGTGAAATATTTAAAGGTACGAACCTTTTATTTACCCGACGTTTCGATCGAACTGCATCGATCGTAGTCAAGGGTCGACTGATGGCAGCTTAGCAAAGTCTCCGTAAGGCGGGGTTATCAACTACTCTCGCCTGATCTTGATAATTTTGACAAATTTTACTGCCGGTACTTCCACATACTACACTTACAACGATCCTTTACACAGATTCGTACCTTAAATATTTCACGCGATTAAGTCCCGATAATCACACTAATATTATAAAGGCGAAGTTACCTACCTACCTAGTCTACCCGTGACCACGGTCACGGCTAGACTAGGTAGGTAGGTAACTTTCAATACGGTCGAAACGTCGGGCAGTAAACAAGGTATTTTACCTCAAATTATTCACGCGATAAAGACCCGAGATATATGTATATTTTCATTATATTATATTAATTGTTACGAATTTCGACTACTAAATAGGTACTTACCTACATCACAGAATATAAGTTATAAGTTAAACATACGTTACATTCGTAGCATGTATTTGTAGCCTCGGGTATTACCTGCAAACAACGTGAAACTATTAATATATAAGCAGTTAGAAATTCTCAAGAACAGCTAACAAGGTTTACAATACACCATGATTTTAATTGGTTATTCGAGAAAACATAATTTGTACTCAATTATGGAACTATTCCTCTTAAGGCCATTTCCATAAATAAAAATTTAAATAGTTTGATATTTCTTTTTATAATTCATTTTGACAGATTATTTATAGTTTTTTTTATATACCCCTTTCGGGTCGGACAGGGATTAATTTACACCTTGTGTAAAAGTATACAAGTACCTACTTAATTTCTGAAGTAATGTTCATAGGCATTTCTTGCCAATATCTTTACAAATACAGCTGCGAAGGCCTAAATTTCGCGAGCAACAAGAGATAGAAAAATTCGAAATCTAATAACATAGTCCAGATAGGTGGTTCGCTTCTGGCCCCGGTTTGGCTACGGAAGTCTCGGGTTCGATTCCTGAGTCTGGATTTCAAATTTTTCTATCTTTCAAAAATGCATTTATTGTACTTAATTTCTCATAAAATCTTATATTTTCACACATACCTATTACCTATCGTAACCTTATCGCGTGAAATATAATAATAAAGATAATAATATAATAATATTAAAAAATATTTATTCACTTAGGAAGCTAAATACTACACTTGTGAAAAGTCGATTCTACATGTAGGTACATGCAATGCCTGTTCTTAAACAATTGGTAAAGCCGAAAAAAAGAACAAGGCAATAAAAAAACGCGGACACTCATTTTAAATTGCCCATGTTCTCAATTTTTGCATTTATAAGGACTGATGCAAAAGATAAAGAATATTATTATTTAAAGGTACCTTTTGATTACAGGATGTTGAATGCACATTACCAACCCCCAAAGATTGAAATAATATCTAATAATCTATACTAATATTATAAAGCGGAAGAGTTTGTTTGTTTGTTTAAACGCGCTAATCTTAGGAACTACTGGTCCGATTTGAAAAAATATTTTTTTGTTGGATAGCCCATTTATCGAGGAAGGCTTGAGGCTATATAACATCGCGCTACGACTAATAGGAGCGGAGTAGCGACGTGAAATGTTGCAAAAACGGGGAAAATTTAACCATACGAAGTTGCGCGGGACAGCTAGTTTCAAATAACCGGACATCTACCACTAGCAGCATCTATCTAACATCATATAATTTTCAAATACCTCCAGACTTCCCCAGCTGACATAAAGATTTTTTCGCTATATTTTTGACTGCCTCTGTGGCGCGGGGGGAATTTGTCCGACTGCTGCGCAAGAGGTCGTGGGTTCGATTCCCACAGGGGACACCACTTTGTGTGATTCACAAATTATTATTCAGAGTCTGGGTGTACTTTATGTTCGTGACTTGTATGTTTGTAAAATCCCCCGCGGCACAGGGCTGGTACCCTAATGCGGGAGTCGTCTTAAAAAAAAAGTGTTGCGTAACTGGAAAATCGTACTTTTATTAACTTATTTTAAAAGTCTACAAAAATAATCTACAAATACTATAAAACAATATTTACTGTGCAAACTAAAGTATTTAATTAAATCTAGTTTCAAAAACCGAAATGTACAAATTCACTCGTAATAATTCGACCGAAATGCTGCCCGGCGTCGAAAAGCCACTAAAAGTTTTAGTTAAACGACACGAAAACAAGAAATGTACTACACGCTAGAGACAAAAGCAACGTTGGACTGAGAAAAAAAACAACTTGAATTTCGAAAAGGAAGAAATTGAAACCGAATTTCCCGTGAACAAAAAAGAAAAGATCTGATACGCCGCTAAAGAGTTCCGACGACGTCCGCTTCTAGAACAATTTGAAATTGGAAAAACCGTTTTGTGTTTAAATGGAAATAGTGTTTTGGAAGTTCCCACTTTCGAAATTTAAAATTAAGTCGATATTGATCACATAGAACTATTTTGACTGCAAGAGAGATTTTTCGGTCTATTTTTTTTTTATTGAAATTCCATTTATACTTTAACCATATTTCGATCTGTCCTATAATCAACTATACAATGTTGTTCAAATATTTTAACAGCATAAACGTAGAATTATGAAAACGACGACAGCTCAGCCTGCTGCTATTTCTACCCGACTTCGCAAGAAGGAGGGTTATGTTATGTGTAAAGTGTTTAAGAATAACCTTTTCTTAGTATAGTGCAAACCTGAAAGTAGTTTGCTCAGAATCTGTAACACAATCCAATGGGGTAGTTTTTGGACCATGTTATATTTTTCAATTCATTAATTAATCAATCATTGATCATTCTAACAGTCCAAAATCTGTTTACAATGTGATGTGAAATGTAATCATTACTTATATATCAATTATAACCATGGATTACGTAGGTACTACGAGCCACATACTGCGATGTGATAGCGTGAAAGACACAAGACAATGTAATGGTACATATTTCAATATTTTCATTTAATTTTTTTTAAATGATTTGTTGTAGTAAAATTCTTGTTGGGGGTTATAATAAGTAATAGTAATAATAATGATGTATTCACTTATGAAACAAAATACTACACTTGCGAAAATTCGATTCTACATTTACCTGTGTCTGTGCGCAAACAATATGTAAAGCCGAAGAAAAGAACGAGGCAATAAAAACTCGCGGCCACTCTTTTAAATTGCCAATGTTTTTTTGTTTATAAACTGTATATCCAAGTAAGGTGTTGCCACCATTATAATAAACACTATATTAGAGGACTAGTGCAAAAACATAAGATAAAAAATATTATGAATATGAAGCATCGGTTTCGCAATTGTGAGATCGCGGGTTTTAATCCTACCTATTATACTACCGACGTGAACCCACTCTTAATACAAACCATTGACCTTAGCCGAAGGGGTTAACAGGATTGCTAGTAATGTAGGACCAAAAAACCCACACTGCTATTTAAAAAAAAAACAAAAAAGAGAAAGATACGGACCTTTTAATTACAGGATTTTAAATGCACCTTACCCACCCCCAAAGATTTAAATAAAATCTAATAATTTAAAATAACCCGTCATCTACCACTAGCAGTATCTATCTAACATCATATAATTTTCAAATACCTCCATTCCTAAAACTGACTTCCCTAGCTGAATCAGCTGACATAAAGCGCTGCAGTTAAAGCATGGCAATTCAATTTGCAGAGTCGCAAAACAGCAGTTAGGTAGCGAGCACATTTACGTTCAAAATGGCGGACCTACTACATGCACATTCAAAAGTGTCTTTGTCCGATACGCTTTCCAGAAAAAGTTTTCAAAGGCTAGTCGTTGGAGTGCTGGAAACTTACAGTTTTGTTTGTTTGGTCACTTTTGGTATATCTTTTTTAGTCTTGTTTGCCTCTGGTGTTTTGTCCTTTTCGAACACGGTTTCAAACGGTTTCGTGTAAGGTGCTTTCAAGTTTGTATGGTTTTTTAGATCGTTTTAAGCTATTACATAGCTTTTATCGCGGGCTCGGGCTTTGAGCGCGGCGACCGAATCAAGAAATTCCGTAACGAAAAATTCTGTAACGAAAATAAAATCTAACACCTCCCACTCCGCCTGCCATGTAGCTCGGCCGAGCGTTCGCTTAACGTTTATGTATATGGTACAACTGTACGAAGCTCGCACGGATCGAGACGAGCTGCTCCGAAATGTAATGGAAAAAAAATGTGTTTTTTTTTTTTTATCGCGTATGTTGATAAAAAATGCTTTACCGCGGCACACATTTTTATTTTGTTGGTTGTTGAATTGGACTGTTGTATTGTGGCACGTTATTCATTTAGGTACTATGTAGCTTAGTGTAGTTTAGAGCTTACGAGTAGTTCTATAAGATTTGTATCAATAACGGTTGAATTGAAATTTAATAAAAATCTCCCGCTCGTGGCTTCTTTACATTAATTTAATAAATATAAAATAATGTCTTGGGACAACTCACACATCGTCACCTGATCCCAAACTAAGCAGAGCTTGTATTATATTAGCCAGACAACTAATAAACATACTTATTGTATTTCTAAATACATACATATTGTAGATAAATTACACCCAGACACAGAATAAACCATCGTGTATATCACACAAAGTGTTATCCTGGGTTGGGATCGAACCCACGACCTCCGGCTTAGCAATCAGGTTAAAGTCCAATCTCCATAAACAAGTAGTAGGAGATTAAGATTTATTCAATATTTTCCAAAATTGATATTACATGTTCATTTAATGTTATGTAAATGACGTAGCCACGAGCTAGGTTATTAATTATCAAAAAAATGGAAAAAATAAGAAGCTTATTGAAAAAAAAAATTAAGATTAATATTCCGTTGTGTAATCTGTTAACTGTGAAAACTTTCGTCACTACCTACTCAAAAAAGACACCAAAATAAAAATATGATAAAGACAATTTATTATTCCGATAATTAGACCTCTTTCATAATCGGATTTTCCCTGAAAATATCGACGTAATCCTTAAATTCTGGAACGAATCCTTCTACGATTTAAATTTCAGTTCCAATTACCTTACTTACTGGAATTGTAAAAATAAAAATTGTTTGAAACCGACAGCCGGAGGCAAAACAATTATCAAGGAAAAAATAACTTATTTTTCACTTTGGAGAAACTCCGTTTGAAAATAATGAAGGGTTCGTTGGAAACATAAATAATTGTTGTCGAAAAAGTCAAGGCAATAAAGGGTTAAATTTGACGAAACCATTGTTTTTACGTCTTCTTTAACCTTCAAAGTTGACTGGAAATGAAGGAACAAGAGTATTGAAATAGATTTGGCTTCCCGCTTGCTAAATACAGTTCTGAAAATACGCCTTATTAAAATTTGAAAGTACTGTTTTGGGCACAAGTCACGTTTGAAACCACTGACGGGTTACTGACCTTGTTTTTTGAAAAATAAATTATTGTATCGTCAAGGTTACTAACAGGGAAATTCTCCAGGTGGTTTGTTATTAAGGCGCTTCCGCGTGTAAAACCCAGCGCTAGTCGTTTTTTGTGAACTATTGCGGAGCTATCTGCTCTTTATCCAAAAAGAATTATCAACTAATAAAACTACATTACATTTCTACATAATTTTGACTCCAAAATGGTAGATTTTGTTTTTGTTAAAGGAGTATAATGTTTATTTAATCTCCTCACAACGAAACCACAGAAAAGAGAAATAATTATTGACAATTTGCATCTCCTCGTAAAGTACAATTTTCTTTGATTTGCTACTTACACTAATGGATAGGCAATTTATTAAAAAACATTATGCTAGAAAAAAAAATTTCAAACGACCAAAAATTTATTTTAAAAAGATTTTATTCCAAAAACTGAGCGCATTCGCTACGGTGCGGCGAAGAGGGAACGAATGCTTATGGTTATTTGGTCATGGTACGGCCCTAATAAAACAACTCCCTTTATCAATCTCGTGCTCATACTCAGAAGCATGCGTTGCAGATTTTATTGATTTTATTTGTGGGGGGGGGGGGGGAAGCTTAAATGCCACCCAAGAGGTCGTGGGTTCGTTCCCCACCTAGGATACAACTTTGTGTGATGAGCACGATGATTTATTCTGTATCTGGGTGTAATTTACCTATAAGCATGTATTTACAAATTTATAAGTATGTTCATCAGTTGTCTGGTTACTTTGGGTTCTGGTTACTCTGCTTAGTTTGGGATCAGATGACGTTGTGTGAGTCGTCCCTAGATATTATTATTATACATCCAAAAATGTTAACTCATTTAACAAGAGTACATCGAGCAACAACTCCAAAAATTATGTCGTTCCAGCCCTAACACGAATAATTTCAAGTTCAAAGTTTTCGATGCCACGAATTTATATAAAAGGGAACTACCAACGTACAACTCCGCGTTTTTACCATTGACTAGAGTTTAAAACGAACCGAGTTACTGACTTTGTTCTAGCCCTAAACTTTCTGTTCACTTAGCTTAATGTCAAAGAGGAACTCTGGAATGCCGCTCTGGAACTAACTTAAAAAAAAATACGACATTTACTGCTGGGTGTGCAGTTAGAGTGTGAAATTTAAATTGCAATGTGCCTTTGTACGTTACATGATATCACGATAGAAATGTATTCAAAAGTAAATCTACTTGAGCCTCGATTATTTGTGAAATATTTGTGTCAAAAATGTGTCGGCCATGTTCGCCGAAGCGAGATTAAATGATTTTCATGCAATCATATGCAAGCGGTCTGCGTCTATGCAGACTCAGGAGTAGTTCTAACAGTATTCTAACTATTCTGGCGGACAAAATCGATGGGCCCTTTAATAGACTGTGGTCAAGTAGGCATGTGCGTGAAGATGTACATGCACCAAATTAAATGTAACATACTAACACTAGGTTAAGATCGTACTAACATTATATGGTTTCAATTTTATGTGAAATAAATGAATATTATATTATATTATATTATATTATATTATATTATATTATATTATATTATATTATATTATATTATATTATATTATATTATATTATATTATATTATATTATATTATATTATATTATATTATATTATATTATATTATATTATATTATATTATATTATATTATATTATATTATATTATATTATATTATATTATATTATATTATATTATATTATATTATATTATATTATATTATATTATATTATATTATATTATATTATATTATATTATATTATATTATATTATATTATATTATATTATATTATATTATATATTATAAATAGTACCTACTTGGAACGCAGTAAAATTTAATGTCAAGGCCACGCTTTTCTTCTAGTAGGTACTTGTAGTTTAATTGTCAGACTTGGTAGTATTTTTTAATATAATGTAAAACGGACTATTCAATCTTTAGTTTGATGTTAACCATTTTTTTTAACTTTATTTTTTCCTACATCCCCAATGACTTATAAGTCCAGAATCTGCTATATATGTTTTTTTTTAAATATAACTAACAATGTGGGATTGTGGGTCCCCACATTACTAGCAATCCTATTAACCCCTCCAGCTAAGCTCAGTGGCTTGTGTTAGGAGTGGGTTCACGTCGGTAGTATAATGGATAAAATTAGAACCCGCGACCTCATGATTGCGAGACCGATGCCTTAGCCATTAAGCTGCCGCCGCTTCTAAAAATGAATTCCGATTTCCGTTGTTCACAGCATAACTAAAAAACGACTTTACCGATTTCATTCATTCTTTTTTCTTTAGTTTTGTAATAAGTACTATGAGGAAGGTTCTTGCGTAAAAAAAAATACGAAAATAAAACGGGGCGGTACGAAGTTCTCGGGACAGCTGGTTATTCATAAAAAAACCTTTTTACAAAAAAATATTACCGACTTCTAAAATAAATACAAGGCAAATAAAAAGCAAAAAATAATATCTACCAAGAATAACAAAAACAAATTAACATTTTGAAGTTGGTGCCATGAAATAGTTGTTTTTGTTTAAATCGGCACCAACTTCAAAATGTTAGTTTGTTTGTAAAAAAGTTTTTTTTTTCTTAGTTTTTAGTGGGTTGGTTTGTAATTCACTTAAGTTACAATAGGCTTATGTCAACTGCACAAGTCCCTTTACAAAATATTGCTTGCCCCGATGCAGGGCCGTTAATTGTTGAGGAGTTCACATGATAGTTCACTATATTCTATTACATTGTGTAATAGTAGTATGACGAGAATAAAATCCTACTTAATAACTAAAGTAATTGAATCGCAAACCGTAAAATATTGAATAAGTCCGCTCGTCATTTGTGGTCTTCATCATCAGTTCTACTTCACCAATAGGTGCTTTTTGAGTCTTAATCACTATGAAATGTACCTAAATCACTGCAGGTGTGCCTTTAATATTTGAAGAGTTCCCTCGATTTCTCCAGGATCCCATTATCAGATCGTGATCTGATGACAATGGGACCAACTTGGAAGTATACCCATTCAAACACAAAACTATTTTTTCAAATTGGTCCAGCCGTCTTTGCATAATCGGTGAACAAACAAACAAAAAAAAAATACAGTCGAATTGAGAACCTCCTCCTTTTTGAAATCAGTTGAAAATAAACATAATTATCTGACAACCGTGTGTAAGCAACTGTTTAATTTTTTCGGCTTATGACATAAACAACTTACACAATATTACGCCCTAAGACCAACAGTTGGACGCAAATATCCCAAGCTAAATAAAGTCCTCCCATCCTCTTAACTGTCAAATAATAAAAACCCTTTTATTCGTTTCAAACATGAGGACATAACGACTACCTAGGCCTACTATATGATTATAATAAAAGACCTAAACACACTAATACTACGTTCAAGCGCTTTCAAGAAGGACGAGTACCTATCTAGTCAACTTAATGAAGGTAAAAACACTCGCAAACCTTCAATATAAATGTAAAATAACTTCTGAAGACGGTATCAAGGCGTTTTTCGAAGACAAATTGGCAATCAGGTTGTAAGGGAGTCTGAACGTCCATTACGTGGCGTGTAAATGGTGTTTGGGCGCGTAGGATGCTTTACCTTACGAATTTGAAGAGTAGCTCCTTATATTTTAACTTTGTGTGTGTGGGATTGAAATGCTGGTTATTGATTTTATATTTGAAGAAAAATCTTGAAATTTTGATTGGATCTGTTTTTAAGTAGTAATAAATTTATTATTTTAGGGTACAACGGGACTCTTATAGTTTCCTCATGTCCGTCTGTCTGTCCGTATGTAACAGGCATTTTAAAGAGTTTTTCATTCTTTCAAAGAGTACGCAATGAATATTGATGAAATTTGGTGAAAAGATATCTTTTAGTAGCCACTACTTAGATTGATAGCTACCTAAATAATAAAAATAAATATTTTTAAAGGGGGCACTCTATGTAGGGATGAGGTTATAGTTACCCTAAAAAAAAAATACCTAAACTTTCTATTACTAACACTAATTTGTTTTGTCATTTTGGCTACGGAACCCTAAAAATGGGGGATGTTGGCTATCACGATGAAAACCCCGAGACTCAAACTATCACCATATCAAATTACATCTAAATCCTAACAGACAGATAGATTGATTTTTTCCAAAATGCAATTATTGTATTAGATCGAATTACTTTCACATTTTTAATATTAGTTTAGTTTAGCATTTCGTATCTTTTACGTCAGAATGTTGCTGTTTCTCTAAATAGAGATACTTATAAAGGGTTCATGACTAAATTCGGGAACTTTGCCAAAGGAGGTTCAACAGACTACTCCATGTACGCAACGCTGCATTGTATGCAAAATATTATAATACGAGTATCATTGTATATTGTATCTGCAAAGGAAACCACTATTTCTGTGTTTGGCTAGATATTATTCAGTGATTTTATCTAGACTTGCCCAAATTTATGTAATTCGAGAAATACAATCTTACTACAAACGGTTTTAGACACGTTCTAACTAAACACATGTTTAAAGATAAAGAATGAGTATCTGTGTTTAATATTACCTATTTATGAATACCATTGTGGTATGCGTTTCAAATGAGAAGATAATCGCGATCGCGACAACTTCACTCTGTACTTGTCAAAATTGTACCGCTGGCAACAAAAACTCCCAAGTCGGGTAAAGTACCTACGTATGTGTATGGAATGGAACAGACGTAATATTTGTTTTCTTTGAACTATGCACCTAACATTTTTCTTTATTAAAATATTTTAAACAAGTAAATAGGTAAAATACAAGAATCTTTTACACTTTTGTAGTATTTCAGTCAGAGGTGATATTTTTTTTAACTAAAACATATCTATAATAATAAATAGTAAAATACAGTGATTATGTATAGTTCATTAGAGTAGGTAGGTATTTCTGTGTAATACTAATAGCGCCCTTTCTTTTGAATCATTTTATTGCTGACCTTACATCAGACAATGAAGTTGCAGTCGTAATGCGAATCAAAATGTCATCATGACAGTTATCAACTCATTTGAAACGCATAGTACCTATTCCTACCTGTACTAAGGGCCGAATCACACGGCGCGGTACGGCACCGCACTGCAGATAATTCGCCGCACAGGCGTTCACTTAGGATGCAAAACAACTCTTGTGATACGTCGGGATTCTACATGTACATGTAATGCCAAGTTCTCAAACAATAGGTACAGCCGGAGTAAAGAACATGGCAACAAAAAATCGCGACCACTCTTTTCAAATTACCAATTTTACAATGTTTTTTTTTTTTTGAATGTTTGAATGTTTATAAACTTGATATGGGGGTAAGGTGCTCCCTGTGGCATACCATAGATTTTAAATGCACAACAGGACAACGCAGCGGCACGGCTCAGGCAGTACCGTGCCGTGTGGTTCGACTCTTAAGGTATGCATTCATGGGTTTGCAATATTTTTTGAAAAAATTATACATATGTTCAGCACATTCAATTCAAATACATCTTTCCAAGAAATAAGGTTAAATCACATTTAATTTACAAAAAAAAAACAAAAAAGTATTATATTTTTTACTTTAAACAGTATTAGCTTAATAATTGTTTTCTAACCGATGTCGGTTACAGCGACCAATCTCATCAGTGACTAGCCCACTACGCAGGAGATATTATACACAAGTTTCTCTATTCGAGGGAATAGAGAGTGCACTTGTGACGAAAATCAGACATTACCGGACTTAACGTGCTCTCCGAGGCACATAGGTGTTCGGGGTTCGACGTATTTCGAAAACAGTTACCCATCGACAGCGGCAACGTTGCTTACCCTCGCAAATATCTCAACCTACTCGGTCCCCACAGAGTCACGGACCTCTAACTCATCAGCTAAATAAAATTAGGATTCTGATGAAAATTTACAGAAATAATAATATCTAATAATATCTTGGGACAACTCACACAACGCTATCTGATCCCAAACTAAGCAGAGCTTGTACTATGGCAACCAGACAACTGATAAACTTACTTAAATATTTCTAAATACATACATATTATAGATAAATAATACCCAGACATAGAATAAACCATTGTGCTCATCACACAAAGTTTTATCCTGGGTGGGGATCGAAGATCGAACCCACGACCTCTTGCGTAGCAGTCGGATACACTCCCACTGCGCCACAGAGGCAGTCTATCAGTATATCAGTCTATAAATGTAATTCATGGCTCAAAACTAAACATAACGCGATTAAAACCGCGAAGAACAGTTAGTACTTTATAAACTTCAGATTTCGAGTGGTACCGGCTTAAGAATAGTACCACCCCATCTCTTCCCGTGGGTGTCGTCAAGGCGACTAAGGGATGTCACACTGGAGGACGGGCAGCAGCGTCCTCTGCGTACTTAAAACCTTACTGCGATCGCCAACCCGCTCGCCAAGCGTGGCGATTATGGCAATTACCCCCAGGATCTACATACTAGTAAGTTCTACTGGGGAGACCCGTGCCCAGCAGTGGGACATCATATGGGTTGATATGTAAACTTCAGATAACTTTCATCTAAATTCTCTAGACCTACTATTTTAATTTCAATTACTATTAGTAATATATAGCAGTCTAATGTTCAAAGACACTCCCTAACAAGTATTTTCATTAAGCAGAACATCGCAACACAAGTAAATAAGTAGAAATAACGTACTCGTAACTAAGCCCGACTCAAGTCTCAACAGATAAACTAAACTAACAAGAAACGGCTCATTTGGATCGTTTAGTAAGACTAAAGCGAAGACGAAAATCTTAAGAACATTTTGTCTTTTTAACCTACAAATGGATAAGGGTAACGTTATATTGTTACGCGGAGCGTGAAGCGAGATGTAGGGCCAAAGAAATATATAGGTATTTATCAGTAAATTTAAATGAAAACCGCGACCTACTGATATATCAAAGCACAACGAACATGGGGTAGACGAGAATTTTTTTTTTTTTTTTTTTAATAAAAAAAAAAAAAGATAATTAGCAATGTGGGATTGAGTTCCACATTACTAGCAATCTTGTTAACCCCTCCAGCTAAGCTCAAAGGCTTGTGTTAGGAGTGGGTTCACGTCGGTAGTATAATGGGTAGGATTCGAACCCGCGACCTCACGATTTCGAGACCGATGCCTTAGCCATTAGGCTACCGCCGCTTCAAAATTATCCCCACTTTATGAACATATATATATTACGGGTCTTAATCGCGTGAATAATTTAAGGTAAAATACCTTGTTATTGCCCGACGTTTCGATCGTATTGCAACGGCCGTGGTCACGGGTAAAAAAGGTATTTTACCTTAAATTATTCACGCAATTAAGACCCATAATATATATATTTTCATAATGTGTACAAATCGCGAAAGTTTAACAACATTTATCCCCACTTTATTTATAAATGGGGTACACTAAGGCCTCATCCGCACGAGCGTTTTTAACGCACGTAAAAATATCACTAAAATGCATTCCCAAGCATATGTTCACACGGCAACACGACGTATTTTCATCGCGCAGTGTTGTATTTTCAACGCTGGCCGTTGGCAATAGATCACATCGAGAGGCCGAGTCGTCAATTTTTACGCGCGTTAAAAATACGATCGTGTGAATGAGGCCTAAAAGACAATTTTTTCTAGATTTATTAAACCTCTTTGTAGGAGTAAATGTTATATATCCATGATAAATTGCAGCTTTTTAGTAGTAATGGCTGTATTACACCAGGGTTCCTTATCGCATAACTAGCTGTCCCGCGAAACTTCGCCTGCGTAAATTTTCCCCATTTTTGCATCATTTCTCATTGCTGCTCCGCTCCTGTTAGTCGTAGCGTGATGGTATATAGCCTATAGCATTCCTCGATAAATGGGCTATCCAACAATGAAAGAATTTTTCAATACGGAGCAGAAGTTCCTGAGATTACCACGTTCAAACAAACAAACAAACTCTTCAGCTTTATAATATTAGTATAGATAAGAGAGGTGTAATCAGATTAAGATTAGGTTAAGATTTAGAGTAGCATTATTAGATTAGGTTAGGGCTTAAAATGAGTGCCACCTCATCTCTTCCATTTGGTGTCATCAAGGCGACTAAGGAATTTTACACCGGAGGACCGGCAGCAGGGTTCTCTGCATACTATAAAGCTTTACTGCAATTGCCAACCCGGCAAAACGCTAAAACGCTTTCGCTCCGCTAGACGCTCCGCCATTTTTTCTCAGCTTCATCAAATCCTAAGTAATTTTGCCCATCACACCTTTTCTTTTTACCAATTTATAGGGATAAAGGGATTAGGTTGCTGCCTATATTGGATATAGTCCGGGATTGACAATCTAATGGACATTAATGTGCTATTTCGTGGTAGGTACAAACTAGAAGTGTACGGAAAAAAGTTATTTGGTTTTTTATGTCACTGTTTAAGCCTAACTATACGTTATTAAATCTTGAATCTATAGTGGACTTTGCCTGATCTTAAGCTTAGGTTGGAGCTTAGGAATTATAGTCTTAGGCTATAAAGTCAACGGACAGCATATACATATTGTAGTGGAAAATATTATTTTGATTCATAGTCATAGTCATAGTTATTTATTGGTAAGGAATTCTTACATGTCACAAAATTATAATTTAATAAATTAAGGAACAAAAATAAAAATAGTCAATAGAAAACAGGTTATGTCAATGCATTAGGATTACGAATTAATGCTAGAAAAACTTATAGCTATTAAACAACAAAAAATAATAATAATAATGCCAACAAACGAATAACATAGCATAGTGCAGTGTCAATAAAAAAGTAAAAAATAAAAGTAAAAAGTAAAAAATAAAAGTAAAAATTCTTATATGCTCCTTATAAGATCTCTAAATAAACGAAAATATGAAAGAAAGAAAGAAAAAGCATTTATTTTTTACACATAGTGCATTTAGGCAAATCTTAATCACAAACTAAAAATGTTTACATGTGTGTCAAAATTTGGTTCACACTCACCACTATACTGCCTCTACAGTACTGCTACGAGTCAGCGCTGGTTTTCAGTGAGATCCAAAATGTTGACGTTTGAGATAAATTACTTAACAACATACACATTACAGAAGAAGAAATAATAGTCCATACCATACATACATACCTACACAAAATGAAAAAGAAACAAAGAAAAACAAACAACAAAAAACCGCTGCACATAAAATATGTGTTTTTTTTTTTCTTTTTATTTTAAATAAAGATAACTAGCAATTGGAATTGTGAGTCCCACATTACTAGAAATCCTGCTAATCCTTCCAGCTAAGCTCCAATGGCATAAGTTAGGAGTGGGTTCACGTCGGTAGTTTAATAGTAGGATCGAACGTGCGACCTCACGATTGCGAGTCCAGGCTTTTACCTGATTTGAAAAATTATTTATCCGTATTTCCGTCGTGCAAGCAACTCACACTTGACCATTGTCGAGTCTAATTTGAAATCTCTCGTGAGATTAAGGAGGGGAAGAGAGATCAAGCCAAATTTCACAATATCTCACTTGAGGGGAGGGGGGGGGGAGTGGTCAAAAATCCGCCAAAATCACCTAATCTACATTAATATTACAAAACTGAAGAGTTTGTTTGTTTGAAGGCGGTAATCTCAGCAACTACTGATTCGAATTGAAAAAGTCTTTCACTGTTGGATAGCCCATTTATAAAGGAAGGCTATAAAACATCACGCCACGACCAATAAGAGCGGAGCAGCAATGAGAAATGTTGCAAAAATGGGAAAAATTTAGACAGACGAAGTTGCGCGGGATAAAAGACACCTCGCTCGAGCAAGTACGTATAAAGGATTTTTTGCAAAATACTGAAAGTAGACAATTTCAGTATTTCGCAAAACACTAACAAAACATTTTTTATAAACAAAGAGGAAGTTTTAAAGTTTAGTAAGAAATCTTAAACTAAAATTTCTATACTAATTTATATAAGACGCCAGTTTTAATTACATGGTAGTGAGTACGGGGATCTCATCAAAAGTTTCTGACCGAGTTTTCTATTATGCAACGCTAGTCTGCCCGGGAGTTTAGTTTTAAATCCCTGAACAAAGACTTGGAAGAGTTCACAGGGTTACAATAAACTGGTTATTATCTACTAGCTGCCCCGCGCAACTTCGTATGCGTAAATTTTCCCCGTTTTTGAAACATTTCACGTCGCTACTCTGCTCCTATTAGTCGTAGCGTATGTTATATAGCCTATAGCATTCCTCGATAAATGGGCTTTCCAACAAAAAAAGAATTTTTCAAATCGGACCAGTAGTTCCTGAGATTCGAGTCAACAAACAAACAAACAAAGCAAACAAACAAACAAACTCTTCCGCTTTATAATATTAGTATAGATTACCAAAGAATTAGGTTCTAATAGTTAGCGATTTTGAGCGTTGTATACAGAATTATAAGTTTTATTAAATGTTGATAAAATTTTGCCATTTTTTTTAAGACTACTCCCGCAGTAGAGTACAAGCCCTGAGTCGCAGGGGAGTTTACAAACATACAAGTCACGGACACAAAGTACACCCAAACCCGGAACAACAATTTGTGGATTTGTGAATTATTGCGACGTTTCGACCGTATTGCAACGGCCGTGGTCACGGGTAGACTTGTGTTGTTTTGAGAAAGCTAAAAATTACTAAAAGCAATCTTCACCGATTAGGTATAGGCACATAATCGCCGCAATTTAAAAAAATATATATTTTTCTTTAATTGCTTTTATTTTTAATTTTAAAAAAAAATTTTTTTTTTGGCAATGAAATGTAAATGGCATAATATGCTTTTACGATACCTATGTCACTCCACAGGATTCACTATAACATAGTGAATCCTGTGGAGTGACATGATATATTGCCAATAGCTAATTCCTTCGTAAATTACTACAGGTAAAATAGATCTACTAATGAGTTTGTATCGTCTTTACCTACTCATAATACTAGGTATACGCCCGTAGGTGATGCCAATGTCATACTAGATACTAGTAGATGTATGACATGTGTTAAAACGTAGGTAATATATTAACATACTCATTACAGTTGCTTAATAAAGAAGGAATCATATTTGGATGGACACTGCGCATATAATATGTAGGTGTTCATTATACTCAATAAGGTAATGGATGCTACGATCAGGCGATAAGCAGCATTACAACATAATTCAAGCTATGAAAATAAAATTGGATCTAATATATATACTAATATTATAAAGCTGAAGAGTTTGTTTGTTTGTTTAAACGCGGTAATCTCAAGAACTAATGATCCCTATTGAAAAATTCTTTCACTGTTGGATAGCCCATTTATCGAGGAAGGCTATAGGCTATATAACATCACGCTACGACCAACAGGAGCAGAACAGCAATGAGAAATGTTGCAAAAACGGGGAAAATTTACGCAGACGAAGTTGCGCGGGGCAGCTAATAGTAGATGATAAAACCACAGTAAAGATAAAGTATATTTTACTGTGATAAGACGATGATGTCCTTTTGAGATTCTTCGTTCGTTTACAATTATAATTAGTTTACTTTTTAATTTTTAAATCTTTGTAACGTTTTTTAGTTTTTTTTAATTAAAAAGCTAGCTTAGTGCAGTGATGTTTCTTAGCTTGGTTTGATAACAATCCGTACCACCATTTTGAAGATTATTTAATGCATCTATGATAACCGATTGTCTGAGGATGCCTCGTGTAGATGCGAAACACGTGTCGAAGTTTCACTTCGTGGAAGCGGAATATTGCAAGTCAAGGGTCTGGAGGTGCCTACCACTCGACTTGGTAAGAGTACCGGTCACTAATTTTCTTTGTTGCAGGTCTCTCTTGTTGAATGCGGTCTGTCAATCTATTTCGATTGTTGTATTAAGGGCATTTCTTTACTACTTCAATCGTGGTGATTCACAGATCGAGGGTGGGTGGTGGGATCCCTCCCTTATAATCTACTTAATGTATCTACATATATTTTTTGCCAATAAGAATGACAAAAAATACCCGTTTACTTTGCTCTTCCTGCTCCATATCAAAATCCCTTTATAAAAGAGATACATCACTAAAGTAAAATATACCAAAGAGAACGACTGGAACGGGGTTATAGTAATTTTCTCTACAGTATACCTTGATACTACACCCATTTTGTTGGCTTATCGTTCACGCCAATATCTTGTAAGAAGGCCATCAGGCAAGGTTAACCTACATACTTTGTAACAAAACCTACAGAGCCTGCGGAACTTTGATAAGCTGAAGCGACAACAGACCTATTTAGCTGTGTGGTATAAAGTAAAAGATTACAGCGGTTATGTACACGTCATATTTCTTGATGAACATCAATCAATCAGTTTATCGGTTTACTGCTTTATATAAGCCTCTCCTGATGAGAAGATGAGACGTTACATTCACAAAATACTAAGAGTTATAGAAGGTCATCGCAGTAGTTTATACTGCCAGTGTAACTGTAGTTTATAGTTTAGACTGCCTCTGTGGCGCGGTGGGTGTTTGTCCGACTGCTACGCAAGAGGTCGTGGGTTCGATTCCCACACGGGACACCACTTTGTGTGATCCACAAATTGCCGAGTCTGGGTGTTTGTGTCCGTGACTTGTATGTTTGTAAAGTCCCCCGCGACACAGGGCTTGTACCATAATGCGGGAGTCGTCTTTTTAAAAAAAAATAAAAAAAATACAATGCGCACTTGATCAACGCACACGTAGTCTCGGAACACCTTCTGCACAAAATGGTCCGGGGTAACATTATATTCTTTGATAAGTGAAGAGTTATAGCGAATGATGTTTTTATGGCGTTTTGACTAAAATAAGTTGGAATTCCTAGCTAAAGGTGTAGCTTTTGAAACAAGGTGAAAAAGAAAGTTCAGTCAGATTGACGATCGAGAAACTTTAAATTATGAAACTTGCTTATGAAGCTATTGAAGAGAACCTAACTACGCAACAAGTACCAAAAATTGACGTATTGTTTAGGGATTAACAAGATTAATAACATATAGAAAATAAAAAGTAGAAAGGTATGTATAGAGTATTAAAAAGCGAGACGAAGCTGAGTGCTGAAGCAAAGGTGTTGCTACTGTTTTTCATTCAAAGATCATGGTTTGTATAAAAAGACCAATTAAAAATAAACCGAATAATCACAAAACAATCTGTACCCACAACTCAGCTGTGTCTATCTAGAGTTATCTACAAATTGTTGCACTGTGTCTAGGTCTTCTTCATGTTTGTGAATTGTATGTGTATAATAGCCCCCGCAAAACAGGGCTTGCACTGTACGGTAGTTGTTTTTAGGGTTGCGTACCTCAAAAGGAAACAACGGAACCGATATAGGACCACTTTGTTGTCTGTCCGTCCGCTATTTATCGTGTCAAAAACACGTGGAGGTATTGATTTGAAATTAAAACCATACAGTCCCTTGAATCGATGAAAAATGGAACTTCTAAGTTAACGCAAAAAAAGATACGAGCGTTAATTTTAAAGACTGCTATTTATAATATACTAGCTGTCCAGCGCAACTTCGTATGCGTAAATATTTCCCGTTTTTGCAACATTTCTCGTCGCTGCTTAGCTCATATTAGTCGTAGCGCGATGTTAAATAGCCTATAGCCTTGCTCGATAAATGGGCTATCCAACAAAAAAATATTTTTTCAAATCGGACCAGTAGTTCCTGAGATTAGCGCGTTTAAACAAACAAACAAACAAACTCTTCCGCTTTATAATATTAGTATAGATACCTAATTTTGTACGGCACCCACGGTGGACGAATACGACAACAACAACATTCAAATAAACAACTCGCTGTCGTTTATACCTTGGACGGTGTCCCCTACATCATAGCGGATGCGTAATGAGCGATTTGTGGAGCTGACTGATAACGTTAGTCAGACACTTTGTGTTCCACTATCACTAAATAGGTACGAGTATGTTTGTTTGGGTGCACCCTTATTTGTATCAAAAATGTAAGCTTTTTACATCACAATGATGACAAAAAGCTATAGTAATGGTATTGATACTTGGTAAATTGATAATTATATAGATGTTAATGCAGAATTAATTCTAATGAACATAGTAGAAGTAGAAAAGCACACTGATCTCCCTTTTAGCACTATATGGTAGAAATAAACGAAGAAAATATACATCGTTTGCAATAGAGAAATAGGAATAAAGCATGCTTTCACAGTCTAGTTCTATATCTTCCTAGGACCGCTTCTTTATAATAGTCTTAATGTGATTGCAAATATTTATTCCACGTCTCTAGGAAATTAAAAGAAGAATCTTAAGAAAGTCATTTGTAAGATTTGTAATATTGTTATATTTTGTTATCATAAGAAAATGAAATAAATAAATTGAAATTGAGAAAATCTATAGATTGAATCGATTAGATCTGACGAGCAATGTTCGATACCGTCGATATTTTCGATTGCTTTGTTCGTCATTAATTGTATTAGGTATTTAAGTTTTAAGGTCAATCCTATTAATAATTTGATCAATGATTGCTAGCAATGTTTAACTCACATTACTCACAACCTAATAAGTTATATTTTATTTAATAAAAATAAGTAAAATTACGTCAACATAAATATTTGATTTTTTTTTCAGCTTCAAGAGGCTGTAGGTACACTTGAGTATTTTATTTAATTTCAAAGATAACTCCACGCGTTTCCGATATAAAGGGTCTTAAACAGAAAGAACGGATGGACGAACAACAAAATGAACCTATAAGGGTTCCATTTTTTCCTTTTGAGGTATGAAAAAAATAAAATGTACATTGTACTTTCATACATAATTCTGATTTCCATATCGCACGCGCATTGAACTAACTTGATAATTTGATTATTTACTTACGGTCGTTTATTGCCCGACGTTTCGACCGTATTGCAACGGCCGTGGTCACGGGTAGACTCACGCGATTAAGACCCGTAATATATATATTTTCATAATGTGTACAAATCGCGAAAGTTTATCAACATTTACTAAAGGTCGGTCTCAATAATCTAACTATGGATTGATGGGGCTACTAGAGTTATATATCTGGTGTAAGCTCCATAAAAAATATGTCAAAATTCTACCTCTAGTAGCCAAATCCATCGATAGATAGATTATTTAGACCGGCCGTTACTTGTTTACAATTTTTGTACAAATGAATCTCTCTTATCAATTGTTGATTGGTTACATAATCATCCTGTATAGTTAGGCAACACCTGCATCTAAACACAGTTTAAACTCCAATATTACGATTTGTCGATATTTGTATAATCGGACCTCAAATAAACCCTTCCAAATCCATACCTATCAGCTCATCACAAACACTTAATCTGTACAGCTTCAACATTGTAACACCTGATTAATATTAATTAAATAACCCTTTAATAGCTCTCGGCTCTTGTCTCAAAGAGACTATAATCAAGATTACATCTCTCCTTAACAGATATTAACAAGAGATAAGGACGGCGTTTTAGGGTCAAGTAGTGAAAACGATCCTGTTTCTTAGTAGAATGGTCGTTTAGACCCACGGATCATTGGTGTTTTATTAAGTAATTAAAGTATTAATAGTTAATAGAGATTTTATTAAATGATTCTGAGTAAGACTGGCTTGATGGTCGAGTGGTTAGTGACCTTGACTGCTGAGCCAAAGGTCGTGGTATTGATTCTCACACAGGATAAGTCATTGTGTGATGAACAGGTTTGTTTATTCTGTACTCTGTGTCTGGGTATAATAACCTCAAAATGTTTTTGAAAGACCTGTCGAATGATGTGCCACACGTTGATATATGCTGAAAAATATATATGATATTTTTTTTAGCTTCTGTTACATGTATGGAGCGCCTCCCCTAGAAATATTTATTATTATTTAGCTATCAAACCAAGTAGCGGCTACGTTAAGACACCTTTTCACCAAATTTCATCAAGATTCATTGAGTAGTATTTGAGTAAAAAGCCTGTGACATACGGACGGACAGACAGACAGACATAACGAAACTATAAGGGTTCCGTTTTTGCCATTTTTGCAACCCAAAAAAAATGATCGAATGCGAAAGTTGAACTTTTTGGGAACATTCTAATTATATTGTGAAAAACAATGA
The DNA here is from genome assembly GCA_945859575.2 of Herminia tarsipennalis. Lineage (NCBI taxonomy): Eukaryota > Metazoa > Arthropoda > Insecta > Lepidoptera > Erebidae > Herminia > Herminia tarsipennalis. The sequence continues at coordinate 9,626,583 of OX243833.2, read as the reverse complement.
ACGTATCTTACTAATATTTTTTGGTCTCTTATTATTTGAATCCAGAAACTTTTATTATGCCCTAAGTACCACATAATACCTACTCAACGCCGAAAGTTGCGGCATCTAAAAAGACAAAGAAACATTTTGCATTTCAGTGTGGCCGATTAATAGGAGCAGCGATAGCCAAAGTCATTGGCAGACATCAACGCCTAACACAGTACCTAAATCATTTGAACCACATAACCAAACGAAATGACTTCCAACACAAGGGTCAATGTTACCCGCTGGAACGGTAACCTCCCATTTATTTCGCGCCGACCACTTCACAAACGAGCCAGCCATAATTTTTCAAACAACCGCAGTCTATTTGTTGAGTTTCACCACTTATTATTAAGCTGTACTGTTTTATGGACGCAAATTAGAAAATTTGATGAATTAAATGATCGAATTGCATCGATTCTCCCGTGACCACAATCGGTGCAATTCGATCAAAACGTCGGGTAAGTAAACTTCAAAATATTTGACACGATTAAGTCCTGTTAATCTATACTAATATTAAAAAGCTGAAGAGTTTGTTTGTTTCAATGCGATAATCACAGGAACTACTGGTCCGATTTGAAATATTTTTTTACTGCTGAATAGCACATTTACCGAGGAAGGCCATAGGTTATACAACATTACGCTACAACCAATAGGAGCGGAGCAGCAATGAGAAATGTTGTAAAAACGGGGAAAATTTACGCAGACGAAGTTGCGCGGGACAGCTAGTAGTGAAATAAAAAGGAAAACTATCACAGCTAAGAAAGCTTTACAAGTTTACGAGTAACAGCTGATCAAATGAGAAGTAACAAATGAGAAGAAAATTATTATTAAGTAGGTATAAGTATAACAGAAAACTGATAATGATTTGAATGGAGGGGGGGGGGGGCACGGAACTCTACATTGTGCATGGCCCGACATGCACTTGCCCGGTTTTTTTATTGAAACCGTTTCCATTGAAGTATAGTAGACAGTAAAAACAAAAAAGTTACAAACTTACAAGTTTATCCAACTCCTGGTTTCAAACCAACCTATTTAATAAATATTCTGTGAGCTGTCTACACATTTCATCTCAAACCATCCAATTCCGCTACAATCCGGCGGATCACGTAATTTAGTTCACCGGATTTAGTTGACTAATGAGATTGGTACAAATTGTTAGTACGTGACGTTTTAGTTTGATGGTTTAATCTTATTACCCTCAAGGGTTTTGAGGTCGGGTTGTGACAAATCTACCTATAGATGTTTAGTCAAATCTGCTTCTGACTTCCTTAATGTAGATAGGTTGGACTAATGATATTTAGTAAGGAATGTCGACTCTTTAATTTATTACTGATATCGAAAGAAATTATATCTCTGCACCAAATGCTAATGTTCTTCGAGTGTATGTCGGTATGTATGTCCATTTCTTTGGCAAAATCTGCAATAAAAAAAGGGTATTTTTTGGTATAGTGCAAAGCTTAGACACCCCAACAAGATTTTTACTTTAAAAAGTCATATATAAAAGAAAATTCAAATATTCAAATCTTGCAGAGTTATAAGCCATTCAAGTTATCTTGTGTTCTTCACGCTATCGTGCTTATTGCGTCTCGGAGTATGTAATCCATGGTTATTATTGAAAAATAAGTGGTGATTACATTTTACATCACATTGTGAACAAGATTTCGACGGTTAGAATAATTAATGAATTGATTAACTCACCGAAAATGACTCACTGCCTACCGGCACTTCAAATGTAAACGTCAAACTAAAGTCACGCCATCATGGCGGCCATGTTTAAAATGAGTCAATAGACTTTCTATTTAATCAAAACAGATACTAGATCTACGGAAACCAATTAGCCTTTAATATTTCTCCGACATATTTTTTTTTGTTTTTCAAAAAAGATAACTTGCAATGTGGGATTGGGTTCCACATTACTAGCAATCCTGTTAAATGCTCAATGGCTTGTGTTAGGAGTGGGTTCACGTCGGTAGTTTATTGGGTAGGATTCGAACCCGCGACCTGACGATTGCGAGACCAATGCCTTATCCAGTGCTACCGCCGCTTAATATATATAAGTTTTTTAGGGTTCATGACTCAATGGCGACCGTCTACAAGCGGGAGGTTATTGATATATTACAAAACATCCTGTATAAAAATGATTAATAAAAAAACAAATTAAATACTGCTAAAGCAACCAATCTCATTCCCCTATCACACATTCAACCTTAAACCTAACAACAAAACAAATGTAAATATTGAATACAACTCGGATACAACGAAACAAAGAATCATTACTCAAGGCACTGGGGCAAAAAGATATTCGTCTTATTGATGCCTTTTACTCTGCCTTAATCTACCCTCACTCCCACGCGATAAAATAGGGTTACCATGGGTTACAGGTGGGCTATATTTAGAACCGGCCAGCAGTGTAGGGTTGAAAATGAAATTGCATTGGACGGGAATATAATTTCTGGTTGATTTGTTGAGATGAGTGTTGAGAATTATTATCTTCTTTGTTCTTGCAATTGCGTAATTTGTGTTTTCTTTTTCATACGTTTTGCAAACGCTCGGCCGAGCTACATGGTCGGCGGAGTGGGGGGTGTTAGGTTTTATTTTCTTTACGGAATTTCTTGATTCGGTCGCCGCGCTCAAAGCCCGCGATAAAAGCTATGCAAAAGGTTAAAAACACGTAATTGTCATTATTATGTATTTTTGACGAAAATAAACGCAATATTTCGTTCTCAATTTAGTAATGTATATTTACTGTACATTAGGTATAGAGAAACTTTACTCACAACCCTAGCTGAGGTAATGTCTTTGTATATTCCAGAGCGAGTGTTGTGCACGTACCTTTACGTTTGAGTTATGGTCGCCGTTTATTTATTTGTGGCGCGAAAATGCTTCCTGCGAAATATTTGTGTTTTCTTTATAGCAAAAGTGTTTATACTTGAGCGGAGGGAGGCAGAATTCTTTGTTCTCTTGTAAAAGTCGTTCCTAGATTCTAGAAGTACCTACCTACTTTCTTACTTATTTGATGATAAAATCGGCTAAGTACGAGTCGGCCTCACGCACGAAGGGTTCCGTGCCATTATTTATACAAGATTAGACACTATATTTTAATATCGAGTTTGTATCGTTTGTTGTATGAGAGCCCCTTTAAATATTTATTTTAGAGCGGCAACAGAAGTACATAATCTGTGAAAATTTTAACTGTCTAACTATAACGGTTCATGAGATACAGCCTGGTGACAGACAAATGGACAACGGAGTCTTAGTAGACTATATTTATTTATTATTAACTGACCCGCGCACTTCGTGTAAATTTTCCCCGTTTTTGCAACATTTATCTTTGCTGCTTCGCTCATATTGGTCGTAGCGCGATGTTATATCCTCCTCGATAAATGGGCTATCCGACAGTAAAATATTCTTTCAATTTGGATCAGTAGTTCCTGAGATTACCGCGTTCAAACAAACAAACAAACTCTACACGCGTGAATTGTTTAAACCTACCTTAATAATTCACGCGATTAAGTCCCGAAATATATCTAATATGTATCTATAAAAATCGCGAAACTTTAAAAACAATAAACTCTTCAGCTTTATAATATTAATATAGATTTACCCGTTTTACTTAGGTATTTTTGTTAAAAATCACTAAGGATTAAAAAACATCGTGTATATCAGACCGGGGTTATCAACAAGTTAACCTATAATAGCAAGCCAAGTCAAATATCACTCGAGCCCGCCAGTGTGATAAAATATGTATTTTTTTACACGTGTTAAAATCCCCATAGATCCCGACCCGTCGAGGGCACGACAGGTAGGTATGTCTAACTCAAACCGACTAAAAAATCACACGCTGTTACGTCTTGTAGGTCCATGGCCGGAGATGAGGGTGTCCCTTACGGAATAGTTTTCACCTCAGGCGGACCTTGGCCAAGTATATCACCCCATCCATTGCTTTCATTTGTTTCGCCGGTTGCGAATCGCGTCTCTAGTTTGACAACGCCAGCTGCCCTACCCGTCGCTCTCAAGACAACGATTAAGGGGGACGGAGTCTTTTCTGCCCTTTGTCGATTGTGCGGCTTCTGCGGGATGGAACAATGCTGGTCTTCTCTCTTTCCGCAGCCTCTTTTCTTGCTATCACTACCTCGCAGAAAGCCACAAAGGCATTCCACGCAATCTCGTTATATACCACCAATGATATTAAGTTTTCGAGCAAAAGATGACACAACACATGATGAATCTTACCAGTTCTCCGAACTGTGAAACCTGTGGGAGAGTAGAAGATGCACATCATGTTTTAGTGGAGTGTGCTCGATACGAATCGGAAAGACAAGTATTGATGTCTCAATTTAAAATTAATAAATTGGATGTTGGCATGTTCAACAAAATCTTGGCGTACCCTGTGTCAAAAGATGCAAAAAAAATATTTAGGGTTATTAATAGTTATCTTTAATTTTATTTGTTGGTTACTTAGTTATTAGTAGTTTGAACCATAAGTGCTTAATTGTGTGAAAGGTACTATGGGTTTGATATGTACATATATGTATATTGTAATGTATAAAAAACCCTTAAAAAAAATAAATTAAAAAAAAAAAAAAAAAAAAAAAGATGACATGCCACACAAACGGCTACCGCCAGGTATTTAAATAACTAGATTTGTTACTCAATTAAATAGCAGTAAAATCAATTAGCACTAAATGTGGAACACATAAATATAACTTTGCTAAATACACGGAAATAATTTGGACTAAAAGCTACTCAATTCAGAGCGATTGTACACAATGCCTGTAAATGGAATACTGGCATAATAACAGCTCCATAGATAATCCAGCAGACGACCGGATATTACGGCGAGAAATTATGAGAGGCCTATGTCCAGCAGTGGACCGGTACAGGCTGATGATGATGATCTTACTGGCAGTGGCATGCAAATAGCATGCATGCTACTGGTCTTTTTTACTGGGTTAGAGATGGCTTTAGATTGGGACTCGAGGCAGGGTAATTATAATACACATTAAGTACCAGCGTACTTAATGGGTATTAGTGCCAGGGTACTAAACACGAGTGCAGCCGCCCACACCGCGAAATATTCTATAACAGGGTGACACCCCTCTGCTAGAAATAATTCATCATCCATATATGTCTGCTACATTTTAAGGTGAACCCGAGATAAGAAAACGTTACATAATGAACGCCTACCCACTGAATTTTGTAGTGATTCGCTTTGAAAATATCGATAAAAATGTATAATTAAGTTGACGCTTGATTCACATCAATAAATAAATAAGTAATGTAGAATCGATCAATTATAGTTTTTAGTTATTTTTCCCATCAGACGAATGCCAGGTTCTAAGTTTAAAAATATAACAAACATTTTTAATTCCAATCAAGATCAAAATAAGTATTTTATAAAAGTTAACTAAATACGAAGAAATCTAAAGATTAATCAAGTCTTCAACTATTTATTCTTGGCCTGTATGTAATTTTGTAACATTAATTACATAAAAATCAATGTTTCTCTGTTTTCAAATTCAATTTGTATTTCAAATTACGACGTGACAAGCGTAAAACTCATATTTGCGCAAATTAAAATGTACGCAGAAATAAGATAAATAAGTAATTGAATGAAAGGGTATTGATTGCTTCAGTAACGTAGTGAGCATGTCTACGACTGCAGCACATATGTTTGTGGGTTTGATAAACCCAGACACGAGAGTAAAAAAAATACAACCGAAAAAAGTAGAAGCAAGAATACGAATATTATGAACGGTTGATTGCGTTGTAACTTCAAATTTGAATAATACAATAATTGCATTTTTGAAAGATAAAAATTGGAGTCCAGACCCACGAATCGAACCACGAATCGAAAACCGAGGCCGGAATCAAACCATCTAACCGGGACTATGTTAGTGAACCTCGAATTCTCTATACTTCCTCCGCGCGAGTAAGGCCCTCGCTTGCACCATCTAGCCGATAGTTAGAGAACTATTATGGCCTTTGTTATTGCTTCGTTACACAAAATATTTGGCCAAAAATGCCTATGAAAAGTACTATAATTCTAACTCGATTATTAAAGAAGCTTAATTTAAGATGAATTTTCGCCATATGATGCCAGATTCTGTCAGTTAAATTAAATTTTCAAATCGATAATTATCGACAACACTTTATCGACACATAACATCCCTATTAAACCGAGTTCCCATTACGCAACTCGCTACTATATCAATCATCTCGAACATCGCAAAGTAATCCGCGAAACCAATAAGTGGATTCCACAATTGTTTGTTCAGAAATGAAGGTGAATCCGTCATAAGTCAGATGTCATGTTTCAAGGTTGGTAGTTATTGATTTTTAGATTAATGGCTTTATTTTGGACGTAATTTGTTAAGAAAATTACGTAAAATGTATGTGTTTATGTAAGTGCTGAAAGGTAATAGGAACTACCAGAAAATATCAAGAGTACAGAAGGTAATTGTCATATGTATTCGCTCGAACAACGCGAAGTACATATTATCGTTCAAGGACAACGGAATCTCGAACCACTTCGAATACTGGTTACGGCGAAGAGACAGTACCTATTATATTATTATATACTTTTTTTTTTCGATCGATACATTTTCCTTAATACATTACAAAACAATATTTGATCTAAAGCAAAGCGACCACGTTACTCTAGAATGTATTTTGTTGCATTGTGTCTCAATATTTTTTTTTTATCTTGGGACAACTTACATAACTGATCCCAAATCAAGCAGAGCTTGTAAACATACATAAATATTTCTAAATACATACATATGATAGACTAGCTGACCCGCGCAACTTCGTATGAGTCAATTTTCCCCGTTTTTGCAACATTTTTATTGCTGCTCCGCTCCAATTGGTCGTAGCGTAATGTTATATAGCCTATAGCCTTCCTCGATAAATGGGCTACTCAGCAGTAAAATAAATCTATTCGGATCAGTAGTTCCTGATATTGCCGCGTACAAACAAACAAACTCTTCAGCTTTATAATATTAGTATTATTATTACACCCAGACACAGAATGTCATAGTTATATCCTGGATATGAACTCTCTTATTATAAAAATTCAGACTAAATTGTAGACACACTTGCCAAGGTCATATCGTATAGGTTATTCATAATTCCTTCTTAACGAGATAATATTTTTAAAGGAGCAGCACTAGTGTACCGTTGCATTATAAGCCTTCTTAATATGTTTAAATTTGCATTAAAAATGCTCAAAGTAACAATTAAATAATTATTATTGTTTTAAAAAGACAATCTCGCACTAAAACATAAACCTTGTATCGCGGAGGACTTTACAAACTTACAAATTACAAACACAAAGTACTGTTGTCATAATGTAAATTGGCGACAAATGGTTGCGTAGATGCATTTTTCACCTTGACATACCGGTGGGGGCGGGGGTGGTAACTAAGCCAAGAGAATTAGAGCTGCGATTACACTAACTCGTGTTTTTGTGATTATTTTCGTAAATAAATAGTGTGTCAAACTTATTTTAATATTTACTATAACTGTTCTAAATTTAAACTTTTATGAACTCGTATAAGTAGTATTTTTTTTTATTGTTGAGTTAAAATTTTGTTACTATTTTTAATCGATTATACATAATTAATCGTTTTCGTAAGTCCTTTTAGGGTCGTATCTCTATGCGCGAGAGATTTATGAACCTAACACCTACACTGAGACTTTGAATTATAATTAGTAAATTAGTGGAAATCGAACCCACAACCATGTATTTGTTTTATAGACGTATATATTTATTTCCTATTTTGTAATAAGTATAAGAATAAACACCTGCCACTCTTTTCTCTACACCACCCAAAGGTTGTATGGTAGAGAATGCCTTTGGCATTAAGTCTGCAAGCAAGTTTTCAAATATATAAATATAAACTTCTTGCACATTGTGCAGTAGTCATACCTACGACTCACCGTGTCCGTGAATGATATCTATGTATGTATATGTCTCGAGCGGAAATTGTATGAAGGTTGCATTCTGTACTCTCGGTGTATTGTGATAACAATGTAAGCCAATTTCTTAATAGTTAAGACATTTGGCTCGTAGTCAGCTTAGAATGTAACTTTTGTTACATTTTAAGGTGAATTTAGTTTAAATGAACAAAGTGTTGGAACTGGAACATAAATGTGATTCTAAAACTTTATTCTTTCGTTTTCTTACAGCTTACAGTGTTACAGTGAAAGAATGCTCAATTCCCCCTTACACTAAAAGAATTTGGTAGAACTATAACTCGAAACCGATTTATAGTATTTTTTATAGGATAGAGAAATTTGAGGTCTAGTAACATAGACCAGATAGGTGGTTCGATTCCGGCCCCGGATTGGCATACGGAAGTCTTGGGTTCGATTCCTGGGAATAGACTTCAATTTTTTCTGTCTTTCTAAAACGCAATTTGTGTTTTGTCATTTTCAGCATTTATATGCTCATTTATAAAACATGAAAAATATGAAGGAAAAATTTGACACGAGCGGGACTCAAACTGGGTACCTACGGCGTAAACTGCTCCCCTCACAGAGCCACGCCCGTTGTCTAATGGCAATCCAACTGTCTCATTTTACTTTCTTATACGAATACCTTTAGATTTTTTTTTAATGTCGACTCCCGCAGTAGGGTACAATCCATGTGTCGCTGGGGACTTCGACCACAAGTCACGGACACAAAGTACATCTAGACTCGAAACAAAAATTTGTGGATCACAGAAAGTGGTGTCCGGTGTGGGAATCGAACCCACGACCTCTAGCGTAGCAGTCGGACACACTCCCACCTCACCACAGAGGCAGTCAAATATACCTATGTATAAAACAATTCACATAAACCAAAACTCTTTTAGAAAAAAAAATCTAAAAATAGATTTAATGCTTTACAAGTTTTTAATACGTTAAAGCAATCAACATTTGTAAAATTCTGTATACCCATAACATACCTACAAACAGAAAGCCAGATATCGAAATATAGTACCAACCTGAAACTAAGTCCGGCTACACACACGATGACAAATCGCAGCGATTTAGCTGGCGTAAACTTATTTGTTGGTAAACACGCGGATGAAAGCAGCCGAAAACCATTTCTCATTCACCAGTCTATGAAACTGCGACATCAGTTTGTGGAGGGAAATCGATGCAATTTGTCGTAACGTCTGAAGTTGGCTTGACTTTGGTAAGGGTGCGTTTCCACTGACGCGGGGCGGACCGTAAGTTGACAAATGACTGTAGGTACTCGAAATAGTATGATACTTTCTACCCGTGACCACGGCCGTTGCAATACGGTCGAAACGTCGGGCAATAAACAAGGTATTTTACCTTAAATTATTCACGCGATTAAGACCCGTATATATTTTCATAAAGTGAACAGTAAGTTATGAAATTCTATGAAAAATAAAATTTGTAATCCAATAAACATAGATGTTTGGATTTAAAATCATACATCAACATGATTTGACTTTTGTAAGTAAAGATTATTGACAAATAAAGGCAATTATTTTCTTCATTTTGATATCAGAATTAATATTTTATATTTAATCATTCCTTACAAGTACTTTGGGCCAATATTTAAGCACATATAGTTTTTACCTTTGTTGTAAGTAGATGCTTCTAATATATTGTACTAAGGCTGATTTTAGTTTATCTCATAATAATCTAAATGGTAGATTAAGTAATAGAATAGTTTAAGTTATAATGTACCAACCTATCAATTAAGTAATTTAACTACAATGCAGTGTTAAAAGGGAGTGAACTTTCTGCCAACAAACTGCTGTGCAGTTTGGCGGATTGTATGTAACAAAAGTGAACTTGTATATTGTGAATAAATGTTTTAAAGTTTTAAAATTTTTAATTTTTCCTGTTTCAATTTTTTGATAAAATAATTTGCATGTAGTCGCAGCACTTTACCCCCATATCAAGTTTATAAACATTCAAACATTGTCAAATTGGCAATTTGTAAACAGTGTCCGCGAGTTTTTATTGCCAGGTTCTTTTCTCCGGTTTCACCTATTGTTTACGAAATTGGCATTACATGTACATATAGAATCCCGACGTGTCACAAGAGTTGTTTTGCATCCTAAATGAATAAAGAATTTTGATTGTTTTATTAAATTGAAATCAAAAATTGGTATTTTTGATCTGTACGTCACGTGACATAAAACACAAGCCGCCATCGTGTGATGTAACGTAATGTAGGCAAACCAATTTACTGTCATCTGCCAGTCTTGTTTCTGAAACTGTCATAATGTGTGTCAATGGCGGAAAAAATGCGCATAGAAACTAGCGCCATCTATAGCTCACAGAATAGAAATAGTGGTTACGTTGCTTTATAGCCAGCCTAAATGGCATTGTTGATATTGTATTTGACACTGACTGACATAAATACGATTGGTCTATGCCGATATGACGTTATGAACATGACAGACAGCGTTTTGGCAAAAATTAAAAATGTTGTATAGCAGGAAAGTGTGTTTATTTTGCCGAAATATTTTTTTTTGAGACTTTTTATTAGGAAATCATCATTTTAAACTATTCTTTCAAACAGAGTAGAATACCCTATCCTAGGTACGATTTCGAGCACTGTGTTGGTTAATTGACTGTTAATTTCATCAACATTAATGTATTTATTTTCATCAACTACCTTCTTAAAATCTAGGTAGTTTTAGAGTCGGAGGCGGTATGAGAAGACAAATATGTTGAGATAAGGCTTAAGACATTAAGATGAAAAAGAGAAACATTATTCAGTCATATTTAATGTGACTCGAGCCTGCGATCATAGGAAATTTGTGCGAATTTTCCCTTCATACATTTATTATGTTTAAATTAACTTAAAGGAGCAGCCGCCGCACGTTAGATACCTCCTAATAAAAGTCCGATTTCAAACTGTCGGAGCCGAAGTTAGAGTCAAAGAATAAGTTAAGGTTTTTTTTTTTAAGACGACTCTCGCAGTAGGGTACAAGCCCTGTGTCGCGGGGGGCTTCACAAAAATACAAGTCACGGACATAAAGTACACCCAGACTCGGAACAACAATTTGCGGACCACAGAAAGTGGTGTCCCGTGTGGGAATCAAACCCACGACCTCTTGCGTAGCAGTCGTACGCACTCCTGCCGCTCCACCGAGGCTGTCAATTGAATTGCATGTCTTTCAAGTGGGTTCACGTCTGTAGTACCTATACTAGGAGAATCATCGAATCCTACCTATTACCTATAATGGGTAGGATTCAATGGATTCGATGGGTAGATTTTATTTCGACTCATAGTCGAAATAAAATTGTATACCTACAACTAAAAAGCGACAAGGCGCAGGACCGATGATTAAAAGTTGTCTCTCCGAGGTAAGGCTGTGACTTTTTCGAAATTGATCACTCATGAATGTTGAAAAACTTTCGCGATTTGTACACATTATGTAAATATATAGACTCAGAGTCTACCCGTGACCACAGCCGTTGCAATACGGTCGAAACTTCGGGCAATAAACATAGTATTTTAACTTAAATTATTAATTTGCGATTAAGCCCCGTAATTATTTTTATTTTATTTTTCTTCGAAAAGATAACTTTCAATGTGGGTATTGTGGATCCCACATCACTAGCAATCCTGTTAACCCCTCCAGCTAAGCTCAGGGGCTTGTATTAAGAGTGGGTTCACGTCGGTAGTATAATGAGTAAAATTCGAACCCGCGACTTCATAATTGCGAGACCGATGCCTTAGCCATTACGCTACTGCTGCATAAGCACTTAATATATTTTCATAATGATCACCCATGATCTAATTCAGTGTATTTAAATCTAAATCGGAGTTATAAAAGTGGCAAAAACAGAGTTTAAGTTATTTTATCATTTTGACCGTGTTTCAATCGATAAGACCGGGTCGTTTTATATTTAAAAGTGTACAGTACATTGACAGGCAGTGGCCAAAAATAGCCAAAAAAAACAGCTAGATGCCCAATGCTCAAAAAAATACTAAATCAGAATTCTTCTTTAAAAGTTCGAGACTAAAACAAAGTGTCAACTTGTCTAAAGGGTACTTTAAAAATCACTAAGTAACTGTAAATAAATTAAAGACGCCCACACACGGTCGAATGACCTGCGACTGTTAAGTCGCAAAAAAACGTCAGACAATTGACTCATTAAGCTCATCAGTTTAAATTACAGCTTGTTTCTATTATAAGCTAAGTGTAGAGCGTTATCACAAAACATAGGAGGAACAGAAGGCAACCTTCACATGTATTTTGCTCGAGCAATCCGTTACTCTTTCTAAAATGCGACTATCCGCAAATAGCTGCACTTTGGAAGACAGAAAAAATTGAAATCCAGACCCCGGAATCGAACTCAAGACGTATGCCAAACCGGGGCCGGAATCGAACCACCTATCTGGACTATACTACTAGACCTCAAATTTTCCTATTCTTTCATGCACGCGAGTTGGGCCTTGGGCCCTCATAATGCATTTTTTTTTTAAACATAACTAGCAATGTGGAATTGAGTCCCACATTACTAGCAATCTTGTTAACCCCTCCAGCTAAGCTCAAAGGCTTGTGTTAGGAGTGGGTTCAAGTCGGTAGTATAATGGGTAGGATTCGAACCCGCGACCTCACGATTGCGAGACCGATGCCTTAGCCATTAGGCTACCGCCGCTATAATTATTGTGTTATTAAAGGAATTGGCAAGAAATGTCAATTAAAATTACTATAGGACATAATTAGGTATATCCGTATAGAAGTCCGTGATATGAGCATTGTAGCATTATCATTGTCAATCCATATACAAGTAACCGCTTCGAAAATGTCACACAAATTCATGCCCTGGAGAGCACGTTGCTAGCTGTCAGTCCTGCGACCAATCTCTATGTCGGAAATCCGTCCCATTGGACTATGAGATTGATGAAATAGACTATAATATCTCCATCTTGAAGGACCAAACCTTTTGAGTTAATTTAGTGCTAAGGCATCGGTATCGAAATCGTGAGGTCGCGGTTTTGAATCCTACCCGTTATACTACCAAGTGAACCCACACCTAAGACAAGCCTTTGAGCCTAGCTGGAGGGGTTAACAAGATTGCTAGTAATGTGGGACTTAATCCCGCATTGCTAGTTACCTTATAAAAAAAAAATAGTGTAACAATGCAGTGTGACTAAATGACACAAGAATATAGTGCCTTCATTTAATAAAATTAACAAACTAGAGTTAATGGACTCGAAATTATTATAGTATTTTAAGTGAAATTTAAATTATTTATTGGTCTCCATATACTAGAGTAATAATAATATCTTGGAATCTCGCAAAACCTTCGAAACAAAGTGGTCCGAGATGTTCGTGAGCGATGTCTAAGTGTGCGTTGCTCGAGCGCATTTGTATGAATCTAACCTTCTGTACTCTTGGTCTTTTGTGGCGTTACTTAACAAGAACTAAGTGAAATACCGTGGTACATGTATAAAGGTATATGGATGTATTCAAAGCCATGTTAATACATTGAGATATCTAATTATATTTAGTACCTACATATTATCTTGAAGTGTTACTAACACTAACTACTTAGCTGACCCGTTCAACTTCGTATGCGTCAATTTTCCTCGTTATTGCAACATTTTCATTGCTGCTCTGCTCATATTGGTCGTAGCACGATGTTATATAGCCTATAGCCTTCCTCAGTAAATGGACTATCTAACAGTAAAATAATTTTCGATTCGAACCAGTAGTTCCTGAGATTATCGAGTTCAAACAAACAAAACAACTCTATAGCTTTATAATATACACTACATTTGCTATTTTCAAAGCAAATGGATTAGGGATAAATACTGTTTACACCACAACCTTTAATTGTGCAAAAATAATAATATTAATTATACTATTTATTTTAGGCATCAATGACTCATATCTTAGGAACTAATATACTCGTATATCTATACTAATATTATAAAGCGGAAGAGTTTGTTTGTTTGTTTGTTTGTCTAATCTCAGGAACTGCTGGTACGATTTGAAAAAATCTTTTTTTGTTGGATAGACCATTTATCGAGGAAGGCTATAGGCTAGATAACATCGTGCTACGACTAATAGGAGCGGAACTGCGACGAGAAATGTTGCTAAAACTGGGGAAAAATTACGCATACGAAGTTGCGCGGGACAGCTAGTATACAATAATGAGTTAAAGTGTTAGTAAATATCTATTACGTATAAACTTTGTTGGTATGCTTCAATTACACTAAAGAGACTTACTACGCAGTGTGACGGAAAACCATACCCAACTTTATAAAAGGATTTATATTATAATAATATAATAGAATATAATAATATCTTGGGACAACTCACACAACGCTATCTGATCCCATACTAAGCAAAGCTTGTAATATGGAAACCAGACAACTGATAAACATACTTAAATATTTCTAAATACATACATATTATAGATAAATAACACCCAGACACAGAATAAACCATCGTGCTCATTACACAAAGTTTTATCCTGGGTGGGGATCGAACCCACGACCTTTTGCGTAGCAGTCGGACACACTCCTACCGCGCCACAGAGATGTTTTAAAAGAATATCTCCCAAAAGTTAGACAATATTCTATGCGTTTCAAATGAGAAGATAATTGCGACCGCGGCAACTTCACTCTGTACTTGTAAAAATTGTACCGCTAGCAACAAAGCTCACATATCGGGTAAAGTACGTGTATGTATAGTAATGGAACGGACGTAATATTTATTTTCTTTGAACTATGTACGTAACATTTTTCTTTATTATAACATTATTAGTATTCTTTATAATTTAATAAACACCAAACAGAAATAAGTAAATAGGCAAAATATAAGAATATTTTACACTTTTGTGATGTTTCACTGAAAAACATATCTGTAATAATAAATAGTAAAATTCAGTGCTTAAGTATAGTTCATTAGTGTAGGTAGCTGTGTAATACTAATGATACCTTTTGACGAATAATTTTATTGATGACCTCACGTCATACAATGAAGTTGCAGTCGTAATGCGAATCAAAATGTCATCATGACAGTTATCAACTCATTTGAAACGCATAGTACTTCATATATTAACGCGTGTGCAAATCGAACCTATAGCCTCTAGCGCAGCAATCGGATGCACCCAATTCCACTCCATCACATTGCCAGTAGATTTACATTTATTAAGCAAGGAAATTGTAAGCTTCAAAGATGGCGATACCCATCCAATTCCAAGTCTCGGAAGTCAGATCAAAACAACGCTTAAATTACATAAAAAACTGCTAACGCCACGCGCCATCCCTGTCCTTCCACCGTCCCCTACCATAATAACTCATTTACATTCTAAATTGTTACAAAACTCGCCCAACTTTTACGACGGGTATTATTTAGGCACTCTTTATAAAATTCTTAGCGTCTTTGCGTAGATTAATATAGCGAAGTAATTATAGAAGTTTGGACGGAACGTCAGACTAGAATATTAATATTGTAGGCATGAGCAATCACTTGTTTCTATCAAGGTTCTACTTAATTTTATGAGTCATTTCATTCGCTTGTTCGAGTTTGGTTCGTCGTTAAATCGATTTATGAGACAAAAGGTATCATTTAGGTTTAGGGCTGCCCATTCTAAATAAAACCTTTTACGTAAATTAAATTAAAGTGGATGGGGATTATTTGGTGGGTATTTGTTTAGTTTTAAAGACGTTGCTTATAAAATCTTTATTTTTAGGTTTCTAGTAATTTTTTATATTCATACTTGATTGTGGATAATAGATTTATTTTTCTGAGACATATTTTCAAATTATAAAAGTCTTTGAACCTAACATACGGTCACGGGTAGACGGATCACGGCGGCGGTAGCTTAATGGCTAAGGCATCGGTCTCGCAATCGTGAGGTCGCGGCTTCGAATCCTACCCATTATAGTACCGTCGTGAACCCACTCCTTACACAAGCCTTTGAGCTTAGCTGGAGGGGTTAACAAGATTGCTAGTAATGTGGGACTCAATCCCACACAGCTAGTTATCTTTTTTTTTTAAAAAAAGCTATTTGTCTTTGAACCTAACATATGGTCACGGATAGACGGTTGCAATACGGTCGAAACGTCGGACAATAATCAAGATATTTTACCTTAAATTATTCACGCGATTAAGACCCGTAATATATTTATATATTTTCATAATGTAGGGGTAATCTCTGCATCTACGGAACCGATTTTGAAAATTCTTTTCCCAATAGAAAGCCACGCTATTTGTGATTGTCATAGGCTATAAAACATCACGTTACAAGCAAAAATAGCCGAGCGTTAATTAAAAATGTTGCAAAAACGAGAAAAAAGACGCAAACGAAGTTGTCCGTGTCAGCTTGTAGAATATAAAAACTATTAAATAATAAATAACAAACTTCATTCACACACAAATCACTTACATATTGCGAGTAGTTACATCCAGTGTTTTCAGTCACTAGCACTTTAAAATAACGTTTCACATTAAGTATAATTTAGTACAGAATAATGTAAGATTTATAGTAATGAATACTAGCATCCAAACTAGGCCGAGCCTGTATTTTAGATGCTAGTTTCTTCCAATGACTTTAACTTAATCCTCGAATGACAGTAGATTTATAATTTTACAAATATGTCATACAATGATTGGTTACAATTCGAGTTTATTACCACTTCATCATCATCATCATCATCAGCCTATCGCAGTCCACTGCTGGACATAGACCTCTTCAATTGCACGCCACTTTGTTCTATCTTCGGCTTCTCGCATCCAGCTCCTGCCAGCCGTTTTGCGTAAATCATCACTCCACCTGGCCTGAGGGCGTCCTACACTACGTTTGCCGAGACGCGGTCTCCACTCAAGAACTCGTTTACCCCAACGGTTGTCGGTTCTTCGGCTAATATGGCCAGCCCACTGCCACTTCAACTTGCTAATCCGGTGGGCTATGTCGATAACTTTGGTTCTCTGCCGGATCACCTCATTTCTCCCACTTACCCACTAAAAATTCAAGGATTATTATAAGGATATAATATAGGACATAATATAAAATCGTTTAAAAAGTAAGGCACACCCTCTACCAACTGAACTCTGAAATCAAACATAAGTGAATTAAACCGGACAGCTACGAAACGTTGGTAATTCGATAACATGTTGAAAGCCTGGAGGCTGCTCGTCCGCCATAGCTACGATTATAATCCATTTAGTTCGACTGGACCCGTCAAAGAGAACGTAAAATATATATGTGCTGTGGTTTGGTGTCAGTTTGAGTGCCTCATATATGATATAACACAAAATACAAAGCAGCATTTCAAGCACAAAATTCCTGGTATCTAGTTTTTTCTTTAACTACCATCCACTTGGTAAAACACACATATCTGGAGACCAATTCACGTATTTAAAGCAGTACAGTTGCAATGCAGTTGCAGTTAAATTTCGATTAAAACGTATTCTTGTAACTTTAGGATCGATCTCAAAAACGCTTGCGCACCGGACTAGAATGTCGTTATTGCGCTCTCGAGACGCATACTTGACGCAAGCGTATTTGAGATCGATCCCAAAGTTACAAGAATACAAAAATGGCCGTTTTCATCGAAATTTAAATACGTGAACTGACCCCCAGGTTGTGTAAATTGTACCAGTACAATTAGGTATTTGAATGTCAAATCAATCACCAAATAATCTTACCAAATAATAATATGCCTTTAAACGATCTTAAAAATATATATTCGAGCACAATTTAATATGTTTTAGTATTTATAATCATCAAAATAAATACTAAAAGTAAATGATTTGAAGCCAGAACATAATGACGTCACAATGTTAAATTGCATACAAATCTCTACAGAACGATTCGTTTTGACATTTTATAAAAAAGATACTAATTTGACTTGACATTCAAATACTCAATTAAGACAAGTAATAACTGTTGGTACGTTTTATCGATGTAGGAGATTTAAAAAAACGAATGGTTGCCGCAAAATAATCTATATTAATAACATTAACAATTCGAATTGCAACAGTTCCTTCTGTCGTCGGTATTTTGTGCAAAAGTCTCGTTTCAGTTATGATTAAGTGCTTCAGTAACGGTATGATAGAATATAGCAGTTTATACAACAAGCTTTTACGAAATAGCCTATCGAAGGAGATCTAGTTTCTGGCATAAAATGGTAGTATTTGTTTTCGGACGGCAATTCAACATGGTCAGAGGAACTGTAGTTATGTGTAGAAATGACGGTTTAACGTGCTCTTTGTAGGCATGGATGTTCGTACGTTCGAGTCTACCCGTGACCACGACCGTTGCAATACGGTCGAAACGTCGGGCAATAAACAAAGGTATTTAGCCTTAAAATAAAATATTTACGCGATTAACACCAGTAGCTTATAAAATTCTATAGTGTGTGACATACTTCGGTAAGCCATCTATGAACGTCAAGTGGTAATGTTGCTAACTACGCTGATATCTGGACTTGCTCAGTTACCACACAATATACCTACACAGGGTAACCTTGACACAGACATGGAATTAAAGACCACTCAAGACTATTTTGTTCAAACGCAAACGCAAATAATTTTACTTCGTAAATCCAAATTAATTATTGTTTTAAATACATGCTAAAACAATAATAAAATTATGATATGTTTGAAAAAATCAAAATGAAATTAGGCGGCAGTTCCAAGTGTGAAGCTCATGAAGAAACTCATGGGCCCCTCTTTTAAAACCATCAAGTTTTCCTTTACAGAAATAATCACAACTGCAACGAATAATCCGTCAAGCCATTTAGCACATATAAACACACATACATACCTACACTCGAAAAACGTAACCCTTCTTCTTGCGAAGTGGGGTAATAAGGAAAGTACTGAAGTATGTACTCCTCATATTTTGTGGTCGCCATTAAAGTCTCGGTATTTAGGTCAATTTTATTTATATGCAAAATGTTAAAAAAAAAAATGGTATTTAGGGTTCCGTAGCAAAAATAAATATTTTTATTTTTGCTACGGAAGGGGGGGGATAGTTTTATTTTCAGCAAACATCAACGTGTTTACATAATTCGACAGGTCTTTCAAAAACATTAAAAGGTTTCTAATAAAGTTTTTTGAATTGGGTTAATATTTCTGAAAATTAATCGTTCCGAAAGTTGCATAAATTGTGTCCAAAAAATATGAAATAAAACAGAAAGTAAATCTAAATACTTTAAACTAAAATTATTTCGGACATAATCGGATACTCTCATTGAGTTATTGCCGAAAAACTGCGTTTCTCAACAAAAAGGCATAAGTGCCAAGAACTTTCTGCTGATGCAATTATTTAAGGCTACGGAACCCTACACTGAGCATGCAACATACTATTGCCCGGTTTTTGATAAGAATATGTCAGGTTGATTCCTTGTAAAATGACACATAGACATAAGCATAACAGAATATAACTCTGTTGAGTCAGGAGAAGCTAATTTCTAAGCAGTCTTGCCAAATCATAGATGTTACATTATTAATTAAGTATTTTATCTAACTTCATCATAACATAATCAGCAGTAATCGATCTTAGGTAATTGGAAAGACTAGACTAACTCAAAGTTCGTCTGAGTTATATAAATGAAACCCAATTTATCAACAGTGTAGTGAACTTGATAGAACTTTTCTTCGAGATAACGAGACGAGGCAGGAGAATGAAACCATTTCGAGATAGTCGTTCGTGCGAACTGATCGCTTGGCTCACTCATCTTTGCTTTTTGTTAGGGTTTTTTTGCTTAGTTATTGTAAATTTGGTTTTGCCTGGGCGAGATAAAAGTATTCTTTAAGCTCGTTAGAGATATAGTCAAGTCACGAGTTTTGGGTTTTGAAATACGTAACATACTAGAGGAACCTTTGATAGTCAGTCGTTAATTAACCGTGTGTCATACTTAAGGTTTGTTTAATTCAACATTTTTAAGCACGAATCTATGTTCGGTAGTAGCTCCATCAGCTTCAAATTATTACAGTTATAAAGATTCATTTTCGTGCATCGTGGCCAAACGATCGAGATGCGGATGACGCGCGCGGCCGATGCGACTATAGTCAGAGTTTGAAAATGTATGGCGCCGTTTTCGAGGTCTGTGACAGACGCCCACGGTCTACGACTGACGTGACGTAAGCTATGCGAGCACTATGACTATTGTCGCGTCAGACGTGCGCGTCAGTACGAAAATTAACCTATATAACTGTAATATTTTGAAGCTGATGGAGCTACTACCAAAAACAGATTCGTCCTTAAAAATGTTTTACAATGTTATCTCAATTTCTGACATCCAAATTGGAATCCAATATCAGAAAGGATTCAATCATGTAATCCAGTTTATATGACATTTTTTACATTCAACGTTCCCCAATAAACATGTTCGCAAATCCCTAGTGACAAACATAGCTGGGATTTGTTGAATCCAGTGATTGTACTGTACATTGAACTATCATTTATACATACCTACATACAAAATTCATTGTATTATTTAAGAATAGAACTTTATTCTTTGGTTTCTTATTATAATTGTTGTGTACTTGGGTTGTATTTTCTTTTATAAATTATTTGAACATTTCTCCTAGACATAGTGTTCGGGCCAATTAGCTCAGCACACTTTCAATTGTAGAGTTGTAGTTGAGTACAAAAAACGATAGCCGAAAGTAAAGTTTGAAGTATATTGAGTAAAAGTATATTTATTAAGTGCAATGTGTTGATAAATACCTTTTTTTTTTTTTTGAAAAACGACTCCCGTATTAAGGTACAAGCCCTTTGTCGCGGGGGACTTTACAAACATACAAGTCACGGACACAAAGTACACCCAGACTCGGAACAACATTTTGTGGTTCACACAAAGTGGTGTCCCGTGTGGGAATTGAACCCACGACCTCATGCGTAGCAGTCGGATACACTCCCACCGCGCCACTGAGGCAGTCAAAATTGATATACCTTGTGACGCATGTACCACCTTTACAGGCGCAAGTGCTGCATCGGCAAATTATGTACGACCATGAGTAAGTATGTTTGATAAGTATGTTTATCAGTTGTCTGGTTGCCATAGTACAAGCTCTGCTTAGTTTGGAATCAGATGACGTTGTGTGAGTTGTCCCAGGATATTATTATTATTAAATTATTATGGTTAGTGATGACAAACACACACACACCCACGCACGCACGCATGCACGCACACACACACACACACACACACACACACACACGCACACACACACGCACGCGCACACACGCGCGCGCGCGCGCGCACGAGGGCGAGGGGGGGAGGCGAGAAGGGACATTCGTCACATTACTAAAAAAGTCTACTTAATATATCACAAATTTAACAGCCATTACTTACAAATGGTAGTAAAAGAGAAATCTAGAGTAAATTGTATATACACCCTACAAAATTAAGAGGCGTGAAGTTATTACTGTGTTCTGGGGCACGAAGAGACCATCTCTATTTAAGGTCATAAGAGGTTACGTACGGCCATAGCGGCCAGAGTGAATAAACTATCGAAATTTAAAAAATCTAGATCGACACAGTAATCGGCCATAGCGGCCAGAGTGAATAAACTATCGAAATTTAAAAAATCTAGATCGACACAGTAATATGTTTTAAACGAGTTAGCTATCTACTCGACAGATTTGTTAATTCGTCATTTTCGTCAACTGGTCACTTTCTGCACTTGGTCAATGTCATTAAAATCCCTAATTCGTCACTATCCCTAATTCATCAGTTGGGTTATCAGGTCAATGTATGAATCTCGTCAATTTATGCATTTTGACTAGATGTACAGTCGTTAACATCGGCATACCTATATCAGATTTTTATTATTATTAACTTAGAAAAAATGGAAAATTAAACTTGGATAAAGTAAATAAAAATGTACATTTATTAGTTAACACGTTTATTGTTTCTTATAGTATTAATAAGACTTAATTTTGTCAAGCAATCCCAAACTTCTTTCCTTCCTTCTTCAAATAGATCTTCTATCATGAAAGTAGAAACTATATTTGTGATGCGTTTATCCAATACAATCGATCGCCGTCAAGAATGACATTGACTCAATATTTTCTAAACAAAAGTAATGGGTATAGATAACCAGCCAGTAATGTAAATGTAGGTCAAAAAGTTATCATTCAAACTGCATTCTATGTAAATGCTACACTAACGGGTGCGGCCCCGTGCTCCTCCCAGCTGCTCCCCCTGGGGGGAGCACGGGGACTCACTATGTCCCGTGCATGATCGCCACCATGTTGCGCTGCGATCGACTTGAAATTTTGACCGTTTAAAATGTTGTACTGTACAAAAACCCAAAACAAAAATAACAAAAATAATAATTATATATTTAAAAAAAATAAAAAACCATGTTTTTATGAGTGGACTAAAAATTATAAAATAATTTTTCTTTCATATAAATATATAGATATATAAATATTTATAAGATTTAAAACACAAAACATGGTGCGCGTGCAATATGTTCATATGCAGTAGAATAAAGTAAAGTAAATTAATCATAACGTCAGTTGTAGTATGTGATTGTACTACAACTGACCAAATACCGAAATCAGTTGAAATTGAAAAACTGACAAGATTCATACACTGACCAGATAAGCCAACTGACGAATTAAAGAAAGTGACGAATTAAGGATATTAGTGAAATTGACTAATTTCAAAAGTGACCAGTCGACGAAAATGACGAATTAACAAATCTGTCGAGTAGATAGCTAAAAAATCGTCTCAGGCGGAACTTGAATTAAATTTATCGGCTCTAACTCCGGCACCAAAACAAGTCCGTCAAAGTCGAATAGCCTAGCAAGTCTGAATTCGGTACCCCTAACGTCACGGGTTCAAGTCCCGCCTGAGACGAATCTTTCCTCCATACATAATAAAATTAACATGAAAAATGCTTTAATAATTACAAAAAGTAACAGTAATAAGTTTTTCTTGCAATTTAACAACCAGAAGTCGTACGAAAAGGCTATACCCGACTACAACAAACTTTTCATAGAAACTGGATTTAGTCAGTTAGACACGAATCTTCTATTTCGCTTCTAACTCTACGCAGACGAAGTCCTAACTATGTCAGTGAGTTTCAAGTGTAAAGCGTATGAGAAGAAGCTGCCAAGAAACTCATGAGTCACTATTGGTAATGATAATATCTTCTTCTTCTATCTTCTTGGGACAACTCACACAACGCTATCTGATCCCAAACTAAGCAGAGCTTGTACTATGGAAACCAGACAACTGATAAACATACTTATATATTTCTAAATACATACATATTATAGATAAATAACACCCAGACACAGAATAAATCATCGTGCTCATCACACAAAGTTTTATCCTGGGTGGGGATCGAAGCCACGACCTCTTGCGTAGCAGTCGGATACACTCCCACCGCGCCACAGAGGCAGTCAAACAGTATAATATAGTATATATATATACGGTATTGTAAGCTTAGCGATATTCCTACTCAACGTGTAATATATATATATATATATTATATACAAGCTTACAATACCGTATCAACGTGTTAAAATGCAGATAGGTAGTTAGCACTAGATATACGGACAAAGCTGTATGCAAATGACGTCCCTAACTACAACTGACCGACTACTATAATTTTATTTCATAGAATGGCATAATAAAAACAAGTTGTCATATTATGAACATCTCGTAATGAGGTCGACTTACACAATATTAGTCGTGCGAACGAATGAATTCTTTCACTTGCTTATTCATTCATTCATTCGTGATACACATAGGGCTGCCACTTGCTTTCTACTAATTATAGTTGTATAATATGCAACTATTATTTCTAATGTATGAGAAAAATGCAATTGTATGGATATTTTTGGAATTTGACTTCGTATTGTATAAAGCTTACAGACAATTAATGGGTACTAGCCATTAATTGTCTGTCATACATATCTTATTTATATGCTCATCAATTGCAAACCTAGCGGTGGTCGGAGAAAGAAGTTTTTGCAATCATCGTAGGTCGTAACTAACTATATATGCTTAGTGGAAAAAAAAATTGCAATAATTGTAGATGTATTTTCAATTTATTTAAATACGTAAACGTAATGTACGCTATAAACAATTTTGAGTTATAAATTGAATCGATTATGAGAAAACAAATTCTACGTTCTTTATAATTATAGCTGATCTTAATTAACAAAAAACTTACTGTAACCTAAAATGATTTCACGACAGCCCTAGTGACGTCATTCACTTGAAAGCGAAAGTCGACACGGTCACGTCTTTTGAGGGACATAATTTAAAATTCGAATGTGGTTTAATGTATCACTATCTAACTGTTAATCTTGTAGGACTATTTTTGTAAAAACCGGTTTAGATATCTGTCTAACCGAATTGAAAGTGAATGACGAATGGAATACAAATTATAGAAAAGTTTGGCTAAGTCTTTTTACATATTGGAAACATCAATAGGCATGTATTGGCAATAAATCTGTACAAAATTAACGTTTTTGTATGAGTTAGAAGCTTTGAGATCCAGATATTAATGATGTTAGGTAATGTTGCCACAGTCGGTCAATAGTTGGGTGGCCGTTTTCGAAAAATCTCACAGCCTTTTTAACTCTGGTCTTTAAAAAAACCTTTTTTTAAAACCATACCTTTAAAAAGGCAAACATTACTTTAAAAAAATATTTTGTTTGTTTGTTTTTACGGGGCTACCAAAACCGCACTTAGTCCCTTAATTGGGCCATTGTGCGTTAAAATGATATAATATATACTACATGTCTTAATCGCTTAAAAATATGTTGATAAACTTTCGCGATTTGTATAATCGCGAAAGTTTATCAACATATTTTTACATGTCTTAATCGCTTAAAAATATGTTGGTAAACTTTCGCGATTTGTATAATCGCGAAAGTTTATCAACATTTATAAAAATGATTATTTGAATTCCACCCATTTTCGAGTGCTATCGACATTATATACTTATTTTACCCTCTTCACCGTCCTCGTATCATCATCGTCATCACAAAATCGATTAAAATATGCTACTTGTTCAGTGTGAAAAATATGTAATAAGAAAATGTGTATTTACCTATATTTGTACATTTAACGATAACCTGAAGTCTGTCGAGTTGGTAATGAGGGATTTTATAAAAGGCCGCGACTTCGTCCACGTGAAGTTGCAGTGCTGCTCCCTATAAATGTCAGCGTGATGATAAATCTATGTTACTCCTTACATCGTCAGCCGTATTACAGTGAAATTACCGTCAAAAACCATCCAGCCGTTTCAGTCGAGATTAGCCGGAACAAACAGACAGACAAAAAGTTATCAGTACCATAAAAAACTGTTATATTGACATTATTTTATTCATTTGAAATAATAATAATAATAGATTGACTTACACAGATGGCAAATCAAAATGCAGACAGAACCACCGACAAAAACTAGCACGTAAATTAAAATAATATCATAATAAATTGCAACATAAACTCACACGCATGATTTGACTTTGATAAATGATATCTATTACCTTTAAACAAACGATTAATTTCTAAACTATCCTTATGTAAGTTACCTACGTAACGTAGATAAATACGGGGTACATAACTGATGTCACGTAACTGAACGTAATTGAGTCGCGATCTAATGCGCTGAGGAAGCGCACGCATGCGCAAGTAGGCTATATCATTTACTTAGTTAAGTGATTTAACTCCAATGTAGGTAATTGATGGTAACATTGTCTATTATTCTTATAGTTAAGTAGTTTTATTGATTTTATGAGTTTCATAATAATAATTTAAGTTTAGTTTTGAGGTTGAAATTACTAATACCTATTTCATCCCTTAAAGGTTGAATTTTCATAAATTTCTTCTTGGAAGTCATAATAACTCTCTGTAGTGGTTTGACCTGTGCGTCTATCTTAATCTACTTTATAATAAGTACTGAAATTTTGATTATTGATTTATGTACTGAAAACCGAGAAAATATTATAAACGAGTTCAATTACCAATGTATTATTACTTTTATAAAAATCTCGTGTCGTCGAATTCCTCCAAAACGTAACGTATAAGAATAGGTTTAGTTAATTTGTATGAATTGTAAGAACCGGGAAAATTAACGCAGACGAAGTGGCACGGGTCAACTAGTAAATAATGACCCGTGCCACCTCGTAGTTACTTTGTACTTTAGGCAGTTTTACATCTATCAGGGTAAAATGTTCCTGAGTTTTGGATTCACAATCCAAAAATTAGGAAAAAGAATGAAGTCTAAATCTTGTCATAATGTTAATGGAGAGCTGCGCTTGGAAATGCATCAACGTGCATGCGCGTCAGATATTTTTGAGCTCGACTCGTATGCGGCTTTGTGGGCGCACCTCCCCATTTATCAATAAGACAGGATTTTGACAGTTCGCACGGGCTTGCCGTGGACACGGAATAAAGATAAGTATTGGTTTTTTTAAATAAATTACATAATTTAACATTAAAACCTCTTATTGTTTTCATTATTTGTAATTGGTTAATTTAATTCTTATAATATTCTTATAGCTGGTTAGTTGACTACAATAAAGGAAATTATTTTATACTAAACAGGTAACAGTAGATCTTAAAATGCTCTGAAAATAACTATTATTTTACATTTTAAAAAGTTTTTGATATAAAAAGCATGAAAATGAATACTAAAAGTAACGATTTGACGATAGGAACATTATGACATCATAGGTTGTAATTCCATAAACATTTCTATAGAGCTTGTCACTTTGACATTTATAAAAAGAGACTGATTTGACTTGACAGTCAACATCCCTATTAAGGATGCTAATTATTCTTATTATTATATTCAGTTTTATAACCAAAATTTTTCACATGGTGTTATGCAGATGTACTTATCTGTAAAACCACATGTATTTATTCTGTTAAATTTACGCAGGAAGCATCTAAAACTCTACCTACCACTATTTTTGTTAAAACTTACCTCCTATAAATACAAAAAGTGCAATTCCACCCAAACGTCTATATCAAAGCTTTACGTAAAACTAATGCTTTGAGAGATGCCAAATTATTAAGTTGTCTTCACGTTGATTGCAACTGTTCAATGTTACGCTAATGAATTTTACAGGAATACACAACTTCGCTTCGTGTTCGTGTTTACTCGTAGGTATACCAGGAGTTTTCGGATGCAATTTAAACACCACCCCGTCACATTAAAATTTGTCTGAATATGAAAACCAAGGGTGTTTGAAAACATACAGAACGTTAATTGATGCGTTTTTTGTTTTTTTTTTTAAATAACTAGCAATGTGGGATTGAGTAATAATAATAATAATAATAATAATATCTTGGGACAACTCACACAACGTCATCTGATCCCAAACTAAGCAGAGCTTGTACTATGGCAACCAGACAACTGATATACATACTTATATATTTCTAAATACATACATATTATAGATACATTACACCCAGACACAGAATAAACCATCGTGCTCATCACACAAAGTTTTATCCTGGGTGGGGATCGAACCCACGACCTCTTGCGTAGCAGTCGGATACATTCCCACCGCGCCACAGAGGCAGTCCACATTACTAGCAATCTTGTTAACCCCTCCAGCTAAGCTCAAAGGCTTGTGTTAGGAGTGGGTTCACGTCCGTAGTATAATGGGTAGGATTCGTTGCGACACCGATGCCATAGCCATTAGGCTACCACCGCTTATTGTTTTCGAAGCTAGTTTGTTTGTAGCGTGCAAAAAGTGTTGTTGGTTCATTAATAGCAGCATTTAAAGAGTAACATATCTACGTGATATTTTGTACAAAGATAATTAATCAACAAGAAATCTCAGTACATACTAATGCGCTTATTACACTACACTGAATGTAGGCAGGTTAAATCAATATACATTGCTGGCTTGGCGTTACTTCCATTAAATACTCTTACTCCAATCAGCAATGTATATTGAATTTAAGAGTTAGACTATCTTAATTCAGTTTATTGCAATAAGCGCTTAAACTGGCACGGGTACTGAGAGGGTGTAGGCAGCGTAGGTACTGTCTTGGTCTTCCACATTTAACCTCATATTTCGACTGTTATCTTGACCTGTGGCAGCTATACTAACAAAGCACCAAGCATACAGACAGACACACAATCTCGAAATACCCGTGGAACAAAGTCGTCCAAGATTCCGTGTCCATCTATACTAATATTACAAAGCTGAAGAGTTTGTTTGTTTGAACGCAATAATCTAAGGAACTGCTTGTTCGAATTGAAAAACTTTTTTACTGTTGGATAGCCCATTTATAAAGAAGGGCTACAGGCTATATAACATCACGCTACGACTAATAGGAGCGGAGCAGAGTTTATTTTATGCGTACTTTATTACTACTCTCGATGTTTGTGCTATACTTAGGTACCTAGCACGGTGTATTTTTCCTGACTGCGTAAGAAGGAGGGTTATGTTTTTCAAGTGTATGGATGTTTTTATGTATGCATGTATGTTTATTTCCTTGGCAGGTCCTAGAACCTAAATGACTTGAGGTATCGTTAGCTTCGTCTTAGTTGTGAAAGTGACACTGGGTACATCAAAATTAGACAAAATAAAATGGCGGATTCTTAGCGCGAAAATATTTCAGTTATTAATTTTAAGCAGTTTTATTTATTTTAATAATTTAGCTTGTTAAGAACTATCGCGCGCCCACACACAATCACTTCCCGTATATTCCAACTTTGAAGGAAGTTAGTAATTTGGAAACTCGCGAAATTGTGTACACTTAAGTAAATAAAGGTGGCGTATAAGTAAGTTACTTCACTTAGGGTAACTTCATACGAGTTTGGTTTTAAAACATGCTCTTATCAAAGTTAACGAGAATGTTTGTAATGTTTTGTTTCTTCGTCACCGGTTCTGACGACTGGAGGAGAGTGGGGTAGATTGTAACAGTGAGTGATTATGACATAGCATTGTAGCTGTATTTGTACGTTTTAGAGTTGTGACTACAAGTTAGTCTTAAAGTTAAGGCAGTTGTCCCACCAACTACGAGAAAGCGAGCAACTCGAAATGTACGAAATCGATAAAAAATACTAACATTCAATTTAAACTTTTATGACCTCATTTAAATAGTATTTTTATATTGTTGAATAATTTTTTTAATACAACAATATAAAATACTATTTAAATGAGTTCATAAAAGTTTAAATTTAGAACAGTTACAGTAAATATTAAAAAAAGTTTAAAACACAATATCTTTACGAAAATAATCACAAAAAACATGAGTTAGTAATACTAATTATGACAATGTAATGCGTAATCGCAGCTCTAATTCCCGCTTCCTGTCACCATTTACTACTAAAAAATGCATCTGCGCAACCACTTTTCGCCATAAAGTTGGCGAAAATTGGTTGCGCAATCCGGTCAAGTTACGTTGATCCTACTGTACCTACTTACGCAACGTCGCCTGCATACATTTTCCCCGTTTTTGTAACATTTTTCATTGCTGCATGGCTCCTATTGGTGATAGCATGAGCGTGATGTTAAATAGCATATAGCTTTCCTCGATAAATGGGCTATCCAACAGTGAATCATTTTTAAATTCGGACCATCAGTTCCTGAGATTATCGTGTTCAAACAAACAAACAGACAAACTCTTCAGCTTTATAATATTAGTATGGATATAGACGACAATGTTCGGTAATGATAAAAATAAATGAATGTGTACGAGTATCACTTTAAATCTGTTTTTCATGTTATGCCTGTAAAACCATAGTAAATTGTGCACATTCATTAATTTGCGAATGTTCTATACGCATTCGTGGATTCGCATATTTTTGCAAATTACCAATGCAATACAAAAGCTAAAAAGATTAAAAATGGAAGTCATTTGAGGTTGAGGAGAGTGGGGCAAATTGCTACATTACGTCTTACATTTAGATCCATTATTAATATTTCTTAGAAATGGTTACACTTTGATTCTAAGCATACTCTCTAAACGAAACTTGTAACTCAGCCCTAATGACAAATACCTAAGTTATCTGTCCGACAATATCAAAGAGAGCGTTATCAGTGCAGCCGGCGTTGTTTCAACTTAGTAAGTACTTATTTGTACGTTGTTACACAGCTGAGTCAATTTACTCAAGAATTTAGATCGCGACTAATAACGGAAAATAGAACAAAGTTACTTATATTATTATTATGCACTTATCTAAGAAATTTGTAATCTGTTGTAATATTAAGTTATTACTTATTAACTGCCAACCCAATATGTTATGGGTCCGATATCTACACCACTCCATGTCAGATCCATAAATTTTTACTTAGTATTTTATACTAGCTGACCCGCGCAACTTCGTATGCATTATTTTCCTCGTTTTTGCAACATTTTTAATTGCTGCTCCATTGCTATTGGTCGTAGCGTGATGGTATGTAGTCTATAGCCTTCCTTGATAAATGGACTATCCAACAGTAAACTAATTTTTAAATTCAGACCAGTATTTCCTGAGATTATCGCGTTCAAACAAACAAAAAAACTCCTCAGCTTTATAATATTAGTATAGACTATCTGTCCCGCGCAACTTCGTATGCGTAATTTTCCCCCGTTTTTGAAACATTTCTCGTCGCTTCTCCGCTTCTATTAGTCGCAGCGCGATGTTATATAGCCTATAGCCTTCCTCGATAAATGGGCTATCCAACAGAAAAAAATCTCAAATCGGACCAGTAGTTCCTGAGATTATCGCGTTCAAATAAACAAACAAACACTTCAGCTTTATAATATTAGTATAGATAGGTAAGATGCAGTAGCCTAATGGTCAAGACATCGAACTCGCAATCGAGCGGTTCGAATCTGGACAATTCAGCAGAGTTCCACGCTCAATGTATGCCAAAGAGAAATTGATGGGAGTATTCTGGGTATCAAATTGACAGATCGGATTAGGAATATCACAGTCCGTTTCAAAAGTCACATCACTAAAGTCACTCTTGAAAATGGGACTGGGCTGGACACGTGTGCCGCATGCCAGATGACTTTTGGGCCAAACGAATCACAAATTGGACAACGCGGTAGACCTCGTCGCAGATGGCGCGATGAGTTAGACTTCTTCGAAAAAGATTGGCCTCATACAGCGACTGATAGAGAGAGAGATGGAGAGAGAGTACTGAGGCCTTTGCCCTGTAGTGGGATAATACAGGCTAGTAATAATAATTATAGATTTTAGGAACAAGAAACAGCCATACATTAACAAATATAATACTGATTAAATAAATGTAAGGCACATTGTTATTCACAAAATACTTATGGACTAATAAACTTTAGTAACATTTTACTCACACATTATTTTAACTAAGTAGCCATTAACTAAATAACATTATTTAATATTTTATGTATTAACATTTGACCCATTAATTGATATGATAAAGCAGCTACAAATTGTATTAGCTGGTATTACAAATAAGTCTAAATTGGTCAAACTCATTGAAATTACAATTTTCATTACGTCCATTAATTTCTAATTAAATTAGTAAATTTCGCCGCGACGCGACGCGCGATTTATTCCACATCATGTATGTTTTTTTAAAAGTACTATTACAACCACAAAATTTAAAATAATGTGGCGCGGTGGGAGTGTGTCGGACTGCTACGCAAGAGGTCGTGGGTTTGATTCCCACACGGGAATCACGGGGATCACCACTTTGTGTGATCCACAAATTGTTGTTTCGAGTCTGGGTGTACTTTGTCTAGTCCCCCGTGGCACAGGGCTTGTACCCGTAATGCGGGAATCGTCTTTTTTAATAATAAATAATAATAAAGGTCTGGTTGGTAATCAAAAAAATCTGTACTTAATTATTCTTCCCCCTGCATCACTAAGGTTTATTGGTAGAAAATGACTATGGTGTTAATTCCGCCATTCTTACACTAAAACAAAAATAATAAAAGTGGCATGATCCAGTTTTGAACTCAAGAGGAGAAGCGACATCATTTGACATTTATGCTATTTTTTCATTTGATTAATAAAAAAATCAAATTCTTAATTACCATACTTAAATCGTTTTGTACTATAACTTTTAAACTTACGCGTTTAAAAGTTATAGTACAAATTTTAAAAGTTATAGTCAGCTTGTGACCACGGTCGGTGTAACCCGGTCGAAACGTCAAGCATAAGGTAAATAACTTTACCTAGATTAAACGCGTTTATTCCCGTGTCAAATTCGATTTGTACTAGACTAATCAATTTCTAATAATCATTTCAATTTCACCCCAGCCTACCTTTTATTTTAAGTTATTCTAATAGATACTCGTATTATACTTATACTAGCTGTCCCGCGCAACTTCGTATACAATTCCCCCGTTTTTGCAACACTTTTCATTACTGCTCCGCTTCTATTGGTCGTAGCGTGATGTTATATAGCCTATAGCCTTCCTCGATACCCAATATAAAAATATTTTTTAAATCCGGCCAATATTTCCTGAGACACAAACAAACAAACAAACTCTTCAGCTTTATAATATAAGTATAGATTATAAAGCAAACCAAGAGAATATCACTCGAAGCTGTACTGACCTACATTAGCAGGAAATACTGAACAGAATAAAGTAGAACTCTTTAGAAATAATAATAATATTTCTGTATTCCTCTTATCACCATGTACAAGTTCCTGTGTTCCTTTGCCTATAAGTTTATCTACTTGTAATACTTATTGGGAAATTTCGTTGTATAGCCGTATTGGACGAACTTCCCACGACTTTGATAAGGTTTTAGGAATGTTTGTGGTACTGATTGAGCAGCCAAAATGTGGACTAGTCTGTCACTAGCCCAGTGTACTTATTTTTTGGTATTATTTGATAAACAAACAAAAAAACCGGGCAAGTGCATGACGGACCACGCACAACGTAGGGTTCTGTAGTCCCCCATCCGAATAATGCGGCTTTAGAAGTGGATTTTCTGTAGTTTTTGTTTCATACTACTAGCAACGATATATAGTATCTTTCAATGGAATCTGTACGAAAATGTTGTTACTTCTCACTTGGTATGCTGTTACTAAAGCTAGGTAGTAGGTAAAGCTAGTAGCTGTGATAGTTTTCCTTTTAATGTCAAAATAAACACGGTAGTAATATATATAATATAAAACTATTTTTTTCACATTGCCATCATGGCACTTGACTCTAACAAAATTTTACTTTATATCATAATATTTCACAAACGGATCCCTAAATAAAAAAATGGTCTTTACAACCGCGGATTGTTTTTAAAATTCCTTTTGAATGATATCCCTACAATGGGGTAAGTGAGAAAAAAAATTATATCCCTACTTTACATGTAGGAGACGTGTACCCTAATTGTAAAGTAGGGATGTGATTTTGGGATTTGAAATATTTTTTTCAAAATTATATTCTCTCACATTGTCGACATAAGTAGTGCATCCATGAAAAATTACAGCTTTCTAGCACTAACAGTCTCTGAGCTAAGCTGCGGACGGACGGACACGGAGATGGCGAAACTATAAGGGTTCCGTTTTGCCATTTTGGCAATGGAAACCTATAAATGGAGACTCGCTACTAAAATTATTTTTACTGGTAAAACAAAATTATCGAACATTATTAATTTAAAGATCAAACTTATTTTTTAAAGACACTCCTTCACTATGGTGAAGTGGGTCCTGTGTCGCAGAGGTCTTGCGAACATAGAATTAACCGCCACAAAGAACATCTACAATTTGTAAATCATATAAATATCGCATATAGGAATCGAACACACGGCTTCTGGCGCAGTAGTCGTCCGCACTCCCACGTCCCACTATACAACCGAGGCAGTTAAAATTAATGTTAATGCAAGGGTATTAAAACTAGTCGCTGCCCTGAAATGAATTAAATTGTTGTAATTTTAGTGGTGCAGGGAATGGCAGTAACGGACAGATTTACTTCTCGACAATAAATTGTGAAATTCATCGAATAACTTTTTACAATCTTGAATTACATACAAATATTTTGACTGCCTCTGTGGCGCGGTGGGAGTGTATCCGACTGCTACGCAAGAGGTCGTGGGTTCGATCCCCACCCAGGATAAAACTTTGTGTGATGAGCACGATGGTTTATTCTGTGTCTGGGTGTTATTTATCTATAATATGTATGTATTTAGAAATATATAAGTATGTTTATCAGTTGTCTGGTTTCCATAGTACAAGCTCTGCTTAGTTTGGGATCAGATAGCGTTGTGTGAGTTGTCCCAAGACATTATTATTATTATTACCTTCACCATATTGTATTTAATGTTCAACACAAATAAATTTATTGATTTTCATAACTTTTGAATCAGCGCCTTTTTACCAAATCATAATTTCTAAACAGTCTTTAAATTAAAAAAAAACCCGCCTGGTATAAAAGGATTGAAACAAGATAGTTAACCTTAAATCATGCAGTCGGAGGCATTCATGAATCCCAGTGAACTTACTAAAATGCCTCCGACTGTATGATTAAATCTTATCTTGTTTCAATCCTTTTGAAATAGGCGGGTTATTTGATTTTTTAAATTATTTTTTTATTTAATACTTTTTAGTGCTTAGCTGTAAGACGTAACGTAACGTAAAAGCTGTAACTACCGAAAATTTGAGTGAAAATAGTTGGTAACAAAATTAAAATCGCTATATATTCTAAACGGTTATATTAAATGAAAAATGGTTGAAGAAACTTAATCATCATTTTAAAATACCTACACGATGATACCCTACATGGCATTGTTTGTTGACTTATTTTGTTTTCTCTATCACTATATGGGGTCTGGCTGCCGCCATTTTAAATTTCGATTGCTGTCATGTATTTAGTGATGATCGCAAAATTAATACGAATCGATTGACGTATAAATCATCGAAATCGACCCACGCGTTTGGTCTATATAGTGCCACAAAGGAACACACATACATACAAACACGTCAAACACATTACCCTCCGCAGTCGGGTAACAACACCTAACTGCAATGCAAAATTCAATAGGGACATCCTTGAATAGAAAAAAATTAAGAATTCTTCTTTATGCATTACACAATTCCATCTCTCAGAACACTAGACACGGTGTCGTAATGTTGTGTAATGACATTCTAATAAGGCACACAGTGTGTTTAGTTGGAACACATGAGATGCACTAACGTTGATGTTGTTGACCCCAGGTTCATGGCAGTTTGTGTCGGTACAATCCAGTTTATGCGGTCAGGGGTGATATTTCAGATTCGCGTTCTGTAAATATTCATGTAAGTTTCGATTTACATTTTTTACTATATAACTAAGATATAAGACCATTCATTTTGAATATTTTAATCACATCTATACTAATATTATAAAGCGGAAGAGTTTGTTTGTTTGATTGTTTGTTTGTTTGTTTGTTTAAACGCGCTAATCTCAGGATCTACTGGTCCGATTTGAAAAAATCTTTTTTTGTTGGATAGCCCATTTATCGAGGAAGGCTATAGGCTATATAACATCGCGCTACGACTAATAGAAGCGGAGAAGCGACGAGAAATGTTTAAAAAACGGGGAGAAATTACGCATACGAAGTTGCGCGGGACAGCTAGTTAGATAAATGACTGGCCTGTTTGTCAAATGGTTGGTAAATCTAAATGCTTAGCCAGCGGTCGTGGCTATGATTTCTAAGATATACCTATCTGTGTGTGATAAGCATGATTGTTTATTCTGTATCTGTGTCATTAATTATTACTGCCTCTGTGGCGTGGTGGGAGTGTGTCCGACTGCTACGCAAGAGGTCGTGGGTTCGATTCCCACACGGGACACCACTTTGTGTGATCCATAAATTGTTGTTCCGAGTCTGGATGTACTTGGTGTCCGTGACTTGTATGTTTGCAAGTCCCCCGCGACAAAGGGCTTGTACACTACTGCGGAAGTCGTTTTAAAAAAAAAATGCCGAATACTGTCGGTTTGACAGTACCTGGTAGAATGTCTCTTAGAAATAACACTCTCCTATATTTTACCGTAGTTTTAAACTACTCTATCTACATTCAAATTACAGTTAGAACTCGCCCACTTACAAAACAAAAACAAAAGGGAGGTCGTGATATAATACTAGTCCATCAGAGTCCTATATTACCAATTTGTTAGCCTATTAAACATATTACTAATACCTAACGCTATATTTAATCTAAGACCGGTAGTTACATAAATTTCTAAGCTCTATTTATCTTTGTATTGAGACAAGCGGAGATGGTAGCGAGGCGTGTAAAATTGGACACAGAAAGTTTCTGTTATTATAGCCGTATAGCGTCTTAAAATTGATTAAGTACGTCTTCGCCCTCGCCGACTTACTCTTGGCAGAGCGGTCGTGGTCATCATGAAGCAGGCAGATTTCACTAGACAATCTAGTCTAGGGATTGGTGGTCCTGCTCGCTAAGACCTCATTCGAACGAGCGTATTTATAAAGCGCGTAAAAAATCGCTTTTAAATAAAACAAATGCATTCCCAAGTACAAGTGCATGGCAGGCGACGAATTTTTATCGCGTAGTGTTGTATTTTCAACCCTGCCTGTTAGGAATAGATCACATAATCACATCAAGAGGCCGGGTCGCCGGGATTTAACGCGCGTGAAAAAATTGCTTGTGTTAATGAGGGCTAAGCCGCTTGTCTTGATGTATTTTTTCTTTAATATGTATGTATTTAGAATTTAGAAATATATATGTTTTTCTTTTTTAACAGAATATTATATTAATATATATATAGGTATATTTTTTTTTAAGATAGTAGATAGGTAGTAGCAATGTGGGATTGAGTCCCAATTTACTAGCAAACTTGTTAACCCCTCCAGCTAAGCTCACAGGCTTGTGTTAAGAGTGGGTTCACGTCGGTAGTATAATGGGTAGGATTCGAACCCGCGACCTCACGATTGCGAGACCGATGCCTTAGCCATTCGTTTTTGCCATTTAGGTAGGCCTTAAAACTATCTACATGAATAAATATATATATATATATATATATATATAAAGTATAAGAAGTAGGTTTAAGCCTGTATTACAGATACTACGTCCTCACCCCACGGGAAAAAGGGGAGGTACATATAAAATAAGTTTGTAAGGCTAAAACAAATATTATACACTAGCTGACCCGCGCAACTTTATTGCGTAAATTTCCCCCGTTTTTGCAACATTTTTCATTTCTGCACTGCTCCTAGTGGCCCTAGCGTAGTGTTATCGTCGATGCCTCTATAAATAGGCTATCCAACAGTAAAAGTTATTTTCAATTCGGACCAGTAGTTCCTGAGATCATCGCGTTAAAATAAAAAAAACAAATTCTTCAGCTTTATAATATTAGTATAGATTAATAGATTGTGTTTATGATGCGTGCGCGCGCGCGCGCGCGCGCGCGCGTGTGTGTGTGTGTGTGTGTGTGTGTGTGTGTGTGTGTGTGTGTGTGTGTGTGTGTGTGTGTGTGTGTGTGTGTGCAAGCAAGTGCAGTTTTAGTTTTTGTTTATATTTACTGACCCAAACCAAAAGGTAAGATTGAATAATCACTCTTTACCAAACATCCCGTCAATCTAAATCGCAGCCTTAACGTTTTAATAAACAATACGAGATATTTGGGTCAAATACATAGTCAGCCGGCCAGGTGAGACAATTGCGTTGCGAAATGTAAGGTGAATGGTTCCGTAGCCGACGGAAGGCGGCAAGGACTACGATATTGTACACGGCTATTAGGTAAGTGGGTAGGCTAAGTAGTGAAGCAGCAATTGAAATAGCCCGTATGATTTTGAACTTCGATCTTCTACGAAATACCGAGTGGAACTAACCTTCGTACGTACTTCGACCGCGTATGAACATTATTCACGGACACGGAATATCGGATTATTCCTAACCTGATCCGAAAGAGGTTGAGCACTTTAATAAGGCGGTTTGTCTACTTTTTTTGTCTGAGATCCTCATATAACATTTTATTAATTTAAATAATAACGAGCTTTTTCTTAATGAACAATTTATCTTTTTAAGAACTGCATTGCATGATAAGTAATTAAATAATAAGATACTTATTTGGAACATTGAATTTTGAGCACAAGCAATGTCAACTAATCTGTCAACGATTTAAAATTGCAGTGAAAATTCGCTTGTGATAAAGTGGTTGTATCGTAAAATTATCAAAATATATTGTTAAAAAAATTACATATTTTTATAAGATAAACTAGGAACATTTTATTATTTGCATTTTAACAGTAGGTAGCTCTGTTTTTTTTTTATTGATCATAGAATAAATAGAAGTATAATACCATTGACGTATAGACCAGGACTGTTTCGTATTGAGTGAAATTAATCAAACAAGAGTAATAAAAAATAAAAAATCCCCTTTAAACGGTCATTGCAATGATGGTAATAAATCAAAGATACTTAACATCTACTAAATTCCGTTAACTACGGTACATAATAGTTGATAAGTGTCTATAAAATTGTCTGATACTCCCAGACTTTAACTATAATAGAATTCCTTTCGAATAATATAATTATAAAGACAGATTACACAATATAATTGAAGGTTAGTTTGTACAAGCCTATATTGTGAACAACAAAAGGTTCTATCTAAGTTTAGTACTTGTATTGAAATTTCGGTATAATCAACATCGAACAACAAAAAGATCACTTTTATTCAACCATTAATATAACATTTGAAAGGGTAGGAACTAAGGGTAACGTTAAACCATATTGTTAATAATACTTGCTGAATTATAATAGCCTAATGGCTAAGGCCGCCATTGGGCTATTACGCTCACCATCGTGAGGTCGCGGGTTCGAATTCTACCCATTATACTACTGACGTGAACCCACTCTTAACACAAGCCATTGAGCTTAGCTGGAGGGATCAGGATTGCTAGTTTAATATAATATATTAAGAGAAATTATTATTAGTAATTAAGAGAAATTACTAATAATAATAACTCCTTCATACAGGAATCAACAGTTAATACTGGTGACATCATAACTCTTCATTAGATACCATTAATAATAATGAAGAGTTACTATATCACTAATTTCTGGGACGTTATAGGACGTAAAAGCAGCCGTTTAACGCGCAGGTAGTACATGTATTTTAATTTATTAGACAAGTGTGGATAGAAGAAACACAAACGGTAACAATTAACTTCGAATGCACGAAATTATGTTAACGTCCCCGTCACCCCGTCTCGCAGCGTACCTCCACGCCGGCGAGTCTGGCGGTACTGCGTGCGTGTGGGACGCGCCTGTCACACCTCATCGTACCTCCGCCAAACGCTCGAGTTGACTCACTATTAGTATACACATTATGGTCTGAAATATTTGTACGTGAACTATGTTTATGAAAGCGTTGCTCGAGCAAACTATCTTCTATTCTCTCGGTATTTTTGCGTCATGTCCATCAGCTAATATGTAATTAGAGTCGTGCAACCTTTTACTCTGTAGTCAGTAGTCTCATGATTGTGCCTACAAACCACAAAGGCCGAATCCAACCGCAAACCTCTCGTTTACGAGCTAAAGACTAACTGCGTTTATTACTTTATCTTACCATTGTTTTAAGTAGGTATTTATTTCTAAAAGCAATGGATGTTTGGGCATTTTTTAAATTGGCCGCTGAAATAATAATAATATTTAAGCAGACTGGACTTTTCTGAGAAATAGAAGACTGTAATACAAAAAGAATAAAGAACATAACCAGACCATAATCAATATTGAGTTTCCCGATGGAGATGTCTAAGACTGAAGTAAAAGGTCGTAGGTTCAATATCCACAAGGTGACACTACAATTGTTCCAAGTCTTTGTATTCGATATTGTATATTTGTAAAGTTCATGCGACACTAGACTATCTCCTTTACCCTTAAAAATATAGCCAGACATGTTAAGAGGGTCAGGGAGTCTCCGCTAGCTTACCTCTAAAATCATTCAAAAAGAGAAACCCTTGTAGTG
The DNA here is from genome assembly GCA_945859575.2 of Herminia tarsipennalis. Taxonomy (NCBI): domain Eukaryota; kingdom Metazoa; phylum Arthropoda; class Insecta; order Lepidoptera; family Erebidae; genus Herminia; species Herminia tarsipennalis. The sequence continues at coordinate 9,586,718 of OX243833.2, read as the reverse complement.
AAACCAGGCTCGGTCAGCCGTCACTGAGTATTTTTTTCGTCAGTAAAACAATAAATTATTTCAATATCACTTTAATTTCATTGATCATATATGTTCGTAAACTTTCGCGATTTGTACACATTATAGAATTTTATAAGTACGACCGTATTGCAACGGCCGTGGTCACAAGTATACCCGTGACCACGGCCGTTGCAATACAGTCAAAACGTCGGGCAATAAACAAAGGTATTTAGCCTTAAAATAAAATATTTACGCGATTAAGACCCGTAGCTTATAAAATTCATTGATCATTTCTCTAAAACATTGACAATTGATTTGGTCAGAGCTGAAAGCTTGGGTGTATGTTTTGACACCTAAACTTGGAGAGGGTTTTTCAATTTAAATGTAGCCGTGAACAACAGTTATAGGTTAATTTAAAATAAACAGTCTTGGATGATGACAACTCAATGAAAGGTTAAATTAAACCAATATCTTACTAACGATGTATTATTGACAATTTAGAAAATGCCACAATGATTAATATCATTGCGATAAATCCATCATTATATTCGTATCAAGACAACGTCAACAGCGAAATAACGATAGTACGCAAAATTAACAGCATTTGAAAGCATCAAAGTAATAAATGATTTGCGAAAATCCCTTCAAATAAATCTGGACGAGTCTTGGATTACAGAAAAGAGATAAATGATCTGTTATTTATAAGTAATACTGAGAAAATGGCAGTAACAGATAGGGCAGAGTCCAAGAGAGACGATGCATCAAGTTGACGTAATGCAATTATTGAAAACTATCATTAATTTTGCATTGTAGAGATTTTGTATTCCAACATTGTAGGAGTTCTTTCGTAAGCAAAGTCGGTTTATTTAGAAGATTTAAGTATTACATCATTTGGCCCTTTGAGGTTAAAATGAACATAATATTAATGATGTCATTGTAAGCCTTATTCTCAAAATAAATTATTATCTTTGAGAGGTTTGCAATGTAATTGATTGATATGATCAAAAGACCCGTCTTCACGACATCGACAGGAAAATTGGCAACAAATTATTTCTGTGAATTCACCAATAAATATAGGCAACAAAAGGTTTAAAATAGAACAGATATCAATAGATACAACGAAACTCATAAAAATTTCTGTTAAAACCAAAACACACAACATTTTACAGCACTTTTTGTTCAGACACGCCTGAAAAGAATGCCAGAAGTGCATGTTACAGACAAAAAAATTACTCATATTTTTCTCAGAGGCTATTAGAATACGTCAAACACACACACACACACACACACACACACACACACACACACACACACACAAACAAACACACACATCAACCCATTTGAAGTCCCACAGCTAGGCACGAGCCTCTCCTGCAGAACCTACGATGATCGATCCTTAAGCTTTTCCTCAAAACTTTAAAATCAATACATAAACAGTGATTCCACGAATAGCATTTTATCAAGTAATATTAATTTCAAACACTATGAACAGAGAAACTACGTCATTTTATGAAACCGTTGCAGTTTCACGCATGAGCTTGTAATTTATCAAAGAAAAGCATACACGTTCATTTTCCAGACAGAGTTGGTAGAACATTAATTACTTTCGATCTCAGTGGGTCTGGATACATTATATTGACGTTTCATCAGCAGACTTAATTGATTCTAAAGTACCTACTTGCGTTTCTATGTGCTCCATAAAATTGTTGCGGCGTTTTATGGGTATTAGATAAATTGCGGATGGATGAAAATTTTCTACGAATTTGAGAAATTTCAATTAAAGTTTTTTAATGTTCGTCGTATTTATTATAATTTTGGGTTTTCAATAATGTCTTTAGTTTGATTCTTAGAAGATTTGGATTCTATTCTTCTATTCACGATCTTTATTCCGTGTCCACGGCTAGCCCGAGCGAACTGTCAAAATCCTGTCATATTGGTAGATGGGGAGTATCAATTTCAAGGCGCGTGCACGGCGCGCTCTAAAATGTCCGCGTTGATGCATTTCTAAGCGTAGCTCTCCATTTACCCTTAATACAAGATTTTTACAGTTTACACGGACTTACCGTGAACACGGAAAAAAGATCGTGAATAAGGACCCAGGTATTTCGACTTTCACATCTGTAGATTATTAATTTCTTGAAATTACAAAAAGCTGCTTCTAATATGTTTTTATTTAAAACCGGATGTTATCTCACGGGCTTGTGACCCTGTTCGAGCACATTTGTATATAAATTTCCTTCTGTACTTTTGGAGCGGTCTCCACATAAATCCCAAGATCGGTACAAATACTGAATCATGTAAGGCGAGTACTCACAGTTGCTAGCTATATAATATTACACAAAATCCCAACTTTAACTATTCGGCCGCGGCCCGCCAGGCAGGATCACCTCGTCTGGGTCCTTATTCAAGTTCTTTTTTTCCGTTTTCGCGGCAAGCCCGTGTAAACATCTTTGAGCGCACCGCGCATACGCCAGTTCTGACAGTTCTGATAGACCCTGATCGGAGGATCCTCCCTTCGCGGTGGAGCTCTCTATACTCTCGGTGTTTTTTAGAATTGCCTTTTATGTAGGTACTTCCATTTTATAGTATTTGTACTGGTAACAATATAGTGAAATCACAATTGTGCGTGCACTACAACCTACTAGCATACTGCTGTAATAATGAGTTTCCGTCCCGCTTACACAACCTCGCGCTAAATGCACTTCTTTGTTTTGTTTTTGTATTGTTACATATACAGTTTTGTGTTAACTAAATGAACATAATAGCATGTTACTATTTTGTTTTTATAGATATTGTAATCAGCTGTAGCTGATTAACTGTGGAGGTTAATAAAATATACAACGTAGGTCATTATGATGTTAGAGGACTTCATGTCTGTCTTCCGACAATGCAGTTGCGTGGCCACATCGGCAACATTCTAGGCAACAGTGTTCTAGGTTTACAATGATTGCTATCAAAGCGATAAAGAGAAGAAGAAGAATTTTCCACTATTATAATTATTGTTATACACATTTTATTTTAATCAATGAGAATTAGGTTCTAGCCCAGATAAAAATTAAAATGTTTATACAGAACCAATGTGGAATGTAGGTCATTAAACATTGCTCCTAAAATCGTTAGTCCTGACCAATTTATTAAAAAAACGGATCAAATTATAAAATCTAGAAAGCTGAAATTTAGAACGTAGGTGTTTTTAATAAAGTAAGCACGTGTAATGTGTGAAATTCAACCCCTGAGGGTGAAAAGGAATGCCGAAGTTTGTATGGGTATTAATTTTCAAATTTCATGAATATGATATACGTATTTTAGGGGCTTTTAGCTTGGAGGACCTGTTCGATTCCCACTCAGGATAAATCTTTGTGTGAGAAGTACGATTGTTTATCCTGTGTCTGGGTGTAATTTGTCCATAATCTTTTGTATGTATTTATACATACAAAAGATTATGGCTCTACTTAGTTTGGGATCACATGTCCGTGTGTGAGTCGATAAAGATATTCTTTAAAAAAAAAATAACCCGGAGTGAGTTAAAGGTGACGAAATGTTGTACGGAGCATTGAAATTACTACCAGGGGTTCCTGAGTGACGAACAATCGATGCATCCCGTGTCGCCTATACAACAAATGGTATCTCTACTACCCGAAATGGGTCCAATGTTAGTCGTTATGCCCAATAGCTTAAGACTAATTAACCTATATCTGCCTGGTTGCCGCAACAGCCGACTTTGCTGCACTGATAAAGGCACAGCTTTAGACATTTTAAAGCGTATTGATTAATAGCTAAAGAGCAGTATCAAGCATTTCTTCATCCTCTTCACCAGCTATGGAACCCTACATACTCTAAAAAAACCTTTTCAGAGTATGTAGGGTTCCACAGCTAGTAAGCTATAGAACCCTACAATGTGCATGTTCATCGCTCCTCGCTCTACATATCTTTGTGTAACAAAAAATGTAAAAAAAAAACCACAGTGAATATTCACTCAAAATTTAAATAAGAAACCATTGGTGTAACTATTTTAAAAGACCTGCCGAATAATATGACAATCGTTGACGTTTCCATAAAAAAACATTTACTTGTTTTGATCTAAGTAACACTTTACTTTTTTCTGTTTTTTTCTCGTGTTTATATGATAATTAGGATTGGGTCCCACATTACTAGCAATTCTGTTAACTCCTCCAACCAAGCTCAATGGGTTCACTTTAGTTGTATAATGGGTAGGATTCAAAACCGAGACCTTACGATTGCGAGACCGATGCCTTAGCCATTAGGCTACCGCCGCTTATTTCAAAAAGACCAAAGCTGCATATATTTAAAATGATTATCAATTACTAATACTTAACAGGTATTTATTTAGTCGACATTTCGAGTGCACTAAATACACAATGCAAGATAACCAACGCTTATCGCTTTACAACGGCTATTGTGTTCCCTGGCCAATATTACTACGGTAACCCAGTTATACCCTCCATGTTTGAAAGAGAAATTTATGATATATGTTTGTAAACCTTTGCGATTTGTACATATTTGTACACATTACCGTATTGCAACACGGCTCACCCGTGACCACGGCCGTTGCAATACGGTCGAAACGCCGAAAGCCTAAAATAAAATATTTACGCGATTAAGACCCGTAGCTTATAAAATTCGAGAAATTTATGAATTGTGTTTATGAAGTTTTCTGTTGGTGGGGAAGAGCTGCAGCAAGCTACCGCCGGCAACAGCAAGACTGTCATTTGATTTTGACATTTGAGTTTACTCTCTTGTAACGATAGTATGAGGGCTGGCACCAATTTTTGGATAGGTATTTGAGGCAAGCTGAAAACTTGTCACATACCTTTCCTATTGTACCACGAATGTATATAATACTGCGATTGTTTAATAAAATCACTTTCGAAGAAGACTGTGCAACAGTGAACATTTTTAAAAATAAAGTTAAAAACCTATTATTACATGAATTTATCGAAAATATAAATGTGTAAAGGGAAATCACATAGTTCGGTATTTTTGCGCATTTATGTTTTCTTACTTATCTCAATGTGTAAACATGATATAGATTAGTACTTCTATACGAGTTTGTTTGTTTGGTTGTTTGAACCCGGTAATCTAAGGAACTACTGATCCGAAATGAAAAAATATTGTACTGTTGGATAGCCCATTTATCGAGGAAGGTCATAGGCTATATAACATCACGCTACGATTAATAGGAGCGGAGCAGCAATGATAAATGTTGCAAAAACGGGAAAATTTACGCAGACAAAGTTGCGCGGGTCAGCTAGTAGTAAAATAAGTATACATGTTAAACTTAGATTAAGTGAGTGCTCAGTATTCGCCAACAAACTGATAAGCAGTTTGGCGAAATAATTAGTATGATAAATATGTATAACATTTTGTTGAAATAATTTTAAAAATATTATACCCCAATACGGAGCTGCAGACCTGGCTGTTGAGTAGCGGGGCTAAATAAAAAAAAAAACTTTTATATCAAAAAAATATGTTTGATGCAATAAGCATTTTTTATATGTTGTTGTTTAAATAATAAAAATAAAATAAACCAGATTATTTAGTCGGGGTTCTAACATTGCCTGCCTGCATTGATAGCTGGAGGGGTTAACAATGTTGGACCACAATCCCACATTGCTAGATATTTTAAAAAAAAGAACAAAAAAGTATTGTGTTCTACCGGTTAAGACATATGGTGTTGAAACGTGACTACTTACGGTTGGGCTAGTCTACAAATTTAAAGTTGCACAACGGGCTACGAAGAGTTCCTTTGAAGTATAAAATTTGCACCGAGGTCCCATGAATGAATTTTCGAAATATAAACCTCTAAAGCGGTGAGATTTGTTCATACCTTTGGGAGTTGTACTGGGAGTTAGAAAATGTAACATATGTTCCAATTCCAAAAATGTGGTGAACTTACTTTTTTTTTTTTTTAAAGATAAGTAGCAATGTGGAATTTTGGTCCCACATTACTAGCAATCCTGTTAACACGTCCAATTAAGCCCAATGGCTTATGTTAGGAGTGGGTTAACGTCGTATCATGGGACATGTCGACGTATAATGGGATTCGAAACTGCGACCTCACGATTGCGAGACCGATGCCTTAGCCATTAGGCTTCTTTCTATAGTTTTTGTTTTACTTATAAAACGTTAGGCAAAACCCACTGATACATTTAAAAATAATAATATTTATCTAATTATAAAAATAGCCTTATAAATATGTTAATGAGACTATATATATTTATTTTTAATACCTAATGTCAACGTTCGGTCAGTGATCGTTGCAGTGACGTAATATTTTCTCGAAACTGCGCGTGCGCTGATTTCTTATGCACGTTACAAATACAGAATACAGAGAGTACAGAAGACAAAGCTACATAGAAAACGTCCTTGACAAATGTAATCATAGATATCGCACACGTACGTGAAATCGGAGAGCGAATTTTGAACAAAGCGCTCCGATGTGGTCTTCGATTCATGTCCAAGAATGATGTCTATGTCTGCGTCCAGTAGTTCAGTGCCGTATCTAGCGGGAGAAGGGCGGGAGGCGATCTGCGGCCCACGCCCCAGGCGCTAATATTAAGGGGGGGTCTAAAAACAAGCCATTTTTTACGGCAATTTGTGGTGGCAATGCTGTAGCCGGCAACATGGCAGTACTCACCAATATTGCTATGATGGTTGCTAGACGATCGCTGAGCGATCGATTTTCCGAAATGTTGCCCGGACAATTTTGTTGTTGTTTCAGGCGCTCTCTCTTTTATTATGGCCGGGTTGTGTAGCCTGTTTAGGAGACTGAATCATGCGCTATACAATTGCAGACATATTGCCATTATTGGCTGAGCAATTAGTTGCCAATAGTGCCGCCACAAATTGCCGTAAAAATGGCCCGTTTAGACGCCCCTTAAAATACTACTAACATACAACACGACAAGTTTTTGCCCCACTTTGAAATAATCGTAGATTCAGCACTATGTGCATCGCTTGAGTGAAGTACGTATGAAAGTTGTCTTCTGTACTTCGTATTCTGTGTTACAAATGCGCGCACGCAAACCGCTGGCGATGTTCATTAATTAATACATAACCTCATAAATATGGCTGTTTGCTTCGATATTATCTTAACAGACAGCGTAATCGTATTGTTACAAAATTCTATTAAGTGCATTACTTCAGCAGAAGTTTTCATAATTTTGTGTAGAAATCATAAAATTACCTACAAGTATTTCTAAGTATTTCTATACAACACAAACACTATGGAACTTAAAAAAAATTTACAAACATAACATCGATATATTTTTTTCAGTGCAATAAGTTCATTAATGGCAGAAGTCCCATATAAAAACAAAAACCACTATGAAAATGGCAGTTTCCCTTTTCAAAATAGCTATGGTAGTTAGGTATCTAATATTTGAGAAGCCCAACACGCGAGCTGAAAGAATATAAAAAAATTAGGTCTAGTAACGATAGGTGGTTCGATTCCGAATAATAGACATTTTATTAAAAAGATGTTCAATACAATGCAAGAAATTCGAAACACAAAACAACAGTCTGTCCCCCCCCCCCCCGGATCCGCCTATGTGCGAAAGTCTTAATGTTTGTAGTAGAGACATTATTAGCTGTATTTAATAGATCGTTAGTCTTATAAATGAGGCACGAATGTTTTAGTATATGCTCTAAATTAACTTATTACTTGCCTAAGTAACCATTACTTGCTTAGCTGAAATGAAAGTAGATAAATGGGCTTATTAATATGTTAATTGGAGTAAGTAAAGTTAAAAAGTGAACGAAAATGTTTTATGTAACCATAACTTGAATTATACCACAAAATATAGAGAGTACAGAAGTTAAGGTGCATATAATGTGCGCTCGATGCAAGCACGCATAGAAATTGCTTAAGGACAAGGAATCTCGAAACGCTTCGGACTGATGCCGCGGCAGATGCGCCTTTTATGGTGTCATTCCTGTACCTTATTAATTATTTTGGCTATCTCACTACAATTTTATTCATCTAGGTATAAATAACATTGTAATTGCTATTATAACTTTTACACTTACGCGTCGCATTATATACACAATTTGACACGGAATAAACGCGTTTAAACTAGGTAAAGTATTTATTACATATATTTCGGGACTTAATCGCGTGAATTATTTAAATGTACGATACGACCTTATTTACCCGACGGTTCGATCGAATTGCACCGATCGTGGTCACGGGTCGGAAGTATTTACCATAAGCTTGACGTTTTTAAACTCAAGTTAGTCAGCACGACCACTAAGCGTTGGCATAAAAATGTGAAGTACCTACATAGCTTACCTTCTGTACTTTCCATATTTTGTGATAATTTATAATAAACTACACAATTAAATAAAACAACATATAGTCATGAAAGTTATCATCATTTTTAACAGTTCCATACCTAATAAGGGAACCTGTAGGTACTATGCATGACGATAATTTAATAAAGACGCGAATAATTTACAGGGTAAGGTCTGTGGTTATTTTAAGATGTTTTGAAAGTAATAATAATGTGATAAAAAAAATGAAAGCCTATTATTTCTTCTGTCAGATATTGATGATTAAACTCTACATCATAACTCATAATCTCTCTAATAAAAACATCAAAATTGTCTCAGTAGTTTAGATAAATTAAGCGAGTAAATCGACAAATGTGAAGAGCAATAAGACGTCTCAATATGGAGTAAGCATGTCATGCAATTTCACGTATGGAATATTTTTTTCATAAACTTTATCTCGTTAGAATTATGTCTACATCAATATATTTTTCATGTAATGCATCTAAAATTATGAAAATAATGATTAAAAAGCCAAAAATCCAAGGTAGTTCAAACGAATTATCTTTTTTAACAAAAAAAAATGCCCATGGTCAGATCATAACGAATAGACCATCCCTTTCAATTAAAAAGTAAATATTGACTGCAGAGTGTCAAAGAGAGAAAAATCTCGTGCGGCCTTTGACAGGTATTGTTCACAAAGTAGCGTTGTCTCCTTCTAGAGAGTGGTCAATTTTGCGAGGATAAGGTGCAATCCTGTTTTCTACGTTAATGGGTCAGATCAAACTATGACCTAACCATAGAGATAGATTAACTATGGAGTGCACCAGCTGAGCAATTTCGGTGATAAAAGTTGGAATCTCCGTCGTCTTCAAAGTGTCCAACAAACCCATTTATTACCCATCACAAGATAAAAAGTTCCATAAAACTCACTTTGTTTATTGATTATACGCGAAACTGACAGTATAACTAATATTTAGTATTAAAATAATGAATTATGTTGTAAAATTTATTTGTTGAAATGAAATGAAATGAAATTATTTAATTCACACAAAATAGAGTACATTGTAGATGGTCAGGTACATTTATGGTCCTTCTATTTTGCCATAAGCGGCATATGAAAGTACTTGTAGTTTTAAAATTCAAAAAAGATCATACACATACAAGGATCATACCATAATTATATTTAATAGAAAATGTGACACACCATTAATTCAACGATAGTTACATTAACAAATATAGTAGCATACAAATAAGTTTTATAATATTAACAATATGTGCGATTATTATTATTTTTTCAATTCACCAATGTTATAATAAGTCTTTTCGATCAACCAGCTTTTCAAACATTTTTTGAATTTATGTTGTGGCAGTAGTTTAATGTCATCAGGTATTTTATTATAGATAGTTACACACATAGCATAGCAATTTTTTTGGTATAGAGTTGTTTTTGGCTGCGTGTCCAGAACAAGCCTATTCGGATTCCTCGTATTTCGAGGGAATTTGTCCTTCGCCTTTGGTTACATTTTACAAAAACGCATACCTCGTAAATGTACATGCATGGTAGGGTTAATATGGCAAGTTTTTTAAAATGAGGCTTACACGACACATCAGGAGAAATATTTAATATAGCTCTGATACAATGTTTTTGTGCTACAAATATTCTGTTTACGTCGCTAGCATTTCCCCATAGCACCAAACCATATCTTAGTACCGAGCTAACATAGCCATGGTATGCCAGCAGAGTCGTTTCTAGTGACGATGTTTTGCTTAGTCTATAGAGTACATATACGAATTTATGAATTTTATTGCATGTTAAATTTATATGTTGTTGCCAATTATTATGCTTATCCAATGTTATTCCTAGGAATTTTGTACAGTTGGTTTCATTAATTTTAATATTGTTGTAGATAATATTTCTGTCAATTTGTTTTGATTTTTTGCCTTGGAATTGGATATAATTAGTTTTGGTTAAATTTACGTTAAGATTATTAAAGTCAAGCCATTGTATAACTGATTGAATTGTCTTGTTTATTTCAAAGTCATAAGTGGTGTTAATTGACTATAGTTTAATAATCAATTACATATTACATAATTTTTTGCCAAGGAGTTTTATATAGGTAGATGACAACCCTGGCTAATGTGTCACAGAGACATTTATGGCGGGATATGTTTTTAATTGAATTTTTTTTATCATTTTAAAATTTAAGAATAATTCTACAATATTTATTCAAGAATGGTGCATGTTTGCATAGTGCAAGATTGCAAAAGTGAGTGGTGCCCAGAATGTGGACTCTTTTTTCACTCGTAGGTATATAAATTTATGTTTGATTCCAAGATTTAAATTTGAACCATTTTAATCATTATTATTATTAGAATAACATCGACTTTAACTTTGATACGACCGCTAATGAACGTAATAAACCTTAATTGTGTATTATTAGATATTTGTTTCTATTCAGTTTAATATCATGTTTTCTATAATTCTTGCTATAAGCGCCAGATGAGTAGGGTGACCATATTTTTCTGCGGAATTTACAATGAATTATGTTCGTGTTACAATGAACTATATCTGTAATAAATCTTAACCCGCTTAATCTTTTCTAACCAAAAGAAAATAAAATCAAACATAGGTTAACAAAATTACGTTTTAATACCTACTGAACTTGAATTTAACGATAGGTAAAAATTTACAAACCAATAGATATTGAAATAAATAGATAAATTTAATATTAGTAAGTAACTCGATTTTTAGCATTTTTCCATAAAGTAGTCGGCTCCGTTGCTCTAAATTTATTTATTTAGGAATTTCCAAAAGTAGTAGGACCCATATTTAGAAAAAGATGGAGAGATCAACAGTATTTTCAAGGTCATATCGTTTCACTTTTATTATTCGGCCAGCATGTGGCCTCCAAAATTTACACTATCTCCATGGACGTAACTGTTCATATATGGTAAGATATGGTGTGCCCCCATTGCCTGTCGCGATTGCCATGACGTCCCAATCCATGACTTTTTACGCGCCAAGATTGCGTGCTTTAGAAAAAAATAATATAATATAATAATAATATCTTGGGACAACTGACACAACGCAGAGCTTGTACAATGGAAACCAGACAACTGATAAACATACTTACAACTGTTTTACTAAACAACTTATATATTTCTGAATACATACCTACATATTATAGATAAATAACATCCAGACACAGAATAAACCATTGAACTCATCACACAAAATTTTATCCTGGGTGGGGATCGAACCCACGACCTCTTGCGTAGCAGTCGGATACACTCCCACCGCGCCACAGAGGCAGTATGTAATTTTAAATGTTTTGTTTGCTGTTGGAGTAGTTTTTTGACGCTGCATTTTTTTTTAATGATATGTATCGACATAAGACATAAAAACTAAAAAAAAATACATGCATATTCCCTATTGTCGTTGAGTTTGTCATAAGCAGACTAAACTGTTATTTTCACGTATTATCACATTGCAATTTGCTGCAATACACACTAGTGACAACAAGGCGGAGATAGAATTATATGAGAAAGCATAATGCTGACCTTCGACCTATACAATTAATCAGCATCAGGTTTATAGGATGCTAAGCTAGCGCTAAGACGTGAATTTCAATTCCTATCAATATAACACTTTGTCTAGTGTTACATAAACTCAGCTTAAGTTGATTCATAAAGTAGTTCTCAGACTAAGATCGCTTGTATAATATACGTCCATAGTTTTCACCGGACAACGGATCGTTCCTTTTTTCCGGATACTGGATGGTTTATGCCATGAAACACTACGTATCCGGTAAAAAAGAATGTGTAAAAACGTTGCACAGACGTCCGTTTGTCGGGTAAAGGACAAGTGACCTTACTAACGTGGCACTTAGTTCACGGTATCGCCCCTATATTCTACTAATATTATAAATCCGAAATTTTGTAAAGCACCTTGCAAATTGTTTGTCAAATTTTACGTGTTTGTCAAATAATTTAATAGTATATTGTTGTTTAAAGGGTTTGTCAAACTTTCTACATGTTTGATAAAAATTTGAATTGGCATCGTGTTTGACATACATATTTGAACGTGATCCGTGGTTTTTGTCAAACAACGACTAAGAGAAACCCGAGTCAGGCACATTGTTTGACAAAAATTGTTTGATTCTTGGTTTGAACGTTTCAGCAATTGTTTAATAAAAACGTGAAGATTGACAAATAGGTTTGAGCGTTTACAGGGTGCTTAAGAATAAATGAATGTTTGTTGTTCTTTCACGCAAAAACTAATGGACGGATTTTGATGAAACTTTACAATAGTGTAGTTAATACATCAGAATGGCATATAGGCCACAAAAATCAAACGCAACGCGGGCGAAACTGCGGGGAAAAGTTAGTTATATAATAGTTATAACTTATTGGTCAGCGTCAAGTCTTAAAATCACAATAATTCCCCTGGCACATGGCCTGGCACTTGGGGTCGGTCCTCCTTATACGCGATCGCAATGTATTTAAGCTTTTGTATCTTCGGTCATTGCAGGCGTTAGACCTAAAGCTCGTTTGAGTCTTACGTAAGGATATCGGCATCCTGATGGGTCCCAGTCCTAGAACAAATTCCTCCATATCATTGAGACGACAGACATCCCACTCTGCAGAGGATGCATGAATGATGAAGAAACGCCCAAGCAAGTAGTTTGCGGAACACCGGGCGCAGTTCTTGGCCTCACCATCATCCCTCCCGGAGGCAAGGGGCAGTCTGATCAGACTGCTATACTTCTAGGAATGTCTAGATTGCCTGGAGTGGCCCAATCAAGAGGTTAAGTGCAGTTTTTTATGGGCTAAAAAACAAACATACAATGGTTTGACTCCAAGTAGTCGAAGGATGACTTCTGCCTCTCTTGCCCACCTTCATTGCCATCACTAGTTTCGTCATGTGGTCTTTATCACTGCGTATTGCCTGACCAAATCATCACAGCCTAATAAATCAGAATGTTTATATTAGCCTAGTTATATGTTCAAAATTCTTTATGTATGTAAGTAGGTTTATCTATGTATACTATAGTGATATGTAGGTATGTAAGTATATAGATACCCACTTATCACAATACGTAAACGTATCTAGTTTGCACAGCTGTGCGCAGACGCAGGTTTTATGCTCGTTTGTGCATTCTAAAATATGGCCGCAAAAAATAAAAAAATATATTTGATATCCAAGTTGGTTCAATATATTAATATTTTAGCGATAAATTATTTACTTAAATTATACTTTCTAGATTTTTTTACTTTCACTTAAGTATATCGGCTTCTGGTTATGAGAAATATTTATTTAAAAAACTACGGATTAGTCTTTTCTTTACCAAGAACTGCGTTTTTAATACCTACATGAAAACATTTTTTTGTCATATTTAAGAACAAACATAGACTAGTAATACAGGGAAGAAGAGTAAATAAATACTTTTTTTTTAAATACGACAACTACAGTAGTAGCTATAGGTAAGTATGCATTTTAAAGTTGCTGGAAACGAAGGAAAATATGCTCAAAAATGGGGTAGATTGCTTTCCTAACTCGAAGTGAGAAATATACATTATTTAAGTGATTATTTATGTTTCAACGTTATTTTAATCTATACTAATATTATAAGCTGAAAAATTTGTTTGTTTGTTTAAAAGCAATAATCTCAGGAACTATTGATCAGAATTGAAAAAAAATGTTTACTGTTAGATAGCCCATTTATCAAGGAAGGCTATATAACATCACGCTACGACCAATAGCAGCTGAGCAGCAAAAATGTTGCAAAAATGGGGAAAATTTACACAGACGAGGTTGCAGATCCGTAGTTACTGAGATTATCGCTTTCAAACAAACAAACTCTTCAGCTTTATAATAATAGTATAGACTAGGTACCTACACATATGTGACATAATATACAATAACGAAAGAAGTGCAGTATACCCTATGTACATGTATAGCTGCCAAAGTCATCAAAGTAACTTGCCATTATGGAAGTCAGCTGATGAAATTGTAATTTAAATTTAAATAAGTACTTACCTATAACTCTTTAACAATAAGTAGGTATTTGTAAAGAGTTCTGCTTGTTTGCCAAACCTACAATAACAAAATAAAACATAACCTAAAAATTATATCATGTCTAAAAAAGTCATTCAATATAAAATTATAACCAATAAATATTCAAAATAATAATAACCCGTAACCAGGAAAATTTGAATAATGTCAATATTTGCTTAATGGCTAACACTGATATCGAAACATAAGGTAAATAAACAAACAACTCGACAGCCATAAAGTATGACGTTTGATACCACAGATTAACAACCAATCCTTCCACGAACGCCACAACATCATACATGTGCCATTAAACCAACCAAACGCGTACAAAAACAACTATAAATACCTAAAATAAAACCAATACACTACTTACAGTTACGTTATTACATGTAATGACACTACAATATAGACAAAAATGTTGATATAATGCCTTTCTTGCGTGTATATTGTGACATAAGACCATATGATCGAAAACCGTACTGTATATCAAGTTATCATTATCACTCACCTTAACGCGATGAGGGGCGATCAATAAATACACGTGACCAAACTCCGCCGGTCCAGTGAAAAAAATAAAACAAATATAACAAAACAGAACAAAACACAGGAACAACAAGATTCCTCTGTCTTTCAAACGTCACTATAACAAAAGACACTATGCATATAATGTACACAGAAATTTTTGCCCGACCGGCGTTTTTCCCGGTCAAAATAAAGGGTATTAAACACAAAATAAGGTGGAACAAAACATTCAGATGCAAATTATGCTTTCATTCATACGTTTCAGTTGATGTTTTATTATATAGCAACGTAAAACACAGGTGTAATGATAATATTTTTATGATTGCAACGTGTGCTCGTATGCCGATTGCACGCGAAACACCACAACATTAGGCGGTGGCGCGGCCAATACTGAATATTGCGGCCCGAAAAATATACCAGCTTTATGTTGTAGACGTAGCGGGAAAACTCTTGTTGTCTTGCTCTTACTCACTGTGTTTGTAGACCATTTTCCCGGTTAGTAACGTGGGTTTGGTGCTAGGCTTAGTCATCAGCGTTGGTTGAATTCCTTAATATACATCCAGAATAGTGTTTTATAAACATGGTAGGTAGATCTTGCTTAGACGGTAACAATCTGATTACAATCTTCGCGTGTCTGTCAACTGTTCAAGTGATAATCATGTAAGTGGATTTTCCTTGTACTTAGATGTTATGAAACAAATTACAAAGTGGGTAATTAGGATCATTCATTGCTACCTCCTTGTTCGAATGATTAGTTCAATGTTATGATTATTATTTGTTTCCATGTAGAGCTTCCCCAGAAAACCTATGAAAAAGGCACTGACTGCTTCGGTGGCGCAGTGGGAATGTGTACGACTGCTGCACAAGAGGTCGTGGTTTCGATTCCCACGCGGGACACCACGTGATCCACAAATTGTTGTTCTGAATCTGGGTGTACCTTGTGGTAGTGAATTGAATGTTTGTAAAATACCCGCGACACAGGGCTTGTACCTCCACTGCAAGAGTCGTCTTTATAGAAAGCTGTAAGTTAGAAGATTTTGATATTTGCGTAATTAATGATTTGATGTAGAATTTGTTAGGTCAGTCAATTTGAGATACCGGATTTGGAATCTAGATATTACATAACCTACCTTAGTTCAAAAGTTGAACCTTATCCGAAGGATCAACCATGGAAATGTGAAACTCACTTTAAAAAATCAAGTGTGGTTTTTCATAATTAGTTAATTAAATTCCGATTCACAATAAAATAAAAAATATAAAATTTTATACGCTACGGGTCTTAATCGCGTAAATATTTTATTTTAGGGCTAATTACCTTTGTTTATTGCCCGACGTTTTGACCGTACTGCAACGGCCGTGGTCAGGGGTAGATACTAGACCCGTAGAATAAGACCCGTAGCTTATAAAATTCTATAATGTGTACAAATCGCGTTTATGAACATATAAAATAAAAAATATCTATTTATACAGTTATTATCCAAAATCCAAGTATTTATTTTATGCATTTTTGGTTCTTAGAGGTGACCTCCCATATTTTCCTCGTATCATTTTAAATAAATAGACGCTTACTTTAATTTCAAATAGGTATAGTGTTGTTAAACCAGGAAAAATATACTTTTTATCGGTGGTATTTACGTAATACAAATTTGTTAATTAGGAGCCGTTTCGCATAATTGACATAACTCTATAGAATGACCATGAATCTTGCATCGTAATTTATTGAAATACGGATTGATAATGATTATGTTTTTGACATAATAATAAAGAAAATAGCATAACTTCATTAGTTGAAGGTGAAAGCGTATTTTGTCATTTAAGTTTTATTAAATAAAAAAACGTAAAAAAAAAAGATGGCAGTTTTTATTTTTTATATATTTACCTATAGCGTCTTCTAGACGGTTGGAAACAAATTACTTGGTACTTGGTTTGCAATAGCCGTCTACACTGTTGGAAACCAGCAAGGTCACCTTGGTTTGTGCGTTTGTTTCCAACCGTCTGGAATACGCTTAAAAATGTGTCAACAAATTTATGTCATTGATTGCCTCTGTGGCGTGGTGGGAGTGTATCCGACTGCTACGCAAGAGGTCGTGGGTTCGATCCCCACCCAGGATAAAACTTTGTGTGATGAGCACGATGGTTTATTCTGTGTCTGGGTGTTATTTATCTATAATATGTATGTATTTAGAAATATATAAGTATGTTTATCAGTTGTCTGGTTTCCATAGTACAAGCTCTGCTTAGTTTGGGATCAGATAGCATTGTGTGAGATGTCCCAAAATATTATTATGTTTATTTTTTTTATCTCTCTCTCTTTTGGAGAGGTAGTTTACATGTCATGCGGGCCTAGGCCAAGCGTGACACGTTAAATAGAACAGGTTGATGTTAGTGATGAGGATGTAAGAAACTTGCGGGTGATGCGGCAGGTGTTCAGAATGACGGCTTTTTGTAATATATTATTATTATATGTAAAATGATATTTTGATATTCTTTTACAGTATGTTTATAGGGGTTTAAAATTGCTGTAGGTACACGTACTATCCTTAAAACGTGGTGTGGGAAATTTATCACTACAAAAGATACAAACCAATATTTGTAAATGTGGTACCTTAACTATCAATATTAAAGACTAGCTTACCCACGCAACTTCGTATGCGTCAATTTTCCCCGTTTTTGCAACATTTTTCATTGCTACTCCGCTCCACTTTGGCCACGATTTTATGGATAGGATTTCGCCACTGCTTGCTCTTGAGATTTTTTAAGAGACTCAATGTCGCCGTGTTGTTTAGAGCAAGCCATGTCCTCTAAAACTGACCATAATTTATAGTCTAAAGGGTTGAGGTCTGGGCTAGATAAGGGCCAGTCTTCAGCTCTTATAAAGTTCGGAACGTTGGTTTCAAGGCTTGGGTAGTTCGTGCCTTGTGACCAGGTGCAGAATCCTGCTTGAAAGTCCACGGTAAATTTTTAAATAGCGTATTGCTAAGAGGTTTCACAACACGATCCAAGACTGTCTCTTGATACACTTTGGCTGAAGATTTTACTTCTTTTTCTCATAAATGTAGCTTTGTGATGCCTTGATAAGACACGCCCCACCAAACCATCACTGACGCAGGATGATGACCACGCTGTAACTTTCCGACCACGTATGTCCTGTATACCGACGATAAGCTTCAGGTCTTGTTTTATAATACGCGACAGAGTCCTAGCATGAATCTTCATTCCTTGCCGTTTTGCTTCCTAATGGGATTGCGACGAATTCTGGCTTTAACAGCATTAACAGCCTTTGTAGTTCTAACAGCACGTGGCCGCCCCGATTTTTTATGGTCTTCGAGAGAGGAAGTGTCGTTGTATCCGTTGATAGTACGCTGATACTAAGCTTTTGAAGTGTCTGGAATATAACAAAAGGCTCCATAACTACTTTGTGCAAGGCGATCACCGCAATCCTGTTTTCTTCAACACCCTATCTATATTGTAATTTGATAATGAACACGAAAAATATGTGAAATGGTTTGAAATCGAAAGAACTTTTAAAAATAATAAACGCGTTATAAATTTAAAGTAATTAAAAATTTGAAAAAAGAAAAGTTTTTAAGTAACAGTATTTACGGCTGGATTAGTTATTTTATGTAAATGTATGAAGTAAAAAATTCTAAAAAGTGCGTGTAAAATCCGTAAGACCAGTAGGCCTACTCTCTGTGTTGAAATTTTAAATATTAGATTTCCTAAGTATAAAGGGACTACTAATTTTTTTTTTAAAAAACAATAGATGTCCGAACTCATAGACACTTTTCGGAATCGAGAGAATTAATGATCCGCGATTGCGAGATGTTTTAATCGATTGTTTCGATTGTTGAAACATCTCGATGATTCTCGATGCTTATATCATATAGGAAGTCGATGCTTTTATTCAAACCTCAACTTAGGTGTCATTAAGATTATTATTGAACTAACAGTGAACTTTGTTCACTTTGTTTAGAATAGAACTGTAACTTTTTAGACTTTTTAAAACATCGGAGCATTTTTTGTGAACTTTTGTGATCATTAAATTCGCAAATATTCGTTTATCATTGGTGTCATACGGAATCAGTCGACTAGAGCATCGCTCGAGGAACTGCAGCGATTGTTTCGATGTTTCCACGATCGAAACAATTGCAATCGATCCATCGACTAGTGCTAATTTCGAATGAACTTATTCGGCAGAAACGTCGAGTAGGTTCATTCGGAATCGTGATTGTTTCGAGTTTCGAGACCCATTCAACTTTTTCTTCTGAATAAACCTATTATTCGGAAAAAAAAGTCGAATGAGTTCATTACGGAAAAATTTAATAATATTTTGATAGATACATTCGCGAGGGTACGTCGATTGTTCACTCGATGACCAGTATGGTCGACAGCGATTCATTCGATTGTGGAAACGCTAGAGTGAATTTAATTAATGTTACTGGCTCTGTGTATCTCACTCTCATTTTTAATCGAAATTTCGTTTCCTTTGAATTGGAGTAGGCCTCTAGGTTTTTATTCAGAGAAGCATTAATACATAGTTGATCGATCACCGACTGTCGTTCTATAGATGGGTGACCGTTTTTGAACATTGTCACACCATTCCATGCCTCAGAGAGCACGTTAATCCATCGGTCCTGGGCCTAATATCTCTCTGGTCGTGTCGGATTTTCGTCCCATCAGACTATGAGAGTAAGGGAATAGAGATTGCACTTGTGTTTGCGCATACACTTGTGCAGTATAATATCTCCTGCGTAGTTGGCTAGTCTATAATGAGATTGGCCGCTGTAAAGGAATGCAAATTTCGCTGACACACTCCTATTTTTTAGTCTATATCACTGGCGTTTTATAAGCGAGGACAACGTTTTATACACTAAAAGCTTCCTCGAAAAATATGAAATCGAATAGCGAAGCCCCATTTAAATCCGATTACATACATTCATAAATATATACGGGTCAAACAGAGAACCCTCTTTTTTGAAGACAGTATAAAATGCAATGCGTTTTAAGCCCTGTGTCGCGGAGGACTTAACAAACAATTAATTCATACACAAAGTACACACATACTTGAAACATCAATTTGAGAATTATAGAATAATTTTATAAGCTACGGGTCTTAATCGCGTACATATTTTATTTTAAATGTAAATAAAATAAAATTAAACGTCGGGCAATAAAACAAAGGTATTTATCGACTGCCGTTGTGGCGCGGTGGGAGTGTATCCGACTGCTACGCAAGAGGTCGTGGGTTTGATCCTCACCCAGGATAAAACTTTGTGTGATGAGCACAATGGTTTATTCTGTGTCTGGGTGTTATTTATCTATAATATGTATTTAGAAATATATAATTATGTTTATCTTGTCTCGTTTAGATAGTATCGACAGAGTGAGTTAATAGTAATAATAATAACAATATCTTGGGACAACTCGCACAACGATAGTGTGAGTTGTCCCAAGATATTGTTATTATTATTATTATTATTTGGCCTTTTATTTATTAAATATTTACGCGAAAAGTTAACAAACATATACATATAACTATTTATGGATCAGACAAAGTTGTGTCCCCTGTGGGAATCGAACCCACGACCTCTTGCGTAGCAGTTGTTCACACACCCACTGCATCATCAAGGCAGGCACTTACTTTTTACATACACTATTTAAATAATATGCAATGCATCACTGTTTAAATTAAAAACGCTACAAACTAAGTTAAAGTGTAATGCAGTCATATCATATTGCAGAAGTTCGTATTTTAATAATAGCTATGTAGGTACTTAACTTTCTGACAGGTGGTAAACTGACATGACTTGTATAATTTTCATAATTTTTTTTAAGGGTAAATGGATAAAAAGTTCGTCGCAGTTTTCCGCAAAAATAATTGAATAGATTTTTATGAAACTTTAAAGTAATTAATGGACTTTTATTTATTTAAATTTAGTTCTTTAATGTAAAAATCGTTACTTTATTAGAACCATTATCTGACCCGAGTAACTTGGTTTGCGTAAATGTTCCCCGATTTTGCAACATTTTTCATTGCTGCTCCTGTTGGTCGTAGCGTGATGGCATATAACCTATGCCTTCCTCGATTAATAGACTATCCAACAGTAAAATAATTTTCCTATCAGACCAGTATTTCCTAAGATTATCGCGTTCAAACAAACAAACTTTTCAGCTTTTTAATATTAATATTGATAAGTTTAAGTTTATGTAAATGTGATCGAAACTCAGACTGTTTGTTACGTTTTAACGCCTAAACCGCTGAACCGATTCAGATCCGTTTTTGCCGGCAAAAGCTAGTAGTATTATAAATACAAAATTTTGTGAGAAAGGATGTATGTTTGTTGCTCTTTCACCTTCATACGTCCCTCATTTCTCAGTCAAATTGACGTTGGTCACGGACGAGGAGTCACAACTCCAGACACTGAGCTCTATGAATATAATAGATACTAGCTGCCTGCCCCTACTTCGCACGGGTTTCACATCGTAGTTTTTATACCTTGAGTTACATTATTGTAATTTTTGTAGTTATCTCTAATTTTTTGACAATAAAATGTGGTCTATGTTACACCCCGATAGTGTAGCTTTCAAATGGTGAAAGAATTTTTAAAATCGGTCCATTAATTTTGCAGCCGGTTCTATGTAAACAAACAATCAAATCTTTCCTCTTTATAATATTACTAGCTGACCCGCGCAACTTCGTCTGCGTAAATTTTCCCCGATTTTGCAACATTTCTTATTGCTGCTCCGCTCCTTATTTCTCCACTATTCATTGGATGTTATTATACATATAAACCTTCCTCTTCAAAAACTCTATCTATTAAAAAAACCGCATCAAAATCCGTTGCGTAGTTTTAAAGATTTAAACATACATAGGGTATATCCCTATATATGCTTAAATCTTTACGGGACAGAGAAAGAGCTTTGTTTTATACTATGTAGTGATTAATATAGACTAATACAGACAGACTACCGCTAACAATAAGACTTAAATTTGAATTTTACATTTGAAACACAAATAATGAAATGAATGTATATACCTACTTGAGTAATAAGGACATTGACGTATAGACCTGGACCGTGCCATACCTTTCAATTAAAAACTTGACTGCAAAGCGTGAGAGAGAGAAAAAACTAGTCCGGCCTTCGACAGGTATTGTCCACAAAGTAGCGTTGTCACTTTCTAGAGAGTGGTCAATTTTGTGAGGGTATGGCGCATTCCTGGTCTCTACGTTAATGAACAAGGAGAACAACAACGATCATCTAAACTAATATTATAAAGCTGAAGAGTTTGTTTGAACGCGGTAATCTCAGGAACTACTGATCCGAACTGAAAAGTTCTTCACAGTTGGATAGCCCACTTATCGAGGAAGGCTATAACCTATATAACATCACGCTACGACCAATAGGAGCGGACCAGAAATGATAAATATTGCAAAAAAGTTGCGCAGGACAGGTAGTAATATTATAAAGAGGAAAGATTTGATTGTTTGTTTGTATTTTTTTTTTTTTAATGTCTGAACTGACCTCTGTGTCACGGACACAAAATACCTACACCCAGACTCGGGACAACAATTTGTGGATCACACAAAGTGGTGTCCCGTGTGGCAATCGAACCCATGACCTCTTGCGTAGCAGTCGGACACACTTCCACCGCGCCACAGAGGCAGTTTTTGAATAAGCTGCGAAATTATTGGCCCATTTTAAAAATTATTTCACAAAACGCAAAAACGGGGAAAATTTACGCAGACGAAGTAGCGCGAGACAGCTAGTTTGTCATAAATATTAAAACAATTCACGAGACGATCATTCGATTCGGCATTTGAAATTGCTGCTACACTACTGAACAAATTTTGATAAAACTTTACAATGATGTTGAATAAAGGCAGGTACATCAAAATAGCACTTAGGTTATAAAAATTCAATACAACACAAGCGAATCCTAGTAAATTCTAGTAACAAAATAATTGCCAATTCCATCATGATTCACCAACAAATTTGAATCAGAATGCATTAAAATGGCTGAATTTAATAGACAATGGTTTGTAATGTAATGACAGATTGTGGCGGCAGATAATGAGAGAGTCCTTGTATTTGCCGCTCACTAACCTTCGGAGATCACGAACTGAAAGGGTTTGGACTTATTTAGGTTAACTTAACTTGCTACTAGAGATAGTTTACAGATGAGCTACTATTCAATAGTAGTAGTGAGAAAGGAGAAACACGAATCGTTTACTTGATCCCTTTAGTACTAGCTGACCCGCCCAACTTCATATTGCGTACATTTTCCCCGTTTTTGCAACATTTTTCATTGCTGCTCCGCTCCAACTGGTCGTAGCGTGATGTTATATGACATGTTATATGAAAACTTGAATAACGTCAAGTTTTTAATCCATAACATTTTTAACAACAAATACACTACACTTTTTGATACTGTCTTAACATTATTCAACAAATTAACACACACACACACACACACACACACACACACACACACACACACACACACATACCCGACTGCGCGACGCAGAGGAGGGTAATTACAGTCATTTTTGGGAAAACTAGGCAACGTTCAATAAACTAGACAGGCTTTATCTCAAAACCTAGACTATAGATTTTTTATATTTTTCCCCAAGTCCTGTCATCTCCAATTAGCTTAAAAAAAAACATCATTTTTATAAAAAAAATTAAGGGTGTTTAACCCTTAATTTTTATATATTTCAGTATTTAAGTAGTATTTAAGTATATTTCGTAAATAACGAAGCTAGTGCACATGTGTTTTGAACAATTTTTGTAACACTTCTTTTTTTTCCTAATGTGTAGGTACCTAACTGTTAGTTATTCCGAATAAATATCTAAGTAATTTTAGTATCGCTTACAACTATAACCTAAAAACCTCACCATGAGGCGGCATGGGGGCTGAGTTAGGTAGGCAGGTACTTTTTTTTTTAAAGACGACTACCGCATTAGTGTACAAATCCTGTGTTGCGGGAAGCGACAAACATACAAGTCACGGATACAAAGTACACCCAGATTTGGAACAACAATTTGTGGATCACACAAAGTGGTGTCCGGTGTGGGAATCGTACCGACGACCCAGTCGGACACACTCCCAATGCGCCACAGAGGCAGTCGTATGTCACCTCTTAAGTGTCCTAAAAAAGTCTCTTAACTAACTAAGCCAAGGCGTTATAAAACCAATAACAATTTGATTAAACAATTTCCTTCACTCCAATAATCGTACATAATAAAACAAACAATGTAAGAACAAATAAAAATCACAAATCTTTTGTTCCATATTTCCGAACACTATCAAAGTTTTATAGCAAACAGCTTGTCGACGTGTGACTGATCATTGCTATTACAAATTGGACAGGCGCTTGGAATGGGCGAGTGTGTCAAAAGTGACAATACGACGGGAATTGTGTCAAGTTTGTCACGCGTTTTGTAAGATCTGTGTGTGATGTGAGGAATGAAATAGTTTTTATTGGTTATGTGGTTATTACAGTTGGAAGTCTGAGGAAAGATGTTATATAATGTAGGTTATAAGTTGAGTTTGTGATTCTTGTTTCATTTAATGAAGTTGAAAATGTATGGGTTTGAATAAACTAATCTTATGAATGTTGATAAACTTTTGTGACTTGTACTTATTATGAAAATGTATTTATTACGGGTCTTAATCGCGTGAATAATTTAAGGTAAAATACCTTGTTTATTACCCGACGTTTCGACCATATTGCAACGGCCGTGGTAACGGGTAGACTAAGACTAAAAAGTCTACACGTGACGAAACGTCGGGCAATAAACAAGGAATTTCACCTTAAATTATTCACGCGATTAAGACCCGTAATATACCTATATATTTTCATAATAATCTTATGAATTACCGTTTTCCAGGGACCTTAGGTATTCATGTTAACTTATTTACCTGACAACGAGCAAAACCATTTATAAATTAACAATCAACATCTTCATCTTCTTTTATTATATTATACCTATGTTGTATTATAACGACCATCTTATAATATCTCTTTTATTTTACATATACAATAATTGCATTTTTGAGCTCGCGTGCATCAAGGGATAAAAAAATTTGAGATCTAGTAACACAGTCCAGATAGTTAGGTGGTTCGCTTCTGGCCCCGGTTAGGTTACGGAAGTCTCGGGTTCCATTCCTGAGTCTGGATTTCAAATTTTTCTATCTTTCAAAAATGCAATTATTGTATTTGTAAAGTAATTGGCAAGAAATGCCTATAAAAATTACTTCAACTCTTGTATTTGTCGTTTACACTGATGGTCCGACTTTATAGCAAGCCGAATGCTTAGGGTCTATGGTCTTGCCACAGGTGAGCTGGTGCTAGTGACTCGTCCATAATACTTCAGTAGACATTCACCACAATTCGAAGAAGGGTGACAGCAGTAATTAAACTAATTATAGTACCCAAAAACAACATCAAGGCGCTTCCCCGTGCAAAACCCAGCGCAGAGCAGATAGCTCCACAAAAGTGCACAAAAAATAGTTTTTTGTGCACTTTTATGGAGCTATCTGCTCTATATCCAAAAATAAATATCAACAAATAAAAATACTTTGAATTTTAACATAATTTTGACTCCAAAAAGGTAGATTTTCTTTTTGTTAAAGGAGTATAATGTATATTTAATCTCCTCAATGAAATCATAGAAATGAGAAACAATTATTGATAAAATCCATTTCCTCGTAAAGTACCGTTTTCTTTGATTTGCTACTTACACTAATGGATGGGCAATTTAATAAAAAACGTTATGCTACAAACATTTTTTGAAACAACCAAAATTTTGTTTTGTTAAGATTTTATTTCAAAAACTGAGCGCATTCGCTACGGTGCGGTGCGGCAAATAGGGAATAAATGCTCAAGATTACTTGGTCAGGGTACGGTCATAATAAGGTCACAATAAAAATGTATTAATCAAGTCTCTATAAGCAAGTTATTAAAGGACCCTGTAAAACTCGATTTTGATTAATGCACCAAAGCATATTGCTGTTACTTTGTGTAAGGCGTTTGCAAATTGACACTCACTTGTTCACTATAATTATAATATCTCTTCTGACCGAAAACAGGCAAGAGAACATCAATGTCACATTTTTTTGCATCTAAGTATTTACTTTGTTATGTTATCAATATTATTTGAAAGTTTATCTAACGTCATCGCAATATTAGATCCAATGTAGCGGTTACAAACACGTTTCATAAATATTTAATGGGCATTCTGCTAAATGCACGCAATATTAGGTAGTGTACGTTACACATCGAATTTTGAACCAAATATACAGAGATGGACTTAGATCTGTAAATACTAATATTATAAAGCTGAAGAGTTTGTTTGTTTGAACGCGGTAATCTCAGGAACAACTGATCCGAATTGAAAAATGATTTCATTGTTATATAGCCCATTTATCGAGGAAGGCTATAGGCTATATAATATCACGAAACATCTAATAGGAGCGGAGCAGCAATGAAAAATGTTGCAAAAACGAAAATTAACGCATACGAAGTTGCGCGGGTCAGCTAGTTAAAAATAAACCTTTTTGTCTATATATTCATTGATCATAATATCAGTGCAGAAACCAGTTTTTTGTTTCCTTTACCCACTGACTGGAAACTGACTTAAGTAGGTATTTTAAGTTGGAAAGTATTAGAATTTCACTGGATAAATATAAACCTGTACAATATAAAAATAAATATCAGTCAGTAAAATCTTGCGACAACTCACACAACGTCATCTGATCCCAAACTAAGCAGAGCTTGTACTATTGCAACCAGATAACTGATAAACCATCGTGCTCATCACACAAAGTTTTATCCTGGGTGGGGATCGAACCCACGACCTCTTGCGTAGCAGTCGGATACACAGTCACCAAAACATTTTCGATTTCGATAGGTTTTTCACTAACATAGCAAGAAGCTTGGAGTAGGTAAATTAGGAATTTGCGCAACAGCTAGTCTTGAATAAATTTCTCGGCAAACACTTCGTTTTCGCGGCTTGCAATCAGCAAAAATGTTGTAAATTTCGTGCTAGAATTCAGCCCTGGTAGCGTGATATCGAACTAGCTGCACCAACATAGCAAGCAAACATCGGCTGATCGAAAACTGCGGTTTATTGGTACTCGCTCTGCGGTAGAATTAGGCGCCAATGAGCCGACGTCAACACGCCACGCCACATTTGTTCCAATACAGGCCTGTATTAACTATTTACATTACATTATAGCTGGGTGTTATTTAGGTATCTATACTAATATTATAAAGCTGAAGAGTTTGTTTGTTTGTTTGAACTCGTTAATCTCAGGAACTACTGGTCCCAATTGAAAAATTCTTTCACTGTTGGATAGCCCATTTATCAAGGAAGGCTATAGGCTATATAACATCACGCTACGATCAATAGGAGCGGTAAAGCAATGAGAAATATTGCAAAAACGGGGAAAATTTACGCTGACGAAGTTGTGCGGGACAGCTACTCTATAATATGTGTGTATTTCGAAATATATAAGTATATTTATCAGTTGTCTGATTGTCATAGTACACTGCTTAGGCATTAAGAAATCAGATGACGTTGTGTGAGTTGTCCCAAGATATTATTATTATTATTGTTTATCTATACGTGTGGTAGAAAATTATGGTTCAATTTCAGCAGTGGACAGTGTATGGTATATGCGATATGACGCTCAATCTGGTAGGCTAAGGGTATATAATACCGCGAGTAGGTACAGGCGGCAACCTTTATTACGTTTCGTACGTCATCTACGTAATTTTTTCCCGTTTTTGCAACATTTCTCATTGCTGCTTCGCTTCTATTGGTCGTAGCGAGATGTTATATAGCCTATAGCCTTCCTCGATAAATGGGCTATCATTATAAATGGCCATTGCGTGATGTTATTATAGCCTATGACATTCACAAATAACGTGGCTTTCTATTAAAATAATTTTGAAAATTGGTTCAGTAGATCCAAAGATTAGATAACACTTACAACCTCACAAACTTTACCTCTTTTTAAAATTAGTTTAAAGATGTGTAGCTTTTTAATAGGATAAAGACATAGCGCGCCTGTAGCTTATGCCATAGCAATATGCCAACATATCTATTGCAATCTGTCTTCCCCTTTGCTGCTGTTCCTTCGGCAGCGCTCGTGTTGATATTGATTGATTAACGTCATAAAAATAACTACATAGTAGTACTTACACGTCAGGCGTAGATCCAGGATCATGTTCTGGGGCAAGGGCGGGCAAGGAGGGTGCATTTGTCTTGTGTGTCTTAAGCATGTGTAAGTCACTCGCGCGACAGAGTGAAAATTCATGCGTCCGTTTGAGCAATTCTCCTTGTCCCCCCCCCCCTCCAGTGATTCTGTGCCTGGTACTCTTAGATAGTAGTGGTGTTCTAATAACTCACACTCGCCTAATCTGTAAACCTAAATTATACATTCGAAACCAAGTTTCGAAAGCGTTTTCGAAAACAGAATATTTTTTCTTCTTTCGAAATTGGTCATTGGGCATGGCTTCATTTATAGCTTTAAGTTCTGATTGTATTTATTGTCTGTGGTCGACGCGCATCTCTAGTGGAGTTTGAAATCCAAAAGCAGCGCGCGCGACCCCATGTCTAATTGACACTCGCAACAAAAAACAACAAGTGTGAAACAACGAATTGATGCTTCGTTTCTTGCTTATGATTCACAACTTGGACAAATTGATTGTAGGAGATAATCTCGAACTGTTACCACTCTGTACTGTTATAGTGTCAAAGTGCTAAACAAAACATTTCATCATTCAAACATCGGACTGCGTTTCACTTCGATCTTCATCACCTTCAAGAACCGAACGATAGGGACCACAGGGCGGTTCGATGACATCCCTGGTCCTAAACAGCTTTTAGTTCTTTATTTATCCAACTCAATTTTAAATATTGAGTAATGTTTTTTACTTTGAACCGCTAAGGAGGAAAGGGGTTTTAAAGGACTTAAAAACTTCAAAAAGTAACTAAATTCACTACGCGTTATTGCTAAACAGTTTTTAACAAAGACAATGCACCATGCTGCACTGCAAGAAGCCTATAAATTGAATCTAACCAACCTCCCAGGGCCGGCCTGGTCTGGCGCAGACCCAACTTAATATATGCTTCTGTGGTTTGTATTACATCGTGTTAACGTGCGCTGTAATGCTGTGGCTGGATGCTGGAGCGCCTTGCTGTTGCCAGACATCTCGGACCTACATACTTAGTAATAAACTTAGAAAATAAAAACGTAAAGGAAAAGACAGGCATTGAACAGAGAATGAAGTCAGTTATGTTAAGTCGGTTTACAAACGCTCATTTTACGTGATAACGTCATAAGAAAACATTGATGACATTGATTATACAACCATGCTTGTGATAGCTTTTTTTATTTACAATTGTATCGTACGTCGCTGCAATCGCCAAAACATTGATGACTTTTTTTTATATATTTAAAAGACGACTCCGGCAGTAGGGTACAAGCCCTGTGTCGCGAGGACTTTACAAACATACATGTCACGGACACAAAGTACACCCAGACTCGGAACAACAGTTTGTGGATCACAAAGTGGTGTCCCGTGTGAGAATCGAATCCACGACCTCTTGCGTAGCAGTCGGACACACTCCCACCGCGCCACAGAGGCAGTTATATTGTAATAAACAACATGCCTGTGACAGCTTTAGTGAACCATAGCATGCGTCTTACATTTCTAAAGTAATAACTTACATTTCTAAAGTAATAACTTACATTTCTAAAGTAAAAGCCATCGTTAGCGTAGTTCTTATACTAGTTTTTATGTCAACTGCATACAGGCCATATTTGCGTCAGAAATCAATGTGGTAAAAATGGCTAAAACACCAGATGAATTTGCCCGCTAACAAAACCGAACACATATTAAATTAAATGTTGATTAATAGCAAATATAACAAAAAAATAAAAACTAAACTAGGAGCATGTCAAAAAGCAATGGAAAGAAGCATATTAAAAATAAGAAGAATACAAAAAGTAAGGAGCGAGAAAGAAATTAGAGCGAGAATTAGACAAAAACCTAAAGTTATAGACTCCTTACAATATGCCCTACAACAGAAGTGGCGGTGGGCAGGACATATAGTAAGACGCACAGATTAAAGATGGGCATTACGGACCAAGAGGAAAAAGAAAAAGAAGGCGCCCTAGAAAAAGGTGGATAGAAGTTAGAAGAGCGATAGCAGAAGAGAAGAGAAAGTAAGCTATGGACAGAGAGGTTTGGAAAAAGCTGGAGGAGGCCTTTACCCGAGAAGGGGTCTCAATCCATGGTTTTAAAGAAAATTCAAATAGTAAATAAATTAAAAAATAAGTTATGTTAATACATTTGTGGTTTGGAAATAAACGGGCTTTATTGTTATTATTATAATAGCAAATTTAGCTTAACTAAAACATGCACTTGTTCTTAGAGTTTAGCTGATGAAGGATATCTTACATCTCCATACAAAAATCGTAAGAAAATTGAAATTATTCCAAAAAATGGACAATGTTGGCATGTTTCACGGTACCATCAGGCTCACAACATGCTGGTCTCTTCATTTAGTAGATGCTCCTACTATATTGTACCCACTAAGGCTGATTTTAGTTTATCTCATATTTCAACTTATTGATAATACAATTTGCATTAGTCCTTTAACATGGTGTATAGTATATTAGTCGCAGCACCTTACCCCCATATCAAGTTTATAAACATTTAAACATTGTAAAATTGGCAATTTGAAAAGAGCGGCCGCGAGTTTTTATTGCCAGGTTCTTTTCTCCGGCTTTACCTATTGTTTGCAAATAGGCATTACATGTACATGTAGAATCAAGACGTATCACAAGAGTTGTTTTGCATCCTAAGTGAATAAAGAATTTGAATTTAGTAGTAAGAATAAAAAAATGAGTATTATTTTTATTTCATTACTAGCTCTGCCCCGCGGTGTTATCCGCGGCTTATTAGCCTATGTGTTAATCCAGGGTGTCAGTTAACTCCATAACAAATTTTATTAAAATCGCTCCAGCCGTTTAGACGTGAAGAAGTAACAAACATACACACTCACATACTCACAAACTTTCGCCTTTATAATATTAGTATGATGTGATTATTGTGATAATAACCATAGTAACTACCAGTAGATACTCGTAACCACTCAGTTGAAGTAATTTTTATAGGCATTTCTTGCCAAAGACTTTACAAATACAATAATTGCATTTTTGAAAGATAGAAAGAAATAGAAGTTCGATTCCTGAGTCTGGATTCAAATTTTTCTATCTTTCAAAAATGCAATTATTGTATTTGTAAAACCACTCAGTTATTTATCCTTTTGATGTGTAAGCCGGACTTCATGACAAAAGCTGGTATTTATAGTAAACAATGTAAGCACTCAAAAGTGTCGTACGTATACAACGCGTCACCAACATCGCTGCGGTCGCCTCAATGCTGAGCAAACTGCGCCCTTTGTGGCTACCTGCTCTACAAGGTGTAAATTAATCCTTGTCCGACCTGAAAGGGGTGTGTGTTAGTATTCGATTAACAAAGCTAAAAAAAAATAGAAAAAAAATATATCAGTTAAAATGATTTTTTTATTGAATATTTTGTCGAAATGTGTAAATGATCAAGATTTTTTACTTACATTGTTTTATGCAAACAATATTGGTAAAAATTCTTTAAAGTTTTTTTTAAATAACGATTTTAGTACCTACCCAATTTTGTCGAAATGTGTAAATTTACAATTTTTTTTACCAACATGTATCTATATAACTTTTGACAACTCACACAACGCTATCTGATTCCAAACTTAGCAGAGTTTGTACTATGGAAACCAGACAACTGATAAACATACTTACTTATATTTTTCTAAATGCATACATATTATAGATAAAAATAAACCATCGTGCTCATCACACAAAGTTCTATCCTGGGTGGGGATCGAACCCACGACCTCATTTGTAGCAGTCAGATACACTCCCACCGCTTCACCGAGGCAGTCTTACGCAAACAATGTCAACATTGTTTTATGTAAAATCTCGAAAATTTACACATTTCGACAAAAATGTCATAAATCGAATGAGAACATTATACCTAACAACAGATTAATGGGTTGGACAGGGATTAAATATACATACTGTATATACCAGTGCCATTCCACATAACAGAATTCAGTACAGCTGCGCCTTATTTGTCTATGTATTTTTATATATATTATATATATGTATAGTTTTTTTAAAGATAAGTTATAAACATTCGTGATTTGTATTTTATAAGCTACGGGTATTAATCGCGTAAACATTTTCGCATACCTTTGTTTTATTGCCCGACGTTTAGACCGCATTGCAACGGCCGTGATCACGGGTAAACAGTCTACCCGTGACAAAGGACTACGGAGTATAGACTACAAGATAGTACTTACCTACTATATTTTTCATGGTATTATGTGGGCCTATTTGTACGAGTAAATGTCATTTTATCTGAATCTGTACTATGATTATAAAGCTGAAGAGTTTGTTCGTTTGTTTGAACGCGGTAATCTCAAGAATTACTAGCCCGAATTGAAAAATTCTTTTTTTTGTTGGGTAGCCCATTTATCGAGGAAGGCTATAGCCTTCCTCGATAAATGGGCTACCACACTAGCGTCATGTTATATAGCCTATAGGCTATATAACATGACGCTACGACCAATAGGAGCGGAGCAGTAATGAAAAATGTTGCGAAAAAGGGGAAAATGTACGCATACGAAGTTGCGCGGGACATCTAGTAGGTAATATTATAAAGAGAAAAGATTTGATTGTTTGTTTGTAGGTTGCAATAGGCTCCGAAACTACGGGACTGACTTGAAAAATTCTTTTACCATTAGAAAGCTGCATTATCGGGGAGTAACATTGGGTATATTTTGTTGTCAAAAAAAATGAGATCCGTACGAAAATTGTAATAATGTACCTCAAGGTATAAAAAACTACGATATGACACTCGTGCGAAGCCGGGGTAGGCAGCTAGTTGCTTAAATATGTAGGTATAAGCACAGACAATATAATACTATACTAGTAGTATAAGTAATCAAAAGTAACTGGTTCTATAAACATTCATTTACTTTACAACATTTAACACAAAGATAGAGTCAAATTTCTGCACCGTTTGAAATGTACCGAATTCTAGTCGAAATCGACTATTTTGTGGCCAAAGTCAATGTCGGCGCATGCTTCAATATTGCGAGATTTCAATTCAAAATTCATTAATTTTCAGAAATTTCGAATTCGAAAAAATCGAAAAATTGATTTACGGACGATAATTTTACGTGATACTGATAACATTGGAATAAACAAGAATGCCTGCGCGAGCTTCTTTATTAAAAAAAAAAAAATATATATATATTTAAATGGCCATTTTTATCGCATGTCGCTGCAATCGCCAAAACATTGATGACATTGTAACACAGGCATGGTTGTTTAAACCATGCCTGTGACAGCTTTCGTGGACTCGATCGCATGCGCGTGCATACGCCCAACGAAACGTGACGGATCGTGACACTGTTTCGCGCGTGCACCCAGCCATCGATATATAAGACAAGGAAAAAAAAAGGAGGTCATTTTAAAAAAAAATCCTTTTAGTATCATGGTCTGATCATCCCCCTGCAAGGATTCGACTGACTAAATCGGCTCCCTATATCTATACTAATATTATAAAGCGGAAGAGTTTGTTTGTTTGTTTGTTTAAACGCGCTAATCTCAGGAACTACTGGTCCTATTTGAAAAAATATTTGTTTGTTGGATAGCCCATTTATCGAGGAAGGCTATAGGCTATATAACATCGCGCTACGACTAATAGGAGCGGAGCAGCGACGAGAAATGTTGCAAAAATGACCGAATTGAAATATTCTTTCACTGTTGGATAGCCCATTTATCGAGGAAGGCTAACATCACGCTACGACCAACAGGAGCGATGCAGCAATGAGAAATGTTGCAAAAACGGGGAAAATTGACGCAGACGAAGTTGCGCGGGACAGCTAGTTACCTCTTATATCAGCAAGGGTACACAATTATTACCTACTAGCTGTCCTGCGCAACTTCGTCTGCGTCAATTTTCCCCGTTTTTGCAACATTTCGCATTGCTGCATCGCTCCTGTTGGTCGTAGCGTGATGTTAGCCTTCCTCGATAAATGGGCTATCCAACAGTGAAAGAATTTTTCAATTCGGTTTAGTAGTTCCTGAGATTTTCGCGTTCAAACAAACAAACTCTTCAGCTTTATAATATTAGTATAGATAAATCAATTTGAAAAAACAACAAATCAACATGAAAAATCCTTACCCACCGAAATCATTCACCCAAATACAGATTTTAACGAAAGCGCCACATAAATCACAATGTAATATCGTAAATCAAGTCTAGCTCATGTGAAATTAGCTGATGTATGTATGTATGTTAGTGCAGTATGTGCGGCGAGCCAGCGGTACGGGTAACTGACCGCAATTCGGCTGCCTGACTGACGTTACAGGGTAAATTGCTGAATTAAAATGATTAATGTAGCTGCACTTGTTTTTGATTTCGTTGGAACGAGAAGAGTTTGTGTTTTAGACAATTTATTTGTTTTGGTAAATAATAATAATAATAAAAACGTTTATTTACATTAGGTAAATGTTACATTTCATGTAATTCATACCTCTGCCAAACTGCATGACAATTTGTTGGCAGAAGTCACTACTAATATAATTGTTGATAAATCTTCGCGATATCTACACTTTATACGGGTCTTAATCGGGTGAATAATTTAAGGTAAAATACCTTGTTTATTGCCCGACGTTTTAGAGTCTACCCGTGACCACAGCCGTTGTAATACGGTCAAACCGTCGGGCAATAAACAAGGTATTTTACCCTAAATTATTCACGTGATTAAGACCAGTGGTATATATAACACAATAAACCTACTATGGTACTCTAAAAAAACTTTATAAAAATTTAGTATAGTATCAAATGACTATACTTGTTAAAACATTACATTTTTATCGCAATATTGTCCAAAATAAAGTCTTTAATGTTATTTTTATATTTATTAGATATATTTCGGGACTTAATCGCGTGAATTATTTAAAGGTACGAAACGTACGGGTCAACACAGTCGACCCGTGACCACGATCGGTGCAATTCAATCGAAACGTCGGGTAAATAAAAGGTTCGTACCTTTAAATAATTCACGCGATTAAGTCCCGAAATATATCTAATATTTTTATATTGTCTTTTTGTTGTATCCTTGTTAATAAAACCTGACGGCAAACTGTTACAATTTGTTATTTTCAATACAATATTATCCTGTCTTGTACTGGGTGGCGCAAAAGTAGTGGCACTAAAGAAAATACTTTTTTTTTTTATATATGACATTTCCTGTCATTCTGTTGTTGAAAATTGTGTAGTGAACAAATGTAAAATACACTGAAAATAAACATGGACCGTTTTACTCCCCAAGAACGTGGAATAATTGTGTCAATGTTCTTACGGAATAATTCATCAGTGATAAGAACACAACGTGAATTTCGTCGACGATTTCCCCACCGTCCGGCACCGATTGGTCGCACAATTCGACGCTTTGCCACACGCCTTGAAGCAACTGGCTCAACATTGGATAGACCTAAGTCTGGGAGACCAAGAACAGGCCGTTCAGCTGAAAATATCGATGCTGTGCGCGAAGATGTGGAAGAGTGTCCAGAAACATCAACGAGGCGACGTGCCACGCAATTGGGCATTTCCAGACGGACCCTGCAGCGTATTTTGGTGAAAGACTTAAAGATGTTCCCGTATAAAACTCAAATGACTCATCAGCTGCTGCCTCCTGACCACCGAGCTCGTCTAGATTACTGCCAGCGCGTCATAAACCTCAACCTTGAAGAGGATGATTTTCCTTCAAAATTGGTTATGAGTGACGAAGCGCATTTCCATCTCTCAGGGCATGTCAATAAGCAGAATACTCGGTTCTGGGGCACTGATAATCCGCGCATTATTCAAGAAACGCCTCTACACCCACTAAAAGTTACTGTATGGTGTGGCATCTGTGTTGACAGAGTGATCGGACCCTATTTTTTCGAAGACGCTGGAGGCAATGCGATAACTGTCACTGGAGAACGCTACAGAACCATGTTACGTGAGTTTTTGATACCCAGTTTGGACGAATTGGGGCTGGAGCACATCTGGTTTCAACAAGACGGCGCTACGGCACACACAGCGCGCGACACTATGGACTTAGTGAGGGACGCTTTTCCAGGCCGAGTTATCTCTCGTTTTGGCGATTTGCCTTGGCCTGCAAGATCACCCGATCTGACCAGTCCAGACTTCTTTCTTTGGGGTTTTTTGAAATCTCGGGTGTATGTGAACAAGCCACAGACTCTCGCAGCTCTAAAAGAAAACATTCGTCAAGAAATAACGAACATATCGCAAGAAGTGTTACGGCAAGTTATGCAAAATGTCATAAATAGGGCTCAAATGTGTATCAACTCTGGAGGTCACCATTTAAAAGACATCATCTTTAAATCCTAATGGTACGAAATTTAATGGCACAAATATACATTTAAAAAAATCTAAATCTAGTTTTCTAATTTAGAAAAAATGTTATAGCTGAACCAAATAGGGTCTTTACTTTTGCGCCACCCAGTATAATAAATAGGTAGGTTTATTTTGTGTCTCACGGTTTTAATCAATGAACTAATTACAGCTTGAGAGGTAGTCTACTTAGGAGATTGGCTGACTGCTAATCCCCTATGTAGGCCCTGCTAAGGGTGTATGGCGACGGATAGACGTGATCACGTGAGGGCGCTTGTTCCCCGTCTGTAGGCGCGTGATCTGCAACATCGCACCTTAATGCGTTGCAGATTCACCCATTTGATTCGTGTTAGTGGTGCAACAACGCAATAACCCCCCCCCCCCCCCCCAAACGACAATCCTTGATCCGCCACTGTCTACATGCTGGGAGGACACGCCTTCTTACGTTTTATTGTTATAGTGATAGTGATAGATTTGCACTCTCACTACCACGCGCGTGATTCTGTCACGACGCACCCCCTCTGTGATGTGTGATGGTGCGCCATTCGCATTAACAGTGATCAAGCAACGTCACTACTGTCCATCTACGGATGAGCGTCTTCTAAAAATATATCACAAGCCTCCATGTCCAGAAAATCAGGTTAAGCCGTCGGTCCTGAAACTATAATAAAGAAAAATTAGAGACGACTTCACTTATAACTGCGCATAGGCGGATATGGGGGGGCACGTGACCCCGTGCCATTTGCCTAGTCGTGGATGGAAAATGTCCCAGAATCAAATCCTGGATAGTAGCATAATTATGTGACTGCGCACATACACAACCTCTGTGGCGCGGTGGGAGTGTATCCGACTGCTACACAAGGGGTCGTGGGTTCGATCCCCACCCAGGATAAAACTTTGTGTGATGAGCACGATGGTTTATTCTGTGTCTGGGTGTTATTTATTTATAATTATGTATGTATTTAGAAATATACAAGTATGTTTATCAGTTGTTTGGTTGCCATAGTACAAGCTCTGCTTAGTTTTGGATCATATAGCGTTGTGTGGGTTGTCCCAAGATATTATTATTATACTATTATTATTATTATTATTTACGCACATACTTATAGTTGGCTAGTATGAGTAGAAAGAGAAAGAAAGAAAAAAAAAATGTGTGGCACTAGGGGAATGTTTTTAATTATTTTTTCTTTATTTTTGTTTTAATTTAAAAAAAAAAGCAAATAAAAAAAAAATTAAAAAGTTTTTTTTTTAATTAAAAAAATCAGTGTTATTATTTTTATTCCTCGTTAAATTTTAAAAACTAAAAAGGGTCACCGCTGTGCCGGTCGGAGTGGGGGGTGTTAGGTTATTTTCGTTACGGGATTTCTGGATTCGGTCTCCACGCTCAAGGCCCGCGATAGAAGCTATGCAATAGCTTAAAAAACATTTATTAAAGTGCACAATACACATTCAAAGTAGGTAGGTACCAGGATGACGGTTTTTTTTAAAGACGTTTTTTTAATAATGAAACCTAGCTAGATCGATTTATCGCCCCCGAAATCCCCTGCTACTAACTTTCATGAAAATCGCTGGAGCCGTTGCCGAAAATCAGATTATATAAATAGGTATAAATATATATTTTTTTAATAATAATAATTTATTGGCATAATGTGAACATAAAGGATCACAGATCAGCATAAGTGCTACAAATAAAAATTGCAGCGTTAATTTTCAGCTTAAACCTCACTACGCACATATCTGTTAAGTAGTTGGCTACTCTTTGTTGAGATCAACAATTGCGATAGAAAACTCTTAGGAGCTATAATTACATATTAAAGTATACCAAATAAATACGTAAACAATTACAAAGTCACGCAACACGCTTACAAATTTTGTCGACCAATCACTGTAGTTATTTTCCAGCCCGGTACTTCCTCATTATAAAAATACAAAATCCAACATGGTTGCCAACAAAAAAATATACCATAAACGTAAGGTTTCCTCCCATAAATATATTTTACAGCGCTTTAAATCGCTTTAGGCAATACGGGGAAACAGCCATTATTACAACAATTAAGCGAGGTTCCGGGTTCGTATTTATACGTTACAGGGTTGCCAACTTAAGGGGTTTCTCTAAATTTAGGGGAGAAATAATACTGGGACAACTCACACACAGTCATTTCATCCCAAATTAAGCTTCGCCAACTGACCATAGGTAACTTAAAAATGTACATTTTTAAACACATACCTAAACTTTCGCGATTTGTACACATTATAGAAAATTTATAAGCTACGGGTCTTAATCGCGTAAATATTTTATTTTAAGGCTAAATACCTTTGTTTATTTCCCGACGTTTCGACCGTATTGCAACGGCCGTGGTCACGGGTAGACTCAGTCTACCCGTGACCACGGCCGTTGCAATACGGTATGAGTCTACCCGTGACCACGGCCGTTGCAATACGGTAATAAACAAAGGTGTTTAGCCTTAAAATAAAATATTTACGCGATTAAGACCCGTAGCTTATAAAATTCTATAATACATACCTACATGACAAATTACAACCGGACACAGAATAAACGACATTCATTCTGGGAGGAGATTGTACCCACAACTTCTGGTTAGCAGTCCCAGTCACTTACCGCTAGAACAGACAGGGCAGTTGCAATGAGTGGGATACCCTCATTATTTTTAAGGTCTAAGCCATAGGCGGTCTTCGTCGGTACCAAAACAGTGTCGGTTTATCTTCCGTAAATAGTTTAGTATTTCAGCTCCAATTCCACCTTGCTAGTCATCATTAGAATGCACACAGATGTTATTATGTTGCAAGTGACATTCAGATCTTTGACTAACAAGGATGGTACTGGAAGGTGGCATGCTGCTACTGTTATGGGCTAGCGTGATGCTTACCATCGCACGACCTGTTCGTCTCTTAATTTCGCTGTATATAAAAAATAACGGGTTTTAAAAACTTATTTGAGGATAACAGAACCATCATTAGCTGATGTAGGGTCCCTCCTGACGTGCGAGCGGCTCACACTTGACCAGTTCGAACAACTTGCGCTTGGCTGGTATTCTTTCTTCAGCAAATTTCAATTAAATTTATCAATGTTTGGGATTCTTTATTTAGTTTTAGGGGTAAAAAAAGTAGGAATTGGCAACCCTATTGGTACGTTAAAAATGTACGAGTTTTGGCATGGGGTTGGTTTGGCCAGAAGTTAACCTGTTGATGTTTGATGATGATGGGTTATTACTTTGTTGGGTTATTTGTGGAGGGTTCTTATATATGCATTACGAAATACAAAGCGAAAGGTTACCCACTGCCTGAACACGAAGTACTTTAATACTTTCGTGACAGTATTTTTAACTATTAGAACCTAGCGCCTGCGGCCTGGTGGCAACTTAATATAGACGTAGTAATAGGTAATAGACTTTTTTTTTTAAGTTGACTAGCAATGTGGGATTGAGTCCCACATTACTAGCAATCTTGTTAACCCCTCCAGCTTAGCTCAAATTCTTGTGTTAGGAGTCAGTTCACGTCGGTAGTATAATGAGAAGGATTCGAAACCGCGACCCCACGATTGCGAGACCGATGCCTTAGCCATTAAGCTAATATTTGAACCGTAGGGAAAATATATTCTTTACATTACTTGTCCTGTCACTGTCTGACTTACTGGTTCGTCAAGACAGAGCCTAAACAGCTGCTGCAGCTACAAACTAGGGATGTAACGGATGTGGTTTTATCGGAACCGAAGTCCGAGTCGGAGTTTACTATCTTTTCCCTACGGTTCAAATATTAGCTTAATGGCTAAGGCATCGGTCTCGCAATCGTGAAGTCGCGGTTTCGAATCCTTCTCATTATACTACCGACGTGAACCGACTCCTTTTTTTTTTTTTTTTATCTGGCGGGAAAAATTCCTTACGAACACCCCCACCGTCCGGGGAAGACGGTGGAGGTAGTGTGGGGTTTGCACCCACTAAAAAACCCGCCGTGTATCTCCCGCCACCTTCGCGAACGGGCCGCCGGAATTTGTTATATCGTCGGCGGCCCGCCCAGTGGCAATGCCCGGAAGCGATGTTATTGCATTCCGGGCATTTCACACCTACGCGGCATCTGGATACACACAGGGTGCCGCGCCTCCACGGAAGGCCGCGGGCGGGGCACATTACCCCGTACGCCCGCCCGCACCCCCACCTAAGGCGGCATCAGGGGCAGATATGCGCGCCGACGCCGCCCGGTTCGCCGGCGACGGAGTGGATCCGATAGGGAGCTCTCTTCCCTGACGCGCTCCGCCGCCTCCTTCTGCGAGATGACGTCCTCGCAGAAGGATGCGACCGCATTCCACGACCCCTCGCCCCGGACCATGGACAGAACCACGGCCGGCAACGAGAGGTCACTTCCGACCACTGCGGTGAGAACTCGACGCTGCCCCTCCCAAGCTGGACAATGCTGGAGGGTGTGTTGCGCCGAGTCCTCACCGCAGTCGCAGTGGTGGCAGCCAGGACTCGGTTCCCTCCTAGCGACCGTGTGCAGGTACTTCCCGAAGCACCCGTGCCCGGAAAGGACCTGCACCAGCCGGAAGGAAAGGGTCCCATGCTGCCGCCCCGCCCACTCCTCCAGGACCGGCTGGAGCGCCTCCACGGTTCGGATACCTGCCCGTGGAGTCTCCAGTCGGTCCTGCCACCGGGCCATGATTGCCCGGTGGGCCTCACCGCGCCAAGCGCGAAGCTCCTCGGGCAGGGGCACCGAACCCCCTGCCCGAACAGCCACCGCCCGCCGATACACTTCGGCGAGCACTTCCGCCTCCAAATCCCACGGGGGTGTGCCGGCCAATGCGCACGCCGCCTCTGCAGACACCGTGCGGTATCCGCGTATGGCCCTGACCGCCATGGTCCGCTGGGGTCTCCCTAAGCGGACCCTATTCTGGGCGGTCAGGGACGCCGCCCACACGGGTGCGCTGTAGAGAGCCATTGACCGCACCACCCCCGTGTACAACCGTCTACTCGAGGCACTAGGCCCGCCCAGGTTCGGCAACAGCCTCCCCAGTGCGGACGCAGTAGCCTCGAGCTTAGGCGCCAAAATACGGAAGTGCTCGTCGAAGAGCCACCGCCCGTCTACCACTAGGCCCAGATACTTCATCTGGGCCCGGACCTGTACGAGGACCGAGCCGACGGCAATCGAGGCGCCAGCAGGTGGACCGCGACGGGGCCCATGGAATAGTAGGGCCTCCGTCTTGGAAAGGGCCACCCTAAGCCCCAGCGCCTCGATGCGCCCGACCATTCGGGAAATCCCTAGGTTGGCCAGGCGCGCCGCCTCCTCAAAATTCCCACCCCGAGCCGTGATGAGGGTGTCATCCGCATAGCAGATGACCCCTATCTCGGGGGGGAAACCGCACCGCAGAGCCCAGTCGTAGCCGATATTCCACAATAGGGGCCCCAAGACAGAGCCCTGTGGAACACCGCACGAGATGTCCCTGCGGATTACCTCACCCTCTCGGTCCTCGTACAGGATCCTTCTGCCTTCGAGGTAGTCTGCCACTAGCTGCCTACTAGCTGCCACTAGCTGACAAGATTGCTAGTAATGTGGGACTCAATCCCACATTGCTAGTTATCTTTAAAAAAAAAAAAATTATAATGTATGTAATATAAACTTACCTTAAAACCATGCTGTATAAATATCGAGCACATCGCAGTATTGCATTGCGCAGTTCCGTTTTATTCGAAAAAAATACCGCGGACCTAAGTTTCCTAAAGATAAGACATTCCATTCAGTAAATATGCGCAAGTTGTACTTTTAAAGCACTAACTTTCATTGACACATAACTCATATTTGCTACAATTCCTCTCAGGAACTATATTATTAAATATTCACATCAAATAGTCTTAGAAACAAAACCCGCGTACAAACTGTGAAATTTGACATTTCGGGGACCTGACTCTACACTAGCGCCTCTAATGGCGAATTCATACAATAAAGATAGATGACGCTGAGTAGGTATATGAAGTGATACTACTGAATCATATTGCGGCTCATCCCACAGAACGGTTTCCATCATATTGACACAGAAGTTATTTTTATTAACCTGTTATTTTCTCGGGCTTTACCTATTGTTTGCAAATAGGCATCACATGTAAATGTAGAAACAACTTTTCACAAGAGTAGTATTTTGCTTTCTAAGTGAATAAAGATATATTATGTTATAAACATTGATAAGCTTTCGCGATTTGTACACATTTTAAAATGTCATATACTGCTGGTCTTAATCGCGTGAATAATTTAAGGTGAAAATATTGCAACGGCCGTGGTCACTGCCGTTGCAATTTACCTTAAATTATTCACAATAATTATAAAATTTGCAAAAGCCTTGAACAATTGCATCAGCAGAAAAGTGTATGGTTATGGCACTTACACCCTTTTGTTAAGCACGCAGTTTTTCGGCAATAACTCAATCACTCAACGGTATATCCGATCTTTTCCAAAATAAGTAATTTTAGTTTATAGTATTTATCAAGCACTATCATTATGATTTTTTCCATATTTTTTAGTCACTCGGTTCAAGAGTTAAGGGGTGTGGGACACGATTTATGCATCTTTTGGAGAGATTATTTCCAAAAATATTCACTAAATCAAAAAAGTTAAAACCTAACATGTTTTTGTAAGGCCTTTCGATGATGTGCCACACACTAGCTGAAAAAAAAGTCAGGTTCTTTGAATAGTCTTTAGGTGAAATGCCTGTGACATACGGACAGACAGACAGACAAACAGACGAACATGACGAAACTATAAGGGTTCCGTTTTTGCCATTTTGGCTACGGAACCATAACTGACTGAAGGTCACTTTCAAATGACAATAATTTAGGTCCCATTATCACTTAGAGCGTGGTCAAAGCTTGAATTATTCGGAATTACATTTGTCTCGTTCATAACGTGCCCAACTGAAGGGTAAAGGTATGGTGCCTGTTCGAGCGACATGGCATAGTAAATCAGGTATTTGACTAAAGTCAAATCAGTGTCTGTTTGAGAAACGTCAAAAACGATACGCACCATACATGTTTGTATGAAATACTAGCGTTTGTCGTCATATTTTTAATGATAAAATCATTTTCTTTTGTTTTGATGAATAGCTAAATTTTAAACGCACATATTTTTTGAGAATACTTTATGAGATAATATTGCATGGTTATAAAATAATTTGTTATGATAGTAGTCAAATTAATAATTAAATTACAGTGTATGTTGAAAATAGAATTTAGCTAGCATTTAAAAGTCTGTAACAGAGATCTGTTACAGACTTTAACATTACCAATAATTGCATTTTTGAAAGATAGATAAACTTGAAGTCCAGACCCAGGAATTGCACCCGAGACTTCCGTATGCCGGTTAAATAATATATTT
The DNA here is from genome assembly GCA_945859575.2 of Herminia tarsipennalis. NCBI lineage: Eukaryota > Metazoa > Arthropoda > Insecta > Lepidoptera > Erebidae > Herminia > Herminia tarsipennalis. The sequence continues at coordinate 9,542,927 of OX243833.2, read as the reverse complement.
TATATTATAGCCCATGGTATAATAATATAAAGTATATTATATATCCGGGGCCGGAATCGAACCACCTATCTGGACACCTATCTTGTTATTGCTTCGTTACAGAGAGCATGCAGAGCATGCAAATGCTCTCTGTAACGAAGCAATAACAAAAGCCGTGATAGTTCTTTAACTACCGTCTAAAAAAAAAAAGGAATCAAATGGCGTCATTTTGGCGCCAATATACTTATGTTTAAGAAAAAACCTAACGAGTGGGTGGTATATCAAAATAAAGGATTTTATAAGGTAGGTATAACAAATATGTACTTTTAAATGTAATTTAGAATAAAAAATGCTATAAAAACCCGCCTGCAAAAAGACGGAAACCAGATACCCTTCACATTTGTTTCCGTTTTTTTGCAGGAAGGTTATTTACTTTTTAAATTTATTTAATTAAGCCCTTTTTCATATCTCCTATGCATTCACAAAACACCAAATCCAATCTACGAGCATTTTCGGTGTATTCCTCTTACCGCGGTCACAACGCCCTTTGTACGGTACGCTTCATATTTACCCCCGTGCGACTCTCGCTCGAACCGAACCCGTCCTTCTATTTACCTTAAAACATAAACAAAATAATCGCTAACAACAGAGCCCTACATAGCTGCCACAGTACCGACTCCCAATCGACTTTGTGGCTAGCTTTGTCACGCACCAATTTGTTTGTCCATTGCTCCTCTGTCGAGCATATTGAAGAGTCAACCGCTGGCTGTCCTCATTTGAAAACTTAATTATTAACAAGTACCCATTGGGATCTGCTTTTGTGGTGCGAACAATTGTTTTGGACAACATGTTCTCATTGAATTTAGGGTGTGATGCTATTTTGTTGGATAAGGGTTCTGAATCGGGTGGATATTTTAAGACTAAAGACTTTTTTAATCCTCAAATAAGTGTGGGGTCTTTGACTCATTGGCGACGGAGCAGATCGAGATATCTGCGAGGTTAAGCAACGTTACCACTGTCGGTCCATATATGGGTGACCGTTTTTTAACTTTGTCACACCCCTTCTAATTTTTTAAAATAACCATGTATCCATTACTCACCATCATTCATTCATTTCAAAAAGTTTTATTATCAAAATATTAATGGTACAGAAGTGTAATATACTTACAAACGAATAAATACACTAATCACACCGAAAGAACACTTTGCCAGGGTGATAGCGCCTATAAAAGTTTAACAAACATGAGTTTATACTACTCTTAACACCATGGAAACAACTAAACTAAATTAAAATAATCACATTTTATACGAGACATTTAGAGATATCTGGTTTCGTAGAGGTATTAGAGAGCACGTTAAGCCGTCGGTCCTGCGCTTAATCTCTCTCCGTCCGTATCAGGAATTCGTCCGTGTCGGGAATCCGTTCCATCGGACTATGAGAGTGAGGGAATAGAGAGTGCATTTATTTATATCTGCGCGTAAACTTGTGCACTATAATATCTCCTGCGTAGTTGACTAGTCTCTGATTAGATTGGACGCCGTAATCGAGATCGGTTAGGAGGCCATTTTAACAGCCAAAAGAGTCCTCTCTTTTAAGCGCAAAAATAGAGCTAATGATGGTAGTAGGGATTGAGCCCAATCTCTCTTCCAATCTGTCCGGATTTGTGTTCGATTGAGTGCTTGTGCACTATAATATCTCATGAATGAGCTAGTCTTGGATGAGATTGGTCGCCGTAACCGACATTGGTTAAGAGCCGACCCCCATACTAGCACCTTAGAAGCGTCTTCGCAACGTTTTTTTTTTTCAAATAAGTACAATGTACAATGCAACTCCCCCGCCCCGCGACTGGCGCAACGCTAACGCGACGCTGCGTAATCCTGCGTTAGAGCCGAACCACACGGAGCGGTACGGCGATGGTGCGACGCCGGACAATGCAGGTTTTTTTTTAAATTAAAAAACTAGTTTAATTAGAATGGGGTTTTGTTTAAAATTATAATAATAATAATATTTTGGAACAACTCACTCAACGCTATCTGATTCCAAACTAGGCAGAGCTTGTACTAAGGTAACCAGACAACTGATAAACATGCTTAAATATTTCTAAATACATTATAGTTATATAACACCCAGACACATCGTGTTCATCACACAAAGTTTTATCCTGGGTGGGAATCGAACCCAGGACCTCCGGCTTAGCAGTCAGTGTCACTAATTAATAAAAAGCCTTTCAGCTGTTTCGAAAATAATAAACTCTTGGTCTCACTTATCGACGGTTTAAAACTAAAGTAACATTATCCATTTGCACCTACAACAGGGATCTAAAAGTAACTCAGTCTGGTTTAGATATTAACAAAAATACACTAAGCTGATTTGTATAAAGTTTGGTATAGAGGTAGCCAGAAAGCCATGATCGAAACTGCAGTAATAGAAACCCAAGCGTCGTCGTTTTGTTAGCTCTCGCGCAATTCAGACGCGGCGATGACGAAAACGTGCCGCGATACCAATGCTGAGCAGCTGCCTAGGACCGACCATACGGCACGTTACGGAACCGCACCGCAAATAATTCACAGGCGTTCACACTGGCGGTTGCGGCACCGCAACGGAGTGTTAGACGTACAGTCTGTTAATAAAATGCGCCCTTCCTTCTGCAATGAAGCTACTGCGATGCCGCTCCTGCGTCGTTCCGCTTACACCCCTCCCCGTCTCCTTTTGGTCTAGTGTGCGGATTGTGGCATACCATAGATTTTTATATGCAGGACACCGCAGCACCGCTCCGGCGTCGCACCATCGCCGTACCGCTCCGTGTGGTTCGGCTCTAACGCAGGATTACGCAGCGTCGCGTTAGCGTTGCGCCAGTCGCGGGGCGGGGGAGTTGCATTGTACATTGTACTTATTTGAAAAAAAAAAACGTTGCGAAGACGCTTCTAAGGTGCTAGTATGGGGGTCGGCTCTTAACCAATGTCGGTTACGGCGACCAATCTCATCCAAGACTAGCTCATTCATGAGATATTATAGTGCACAAGCACTCAATCGAACACAAATCCGGACAGATTGGAAGAGAGATTGGGCACAAGACCGCGGCTTAACGTGCTTTCCGAGAAACGGAGAGGTGTGACAAATTTCGAAATCGGTCACCCATCTATGGACTGGTAGTAGTAAAGCTGCTTATCCTCATAGATGTCTCAATCTGCTCGGTCGCCACTGCTGTATGAAGTTGTATTTATAATTATTAAATGCCTATAAAATCATTATAATATTCGGCCTGCGACATCATAATTTGTTAAAATGCTCTCTGTAACGAAGCAATAACAACAGCCGTGATAGTTCTTTAACTACCGGCTAGATGGCGCATGCGAGGGCCCAACTCGCGACCTTGAAAGGATGGAAAAATTTGAGGTCTAGTAACATAGTCCAGATAGGTGGTTCGATTCCGGCCCCGGTTTGGCATACGGAAGCCTCGGGTTTAATTCCTGGGTCTGGACTTCAAATTTTTCTATCTTTCAAAAATGCAATTATTGTATTTATAAAATGTTAAAGTTGTTCTTTGATATATTGGCGGACTTTTGTTAGGTTTTGATGATATACCTATGCAGGGTGATTTTTAAATTATACAAATAACCTCCCGCTCTTGGCTTCATAACATTACACCTAATAACTTCGTGATATAATATTGAAAAAAAAATAACGCTTAACTACTACCACATTTGTTACAAAACCATTTACCACGCATCTGAGAGACTCTGGAGTAAAATCGACGTATCTTAACCAGGTTGAGGGCCTTGCTCACAATAAACAATGATTTTACTCCAGTAAAATAGTATGTTGGTGATTAAGGTCATAATTCCAAAAACAAAGGAATAAATGGTTCGTTAGACCCAATTGGTTTCGGCATTCGATCGTAGTGCTATCTCTCTTACACTAGGACCCTACTCTAATACCACAGGACTACCTCCCAATGGTATTTGCGGTTTACTTTGCCGTTCAACCAATTTGTCCGCCCGACGCCGCCCGTGGTTTTATGTCTGCTCTGAATATTGAAAACTTGATCATTAACGCCCCTTTTACTGATCCTATAAGTAAGAACCATGTTTTGTGTTAGTTTGGGATCGAGTATTAGTTGTGTGATTGGAAAGTTTGATTGTTTTGTATGTACTTAGTTTTCGGTAGAAATAATTATGGGGTATTTCATTTCTGTAGTAAAATTGAAATGTCGTTAGATAAGAGTTATTTATAGCGTAATATCTGCTGAATGGGTGAAGAAATTGAATGCAATCAATAATACATCATTCTAGTTATATCCGGATGTTTTAGACTTCGTTCTAACCCGTTTAATTACGTAGAAATTTGTTTTTTTTTAAATGACGACTCCCGCTGTAGGGCACTGCCCGGTGTCGCGGGGGACTTTACAATCATATAAGTCACGGACACAAAGCACACCCAGACTAGGAACAACAATTTAAGGATCACACAAAGTGGTGTCCCGTGTGGAAATATGACCCACGACTTCTTGCGTAGCAGTCGAACACACCCCCACCGCGTCACAGAGGCAGTCAAATTTATACGTAATTGAAAAATTAATGACAACGTCGTGTTGCGTTTCTGCGTCTGACTGGCCTGTTTGTCTAGTGGTTAATGACCCTGTCTGCTAAGACAGAGGTCGAGGGTTCAATCCCTACTCAGTATAAAACTTTGTGTGATGAACACGATGGTTTATTCTGTGTCTAAGTGTAATTTATCTATAATAAGTATGTATTTAGAAATATAAAAGTTGGCTTATCAGTTGTCTGGTTCCCAAAGTAGGTACAAGCTCTGCTTAGTTTTTGATCAAATGACGCTGTGTGAGTTGTCCCAAGATATTATAATTATAGTAAAGGATTCTGTAAATGTCAATTTTATTTGCTTGAGTTAAAATTGTTTTATAAGTCATATTGTATAGTTATATCACCGTCGTCGGTAATCTGGTCGAAACGTCAAACAATCCGATAGTAACTCGTGGCATCAACGTTTCTTACTCGTTTAACTGATTATTACTCGCGAAACTGCCAGCTTGGACGTTGACTAAAGTTATAAACAGTCGCTTTGCAATACTTACACAGCAATTTCATCGATATTTACACAGTTTTTCGGAGATGACAATGAAATTTATAGTTACCTACTTACAAACTTCACTTCTTTCAAACTTTAGTAATAGATACATCCTTAACGTCACAAAAACTTGAAACCCGATACAATTTAGTGTAACAGTCAGTTCATGATGAGTCACGGCTCAAGTTCACGTGTCTTTACGAGTAGAATACCCACGTGTGGGCGTGGAGTGACGAGCCGTTCGGGAAATACTGCTGACTCAGCAGATACTTGCAAAAATGTGTTGCCAGCAAGTTAGAATTGATCGAGATTAGGCATAAAATAATATGTAATACTTGTGTTTAAATTTATTACTGTTTGTACACATTTTGTTAAATCTGCTGGCGAGACTGCACAAAGAGAAATTGTTTCTTTCTTAATTTTGACAAAATCTAAGTAACCACATAATTCAAGACATTTTTTATCACTGTGTGCAGCACCAATTAATAATAATAATATCTTGGGAAAACTCACACGACGTCATCTGATCACAAACTAAGCATAGCTTGTACTATGGCAACCAGACAACTAAAAAAACATACTTATAAATTTCTAAATACATAGTTAACATAGATAAGTGACCAGACACAGAAAAAACCATCATGCTCATCACACAAAGTTTTATCCTGGTGGGGGGAACCCACGACCTCCTCTTTGGCATTCAGGGTCACTAACAAAATAAAGAAGATATTTGTTAAACGTCTTCCATTGATGAGTCAGAACTGCTTCCTAGTCTTGTCAAGATATTGACATAAATCTTCAATTCAATCCTAATAATCAATCTAATTTTTTACCATGGGTCGTTTCATATTTATGCCTTAAACCATACCTTTCTGTGGCATAATAAAAGAAAGAAAATTATATTTGTAACAGTGCACTTCACAAAAAAAAAAACATAGGACAAGTACATTAAGGAGAAGTATAAGTTTAGTTTTTAACAGGTTAGATTTCCGCCTAAGGACCACTTTGTGTGACCTACAACTGTTGTGGCCAAATCTGTTCTGTGATGCTGTCTTGCGGAGTGGCTTCCCATTGGAAGCATCTACTCATCTGCTACCAGAGCTACTGCCGGTCTTCTAGCTGTAGGATATGATGACATTTTAGCTGTCTCTCATACTGGTCTATTGTAAGTCAACTGGTCTATATTTTTATAAGAATAAAAAAATAAAGGAAGATTTTTTTTATAATATCACTCAAAAGCATTGTTTATTCCAATGAAGTTTTTTAAAAAAAGGCGTAGATAGGTTATATAAATAACATTTGAACTTTAAATACGGCGCACTATTAAACCTACAAATATATAACATATACCTTTATTGCAATGTCACACTATTAAAAAAAAGTCGTTAAAGTAGGAAAACATGATTTAATTATCACGAGCGATAAAGTGAAAAATTTAATCCGCTGTTTGTACCATTTTTTTACTTAAATCATTATCGTTTTATTTCACACAAACAATAAAAGCACACTTTTATTTAAAAAAAAAAAACGATTCGCTGCACATATTCAGCTTTAATTACATAGTTACAGACATACCTACAGAAAATATGATTGACGATGGACATCAAACCTTATTTTTTATCAGAGGTTAAAAACTATACTAACATTTAAACTTTCGCGTTGCATGATTATAACTATTTATTATGCGGGAATTACCGCGCATTGTTTATCTTAAAATTGCTTGACGTTTCGACCAGGTTGCACCGGCCGTGGTCACAAGCGGACTGAGACTTGAGAGTCCGCTTGTGACCATGGCCGGTGCAACCTGGTCGAAACGTCAAGCAATTTTAAGGTAAACAATGCGCGTTAATTCCCGTATAATAAATAGTTAAAAACTACTAACTATTTTTAACATTAGCACTGGCAACACCGCACCCCAAGATGGCGTCGACCCCGTAAGAGGAAAAAAGCGATGTGTAAGCTTTGAGTGACGTAAATTGGGCCGCGAAATTAGGCGGGAAATGAGTGTTTTTTACTTACTTAGCGATAACGGATATAGTTGCAGGGTTAAGTATGTTGTTGATGAAATGCTCGAAACTTTATAGTCACCTTGAGTTTTTATTTCTTGTACCTGTTTGATGTACTAATAAGTACACCGTGAATTTATAAATATTTTGAGCCGAGTATTTTGTATAACTAGTCAATAAAAAATATCTGTTTAATAAAATATTAACTTTTTAGGGTTCCGTAGCCAAAATTGCAAAACAGGATCCTTATAGTTTCGCTGTCCGTCCGTCCACAGCCTAGCTCAAATACTGTTAGTGCGATGAGGCTGTAATTTTGCATGGATACACATGTTACTTACGCCGACAAAGTAAAAGAATACATACGTATGTATACATATTTTTTTCTCACTGACCACTTTGAGTGGGGTATCATTAGATAGGTCTTTTAAAAACGTTGGGTTTTAAAAAGGGGGTTGCTTAAAATCCATTTGTAAAATAACTATATTAAGCTTTAAAGTGCAAACTTTTGTTAGAGTCAAGTGTTCCCTGCCAGCTAAATGGTTGACGTTGGGTATTTGAAAAAAATCGCGGTAGTAGTATATAGAGTGAAATTAAAAGGAAAACTATCACAGGTAAGTAGGCTTTACAAATTTACGAGTAACAGCTGATCAAATGAGAAGTAAAAAATTATCGTACAAATTCCATTGCAAAATATTTTTAAGTAGATATAACGTTGTAAGTATGAAACAAAAACTTCACCTGGGTGATATCACCTGAATGTAATTCCAAGGTGAAATGGGAACACTAAAAGGTCCATTTTGTTTACCTAGGGAAACAAGGTGGCTTATATAATAATAATAAACCACCATGATATGTACAAGAAAGGAGTTCAATAAACGAAGTGTCAAATTCTCTTTGGAAGTGAAAATTGTATTTTTTTTAAACCCTTTCTTCTCAACGGCCAGAAGGCTTGCCTGAAATAAAATAAGTAGACTTTTTGATGTCAACACCAAAACCATGTCTATTTTTTTTAATGGATGGAGGTAGGAAGGGGTGGGAAGCATCAATTTTGGACAATGCCAATATACACACTGTTCTACTACGCCCATAACAATTTTAAAATGTCTCCATCATATATTATTTAATTTAATCACAAAGCCCTATTCCTAATTAATTAAAAGAAACTCACGTAATATAAAAAAAATATTTTACTCTGTCTAATTAAAATAATATTTTGTTTGAATTACGGTCGGTGAATTCAGAAAATATTTACTCTGTGATGAAATGGACTGGCCCTTTAGGGAAATGTCCGTTTAGCTATATTATACTTTAAGATTTTTTTAAGAAAATTAACCACCATCTAATGTTTAACGAGGAAAAAATATCAAGCACATCACCGAATGCGAACTTCGCTGACTGACTCTTTGTTTTGGCCTTCTCTTTCTTTTGGCTTCAGTAAAAGTCGGCCCTGACAGATGACAGATCTGTCATTCCTCCAATTGTCTTTAGTTACATTTTTATTTGAAACTCAAACAATCCTCCCAGAGTTTACATGTGAGATGTTCGGCAGTTCAAGGTATCGGCCATAGTACCTGACAAAAATAATAATGGAATTTTTATGGTTTTCGATAACGCCAGAATTTGTATGCAATATTAAATTTATTACGACATTCGCTTATTTCTTTACTTTGAACGTAGAATAGAATAACTATTTATATCGGTTTTGAAGTAATTTTGTTTACAAATCAATAGTGTTGAGGACACATTTAAAAACCAATTGAAATCTAAATATAGAAGGGATTTTTTTGTATTTAACAAAATAAACAGTATTTATTGTATTTGTAAAGTAATTGGCAAGAAATGCCTATTAAAATTACTTCAAAATAAACAGAAAAAATAAACAAAAAAAAATACTCTTTTTTCTACAAAATCTTAATCTTAAAATTCAACATAGCTGTGAACATATAACCTGATTATTTTATTTTATGAATATATATGTTGTGAACATACATGATTGACATTATATTTTATTATTTTATACAAGATTGTAACTTTTGGGGTTCCGTAGCCAAAATGGCGAAATGAAACCCTTATAGTTTCATCATGTCCGTCTAACTGTCATTCCGTATGTCACAGGCATTTTACTCGAAGACATGAATATTGATTATATACAATGAATGTTGATTAAATGTGATGAAAAGGTGTCTTGTAGTAGCCGGTACTTTGTTAGATAGCTAAATAATAAAAATAAATATTTTTAGGGGGGGGGGGGCATTCTATCCATGTAACAGAAGCTGAACTTTTTTTTATTATATACTTATTTTTTTCTGTATAATGAAATTATTGTACTGTTACCTTTTTTTGCCTGTTATATTTTCTACTATATACTTTGCTATGAATGTAAATGTACCTCTTTACTGTTTTTATGTAGATGCCTGTACCTATCTAATTAACAAAGCAAATAAATGACCATCAAATAAATGATTTATCATTTATTTATAATTTCTTTTAACTAAAATTCAAAGTCAATTCATTATGTAGACAGACACACTTCATTTATAACAAATATAATAAATCAATTTCAAGCCTAACTTCACTACCGCGTAATATTTTATTTATTAATAAAACTAATAAAAGCCTTATCATAATATCCATAAATAAATGGAATCCGTGACTTAGTGATAGAGAGAATTGAATAATTCAGTTAAATAATAGACTGCCTCTGTGGCGCGGTGGGAGTGTATCCGACTGCTACGCAAGAGGTCGTGGGTTCGATCCCCACCCAGGATAAAACTTTGTGTGATGAGCATGATGGTTTATTCTGTGTCTGGGTATAATTTATTTATAATATGTATGCATTTAGAAATATATAAGTATGTTTATCAGTTATCTGGTTTCCATAGTACAAGCTCTGCTTAGTTTGGGATCAAATAGCGTTGTGTGAATGGTCCCAAGATATTATTATATTATTATTATTATAATGTTACTTTTGACAGGTTTATAGTTAGGCGACCGTGTATTCAATAAATAATATCTTGGGTTTACCTTTGTGGATTGGATCTTTATGAAAATTTCTAATTTTATTGCTGCCTCAGTACTGAATTGGTAAGTACAGTATTTTTGGAAATTTGCAAACAATTGCGTCTAAATAAGCCCTTCCGTTCTTTTTTACAGGTAACTAGCAGACTGTCGCATATTACTATTAAGTTATCTAGCTAAGCCAAACTGCTTATAATAGGAGTGAGACCACGTTAGCAGCACGTACTTACTTATAATAGATGAGACTCAAACCCGCGACCTCTTGATTGCAAGTCCGATGTCTTAACCACTAGGCTACTCCCGCATTTACGTAAATAAATAAAGAATCATAAATATTGATAAGTAAATATTATTATATTAGTATTAATTATAACTGTATAAATTTTAATTAGTATCATAACCAAGTTTTACCTTAGATATTAATTAAACATAGCAAAACAAAAGCGTCTCTTCAAAACTTTAAGAATTAAGAACGCAATACAAATTAGTTAAAACGAATTATTATGAAACAGGGAAACAATTTCAGCTTTGAATTATTCATGGGCTTTTCGGTATTTGTGGTTACCGGGTTCTGGTACCGCGTTGTTGACATACTTTTCTACTTCGCGAACATAGTTTTATCAACTTGCTCTTTTATGAACAAAGTGCAGCGGGTATAATCGTGATTCTAGTCACAAAAATGTCAGTCTTGCTGTATATTTCTAACTATATGTATTATATAAGCCAATATTTATCAATATCAGTGTAATAATTTCAACGTGACAATGTTTTTTGCTTATTCCGGCAGTTTTGAAATGAAATGGAATGATGTTTTATTGCTTGAAATATGGTATCCATAATTAGGATATTAGTCAGATAGTGGTCTTACATATTTCTCCGGCAATATTTCCGACATGCAATATTTATTAATCTTAACCTAAATAATAAGTTAAATTAATTAATTTATAATCCTTAATTATTGTTGTTCCATTTAAAATATTCGTCATTTTTGATGTCTTTAAATACATATTCATTGAGATTATAAAAACATTTGTCAATAAGACACTTATGTAACGTTTTTTTTAAAACTAATAACTAGTAACTCTCTTAGTGCTTGAGGTAGTTTATTATAAATCTTTATAATCATATAATAACAATTTTTCTGGCCGAGTGCGGTTGAAAAGCGTAGCACTATTAATTGTGTAGGATCCCTATTTTTCATTACAGAGCTTGACTTTTTATAGAATATTTCAAAGTATGAACCGCGTTCTTTTATGAAATCCTCCATCCTGCCTGATTATACATATACTAGTAAGTGCAATATTTTAAGTTTTTTAAAAAAAGGTCTACCCGAGGAAAGTGGGCGAATGTCACAGGAAATCTGTTAGGGGCGTCCCTTACAGATTTCTTTTGTACTGTAAATGCTCTATTTATGTCAGTGGAATTACTACACGGTAATATGTAATGAATCCATTCATATGCGATTCATTACATTTTGATTTGTTTTTGAAACAGTTTCTTTCTGTGTCAACGATATTTAAATCTATAAGACGTAACGTGGGTTCACGTCGGTAGTATAATGGCTAGGGTACGAACCCGCGACCTCACGATGGCGAGTAGCCGCTTCTTTTTAGCCGACTGCGGAGAAGGAATATGTGTTTGACGCGTATATTTATTTCTATGTCTGCACATAACTCCTCAATAACTCAACCGATGTAATAAAATTATAAGGTATTAAATTAATTTTGATGACGCGAGTGTCATCGGTACGTAGAATTAAAATGTTTAAAATTATAAAAAAAAAATGGCGGATTTTATCCGCCATTTTTTTAATGTGCGGGCTGAGAAATTTTTTTTTCTGTGACCGAGGGTCAGTGTTGTGTATCAAATCAAAGTGTAAAACTTTGAAGTGAGAAATCATATAAAACAATAATAAAACAAATAGTTGTTATTATTAATAATGATTAATATTTACTAATTTTTTGTTCTTGTAATTATCTTACTTATCTTAAAATCACTTTCTCAACCAACTAACAAATATGATATGTACCAAATAAAACTGGTTCCCATCGAATACCAGATTCATTAACAATCCCATCCCTAGCATCAGATTCCCGTCACTCCAGTAACTGACTCACACAAATGCAATTATAACAACACTGATATAACTCTGCCATTACGATTTGCATTTTGATTGAACTTGAATATAGCATAAATAATTGAAGGTAGATTTTAGGGGATTGGGTATAATTATGAGGGTTATAACCAGATTAAGTACAGGAGGGGGCGAAACGAGGTTCTTTAATAAACAAATTGATGTTTTGTTTTAGCGAGTCAAGTCAAGAAAGTTCGTCGAAGAATAGGGAATATGCGTGGTTTCATTTGTATACGATGCTTTAATAGATATAATAAAGTTGTTTATTTATGCATATATTGAAGTAATTTTTATAGGCATTTCTTGCCAAATACTTTACAAATACATTAATTGCATTTTTGCAAGATAGAATTTTTTTTTTTTCAATATTCGGCCTGCGACATCATAATTTGTTAAAATGCTCTCTGTAACGAAGCAATAACAAAAGCCATGATAGTTCTTTAACTACCGACTAGATGGTGCATGCGAGGGCCCAGCTCGCGAGCATTAAGGGATAGAGAAATTTGAGGTCTAGTAACATAGTCCAGATAGGTGGTTCACTTCGGGCCCCGGTTTGGCTAAGGAAGTCTCGGGTTCGATTCCTGGGTCTGGACTTCAAATTAAGCATATATTGTTTTTACCTTTGTTGTAAGTAGATGCTCCTGTAGCCACTAAGGCTCATTTAGGTTTATCTCATGTTTCAACTTTTTGATAATACAATTTGCGTCAGTCCTTTAACATGGTGTATAGTATATTAGTCGCAGCACCTTACCCCCATATCAAGTTTATAAACATCCAAACATTGTAAAATTGGCAATTTGAAAAGAGTGGCTGCGAGTTTTTATTGCCAGGTTCTTTTCTCCGGTTTTACCTATTGTTTGCGAACTTGGCATTATATGTACATGTAGAATCAAGACCTATCACAAGAGTTGTTTGCATACTAAGTGAATAAAATTATTAGAATTTATTAATATTAAAAAACTGAAGAGTTTGTTTTAACGCAATAATCTCAAGAACTACTAGTCTGAATTCAAAACTATTTTACTGTTGGATAGCCCGTTTGTCGAGGAAGGCTATAAGCTATATAATTTTGATTGGGCATAAATTTGTACTATATAATAATACAATATTATGGTACCATGGAGCTGTTCTGATGATAGAGCCTGAAGTTACAAGCTTTTAACTTGCAATGTTTGTGTGTTCTGTACTAATTATTAGACGCTAAATTTCGACTGCCTCTGTGGTGCGGTGGGAGTGTGTCCGACTGCTACGCAAGGACATCACTTTGTGTCATCTACAAATTGTTGTTCCGGGTCTTGGTGTAATTTGTGTTCGTGACTTGTATGTAATCTTTAAAAAAAAAAACAAAAACAAAGAACCACTTACCGATGTCCGGGCTCAAATATGGTGTACCTACATCAGTGGCGGAGGGTCTATAGAACACCTTTACTTTCGGTTTCCCTTTGGATTGTAGTTACTTAGTATTATAGGTACAAAGAACTATGTCCAACAAGATATACACACATCAAAAGTGTCTAGGGATCAAGCATTTTTATGCGGATTTCTTGAGATTGAGATGTGGCTTTGTAATAAATTTATGATTTTATAAATTTATATGGATCATTTTTGGTGCATTTCAGAATTTGAATCAGGAACTGTGAATCAAATTCGAGTAAAAGATGAAAATCAGCTGTCAATATTTTCCCTATAAAAACATACAACGCATTGAAGACATTATTAGTGCTACTGTTTCCCTACTACTGATTAAAACCAACGTTATTATGGAGCGGCGACGTCATTTAAGCAGGGAAGAAATGCTCAGAGCCGTGGGAATGATAGAAGCTGGTTCCCGGCAACGTACTGTGGCTTTAGCTCTGAATACAAGTCAGAGTGTTATCAGTCGACTTTGGACACGTTACCGAAGCACTGGTACCGTGGCTGAGCGCCATGGAGGACGGTATCGCTGCACCACACGGAGACAAGACCGATACATTCAAATCTTAACTCAAAGAGGTCCAACAACCGCCACGATGTTAGCCGTGAGGCTTCATCACTCTTCAGGGAACTTAATTAGCGACCAAACAGTCAGAAACCGCTTGCATGAAGTGAACCTTCATTCCCGAAGACCGCTACGGGTACCACCTATAGCAATGCACAATCGTAGGATTCGATATCAATGGGCTCTTGAACACAGAAATTGGGCAGAAGAACAATGGCGTTTCGTGTGCTTTTCTGATGAGTCTCGTTTTGGTATGAGACCGGATACAAGACGTATACGACACTGGAGAACCCCTGGACGCCAACAGCGATTAAAATCCTGCCAGGAAGTCCATCCTTATAGTGGTGGAACCATCATGGTATGGGCGGGTATTTGGATCGGCGGAAGAACTGAGTTGATTTGGATCAGAGGCAACCTCAACGCTCAAATTTATGCTGAGACGATTGTATCAGACGTCATCGTTCCTCTACAAGTGCAAATCGGTCCCTTATTTCAGTTAATGCATGATAATGCACGACCGCACACCGCAAGAGTTGTAAGACAGACTCTCGCCGCAGCTAACATCAATGTCCTGCCATGGCCTACTCAGTCGCCAGACTTGAACCCGATTGAGCATGCATGGGATATGCTACAGAGAAGAGCTCTGCCGAATATGGAGGGTATCCAGTCGCAAGAAGACCTTTTTTTGTTGTTGCAACGAACATGGGCGGCCATTCCACAGCGTGATTTGGATGAACTCATTTTGAGTATGCCAAACCGATGTTCTTGTGTTGTTAGTGTTCGCGGTAGAAACACGGATTATTAATTGTTTAAGTTACCCAATAAAATTTTAAAGAAAACTGTTATTTCAGTCTTTTTTTCGAACTTTAATGTTAGTGGTTCAAATGTCAAAAATCCCTTTATTAGGAAAATGGCAAATTTCTTTATTAATGCAAAGGTGACTTGGTTTATCGTTACTGTGACAAACGAAAACACTTTATTTGATGAATCCTTAAAGAAATAAAAAAAAAAAAATCAATCAGGAGAAAAGTTATTGCAAAAATATATGTTGATCCCTAGACACTTTTGATGTGTGTATTTTTGTATCGGGTTACCTCAGAAAAATTTTAACCCTTCGCTTATGATGTACACATGTATTTTGGTGACACTCCAGTAATATAGTACCATGGAGCTGTTCTGATGATGAAACCGGAAAAAAGCCACAGAAACTTCTTAACTAAATAAGATAATTCATATAGGCATTTCTTGCCAATTACTTTACAAATACAATAATTGCATTTAATTGGCATTGGCCCAAACTCGCGAGTATCAAGGGATAGAAAAAATTGACGTCTAGTAACATAGTCCAGATAGGTGGTTCGCTTCTGGCCCCGTTTTGTTACGTAAGTCTCGGGTTCGATTCCTGGGTCTGGACTTTAAATTTTTCTATCTTTTAAAAATGCAACTGTTATATAAATAAGATAACCCATCAAATTTGGGCTCATTTGTTTTGTTTTAAGGTTCATTTCCGTCCATCGCGGCCGATCGCGAGCCGCGCGCGTCTTACGACAAGGGTCTGACGCGCGCGGCCGATGCGACAATACTCAGAGTATGAGAATGTATGGCGCCGTTTCCGAGTTCTGCGATAGACGCGCGCGGCCGACGACTGACGTAGGCTGCGCGCGCACTTTGACTATTGTCGCATCGGTCGCGCACGTCAGACGCTTGTCGTAAGCCGCGCGCGGCTCGCGATCGGCTGCGATGCACGGAATTAATGAACCTTTAGTAAGTACTTTAATGTTGCATAATATCTATTGATAAAATTATTGATGTAACTATCTATTAAATCAGATACCCGTGTAGAACGTGTATCTATTGTGATTGCGATGCAAATGCATTCGGGATGGATTAGAATTGTCTTTGACGACGGTATCTATGAATTACTTTGAGGAAACAATATCAAGCTTAGTGTAATTGGAATGGAATTAATATTTCATTCCAGTTGCACTATTATTAGGTTGCATATTATTATGTACGACGTAAGAACTGATTTTATTATTTACTTGGGATGTATTTATGAATCGCACAGTTTTGTCTGCTATGGGAATTCAAATCAAAACATATCATTTTCGCCACCGTAAAAACAGAAACAGAATAGGTTTATAATTAAAAAAAATGGTTGCCTGTAAAGTCGGTATGCGGACGATAATTTTACGACGTTATCATCAAAAGAAAACTTTGATGACTTATCGCCATTCGCGTTGCTTAGCAACCAATCAATAACGTTAGTTCCAATTGTATCGCATTTCATGTCGCTGCAATCGCCATTCACATCGCTCATTCATAGCTTAACAACCAATCAATAGCGTGACCGTTGCTTAGCAGCCAATCAATTATCGTGCGTGCACACGGTCACCAATTTATTAGACATTATCACGTCTAAAATAGAAACTGAGTTGTCTATTCAATAATGAAAAATAAACTAGTTTAGTAGTGACGAAAATGAAATAAGCCATGTTGAAAATAGTCAACCTTTGTTATTATTTCTACGACGACTGCGATCCGATACTTAAATATAACGAGTACAGGGTCCTTAGTCACGGTCTTTATTTCGTGTCCGTGGTAAGCCCATGCGAACTAGCGCATGCGCGGTGCGCCCAAAGATGTCCGCCGTGCATGCGCGTTGATGCATTTCTAGGCGCAGCTATCTATTTACCGCTATGACAAAATTTTGACAGTTGGCATGGGCTTGCCGCGGACACGGAAAAAAGGACGTGATTAAGGACCCAGGATTGCTCATCATGTGGGTGAGTCCCACATTACTAGCAATCTTGTTAACCCCTCCAGCTAAGCTCATGGCTTGTATTAGGAGTGGATTCACGTCGGTAGTGTAATGGGTAGAATTCGAACCCGTAGCCTCACGATTGCGAGTCCAATGCCTTATTCAAAGAACTACAAAAGAAGATTTATGTAAAAATGTGGCTTTCACTTAATTTTTCTGGATTCAAATGTCTTGTCTGTTCCCCGTATTATAACTCGACAATAGATATCAATTTTTAGATCTACACAATTCATTAACTAATCAATGGAGAAGTACATTATGTTACATAGAAAACATAATGATATAAACTTCATCTTTTAAGCCATCTTATTTCAAAGACACAGTCAACTTTAATACAGTTTTCGTCACAGAAATACTGGCTCTACAAAAACATATCTTATTTTAAACACATAGAGTCGACTCTACACATCTCTACATTAGTATTCCTTATTCAATATACAGAATAAAGTTTGACGTTGAAACTACAGGAAATAGATCCGCGTGGCAATGGCGGCCACTTCCGGCTGAAAGTGATCCCGTGGCTAGCCATATCCGGTGGCTGTGCGCTCTGTTATGTCCCGTGTTTCCGGACTACGATGCTTTTCTTTTGTGATTGATTTGCACGGACTCTATAAAGCTCTACCTGGATAGGTTTTGATTGGTTTTTGAGTCAATAAGAATCTGATGCGATTTTTGTTGACTCTATTTTAAAGCTACAGGTTTGATAAAGGAGTAACATATGATTGGTATAAGTTTTCAGTTCAACACTGTGTTAGGGGGATCGAGGATACGATGCGAGGTGCATGAAACCTTATTAATACGAGTATTTGTGAACTACTCGTGGTGGGTGTGTATCCGACTGCTACGCAAGAGGTCGTGAGTTCGATTCCCACACGGGACACCACATTGTGTGATCCACAAATTGTTGTTCCGAGTCTGGGTGTACTTTGTGTCCGTGACTTGTATGTTTGTAAACTCCCTCGCGACACAGGGCTTGTACCCTAATCCTGGATTGTCTATTAAAAAAAAATGTTCAGGAATCGAGTCTCGCAGTTTTTAAAATAAACAGCCGTAAGTCTATTTCTTGTTATATTAATATAATAAGAAGTAGCAAGTCTAGCAGTTTGTCCATGCCGATAAATTTAGCTGACTGATCGTCGACTACAAATTCATAAGACTAGATACTCTGCAAAGATGTTGCATTGATTGGCGATAAATCAAGATGCTGAGATGCTTGTATGACACCGCCACCATGACCGTCCAGATTCAGGACTACAAGACGAATTCGATAGAGCTGAGTCGAGGTGTAAGATAGGGGGATGTAATATTCCAGAAACTGTTCACCAACGCTCTCGAAGACGTCTTCCAGACACACAGGGTATAAACATAAGCGGTGAGTACATCTCGCATCTTTGGTTTGCCGACGATATCGTCATAGTACCTTAACAAACCTTTGTTAAGGTACTATGACGATATCGTGCTGTGCTTGCAGCATGTCGCTGACCTCAGCTACATGCTGCACAGCCTAAATGGAGCCTCTAGGCTAGAGTGGATCTCGGCATGAATTTAGAAACAACCAAAGTCATGTTAAATGTACATGTTATGCCAAGATATGTCGAAGGGTTGATACTCAAAGTTGTCCAAAAATATGTTTACCTTGGCCAAGTAATCCAGCTTGGTAGAAACAACTTCGAGCAAGAAGTTGACAGAAGGATCCAATTGAGTTGGGCAGCGTTTAGGAAACTTCTTACTTTGCCTCTACCGCAATGCCTGAAGACCAAGATATTTAAACAGTGCGTCCTACCTGTTATAACCTACCGTGCCAAGACGTGAACACTTCAGTTGGGCTAGTCCTCAAATTGAAAGACGCGCAGCGGGCTATGGAGTGAGCTTTGCTTGGGGTTTCTTTAAAGGATAAAATTCGCAATGAGGTCCCCCGACAAAGAACTAAAGTTACCCACATAGCTCGCTCATAGCTGGTTAAGCACGCTGAGATGGCAATGGGCTGGCCATATCTGCCAAAGATCCGATGGCCGATGAAGCAAACGAGTCCTAGAGTGGAGACCGCGACTTGGTAAACGTAAGGTGGGACGAGCCCCAGCCAGGTGAACTGACGACCTAAAGAAAGTCGCTGGGATGGACTGGATGCGGAAGGCATATGACCGGATGTTGTGGCGATAATTAGGAGAGGCCTATGTCCAGCAGTGGACCGATACAGGCTAATGATGATGGATTGTTATCTACTAGTCCAACCACTCGGTAGCTACACGTTTATAATAATAACTGCCTCAGTGACGCGGTGGGAGCGTGTGCGACTGCTGCGCAAGAACAATAATTTGTGTATGTGTCACATCACACCACAAATTATTGTTCTGTAAAATCTATTTTTGTAAAGTCCAGGGCAGGCACAGGGCTTGTACCCTACTGCGGGAGTTGCATAAAAAAAATATGTATAATAATTTCAGTGATTTATGATTAAAACGTATTTCTGTTTCACTAATGTTAGGACAGTCATAATCTCTCAATACATACGAATAGTACATTCACAATGTAGAATTATATTAAGTTTTATAATAAAACGATCTTTTTGTACGAAACGTGAAAAGTTAGAAGCCATTGTACATTATATTCAGGTGAATGAAAATAGAAATGTGACATCGGCGAACAATGCCAGAGAAGTATGAAACAGGGGCCATGAAAACTGCGATGTATAGGTACGGTATTATGACAGTGTCTTAAGTGTTCTGAGGGTAATAACATAGTGGTTTGGTCGTTAATCGAGCGAATAGTTTATGGCAAAAGCATTGCACCTGCCATGATGCGAATACTAATATGATACTAACATTTAAACTTTCGCGTTGCATGATTATAACTATTTTTTATACGGGAATTGTTAACATTAAAATTGCTTAACGTTTCGACCAGGTTGCACCGGCCGTGGTCATTAGCGGACTGGTCGAAACGTCAAGCAATTTTAAGGTAAACAATGCGCGTTAATTCCCGTATAATAAATAGTTATAATCATGCAACGCGAAAGTGGGCATAGTCTTAATATTTTCATTGACAAAAAAGAAAGCATGCGGGACTTTATTCAAGTTATTTTTTCCGTGCAAATGTTTTAATGGTAATTGGAGCGCTGCGCTTAGATATATATATACGCGCATGAGCGACGGACAATTTTGAGGGCACTGCGCATATATCTTGTTGCACTTGTCAGCACATCTCTCCATTTACTATTAAGAATGGATTTTGACAGATCGCATGGGCTTGTCACAGACACGGAATAAAGATCGTGAAAACCCAGGATAGGTTTAGCCTAGTGTGGGGAGTTTCGATTTTTCGTACTTTTGCATCAAATGTTCTAATATTTTTGTTTCTGTGTATATTTTTACGTTTAATGGTTTTGGTAAATAAATTACTATTATTATTTCAGCAGCAATAAATATAAGGCAAGAGTATTTCATCGTTGTAAACGAGTACACAAGATTTATAATATCGACTGCTTGTCAATAGATGCGTTTTACCGCACTCTATTTTGGCAAGATAATTGCAAGGCAATCAGGCAAGCAAAGGCCTAAAATCTTAGGATAGTCTCACGTGGAGTGAAAGAGAGAACATTATCGCAATCGCTGCTGTCGTTGCGCGCCTCATTTACGTGACGTATCGTGAGCCTATGACGTGTCTATATGTAAAACGTCATTGCTGCTTGTACTTATCTAATATATAAAATTCTCGTGTCACAGTTTTCGTTGCCATACTCCTCCGAAACGGCTTGACCGATTTTGATGAAATTTTTTGTGCTTATCCGGTATCTATGAGAATCGGCCAACATCTATTTTTCATACCCCTAAGAGTTTGTTTGTTTGTTTGAACGCGATAATCTCAGGAACTACTGGGCAGCATTGAAAAAATATTTTATTGTTGGATAGCCCATTTATCGAGGAAGGCTATAGGTTATAATATCACGCTACGACCAATAGGAGCGGAGCAGCAATGAAAAATGTTGTAAAAAAAAAAGGGAAAATTTACGCAGACGAAGTGGCGCGGGTCAGCTATCTATGAAAATCGGCCAACATCTATTTTTCATACCCCTAAGAGTTTGTTTGTTAGTTTGAACGCGATAATCTCAGGAACTACTGGGCGGCATTGAAAAAATATTTTATTGTTGGATAGCTCATTTATCGAGGAAGGCTATAGGTTATAACATCACGCTACGACTAATAGGAGCGGAGCAGCAATGAAATATGTTGTAAAAAAAAAGGAAGAAAAAAGAAAAAAGGGAAAATTTACGCAGACGAAGTTGCGCGGGTCAGCTAGTATATATATATATATATATATATATATATATATATATATATATATATTATATTACAATTCCTTCACTAATTAATCGAAAGGATTTTCGTTCCACCCGGGTGTCCCTTGACACCTCTCAAGTTTTTTTTTATTATAACGTCCAAAATTTGCATCTATAAAGTACCTAACATGTTGGGGCACCTTAAAATTATAAAAAAATGTTGTTTGTAAAGTCGGTTTTTGGACGACAATATTACGTGATAACGTCATAACAAAACATTGATGACATATCGCCATTCGCGTTGCTTACCACCCAATCAATAACGTTAGTTCCAATTGTATCGCATGTCATTCGCTGCAATCGCCATTCGCTGTTATTTAGTGAGGATAGAGAAATTTGAGGTCTAGTATTTATATAAACATAAATATGCACCCCGGTAGGCAATATTAATGTCATAAAACGTAACTACGAAGCGGCGGTAGCCTAATGGTTATGGCATCGGGCTCGCAATCGTAAGGTTGCGGGTTCGAATCCTACCTATTATAGGTACTACCAACGCGACATGAACCCACTCCTAACACAAGCCATTGCTTAGCTGGAGGGGTTAACAGGATAGTTAGTATAGTGGCACCCATAATAACGCATTGATAGTTATCTTTAAAAAAAAATGTAATTGACAGTTTTCTCTATTACAGTTAGATCAACGTACTCGTAGCTTGGCCGGATTGAAGGTAGGTTCTTATCACTTTCGCGCATGCCATAGAGATGCCACCCTAAAATTACTTACGAAATCGATTAAAAATACTAATAAAATTTTAATTCAACCATAAAAAAATATTATTTAAATGAGTTCACAAAAGTTTAAATTTAAAACAGTTACAGTAAATACTAAAAAAGTTTGAAAACATTTTTCTTTACGAAAAAAATCACTAAAATCATGAGTTAGTAATACTAATTATGACAATGTAATGCGTAATCGCATCTCTAATTCTCTTGGTTTAGTTACCGCCCCGTCCCCTGCTTTCTGTCACCATTTACTACTAAAAATGCATCTACGCAACCACTTTTTGCCAACTTCAATCCGGTCAAGTCACGTTAATCCTACTGTCTGTGTTGTACAAGTCCAGTCCGAATTATCAATGTTACTGTTAGGTACCTAAGTATTTATATAAATACTAGCTGACCCGCGCAACTTCGTCTGCGTAAATTTTCCCTTTATTTTTTTTTTACAACATTTTTCATTGTTGCTCCGCTCCTATTGGTCGTAGCGTGATGTTACAACCTATAGCCTTCCTCGATAAATGGGCTATCCAACAATAAAATATTTTTTCAATGCGGCCCAGTAGTTCCTGAGATTATCGCGTTCAAACAAACAAACAAACTCTTAGGGGTATGAAAAATAGATGTTGTCCGATTCTCAGACCTACCCAATATGCACACATAATTTCATCAAAATCGGTCAAGCCGTTTCGGAGGAGTATGGCAACGAAAACTGTGACACGAGAATTTTATATATTAGATTTAATGTCTTGTGATTAATCCGCCAGTTTAATCGCCTCAACCGAAAGACATTCCAGCATCGCGAAGGCACTCACTACAAGTTCCACTGTCATATTACAAGGGATGTCTTTAACGAAATTGGTTTAGGCGACATTCTGTTTGAATAGTGCCCGCTTACTACTTGCACGTTATATTTTACGTTATGTAATATGGCAGACTATACTTATATGGATTTATTAAGTACTAGCTGTGCCCGCGACTTCGTTCGCGTGGAAGTTGGGTTTATATTAAGGTAGTTTATATTACAATTCAACTTCTGTGTAAAACATATTGTAAACATGCTCCACAATGCTCTGTGGCATCTGTGGATATTTGGGCCTAGCTTTAATCAGGGCCCAACATATGGCAGGGCAAGCCAAGCAAATGCCCAGTGCAGCAAAATGAAGGGCGACAAAGTTTATGGCGCCAGACGGTTAGAAGACAAATTATTAAAATTCCCACGACCACACCTCGACAAAAAAGTGATTTGCATCACATCAAAAACTATTAATATTGAAAAATTCCCCCACCACGCGAGTACTGGGGCGGTTTCGAGTTAAATGAAGCTCGAAACCGCCCAATTACTCGTGCGTAATTTTGAGTTAAGGAGCTTCGATTCTGACTCCGATAGGTCGAAAATTCCGATTGATTTTAAACCTCCGACTACAACTTCGGCTCCGACACTTTTAAATCGGACCTTTTAATCGGAGGTACCTAGCCGCTCCTTCAAGATAATTTATACATAGGTAACAAAGGTATGAAGGAAAAAACTCTCACAGATTCCCTATGATCGCAGGTTATGTCCTGCCCGAGCGATCTTTTCCGAGTCTAAAGTACACCTACTTTGTGTCCGTGTTTGTACCGCGGGAATGCAATGTTTTAAAACTATTTTGCGGGGGCAAAATAGTTTTAAAACATTGCATTCCCGCGGTACTGTGATGCGTGTTTAAACAAACAACATTCAAACGTTTCTAAACGATATACTCAGATATCTTTTTTTGTGTTTAAATACTATTTCTAAACTTATTTCAATTTTTTTTTTCACTCACTTTAGAAGATTAAAATATTATTTTATAATGTCTACAATGGTGAATTTAAAAATAGGTGTGTCAACCTGTCGCAAATTAAGATCATCATAATTATATTCATATCCCTATACGTAAGAATTTCAGTTTTTTTTTTTAAATCAATTTTCCTGATTCTTTTTAATTTGTATTTAAACGCCATCTATTTTCAAAACTGGATAAGTTTATTTTTATACTTGATGATTTTATATTAAACTATCATGCATATTAAACGTAGGTAAGCAAGGTATTTAACCTTAAATTATTCACGCGATCAAGACCCGTAATACATATATTTTCATAATGTGTACAAATCGCGAAAGTTTATTAACATTTGTAGGTAAGCAATTTTGGCACTCAGAAGAAATCGAATCACAGATGGCGCCACGTGTTTTATTTTGATGTAACGCGGACTGAATCTTTCATTTTTTTAAGCAATTAACATTTATAAATTCTAGAAAATATCAAGTAATTACTGTTTATTTGTAATCTAATATTGTTTTTCATTTCTACATTTATAACATAATCACTATTCATGCAAAACAATGATAAAGGTGCCTATTGGAAGTGATTATTAATATGAAAATTTGTTAAACAAAGTAAACATGTTAAAGTCGAAAATAAAAGCTTGTATAAATAAGTTTACATTTAGAAAAATACTTAAAAAAAAGAATAAAAATAGTTTTAACACAACACAAAAAGAGACTCGCAATTAGGGAGTCGATCCTCCGACCTCGCTCGTTTAATACCGCTACTTGTGCCAATAGACCACCTCAGCTGATGCAAACGCGGTTAAAATAGCTGATCTTAAGAAAATTGAAAATGTTGTGTTTAGCTCCTAATAGTTTTAGCGTGAAGTTATTGTTGACCCATGAAGGGTTACAATTGTAAATAATGTCTTATTGTGGAAAAAATTGTGAAAAACCATAATGGTTCGACAAAACATACGTTGCTGCTCACTCCCCATAGACGATAGCATAATGATTTATAGTGCAAGTAATGACCTATAGTATTTACAATAAAACTGCAAATTTTCATGAAGATCCGTCAAGTAGTTATTGTTTTATAACGATAAATAGCTACAGACATTATCCGTCATTGCTTAGCTCCTATGGGAAATAGCGTGATAAATTATAGCCTTTATGTTAATCCAGACTACACATACAAAATTTCAACCGAATCTGTCCAATAGTTATTGCGTGATGCGTGTTCAAACAAACAGACAGACAGACAGACATTTCTAAAAATGTAGGAATGTGTTTAAATACTCTTTTCGAACATTTCCCAATATTTTTTTTTCACTATGTTCGGCCATGTACAGACACGTGAAATTTACAATTTTATTATATGTATAGATATAGATAGATAGCATGATTCAGTATTCACGCGCGATGGCTTATTATTAGCGTATTTCATGTATAACTTTGGTGTTTCTATACCGATTTCTATTAGTATTTTTTATGGAATAGTTAATTATGTTAACTTTTTTAATTAGGGATGACTGAGAGTGTTATAAACGTAAGAGTAGACAAATATAATCAGAAAGCTTCGCACTACTAAGCTATCGGGAGTTACACGTGATATTGTGAGTCAACCATAAAAGATAGACATATGCTGTCGTGGGATATTTTTTATATAATTTTAAGGAGAACATTTCCGTCATACATGATTTCTGTGTAGCTTTAACCATTACGGTTGCACACGCGACGAAAGCTTAAAAAATGGAGTAACTTCTCCCGTTTTCCTTCACTGCTCTGCTCCTATTGATTGTAGCGTGATGAAAAGTATACTATAACCTACTCAGGAGTATGAAAAATAATTGTACCAAGTTTCGTTAAAATCCATCGAGTAGTTGTTGTTTCTATAACGGTTATACAGACAGACAGACAGACAGACAAAAATTTTACTGATTGCATTTTTGGCATCAGTATCGATCCCTAATCACCCCCTGATAGTTATTTTGGAAATATATTTCATGTACAGAATTGACCTCTCTACAGATTTATTATAAGTATAGATTAAAAGAAATACCTTTGACTGCCTCTGTGGCGCGGTGGGAGTGTGTCCGACTGCTACGCATGAGGTCGTGGGTTCGATCCCCACCCAGGATAAAACTTTGTGTGATTAGCACGCTGGTTTATTCTGTGTCTGGGTGTAATTTATCTATAATATGTATGTATTTAGAAATATATAAGTATGTTTATCAGTTGTCTGGTTACCATAGTACAAGCTCTGCTTAGTTTGGAATCAGATGACGTTGTGTGAGTTGTCCCAAGGTATTATTATTATTATTAAAATATGGGCAACCTGAGGTCAAAAATTATCTTGAAAACGCTATGAAGCATCTCGATTAAACCAGTTTTCTGATGAAAAAATGCATATGTCCTATGATATGTCCATCCGTTTAAGAGCTACGATGCCACAGACAGACGCGTAGCTACACCGACGCACTTAGAATATAATAATATCTTGGAACAATTCACACAACTTTATCTAATTCCAAGCTAAGCAGATCTTGTACTATTGCAACCAGACAACTGATCACTTTGACTAGTCCGAATTGAAAAAATCTTTCATTGTTGGATAGCCCATTTATCGAGGAAGGCCATAGACTATATAACATCACGCTACAACCAATAGGAGCGGAGCAGCAATGAAAAATGTTGCAAAAACGGGAAAAATTGACGCATTCGATATTGTGCAGGTCAGCTACTACTTAATATAGATAAATTATACCCAGACAGAATAAACCATCGTGCTCATCACACAAAGTTTTAGTCCATCGATCGAACTTGCGACCTCCGGCTTAGCAGTCAGGGTCAACCTTGGGATCGTATTGCAACGGCCGTAGTCACGGGTCGACTCTCTCTGGTCGACTCCCGTAGTATATATAATTTTATAACATGTACCTACATATTAGATATATTTCGGGACTTAGTCGCGTAAATTATTTAAAGGTACGAACCTTTTATTAACCCGACGTTTCGTAGAGGATTGCACTAAACATCGGGTAAATAAAATGTTCGTATCTTTAAATAATTTTCGCGATTAAATCCCGCAATATATCTTATATGTATAAAAATCTCGAAAGTTTAAAAACAATAAATGTACCTACAAAGCGCGAATATTAAAAACATTTTTATTCAACAACATAAAATACATTAATACAATCCCATTAGGCCATTTAAATAGATTACTATTAGCAATTGTCCATTGATTCGTTTTCTTCATCATGTGTGTGTTTTTTATTCTCCTCATCGGTTAACTCTGTTTCTAATTAATTCCATCCATACCATAATACCCACTTAAAATACTCATACAGTCATTATAAACTGCAAAAGTGTGACTATCAATTTGTTAGTATTTCATTACATTAAATGGCTGAACAGATCTTAATGAAATTTAAAAAGGAGACAGAAGGTCTATCCTGTTGAAAGACATTGGATAATTTTATCTCAATAACCAACAACCACGCGGGCGAATCCGCATTTGAAACCTAGTACAACATAAACATGAATAAGATCTAATACAAATCTAATATAAAAGTCCATAAGTTAATTAGAATTCGACATTACATCGATGAGATACAAAAAACCTCGATCAATTTGTTATACAATTCATTGCTTTCAATAGCTCATTCGCTTTCAGAGGCGAACATCAGCATTCAGAGCCCTGATTCTCAAATCACATCTTCATTTGCTATCAATCTCACAAAGTGGAGTGCTTATTCTCGAAACGTTCGGCTTGAGAGGGGATTAGATGAGAAATGAGTAATTTATTGAGTAAATATGCAGGGAGTTCTTTGGTAGGAATGTTGATATTTTAGCAAGTACCTATAACAATCGAATTGTTTCATAAGACGTACGTGGAAAAAGTCGTAAATAAATTAGTGAAGTCACGTAACATTTTATACTACTCATAAATATTTTAATTTGTTATATTTTAAAAATTAAACTTAAGAAATAAAAAAACTGCATGAAAAATATGCAAACAAGATCCCCTACATACGTAATATCATGCAGTCGGAGGCATTAATGAATCTCGATGAACTTAGTATTATGCCTCCGACAGCACATTATATTACCTTGCATCTTTTTTCGCAGGCGGGTTTTTTATTTTTAACCTCGACGTAAAAACTACGGGATGATATAAATTTGACGTGTCTGTCTGTCTATGTGTGTGAGTCTGTCTGTGATTTTATTATTGTATTTCTTTGTTTGAAAGGCGTATTAGTTGGGAGTATTCTTAGTTATATTTGATGTTAATCGGCCCAAGATGGCCTCCGCCACAAAATGGCGGATTAAGTCAATATTTTTTCACTACTCCCTCAATATGGGTATCAAATGAAAGGGTTTAATTATTAGAATACTATGATAAAATTAAAATCCAAGATGGTGAATTACATTTTTTTTTCACAACTTCCTCAATATGGGTATCAAATAAAGAGACTTGACTAGTAGAACACTATAATCTGTATCAAATTTTAAATCCAAGAAGCTATGAAGACCATCACAAAATGGCGATTTACATTTTTTTTAATTATCTTTTTATTTGGATTAGGTATATATTACTTCGTTGAAATGAAACGTTTACTCTCAACACGGTTAAGTCAATATTGTAAAAAATTAGAAATAATTTAATTAATTAAAAGTTTTGAAAAATCGCCCGACGGTCGTAAAAAAAATCAAATAACATTTCAAAACCCTTGTCTAACAAGCGGTAACTAACTGAAGAAAATCTGTCGGGGCCATTCGCTGACCTGTACACTACTGACACGCTCAAAATATTTTAGTTCAATTCAGTCAGTAAATATAGGGCAGATCTTGACGGATTTTTTTTTTGTTACTTACCTTCTGTTAGTCCGGGGGTTTTCAAATTTTATTTAATTCTTTTTTGATTTTTTTTTAGTTGTTGTAGGATGTAACCGATGTAACAAGAAATTTTTATCACAGCTATTGCCAAGTACTGTGAATTGAAAAAAGAATGGTTGCTAATTCACTTTTTTAGTATTACAGTTATAATTATTTTATACCTGTTTCAAATGCTTACGATGAGTCCTTTAATTTGATACCCACTTGTTTATGATATCTCAGAGCCGTCATGTCTGTTTTTTTCAAACGTCTCTTATTTATGAATACTTGGGCAGTCAAGACAAATCTAACGACGTCTTAATTGTTTAAATCCGTTTTGTGATTTGAAAGATATGAGGTGACAAAGAATATTACATACATACATACAAGATATGCGCGAAAAACATAACCCTTCCTTGCAGTCTGGTAAAAATACCTTTTGTAGTTCGATGTTTCGACCGTAATAACGATAATGGTATTCTAACAATCTGATTATAGACTAGCCAACTACGCAGGAGATATCATAGTGCACAAGTGTATGCGCAGACACAAGTGCACTCTCCATTTTCTCACACTCATAGCTCGATGGGACGAAAATCCGACACGACTGGAGAAAGATTTTCCGCAAGATCCACGGCAAGCCGGCACGGGAGCTATCGGTCGCCACTGAGTCAGGGACCCCGGCCGTTTTGACCGTAAAGCAACGGTCGCAGTTACGGGTATACCGGTATGCGACATTGCCGCCGTCAGGTTTACTGATACAAACCTTAAAAATAGCGTAGCTCTTCAAATTCAAATCATACACATACCTGTATATCTACAACTGCTGCTGCGATTAGCTGTAACGATAAAAGGACAGACAAAGATTTTATAAACTAACCTAAATCCCAAAACATTGCTTAGGAGCCACTGCTGTTTCGGCCATTCTTTTCTTTCTTTGGATATCAGAAATAATATTTTATATTTAATCATTCGTTACCAGTACTTTAGCCAATATTTAGAAACATATGAAAAGACTAAAGGCCATTCTTTTCTTTCAAAGTCAAAGTCAAATATCTTTATTTCGTAAAATCAGGTTAATGATTATTTGAAAACGTCAAATTAAAACATACTAAAAATTTTATAAAATTATGAATGTTTGAAAAAAAAAAAAACAAAATGAGGTTAGGTGGCAGTTCCAAGTGTAAAGCTCATGAGAAGAAGCTGCCAAGAAACTCATGTGCCACTCTTTTAAAATCATCAAGTTTTTCTTTACAAAAATAAATTTTACTGAATGAACCATTGTGTTTGGTAAGTGTAATCGTTTATAAAATAAGGATAACTAAATAATAATACTATTTGTAACTCTAAAATGAGTATATATAAACGTATTCAGCAAACACAATACTTCACTTCTTACAAAGTAAATATGTATATATACATATAATCTTAAAGTACATTTTAATAGCCTGTGAGAGAAAGCAGTTCAATCCCAAGCGTTTTTGTCTTCCATATAATCAATTATTGAGTAGTAACTTTTCATACACAATTTTTTCTTAATGGTACACTTAAATTTAATACGACTTAATTTTTGAATATCGCTAGGGATTTTATTGTAGAAACGTATACATTGGCCCCGAAATGATTTGTTTACTTTTTGTAACCTTGACGCTGGTACAACAAGTTTATGTTTGTTCCGCGTGTTAATATTATGTATATCACATTTCTTACAGAAACTATCAATATTTTTGTGAACATATATAAGGTTTTCATAGATATACTGACATGCAACAGTCATGATATTGATTTCCTTAAATTTTTCTCTAAGTGAGTGTCTACTACTAAGATCGTAAATTGATCGAACAGCCCTCTTCTGCAGAACAAAAATGGTTTGAATGTCGGCAGCATTCCCCCACAGTAGAATACCGTACGACATTAAACTATGAAAGTAACTAAAATAAACTAATCGCGCTGTTTCAACGTCTGTTAGCTGACGAATTTTTCTAACTGCGTACGCTGCAGAACTGAGTCTATTAGACAATTCACTTATATGTGGGCCCCACTGAAGCTTAGAATCTAGAGTAATTCCTAAAAACTTTGTGGTCTCTACAGGGTTCAACTCATCTTCTTTTATTTTTATAGTGGTTTTTACTGGTTTCACGTTAGGTGTTATAAATCGAATACATTTAGTCTTGCCCTCGTTTAAGAGTAAATTGTTAACATCAAACCAGTTAACCACTTTTGAGATAGCCATATTTACATCTTCAAAGTCTTTTTGCTGGCGTTTTAATTTAAATAAGAGTGATGTATCATCTGCAAACAGGACTATCTCATGATTATTATTTACTAAATATGGTAAGTCGTTTATGTAAATTAAAAACAACAACGGCCCGAGAATAGAACCCTGTGGGACTCCCATTTTGACCACAGACCCCGGGGAGCGTTTACCATTAACATCAACTTTCTGAATCCTGTTACTCAGATAGGACGTAAGAAGATTCAGAGCTGTGTTTTTAATACCATAATGTTGCAATTTCCTGATTAATGTTTCATGCAGAACACAGTCAAATGCCTTAGATAAATCACAGAAGACTCCTAAAGCATCTTGCGATTCCTCCCAGGCATCAAAAATATGTTTTAAAAGCTCCACACCAGCATCGGTTGTAGAGCGACCCCTAGTGAAACCAAATTGTTTAAAGTGTAATAATTTATTTTTGTAAAAGAAGTTCTGCATCTGATCATATATTATTTTTTCAAAGATTTTACTAAATGTTGGTAGTACTGATATGGGTCTAAAATTAGTGGGGTCAGACATACTAACCGATTTATACAATGGTATTACTTTACTATATTTCATTAAATCAGGAAATACACCACAATCTATACATTTATTAAATATAAAAGCCAAGTCCTGCGCGATAAAAGAAATTATAGACTTAGTAATCACAACTGAGTTACTCCAGAGGTCGGTCTTCCTTCTGATATCAGAATTAATATTTTATATTTAATCATTTGTTATAAGTAGGTACTTTCGCCAATATCCAAGCACATATAGTTCTTACCTTTGTTGTAAGTAGATGCTCCTATTATATTGTACCCAATAAGGCTGATTTTGGTTTATCTCATGTTTCAACTTTTTTAATAATACTGTTTGCATTAGTCATTTAACATGGTGTATAGTATATTAGTCGCAGCACCTTACCCCCATACAAGTTTATAAACATTCAAACATTGTAAAATTGGCAATTTGAAAAGAGTGGCCGCGTCTTTTATTGCCAGTTCTTTTCTCCGACTTTACCTATTGTTTGCGAACTTGGCATTACTTGTACATGTATAATCCCGACGTATCACAAATGTTGTTTTGCATCCCAAGTGAATAAAAACCTTTGAATTTTGACTTTCCATAAAACAAAGCTTATTTCACATTCAACATACTTCAATTGGTATTAAATTTTTACAAGATAGGTAGATTATATACTACTAATTTAACGCAAAACTAGAGACACATTTGATCCCTCACTCGCTTCACTGGTGTGCATTCCACTAGCAGTCTAAAACATTTATATACGGCCAACTATACTCCACATAGCTGAAGCATATAATATTCCATCTGATCCCAAACTGAGCAGAGCTTGTACTATGGAAATCAGATAACTGATAAACATACTTAAATATTTCTAAATACATACATATTATAGATAAATAACACCCAGACACAGAATAAACCATCGTGTTCTTCACACAAAGTTTTATCCTTGGTGGGGATCGAACCCACGACCTCCGGCTTAGCAGTCAGGGTCACTAACCACTAGACCAACAGGCCAGTCAATAGTATATCAGTCTAATAGTTGTCTCACTTATTTCGTCAGCATTAATTTAGACATGCAATATTTTAATCTTAATCTAAATAATAAATTAAATTAATCTACACTAATAATAAAAAGCTGAAGAGTTTATTTGAACGCGATAATCTCAGAAGCTACTTGTCTGAATTGAAAAAATATTTTACTGTTGGATAGCCCACTTATCCAGGAAGACTATAGGCTATATAACATAACGCTACGGTCAATAGGAGCGGAGCAGCAATGAAAAATGTTGCAAAAACGGGAAAAATTTACGCATTCGAAGTAGCGCGGATCAGCTAGATTAATTATAATCGTTAATTATTAAAATATTCGTAATTTTTTATGTCTTATGAATAATATTTATTCTGATTATATAAGTGTTTGTCAATATGTCACTTAATTACCTTTTGTTTTAATTGTCTTGTTGGTACGTCTCTTATTACTTGAGGTAGTTTATTATAAATCTTTGTATAACTATAGTAATATTATAAAGCTGAAGAGTTTATTTGTTTGAACGCAATAATCTCAGCAACTACTGGTCTAAATTGAAAAAAATATTTTATTGTTGGATAGCCCATTTATTGAGGAAAGCTGTAGGCTATATAACATTACTCATCGATCAATAGGAGCGGAGCAGCAATGAAACATGTTGCAAAAACGGGTAAAATAATAGCTAGTTTAAGCCAGTTATCATTTACTAACAATTTTTCTGGGCAGTTGAAAAATGTGGCACTAATAATCACGTTCTCATTACAGAGCTTGACCTATTATAGAATTTTTCAAAGTATCTTAATCGCGTGAATAATTTAAGTTAAAATTCCTTGTTTATTGCCCTGCGTTTCGACCGTATTGCAACGGCCGTGGTAACGGGTAGATCGTGCTCATCACAAAAAGTTTTATCCTGAGTAGGGATCGAACGCACGACCTCCGGCTTAGCAGTCAGTGTCACTAACCATTAGACCAACAGGCCAGTCTAAATATATAATAGTTCCTGCGTAGTTGGTTATTGTAATGCGAATTGTTTTAATCAAAATAAGTCAGAAATCATTTTAGGATGAATTACTAATAAAAACACCTGCCTGCACAAAAAATATGGAAACAAGATCCCCTACAGAATTATACATATAATTTCATGCAGTCGGAGGCATTCATGAATCTCGATGAACTTAGTAAAGTGCCTCCGACTGGTTTGTAGGATGCAACAACTAACTTTTATCACAGCTATTGTTAAGTATTGAAAATTCAAAAAGAGTGGTTGCTTACTATCTTTTTGAGTATTAGAGTCATTATCATGTTACACCTTTTTGAAATTCTTAAGATGAGCCCTTTAATTTGATACCCATATTGCAGTATTTCAAACAACTTTTTTTTCACACCTCTTTATTTTGACATTTCACAGTCGCCATGTTTTTTTTTTTTTTTAATTTAAATTAACACTTGGGCGGTCAAGACGAATCAAACGACGTCTGAATTGTATAAATCTGTTCAGTAGTTTGTGAGATATGAGGTAATAAAGAATATTACATACATACATATATACATACGATACAAGATACGCGCGAAAAACATAACCTTTCCTCAAAGTCAGGTAATAAATATCTAGGCAAAAGAAGGCTTTGGCTTTATTCAGTGGAAATACCTATGACTCATTTTGTCATGAGTCAAGTTCTATTTTTACAGAAATTAATTCCCAAAGCATACTGAGTCAACTTCATTTATTGTGACTCATACTATCTATTTTCTGCCTCTGTGGCGCAGTGGGAGTGTGTCCGACTGCTACGCAAGAGGTCGTGGGTTCGATTCCCACACGAGACACCACTTTGTGTGATTCACAAATTGTTGTTCCGAGTCTGGGTGTACTTTG